>CM062292.1:373349669-374637552 GCA_031216915.1 Pictodentalium vernedei
CAATTATCTGATGAATAGTTAATAAACCAATTTATCGTTCAGTTCTGTTCATGATTTTCAGTGATAGATTTCCAAAGATTAGCTTCAGCGTCATAGATTATAACACCTTGTTACACCCACAGAACGATATACGTGAGTCCAGGGACAACTGATAAGGTTATTAAAAGTGTTTGCGTCATATGGTGGGATCTGCGGGAAGCCCCAGCTACACGGTTCCCCACTTTAGAATTTTCAGAAAACAAGGTAAAGGTTTAATTCCAGCAAAATCAGATTTAAGTTTGTAGTACCACCTTCAAATAAGAAAATGCGGGGAGGTATAGTAGTTTTATCATAAAGGTTTATAGGCTTGTGCGGATATGTATACGCCAACAATATTGCTAAATCTTACGACCCTTGTTTCAGATAGGTCAAAAATCGCCTCAAACAAATTTAACGTATAATATATGGACAATGGTTTTAAAAAAGCTTATTTTTTCCAGCGAAAGACAATCGAAAGACAATTCTTGACCACAAATTAAAACAAGCCGTTTTCAATGCGAGGAAAACAAGGTTTTCTGGTCAAAACTAATTTTTAAATAAATTTACACGTATTTGCCATCATTTTTCAGTAAAAGCGATTTTTATCAGATAACGAACGAGAAGCTTACTCGACAGTAATTTTCAATGGAAACTTTAGTCTAATTATATTAAAAATTTTCAAATTTATTCGTAAAACATTAACAAGAGTAATACTTTGCCACCAGGTGTGTGATTTTTGAGTTTTTACTCTGAATTCAGTTTTTTTATTATATTTATATGCTATAAAATATTAGTTATTTATTTATTGGTGTTTAAGGTCACATATTTATGCACAATGACTAATCGTGACAGTGACAGTTTTTCGAGTGGAGGAAGCCGGAGTACCCGGAGAGAACCACCGAGCATCGACGAGCAACTGTCAGCTCCTCAACATTCTAACTCCGCTCAAGCAGGGTTACATCGGTTGAAGACATGTGCACCATCGACGTGCAGTACGCCCCAGTACACGGCGTCATCGTGCCCCCATGTAGGAAGCCGGGGTAAAATGCCTTGCCCAAGGACACAACGCGGGTCGACCCGGACGGGGATCGAACTCGTGACCTCTTGCATAGATGCCCAACAGTCTACCACGGAGCCACCACGCTCCCACAAAATATTAGTTACACGGAGACATAAAGCTTGATTTTGAAACATTTCCCATTCAGTGTATTATACAGAGTGTAATCACACACTTCTAACTTTCTACCCACGCACTCCCACCCCACCCCCCCCCCCCCCCCCCCCCCCACACACACACACGCACACACAGATGCACACGTTTCCCAGAACAATTATCTGTTCTTTATTACCCTCATTTCAAAAATAAATTCCAAACTTTAACTGACAATGGCAACTAAAACTAAACGAAACAGAACAATATTAATCCTTTACCCAACGCAGACGATATCAAAATTTATTATTTTAAAGGTAATTTTTTCATTTTTTTCTAAAACTTTCAACAAAACCATTTGAGGTCACCTCTCATTGGAACGAGCTGGACGAGCTCGTTCTAATGATGAGTCACATGATATCTTTTTATTGAACGTTTTAGAAAAATAGTCATTTTTTTAACTGTTCAATTTGTAAATTACACGGACGGGTGTGGCCGTTCCGTTAGGTAAAAGGTTAATTAGCTATTTGGTTCTCATGATCGGTTTGGGGACTTTTTTTGACGTTTCAAAAAGCAAAGTTTCAACAGGGACGTTGCCACAGAAGGTGTGTGTGTGGGTTGCCCCCCCCCCCCCCCCCCCCCCCCCCCAATCATTCGTCAAAGTTATAGTAGTTGGAAATTCGAATCCCTAAACTAGAGAAAAAATTCGAAATTTCAGTCAGGGCGCTAGTGGAATTTTTCCCAACATGTCTAGAATTTTCCCACAACATGGAGTCTTTTGACTGAGAAGTAGTGAAAGACATCCAAAGTAGAAAACATCCCCAAAATCTTGATTTGTATTTTGAATTTGTGACTATCAAGGACCCTAGTTGGATAATTTACGGTTAAGTGTTTTGTACAAATGGAATTCTGTATCTTAATCTCCTTATCAAGCGAACAGCCCGCATTCGCACGCGGAATTTTCAAATTCCGAATACAAAAAAAAATTAAAAAATTTCAACAAAACCATTTCATGTACCCCCATCAATAAAAAGACTTGATTTCTGTGAATAACAGTGAATACATATAAAAGATACCAGTTCTCGTAATTAAACTTTCAAAAGGAATATCATTATCTGTTTTTATCTAGTTTTAAAAGTTTCTTTAGGCCTAAAAAAGTTTAAAGTCTGTTTCTCAGGCCCTCCCACGTGGTCCTTTTGGCTGCCGCATGCTCTATTTAAATAAAAATTAAATGGTTTATACCTGGTTTTCCACCCAAGTTTATAAAATTGATAAATTTGTCCCTTGAGTGCAACAAGAATTTACGATGCTTTAGCATTGCAAAGCCTTCATGCACTCAAGGTATTAAATACACAACCACCCATGCTATTCTGTAGATCGGAGGCCTAACACATAAAATAAACAAAGAATATGAACTTTTGATGGCAAAGAAATAATTCCAAATATAAAAAAATAAAACAAAAAACCGGCTGCCCATGTACATGCAATTTTACATAAAAAGGGCGTAAGAAACATAAGATTTACTTTGTGGGGCCTTATTGCGTACATCTACACAGATAATGGATGGCCTATACCAGACAGGGGCGTTACAAAGATGACCGATTCTACGGAGAGGGGGATGTGCACCAGTTTTATGCTATATATATGTAACTCTATATAGTTAAAAACTTGAAGTTCCTGGAAATTTATTTGTGGCTAAAAACACGAAGTGATCGTGACTCGTGGGTTTCCCACATTCCCATACAGTCATGGTTGGCATTTTCGTTACTGGAATAGATTTACGGGAAAGTTAACTCCACTTAACTTCCGAAAGCTGTCAGTAACTATTACACTAAGGGTGTGGGTATTTTATTTAAAAATTGAAATTTCGAGATGTTGGCGAATTTGTGTCATCAATGTGGGCATCATTTCACAAACTGAGGGCACTTTCCTGTCGAGTTGAATAAAAATACAGAAGCTGGGTTTTTAAAAATTTTCCCCAATCAGTTTGAACGTTTCATTATTATTCTCTGTTGAAACCAGGGCCGGTGAGAGGAAATTCGGGCCCCAGGGTTAATTCTGTGACGGACCCCCTTTCGAACGTGTCGGGATACTGATGTAGATGCTGACATTTTTTTAGCGAAGACTTCTTGAAGTGATAACAACGGGTCTGGTTCACATGTATATAGATAACAGCCTATTAACCCTTCACCCAACGTAACATCCAGAACCGACTAGCGCTATTCACAAAAATTGCGATTCCGTTTTCATTATGTTTTCAGTTTTTGCGTCCAAAACATAGCATATGACCCCTCATTGGGGCGAGCTCAACGAGCTCGTTCCAATGAGGGGTCATATGCTATGTTTTTTGACTAAAAAATGAAGAAAAAAATAGATATTCAATAATTTTGTTTTCAAGTGTCGTCTGCTTTTCATGTCAAGTAAAGGGCTAACAGATTAAGCATTTCCACGGGTCACACCCCATTCCTTTTTTACATGAGTGGCAACTGGTATTCCACTACGACGGGCAACGTATCTTGCTCGGGGATCGGGAGGCCCAGGCTTGGCACAGGAGTCAGAACTTTTGGGACCGAGGCCTGACGCAAGAATCCTGTACTCTTGGGACAACCCCAGCACCCCCCCCGCCCCAGGTTCCGGGGCCCGGTGTTACTACCCTGCCCCCACCACCTCTCCGGCCCTCGTTGAAACACATTTAAAAATAATAAAACGGCGTTTTCACCATCTATCTTTTGATGTTCTGTTATTGTTTTGTGTTCATTATATCAACAGTGTGCGCATCGTGACATATAATACAGACACTGTTCTTTCCATTAATATATAAGTCAAGAAAATGAAATTTGCATTTTTCTTTCCTTGGGAAGAATGAAAGCAAGTTACAACTCATTCGCTAAACAAAGAGTCAAGGTGGACGTTTAGTGATGGTAGGTGAAATACTGATAGATGTTCTTATTTATTTATTTATTTATTTATTTATTAGAGTTTAACGACACATTAACAGCCAGGGTCATCTCATGTCGGTGACAGTTTTACGGATGGAGGAAGCCGGAGTACCCAGAGAGAACCACCGAGCAACGACGAGCAGCTGCCAGCTCCCCAACATGGTAACTCCGCACTGCAGCACAGGCAGGGTTAGATTGGTTGAAGGCATGCGCACCATCGACGTGCAATACGCCTTAGTACACAACGTCATCGTCCCCCATGTAGGCAATCGGGGTTAAGTGCCTTGCGAATCAGTCGCTGAAATGGTCACCCATCCAGCTACTAACCGCGCTCGACGTTGCTTAACTTCGGTGATCTGACGAGAACCGGTTACCGCGCCCCCGATAGACGAATTATCTTTGAACTGGTTGCTTCTAATTAACTTGCCATAAAAAGACAAGTTTTCCTTTTGTTACTTTTAATAAACGAAAACAACAAAAGGAAACGACTTTTTTTTTTACTTATATCATAGGAGTATTCTCAACAATCATGCACTTGCTTTACTTAATTGGACCTTCCTCGCTTGTCTGATAATTTCAAGGGAGAAAACTTTATCGAAAGTCGATTTTCACGACGATATAAGTCAGGAATGTAGCTCGTGTCATGCTTCAAATTGGTCATGCTGGGCCCCAACAACCCAAACTGGGTACCACAGACTCCCTTTTGTATAACCTACAGCGTATGTGTGACGTAACGGTATCAAATCTAGTCTCAAAGGAGAGTACACAATTTCTATAGCAAGAGCGAATGATATTTAACCCTTTACCTAACATGAAAAGCAGACGACACTTGCAATCAAATTATTGAATAACTATTTTTTCTCATTTTTTGCGTCAAAAACATATCTTATGACCCTCATTGGAACGAGCTCAACGAGCTCGTTCCAATGAAGGGTCATAAGCTATGTTTTTGACGCAAAAAAGTGAAAAATAATGATAATTGAGTGGCAATTTTTGTGAATAGCGCTGGCAGGTTTTTGCCGTTATTTGGGGTAAAGGATTAAGACACCAGTCGAGACGAAATGTCCCGACTGGAAAGGTTATTTGAGAGGGCACTATCCCCACTCCTTAGTTCAACCCCAAGTAACACAAAGAACCTCCCAAGTCTCGTATAACGATATTATTTATTTATTTATTGGTGTTTAAGGTCACATATGTTTGCACAATGGCTAATCATGACCACAACATGAGTATCAACTCAAGACCACGGGTGAGTGTTAATAAGCCATGTTGCCCATTTTAGAGAGGGTTTGCACCTCCCAAGCATTGGTGACTGGGTCATATTTTACCAGTAAAACAGAGAACGTTTACCGCAGTGAACAGGCGGGGTTCCCGCGGGGATCTTATAAAGAAAAATAATAACACAACTTTGTTTAGTGGAAATGGACCTGATCATTGAAAGATAAAAATATACGAAGATTTTGATGCGAACAGCGCCGTATAATATTATCACTGTATATGTAATTACTAGTGTTAAATATTTTATCAAATAAGTTGACGAAATCTACCAAACGCAAACCACTAAAATAGCCATTCCGTTGTTTTCATTTCCCATTTCAAGCCATTGCTAATAACCTTCTAAATCTCTACTGACATCCAACCTCTGATGAAACGATCTTATCAAGATCTCTTCATTGACGTGTTATAAGCTATGGTTTTGGAAACGGATATTGCAGTGGTTAAAAAAAAATGCTATCGTTAGCAACATCTGTTCGTAATTTTGCATACATGGGCATAGATCTATTTTCAAAATCGAGAACGCACTGATGACAGTACCTTGGTATACAAGGGGGTTTGGGGTGGGGAGGGGCAATACTCTAATATACCATGATGTTGGTTCAAGACACAAGAAGCCTGTGACGTATAGATGAGTAGATCAAAGATAGGGATCTAAATGTCCTTCACCCAGAAAAAAACGGAATAATTGTGAGAGGTGGGGAAGCTGGGATTATTATGATCCCAGATGAGTCTAGAGGTGGGATGGGGAAATCTCACCCGAGGGGCAAGATATTTGAACCAGGCCCGAGGCTTGCCGGGGGTCTGTTTCAAATATCTTGCCCCGAGGGTGAGATTTCCCCATTCCCACCTTCAGACTCATCGAGGATGATTTTTCTCCCCACACACGAGGATTACGCCATTATAGATAATTGGCGGTCACGTGCTGTCAAACCCAATTTATCAAGTCGTAGTCCTTTCGAAAAACGAACAATTTCATCGGAAAGATCGTACAAAAGTTAGGTATATACCATAGGTATATACTAAAGAATTGATTTGTAACACTATCTGTTAAGGGGTTAATGAATTTGCTCGTGTCAAACTCAAATGTAAAGGGCATTGTGAGATTATTGATCGATCGATAAATTCGCGCAGTGATATTATTAAATCTGAAGAGAAACATGGGGTTGAAACAAATCAAGTTTAATATTTGAATAATAATTATTAAATATTGAGTCTTTTTCAACAAGGAACAGATAAATAGGTAATAAACGAACACAATTTACAGTTTATTTACAAATGTGCAGACGATGATGAAATAGTTGCGGCGACCTAATAAAATATGCAAATGAGTATATCATGTGGGGTGGGTGGGATAGAAATATCCCACCCTGTTGTCTCACCCGGGACACTCGTATGTTTCACGTATATCTGGGGGGGGGGGGGGGGGGGGAGAAAATAACCTCCGTGTCTGGGGATACGGTGGCTTGGGGATTCGGCGCGGATCGGGCCCAGGACTAGCAGGACAGAGTGCCCATCCAATTGGAATAAAAAACGCCAGTTACTGACAAACATTCGACCAGCACTATCAAATTTGACCAGCACTATTCCCAAAATCGCCATTCAAATTTTATTATCTTTAAAATTTTCGCCTCATAGCTCATGACCGCTCATTAGAACGAGCTTGTTGACCATACCCCATGTGGGTTAGCACTTTACCCAATGCTCAGGATATCGAAATTTATTATCTTCAACCCTTTACCCAACGTAACGGCAAAAACCGGCCGACGCTATTCTCAAAAATCGCTAATTAATTTTCATTATTTTTTCATTTATTGTCTCAAAACCATAGGTTATGCCCCTCGTTGGAACGAGCTCGTTCCAACGAGGGGTCATAACCTATGTTTTTGAGACAAAAGATGAAAAAAATAGTTATTTAGGAATTTTTTTTCAAGTGTCGTCTGCTTTTCATGTTAGGTAAGGGTTTAAAATTTTCGCCTCATAGCTTATGACCGCTCATTAGAACAAACTTGTTGACCATACCCTATGAGGGTTAGCACTTTACCCAACGCACAGGATATCAAAATGTATTATTTTAATTATTGTTTTTTTGCAGATATTTTTAAACAATTCAACAAAACCATATCCCGTGCCCCCACCCCCAAATTGGAATGAGCTCGTTATTTTAATTATTTTGTTTTTAAATTGTTCACACAATTTCAACAAAACCATATCATGTGTCCCCTCATTAGAACGAGCTCGTTCCGATAAGGGGTCAAATGAAATGGTTCTGTTGAAATCTTTTGATTTTTTTTTTATCAACTGTCAAGTGGTTAATTTGTAAATTACGCGGCGGGTGTTGCCGATGTGTTAATTGGAGGGTTAACTGCATATAATTCTCAAACACCAACCAAAAATATACCATCAGCCCAAATTATAGACCTGTTAACTGTAAAGGAAATTCCTGTTACCTGAATAACATTTTAAAAAATATTCTGACGGCCATTGTATCGGACTATCGGTGTCTTCTGCACTCATCTAAAAATAGGGCAGATAAAACCTACAAACTACTAGACCAAAAGAAGATCGGACCATTCGGGCGGGGGTGAGAACAAAGTACCGCCTGTAGAAATACCACAGTAAATTTTCAAAGCATTTTACTCTGTTGATTCTTTCGCTTTTCTTTTATTGGGGTTTAACGCCACTTTCGACAGCCAGGGTCACCTCGGTGTCGAAGAGTGTTACGAGCGGAGGAAGCTGGAGTCCCCGGAGAGAACCACCGTTGCTCGGTTGTTCTCTGTGGGTACTCCGGCTTCCTCCACCCGTAAAACTGTCATGGTCACGTTTAGCCTTTGTGCAGAAATATGTGACCTTAAACAAGGGGGGCCACTAAAAATTTGCAAGACGTGACGTCCTATTTTTTATTCGGCTCCTTTTTACACCCACCCACCCACTGCGTGCAAATTTTCTACTACCGTTCTCAGACACCCACCCCCCACTCTCCCATTAAAATCCAAAATAAGCTTATAAACGTAGTAGGCACAGCTGTCTTTAGGGGGGTTTCATAATGTTCTTAACCCTTTACCCAACGTAACGGTAAAAACCGACCAGCGATATTCCCAAAAATCGTCAATTAATTTTTATTATTTTTTCATTTTTGTCTCAAAAACATAGGTTATGACCCCTCATTGGAACGAGCTCGTCGAGCTCGTTCCAATGAGGGGTCATAACCTATGTTTTTGAGACAAAAAATGAAAAAAAATAGTTATTCAATCAGTTTTTTGGCAAGTGTCGTCTGCTTTTCATGTTAGGTAAAGGGTTGAACTGGTACCACCAATTTAAACCTCTGTGGGCTGCTGTGGGCCCCAATCTACAAGTGACAAGCTGTTCATTATCAGGCTTGGCCAGAGCAGGTGTACATATACGGGAACAAACTTTCATTTGAATTGTTCCCAAAATATTGTCTGCACATTTTCTACATTTCGAACAAGACACCCACCCCTACTCACGTGTGACATTTTCCCAGATTAAGCACAATATTCTCACATATAAAGCCTCCTGATGTTGTAAATTATGTTAAGAGTGTGATGTACAACATCATCTTTAAGGTTTGAAACACAAATGATGGTATATATTAGCTGATATATTGATATATTTTTAAAAAATTAAAAAAATTGCACAAGTTGGAAATGCACATTTTTGGCGCACTCAAGAGACCCACACACCCCCACGTCACGTCTTGCAAATTTTTGGTGGCCTCCCCCTGCCTTAAACACCAATAAATAATAATAATAATAAACTCCTGTTAATTGAATGAAAAGTACTTTAATGTGTCGAGGAATTACTCTGACAACCTCTGAATTCCCCATGTTTACAGACCTATTTGGCCTCAGAACATTCAATCTAGGCATTCGGTTTCTAAAATCAAATTGGACCTCTCAGTCTGTCAAACAAATTGTAAGAGAATAAATGCTCAGTTGATCGCACGAATACAGGAAAATGACAAATTTCTCTTAAATTGAATACTTCTGTTATTTGAATATTTTTTCACTGGCCAAATAGCTATTCCATTAACATGGCTGTAGTGTATCCTTGTCGGAAACTTTCACCTTTCACTCTTTTACGTCGGGCGTCCAATAACTTCGACCATATAAATTGCTGAAAATCTGTGCATGCCCCCAGCTGAACTCCAAGCAGTGTTGCCTCCCTTCTCTGTTTTCGCAACACGTATCGAGAATAGCGAAAGGGAGACAATACTGCTTGGGTTTTGGCTCCTAACCTGATAAATTTATTCATTGGTTTGTTCGATTATTGTCACTTCTTTTGTTCGTCCTTTTTTTAGTTTGTTCATTCATTCTTTCTTTCTTTCACTACATTTTTGCTTATATATTTACATCTTTTCAAAGAACCTAAATCGTCGCGGTGAACACCTGAATGTAGCCTAAGTTTCGAAATTTCATCAAGATTTAAGAAAACATCGTTTCAAACATTCGTCATAGAACGAATACTTCAGTTTTCGGGCGTTGTCTTGAAACCGCAGACATCAGATGAGCTGCTACTTATCTGTTCTTGCAAATTTTAGTTTGCTGTTCAAGTGAAATGAAGATAAGACTATGCACCAAAATAGATGACAATTTATAACAGCTATAGGCAATGGAAGCTTGAAAATGTGATTATCAAGTCGGTCTTTGTCCATAATGTATTGAGATTAGCGTTACTTTTTTTTTAGAACGGGATGAAGCATGAACTACTATCACATATTATAGCTCTATTAGTTTTGGGATGGTAATTTCAAACAGGTGAAAGGGACGGATAAAGAGAGAAAGAGAGAGTGTGTGTGTGTGTGGGGGGGGGGGGGGGGGGGGGTCTAAAGATCAAGTTTGAAATTAGGCCTGAGAAAAGGCGTGACTCAGTTTCAGTGTTCTTAACTCTGCAAGCTGAGCCTCAAACAGCCAATGCCCCTTTGGAATGGGGCATTTCTCACATTTAATTAATATTCGATATGGTCGACAAAAAATGTTCACTTTTCTGCAGCCATTCAAAAACAATATTGCTATGGGAGGGGGCGTGGTGGCTCAGTTGGTAGAGGTGCAGGCTGCAAGCCGAGAGGTCCTCGGTTCGAATCCCACCTGCGGCAACCGCGTTGTGTCCTTGGGCAAGACACTTCACCCCGCTTGCCTACATGGGGGCACGATGACGCTGTGTACTGAGACGTACTGCACGTCGATGGTGCGCATGTCTTCAACCAATCTAACCCTGCCTGTGCTGCGGTACAGAGTTCAGGGTTACGATGTTGGAGAGCTGACAGCTGCTCGTCGTTGCTCGGTGGTTCTCTCCGGGTACTCCGGCTCCCCCCACCCGTAAAACTGTCACGGTCACGATTAGCCATTGTGAATAAGTATGTGACCTTAAACACCAATAAATAAATAAATAAATTCCTATTGGAAAACAAAGGAACATGTAGCAAAAAAAAAGCAGATTCCTTGTGGCTCCCTACTCACCAGTTAGGAAAGGGGAAGACGCATTGAACTACCCTTTTTATTAGGGTTTTATTGGGGTTTAACGACACTTTCGACAGCCAGGGACACCGCATGTCGGGCAGTTTTACGGGTGGAAGAAGCCGGAGTGCCGAGAGAGAACCACCGAGCAGCGGCGAACAACTGCATAAGCAGGGTTAGTATGGAGAATACAGGTGCATCATCGACGTGCAGTACGCCTCGGTACATCGCACCACCGTACCCTCCCCCTCCCTACCCCGTGGACAATCGGGATTAAGTGCCTTGTCAAAAGACACAGTATATTTACCTCTGGTGGGGATCGAACCGTGGACCTTTCGGTTTGAAGTCCAATGCCGTTACTACAAACCCACCGCGCTCCCTATCCATTCTACCTTAACTGGTAAAGTGCTGGAAGCCCATTTTGGGGCTTTATTCTGAAGTGCAGGTGCTTCAACTTAAATGCATAATTTTTGGTGGATGATCTTCATATTACCTTTGAAGTTAAATAGTTTTGTCTGTTAGGTTTTGCCTTATTACAGTTTAAGAGGGAGTGCCTATAGGCACTCTCTCATGAATTGTAACGAGGCAAAGACACACGAACGAATTTTGATGACCAAAAACAATTCAGCACTCTGCCAGTTAAAACCGCCACTTCCACCCGATGCTGATAAGAATGGCGTGAAAATCCATATCAGTTCAAGAAATAGTGATAGGGCACTGAACGCGTTGGACAGTCACATTTTAATGATCACATTAGTGAAACAAGGAAAAATAACTCTGCAAATATGCAAATGACATAGAGGACTCCCGTGAGAAGTTAAGAGCCTGCAGAAAATTATTTGAATCCCCACGATATCTTTTTACAGTAAAAATATCAGCAGTTCGTTACCAGCACTTTTAATGTATTTTAACCCTTCAGCTCACGTAATGGAAAAACCGTCCAACGCTAGTCACAACTATCGTCATTCAAAGTTTGTTTTTTTTCAATGTATTGGGAGCGCGGTGGCTCAGTAGGTAGAGGTGCAGGCTGCAAGCCGAGAGGTCCTCGGTTCGAATCCCACCTGCGGCTACCGCGTTGTGTCCTTGGGCAAGACACTTCATCCCCATTGCCCGTGTGGGAGCACGATGACGCCGTGCACTAAGGCGTACTGCACGTCGATGGTACGCATGTCTTCAACCAATCTAACCCTGCCTGTGCTGCAGTGCGGAGTTACGATGTTGGGGAGCTGGCAGCTGCTCGTCGTTGCTCGGTGGTTCTCTCCGGGTACTCAGGCTTCCTCCACCCGTAAAACTGTCACGGTCATGATTAGCCATTGTGCATATGTATGTGACCTTAAACCTCAATAAATAAATTTCATTTATTGCTTCATAAACATAGCTTATGGCCCCTCATAAAAACGAGCTCGACGTTGGCCGCAGCTTGAAGAAAATTATTTTTAGTTATTGAGAAATGTTCTTGTAAGTGTCGTCTGCTGTGCGGATTTGGAAAAAGGCTAACGGATATTTTTCGCAAAGTGTGTGCACACTTTTAATCCTTTACCTAACATGAAAAGCAGACGACACCTGCAAAAAAATTGCTTGAATAACTATTTTTTTTTTATTTTTTGTCTCAAAAACATAGGTTATGACCCCTCATTGGAACGAGCACGACAAGCTATGTTTTTGAGACAAAAAATGAAAAAATAATGAAAATTAATTGCCGATTTTTTAGAATAGCGATGGCCGGTTTTGGCCGTTACGTTGGGTAAAGGGTTAAAGACCGTTACATAATGGGAGACTATTTATACGTTTATTTTAGGTGACAAAGCTGAGCAAAAAAGAAGTGAACGTGTTCCCGAAAATCATTACAAGAATTTCTGTATTTGCAACTCCTCATACTGTCCATATACATCATACATCGCCAGTGCAAGTTCGTCACCAACTCTTTCGGTATTTCAGACAATACAGCCACCTCAATATCCAGTTGGGTCTGGTTCAGATGCTTTGCCAGGTAAGAAATATCTTCTTTTTTGAATGCTTGAGTTAGTTTGTTTATTGATGTTTAACCCTATCTACACACTGAGGTCAAAATATCAAATGTTTAATCCTCCAATATTTCCCATAATACAAATAGGAATTTAACGGGCTCTGTCCAACAGGGTGAAATTGGTTAAATTCCAAGTTGTATTATGGGAAAAAGTTGCTGCCTGAAATTATGTAATTTTGATATCGGGGTGTAGTGGGCTAGGATCGTTTCCATTACCTGCTACTATTTTGTGACCACAATACAAATATCGAGTTAAAAGTTTAGCAAATCGTTATATTTAATGCTACTCACTCACGAGGACTCGTCCCCAGACGCTGGTTATTATCCAGTCTTATTATCCCAACGAAAGCATGCGTGTTTACTATGGCAATCTAGGTGTAGCAGACTACCCTGGCTTCCCACGGAAAGAACGCTTGAGTACCCGTGGAACCAAATATGCATGAACATTATATATGTAATCTACGCCCATGCAACATACATTCTGATAAGTTTGAATTTAGCGTCACAGGGTGTTACACGTGGTCCCATGGAAGGGGGCAGAGAGTCACATACCTACCCCCTCACCCCCTCCCGTGTGAGAACCCCGGGAAGTGACACAGCGCTTGTTTAGTGTTGTAAATAAGTTCTGTTTTACTGGAAGAATAGGACCCAGTCACCAATGCTTGGGATAGAAACCCTCTAAAATGGTAAAAGCGATTGACAAAACTTGACTTTATCTTCATGTTGAGGACACGATTAGCCACTGTTCAGAAATATGTGACCTTAAACACAAATAAATAAATAAATAAATAAATAAATAAATAAATAAATAAATAAATAAATAAAGTGACCTCGTTGTAACAGGGGCTAGCATGCAGCAGGGGCCAAGCCTCCGCCATTAAATGAGGAAGGATAACAACACTCTCCTTTCCTCCAATAATTTAGTTATTTTTTCTCATGTTGTCTTTCGTTCTGTATGGGAGGAACGCAGTGCCGTATTAACCCATGACTGTCCCCTAGGCTTTTAGGTACTTCGGGGCCCCTCCGGCACTTCAATCTTTCACCCCACTACAGCTGACAGCCTGAGCCTGGTACGGTAGGCACTATGCCGCAGTACATAGTCCTGTATCCATTTTGCGGGTCTCCTGAAGAATTCTACACACAACTTGACATATTATTTAAATAAGCATTAAAATAATGTACTGTATATATATATATATAGTATACTTATGAGAGTATATATATGGATAAATACATATGTACATGTATCGCTACGGAGCAGAGTGCCAAGTGCCTTTAACCACTGCAGCCCTAAGGTGCTGGTAACAGTGCCTCAGAAAAAAAGAATGGCGGGCCCCCTTCCCTGGGGAGGGAGGGGGGCCTAGGCTTTTGCCTAGTCAGCCTTATGAATAATACGGCCCTGGAGGAACGGTGTACAAAAATAAACTGTAGCTTGACTTAGTACGATCTAAAATCAGTTGAGTTAGAAATCAACAACTGGGTTGAGTGAATATGAACCCAATTGGGTTCATATTCACTCAACCCAGTTGGTTTGGGTTGATTTCTAACCCAACTGATTTTAGAGTGTAGTCATTACCGTAAAATTTACTTTATATAGAAGTTACGGCAGTTGGTTGCCGGCACATCTTCTGTAATTTTCACGGGATTTTTGAGTCTGCGTCGCGAGAAGCATTGAAATGGCATTTATGTGGAGCCATTTTTCACTTTTTCTCTCACGAGGTCGAATCATGGTAGGAGGTATATGGTGTCACCTTTCCTCTATAGCATTTACCCATCGTCGTCCATCTTCTCTGTCAGCTAATGTAGCTGCTAACATACCCTAAAATCAGTTGGGTTAAAAATCGACCCCAAAACAACTGGTTTGAGTGAATATGAACCCAATTGGGTTCATATTCACTCAGCCTATTTGATTTGGGTTAATTTTTAACCCAACTGATTTTAGAGTGTAATTAATCTTAATAAGAGGTATGGGTATAATGTTGAGCATTTCACTTGTAATTTGTCAGGGCAAAGCCAGCCTAAATATAGGGGCAAGGGGCCTCATATTTAAAGATATTGTAAGTTCAAAATATATTCCGCGTCAAGGCGAAAAACCTACATGAATTTCACTTCTCTGTAAAGCTGGAAAAACACACGTGGTGTATATCCAGCTTTAGCGCAGGGACCCAGGGGAGAAACGGTATGTTAGATAAGGTCTAATCTCGTTTAGTTTCTACAGTAGTCGGAGTCTTACGAGACGTAATCGGTTTTCGTCACGGCTAATTGAGAAACGAGATTCTAAAAGATAGAAATGTCGTGTCATCGTTAGTCATAGCAATGCGTGTCAGGAACGAATCACCGTTAAGTCACGCGTGAGAGGACTTGTATTGATTCTGCCTCGATATACGTCATCTCCCACCGTTTTGACAGGTGGACAGATGAGCGTCGGTCCACCTGACAGTTTAGGGTAAAAAGTATATATATACCTGGAAGAGCAGAGCATTAGACACACACTTGGGGTCACACACACGTTGGTGAAGTCCAGGACAGGCGGACTCTGTTTCCTGGCATAAGGGTACCTTCGATCACAGGACCCTGAAACGGCTGGAATCGCCAGAGAGGGCATTCCATGATTGATTTAGCTTAGCGTTGATAGGCGGCTACGGGGCCGAATTCGTGAGAAGGAACACCCCAGGTGGAACGTTAAAGTTTAGATTGTCGAGTAGCAGGTATCGGCCTGCAATAGTCAGAAGTGTAGGTTAATTGTATTGTGTGTATTAACCCTTTGAAGCGTCAGCCTGATTGCGTTCTGAGTAGTTTATTTTGCTGTCGGAACATCATAATACCGACTGGAGATCGGTGTGAGTGACAATTTCGCCCTAGCACAAAAGGGGCATTTGTGAATCGTGAATTCAACCAGGAACGGTGGATATTTCAATAGGACTTTCACGGAGGACTTTCAAAAGGCACATAAGGTATGAGTAGACAATATCTGACCCAAATCAGAAGTACGGTGGTTTATAGATGACGAACATTGCTGGTCGGAACCCTCCGACAGCCAGAGGTACAGTTACGCGCAGACGTTGACATTTGAGCCTAAGCGGGTGAAGCTCTTATGGCGAGCTCACAGTAATAACATTTCAGATTTGTGAAGCTCTTATGGCGAGCTCACGGTAGTAACATTTCCAGTGTGTAGACTATAGTGCCAGTACAGGGCTATAGAATGACTATATGATTGTTTAGAATTATTTAACCGTAGTGACCCATTTTCTGTGAAAAGAATTGAATTGTTGATTGTTGAAATATTGAAACGGATTTATTTTTATGTGTAAATAAAAGAATCGTTGTTACTTTAAATCATTCTTTCCATTATACAGCCTGAAGTGATTAGGAATCACACCTAACGGAAATCGAACCTATTTCAGGCCAATTTGGCAGAGAAGGAATCACGGCGTCGGTCTAACTCAGCTCCCTGCGCCGAGTTCGCGACACTTGGATTCCGACCCTCCACGTTGGTCTAATTTTCCCGCAACTTCATCAGCGGGACTAAATAACCCCACGTCAGCCCAGGCCTTACGGGGCCTTAGGTGCCCCTGACATTGATTGGCGAGGCTACCAGGATATTTCTAAAAGGTAAAAAATGGCTATATGGAAATTTTGTTTTATTTTAACGGCGGTTCTGTTTAGGTTTTGACGCGTTCGGTCAGTCGATGCCGTTCGAGGGTTTAATATCGCAATACAGTAGTCCCCCAAAGGATACGTAATAGCCACTATAACTGCGGTAGGTTTCAGAATATTTGGTGCGTTTAATTACGTTAAATTACAGAGGTAAATTAGGATCAATTGCCATATTTTTTTTTCTTTCTTTCTTTTCCTTCTTCATTCTTTCTGACGAGTGTTGAAGACAGAAAGAAAAAATCAAAATGGATGTTGTTACACCCCTCGCCCAACTGGTATCATTAGGCAAGGAAATGGGCCTTGAGGGAGCTGAACTTCAGAAGTTCGTTAAAGATGAGCAGAAACGTGAGGCCAAGGAGATTGCCTTACGTAATGACGCAAAAGAGCGAGAGATCCAATTAGAACGAGAGCGCGAGAAAGAGGCAAGAGAGGCAAAAGAGCGAGAGATTCAGTTAGAAAGGGAGAGAGAGAATGAGACGAGAGAGAGAGAAGCCCAATTAGAACAACAGAGGCACGAGAGAGAATTAGAGCTCCTCAGAGCAAGGGCCGATGTGGAGAATGGAAGTCGGCGCTCAGGGGACGGGAGTGCAGGGGTAGCAATTCATGCCCCACGCCCCCACCTCGCTCATTTTAATGAAAACACAGATGACTTGGACTCGTACTTGGAGAGGTTCGAGCGTTTTGCCTCCAGTCAAATGTGGCCAGAAGACACATGGGCTTTGTGCTTGAGCCCTTTGTTGTCAGGTAAAGCCCTCGAGGCTTATACCAGTATGCCTCCTGCACTTCTTAATGACTACGGTGAGCTGAAGAATGCCATCCTTCGGAGATACCAGCTCACTGAAGAAGGATTCCGGACCAAGTTCCGAGAGATTAAGCAGGAGAAGGGAGAAACAGTACCTCAGTATTTTGCCCGAGCTAGGCGGTACTTTGACCGCTGGACTGATCTCGCAGAAGTGAATGAGTCATATGGAGCCCTGCGAGATCTATTTCTCCGGGAGCAGTTTTTAACTACATGCTCCAAGGAGTTGGGCCTGTTCATCAAGGAAAGGGGTCCGCCCACCTATGATGAGATGGCAACTGTGGCAGAACGCTACATCGAGGCCCACGGTGGGAGTGTGAACGCACCCAAATCGGCTAGGGGTGGGGCAAACGGGTTGGCAATGGCACCCGTAAGGCAACACCACCCCGACCCTCCTGCGTCGCAGACCAGCCGGAAGGGGAGCGCTCCCAAGGACACCACTTGTTTTATCTGCAACAAGCGGGGTCATATTGCCAGGGACTGCTGGCAGAAGCAGGTAAGGACCACTGGGAACATTAGACCACCTCAGCAGGGGGCCGGGAACGCAGCGCCAAGGGGTTGGAAGCAAGGTGACCGCGTAGATCCAGGGCCCAGTAGGCAGACGGCAGCGTTCTGTCAAACTATCGGTCCAGAACACAGTCCCCTCCGGGAATGTATACAAGAGGGAGAATTAAGGCTGGAAGGCGGGAAGGTTGTCCCGATAATAAGTGGCATGTGTGAGAGGCTCACAACTTCGCAGGAGAAGGTTGATATGCCAGTGTACCCAGGGTATGTGGGACAAAGGGAGATCCGTCTGCTCCGGGATTCTGGGTGCTCCTCTGCAGCGGTTAGAAGGCAACTGGTTGACGACAAGCTATTGTTGGGTCGTGACCATTTGTGTATTTTGATAGATGGGACCGTTAGAAGGTTCCCCATCGCGAGGATAACGGTGGATACCCCATTTTATCGTGGCGAAGTGGAAGCCATGTGCATTGAATCACCTGTGTATGACCTGGTCATAGGTAATATCCCAGGGGTGAGGGCAAGCCCTGATGAGTTATGGTCCAGGGGTAGGGGGCCAAGTTATGGCCCAACGAGGGCAAAGGAAGTTCAAGTCGGTGGGCAAGGACCCCCGGCGGTTGCACTCGGTAACGTACCGAGTAAGGAAGGGAAGGTTCCCAGGGGGAACCAGTCCGATGGTCCAGGGGATGGCCCCTACACGACGAAATGTCGGGAAGTTTCAGGAGGGACGACTCCTGTCCAATTAAGGAGAAGGGGCCGCAGGCGGTCCAGGCTAAACGCCAAACAGCGAGGGAAACCGATGGGATCATTGGGGAAAGACCCTCAAGCAAATTTATGTGGGGGAGTTGAGCGCCCCAAGAAGTCGGTGTCACCCGTGTGGAGAGGGGAGGCCAGACCCACGCAAATGGCTGGGCAAACTTCCCCAGAATTGAGAGGGCACGGGTCAACACAAGTTGAGTATGTTAGAGTGGATGGGACCGCTAAGGTGGGCGCCCAGGGGACCGAGAAAAGGGTCCACAAATCAAAGGAGAAGCATCCTAGGTGGCGGAGACCACGTAGAGAGTGCCGGGGGCGCACAGCGCCCAATGTGCGCAAGAAGTCGTCGCAATGGACCGGGGGGTCGACGGCACAAGGGCCAAGGACGGCCAGTGTCGTTCGAACGATGGTAATCGCCGGGACGAGTGAGCCTGGGGGATATAGCGCCAAGGGAAGCTCTTGGGAATGCGACAACGACAGGGTATGGGGACCCTGGTGGAATACCCGTAGAAATGGCGGGGCGAGAAGTAGGGGTGTGTCAAGGGTTACCCAAGGGGATACTGGGAACCGGGCCCCTACCAATGGTCGGTGGTTATAAAGAAGCAATAGTTGGGTGGCTGTTGGCCTGGTGTCTGGGACGGGGGCTCCAGTCGCAAATATTTTTGTTGGTGAGGTGATGGGCTTCGTAAACTCGGTGTTAAGGCCCGGAAGGAATTTTCTTATTTTAGTATTATTATTGCTCTGACTGCTGACTAGAGTTGGTTGTGAGTGCGAATGTGAGATACACTGCCCTGTCTGTCGCGTGTGCGTGGACGGGGAGCCTGTGTGTCGAGTTTTGTAAGTATGGGATGCACAAACCCGGTGTTAAGGCCCGGGGAAACCGCGCTTGTTTTTATTGACGAGAGTTTGTTGTGAGTGTGAGGCACACTAACCCCGTCTGTCGCAAAGGCGCGGTCGGGAAATCTGTGTGTTGAGTGTGTGAGGCACAATTTTAATCCTCTGGTTGAGCTTTGCGAGGGTGAGGCTCAACATAATGCTGGGGTCGTTTGCTCCTTCACAAGTCGTAGGGGAACGGGAGGCGAAGTTACACTCCGTTGGAATTAACCCATCTGACGCAAAGGCGCGGACGGTGTTACTCGTCGGAGTGAGTGCCAAGTGAACTGTTTGCAAAATGGGCGAACGTGTATAAAAATGTGTATGTTTGGGTGTAAATATATAGTATTACAGAGAGAGAGAGAGTGCTGCAAATTTAAGAATAAGGCTACTCTCCATATGTAAACCCGCAAGACGGGAGCATGTGGTAGCGTGTGTGTCGTGGGAATCGGTATGGCCGACGCATGAGCCCGGTCATGAACCCCACGACCACTAGGGCACAGTTTTGTAGTCTTAAACATGATGGGTAGATTGTAAAAGGGTGTGAGAGGCGAGTGTGCGTGGCTTTGCCCCTTGCGTTTTAAGAGATACACAGGGTGTTTCTCTCGGGAAGGGAGTTGTCAGGGCAAAGCCAGCCTAAATATAGGGGCAAGGGGCCTCATATTTAAAGATATTGTAAGTTCAAAATATATTCCGCGTCAAGGCGAAAAACCTACATGAATTTCACTTCTCTGTAAAGCTGGAAAAACACACGTGGTGTATATCCAGCTTTAGCGCAGGGACCCAGGGGAGAAACGGTATGTTAGATAAGGTCTAATCTCGTTTAGTTTCTACAGTAGTCGGAGTCTTACGAGACGTAATCGGTTTTCGTCACGGCTAATTGAGAAACGAGATTCTAAAAGATAGAAATGTCGTGTCATCGTTAGTCATAGCAATGCGTGTCAGGAACGAATCACCGTTAAGTCACGCGTGAGAGGACTTGTATTGATTCTGCCTCGATATACGTCATCTCCCACCGTTTTGACAGGTGGACAGATGAGCGTCGGTCCACCTGACAGTTTAGGGTAAAAAGTATATATATACCTGGAAGAGCAGAGCATTAGACACACACTTGGGGTCACACACACGTTGGTGAAGTCCAGGACAGGCGGACTCTGTTTCCTGGCATAAGGGTACCTTCGATCACAGGACCCTGAAACGGCTGGAATCGCCAGAGAGGGCATTCCATGATTGATTTAGCTTAGCGTTGATAGGCGGCTACGGGGCCGAATTCGTGAGAAGGAACACCCCAGGTGGAACGTTAAAGTTTAGATTGTCGAGTAGCAGGTATCGGCCTGCAATAGTCAGAAGTGTAGGTTAATTGTATTGTGCGTATTAACCCTTTGAAGCGTCAGTCTGATTGCGTTCTGAGTAGTTTATTTTGCTGTCGGAACATCATAATACCGACTGGAGATCGGTGTGAGTGACAATTTCGCCCTAGCACAAAAGGGGCATTTGTGAATCGTGAATTCAACCAGGAACGGTGGATATTTCAATAGGACTTTCACGGAGGACTTTCAAAAGGCACATAAGGTATGAGTAGACAATATCTGACCCAAATCAGAAGTACGGTGGTTTATAGATGACGAACATTGCTGGTCGGAACCCTCCGACAGCCAGAGGTACAGTTACGCGCTGACGTTGACATTTGAGCCTAAGCGGGTGAAGCTCTTATGGCGAGCTCACAGTAATAACATTTCAGATTTGTGAAGCTCTTATGGCGAGCTCACGGTAGTAACATTTCCAGTGTGTAGACTATAGTGCCAGTACAGGGCTATAGAATGACTATATGATTGTTTAGAATTATTTAACCGTAGTGACCCATTTTCTGTGAAAAGAATTGAATTGTTGATTGTTGAAATATTGAAACGGATTTATTTTCATGTGTAAATAAAAGAATCGTTGTTACTTTAAATCATTCTTTCCATTATACAGCCTGAAGTGATTAGGAATCACACCTAACGGAAATCGAACCTATTTCAGGCCAATTTGGCAGAGAAGGAATCACGGCGTCGGTCTAACTCAGCTCTCTGCGCCGAGTTCGCGACACTTGGATTCCGACCCTCCACGTTGATCTAATTTTCCCGCAACTTCATCAGCGGGACTAAATAACCCCACGTCAGCCCAGGCCTTACGGGGCCTTAGGTGCCCCTGACATAATTCTTCAACCTAATGCTGCCCCTTGATCATTTCAGGTCCATATTCGATACTCAGTGCAGATCATATTACAACAAATCAAACCAAGAGGAAGCGGTCTTGGTCCAGAGCAGTTTTCTCCAACTTACAAAGAAAGGGGTTAGAGAAACGATTTGAAGTGCAAAAATATGTAACCAAGCCTGACAGACGACAGCTAGCAGCAATGTTAGGTCTAACAGATGCACAAGTAAGTAACTGTTCTTTGTCAACTTGGACAATCTACGTGTTCTGGGTCAAATTTATCATTTCTACCAACCCAAACCCTCCTGCCTTCTCATTGTTCTAGAACTACCCGTGTGAACCATGTTTCTGGAGTGTTCGCCGGCGACGAGTGAGGTAGAGCCCTCCCACTTGGAAAAAATTACGATTTTGTTACTATTTTTAAACTTCGTCGCATATTCTGTCTGCTTCCCCGTCCTTTTCCCGCTACTCCTGTCCTCCTGAGTTTATCTATCAACAACTGAATCAAGGAATTTTAACAGGTTCAAATAGGCTGTTGATCCCTGTCCCAGGGCGGTTCAGATTTATCTCCTTCGGCGTAATCCATGGCATGGATTTCCTGAAAGAGGAAGGAAGAGAGGGCCATGAGGTAATCCCTCACTGAAGTCAACCTTCAAGTACTTCGTGTCCTCATCTGGATATTTGGGGATTAGTTTGGTGAACAATTTGGAATCAATGGGGATCACGTTTTCAAGGTCAACAGTGTCGGAGAAATCAATGTTTTGGAAGACTGCTCGTCCCTCGAGTTCCAATGTGTTCTATGTACCTACAGGCACATAGAACACAATGGAACTCAGGGGACGCGTTGTCTTTGGAACACTAATAATGGTATCGCGGAACTAAATATTGAAATAAGAGATAACCGCCTTAAAATGTTGCAATCTCTAAAAATAAACAGCCCTGGGAAAATATATTGTTTCAATAAAGGTTTGAAACATTCTATTGACATCTTGCATTATTGTTGAATATTCCCGATAAAACAGAGGGTGAGTTGATGACTTTTGGACCTAAAAAATACAATTTACTTTTTGTGTGTTTTTGTAGGGAATTCCCTGAAAAATATGTGCACGTGACCGGTACTTCCCGTTGTGTCAGTTTTTCTCTCTTATTTGTTGCATGACCCCTTGTTTTCGGATCAGGAAAAGTGTCTGAAGGGCTATACTTGACAGAGATATTTGAATGCCAAAATTAAAGTGATGCGATCATATTTTTTTCTGCCTGAACGTTATAACGGTCGCCTATGGGAAAATATTTAGTTCCGTGATACCTAATGACCAACACTACAGTGATATCATTGTCACTACTGTAGTGGTTTTCTATCCCTACTTTTCATTAGCGCTTTCCGAAATAAAGAAGTTGGAGAATGGGGCTCATCATTTCAGCAATCATCGAAGATTTGCTGGGGGTCTTCATAGCCACATAATCAGGATAATTCACTCTCTCTCAGTTTTATGAGAGGAACGTTGAAATGTCGCTCTGGTGAGACATGATCGAGTTACAAAAACAAACGCGCGTGCAGCTTACCACGGATGCCACACTGCGTATTTATATCCAACCTATATACATATTATTTTATAGTTTGGAAAGCGAGTAACTTACCAATAACTAAAGTGGGTTTAGTTTGGAAAGCGAGTAACTAAGGTGGATTCAGTGCAGCTATCAAGACGAAAGAGTGCTCGCTGTCTTAGCTGCAAGGTGTGTTGAATGTTCGTCAGTATCAAGTAATTCAAGATCTTTCAACTGTGAGGGAATGGTGTTCCCCCTCAGAAAAAAGCAGGGCAACCATGTTTCCGTAGGAAAGCATTACTGCTACTGTTACGAGCTTCTGCCACTAGTCCACTGCTAAAGGCTTCCACAACAATGTCACTGTTACTGGCTTCTGCCATTGCCCACTGCTCCTTCTAATTTACAGTACTGAAACTCTGAAGACTGACTGTCAGCCTCCATCAACAAAATTGACGACGGACCCTATATTACCCTAACAACGCACTGACAACGCGTATCATCGGGAAAATTACTACACAAGATGGCCCCTCACACGGGCTTCCAAAACAACATAAATGACGACCATTATGATTGCAGTATGACAACACGCCAGATCCACCAAATTAGATTCAACAAACCAGGGTTTAAATACACCTTTCCTACTGTGGTGATTACCAATAAAACGCTCCTGGGGTGGATTTCTTTATATATATATATATATATGTATTTATAATTAATGTGAAAAGCACAATAAGAATTGACAAACTTTCAGCTGATGGATAAGTGCTTCTTTGAGTTGTATCAGTTTTTTCGTAGACGCTATAAATAACTGTTGGGTGGAAAATCCATCCTGGCAGTGTTTAGTGTTATGTAGAGATTATTACCATTATGTGGATGTAGAAAATATGCATCCGAGTCGAGCTCCGGGTTCTCAGAACCCGGAGAGAGACTCGGATATATATTTTGTACATCCACATAATGGTAATAATCATGTTATCTTACAACATAGTGGGGATAAGTCAAGAATGCAGACGAATATATAACGAACTATTTATTCGTACGGATGAACAAAAAGAAAAAAAAAATGGAACTCACGTGAAAGGAACGTGCATGTATCCGACCCCCTGATACAAACATCTGTATCAGGGGGTCGGATACACGCCAGTTGCGGAGTTAATACAGATAAAATACATGTTGATTGTAAGATAAATCTCTTTACCAGGCCGAAGCTTCGAAATTCAATACCAGTCGCGCTGATTCGGAAATATTCGAATCGTGTCTCCTCCTGAACCCTTCTGTCATCAGGGGCCCTGATGACAGATGAAGAGTTCAGGAATGTTCCGCTTCCGCAGCTACTTGCAAAACTACTTGAATTCCGTCCTGGAATTTTGGGCTTTTCGATTGAATTGTCCAAACCCATATTGAATACAGTGCATGAGTGGAGACCGGCAATATTTACGGTTCAAAGAAGATGCAATTTTTACAGTTGAAAGAGCCGCGTGAGATTCGATTCAAGATTGATTCAATTCGATTCGAAATCCTTAGATAGATAGATAGATAGATATTTATTCGTTCAGTAGCATACAGGAAATACAATGGTTACAATCACATAGTTCAATTAATATATAACATTTTGTATACTACTGGGAGATGACATAGCCAGATTGGCTGTCTTCCAGTCATCTCCCTAAGGAATATTTTGCAATACTGATTCGACTTGTGATTCGATTCGACCGGAAATCTGAGATTCACACGGCCCTACCCTTTATATACCTAACATCAATAGTGGACGACTCTAGCATTACGAATTCCTGAAGTATAGCTTATCACACATCAATGGCGAGCTCATTCCAGTGAACGTTTATAAGTCATGATTTGGAGGCCAAATTTGGCACAATAAATTTTGAAACGCGATTTTGTGTGAAAAAGCTGGTCATTTATGGTCGTTGAGTTAGGTAAAGGCTTAGAAGTAATCTACTCTTCATTTATTTATTTATTTTTTATTGGTGTTTAAGGTCACATATTTCTGCACAACAGCTAATCGTAGATCGCAACATGGAAAAATGTCAAGTCCAGCAAATTGTTTATACCCGTGTTGCCCATTTTAGAGGATTTCCACTCCAGGCATTGGTGACCGGGTCCTATTTTACCAGTTAAGCGGAGCTTATTTACCACATTAAACAAGCACTTCTTCACTTTCCGGGGTTCCTGCGGGGAGCGTCTGTAGCATTTCTTTTCATTCAAACAACAGACCTCCGATCGTCTGAGAAGGGTTAATTTTCACGGACTTCTATTTTCAAATGAGAAACTTGAGTGGACAATTGTTTACGAAAAATTTTGTCTTCCAGGTGAAAGTGTGGTTTCAAAATCGTCGCATGAAATGGAGACAAATAAAAAAGTCTGCAGAAAAGGCCAATGGGAATGTTGATGATGAAGCTTCCGCTGACGATGGCGAAGGAGACGATGAAGATGTTCAAGTAAATGACACTGAAAGTGAATTTGAAGTATCGCATAATGACAGTCTGGGATATAACTCTTCGGACGATGAACTGACTGTGAGCTGCCAGGATACGGATTCGCATCCAGGACAGGCTTTACATAGTGGGGTAGAAACTCGTCAACAGAATTAATCTTAATAAAATGTGCAGCGACAGCCCAGGTCCAGATTAAAGAGCGGTGATCACTTTCATTCTAAGTCTGATAAGTCGTTATATTCCCCTGACCCATTATTTCCCGACAGGTAAGCAGTGTCTTCGCTAAGATGACGGTTGGGGGGGGGGGGGGGGGGGGCGTGTAAACCCGATTTCTCCCGATTCAAGTCTAGACTGATAAAATATTCCAACTACATCATCAAGTCATGCCTTCGTCGAAGGGATGTCTTGATGATGCAGTTGGAATATTAGTCAATCGAGATTAACCCTTTACCCAACGAATCGACCGCATCCGCCCGCGTAATATTCAAATTCAGCAGTTGAAAATAATATTATTTTTCAAAAAAATTCAATAAAATCATATCATGTGACCCCTCGTTGGAACGAGCTCGTCCGTCGAGCTCGTTCCAACGAGGGGTCACATGATATGGTTTTGTTGGAAATTTTTGAAAAAAATTAAAAAAATGATATTAAAAATAATAAATTTTGACATCGTCTGCGTTGGGTAAAGGGTTAAAAAAAACCCTCAAGATTTGTTGGAAATGTATTTGTAGATATTTAAAATATACATGTAGTGACGCGTGACGCAATTTCTTATTCAGTTAATACTTACCGTGCCGATATGCTGAACACCGCAAGAGCCGCACAACGGGGAAATTCCGGTGGGCCCCCTTAGTGGACCCAAAGTGGGCACCCTTAGTGGGCTTCCCAGGATCCCCCAAAATTGGTGCAACCCAACACCTCTTGGCACAAGAAAATTCATGAAAATGACCAAAAGGCAAAAAGGATCTGATTGCATGCACTGACTGCCGGTATAACGAAATGCTTTCGGTGTGGACTACCAGTGGTGGCAGTCCACATTTATTTATTTATTGGTGTTTAAGGTCACATACTTATGCACAATGCTTAATCGTGACCGAGACAGTTTTACGAGTGGAGGAAGCCGGAAGTACCCGGAGTCCACATAGAGAACATTTCGATATACTAAAGTCTAGTCTTCCATTGATCGCTCAAATGCAAGTAAACAGCGTTCCTTCAGTTTTAAAGATAAAAACTTTATCTCCCTGGACTAAACAATGGTCAGGATGATGGGTCTGGGCCCACTTGATGAAATCATTTTTGCCGAATGGGCAATAAAGATGACAGGGCCTACAAAATAATGTAATATTTACATGGTATAATTCCACAAAAACAATTTTACCTCGTTTGGGAAATTTAATAATTAAAAAAAAAATGATGAAAAAAATATTGTTTCTAAAGGTAAAAGGTCAAGAACGTCGACGTTAAACCTCAAGAAGACGTTAGAAGCATTTGTCTTTTAGGTGCATTTAAGCTTTGATGTTCTGAACTTTTGAACCGTCAGTGTAATAATCAAGACCGGTCGGCAGTTGTGAACTTGCGAAGTTCGCAACTGCCGGCCGGTCTTGATTATTACACTGACGGTTCAAAAGTTCAGAACATCAAAGCTTTGAATGTTCCTAAAAGAGGATCGTCTTCGTTGTTTACTTGAGGTAGGTCAACTGACTTGAACTTCATTTTAACGCCTTCAGAGTGAGGTACGATTAATCGATTATTTGCGACGATTAATCGATTCCTAAATTAAAAAATCGTGACAGCCCTACTCCAAGTCCGGGTCCCCTTGGTGCATTTCCCGGTAATTTTTCTTGGCCCAGTACGCCCCTGCGAAGAGCTCGAATCGGGTACCACAGACGTCCAATTTGTAGGATATATGTGGCATTAGTCGTAGTAGTATGTAATGTAGTCTGGTAAGAATGTAAGTCGTTACGAGCATGCGCGAATCGATATCAAAGATTCCAATTCAGACGAAAAAGTCCCGACTGCTAAAGTAGCGGGGAATGTCACTTGCACTAACTCCCTCCCTGCTGATAAGTATGGGGTCGGGCGTAATGGACGGACGTTTTCAAGTTAGAGCGACGCTGAATGCTGAATAAAACTGTTAAAACCTTTGCATGTGAGTTTTCACTTATCTGATGGATTAAGCCGGGATGGTTTTGTGGAATTATACCATGTAAATGTTCAACTTACTCCATCTGATATCCTCTCATTAAATATTAAATGGGTTCAGTTTACGAAGGGAATCAAAATTGTCCATATATTGGAAATCAAATAAACTTCTGACTACACCGGTAAAATCAAATCGACTCCTGTGTGAGAGTGTTTACTACAGAAAATGAAATTTATAAAAAAAAAAATCTTCAAATTAACGCACAGAAATGGTACGAATTGATACGTGTTCGCTAGTAACTCGAATTATACGCTCTCTCTGTCTGTCTGTCTCTCTCTCTGTCTTTGTCTCTGTCTCTCTCTCTGTCTCTCTCTCTCTGTCTCCCTCTCTGTCTCCGTCTCTGTCTCTCTCTCTCTCTCCTCTCTCTCTCTGTCCCCCTCTCTCTGTTTATGTGTATATACATCATTTTGTTGATTTAGTCGTTTCTGCTAATAATTCATATTTATTTGTTAAATGTACAGTTGTGGTAGTTGTACATATTATTATTAAAGTTCGACACAACCACCCGGAGTTCTTTTTGTGTTCAGTTTCTTCTTCAAGACAGAGCAGTCAATAATCATATCAATGCAAAATTTCCAAATTGCCGCGTTTTCAACTTGGAGTAGAGGATTTTTGACGGGCAGGGAGATCTTTAGCATCAAGACTATAGTCCTCCGCTTTGAAACTCGAACGCCTGTCCGAATCTAGAGCAGGGAGCGAAGCTTAGTCTATAAGAATTGAATAAGGGTTCACCTGGCGCAACTGTAATCAGGGATGGTCCCGGGGATGGGGGGTTATGGTACAACCCCCGTCGGGGAGGGTAAGTGCCACCACCCCCACCCCACCCTCGCTGGGGAAACTGCTCCCTTTATTGTGTGCTTGTCCGGAAATACCCTAGCCTCGAGTCGGGGATCAAATATATTTTGTACATCCACATAATGGTAATAATCATGTTATCTTACAACATAGTGGGGATAAGTCAAGAATGCAGACGAATATATAACGAACTATTTATTCGTACGGATGAACAAAAAGAAAAAAAAAATGGAACTCACGTGAAAGGAACGTGCATGTATCCGACCCCCTGATACAAACATCTGTATCAGGGGGTCGGATACACGCCAGTTGCGGAGTTAATACAGATAAAATACATGTTGATTGTAAGATAAATCTCTTTACCAGGCCGAAGCTTCGAAATTCAATACCAGTCGCGCTGATTCGGAAATATTCGAATCGTGTCTCCTCCTGAACCCTTCTGTCATCAGGGGCCCTGATGACAGATGAAGAGTTCAGGAATGTTCCGCTTCCGCAGCTACTTGCAAAACTACTTGAATTCCGTCCTGGAATTTTGGGCTTTTCGATTGAATTGTCCAAACCCATATTGAATACAGTGCATGAGTGGAGACCGGCAATATTTACGGTTCAAAGAAGATGCAATTTTTACAGTTGAAAGAGCCGCGTGAGATTCGATTCAAGATTGATTCAATTCGATTCGAAATCCTTAGATAGATAGATAGATAGATATTTATTCGTTCAGTAGCATACAGGAAATACAATGGTTACAATCACATAGTTCAATTAATATATAACATTTTGTATACTACTGGGAGATGAGTATACTACTGGGAGATGACATAGCCAGATTGGCTGTCTTCCAGTCATCTCCCTAAGGAATATTTTGCAATACTGATTCGACTTGTGATTCGATTCGACCGGAAATCTGAGATTCACACGGCCCTACCCTTTATATACCTAACATCAATAGTGGACGACTCTAGCATTACGAATTCCTGAAGTATAGCTTATCACACATCAATGGCGAGCTCATTCCAGTGAACGTTTATAAGTCATGATTTGGAGGCCAAATTTGGCACAATAAATTTTGAAACGCGATTTTGTGTGAAAAAGCTGGTCATTTATGGTCGTTGAGTTAGGTAAAGGCTTAGAAGTAATCTACTCTTCATTTATTTATTTATTTTTTATTGGTGTTTAAGGTCACATATTTCTGCACAACAGCTAATCGTAGATCGCAACATGGAAAAATGTCAAGTCCAGCAAATTGTTTATACCCGTGTTGCCCATTTTAGAGGATTTCCACTCCAGGCATTGGTGACCGGGTCCTATTTTACCAGTTAAGCGGAGCTTATTTACCACATTAAACAAGCACTTCTTCACTTTCCGGGGTTCCTGCGGGGAGCGTCTGTAGCATTTCTTTTCATTCAAACAACAGACCTCCGATCGTCTGAGAAGGGTTAATTTTCACGGACTTCTATTTTCAAATGAGAAACTTGAGTGGACAATTGTTTACGAAAAATTTTGTCTTCCAGGTGAAAGTGTGGTTTCAAAATCGTCGCATGAAATGGAGACAAATAAAAAAGTCTGCAGAAAAGGCCAATGGGAATGTTGATGATGAAGCTTCCGCTGACGATGGCGAAGGAGACGATGAAGATGTTCAAGTAAATGACACTGAAAGTGAATTTGAAGTATCGCATAATGACAGTCTGGGATATAACTCTTCGGACGATGAACTGACTGTGAGCTGCCAGGATACGGATTCGCATCCAGGACAGGCTTTACATAGTGGGGTAGAAACTCGTCAACAGAATTAATCTTAATAAAATGTGCAGCGACAGCCCAGGTCCAGATTAAAGAGCGGTGATCACTTTCATTCTAAGTCTGATAAGTCGTTATATTCCCCTGACCCATTATTTCCCGACAGGTAAGCAGTGTCTTCGCTAAGATGACGGTTGGGGGGGGGGGGGGGGGGGGCGTGTAAACCCGATTTCTCCCGATTCAAGTCTAGACTGATAAAATATTCCAACTACATCATCAAGTCATGCCTTCGTCGAAGGGATGTCTTGATGATGCAGTTGGAATATTAGTCAATCGAGATTAACCCTTTACCCAACGAATCGACCGCATCCGCCCGCGTAATATTCAAATTCAGCAGTTGAAAATAATATTATTTTTCAAAAAAATTCAATAAAATCATATCATGTGACCCCTCGTTGGAACGAGCTCGTCCGTCGAGCTCGTTCCAACGAGGGGTCACATGATATGGTTTTGTTGGAAATTTTTGAAAAAAATTAAAAAAATGATATTAAAAATAATAAATTTTGACATCGTCTGCGTTGGGTAAAGGGTTAAAAAAAACCCTCAAGATTTGTTGGAAATGTATTTGTAGATATTTAAAATATACATGTAGTGACGCGTGACGCAATTTCTTATTCAGTTAATACTTACCGTGCCGATATGCTGAACACCGCAAGAGCCGCACAACGGGGAAATTCCGGTGGGCCCCCTTAGTGGACCCAAAGTGGGCACCCTTAGTGGGCTTCCCAGGATCCCCCAAAATTGGTGCAACCCAACACCTCTTGGCACAAGAAAATTCATGAAAATGACCAAAAGGCAAAAAGGATCTGATTGCATGCACTGACTGCCGGTATAACGAAATGCTTTCGGTGTGGACTACCAGTGGTGGCAGTCCACATTTATTTATTTATTGGTGTTTAAGGTCACATACTTATGCACAATGCTTAATCGTGACCGAGACAGTTTTACGAGTGGAGGAAGCCGGAAGTACCCGGAGTCCACATAGAGAACATTTCGATATACTAAAGTCTAGTCTTCCATTGATCGCTCAAATGCAAGTAAACAGCGTTCCTTCAGTTTTAAAGATAAAAACTTTATCTCCCTGGACTAAACAATGGTCAGGATGATGGGTCTGGGCCCACTTGATGAAATCATTTTTGCCGAATGGGCAATAAAGATGACAGGGCCTACAAAATAATGTAATATTTACATGGTATAATTCCACAAAAACAATTTTACCTCGTTTGGGAAATTTAATAATTAAAAAAAAAATGATGAAAAAAATATTGTTTCTAAAGGTAAAAGGTCAAGAACGTCGACGTTAAACCTCAAGAAGACGTTAGAAGCATTTGTCTTTTAGGTGCATTTAAGCTTTGATGTTCTGAACTTTTGAACCGTCAGTGTAATAATCAAGACCGGTCGGCAGTTGTGAACTTGCGAAGTTCGCAACTGCCGGCCGGTCTTGATTATTACACTGACGGTTCAAAAGTTCAGAACATCAAAGCTTTGAATGTTCCTAAAAGAGGATCGTCTTCGTTGTTTACTTGAGGTAGGTCAACTGACTTGAACTTCATTTTAACGCCTTCAGAGTGAGGTACGATTAATCGATTATTTGCGACGATTAATCGATTCCTAAATTAAAAAATCGTGACAGCCCTACTCCAAGTCCGGGTCCCCTTGGTGCATTTCCCGGTAATTTTTCTTGGCCCAGTACGCCCCTGCGAAGAGCTCGAATCGGGTACCACAGACGTCCAATTTGTAGGATATATGTGGCATTAGTCGTAGTAGTATGTAATGTAGTCTGGTAAGAATGTAAGTCGTTACGAGCATGCGCGAATCGATATCAAAGATTCCAATTCAGACGAAAAAGTCCCGACTGCTAAAGTAGCGGGGAATGTCACTTGCACTAACTCCCTCCCTGCTGATAAGTATGGGGTCGGGCGTAATGGACGGACGTTTTCAAGTTAGAGCGACGCTGAATGCTGAATAAAACTGTTAAAACCTTTGCATGTGAGTTTTCACTTATCTGATGGATTAAGCCGGGATGGTTTTGTGGAATTATACCATGTAAATGTTCAACTTACTCCATCTGATATCCTCTCATTAAATATTAAATGGGTTCAGTTTACGAAGGGAATCAAAATTGTCCATATATTGGAAATCAAATAAACTTCTGACTACACCGGTAAAATCAAATCGACTCCTGTGTGAGAGTGTTTACTACAGAAAATGAAATTTATAAAAAAAAAAATCTTCAAATTAACGCACAGAAATGGTACGAATTGATACGTGTTCGCTAGTAACTCGAATTATACGCTCTCTCTGTCTGTCTGTCTCTCTCTCTGTCTTTGTCTCTGTCTCTCTCTCTGTCTCTCTCTCTCTGTCTCCCTCTCTGTCTCCGTCTCTGTCTCTCTCTCTCTCTCCTCTCTCTCTCTGTCCCCCTCTCTCTGTTTATGTGTATATACATCATTTTGTTGATTTAGTCGTTTCTGCTAATAATTCATATTTATTTGTTAAATGTACAGTTGTGGTAGTTGTACATATTATTATTAAAGTTCGACACAACCACCCGGAGTTCTTTTTGTGTTCAGTTTCTTCTTCAAGACAGAGCAGTCAATAATCATATCAATGCAAAATTTCCAAATTGCCGCGTTTTCAACTTGGAGTAGAGGATTTTTGACGGGCAGGGAGATCTTTAGCATCAAGACTATAGTCCTCCGCTTTGAAACTCGAACGCCTGTCCGAATCTAGAGCAGGGAGCGAAGCTTAGTCTATAAGAATTGAATAAGGGTTCACCTGGCGCAACTGTAATCAGGGATGGTCCCGGGGATGGGGGGTTATGGTACAACCCCCGTCGGGGAGGGTAAGTGCCACCACCCCCACCCCACCCTCGCTGGGGAAACTGCTCCCTTTATTGTGTGCTTGTCCGGAAATACCCTAGCCTCGAGTCGGGGATCAAACGCCTCCCCCCCCCCCCCCCCACGTCGTAAAAATTCAGGCACCACCCCGGACTGTAATATTCGATCCAGCGTTATCCACAAAAGTCGTCATCAAATTTTAATATTATTTTCAATTTTTGCCTCCAAAACATAACTTAAGAGCCATCATTGGAATGAATTCGTTGAACTTGTTCAAACGAGATGTCATTTTCGCTTATATGTCTCGGGCAAAGATCAAAGTTTATTTTGTGTGCAATTAAGTGTCGCATTCTGTGTTCAGAAATTACAAGCACAATTTCATAATAGATTTACCCTCAACACGCCGATGTCGAAATATCAAACTTCCAAGCTACATAGGCCTCCCACAACACTACTGGGAATTTAGCCAATTAAATCTTGTTTCACAGAAGTCATTGGGCTCTGTCAAACAATATTCAATTGGTTAAATATCCTAGTTGCATTATGGGAAAACTTCCCAGCTTGAAAGTTAGGTAGGCATTATTTCGACATCAGTGTGCATTGGGTTAACCCTTTCAACACTGGCCCACAGGAAGGTATCATTTCAGTCAACTACGAAATGGGCGAAGCCATCATGGTTTGTTGGGAGATTCAGAAATAATTTAATCCAACAGCTCTGTCGAACTGTCGGATTAAATTATTACCGAGCCTCGCTTCAGATTTTTTGCTCTTTATATGGTCTGCTTGTTCGCTACCATTCTTTTCATCACGCAAACATGTATGCACATTGAGTTGAGAGGGTTAATTAAGGAAGTCAAAAAATAAAAAATAAAAGTGGAAGAAACGAGACAAAAGGCAAATTAAACTCCCAACTATAATGACTAAAACAATAGAGATCAAATATAGATTAAAAAAGCATGAGAAAGGCCCCCCCCCCCCTCCCCCCCCCCCCCCCAGCACACACACACAACCAAGTCGTGTTAGATAAACGGTTAAACTAGGAAAAAATCTACCAGGGATAAAGTTGTGTCTTAAAATGAGAGTCGAGTATCATTTTTAGGACGCTCCTAAAGAAACCACTATCACAAAGAGAAGTCATTGAAAAGTGCGAGTGTTTTACTCTCATGTTTTTGGTGGGCCTCATGTTCGAGTGATTTTTATCTTTTTTGATTTGTACACAGTGAAATGGTAGAGATTTCTCACCGTCTCAGGGTAAGTACACGTTTAGAATAATAACTGAATCAAACACTTCAACAATAATTCGATCCATTGTGTAAACGATATTGTCGGGGATAGCCCCCCCCCCCCCCACCCCCCACCCCTCACCCCCACCCCACCTGCAAAGCTTCGAGACTCGATTCGAATTCGAATCTTAAGTAGATATTCGGTTCGATTCTAAATCGGCTGCCCAATTCGTTTCCCTTCGAATCTTTTTCAAAGATTCATAGGAATATAGCTTGGTATCAGTCATCTTCAACTTCTCACAAAACGTATAGTTCAGATGGAAATCGTACATAAATAATGTTGAAATAAAAGATTGAGTGAAACTTCCGCTATAGATTAACATAAATAACATCTGCACTCATGCCATCAGCAATGCTAATTCCAATATCACCAGTCCCAGCCATTGTTAAATGCAAATTGATGGTTTCCAAGCAATGTCACGATGAACAATTAATCCTTACAGGGTAATATTCCAGCTACGTCATCAAGGCATGCCTTCGACGAAGGCATGCCTTGATGATGTAGTTGGATTATTTTATCAGTCGGGACTTGAGCCACTAAACAGTTGGAACAAATCAGGTTCATAGAACCCCAACCCTATTGGTCATCTTCAATACGTCATTGATTCGATTCGAGGTGCGATTCGATTTCGAATAATAGACGTGATTCGATTCGAGATTCGATTCGAATCGAAAATGTGTGGTTCGCGGGGCCCTAGTCGGGGGTATTTCGAAAGCACTTTGGTCAGAGTGTTATTAGTTACGGGCGCCACTGTGGGTACCAGGGTTCCCGTGAGATTTCAACAGTAAATTTCGTATCCTGACCGACACTCTGGGTACAAAGGTTACTTTGGGATTTTCCACAGTAAATTTCTTAGCTTGGACTGTCACTCTGGTGCCTTTTGTATTATTACAATGGAGATGAACTATATACGCAACCATGAATGTTTTGTGCAGTTGGTGACTCCTTGACTAAGGTGGAAAGTTAATTTTTCTTGGCGTGGCGAAAATAAACTCAAGAGGTGTCTGCCCCATTGGGACCAAGAACGCTTCCAGCATTCCATATTAAGAAGGTTTAAAAATGCCACAAATCGAAAAAAGGAAACAATGAATGTGGTCGATTTCAAAATCACAGGGACGTAGGTTCCAATATTGGTTAATATCTGGGCCAAGTTTTTAAAAACATGACCAAACAGGCACAGAGAAAATAATAAAGGATGCAAAATACTCCAAACCAAAAAAGGGCACTAACTCTGCCACAATGATTCCGATCGATCTCAAAATCGCAGCTGCACAGGTTCCCATGCTGGTTAACCTCTGTAGGCCTACCAGAGTAGTAGGAGGACTGGAGATCGGCCCTGTTTGGTCGGAGGGAGAGCCAGAGGGGGAAGTGACGTCATAGTCACTTAACCCAGTGACTCCATGTTGTGTTGTCATGGTAGCCCGCGTGAGCGGCCATCTTGTGACGTCATTACCATGGTGATATGTGGTCCTAGTGCGCATGCGCAGCGCGTGTTGTTAGAGTGATAGTGTTTCCGTCTGCCATTTTGTATACTGGAGGCCACCATATTGGTTTCTATGGTAGTATGTGGTTGCTATGTGACCCAAAGGCTCACAACAAGATAGGGGTATGTTCGGAGGGTATGTTCCTCTGTACAAGAGTAATTTCCCCATTCGTAGCATTACCCAAATAAACCCGACAATCCCTCCAAATCACCCAAAACGATTTTATTTGATATGAAACCCCAGATTGGGCATATAATAATAGCACGTAGTGCTACAGTACAGAGAGGACCCCCGGGGGTAAGTTCGATTAAACTAGAGTAGTTTTCTGTCTCAAATTTTCCCCAAATCCTCGGATACTTCGTAAAATTACCGCGAACAACCCGACAATCTCTCCAAATCACCAAAATCCACCCAAACTACCGAAACGGACTTGGAAAAACCCCATTTGGGGCTTTCTATCCAATAACAGGGGTGTTCGATTCAATGGGAACATATCTAATTACCACAAACAATCCGATAATCCCTCCAAACCACCAACATGCACTTTTATTTGATATGAAGCCCCATTTGGGGAATATAAGAATAGCACGTAATTCTATAGTACAGAGATATCTCCTGGGGGTATGTTCTAATTTATAAGACTATATTATATAAGACTATAATTATAAGTCTTGGACGAGGGAATCGGAGATAGATGGGACTAGAAAAACTGTTAGTGTTAAAGTGGCATATGTAATAGGCATACAAATGGGATTGTGGGAAACAGTACTCCTATTAAATAGAACATACCCCCAGGAGATATCTCTGTACTGTAGCATTACGTGCTATTCTTATATGCCCCAAATGGGGTTTCATATCAAATAAAAGTGCATGTTGGTGGTTTGAAGGGATTATCTGGTTGTTTGTGGTAATTAGATATGCTCCCATTGAATCGAATACCCATGTTATTGGATAAAACGCCCCAAATGGGTTTTTTTATCAAGTCCGTTTCGGTAGTTTGGAGTGGATTGCGGTGATTTGGAGAGATTGTCGGGTTGTTTGTGGTAATTCTAGAAGTATCCGAGGATATGGGAAAAATTCCAGCCAGAAAACTACCCTAGTTCAATCGAACTTACCCCCGGGGGTCCTCTCGGTACTATAGCGCATCACTATGGAAATGACGACACAAGATGGCCGCTCACGCGGGCTACCATGACAACACAACATGACGCCACTGGGTCACGTGACTATGACGTCGCTTCCCCCTCCGGCCAAACAGGGCCGTTCTCTACATCTCCTACTACTTGGCAGGTTTCAAGAAAAATTTAAAGAAAAATGAAGGAATACAATCTCCGAGAAGGTTGTATCCGTGGACGACAAATTCTAAGTCAAAATCGCAGGTGCACTTTCCCATGGTGGTTAACATATATGTGCGAAGTTTCAAAAGAATTGATTCATTAATGATCGGGAAAATCTCCGGATAACATTGGGTCCACAAACGGGCGGACGGTTCGACGGATAGACGGACAAGCTGACTCCAACTTTGGTGCGGAGCTATAATGAATATACAAATTACCTTCACCCCAACACAAATGTGGAGAGGGATGAATACCACCCCACCCCTACCCTCACCCCAATAGGATTTACGTCCAGAGCTCTATCAAGCCGCCCCATTAAGAGAACAGAATCCGTGGTCTAAAACAGAAAAGTAGGTAGTGTCTCTCCTATCTCTGTCCTAAACATCCAGCATCATATTTATGAGCAATATTCTTTCTTTCCTTGTCACTCTATTGAGGTGCGTTTTATGTTGCCCAAATGCTTCAACCAGTTTCATCATATTAGATGTCTGATCATTTGGCTTGGGCTTGTAACTTTTTATGATATAGCAGTGCAATTGTTCTACGAATTTTTGTAAAGCAACACATTTTACCAGGTTGTTTCCAGATTCATGCTTGGAAAGCCTACATGTTGTCATGAGATTTTGCCTTTCTTACAAGCCAAAAACAAAATTCTCAAACTAATCATGGGATAATTCTCAATTCTACCTATTCCAACAAAACCGAAAAAAATATGAGTTTTGCTCGTTTCGGTGAGATGCCATAAGCTCTGTTTTTCGGTCAAAAAACTGATGAAAAAAACATTGAATGGCAGCTTTTGTGAATAGCGCTAGTCAGTTATGACCAGGGACGCAGGAAGCACGTGGAGAGAGAGGGCAGCTGTCACCCCTGTCTTCAGACCACGGGGGCGAAAGGGACAGACAATGCCCTTCCCATGTTCGCCACTCTATTCTTTTCAATGATCTTGTCTCGAAGTAAAGCTAAAATACACCTCAAATCCGTTCTTGGAGCTTTCAAAATTCAATGGGTAGGTGGGGGAGTTTGGGAGGAAGAGCCCCTCCCGATAGTGGCGCCTCCGCTCAAACTCCCCCATCTCGGGCCTTCAGCCTTCGAGACATGCATGCTTCGGCATGAGATGGCGGGTCTGCTAGTGCGAGTAAATGCAGTTTTTCCGGCGACTGACCACCTCTCATGCCCTGAAGTGCTTCCGGGGCCCCTGGTTATGGTCGTAAGATTAAGTAAAGAGTTAGTTGAATATCTCTGGGTGACTCCCTATGATAGGTTTGACCTTCTGGACTAGGTGAAAATATTAATTCGAGAATGATGATTACACAGACTATCTAGGGCTGAAACGGATGGCTCATTTTCGTAACAGTAGTATGTCATGTACCCGGACGGGCCTTGTTTGATACGTGGTGTTAGTGCGCATGCGCAGCGCGTGTTGTTAGGGCGATACGTGTTTCCGTCGTCCATTTTACGGAGTCGGATAGGAATTCCATTTTATGGAATCCCTTTTAAAGAATCCCTTTGGAAAACACCTGTGGCTATGGAATCGCTTTTTGGTCGTATGTGCCTATGTGATAGGGCACATTGTGTCACATTGTGCCTTTTCACATAAGCACATATCAGCACATAAAGCATGTGCTTATGTGCTAGGTCACATTGTGTCACATTGTGCTTTTTCACATAAGCACATATGACAAAAAGGGATTCTCCAGAAGGTATCCTAGATAGGTATCCTCAAATAATACAATACTAGGCTATAGGTATCCTCAAATACCCGTATGTGACTATGTGATAGGGCACATTGTGTCACATTGTGCCTTTTCACATAAGCCCATATCGGCACATAAAGCATGTGCCTTTATGCTAGGACACATTGTGTCATATTGTGCTTTTTCACATAAGCACATGGGACAAAAAAGGGATTCTCTAGTAGGTATCCTCGAATAATACAATACCAGGCAATAGGTATCCTCAAATACCCGTATGTGCCTATGTGCTAGGGCACATTGTGTCACATTGTGCCTTTTCACATAAGCACATATCGGCACATAAATCATGTGCCTATGTGCTAGGGCACATTGTGTCACATTGTGCTTTTTCACATAAGCACATATGACAAAAAAGGGTGCCGAAGGTCATATGTTTTTCAAAAAAGGGGTGCCGAAATTGGGGTGCCTGGGGATATTGCCATTGGATATAGATGTGATGAAAATCTGATACAACTTCGTTGTAATAAGGGGAGATAACTCTAAATGCAGATTATGGGAAATCAAGCAATCTGATTGGTTAGTTATAATTTATGTAAATGAAACAACAAGAGTACACGGAATAGGGTCAGAACTAACAAGAATAGACTAGAATAGCTAAATATAGTAATAATAAGCAAGGCTGTTCCAACTAATAGGTTCTTCTACGTTACCGGAGTATACTCTAGAACAAAGGAACATGGCCAGATAGACGTAAAACTATTGCATATATAGATAGAAGCAGAGAATTCTGGGTAATGACCAAAGGAACGTGTCTTTTAATGGGAAAAACGTCATGGGAAAGGGATCCAAAAAGGGATTCTGGGAGAATTCTAAGCCAGAACATTACTCCTGTTCAATCGAACGCTCCCCCTTAGTACTATAGCACTACGTGCTAAGCCGATAAATTGGGAAAATAAAGTCAATTTCGGTGATTTTGGGTGGATTTTGGTGATTTGGAGGGATTGTCGGGTTGTTTGTGGTAATTAGATTTACTCTTCTACAAAGGAACACACCCTCCGAACATACCCCGTCTTATTGCAGAAAAATTGGGTAACATGGCAATCACGTGCTACTATAGAAACCAAGATGGCGGCCTCCAGTATACAAAATGGACAACGGAAACACGTATCACCCTAACAACACGCGCTGCGCATGCGCACTAACACCACGTATCACTATGGGGATGACGTCACAACATGGCCGCTCACGCGGGTTACCATGACAACACAACATGGCGCCACTACGTCACGTGACATGACGTCACTTCCGGGGTCCGGCAAACAAGGCCCGTCCGGGTACATGACATACTACTCGTAACCGACTAACCGAGAGCTATAACCGGATAATATCCGCCTATGCGTGGCCATTATTTCACCGAATATGGGATCAAAACTATAGGAATTGGAAAGCAGTATTCTCAAACTGTTCCGTAGTGTGTATACAAACGAACGCTGTCGAGTTCTCGACAACGTTCGTTTGTATATACACTACAGAATAGTTTCTGCGATGACTCATTACTCACAGAAACTACCGATCATTAACGAAGTCTTGAACGCCAAAGTCGATTATTTCTCAATATACGCAACGCGGCTTCGATGTGTAATCTTTCACAAAGGAGAAGCGGCAGCCTTACTACGTTTTAAACGTGGAATGACGGGTCACTATCGATATTTCGGATAACCGGTTGACGGTTTTTCTAATCGGTTAGGTAGCTAACTGGTTTCAAATCGATTATCCGGTCAACCATTTCAGTACTTAGACTATCTTTTCGCCCAGCACAAATGCAGTAAGAGAAGTTTGACTTACACCCCTTTCGACTTACGTTTGTGGCTCGATCAGTTCCTGGAGCTGCGGGTCGACTTTGATTATGTGTGTGTAGGGGAAAGGGGGGGGGGGGGGAGGTTGAAATGTGAGCGGGGTTCCGGATCCTTCTCCCAGAAAATCACGTAAAAATGTGTGACGTAAAGAAGGGATCTGGGTGACAACTGTTACCGACCCGGAAGTCCACTTACTCCATGAAATCGCCCAGATCGAACAACAGATCCACATTGTGTAATCTGCCATGCTGTTGGGGCAGTATTTACCCCGTCGGGGAAACGGATACTGCTTCGTGTATTGTTGCCCTGTCGAAGAATGCCCTAGCCTCCCTGTCGGGGATCAGAAGCCCCTTGTCGGGGAACTCGTGGCGTCACCCCTGGCGACACCCTATCTGTGTCTGAAGTTATAGTTTCGTACGCAACGAACGAAAGATTGTTTTAGCGCGCCGGGACGGCATGCGGTTATGCAACCCCTTTCGACCCTAATAGCTGTGTTCGTTTGCTGGTGTCTAACGCAGCGTTGAAGGTAAAAGCAGCTAACCTTTGAAAGGCGTTTAATGGAGTTATGATGGTTTGTGCGGTTTTTTTTTTCTTTTTCATGGCCTATGACTTTGATGGACTTTTGACCGATAAATGTGGATTGGCGATAGAGGAGACTGGTATCTCCATCCCTTTTTAGCAGTTCTTGCCGGCTTCTTGTCATAGCTTTTTCTGATGCCCTGCCACACGCATCCGCCTTTTTGACCAAACTTATGATCACCGAAGATATATCAGCAGCTTGTTCAGGAGTGAGGGAAGGGCTTGAAGAGGCAGGTTTCGAAGAACTCGTTTCCATATCCGCCTCACACCCACTAGTTACAACATCATCATTTCTGCTCCCCGTAGAAAAGGAATTGGAATATGGATGGAAGTCCGTTTCTCTTCTTTTTTCTTTTACGTTTTCTTTTCCCCCAGGAACTCTTCCAGGTATCGGGCGTCTCATCACTTAGTAGGGGTCCTTCTTCCTCTTCTTCTTGACCTTAGGTCTTGTCTCCTTCGGGTGAAGGCCAGTTTGAGAGGTGGCCCTCTCACAAAACGTACTACCTCCCACCGAAGGAGCTGGTTGTTCTTCTGTGGTCTTGAATTCCACAGCTAAATGAACGCTCTCGTCCTTCACTTGGAGAGTCCAAATCAGAGGAGAGAGCCTATCCAATGTAGCCACTGAGTGCGGTAAATTAACACGTCTTAACACTCTGTAGTCAGAGGTGATGTAAAAATTAAATACCCGAATGAAATACCAAAATGAAAACGATCCTTACGCAAGGGAAACTAAAAGTTATTGCACGGAAACCAATAATCTATTTATAGTAACAGTTACCCCCGACCGTTGACCTTTACTGACCCCAACCTTAATCCCAATCACTGACACCTCATTGACAATCTGAAAATGACGTTACAGTATCGTACCCAAAGGAACCTAAAGTTATTGTGCGGAAAACAAAATCTATTTATAGTAACAGTGACCTTGTGTTTGACCTACTGACCCCAACCGCAATCACAATCACCGCTACATTGGGCAACTTATGTATAACGTATGGGCATTGTGCACTCAAGGATACAAATATTATTGTCTGGAAATAAATGGAACAGGCGGACTGCGGGACAGCCCGACCGATGGACGACTCGGCAGACGTACGGACGGACAGACCGACAGATACAACTTTTTTTCAACTGGCGTATAAAAAGATTAAACATTTTTCACAGTTAACTTAAGCAGTTGTGTATGTGTAGTGGTGGGGAGGGGCGCCTAAACCCACACGTCTGAGAAAAAAATGCTTTACATACACCGTTAAATGTGGAATTTTTGGGCATACGGTGCTAACTGGAATAAGCTTTGGGAATACAATATTGCACATTTTCACCTTATCCCCCCCCCCCCCCCCACCACACACACCACAACCACCACTAATAGGGCACCATAGTAGTGGTGAACCTGGGAGTCCGTTAGCTTAAACATTGTGCTCGTTTTTCATTTATTTATTTTTAAAATTTGAATTATTATGTTGACGGAAACTCCACTCAACAGGTATGTTGTGATATAAATTATGGAAGCGCATTAGTGCCAGTATAGTGTAATGTTTTTATAAATCACTCTCCTATTGCTATATATTGGAATGAAAACAGCATACAATGAACTCCAGGCAGGTGCGTCTCTCGTTATATCATATCAAGAATATATATATTTGAATTCTCACATCGCAAAGACAGACATTTTCAAATATTCCCCATAAACACTTCCTCAGTGGTGTTGATAGATTCAAGGCACTAAGTGGGATATCTTGTTGCTAATTTATACAACTTTCATTTCTAAGACCACCGGGCGAAAAAACACCAAGTGTAATTTGTCATTTTCTCAATTAATATGCAATAAAATCCAATTTAGAAAATTTATCTTTCCCAGTCGGTTTTGATTACTCCAACTATTAAAGCTATCTACGAAGAGCCATGCATCGCATTAAAATGTGTGGACAGATTTACTCTTTCTGGCGGAAATTATCTGAGATTCCATCCATCACTTTTCAATTTTATCAGCCAGAGACGTGCAGGGAATTTGATAATCATTAAATGCACCGAGTGTTTTTGAGCTCTTATTCGTGTAACCGTAATTACATATCTCCAGTATTCTGTTAAACAATGGCGCTTTAACTTCGTGCTTCTTTTTGATAGCATCAGCTTTTAATCACCGTCCTGCCACTTAAAAGTAAACATTCAAAACAATTAGAGAGAATCAATGATTTATAAAAATACACCCACTTTGGGGAAAAAGCACATAACTGCCTGCGGCCAGATATGTAACTATCCTCGGATAATGGGGGTGACCGACCATGACACGAATTTCCCCGACGGTTCTTATGGGTACATACCAATGCTTTGTGACGTCTCAGGGCTTATGTTTCATCAAAATGTGTGAGAATCCAGTTGGATTCTCGCGAAAATGGTTGCGAGAATCCATACATACTGTGAGTGCCCCAGGATAGCATGAGGCCACCATGGTTGAACCCCTGTTGTATACTGATAATACATGTTAACCTTTTACCCAAACACAGCATTTTAATTTTTAAAACATAAACCGAATTTGTTATTTTATAAAAATAGGCCGATTAAATCGTCAGATATGCACCCATACTAGTAGAAAGCTAGTAGAAGAGGAATTTTCAACTTGAAGGGTTAATATCTCCGGATCAAAATAACAGATTTACACCAAAAACTATACAACTCGTAACATCAGTAGCCTGAAGTTATATATAAAGTAACATGACAATTGGACTGATTTTTTTGAGTTATCTCATGCCAAAGGGATTGGAAGAATTCTCAATTTGAAGGATAAAGAGTTAATATCTCAGGATCAGATTATCAGATTTACTCTAAAAACTATACAGCTCGGCACATCAGTAACCTGAACACAAATATAAAGTAATTTGACAATCCAAGCAATATTTTTCAAGTTATTGAATGCCAAAGGGAGGGATACGGACGCCGGTCGGACGGACGAACAGACGGACGGCGGACGGACGGACAGACAAAGGATGGACGAACGACGGATGGCCACCCCGGATGTTGGCATTATGTGTACCACACATGGTACGGGTACACATAAAAAAAACAACCCAAAACACTATTTACCAATAAAACTTACAAATATGGATGTCATTGGAACCGGCTCATTGAGCCGGTTCCAATGACAACCATATTTATAAAACTTTATTGACTAAGTATCAGAATATTTCGGGTCATGTTAGCCTTGTATTGGTTAATTTGCTGCCACCCTGTTACGTAAAGGGTTAAAATGACAATTCTGAATCACATGAATCCTGGTAGATGTTCAGTGATTCTCGCGAATCTTTGCGTGATTCGATTCTCGGATTCTCATAGAGATTTAAGCCCTGCGCCCTCTTCGGACAAAGTATCTATCCTATCTATTTCCACGGTATTTACAACGTCATTAAGGCGTACTGCGCGTCGATGGTGCACATGTCTTCAACCGCTGTAACCCTGCTTGATCGGAGCTTGAACAGTTAGAATGTTGAGGAGCTGACAGTTGTTCGTCGATGCTCGGTGGTTCTCTCCGGGTACTCCGGCTTCCCCCACCCATAAAACTGTCACGGTCTCGATTAGCCATTGTGCATAAGTATGTGACCTTAAACACCAATTAATAGATAAATAAATAATAACTGGTAGAGGGCTAAATTATTTTTGCCCTTCAAAATTAATTTTGTTCACATGCCTGCACTCTCTCACAGATTGCAACAAGGCAAATCTGTATACCTAAATAATTCCACTTTGAAGATAATATGAAGCATAACCACAGTATATGGATTATTTAATCCGTGGTACCTGTATTTCAGCGTAAAGCCCAAATACGGGCTTCCAGCTCTCTACCAATTAAAGAGAAGAAAACTTAAAAAAAAAACTGCCTTTTTTTATATTTCTAGGGTCATAACTCTTATAAACCCAAAATGGTAACAAAGCTTATTTTGCTTTCGGTATGAACGTATATGAAGTTTGAAATAGTCACCAGTGCAATTCGTGTCATACGCGGTGAACTGGTACTTTTTGTAATTTTGAATTGGAAAAAAATGTTCACCGCATAACTCATACACAAACGTTCGGGAAAAAAAATTCTGTGTTGATCCATTGTATCCACTCAGCTTTTTATTCACTATGATATCCAGGCAGTGGTAGGGTTGCTCTAGGAATAAAGAAAGGGGAGGGGTGATGGTGGTGATGGCTTAAGGATTTTTGTTTATAACGGAAGAAGCATACAAAATGAAGTGTTTGGTTGGATTGGTAAATGCTGGAACTGTGGATGGGGGGGGGGGGGGGGGGGGGGGGGGGGGGGGGAGGGGGGGGGGGAGTAAACCAGTTTTAGAAATTACGGCGATCTTGCGACTACAACATACGCGGAAAGTCAAGTTTCGTCAATCGTTTACAATTACGTTACTAATTTCAGGAGACTGACAGTCCAGGCGCTGGTGACAATGTTATATATTCTATGATTTGCGAAAAGATTGTGTGTGTGTTTGCTTGTCTCCAAACTTCTTACATTTCACTCAATCACAACACAACTTGGCACGTGAATTCAGCCCTGTCCTGGGAGTTGCATCAAGGAGGGGGGTGGGGGGGGGGGGGGGAGGTCCTCGACGTGTGAGCCAAAGAGATTGAATGGGATCACAACGCCTATACGTTAATATCTCTTTACCTAACGAATTTCGCGAACGGGAATTTCCCGGTTGCCGGTTTTGAAAATGAGTGTTACTGCCCTGGAAATTCATAGTCTAAAATTGGGAATCAAGGGCTGCGGAACGCAAACTTTGATTCCCAATTCTCTTCTATGAATTTCCTTTCGTGGTGTACATCTGAAAACCATCGGCTGTCGTCCAGAGACTGTAATTCTGCAAGGTTTAAAAACTCTAAACTGAAACGTATGAGAGGAGTTCAGTAATTTTCAGCACATGGGCATCATCTTCACAGAATTACGAATGAGATCAAAGGGCAGTAACTTCTGCTAGATTAATCAATTCCCCCACCTGGCACATATTGTAAATCAATGACCTATCAATAGTTGTGACGCGTTTCAAGTTTAACTAAAACTGAAAGTTTTAAGAGTCGAATCAAGACAAGACTACAGCTCTTCGTGAAGTGCAAAATTCTGAAAATCTATCAAGAAAAGAACTTCAAAACAAAAAAGAAAAAATCCCGTCATTTGGATAATGTTGCACATCAGCTATCAAACTACCAGTCTAATTCTGTTCGGAATTCGACCCTATTATGGGCTGTTTGATTACCCGCTTTTTGTGGAGTTTGCGCACAGACTACCAATGATGTATTCTTATGTCCCTTCACTGACAGAGGTATATAACTATTCTTTCGTGCTCCAGTTATAGATATTCCAATCAAGAGTATTTAAATCACACTTGTACCATCAAGATATTACTACAATTAATGGAACTACGCGGGCTAATCAAAACTGCGGTTGTGGGTTTTGATTCCTAATGAGGATGCCATCATAAATTCGGGCAAATCAAGTCTCGAGCGGGCAACATTTCTGGCATTGATTCAAGGAAAATGAATGTTTATAGTACATTTTAGTATCAATCATCTGGACTATATCAGTTGGTCGGAAAAGCGAACCATGGGTTCGCTTTTCCGACCAACTGAAATATTCCGGTAGAGTGAATCTAAACATAGGCGATTGGATATTTATTTATTTTTTGAAGTTTAACGACACTTTCGACAGCAGGGTCACCTCGGACAGTTTTACGGGCGGAGAAAGCCGGGGTACCCGGCGAGAAGCACCGATCAATTAACAAACTCTCCAACATACTAACTCCACACATGCAAGGTTAGCATTGGGTGAAGACAGGTGCACCATCGACGTGTAGTATGCCTTAGTACACAGCGCCACCGTGCCACCACGTGGGGAATCGGGATTAAGTGGATGGGATGTTTAGGGTCTAGACGGGCTCTTGGCCACAACCACGTCGAATTCCTGACAGAAATAGACTGACGACTTCAAAGCTTTATCGACAGTCTGTTGGCATTAATTCTGTCTGGTTTCATTGTTCCAAATTGAACGGAGTGGGATTCATTTCACCAACTCTTTACAGAACATTTTTCTTAGTTCTCACAAATTAATAAATTAAATTGCGCCATCTTTATACAAGTTATACATCGATGAACAACCAATAGCTCTGTTTAAAATTTCATTGACTAAAACTGAAAAGTGTCGGAGTTGACATCCCACCATATGAGTGACAAACTAAAAAAAAGTTCTATTTTTCAACTTATACATTTTAGACATCAATTAATTATCAATAATAAAGTTTTAAAACGTCTTTAACCCTTTACCTAACATGAAAAGCAGACGACACTTGCAAAAAAAAATTCTTGAATAACTATTTTTTTTCATTTTTTGTCTCAAAAACATAGGTTATGACCCCTCATTTGAACGAGCTCGTTCCAAAGAGGGGTCACAACCTATGTTTTTGAGACAAAAAATGAAAAAATAATGAAAATTAATTGTCGATGTTTGTGAATAGCGCTGACCGGTTTTGGCCGTTACGTTGGGTAAAGGGTTAACCAAAACCCAAGTGTAAAGGGGGTGATGTCACAAAAGATTACCCTTCTTCATAAAAAAATGCTAATTGTTCTCAGACAATCAAGGGTAGTAACTCTAATCAAACTGAAGAATACAGTCATCTGCATGCTGCACAATAATAATCTTTAAAAGTTTCATTAACCAAAGCTAAAAAGTGTATGGGGAGTTGATTTCACCAAAGAAATGCCCCCTTCACAAAAATGTCCAAATATACGTCACCAAGGGAGGTAACTCACTCAAAAATATGAAGCCCGTCACCCCTTTAAAAGCAATACATCGGCCATCCGTCGACAGTAATTCTTGTAAGGATTCGCTGCACTAAACTGAAAAGTGTGGAAGGAGTTGATTTCACAACATGTACCCTTTTCATCTCAATACACCATTTTGAAGTATGTCCCAAAGATTTAAATCTGTAACCCTAATAGATTAGAAGAACAGTACTGACAGGCGAAAGAATTGACACAAAAAGATCTTTTCTCTAACCCTCAAAATTTGCGCGGAGCGGGGCAATTAAAACTACGACTTGACAGTTGCAATTTAGTTCATGTCTCCAATTGTTTACTGGAATTCATTCACAACGGGGTGGGGGGGGGGGGGGTGTCAACCCATTCCCCAATCCAGCATCTAGATATTGGACGAGCGAATAGTTGCGCGAAAGGGTCCATAAAAAAGAACATTCTTACGCTATTTATATTTATTTACTGGTGTGTAAGGTCACATACTTCGGCATAATGGCTAATCGTGACCGCAACATGGAGATAGTCAACTTTAGTCAATCGTTTTATAGAGGACTTCTACCCCAAGCACTGGTGACTGGGTCCTAGTTTACAAGTAAAACAGAGCTTGTTTACCACAGTTTTACTTCCCGACATTCCCACGGGGGACATTCTCAAGTACTAACCTAAAATGTCCAACTTGCACGAATATTTTCGGGCGACGAAATCAGTACATCAGCTTAACCCTTTACCCAACGTAACGGCCAAAACCGGCCAGCGCTATTTACAAAAATCACCATTCAATTTTCATTATTTTTTTATTTTGTCTCAAAAACATAGCTTATGACCCCTCATTGGAACGAGCTCGGTGAGCTCGTTCCAATGAGGGGTCATAAGCTATATTTTTGAGACAAAAAATGAAAATATTTAGTTATTCAAGAATTTTGTTTGCAGATGACGTCTGCTTTTCGTGTTAGGTTAAGGGTTAAAATATGGAAATAGCTATAAAGGAAAATATTCTAGGTTCCTCTGAATAACATTGAGGCTCCCTTGAGAAAAAAAACCGTCCATGTTCAGTAAAGGGTCAAAGGAGGGTTAATCTCAACTTCAACGGTAAATCAGCGTGTCATTCCAGAATTCATTCTTAAAATCAAACAGAAATATCCTATTTCTCTAATCTTTCCTCTTATTTGAAATTAAGTTGTAGAAATAAATCTTCATATAACTTTTCCAAGTAAACATTCCACCACGCGTGTTGATAGATTTGATGCAGGCCAGATCGTTCCTTTCAAGAAGACTTGCAAATCAGGGAGGACCACCTATTCAGAAGCAAAATTTCAAATCATCGACTTTCCAGTTAAGTTAAGCGAAATAAATAGTTACCAACTGATTTTGAGGAGGTTTTAGAATTATTCCACGTGTGACTACAAGGAAATGTTTAGTTTTGCTTTGCAGTCAAGAATGAGATTATTATTATCTCTGGTGGGTGTGAGATGTGCAAATCTCACGCGAGGGCAAGATATTTCGGCCAGACACGAGTGTCTAGACCGAATACCTTGTCCTGAAGGTGAGATTCCCCCGAACATTGACACATTCCGATGACGTCATTCGGGCGCGTGCATCAGTCGATCGATGGGGGCGTAGTGGTTTACTGCAGCTGAAAGGTTCATTTTCATGAAAGAAGTGACAGGTTTTCTTTTTAGTTTTGTTAACCCTCAATGGACTCGGCAAGTGGCCTGAATTTCCACAAGACTACGACCTGTACATGTCCAAATGCTTAGCAGTGATTTCTTGTCAAGTCTCGGCTGCTTGTCAGGGCACATACTCCGAGATCTCAAAGGCCTGAAATGGGTCTTTACACACTAACCTTTACCTAACGTGAAAAGCAGACGACACCTGCAAACAAAATTCTCGAATAACTAAATATTTTCATTTTTTGTCTCAAAAACATAGCTTATGACGCGTCATTGGAACGAGCTCATCGAGCTCGTTCCAATGAGGGGTCATAAGCTATGTTTTTGAGACAAAAAATTAAAAAATAATGAAAATCGAATGGTGATTTTTGTAAATAGCGCTTCGGTAAAGGTGCGTTCAGAACAAGTCACAAAGTTACTGTGTATATGATTTCTGGCCGTAGATGAATGCCGTTGTTGAGCTCATTGACAGTGGCAATTACAGCTTTTTCTCGAATTTTTCATAAAATCAAGTCGTGGCTGCTTTACAAAAAAACACGAGTTAATTTTATGAAAACTTTAATCGAGTTTGGTAGGGGCGTGGAGGCGTCGCGGTAACCGGTTCTCGTCAGATCACCTAAGTTAAGCAACGTCGAACACGGTTAGTAGTTGGATGGGTGACCATTTCAGCGACTGATTCGTGCTCCCGCGCTGTGTCCTTGGACAAGGCGCTTAGCCCCGATTGCCTACATGGGGGCACAATGACGCTGTGTGCTAAGGCATACTGCATCGATGGTGCACATACATGTCTTCAACCAATCTAACCCTGCCTGTCCTGCGGTGCATAGTTCAGAGTTACGATGTTGAAGAAGTGACAGCTGCTCGTCGTTGCTCGGTAGTTCTCTCTGGGTACTCGGACTTCCTCCACCCGTAAAACTGTCACCGACATGATATGACCCTGGCTGTTAAGGTGTCGTTAAAACCCTAATAAAAAAAAAATAAAAATCGAGTTTGGTGTCCAAAAATCATAGAGAACCATGACCGCTGAATGTATTTTTCTTAACCCTTTACCTAACATGAAAAGCAGACGACACTTGCAAAAAAAAATCTTGAATAATTAATTTTTTTCATTTTTTGTCTCAAAAACATAGGTTATGACCCCTCGTTGGAACGAGCTCGACGAGCTCGTTCCAACGAGGGGTCATAACCTATGTTTTTGTGACAAAAAATGAAAATATTTTGAAAATTAATTGGCGATTTTTGAGAATAGCGCTGGCCGGTTTTGGCCGTTACGTTGGGTAAAGGGTTAATACGAGCCAGGTTCAAACCTTTACAAGTTGACATTGTAGTTTTATACTGGGCAGGAAAATCCGCTAGGAGTTAATTGCTTGGTGATTGCACGAGGCCGTTCCACTGATATACCAACACTTGTGTACTTGTGACAATGGACGTTGCACGCATGCTCAATGTGACAATTGAGGCTGCGCAGTTACGCCACGTTAACTTGTAAATCAGAACTTGTTTATCAAAGAAACTAAAAACCAAGAATGTTTTTTTAATACTTCTTTCTCATGGACCAGACTCAATTGTTTCTGCTAAATGGGACATTCGAGTCGTTATCAAAATAAGAATATGGATATTCACAATGAGGCCACACAAAATAAATTAATTGATTCTCAGGCATTTTTTTTCCAAATCAAGAGAGGGAGGGAGTGTTTTTTTTCTTGCATATAATGAGCATGGATTGAAAGGCTTTTGACGATCTTTTCACACATATACAATATATAAAGTGTATAATTATACAAATTAATTCATTTAATTTTAATTATCAAAGACCTAATTCTGCCTTTGGTCCCATTTTACTACAACAAAACAGGTTCCCCAACATGCTGTCTCTGGGGAAAACCTAAACAAGATAGATTCCAAGTGCCTTGGGAATCGTTTCTAGGAAAGTCTTGGCTGCATATACAGGCAGGCAAGACTTGCCTAGAAACAACTGCAAAGCGACAGGATGTAGACTTCAGTTATGCTCTCCAGATTTCAGCTTGATACATTAATAAAAAAAAAACGTAAAAAGTTTCGAGTCTCCCGATACTTGTAATAATACTGGGAGACACTGAAAGGCAATTAAAACGTCGAAAGAGGAGGGCAATTTCAGTGAGGGATTGCCTGAGAACCCAAACATTTTTGTTTTTAGCCAGAGATTCAGAGTCGGTCATCGGAGGATTTCCTCGATGAGAATTCCTTTTTTATTGTGATTTAACGACACAGTCGACAACCAGGGTCACCTCGTGGCAGACAGTTGTACAGGTGGGGGAAGCTGGAGTACCCAGAAAGAGCCACCGGGCAGCGGCGAGCAACTGTTCGACTTCCCAACGTACTGACCCCGCACAAGCAGCTTAGCGTTGGTTGAAGACAAGTGCACCATCGACGTGCAGTACGCCTTAGTAGACAGCGCCACGGTGCTCTCACTTCGGGATTAAGTCCCCTGTCCAAGGACACAATGAGAGTTCCTCAAGGGTGATCAAACAAAACTAGATTTGGATAAAGGGACTTTAATATCGACTTTATTTCCTGAACTTGTCAAAAATACAATTTTCTTTTTCAGTATATTTGGAAAATGACAGAGGGAAAGAAAATCGAAATTTATATTTCTTTATTGAGGAAAGAAAAAGTGCACCTTGGTATTCGAATGCACAAAAGGTTTTGTAGGATAGCTCCATCGATCTTCCTGCCTTTTTTCAACAATGCCTCGAGTGGTACGCAGTCTTCCGAAACAAGTACCAATGTCATCGTTTTCAAGCACTTTTCGAGCATTTTTGGGGTTCAAAAGCCATTTTATGTATTTTCAATGCAGTGAAGACTTGTTGCTGACTTTCGAAAATTCCATTCGCTCTCGGCTACACTGCACTGTATTTTCCATATATCTGTCATACACAGCTTGATTATTCGTGTAAATAAGGGTAGCTTAAGACAAGGTAAACTTTGCAAGTGGAAAAGTTTGATTGCCATTTGTTTATTTATGTTGATTTTTTTTTTTTTTTGGGGGGGGGGGGGGGGGACTAATGGAACAAAAGCATCATTATACGACCTGCTTAATGTAAATTCGGCCACTTTGTATTGCAAAAATACCTCATACATTTCAAGTGCATCTTAATGTACTACGAGAACTAGAAAAACGAGATGCATTAGTCATTTGTTTTGAGTAAGACTACTTACCGAGAACAACCGAGAACAAATTTTGTTTTGTTCTCGGCAAGTTGTCTCTTCTCGGTTCGGCGCCGAAGGCAAAGGATCAATGAATAACCCCCTTCACCATAGACTTGGTCGGTCTAAAGTTGTTTTTTCGGGCTTTTACATAAATAGAGTACCTACATGCCAACAATTAATATTTATTTTTGCCTTTATTTATTATTTTTTTTTGTTCTCGGTTGTTCTCGGTAAGTAGTCTCACCGTTTGTTTTGGGTTTTTTTTTTTAGTTTTTGTTCGGACATGAAAGCCATGTGGAATTTGCCAGAATGCTGGTTTTGAAAGCAACCTACCTACAATCACTAGTAACGACACCAGAAAAAAATTGGTATCGATTGGTAATTATTTTTAAAGTTATTGCACGGACAAGCAAAAGTCAACAACAACAACAACAACAAAAATCCAAGTTGGTTGCCATTTTGGATATGACAGAAAACTGATTGTCGAAATCAACCGTACTCTAGCCACCACTAATCCACCACAAAAAGGATCCATGGTGCATTTCATTTGTAAGTTATTCTGCAGACACAAGCAGAAATTACAAAAAGTCCAAGATGTCTGTCATGAGGGTCATATTGGATTTGTCAGAAAACTGATTATCGAGCAGAACTTTCCTCTAGTCACCACTGATCCACCACAAAAATAGGACAGATGATGCATTTTAGTTATTGGAGAAACAAGCAAAAATTACAAAAAACAAGATGGCTGCAATGGTGGGCATATTTGGATATGACACAAATCTGAATATCGAAAGGAATCTCCCTCTGGTCACCACTAAACTACAACAAAAAATAGGATACAGTGTATTTCATTTTCAAATTATTGAACGGACAAGCAAAAAATCGGAAATGGCAGAAAACTGATTATTGAAAGGAACCTTCTAATCACCACTTATCCAACACAAAAAAACAGGATCCATGGAGCATTTCATTTTCAAGTTATTGAATGGACAAGAAAAATGACAGAAAAATCCAAGATGGCTGCCATGGTTGTCATATTGGATATGGCAGAAAACTAATTATCAAAAGGAACTTTCCTCTGGGCACCACTAATCCACCACAAAAAATAGAATCCATGGTGCATTTTATCTTCAAGTGACTGCGTGGACAAGCAAAGGTTTATGGACAAACGGATGCCCTACAGACAGACATGGCCATAACATAATACGTCCTGCCCCCGAGAGCAGCTCTATACAAATGGGATGGAAGCATGAAGAATAATTGGATGAGGAACGACATGAGGGAAAAGGTCAATTTTATAGTTGATGAGATTGTGAAAGTGCCAATGGAGGGGGGGGGGGGGATTATGTGAAACAGTTTTTACCGATTGCTGGGAGATTAGAAGAGAGTTGGGGAGGAACACCCCAGTTTGGCACTGGATTTGTAGGCTTCCGTGTTAGAGGACACGAGAAAACAGCGGAAGGCCAAAGAATTATTATTATTACCCCAAGCATTAGTTACTGGGTCTTATTTTACCAGTAAAACAAAGCTTGTTTACCACAGTCAACAAGCACTGCTTCACCTCCTGGAGTTCCCATGGGGAATGAAAGAGATTCACCAATTGAGAATGAATGCCAAATTTTATCATTTTGCACCACCAAAGAAAGTGCTTTTATGGGATCTGGTGCAATTTGGGGAACCTGCAGCAGTTTGAGGAACCTGTGGCAGTCTGTGGTTTTATAGAAGGTCAAGTCAGGGGTGTGACTGCATTCTTAAAAAATAAACTGAAGAAAAATCGTTTTTGCATGGAGGGAAAAGTTTCAAAATCAAGCTTTATTGCCTTGAGTACCACAAACAAATATTCAGAGAAAGGATGCTTTTGGTGGCATTGTAGTTCTTTGAATTTACATGAAAATGGTCATTTTCATGTAAATTAAAGAAACAAGAAATTTGTAGTTTGGTAAGAAAAAAAAACTGAAATCTGATAAAAAACTGAATAATCCCACCCCTATTATGTGTTTATTCATTTATTAATGTTTTAAGCAACATATTTTTGCACACATGACTACAAAATCAATATAAAGTCAAGTTCAGTGAATTGTTAATACCACCCCAGGCATTGGATACCGGGTCCAATTTTACCAGTACAACAGAGGTTGTCTACAGCAGTAAACAAGCACTGCTTCACTTTGAGGACGGAGTTCCCACGAGACAACCCTGTCAAGTGTAAATCTACTCTCAACATTTGATATTACCATGGAGCCCACTTAATTGGATATATCTTAACTGAATAACCCTGTTAATTGAATATAATTTCCCAACACAAAACCACTTATCATACCTCCAGTACAAATTTGACCTGTTAATTGAATATAGGTTATACAGTAAACTCCTGTTGATTGAAACAAAAATCTTGTAACCTGTTGAGAATTTACCCTAACTCTCCCCAGTTTTCCTTTGTTTATAGACCTATTTTGCCTCAATACATCCATTACAGGCGTTTCATCTATTATATCTTGATTGACAAAGCTCCAGGGGCTCTGTCAAACAAGATATAATAGAATAAATGCTAAGTTTATCTCCAGAATACAGGAAAGTGACACAGTCCCTGTTAATAGAGTAATTTTCATTGGCAAAGTGGCTATTCAGTTAACAGGGTTCCACTGTATTATTCTTTAGTGGTGTTGTGTGAGATGGGGTGGGTTGGGATGGGATTAGGAAATTTTGATCCAGATACTAGGCTTGCCCAGTGTCAGCATCGCAGTATCTTTTCCAGAGGACAAGATAGTCCCCCATCCCACTCCAGGGAGATTTTTCTCCTACCACATCACACATGGTGTCAGCAAAATCGAAATAGTGGCCATGCGATGAGAATTCACTGTTCCACTGATTGGTCATACAAAAAAAGTGAATTGAATATGTGGAAAAGTTCTGCATATACACCAACAGTACACAATATGGAAAGCATTGTGAACTCATGACAGCGATGGGTTGGCATACTGAAGTGAGTTAAAACAATTGACATTTTGGAGACAACACTTTTGAATTTACTGATTTTGATGACTTCATTTGGAATGTGGTGGGACAAAAATTTCACTCCAGTGATATGGGGGTAGTATGGGTTGCTGCGTCAACTGAAGCAAAGAAGGACACATTGTTTGTTTACAAAAGGCAGACCATGATGAAATTGTCTGGCGATTATTAAATATTCCAATGAGGTTGGGCACATGGAGTGGATAAGCATAAGATAGATCTGTCTCATCCAGGTATCTCTTCTGAGACAGGTGTATTTCATTGACGGGTTGAGTGCTAGAAGCCACTATCAGGGCTTTCAAAAAAATTAGGGTACCATAGCAAAAGCCAACATTTTCCTTGCTAATATTTCATATTCAGTCAAACACAAAAAATATTTTGTTTATATAAATTTGTTTTATTACAAATTATTGGGGAGTGCCTATGGGCACTCTCCAATAATTTGTAATAAAACAAATACGTATGGGCACTCTCCAATAATTTGTAATAAAACAAATTTTGAATAAAAATTCACCAAAAATAATGTAGCCCTCAAACAGTTAGGTGATAAAAGAAAACAAATTATACCAAGATCACTGTGTGTTCAGCGTTACGCAATACAATACAGACATTGAAAAATGCTGTTGACACCCCAAGCATGGAATCTAGATTACTTGTAAGAACATCATGTAAGAATGCATCTGAGTGGAAGTAATGCATGTGAATGATGTTATGACGTGAATGAAATTCTTCTATGGTATAAATATCTGTCTATTGTTGGAAACATCAAAATTAAATCTTGGGGACTTTCAGTACACATGCACTCAAATACAAAATTGAAAACATTTTGAAAATCAAACATCAAATACCGGAGATATAATGAAAGAAATAATGGGGGGGGGGGGGGGGGGGGGGGATGGGGGAGTATTACCAATTTGACGTTTTTGTATTTACATTCTCTGTTCAACCTCTTTTGTAACATTTGCCTTTCTAAATCTTGGAAATGTAATCACAATACACATCAGACTTGGTACCAAAACAGCATTTGCTGCCAAATCGGCAATGGCAACCAAAACAGCATTAGCTGAGCTTTGCTGAATGACTTCTAGAAATTTGCTTCGCAATTTCAAAACCATCTAGTTAAGTGTGAACTGCTACAAATTTTGTCAGTTAAAATTTTAAACCATATAAACTTATTTGTATTCTAAAATAAACAGATATGTCAATCATGGCTAGATTAAATGCCACCAAAAAACAGATGCACTATATTAGCCAATCAAATAACAGAAACAATACTTATTTATTTATTTATTCAGGTATATATTTATACCTGTGTTGCCGACTTTCCAAACCAGGCAATCGTGACTGGGTCCTTTTTCACAAGTAAACTTGAACTTGTTTACCTCAGGAAAAAAGTACTGCTCCACCTACCAGAGTTCTATTGGGGACACAGAAACAAAAAGGGCTACACAAAGCATGGGCCACTGCCTTCAACCTGTAGACATGTTCGAAGTAGCCTTAAAGGTATTGTGGGAATGAGAAATTTCTAAGTCGAAAGAGTGAAAAAGTGCCAAAAAAAGGGAAAAATTATTGGACAGAACCCGTTCCTTGTGCATATCCATTCCCCCATGCGGCTCTATCAGCATTCCAAAGGAGATCCAAATTCAACAGATGGCTTTGAAATTACAATGCAAAATGTTTGTACGGACAGAAAGATGGATGGATGGATGGACGGAGAGGCAGATGGATGGATGGATGGATAGATGGAGGGTTTCACTAGCTACCCCAAAATCCTCCTTCAGAGGACGGGGGCATAATGACATATGAGAATCTATAAGAGCTATATCACAATCAGAAATGAAGTATTTAGTTTCTTTTATTGCCATTTAGCAGACATAACTGACCATGAACTTGCATTTAATTAATCGTGAATACATAGGCATACAAACAGGGGGCTTGTCTGTTCATTAAACATAACAGTTCAATAACAATTTTACTACATGTATGATGCTGCATGAAGTAATACACTTACACAGGGGGAGAATGCCTGTGAACCCAGAGAAAAGCATAAAACAGTTGCTAGAAAATAGGCCGATTAAATCTTCAGATGTGTACCCATACGCACAACTAATAAAAAGCTGTTATTATCTCAGGACCAATTTTTGGAGGAATTTTCAATTTGAAGGATAAAGGGTTAATATCTCAGGATCAAATTATCAGATTTACACCAAAAACTATACAGCTCGGCACATCAGTAACCTGAACACAAATATATAGTAACATGACAATCCAAGCAATATTTTTCAAGTTATCGAATGCCAAAGAAATGGATTGGAATAATGCTTAATTGGATGGGTAAAGGGTTAATATCTCAGTACTGAATAATCAGATTTACACCAAAAACTATACAGCTCGGCGCATTAGTAACCCGAACACAAATATAAAGTATCATGACAATCTAAGCAATAGTATTCAAGGTATCGAATGCCAAAGAAATGGATACGGATGCCGGACGGACAGACAGACAGACAAAGGTTGGACGAACGACGGAGGGCCACCCCGGATGCCGGCATTATGTGTACCATACATGGTATGGGTACACATAAAAATGGTTAGACTCTTAAACGCACAGAGAACAAGTTGACTATGATTTGACCGTAACTCTTTGAGACCTGATGGTACGTTCCATGCCAGTTTAGAATCATCAACTGGTTAAGTCTATATTCGTTACTTGAGGGGAAAGACCAATCAATATTTTAACATGCACATGGGCTGCATGTTGAAAGTCCTGATTGCTCTGACCAAGCCAGAAAATAAGCAGACTGTCTTCTGCAAAATGAGGTCCCCAGAGGGTGAATTTAGTGATGCTACCCTGCATAGCAGGGTAGCATCACTAAATTTACCCTCTGTGAACCTCCATCTGAATCAGGGTCTCAAAACTAAACAGAGAGAGGTAACCAGAGGATAAATTGGCCCACTGTATGCGATAGCATCATCAAATTCACCCTCTGGGGACCTCATTCTACAAATGTCAGATTGCTTATTTTCAGGCCTGGGTCTGACACACAAATTCACTGCACAACTATTTACTTTATGCATTCAAGTTGTATAATATATATAATGGTTGTATAGTGATCGTGAATTGGAAAACTGAACTTTTGGGTACGAAGGGTCACTGTCCAGCAAAAGTGTTCTCAGCCAAAATATAATGAACTGAATGATTCCACTGGGGGCACTCTGGCCTAAAAATATGGTAAAGGAAATATATTTTGTGGCCATCTGAATTTATTTATTTATTGAATTTAATTTACTTATTGAAGTTCAATGCCACTTTCTATAATCATGGCTATATCATGATCGTAACATATGTTGGAAGTTAAGTTTAGCCAATCATTTATACCCCGCTGCCCATGTTAGAGGGCTTCCACCACAGGCATCGACTGGGTTCTATTTTACAAGTAAAGCAGACAAAACCTGTTTACCTTAGTAAAGCACTGCTCCATTTCCCAGGGTTCCCAGAGAGAGAGGGGAGGGTGGCATCTGAATAAATTTCCAAACAACTACTGTACTTTTTATTAACCCTTTACCCAATGTAATGGCCCAAACAGGCCAGCACTATTCAATTTCAATTTTCAATTATTTTTTAAAATTTTTTGTTTCAAAAACATGGCTTATGACTCCTCACTGGAACGAGCTCATTGATTTTGTTCCAATAAGGGGTCATAAACTATGTTTTTGAGACAAAAAATGAAAATATTTAGTTATTCAAGAATTTTGTTTGCAGGTGTCCTCTGCTTTTCATGTTAGGTAAAGGGTTAAATAAACAAGGATATCCTCTATAGCATGAATATAACTGTATGCAATTGCAAGTTTTGTGAGAAAATATTATTAGCTTGTCCAAGTGCACATAGATGTGTCTCCAATGTTTTTTATTTTAAAACTTAATGTAGTAAAGTATATGTGACAGTCATGAGAGGGAGATAATACATAGTTTGGGTCTAATCATATAACTGAAAGTAAACAACATGAACTATCACTGATTTTTATAATTTATAAAATGTCAAACACATCTGTCTCATATAGATAAAAGATATATACAATGCTCAACAGAAATTGGCGAAGTCTGTGTCATACCGGTAATACAAAAGATCCAACCATATATGGAACGTCATTCTACCATACAAACATCACACAAAGTTTAGTTATAAAAATAGTTTTTGAAACAATTTTTAAAAAAAATGACCAGCACTGGGTTCTTTACATCAATAAGTAAGAGACAGAATGATTACCTTTAGTATGTTGGTAAAGTTGAGGGGTCCAGAACAATTTGGATAACACCTTTTATTTAACCCTTAAGTCTTTGGATTAATTTTATGTTAATAACTACTGTATATACAGGGATTCTTCTGCCCTCTTTGGGAAAGAGTCTGGAGCACATATAATTGGGAAAATTCGCATCATGAAGGCTCCAATTGGGTATTTGTTGGAGAGAATAAATACACAAAGAATGAGAAATGTTACCTTCATATTGAGCTGAGAACATTAATGCAGAAGCTACTACATGTATAGTTGATGTAGTAAGTTTAGTAACAGACATTCAAATGAAAAAAATGTGCAGTCTCTGTAAAATCTCTATTAAATAAATTGTTCTTACCTTATTAAATGGCGAAGATTTTTATATTTTTTTCTACACTGGGACTGTCTACATTTTGTGGCTTTGCAGTTCTGTCTAAGCAAGTCTTGGCTGCCTATATAGGTAGCCAAGACTTGCCTAGAAGCAACTGTTAAGGTTCTTGGGATGTAACTTGCAAATGTGTTTAAAAACTGCCTGCTAAGGCACCTGTTTTGTTGCAGTAAAACTGATTAAAGTTAATATTAGGCCTTCAAGAGATAAAGAAGAATTAAAATAATATTTGGATGAGGACACTAAGATTGGGAAATTTTTATTTTGAATTGGGAAAAATCATGCCAAAATGCCATTGGGAAAGGGTTCCATTTTCAGCCCCTGTAGACACCCAAAAGAATCCCTGATATACCTGTTCATAGCTTAACAGTGTTTCAGCATCATTGTTGGCTGCCTGTACAGGCAGCCCACAATGATGTAAAAACACTATCAAAATAAATGCATCCAACCAATAAAGTTCTCAAGGGAAAATACACTTTGAACAACTTTTTCAGAGCAATATGAAAAGGGTTCAATGAGCCTTTTCCAACAGTGCATCATACAACAGCTCTTCAATCACAAAAAACATCATATTAGGGCAGGAAACTGTTGATTAACCCCAGCCCACTGATGTCAAAATACAAAATTGTTGAGTTCCAAATGTTTCCCACAATGCAATAGGGAATTCAGCTAAACATGCTTGCTTGACAGAGCTCTATTAGCTCTGCCAAAAAAGACTGAACTTGTTAAATTGCTTGTTGCTTTATGGGAAAAATTTGCTGTCTAAAATTTTAATATTTATCTCTTTGCATGCTACTGGAGGATATTCCTGCCTAGGACAGGAAACCGCATGCCACTAAAATAAGTAAACCTTGAGCACATTTAAAAAAGATTTCCTCACCAAATTATATCAACTTTTGGACCAGTGATTTCTTGAGTCAAATTTTCATGAATTTTTCATCAAATCTAGTCATGGCTGCTATGAAGCAGCCATGACTGGATCTGATGAAGAATATTTTCAAAATACTCAGCAGGTTAAGAGTTAAACAAAACTGTGCAGAAGGTTAAAAAGTTAAAATACAAACAATCTCAAAATTGCAGTAGAATAGTACTGTCATGACTTTTTTCACAATATTCAGTGGTGGAATCTGGCATGGGGGTGGACCTGATACATCAGGCACAAAAATATCAAACAACTCTGACAGGTGAATGTGAAGAAGATGTTTAAAGAATATGTCTCACATTTCATTTATTTATATTTATTTATTTATTGATGTTTAAGGTCACATATTTATGCACAATGGCTAATCATGACCGTGACAGTTTTACAGGTGGAGGAAGCCGGAGTACCCGGAGAGAACCACCGAGCAACGACGAGCAGCTGCCAGCTCCCCAACATCGTAACTCCGCACTGCAGCACAGGCAGGGTTAGATTGGTTGAAGACATGTGTACCATCGACGTGCAGTACGCCTTAGTACACGGCGTCATCGTGCCCCCACGCGGGCAATGGAGATGAAGTGTCTTGCCCAAGGACACAACGCGGTTGCCGCAGGTGGGATTCGAACCGAGGACCTCTCGGCTTGCAACCTGCACCTCTACCTACTGAGCCACCGCGCTCCCCACATTTCATTTAGCTGAAATTTGGGCATCTACAGTATCTGATCACAATTCCTGGGTCAAATGTTGATTCAAGTATACTTTCTCAATATGTCAGCTCTGGTTAAATATTCCTACAAATAAGGTTAAATAGAGGGATTATACACCACATGAGGTTAACCACCTGCTCAATAATGTCAATAAAAGAAAATTTGAAGCAGATTATTTTCCCATAATGCATTGAGGAATTTAACCAATTAAACTTGTCTGACAGAGCTCACTGAGCTCTGTCAAAAAAGAATGTACTGGTTAAATTTCTAGTAAAAATATTTTGCTGCTAGAAATTTTGACATCAGTGTGCAGGGGTTTAATATTATTATTACTAATTAATGAATTTATTTATTGGGGTTTAAGATCACATATTCCTGCACAATAGCTGATTACAGCAACATGGAGGTAAAGTAAAGTTTACTCAACTGTTTATACCCATGTTGCCCAAGCACTGGTTACTGGGTCCTATGTTACCAGTAAAACAGAAATTGTTTACTACAGTGAACAAGTACTGCTGCAATTCCCCTGAGTTTCCATGAAAGGAAATTTATTGTTAGTTGGAGCATCTAAGGGTTCATCATAACATCAACATACATACGAATTCAAGTTCAGCCAATCCTTTGTAATAATGCTGCCAATTTTAAAAGACTCTCACTGCAGACATTGGTTAATGGGTTCTAATTTACAAACGTAGCAGAACCTGTTTACCACAATAAGTTAGAAATGCTCCACTTTGCGGAGTTGCCATGGGAGAATGCAATGAGGTCGAGATATTACAACCAATGCAGTTGAAATAGACATGTGAAAACCAGTGAGGTTATTTATTTATTGGTGTTTAAGGTCACATATTTCTGCACAATGGTTAAAAGTGACTGCAACATGGAGATAAAATCAAGTTCAGTCAATTGTTAATACCCATGTTGCCCATTTTAGAGGACTTCTACCCCAAGCACTGGTGACAGGGTCCTATTTTACCAGTAAAAGAGCTTGTTTACCACAGTAAACAAACCAATGAGGTTAAAATTGAGAAAGATATCAAGGAGATATTTGAACCCTTTCAACATGGATGCTCTAAATGGTATTACCGTATACACTACTGTACATGCCAAACTGGCTGAATCAATCTTGTATTTGCAGAGGTGGGGGATGGGGGTGGGGCAGTAATAATTTAATCTGACACATTGAATTGTGATTAAATTATAAATGGTCCTTCTGTCCAGTGAGTTATTTACTATGTTGTTTACCCATAGAATGCCAACTTTTGTTTTACACAAACATTAACCCTTTACCCAACGCAGACGATATCAAAATTTATTATTTTAAATATCATTTTTTGAAATTTTTCAAAAAATTTCAACAAAACCATATCATGTGACCCCTTGTTGGAACGAGCTCATCGAGCTCGTTCCAACGAGGGGTCACATGATATGGTTTTTGTTGAAATTTTGTGACAAATAATATTTTTTCAACTGCTGAATTTGCATATTACGTGGGCGGATGCGGTCGATTCGTTGGGTAAAGGGTTAATACCAGGTTGAAAGGGCTTACCCTTCAAACCTGATGGTGTCTTCCATGTCAGTTGATTGGCATTTTCTGGAAAAGTCCATATTTCTTACTTGAGGGTAGATCAATATTTTCAGTGTGCAACATTGGGGCTGCATGTTGAAAATATTGATTAGTCTACCACACAGATGCATTAACCCCCTGCACACTGATGTCAAAATATCTAAATTTCAGGCAGAAAAAAGTTCCCATAATGCATCTAGAAATTTAACCAATTCAATCTCGTTTGACAGAGCTCATTGAGCTCTGTCAAACGAGATTGAATTGGTTAAATTTCTAGATGCATTATGGGAAAAAATAGCTTCCTGAAATTTTGTTTTTTTATTTCAGAGTGAAGGGGGTTAAACAGGAATTTATTTTATGAAATTTGGATATCTCATGATCCTTGACTGTTAAAAAAAGGGTTTTTAGGTTTAAAAGGTTAAGTGTACGAAAAACAATTCCTCACCACATCTGGATCTGAAGCATTTTTTCAACACTTTTAGTTGTGATATATCATGCTGATATACAGGACTCTTACAAGGTATATTGATGGAAATTTATTTACTTATTGGTATTTAAGGTCACATATTTCCTACCCAATGGAAAACGATTAACTGAACTTGACTTTATCTCCATATTGTGGTCATGATCGTGACCACAACATAAAAATAGAGTCAAGTTTAGTCAATGGTTGGTACCCATGTTGCCCATTTTAGAGGACTTCCACCCCAAGCATTGGTGACTGGGTACTATTTTACCAGTAAAACAGAGCTTGTTTACCACAGTATAAAAGCACTGCCTCACTTTGAAGGGTTCTCTGGGGAAAGTTGATGGATATTCAGAAAAGTGATGGCGTGAGCAGTGTCGGAGAATAGTACTAACAGAACAGAAAAAATCTGATATGTTTTCTTGTTTTTTTTTTCAGCTTGTAATTCACAGTTTTTGAAATACAAAAACAGTTTGTCAGACGAAATATTCCACAATAGCAAAACTCAACAAACAACTCTCAGTTCCATTCAACGTCTCACAAAGAATAAAATGTGTGTAGAGTATTATAAAATTATCAACATTATCTAAAACTAACCTTATAAAGGAACACAATCAAGTTAGCTTTTGTACAATTAAGATTTTAGGCCCCATTTAGTCCCCAGAAAGTAGATCTTCTGTTTCTCAGGCCATGTTTTGTAAAATTGCATGTGGCAGGTGAGTGGATTTTTATTTTATTTTATATTTTTGTAATTATTTCTTTGCCATTAAAAGTTCATATTCTTGGTTTGTTTTATGTTTTAGGCCTCATAATCTACAGAATAGCATGGGTGGTGATGTATATCGTCCCTTGAGTGCAAGAAGGCTTTGCAATGCTAAAGTATTGCAAAGCCATGTACTCAAGTGACAAATTTATCAATTTTATTAACTTGGGTAAAATATAAGACATAAATCATTTAATTTGTTAAGTTTGCATTGGTTAGAGAGCATTCAGCAGCCAAAATGACCATGTGGGAGGGCCTGAGAAACAGATTAACTTTCTTAGGCCTAAAACTAACCTTATAAAGGAACACAATCACGTTAGCTTTTTGTACAATTAGTATTTTAATTGTATTTTTAAAATATCATAAAAGAAAGCTGAGTAACTGTAAGACAACTGTAATACTGTACATAACAACAAATTGACTCTAGAAACTTTTAGAAATGCTAAAAAATGGAGCTTCCAACATTGTGCTCGGTTCAAATACAGGTGGATAAACTCTAAAGAAAAAAACCTTAAGACAAACTTTGTGACTTCATAACTGGTACACAACTACACAATTATGATTAAATCTTCAATACAGTTTTCAAATTGCCCTGGCAGTTGTCTCCAAACAAGACTTGGCTACCCATATAGGCAGCTAAGACTTGCCTGAAAAACACTACCCAGCCACAAGTTGTGATGTAGGAGGAAATCTGAAAAACCATCAAGCCAATAAAGGTTAACCCTTTACCTAAAGAATCGGCTGCTTCCGCCAAAATAATTTACAAATGGAACAGATTAAAAAAATTCAACAAAACCATTCCATTCATCCCCCATTGGAACAAGCTCATTCCAAAGAGGTGTCACACAATATGGTTTCATTGAAATTTTTTTTTTTAAATTTGAAAAAATAATTGATAAATTTTGCTATCGTGTGTGTTTGGTAAATGATGAAGCTGTCTCCTGTGTCTCTAGACACCATGTAATGACAACAGAACTGCGTATACAGTTAGGTCAAGTTTCCACTCTCCAGCTGTTTACAACTAGCCAATATTTATTTATGGCTATTCATGACCAAAACATGGAGATAAAGCTAAGCTTATTCAATCGTTTATACCCATGTTACTCATTTTAGAGGCCTTCCACCCCAAGCATTGGTGACTGGGTCCTATTTTACAAAAAAAAGAGCTTGTTTACCACAGTAAACAAGCACTGCTTCACTTACCGGAGTTCCCACAAAGATTACAACTAGCCAAAATGACTGTCATTGCACCTGATATTTATTTATTGATGTTTAAGGTTACTTTCAGCATCTGTGGGTCTGTCATGACCACAACACAAGTTAAGCTTAGTCAACTGTCTATACCTGTGCTGACCACTATTCTGGACTTACACCTCAAGCATGTTGTGGTGAACAAGGACTGCTCTACTTCCGAGGTTACCCATAGGAAATTGCACTTGACAATAGAAAACTCAAATAGCTGTAAGGTTTTCGTAATGTTAGAGCGATGGGAGATAAACAGAACACTATGTAAATTGGGTGACCTCTTTCATTTCCGTATAATGGAAATAGGCAGTAAACAAAGAACCAATGGGTGCTAAACCCCAGCACAGTTTGATCAGAGATAACTGAAAGACATACCGTGTTTGTTCGTTAGTTTTTTCAAGTTTAACTCTTAACCCTTTGAACTCGTTAGACTGATTTTTCGGTCCAAGGCATAATTTCAACCCATTCTTGTCTTATTATAAGAGGTCTATACATGGGCATTAATGATAAAATAATAACTGCAGTCTGCAGCCAGTGTGGCTGCAGACTGCAGTTACTATTATATCCTCCCTGTATATTGATATCGGATTAACCATCTCACTGTAAGTGTACACAAAGGCGATACCATTCAAGGAAACGAGGGTTCAAAGGGTTAACCCTCTGAGTAATTTTAAAATATTTTTCATTGAATCTAGTCATGGCTGCTGTAGATTTGATGAAAAATTCATGAAAATTTGGCATGTGAAATCATTGGTCAAAAAGTCTATACAATTTACAATGGAAAATTTGGTTAAGTATCCTAAAATTTTATTTATTTTAATGGCAGGAGATTTCCTGTCCTGTGCAGGAATATCTGCCAGCAGCATGCAAGGAGTTAACAACACTTTCAATAGCCAGTGCCACCTCATGTCGGATACCTTTATGGGTAGAGGAAGCCCGAGTTCCAGAAGAGAATGACTGAGCATCTTCAGTCTATCAGACTCTCCAACTTACTCTGCACACGCACAGTTACCAGCAGTTGATGGAAAGTGCACCATGAACAGGCATTACTCCTTAGTATGCAGTGGCCCCCACATGGGCAATCTAGATTGAGTGTCTTGCCCAAGGACAAAATGCAGTTACCGCTGGTCCTGATCAAACTGTCGACGTTCCTGTTCTTTTTGTTGATAGTTGTCAAATGAATTGCCGAGTGTCCTTCTAATAATTGTTTTTATGGAGGTGAAGGCATGTAATAAACACAATGACATGCGGGTGTGAATGGGTTAATCAATATGGCACTTGTGTCATCGCGGAAGGATAAAACTTGAGGCCTGTGGCCTCTCATTCTATCCTTCCTCGCTAGCACTCATGCCATATCGATTAAACCATTCACATGCACGTGTCGATCTGTGTATTGCCAGTATGCATAGCTATCCGAGATAGAGAAAGAAAGAAAGGCAAACAGATAGAGACTGCAGCAGGCAGGAAATTTCACATTAACCCTCTGTGCACTAATGTCAAAACACCGAAATTTTAAGCAACAAATTTTTCCCATACTTTACCAATTCAATCTTGTTTGACAGCGATCATTGAGCTCTGTCAAACAAGATTGAATTAGTTAACTGTTAGAGTGCTAAATTAATTTTGATCATCAAAATTTGTTCACTTGTCTCTGCCTTGTTATAATTTATGGGAGAGCGCTTATAGGCACTCTCCCATAAATTATAACAAGGCATTTCCTACCAGACAAAATCATTTTACTCTGAATATCATTTGAAGCACTTCCACCAAATATAAAGTTGTGGTATCTGCACTGCAGAGTAAAGCCCAAATATGGGCTTCCAGCACTTTACCAGTTAAAATTCCTTGTTGCATTACAGGAAACAGCTGCAGGTACAAATTTTGATATTTCAACACCAGTGTTCACAGGATTAACCCTTTACCCAACGAATCGGCCGCATCTGCCCGCGTAATATGCAAATTCAGCAGTTGAAAAAATATTATTTTTCAAATAATTTCAACAAAACCATATCATGTGACCCCTCATTGGAACGAGCTCATTGAGCTCGTTCCAACGAGGGGACACATGATATGGTTTTGTTGAAATTTTTGGGAAAATTTGAAAAAATTTCTTTTAAAATAATAAATTTTTATATCGTCTGCATTGGGTAAAGGGTTAAAAGATATATAACTCAGATTCAAAAAGCGCAATAAAAACTTGTAACCTTTAGCTCACGGACTACTAAGTGCAAGTCTGTTGGTACTTCTTGTGATTTGCGCATAAATTGTAAATATCCTTTTGGTCGAAAGTTTTGCAGATATCAGGTCAACAAATGATGCAGTTTTACTCTTTCTGCAAAATGCCTGTTTCATTCTGGATTCAGTGCAATGTGTAACAGCAATCAATCAGTTTAGATGGAACAATTATTTTTTCTTGATTTGTAAATTTCCAGATAGTTGAGATAAGTGTGGTGCAGTTGGGGAGGAAGGGGGAGGGGGCTGAAAAAGGCACAGTGGCAACAGTCTCAGTATTAGGAACAATTATCAGCTTTTGAGTGCTAAACACCACTATAAGTCCAAATAAAAAAAATGAATTGATTCTCAGGCAATTTTTTTTTCAAATCAGTGAGGGAGGGAGGATTTTATTTTTATTTTTTTTTTTAATTTTTTTTTTTTTCATGTAAAGGGTTGAGTATACTCAGTAAATCTTTTTGCTGTCTTTCCACTTGAAAAAGAGAAAAGGTTGTATTTTAGTGTAATTATAGTATACCTTTTATAACTAACTGCCGTAACAACAGCGAAAAGGATTTGTATTTTATTGTTCTTTTTAATGGTATAGATCTGTCAAGCATCATGATCCATTAGAAGAGGTCCCAGTAAGCAATGCTTGGGGTAGGAGTCCTTTAAAATGGGAAACATGGCTCTAAATGATTGGTTAAAGTTGAGTTTATATCGGTGTTGCAGCCATTATTAGCCATAAACACCAGCAAATAATTAAATCATGATCCAGTATATCAGAATTTGCCTTGTTACAGTTTATGGGAGAGTGCCTCTGGCACTCTCCCATAAACTGCAACAAGAAAAACCAATTTACTGCAAACACAGCTAAATAATTATATGTCGAGAAATGTGAAAAAATGACCATTCCAAGTTTTCACAAATTCTTTAAAAAACATAACATAATAAAAATGTCTAATGAGGAGGTTCAAATCCAACGAGGGAGGGCCTGAGAATCAAAACATTATTTTTTTTAGGCTAATGCCTTGAAACTGCATATAGGGTTCTTGGTAATAATCACACAAGAAAGACTACTAGAATAAGGGTTTTTTGTATTACTTGGAAGGTGCAGGCCCTCTTTAATTACTTGTAACAAAATGGGAATTGAATTTATCAAAACTACTTCTGGCTAAATGCTATCTTCAGCACAAACCATGTAGGCATAAAGTTAACATTCAAAAATATCTATTTACAGTGTGACGTTTTACCTAACGTGATAGCCATATCTGATCTGTGTTATTTGAAAAAAAATAAAAACCATTCAAATTTTAAAATTTAAAAACATTTTGTTGTCAGAATGCAGCTTTTGACCCCTCATTGGAATGACCTTGATTAGCTTATTCCAACGAGGAGTTATAAGCTAGGTTTTGGAGATGAAAAATTAAACATCTTTATTATTCAAGAATTTTTTTTTTGCATGTATCATCTTCTAGTCATGTTAACCCTTCGAGGCCTATTTCCGACTTTCACACTCTAAAAACAAGTGCCCTTAACATGCCATCATGAGGAGGTTCTGCTGACAATAGGCAAATTATCTAGACAGTGGTTTCTAGTTATAGTCTTGGCTGCCTGTTAAGGCAGCCAAGACTTGACTAGAAATCACCTTTAATCCACTGAATTTTTTAAGGCTGTGAGCTGGTGGGAATTCAGGATACTTGTTCAGGCCCTTACGGGTTAAGTAAGGGATTAATATATGAAAGAACATAAGTGGTATAAAGAGACAGGAGATACAGAGAATACTATCCAATTGATTATTTATTTATTTTATTTTTTTAACGGGTTTAATGATACTTTTGACAGCCAAGGTCACCTTATGTCAGACATTTTGACAGGTGGTGGAAGCTGAAGTACCTGCAGAGAACCACTGAGCAGTGGAGAGCAACTGCTGGACTCCCCCAACATACTAACTCTGCACAAGCAGGACTAACTCCGCACAAGCAGGGTTAGCATTGGTTGAAGGCAAGTGCACCATCGACTTGCAGTATGCCTTAGTACACAGCACCACTGTGCCCCCACATGGGCAATGAGGATTAAGTACCTTGCTCCAAGACTCAATGCAGTTACCACTGCCGAGGGTCGAAAAAAAAAAAAAAAAACGCAGAGGACCTGTAGGTTTGAAATTCAATGCTCTAGCCACTGAGCTCCCAAGTTGATAATTAACTCCTAGCACTCTGGTAGTATTCTAAAATTTCCATGACTGACTCCATATTGTCCACATAGAATGAAAAATGTAACATAATATATCTTGTTTGAAAGAGCACAATGAGCTCTGTCAAACAAAATATAATTTATTAAATTCTCAGTTGCATTGTGGGAAACATTTGCTGCTGAAAACTGGCATTTTGACATCAGAGTGCAGAGGGTTAATGATTTGCAACACTGACACATTGTGATATGGGTAACACAAGCCTAGCTGTGAAACAAAGAAAATAAGTAATTAAACATTTTAAAGTAGAACATATATTCACTGAATATAATTTGATGCAATGTAACAAAATTAAAATCAACAATTTTATGATTCAATATGTATCCTGGTCTCAGTGTATATAAAAAATTGTATTTGTTCTATAGTATGTCTCAAATATGGGGCATCACCCTCAGTTCAACATACCAAATGAGAAGATTGTATTTTACCACCTTATCACATTACTAGCAATGCTTACACTGCATCTAGGGTATGCAATAACAACACAAACTTTTTATACACAACTGTCAGTACTAGTAAATTTATTACTGGATTGTGAAAATCTAAAAATTAGTGATATTAGCTCTCAACCTACTGAGTATTTTGAATTTCTCTTATAATCAAGTCATGGCTGCTGAATAGCAGCCATGACTTGATTTCATGGAAAAATTTGATGGAGTCTGGCAACAAGGAATCATTTTTGAGAGGAATACTCATGTGCAAGGATATAATTTGTTAACAGAAGTCAAGAATATATTTGAAAAACCAGCCAAAATTAAATTGTCTTCTCTCCCCTACCTCTGCTTAGAAGTACATTTTTACAAAACATCTTCTGACTATCCATTCCTATTTGGTTTTGAACCTACCATACATCATATTTTTGCTGGCACATAAAAGGCTTGAAGTCGAAACCATTTTTCTCAAATAATCTTATAGTCAGAGGAAAGTAAATCATTAATTTAAAAAGAATATGATTGAGAAAGTTTTCTTGCGGCACACAAACAGGTTGGGGCATGCTCTTCTGGAAAGGGAAGGGTTATATATTTATTTATTTATGTTTATGGTCACTTTCATCATCTATGGCTATAATGACAAATAAGTTTAGCTATTCATGTTTTCCTATGCTACCCACTTTTGAGGACTCACATGTCCAGGTTACCAGGTCCAATAATTATATCAGTAAAATAAATATTGTTTACCCAGTCATCAGGCACCCCCTCCAGTCCCCCCCCCCCTTTCACACACCACATCCCAGGGGGAAGAATGAAAGGGTAACATAATGATATGCTGCCTATATGATCCACTGTTGAAAAGAGCACTGAAAAGTCTTTTTAAACATGTTTTCACACATAAGCATTTCATCAGTTTGGTGCTCCCATTAAAACCTACCATTCAGTCATAATACTCATAAGTTAAAAAAAAGTATATAGAGTGCTAACACTTAACCCCTTATCCAGCACATCAGCCAAATCTATCCAATGCTATTGACAAAAATCACCATTATTAGGCCCCACAAAGTAGATCTTCTGTTTCTCAGGCCATTTTTTGTAAAATTGCATGTGGGCAGGCAAATTTTTTATTTTTTTTTTATATTTTTGTAATTATTTCTTAGCCATCAAAAGTTCATGTTCTTGGTTTGTTTTATGTTTTAGGCCTCATAATATACAGAATAGCATGGGTGGTGGTGTATTTTGTCCCTTGAGTGCAAGAAGGCTTTGCAACGCTTTACCTTATGGTACTCGAGGGATAAATTTATCAATTTTATTAATTTGGGTAAAATATCAGACATAAACAGTTTAATTTTTATTTTTTTAAGCTTGCATTGGTTATAAAAAGGGAGGATGCGGCAGCCAAAAGGACCAAGCGGGAGGGCCTGGGAAACAGATGTTGAACTTTTTTAGGCCTTATCAGTTTTCTTTGTCCAAATCATAAACTTCGACACTTCACTACAATGATCTCATCAAGCTTACTCCAATAAGAGATCAGGCTATGGTTTGGAAAAAAAAACAATAAAAATTTCGTTTTTTCTCAAAAATGTATTGGCCTAGTCATCTTTGACTTGCGTTAGATTGAGGTTAATAATACAATATGATTTTTTATTTACAATAATTACAGACTTTTTCTACAAGACTCAAACTGTTTCAACAAGATAAAAAGAACACTGTCTCTTTTTTATGACTTTAACAAGATAAGACATTGTATAATTGTACATTTATATTTTGCAAAAATATAAAAAAATAATATAAAATATTGATGAAGATAAATTTTCAATCAACCTCTTTATTTTTGTGCCTTATACAGTCACAAATATAATTTTAAAAGAATTTTTTTTCATCCCTCACCCAAACCTTTAGTTGAAAATAGAATTGTCATTGTTTATATTACCCAAACACTGTCAACTCCATTCAAAAAGAGGAGCAAATCTAATTGCCTCAGTAGAGAAAATAAAAACTCAAATTTGTTTTTGATGCTAAAGCCTATTAAAAATAATCCTTTTTCCCCTCAATTTTATGATGGGAAGGGGATGGGGTGGTGGGGAGGCTTTTTTTTATTCTTTCAGTAATCCACGAAGCAGTGCCTGAAAAGTATTGGAATTATTAACTTAACTCTTTACTGTAACAATATTCTGGGGGAAAACCAATTCTTTCCGTAGTGAAATTTCCCGTATTGCAAATGAAGTTCTTGTCAAACAAGATATAGTTGGTTAACCTTTTCAACTCTGATGTACCTTCCATGTCAGTTCAATGCCATCAATTTGAATAGTCGGTGTTTATGGAAAGACCAATTAATATTTTCATCGTGCATCCTAAATGCTGCATATTGAAAATATTGTTTGGTCTACCATACACATTCACTATGCCACCACCCACTTAATGACTACAGTTCATATAAGAACCCTGGCCTGGAAAATGCAGCTTGCAGGTTCAATGGATTAAATTTTTAGTCCTACAACTGCAAAATAATATCATTGAAAAAGGACTTGCAGCTAAAAAGAAGAGTGATTAGGCAGATTTTCAATGGTGATGGAGGTGACTGAGAAACAAGAGTTTTTTTTAATAGCCTAAGTAATTTGGCAAGTCCAGCTTGCTTTATTTTAATGAACAAGAGGCCTGCATCGCAAAGTGCTGCTAATGCCCCCAAATGCAGAATTTTTTGGCAAAAACTTTTCTAAGTCGAAAGAGTGAAAAAGTGCCATAACTCTGGAAAAAATGTGTGGAAGAAACTTACACTATATAGGTATCATTTCGAAACTTACACTATATAGGTATCATTTCCCCAAGATGCTCTATCACAACACCAAATATCATTCAAATTAGAGTAGCAGTGGCCGAGATACAAGGGAAAATGTTGGTACAAATGGAAGGATGGACGGACAGACTAATGGACGAACGTACAGACAGAGGGCACAACTAAGATACCACTTCAGCATTTCAAGTCAGGGGCATAAAAGGGAATTATCATATGACTACAAATATTTTTTACGGATCAACTCATCAATCTTACTGCACCAAATCAGATTTGTTCTTGAAACTACTGTTACAGAAAAATATGATTTTACAGATCAAGCCTGGAAGTGGGCAGACGTCTATCTGCAGAATGAGGTCCCCAGAGGGTGAATGTGGCGATGCTACCCTGCACCACAGGGTAGCATCACTAAATTTACCATCTGTGAACCTTAATCTGAATCAAGGTCTCAGGCCTAAACAGAAAGAGATACCCAGCCAATCAATTGGCTCACTGTATGGGATAGCATCAGCAAATTCATTCTGTGGGGTTCTCGTTCTGCAAATGACAGATTACTTATTTCCAGGTTTGGTACTGACACAGACTCATCATGATTCATTACCTTCAACTCTGGACTAACTACACAAATAAAGTTTAGCTTTTGAGTCACTTTCAACATTCTGGAGTTTATGGTTATAATCGAGATATCATATTTTGAAGGTGTTAATTAATAGTTAATATTTATAATTATTACACACAACTAAAAAGTGATGACCCCAGTGTTTTTAATTGTAGAGTCCAAGAATAGGAGTATACTGTAAGTGGTTTTATAGAATGAATAAACCAAAACTAGAATATATTAAGGATGCTCTCTCCAGTAAAAAAGAATGCAGGCTCACATTCTCTTCATTCCTCTGTAAATTAATTTTCTAGAGCTATGGTACTTTAATGCACGAGACAATATTCAACCAGATGCAAAAAATACTTTTGTTTTAATCAAACACAAACACATCATGAAATAAGCTACAATATTCTAGGCTGCAAATCTCAGCCTTTGCACAGACACTGGCAAACATATGGGTACAAGTCTGACTTTCTCCAACCTTAAAAATCTGAAAAGGGATTACCAACTAGGAATTTGACCAATCCAGTCTGGTTTGACAGAGCTTGCTGAGCTCTGTCAAACAAGACTGAATTGGTTCAATTCCTTGGTGAATTATGGGGAAAAAATAGATTCTTGAAATTTTGGTATTTTCATATCCATGTGCTGAGGGTTAAGTGGTCTTAGGCGGTGTTTTGGAAGCAAAAAATTGAAAAGAAAAAAGTATTAAATGTTGAAGGAAAATGTTTGCGAACAGCTCTGGCCATATAGGATTGTTACTTCAGGTAAAAGGATAAACAAATGGCAAATCTAAAATTCAGGCACAGAACCAGTCAACAATCGAGTGAATAAAAGCGGAATAGGACTCAATGGAATCTATGTCTGGGCTTTGGAGAAAAGTAGTTGATAATGCCCCTGGACAATTTTCAATCCCTGACTATGTTTTCTGAGGCAGCCATGCCTCTATCGTAAAACCTTGCCATGGTAATACGACTTTTTTGATAAAACAACCCCAGTCTACAATGATGGCACAACCTTAACTAAAATTGTAAAATTTGAATTAAGACTTGATGAGGATTAAAAATAAAATATTTTGTGTCTGTAACTGTTTCACTTTAAATATTACCACCACTTGTATAACATTGAATATTTACAATTATGCACAACATTCTCTCTCAAAGTTTTACTTCAAACTGTTTCACATTCTTTGAGGAGGTGGAGAAGGGGTTAGTTTCTTTTCCGTTGACTGCTTTAGCAGCCCAAGCAACATCAAATGGATCAACACCAGGGCCTTGTGATCGAGTTACTGTACTAGTTGTCTGAGCAGTAAATGAACTCCCAGATGACGTCTGCCTCGAGGAAACAGTTCCATTTTGTTGAACACTGTGCTGATGATGTTCAGCACTAAACTTTGGTTGATTCCATCTTGATGATAGTTCTCCTGAATCAAGGGAATGACTTCGAACATTTGGGAAATGTTGAACACGACTTGGTTCTCTCACAGCAGATTGTTCAGACTTTGAAGGCACAGTACTTGATGTGGGAGCAGTTGCTGTAGAAACAAATGGATTTGTCGTTTGTGATGTTGAGGCCCAAGGATTTGTATCTCGAGCAGGCTGAATGACCTGTCCATTATGAACAAAGTGATTAGAACTAACTGTGCCTGGAAAAGAAAAAAACATTAATGTTGCTGTAATATATCAATGTGCAATAAAGCCCCACTAAGTATATCTGTTTCTCAGGCCATTTTTTGTAAAATTGCATGTGGGTGGGCAGTTTTTTTATTTTATTTTTGTAATTATTTCTTTGCCATCAAAAGTTCATGTTCTCGGTTTGTTTTATGTTTTAGGCCTCATAAGGTGGTGGTGTATTTTGTCACTTGAGTGCTAAAGTATTGCAAAGCCTTGTTGCACTCAAGAGACAATTTTATCAATTTTATTAACTTGGGTAAAATATCGGACATTAACTTTTTAATTTTTATTTTTTAAGTTTGCATTGGTTATAAAAAGAGAGCGAAAGGACAATTTCTCAGGCCCTCTTGGTCCCTTTTTATAACCAATGCAAACTTAAAAAAATAAAAATTAAATGGTTTATGTCTGATATTGTATCCAAGTTAATAAAATTGGTAAATTTGTCCCTCGAGTGTAATAAGGCTTTGCAATGCTTAAGCCTTCTTGCCCTCGCCCATGTTATTCTGTATATTATGCTTATTCTGTATATTATCAGGCCTAAAACTTAAGACAAACCAAGAACATGAACTTTTGATGGCGAAAAAATAATCACAAAAATAAAAATAAAATAAAAAAACTGCCCGTCCGCATGCAATTTTACAAAAAAATGCTTGAGAAACAGAAGATCTACTTTGTGGGGTCTTATTGATCCTCTTCTTGATTTTTTGTTTGTTGTGTTGACTCGCTACTGAACAGCAGTTTCCTTTGCGCAAAAATCTAAATTTTATAGTAAATTTCCTTTATTATACCTACCACAATTGTTTACTTCAGGCTTGCACTACAGTGGAAGTCCCTAACTCGGATAAAATACTCTCTATTTTTGTCTTTCCCAAGCAATTTGGGAAAGAAAAGTGGTGCAAAAGCACCAAGAAAAAAAATAAGCCAAAACTGGGTCGAGTGCAACCGGCGCAGACCCAGTACGGGACGCTCTCTCCCAAGTACAACTCCACGACTTCCATTGCCAGTGCGCATATACCATCTCTAAAGACTCATTCTTTTTGAATCCATCAACGTTAGAGTTATGTGATCAGCGGGGAGGAAAGATTCTTTACCCGTAAAGAAGACGGGAGGGCCTCCATGTAAACAATTGTGGTAGGTATAATAAGAAAGGAAATTTACTATAAAATTTAGATTTCTTATCAACCTACTCACAATTGTTTACTTCAGGCTGAATAGACAATAGGCTGGAGGGAATCACATAACCAACCCACACATAACCCCAGTGCACTGGAACCGTGAAGCAGAAGGAAGAGGTCCTGAGGCTTATCAACCATAACGTCGCAATCATTGGTAAAGGGCAATGAAAGGAGACATATGGGCCTGTGTGACACACAGACAGAAAAAGGGCAGTAACAGCACAAGGCTGAAACTGACCTTCAAGAAGCCTAATGGCTATGGCAGACAACAGCCTGAGCAGAAGAGGACCCAGGGCAAAAAGGTCCTCCGACTGCTCCTGCAACTGGCGCTGATAAAAGGTGGAGAAAGTAGAAGCATTTCTCCAGTAGGCTGCCTGCATAACATCCGACAACTTGACGGAGTTAGAATAAGCCCAAGAGGTGGATAGTGCCCGCACCTCGTGGGCAGAAATACGATTGGTAATACAAGCGCCAGCTGCTAAACGACCATAAGCCGTACGAATAGCAAGACAAATCCATCAAGAAATGGATTGAGGAGAGATCTTCTGTCGACCCGGAATAAGAGACAGAAAAAAACGTTTCCTGCCTTTCCATATGAAACGTGTCCGATCGAGATAAATGCGAATAGCACGAACCGGACAGAGCAAAGGGCGATTACCCTCAACAGAAGGAAGAGCTCTGATACAGATAGGAGGAGGAGTAGTATCTGGTAACTGATTCTTGGCCAAAAAAGAGCAATCAGTGGTAAAAGTAACACTGTTGGGAGAGCTCCTAAAAAAGGCTGGGTCAACAGAGAGGGTGTGAAGTTCACTAACCCGTCTGGCCGAAGCAAATGCCATCAGAAAAGCCGTCTTATATGTGAGAAAATGCATATCCACCTGGGATAAAGGTTCGAACAACGCCCCCCCCCCCCCCCCCCCCAAGCAAAGCAGCACCCATGAAAGATTCCATCGTGGAGTAAGCTGCAAAGTCCGAGGGCCTTTTCAAAGAAAAGTGCCGAACAAGCTTGGAGAGGTAAGGATTAGTGCCAATATGACGCTTCCCCACATAAGAAAAAGTCTCTGAAAGCATGGACCTGTAACCCTTGATGGTAACAGGCTGGAGACCCCGAGAATCAAACAGATATACCAGAAACTCCGCAATCTGTGAAATCGAAGGATTGGCATAATCAACAGAGTGATCAGCACACCATCGACAGAAGACCTTCCATTTAGCTGCATAAGCTAAACCAGTGGAGTGCCTCCTTGAAGAAGAAATGCACTCCACTGCTCGTCTCGAAAAATCTCTACGGAGGAGACAGGACCTGACAAAAGATATGCGTGAAGGCACAATGAAGTCGGGTCGACGTGAAACCTCCTCGGGTGACCTTGACAAAGAAGGTCACAACGTAGCAGGAGACGTGCTGGAACCGCCGCCATCAGCAAGCGGAGCTGATTGATCCACATCCGCTGAGGGGACAGGGGAGCGATCAGAATGATTCGACAACTGCAGGTTCGAATTTTGGCTAGAACCTGAGGAAGAATCAGAACCGGCGGGAAGGCGTAGCCGACTAGACCGTTCCAATCGAGTGACAGAGCGTCCACGGCAAAAGCCAGAGGATCTGGACACGGGGACACGAACGTGTCCACCTGATGGTTCCAACGAGTACCAAAGAGGTCGATGTGGGGACGTCCCCAGAGATCGCAAAGCGACTGGAATACTGCCCTGTGGAGCATCCACTCGGTGGAAATAACCCTGCCCTGTCGAGACATGGAGTCGGCTAGGACGTTCAGACGACCGGGAATGTGACGAACAACCACTCCGGCGTGAACATCCTGAGCGAGCAGTAGAAGATCCCGAGCTAATTCGTACATCGGAACCGAGTGCGTGCCGCCCTAGTTCCGAATGTAAGCAACCACTGTCGAATTGTTGGATAGCAGAAGGACCTGGCGATTCGACAGGTGAGGGATCCACTGCCTGAAACTCAGAAGAAGAGCAAGAAGCTCCTTCTGGTTGATGTGTAGAGCTGCTTGATCCTGGTCCCACATCCCGTGTAGGAAAAGACCGAGAGGATCCAACATCGCACCCCATCCGAGATCGCTGGCATCTGCCATCAGAATGCGATCGGATGTGGGTAAGTCCAATGGAACACCCTGCGTAATCCACTGAACATCTGTCCAGGGAAGAAGATGAGGATACAGAGATTCCGGAAACGGAAGCTCCTGATCCAGAGAATCTACATTCGGCCTCCAACGACTGAGCAGAAAGTGTTGGAGAGGTCTGACACGCAGCCGACCTAGAGGAATGAGATCTGTCACCGAACCGCAGAGACCGATCAGCCGGAGAAAACTCCGAGCGGTTGAGGACGTGGACTGGGACAGAGTCAGAGCAAAAGCTGAGAGAATCACAGCCTTGGCCTGAGGAACCGCTACCAAATTGAATTGGGTTTGGAAAGACATCCCCAGATGACAAAACGACTGGAAGGGACCAGGTCCGACTTCTCCTTGTTGACTCTGAATCTTAGCGACGTGAGCAAGCTCAACAGAGTGGCGACATCCGACTCCAGTAAGGCAGCATTGGAATGCCTCTGGAGGATATCGTCCAGATATGCCGAAGTAGTCACCCTGGACTGTGTGCGATGGAACGCTATCACATGCAACATCAATCTGGTGAAGGCCCAAGGAGCCAGGTTGAGGCCGAAAGGCATGGCCTTGAACTGGTAAACTCGCCCCAGAAAAGCGAACCTGAGATACTTCCGTGACGCCCGATGCATCGAACGCGGAAGTAAGCGTCTCGCAGGTCGATGCTGGCAGCGAAATCTCCCTGGTGAATTGATTGACGGACCGACCTGAAAGTCTCCATGCTGAACATGGGAGCAATGATAGACTGGTTCAGGATACTCAGATCGATAACCAGTCGGATTCCCAATCTCCGTGGACAAAAATTCCCGACGTAAAACGTCTGAAGGAACTGTGGTTGGAAGAGGCACCCTTGACAGAGTGGGGTGCCGTCGGAAGGATATTCGCAGCCCAGACCGAACAACATCTAACACCCACGGATCGGATGTGATGGTGGCCCAATGGTCTGCGAACTCTGCTATCCTTCCTCCAACCTGGGATGAGTCAAGGTGAGGACCTTCATTTCGAGCCCCGACGAGGCCCGCGAGAGGAGAAACCACCTCCTCTACTAAATGAAGAATCCTGAGACTTCCCTCGATTCTGCCGACCTTTATTCTTACCCCTTGAGTAAGAAGTAGAGGCGGCGGCAGAAGGACCAGCCTTTTGCTTCACAGAGGAAGCAGAAGGGTACTTGTTAGGCTTGGAACGGCCCTTGCCTCCCCTAGAAGGCTGGTCAAGCTGACAAAACAGCAGCTGATCTTTGGAATGACGTAGGACGTCATCCCGGACCGTCGACACGGAACCATGGAAAAGTTGCGGACCTGCCAAAGAAGCAGATCGAAGAGCAGCATGCTGCTCCTCGGGAAGGGATCGTCCTGTGTCCAGCACAGCGTCCCTTCGAACCAATTCCAGATTAGCCGTGTTACAGGCATGCATGTGAGTAAGATGCATAAGCACCTTGGACAGCACACGCAAAGGAGCCTGTACCTCGTCAAACTTATCTGGAGGCAGATAAGCAGCCAAAGCTGAGGCGACGTGATCTGAGAGAGAAAGCATGCCAAGCATCTCTCTAGATAAGCCCAACGTGGACTCCAGAGTCGTCATTGGAATGACGGCAGACTTGGGCTTGGAAAGCCCGAGGGAAGTGGAGATCTGATCCAGAACCGTTAAAGTCTGGCAGACCGACGGATTGGCGGAATCGTAGGAACGATAACTCACAGGAGGCAAAAAGGTGTCAACCCTGGTGAAGAACAAAGTCTTCAGAGCCTTGGAATTCAGCTTGGAGTCCAATGCTGAAAAAGCTTCAACCACCTGTACCGACTGGCACGGTCGAAGGCGCCCAGAAGCAGGTTGCTCCATAGGCTGTAGGCACGTGACCGATGATTGCGGTCAGGCTGACACTGTCGGCTGGTTAGTAGGTTTGAGATCAGGCAGAAACCCAAACACAAAGTCAAGAGCTGGCCCCAAGTCCGAAGACTGCTGGCCCTCGACATCAAGCATGTCGGACTCCTCCTCAGAGTCGGAACACACATAGCCCACCGTGGGCAAACCAGCCGATGCCTCCCATGGTGTCGGGACACCAGGGGAATCAGAAACCGGCCTGTTTCCAATCCCGGGAGGCGGCGCCATAGGAGGCGCCTGGAAAGTAAGAACAACCGAATCCAAAGACACAACTGCGGTGCTCGACGGCGAAGAGACCACAGAGATGGGTTTGGCCGGCAGCCCCTTCCGACTTCGCCGAGTTGAAGTCAGGGAAGGCTGAGGCCGATATCCCACGTCTACAGTACCGGACATTCCTGCAGTCCCCTGCAGCGAAAAGCCGAGGCCGGCTGAAACTGACGACGAAGCAGATGAGGCTGGTGAAATAGTGGAGAGAGAGCACACCTGCTCGGCTCCGAAGGAGGAGTCACAACCCTAGTGACAGCCTCAGATGTCGACTGGAGGGGGAACCGTAGTCCCGGAACCAGGCACCTCTTCACCAGAACACTCAACGGCTCCCGCAGTATCCACTACAGGAAAAGACTGCACATTCCCCACGGAGGAGGAATAACTCTCACCAGACAAGGTTGGCTCGGGAGCCCCGTAACGACCATGTTCTCCTTTCCCGCGGGAGCGGGAGGCACGGCCACGAGAACGAACGACACGGTTAACTGACGCCCAGACAGTGGATGACCATGATCCACAGACACCACATGGCCGCTCGGCTGAACACCCATTACAGGAGGAACAAGACGAATGTAAATCGTCCACATGCTTTGGCAGCAGACATTGCCCACAAGGAATTGTCCTGGGCATGATAGAGGTGAGAGGAGCAGAGAAGGTGAAATCAGAAAACAGAAGAACACCCCCAAAGAAGAGAGAAAGGTGACAGAAACAAAGACCCCAGACGGTCGACCAGGAACCACACAACAGGATGACTACTCTCAAAAGAAAGAAGAAAAACTGTAGGAGTGGTACCCCACTGACACCCTAACTCTAACACAATTAGAAAATTTTGCAAATAAAGCATTAACAATAATTGTGAAAAATAATAAGTCCGAACCGCATGGCACACGAAATTCGCGTGCGACTCAAGAGAGAACAATTAAATATACATTATGGATAATAATATTGAAGAGAATATAAAAAACACTGTTTCTGAGAATACAAAGGATACACTGATGCACTATGAATCAGGAATCATCAAACAACGAGCTGGATAAACACTGATAAGCGTGCAAAAACATCTCGACATGAAGTGGATGATAAAAAGAATGAGTCTTTAGAGACGGTATATGCGCACTGGCAATGGAAGTCGTGGAGTTGTACTTAGGAGAGAGCGTCCCGTACTGGGTCTGCGCCGGTTGCACTCGATCCAGTTTTGGCTTATTTTTTTCTTGGTGCTTTTGCACCACTTTTCTTTCCCAAATTGCTTGGGAAAGACAAAAATAGAGAGTATTTTATTCGAGTTAGGGACTTCCACTGTAGTGCACGTCTGAAGTAAACAATTGTGAGTAGGTTGATAAGAAATTTGTGTATACCACGTTGAGGTTGAGGTTAAAAAGTGTATGTATCTCTGTAATTCATGGATGCATTCAGTATGGGCTTGATTAAGGTGAAAGCAAATAGCATTCTATCTATTTATTAATTTACTGGTGTTTAAGGTCACACATTTCTGCACAATGGCTTATCATCACCACAATATGGAGATAAAGTCAAGTTTAGTTAATTGTTTATATCCATGTTGCCCACTTTAGAGGACTTCCACCTCAAGCATTGGTGACTGGGTCTTATTTTACCATGAGCATGTACACCACAGTAAACAAGCACTGCCTCACTTCTTAGGGTTCCAACAGGGCAGCATTCTATCAACTGTATTTTCAATTACTATTTACTGGACCTCCATGAAGGCAATGCCCAATCACCTGTAACCTGATCCAAGAACAAACTGAATAAAAAAAAAAATTAAATTAACCAAATCAATGACAAATGAAAACAGTGATAAACTTTTACTGGATGCTGCCAAATACAGTGATCACCTCTTACTGGATGCTGCCAAAGTGTCATCTGCTTTTCTTGTTAGGTAAAGGGTTAATTGCAAGTAACATTCAATAATCAATACTATTTAGCATACCTTTAGAACAAAGTAAACCTCTCAACTGCAAATAAGTTATAGTAAATAATTCCTGTTCATTGAGTAAAAAATAATGTGATCTATTGGAACACGGCCCCACCCCACAACCCCCAAGTTCCTCAGCCTCACAGGCCTCATTGTTCTCAGTACATCTATGCTTATGTATTCAATTTTTTATATCTTATCTGACACAGCTCTATCAAACAAGGTAGAATGAGATAAATCAGGCACAGTTCTACTAGAATTAATCCTCTGCACTCTGATGTCAAAATAACAAAGTTTTCAGCAGCAAATATTTCCCATAACGCAGTTTGACATTTAACCAAATATACCATGTTTGACAGAGCTCAGTGAGCTATGTCAAACAAGATATAATTGGTTAAATTCCTAGTTAAACAAGGGAAAAACAGAGTGATGGGAGAAAATTCTGTTGTACCATCAAAGTGCTAAGGGTTAAGACATCAACCACCCCTTAAGGGCCATAAGGTTATTAAACATTTTAATACACTTTGACAGACTACCTTTTGTGGCTTTGCAGTTGTTTCTAGGCATGTCTTGGCTGCGAAAGTTAAAAAATTTATAGTAATTTATATATTTTTTATACTTACCAATGACCCAGACTTAGCTGGTGCTAACTCCAACAAAACCAGGGCCAAACACAAATTTTGCCCCCCAATCCCCAAAATTTGCATCCAAAACAAAAAGAAATCATGTCCTAAAGGACCTCCATACTACGCCTCTACTGCGCATGCGCAGTGACGCAGTCGTCCCGAAATTGGCGCCAATTATCATTCTTACTGGCAGTGCCTGGTCAGCGCTATGTACTCAGCGGGGAGGCAAGAGTTCCCAACTCCAGGGAGGGCCATCCCCGTCTGGGTCATTGGTAAGTATAAAAAATATATAAATTACTATAAATTTTTTAACATTTTTATACTGTACCAATGACCCAGACTTAGCTGAATAGTAAACAGGCTGGAGGGCCTAGGACATAGAGGAAAATCCAATAAGCTCAACTATATAGTAAAGAGGTAACCCCTTAAGGAGAAAAGGAGTATTAGGCTTTACATGTATCTTTCTTATTTAATATTAAATTAGAAAGATACACTACCCTTAATAATTGAGCACAATAACATTCATGTTCTCTATTAACATCCTGTATAACCCTTATACTAATTATTTTTAAAGCAAGCCAATAAATAAAGTAGTCCAGAGAATTGAGACTCTTTATTGTCATTTAAAAGTGTCCGAGTATTGTATATTAAAGCCCGTTTGACACTTGACATATACAAATGCTTCACACCGAGCTACACTTTAAAAATAAGACATGAATGAATTTAAACATTAATATTACACTTTAAAACCATCCCGGAAGCGACTCAGAAATACTGACTTGAAGGAGGCATTCCCTCGCTTTTCACTATAAAGCAGGTGACCTAAGGGAACACCCGCCCCCCCCCCCCCCCCCTTCCCCTTGCCCTGGGTCAAATAGCCCAGAGCGAAGAGGGCAGCCGGACGGAGTCACTGCCGGAACAGAAAGCCTGCATAACTATAGTTGCAACTGTTTAGTGGACGACATTCTGAGCAACAGATAACGGACCTAAACAATGCAGGTCTCCAGAAATGGACTCAATATTTCTGAGATAAAAATTCGTAAATGTGGATGGCTGAGACCAATAAGCAGCCTTCATTAAATCTGTAATAGCAACACTATTAGCATAAGCCCAGGAAGTAGAAAGAGCTCTTACTTCATGAGCAGAAATCTTAAGCACAGACTGCTGAGAAGAAGATAAATCTTCATAAGCAGTACGGATAGTTAACTGAATCCATCTAGCAATAGAATGGACTGAAATGTCCTTTCTATTAGGCATCAAAGACAGAAAGAAACGTTTCCGTCCCTTTCTGATAAACTGAGATCTCTGTTTATAGATACGTAGTGCTCTAACAGGACAGAGTAAAGGCCTACGCCCGTCTGAAGACGGAAGAGCCTTAATAACAATAGGTTCTGGATATTTATTAGGAGCTTGATTCTTAGCTAAAAAACCTACATTAGTAGTGAAGGTGATAGTGTTCCCAACACTACGATAATGAGAATCATCCACCGATAGTGCATGAAGCTCACTGACTCTTCTGGCAGAAGAGAAAGCTAAGAGAAAAGCTGTCTTATAAGATAAGAATTTGAAATCTACTGTCCCAAGAGGTTCAAATGGCTTTTCCTTCAATTTAAGGAGAACCCAAGCTAAATTCCACTTAGGAATTAATCTAAGAGTTCTGGGTCTATTTATCGAAAAGTTTCTAACCAACTTCGATAAAGAGACATTAGATCCAATTTGTAAACTATCATGATGTGCATAGGTATCAGATAACATAGATCTATAACCCTTTATAGTAACAGGCTGCAGTTTGATTTCGTCAAACAAGTATACTAGAAAGTTTGCAATGTCTGGTATAGAGGGATCAAATATATCTACAGAATGATCCCTACACCAACGACGAAAAACCTTCCACTTAGCCGCATAGTTTAGCGAAGAGGAGGTCCTCCTACAGTTAGAAATCGCGTCCACTGCTCGTCCTGTAAAGTGCTTGCCATGCAAGAAGGACCGCACAACGGAAAAACGTGAAGGTTGAGACCTTGCGGGTTGTGATGGAGTTGGCGCGATTTCCCCTGCGAAAGAAGATCCTCTCGTGGAGGAAGCTTCCGCGGTAGGTCCCACAACAGACACCTGAGTAGATTTATCCACGGTCTCTGTGGCGACAGAGATACTACCAACAGAATCTTGCATTGAGATTGTTTTATCTTTAGCAATACTTGTTGAATTAACGGCGCTGGAGGATACGCATATCCTATCATTCCGTCCCAAGGGATCGACAGAGCGTCTACTGCAAATGCTCTTGGATCCGGACACGGAGACACATACGTCTGCAACTGATTGTTGAGATGTGTCGCAAATAAGTCTATCATTGGCCGTTCACATTGGTAGCAAATCTGATTGAATACTTGTTTGTTGAGAGTCCACTCCGACGGCAACAAACGACCCTTTCGTGAAAGGGAGTCTGCTAGCACATTCAGACGAGCCGGTATGTGATGGACCGAAAGAAGAACGTGATGTTCTAACGCAAACAGAAGGATTCTTTCCGTTAGATTGAACAACGGAACTGAATGAGTGCCTGCCTGATTCCGTATATACGCCACTACTGTCGTATTGTCGGATAGGATTTGGACATGAGCATTGTGAATAATGTCCATCCAGTGACGTAGCGCAAGCCAAATTGACATCATTTCCTTGATGTTTATGTGCTTGCACAGGAATTGCGGATCCCAAAGACCCTGGCATCTCGAATCCGTTGGGATTAATGATGCACCCCAACCTGTTTGACTGGCATCCGTCATAACGGTAAAACTCGGATCCGGCAACTGCAGCGGAACTCCTTGAGTTAACCACTGAATGTTTGCCCAAGTCTGAATCTCTTGTTTCACTTGATCTGACAAGAGAACGTCTACATCGAGCGAATGAATTTTCACACTCCAATTCTGAGTCAGGAAAATTTGAAGAGGACGTGTGCGTAATCGCCCCATCAGAATGAGATCCGCGGCGGCTCCGCACAGACCTATCAGTCTCATAAATTCTCTCGCCGTGACTTTGTCTGCGTGCAGACAATAGCGAGCGTAACAACTGACTAATTTCGCTCTGGTTAACGGCAGACGAATGAGATTGATGTGCGTCTCGAAGCTCATTCCCAGATGTGTGAATGACTTGGACGGCACCAGATCCGACTTCTCCTCGTTTACTATAAAACCGAGACGTCGGAGCAATAGAAGAAGATTCTGAACATCGTTCTGAAGCGTTAACTCGTTGCCGTACCTCTGAAGAATGTCGTCCAGGTAGGCCGACGTTACCGCAGACGAATGAGCTCGGAAGTAGATCATTACCGAGTTCATTACCCGAGTGAAAGCCCAGAGTGCTAGATTCAATCCGAAGCACATCGCCCGGAATTGATACACCACTCCAAGGACTGCGAAGCGTAGATACTTTCGGAATGTCGGATGTACCATGACGTGAAAGTACGCATCTTTGAGATCTATGCTCGTTGCATAATCGTTCACCCGAATACTCGCTCTGACCGATCGAATCGTCTCCATATAAAACTTCGGAGCGACGATCAGCTTGTTTATCCAGCTCAAATCTATGACTGGACGGAACGAACCGTCTGGTTTCGGAACCAGAAACAGATGGCTGTAGAATCCCATAGATTCCTGGTTTTCTACGACCTCTACCGCGTTCTTCATTAAAAGAGACTGCACCTCTGATAACAGAGCGTCTCTTTTCTGTGGATTTGACGGAAGATGAGTCCACGTTGGACTTCGAGTTAATGGAGGCTTTCGTTTGAAGGATATCTTCAGACCTTCCGAAGTCACTCCTCTCACCCAAGGGTCATCCGTAATCGACGCCCACTCTTGTGAAAAACTCGACAACCTTCCGCCAACCGGAACGCGATAGAGGTTTAAGCCATCACCTCCTGGACCTGCGAGGCCTGCAGTAGGAGAAACCACGTCTTCCACAACCCGCACCTTGCCTCGTCGACCTCGGGGCGTCCGACCGATTGTCCCGGCCTGAAGGACGTCCCGAACGAGAGTCGCTATCCTGACGGTCTCTCGAATAAGACCAAGAGGACGCACCGGAACCTCTATAGGAACCTCTCTTGGGCGCATTAGACCCAGAAGTGCCTGTCTTATTCGTGTCTGCTGTATCCGACTTCTTAGGAGCCGATCTGAACAACAGAGAATCATTAGCTTTCTTTTTAATTTTATCATAAATAGCGGAAAGCTTGCCGTCAAAGAGAAGTTCTCCTGAGACCGAAGCGACTCTAAGAGAGTTCTTCACCTTAGAATCCACTAGTGTGGATGTAGCTAGGGCTGCGTCACGTCTAACCAACTCCAGATTTGCCACTGAAAGGGCGGAGTTACACATGGAATAAGCTACTGCCCTTGAAAGAAGTCTTAAAGAGGATTGTATATCCTGAAACTCTTCCCCTTGAAGGCGCAGTGATAACGCCTTAGTAAGGTGATCTGCGTAAGATAAGGCATCTAAATTGGCTCTGTTAGACGCAATAGCTGTTTCCAACACCGCGGTTGGAATAGAAGCTGACGACGGTAATGATAGCTCTAAGTCTTCCGCCTCGTCGTCTATACGCAGAGGAACTCTCGGTATACCCTGTCCTGCCGTATCGAATTTATTCCTTGCATTAATGAAAGGCAGGTTGAGAGTATTAGCGGACAAGAAACCTGCTTTCCCCGTCCTGGAAGCAAGTTTAAATATAGCGTCGTTCAATAATTCAAATGTTCTAGCAACATTATTGGACTGCGACGGAAACTCGGGAGCGATGTCCCTGAACCGCTCAAAAAATTCAGAGTCCAATGACGCTATAATTCTTTTGTCCGGAAGCGCAGCAGTCTGGCCCGACGGAACAACTTGAGGGAGAAAGTGCCGGATGAAGTCCACGGCAGCTTTATGTTGTTCCGAAAGGGATAACTCCAAATCATCCGTATCCCTTTCACCATCTGGTCGGACCCCATGATGTTCCCGGTCGTCCGCCCCGATGCTTCGGCGGAGCGTACCGACCCAGCGCCGTCGGATAATTCTCGATCCGACACCGTTTCTGTCGGCTGCTGGGATGCTGCGATAAGCTGTGCTATCTGCACAAGAATGTCCGGCGTCGAGACCTGCGGAGGCGCAGTCTTTCGCTGCTTCGCCGAGGGCAGCTCCGCATCAGATGGCTCCCGCATACTTTTCCTATGCGAACGTCCAGAGTCCATCGGTCTCGAATCCCTGGCTGCCGGATGGTGTGACCTGGTCGCCGAAGAATCCTTCATCGGCGAAGCTGGTAATATATCGGCGGTCACGCAGCCAAGGTGCGGTCGTGTGCGCTGACGAGAAGAGGAAGCCTTAACAGTCTCTGCGGACTGCTTATACAACGGAGCGTCCCGAGCGACGGACGTATGCTCCGCTAAAGACACATTTTGTACCACAACATCTGGTCACAGATGTTGTTGTACGAGAGAGGGACCTCTCTCGCTCGCGGCCCGGCTGGACCTGGACGAGCTAGGAACCGGACTAAAAGGCTTCCTCCGTTCTCGCTTACTATCCGCCGTCACTGGGTGTGCATCTATTATGTTTATAGTGCTCGCATCACCCAAAATTTCCTCTTGGACCGCATCGGACGAACCCGGCTGCCGAACCATTCGGTGAATGGACGCTACACCGGGCGAGCTAGCAGACGACATTTGTCTAATCTCCATGAGCACTTTTGCCGCTAGCTCTGAATTCATTTGTGACGACGGACGCACACTTGAAGAAGATAACATGGAAACATCACCCTGTTCTGGTTCCTCTGAAATAGAAACTGAGAGAGTAGAGTGACCTTGCGGAGAAAGAGCCGGCATCGCTCTTTCTCCAGAAACAACATATCGTGACACATGTTTCCAATGTTTCTCATCCCAATGTTCACATATAGGACAGGGATTAATGCGAGAACACTGACTACAATTAATACAATGATCATGAAAGTCAGAGGAAGATTTCTTCCTATTACAATTTGAACAACGTCCCTTCATTGTGAAAGAACAACAATAAGTCCTAGTTACTCGCAAAAACCCCTGACACAAAGATACATAATAACATGATCCATTAATAAATGAAAAAACAATTGCAAAACAAAATAATTTTGAAAAAATATTTTTTCAGCGAAGCCCAAGTTGCTGAAAAGTAACGTTGAGCCCCGATGGATCCGATGGCAAAGTGTGGTCAAAAATTTTAAATTTATATAAAATAATTAATGAGACACTTTCGGATAATATAAATGTATCTTATAATGAGATAAACTACAGCAAAGGCAAACAGCCCCCCTCAAAAAAGGCTGTTGCCAATGAAAACAAACAGTGTAAAAACACCAGAAAACATGACTCCAGGCACTGAAAAAACTGGCCCGGAATCAGTCATCAATTACACTCTATCTGATGCAAAACAGAGACTCCCAGGGGAGAATCTGTAGAACATCAGATGGAAGATGCAGAACACAAACGTTATACACCCATGGGTGAAAACGTAACTATGGGGAAAATAACAGAAAACATACTGTAACCAAGCAACTCTCCCAGGAAATTTTAGAAATGAAATTTCTCAAAAATATGCCAAAAGCATGGGAGAATTGCAAGGGGGGACTTTAGAAGGCTAGGGGAGAGGAAACACTGAATAAGCAGTGCAACAATTAGCAAGAATGACAACAAGAGGCCATGCCTCGAAAATAGGCAACTTAACATAATTTCATCAAAAAATTTTAAGTACAGCCCTGATTATTTTTTGTCACTTCTTTTTCCTCTCCTCCTTCTATCCTCCTTAGAATCACATTTTCTCCAAAAATTACGTGTCTGGCATCCTTTAAACTGAGATTTACAAGCACAAAGATCAGTGAGATGTTGACTGATGAAGGGCCAAACAGAGAATGATAATTGGCGCCAATTTCGGGACGTCTGCGTCACTGCGCATGCGCAGTAGAGGCGTAGTATGGAGGTCCTTTAGGACATGATTTCTTTTTGTTTTGGATGCAAATTTTGGGGATTGGGGGGCAAAATTTGTGTTTGGCCCTGGTTTTGTTAGAGTTAGCACCAGCTAAGTCTGGGTCATTGGTACAGTATAGAAATATAGACATCTAAGGCTTGCCTTGAAATAACTGCTCAGGTTCTGAGAATATAATTTGCAAGTGTATCTAAAGACTGCCTGTTGGGGCACCTGTTTTGTGGCAGTAAACAGTGATAAAAAGTGATTTCAGCCTTCTTAGGGTTAGGAAACTGACAAAATGGAGAGCACACAGATATTTCACAATATGAGTTAACTCCCTTTGACAATAAAACAACTGAGGCAAGACACTTCAATACTGATTAACTCCCTTTGGCAATCAAATGGCCAAAACAAGGCTTGTTAGGGTGGGCAGGGGGTGGATTTTTTCCTTTTTTTATCCTCATAATTATGATCATCATAATTTTTAAAAAAGTTTTCAACATTTTGATTATAGTGATCCCAACACCAACCAAGTACATTTGACTGGAGATGAAATCACTACAACCATAGTCCAGAAAGCGGAAGAAAACTGAATCAATTGTAATGTCAGGGCATAAGTCAGGCACAATACTAAGCCGAAGTTTTCAGTTTATGTACCTATGCTCAACATAAAATTGACTAGTACATCATTTGTTAATTTGCCAAGACAGTATTCAATGTTAGTGCTGTACTGCTTGTGAGAAAGGCTCTTGAAATGACTCCCGAGCATGCGATTCTACAACAAACAAAATTTTCTTAAAAACATTTTTGTTGACAAATCTAGAACTACTATGAAATATAAAGAATTATACCTGTTTGTTGTGCTTCTAATGTTTTTGTATTTTGGAATATTGATGTGGTTGGTATTCTATTGTCAGTGTCGACCGTTGACACATTCTGTGTGTGAACTTGAACATGTTCCTGCCTTACTGTATCAGTATTAGAAAACTGATCTTCTCCACTGGCCATAGCACTTAAACCCTGTGTCAACTGCTGGCACATGTGTGAAATGGAGCCATCTTCTTCAGACACACCTGCTACTGCAGCACCTATAAAAAAAAAAAATGAAAGTAATGGTGTGTCTAAAGCATACTCTGAGGCCATTTTTTTTATAAAACTACATGTGGGCGGGATTTTTTTTATTTTATTTTTTATTTTTGCAATTATGTCTTTGTCATTAAAAGTCTGTGTTCTTGGTTTGTTTTATGTTTTAGGCCTCATAATCTACAGAATAGTATGTGTGGAGGTGAATTTCATCCCTTGAGTGCAAGAGGGCTTTGCAATGCTAAAGCATTGCAAAGCCTTGATGTGCTCGAGGGATACATTTATCAATTTTATTAACTTGGGTAAAATATCAGACATAAACCATTTAATTTTTATTTTTTTTAAGTTTGCATTGGTTATAAAAATGGAACATGTGGCAGTCAAAAGGACCATGCAGGAGGGCCTTAGAAACAGATTTTTAACTTTTGTAGGCCTAAAATATAGATCATATACACTACTGAAATTGTCAGTCAGCAGTTTTGAGGACTAAAACAAACAAAACAAATACATGAACCCTCTGAGTGAAAAAAATTGATCATTAAAAAAACAGAGGAAACTGGTTTCAGGTAAGTCAAAATGCTCAACAGGATCAAGCTTTCTGCAAGGAGTAAGGGTTTTAGTGTTGAGGGATCAGAAATACAAAGACAAAAAGAAAGTGACATCTTGCACATGTGTGCGTACTGCAATGACTATCACCAAAAAAGCTCTGAAAGTTAAAAAATTTATAGTAATTTATATATTTTTTATACTTACCAATGACCCAGACATAGCTGGTGCTAACTCTTAAAATATAGGGCCAAACACAAATTTTGCCCCCCAATCCCCAAAATTTGCATCTAAAACCAAAGAAAACATATCCTGAATGGCCCTCCACACTTCACCTCTACTGCGCATGCACAGTGTCAAGGACGTTCCGAAATTGGTGCCATTAATCATTCTAATAACCAGTGCCTGGTAAGCGCTATGTACTCAGCGGGGAGGTAAGAGTTCCCAACTCCTGGGAGGGCCATCCCCATCTGGGTCATTGGTAAGTATAAAAAAATATATAAATTACTATAAATTTTTTAACATTTTTATACTGTACCAATGACCCAGACATAGCTGAATAGTAAAAAGGCTGGAGGGCCAAGGACATAGAGCAAGATGGAATACGCTCAATTATATAAAATAGAGTCATCCCCTCTAGGGAAAAAGAAGTATTAGGCCTTACATGTATCTTTCTTATTTATAATAAATTAGAAAGATACAACACCTTCCAAAATTGAGCATCATACACCCATGTACTCTATTAATATCTAGTATAATCCTTATACTAATAATTTTTAAAGTAAGCCAATAAATAAAGTAAGTCTAGAGAATAGAGACTCTTTATACTCCTTAAAAGTGTCTGAGGATTGTATAATCATGTCCGTTGACACGTGCTATCTTCAAAAGCTATACTTTAAAAACTAAGACTTGAATGAATTTTTAAAGCATAAACTTCTCACTAAACAACCATCCCAATAACAGCTCAGAATTACTAACTCCGGAGGAGGTATCCCTTTGTTTTCATAGTAAAACAGGTGACCCAAGGGAACACCCTCCCCCCCCCCCCCTTTTTCTTGCCCTGGGTCAAATAGCCCAGAGCGAAGAGGGCAGCAGAACGGAGTCACTGCCGAAACAGACAGCCTACCTAGCTATAGTAGCAACTGTTAAGTGAATGACATTCTGAGCAGTAGATAATATACCTAACAATAGAGGCCTCCAGAAATGGACTCAATATTTCTGAGATAAAAATTCATGAATGTGGATGGCTGAGCGCAATGAGCAGCCTTCAAAAATCTATAATAGCGACACTATTAATGTAAGCCCAAGATGTAGAAGAACTCTTACTTCATGAGCCGAAATCTCAAACACAACTGCTGAGTCAAAGATATACCATAAGCAGTATCGATAGTTAATTGAATCCATTAGCAATAGAATGGAGCGTAACGTCCTTCTATTAGGCATCAAAGACAGAAGAAGCTTACGCCCGTAGTAATAAACAGATATCTGTTTATAAATACATAAACTCTAACCGGACAGAGTAAAGGCCTATGCCCGTACGAAGACGGAAGGGCCTTAATAACAATAGGTTCCGGATATTAATTAGGAGCCTAACTCTTATGCAAAAATCCAACCTAAATAGTAAAGGAAGTAGTGATTCCGAAACTACGAAGTGAAAATCATCCACCGATAGTGCATGAAACTCACTGACTCTTCAGTAAAAGAGAAGCCAACAGAATTACTGTCTAAAAGGTCAGAATTTGAAAACTACTGTTTCCAGAGGCTCAAATGATTACTTAGCTAAATAAGAACCGAAGTTAAATTCCATATAGGAATTTAATCTAATGATTCTAAGTCTATTTATCAAAAAGTTACTAACTGACTTAGATAAAGAGACATAAGACTCAATTGTTAACTATCATAGAGTGCATAGGTATGAGGTAACATAAACCTATAACCTTAATAAAAACAGGCTGCAGTAGATCTTGTCAAACAAGTATACTAAAAAGTTGCAATGACTAGTATGGAGGGATCAACAATATCAACATAGTGATCCCTACACCAACGACGGAAGAGCCTCCACTTTAGCCGCATAGAATAGCGAAGAAGAGGTTCTCCTATAGTAAGAAATCGCGTCCAAAGCTCGTCCAGTACAATGCAACAATGCAATAAGGACCACACAACGGAATACGTGAAGGTGGCGACCTTGCGGGTTGTGATAAAGATGACACGATTTTACCCAGCGAAAAAAGATCCTCTCATTGAGGAAGATTTCGCGTTAAGTCCCACAGTAGACATCAGAGTAAATTTACCCACGGTCTCTGTGAAGACAGAGATGCTATCAACAGAAATGTATTGTGGTTGTTTATCTTAGCAATACTTGCTGAAACAACAGCGCAGGAGGATAAGCATATCCTATCATTCCGTCCTATTAGATCAATAGAGCGTTAACAACATTAGCTCAGAGATCCAGACAAGCAAACACATACGTCTGCAATTGACAAGCAAGTTGTGTCGTAAATAAATTATCATTGGGCGCTCCCACTGATAGCAAATCTGATTGAATACTTGTTTGTTGAGAGTCCATTCTGACGGCAACAAGCGACCCATAAGTGAACGGGAGTCCGGTAAAACAATCAGACGACCCGGAATATGACGGACCGAAACAGAACTTGGTGTATAATAACAAACAGAAGGATTCTTTCCATTAAACTGAATAACGGAAACGAATGAGTGCCTCCCTGGTTCCGGAGATACGCCACTACTGTCGAATTAACGGACAGGATTTGGACATGCGTTTCAGAATAATGTTCATCCAATGACATAAAGCAAGCCTAAAAAAACATTATTCCGCAGAAGATAAGTGCTCGCTTAGAGACTGCGGAACCCAAAGACCCTGGCACTTCGAATCCGTTGGGATCAATATTATATCCCAACCTGTTTGACTGGCAACCGTCATAATTATAAAACTCGGATCCGGCAACTGCAGTGGCACTCTCTGAGTCAACCACCGAATGTTTGCCCCAGTCTGAATCTCTTGCAACACTAGATAGACAAGAGAACGTGTAAATCGAGCAATTCATGGATTGCTGAAAAGTTGCCGTCGAAGAGAAGCTTCTCCGAGAACGAAGCGACTCTGAGAGAGTTCTTCACCTTACTATCCACGCGCGTGGATGTAGCTAGGGCTGTGTCACGTCTAACCAACTCCAATCAGCCACTGAAGGGCGGAGTTATACGTGAACAAACTACTGCCCTCAAAAGAAATCACATTGAGGATAATATCCCGTAATTCTTTCTCTTGAAGACGTAATGATAACGCCTCAGTAAGGTGGATTACTTATGATAAAGCGTCTAAGTTAAGTCTATTAGACATCATTGTCGTTTCCAACATTGTGGTTGGAAAAGACATAGACGGCGAAAAAGAATATTTCCAGTCTTTAACCACGCCGTCTAGACGCATATGAACTCTCGGTATGCCCTGTTCTGCCAAAATAAATTATTCGTATAAATGATAAAAAGGAAGAAATAAGCATTGCGGACAAGAAACTAAACTATCATGCTTGGTAGCAGGCTTATATGTATATATAGCGTCGATAAATAATACACATGTTCTAATGACATTATTGGACTGTGTCGGTAAGTCAGGGACAATGTCCCTGAACCGATCCAAAAATCCGTGTCCAATGACGCTCTAAGTCTCTTATCCAACATCGCAGCAATGTAGTCCGAAATAACAATCACTGGAAGATAATGCCGGAAGATATGAATGGCAGCTTCCGATGCTACGAAAGGGAAAACTCGAAATCTTTCGAATCCCTTTCGCCATCCTGTCGGACCCTATAAAGCGATCGGTCGTCCGTACCTGATACAACCGCGGACCGCACCGACCCAGCGCCGTCAGATAATTCCTGATTCGACTAAGAAACTGTCGATTGCTGGGATGCTGCGAAAAAAAAAACTGTGCTAACTCGGATAGCACGTCCGTCACTGAGGCCTGTGGAGAAGCGGTCCTACAATGCATTGCCGCTGGAAGCTCCGTGATCGTTACCGCGTGCATACTACTAATATGCGAGCGAACAGAGTGTATAGGCCTCGTGTCCCTTGGCTACCGGATGGCGTGACATGTTCGCCGTGGAATCACTGAATGACGAAACTGATCGGATACTCGAGGTCACGTTGCCAATGTGCGGTCGTGTGCCCTGCTGTGAGGATGAGGAAGCATTATCGACAGTCTCTCGGACTGTCAATATAACAGAGCGTCCCGACCGACGGACATATGCTCCGAATGTAAAATATCTGAACCACAACATGCGGTCCCCTATGTTGTTGGACGAGAGAGGGACCTCTCTCGCTCACAGCCCAGACGGACCTGGACAAGCCAGGAACCGGACTAACAGGCTTCCTCCGATCTGTCCTCAATCCGCCGTCACTGGGTGAGTACTAAAGTAATTCTAGTGCTCGCATCACCCAAATATCCTTCCTAGACCGCAACGGACGAACCCGGCAGCCGAACCATTCGATGAATGTACGCTACACCGGGTGAGCTAGCGAAAGTCACTACGTCGATCCTACAAGGGACCTGTTAGGCGATAGACATATTCCATGAGCACTTATTGCCGCTAGCTCTTCATTAACTATGACGACAGAGGCACACTTTTGAAAGACATCTCCGTAACTTTGCGAACAAGAAACCAGAAATGCTTGGTAATAGCAAGCATATAATAATATATAGCGTCGTTCAATAATTCGAAAGTTTGTGTGACATTATTGGACTATGTCGGAACTGAGGGACGAAGTCCCTGAACCGAACCAAAAATTTCTAAGTCCACCGACGCTATCAGTTTCTTATCCGGCATCGCAGCATTCTGGTCCGACGAAAGAACCTGTAGAAGATCAAGTCAGATGACATACACAACAGGATATGTTGTTCCGAAAGGGAAAGCTCGAAATCCTCCGAATCCCTTTCGGTATCCCGTCGGACCGGATGAAATTTTCGGACGTCCGTACCCGCTTCCGCGGAGAGTCCCGACCCAGCATCGTCGGATAAAACATATGCGACAGATTCAGTTGATGCTGGGATGCTGCGATAAGCTGTGCTATTTAGGATAGCATGTCCGTCCCCGAGGCCTGTGCAGTAGCGGTCTTACGATGCATTGCCGCCGGAAGCTCCGTGTACGTTGACTCCCGCATACTTTCCTATGCGAACGTCCGGAGTCTGCAGGCCTCGTGTCCCTGGCTACCGGATGGTGTGACCTGGTCGCCGATGATTCTCTGACTGGCGAAGCTGACTGGATATCCGAGGTCACGTAGCCAAGAGCGGTCGTGTGCGCTACCATGAGAATGAGGAAGCCTTATTGACAGTCTCTCCGGACTGACTATATGTCGGAGCGTCCCGAGCGACGGACGTATGCTCCGAATGTGAAACATTTTGTACCACAACATCTGAGGCCAGATGTTGTTGTACGAGAGAGGGGCCTCTGTCGCTCGCCGTCCGGATGGACCAGAACGAGCTATGAACTGGACTAAAAGGCTTCCTCCATTCTCCCTCTAACCCGCCGTCACTGGGTGTGCATTTGGTTGATTTATAGTGCTCGCATCACCCCAAAACTCCTTCTAGACCGCAACGGACGAACCCGGCTGCCGAACCATTCGATGAATGGACGCTACACCAGGCGAGCTAGCGGACGTCAAAGGCCGTCGAACCTACTAGGGTCCTCTTAGGCAATTGGCGTATTTACATGAGCACTTTTCCGCTAGCCCTTCATTAATTGTGACGACGGAGGCACACTGTTGGAAGACATCACAGATACATCACCCTAATCTTGATCGTCTGAAATAGAAATTGATAAAGTAGAGTGACCCTGCGGGGAAAGGACCGGAATGTCCAATTCCCCACTAACATACTGTGACATACGCTTCCCATGTTGTCATCGAAATCATACGATACAGAACAGGAGATAATGCGAGTACACTGACCACATATAGAATGATTATAAAAGTCAGAGGAAGACTTCCTCTTATTACAATTGATCAAAATCCTTTCAATGTGAAAAGAAAACAAAGTCCTGGTACTCGCACCAACCCCTGACAATCAAAATACATAATAATAATATGATCCATTAACATAGAAAAAATAATTGCAATCAAAATATTTTTTCAGAACAGCCCAAGTTTCTGAAAAGTAACGTTGAGCCCCAATGGATCCCAAGCCTAAGTGTTGACAAAAATTTTAAAAATATTTTAAACAATTTATTCAACACTTACGAACAATAATAATGTATCTAGTTATGATTAAAATAACATCAAGATATTATTTTCAAGAAATTCCCCCCTCACACAGAGGGCTGTTGTAAATGTAAACAATGAGTGTAAAAACACTAAAATAAGACTCCAGGCACCCAGGCCCGAAATCAGTTACCAAAAATACACTATCTGATGCAAAACAGAGACTTCCAGGGAAGAAACTGCAGAACATCAGATGGTAGATGCAGAACACAACGCCTAACCACCCGTAGGTGAAGACGTAAACATGGGGAAAAGAACAGAATTCATTCTGTTATTCAGCTAAAACTCCCAAGAAATTTTAGTAATAATAATTACAGAAACTATGCCAAAAGCATGGGAGAATAGCAAGAGGGGACTTAAAGGAAAGGGAGAGAGGAAAACACTGAAAAATCAGTGTAACTAAATAACAAGAATGACAACAAAATGGCTGCTGCCTCGAAAATAGGTAACTTAACATAATTTCATTAAAAAATTTTAAGTTACAGCCCTGATAATATTCTGTCACACATTTTTCCTCTCCTCCTTCTCTTTCCTCCTTAGAATCACCATTTCACTAATATTTATGTGTCTGGCATCATTTAAACTGAGATTTACAAGCACAAAGATCAGTCAGATGTTAACTGATGAAGGGCCAAACTTAGAATGATTAATGGCGCCAATTTCGGAACGTCCTTGACACTGCACATGCGCAGTAGAGGTGAAGTGTGGAGGGCCATTCAGGACATGTTTTCTTTGGTTTTAGATGCAAATTTTGGGGATTGGGGGGCAAAATTTGTGTTTGGCCCTATATTTTAAGAGTTAGCACCAGCTATGTCTGGGTCATTGGTACAGTATAAAAATATGATGTCTGTTTTTCACCCCCTACTCCCAACTTCCAGAACTCACCACTTCTATCACACACCCTACCTGAGGCTTGACATTAATTTCAAAAATGACAAAAGGGCTGAAATGGCAGTCAACAAGGACAAGTCAACAAGGGCTTTTTTTGACAAATTGGGGTTTTTTGGTTGTGTATCCTTACACACTCATAAACAGATGCAATAATTAATAAAAACAGAACATTCAATTGAAACAAAATCTGTTTTCTCACCAAATATCAAAAGTTTCTGTCTGGTGGATCTGAAGATGATCTTTGAGTAGTGCTTTTGGAGAAGAAAACTTTTTTAATTTTTGAAAATATGCTGACTCGGCATTTTTTAGATTCCCCAAATTTTATTGGAATCAGTCCAGAGGTCTGGGAAGAGAAGGTTTAAACATCACCTTTACGATGCATGACATTGGATGAAGAGTGAACAGTATAACTCACCCTGACTTTCAGCCAGGTGAGCTAAAAATGGCATGCGGCCAAACCAATATGGTCCTAAGAAATCACTATTAAATAATGGAATTCATACAAAAGAGCAAATTTTTAACTCCTTATACATGTATACCTTTTAAGGCCCATCCAAGCATATTGGATTCTACAACAAACCAACCATTACTTAAAAATTGATGGCAAACATATCGATCTTCTACTTCAGGATGAGATTGCAATAGTGTTCAAGGAGGTTTTGAGGTCTGCAAGCACTTGCATGTGTCCTTGGTAAAAAGGTGGGGGGGGGGGGGGGGGGGGGGGAGTAAATTTAAATTTTTTTTTTTTATTATATGCTATCCTGTGAATTATCACAAATTATCTAAAAGCTATTTCAACATATCCATCGACTTGATGGATATCGAGAAATATCCCTCAGGAGCTTTCTAAATGGTGCCATGCTTCAGCGCATGACATCGCCATGAACATCGCCTTGAAGGAACGATCAGCAGATCTTTGTGATTGTCTTTAAACTGTTTGCAGTCGAATTGGGCTGAATATTGTGCAGTAAAATGTCACATAGCACATAATAAAAATTTGTGTGGACCTGAAACTTTTATTTTTCACTCGCGCAAATGCTCATGAAAAATAAAACTTTCAGGTCCACACTCATGAGATAATTCCCAATATTCACTAAAACAGTGTAGATATCCTCTACATTAACATACAAAATGTTAACAATTTAGCCATGACCAGATTTGATGAATAATTCATTATAATTTAACTCAAGAAATTGTTGGTCAAAAAGGTGAAAATAAAGTTAAGAGTGCACAAATTTGTCTTATTTCAGTGGCAAGAGATTTCCTGCCCTGGGCAAGAATACCCACAAAGAAGCATGCAAGGAGTTAACTAACATGGCTAGAAACAACACTTGCAAATAAACTTTCTAGAAAATTTTTTTCAAATAATTATTTGCCTCCAAATACATAACATATGACCTTTTAATAGAACAGACTTGATGTTCTCATTCCAGTGAGTGGCAACAAGCTATATTTTAGAGGCAAAAATTTAGAATATTTAAAAACTTTAATGGTGATTTTTGTGAACAGAGTTGGCAGGATATGAGAGTTACATCCAGTTAAAGATTAAGCTCATTCACTTATCAACTTCTAGGTATTTGGTGACTTATTTTATTGACTGACCGAATTTGACAATTGGACAATTTTTATGTTGTTCTTATTTCTAAGTTGCCGCTACGAAGGTCATCCCACACATATTCACCATTGGGCCAAGAAGGGGCGTTAATTTAAGTTGTATAACTTGTTCGCCAATCCTTGTAAGACAAATAAGATTAAATACATAATAAATAAAAATATTTTAAGTTCAATAACCAAATAATAAGTTTAAATTATTCTATTTCTTCATTGATACCTTCCTTTTATGTAACAGTGAAAAATTCCCATAATGTTGTTGAAAATTTAACCAACTAGATCTTGTTTGACAGAACTCACAGAGCTCTGTCAAACAAGGTATAGTTGGTTAAATATTTGTCCTATAAGTGCAAAATAGTGTCACAGAAGAGATTTCCTGGTGAAAAAAGGTGATGAGGCAGATTTTCTATGACGAGGGAGGTGCCTGAGAAACACAAATGTTTTTTTTAATAGCCTAAGTGTTTGATTTGAAGATGTCTTCTGGAAGCCATCTTGAATATTGGACAGACCCTTCATCGTTAGCTGGACAATACTGGAAACTCAAAGTGGTATTTTTCTCAATTTGATAGTGACCAGGTTGTGACACGCTTATAAACCAGATTTGTAAATGAAATATTCTGAAATCAAATAAAGACAGATTCATGAAAAAACAAACAAAAGTAGCATCTCCTACTCAATTTTCTTGTATTTTGTTCCCTAGGTTGGAATTCCACAGTGCTAAAGGGAGAAAGGCAGAAAGATATTTTCGATGTATCAAAATTCAACATCCACTTTTGTGATCCGAGTTCACCATTAGACAAATAATCATGAAAAATAAACATTTCAAAACACACAAACAAAAAATACAGATAGACAAATGAATATTGAAGTTAAATGAAATATACAATGCCTAATCTGTATATTTCATTTATTATATTAATCACTTACCTCCAACAGTTTCCTGTGAAGGTGATTCTAAGATAGCATCCTGTCTTTGTAATGTAGAGGGTAATTCATTCAACCGCAAAGATAATGACCGCTTGAAAGGAGACGACTCTTCCTGTAGTCTACCGAAACCTCGAAAAGAACCCTGTCGTTCCAGAAGTGATGATGTAGCATGCGGTCGTTGAACAGCATAGGGATTATAAACACTTTTGACAGGAACTGGATCTGCAATGTAGTATGATAAGCCAATATTATTTTTGAAAATCAATTATGAATACTTATTCCAATCCAAATCGGTGACACTTGCAAATGAAAGTGTCAATGACACTGTAGCTCAACTTGACAAACTTGAACTTGGTAAGTTATAAATGAAATGGCAAAATTGAAGATCATTGGTACCAATGTCATTTTTTTTTGCCAGTGGCAACATTTTTTGACAGAAACCGAAGAAAATCAATAGCTCCCATCTGGAGGCCTCCCCAAACAAGCATGCCAGGTTTCAAAGCCCTGTAGGGTGTACAAAGGGAAATATTGTGGTCTGACTAGACTAAATTCTAAGAACGTTGGCCGTGGCAACATTTTTTGACGGAAATGGAAGAAAATCGATAGCTCCCATCTAGAGGTCACCATAAATAAGCATACCAGGTTTCAAAGCAATCCAGTCATAAATGTGCCCTGTAGGGTGAGCCAAAGGGAAATATTGTAGTCTGACTAAACTAAGTTCTAAGATTGTTGGCCGCAGCAACATTTTTTGATGGAAATTGAAGAAAATCGATAGCTCCCATCTAGAGGTCACCCCAAACAAGCATGCCAGGTTTCAAAGCAATCCGATCATAAATGTGCCCTGTAGGGTGTGCCAAAGGGACATAATGAGTCTTCTGACTAAACTAAGTTCTAAGAACGTTGGCCGTGCCAACATTTTTTGACGGAAATTGAAGAAAATCGATAGCTCCCATCTAGAGGTCTCCCCAAACAGGCATATCAGGTTTCAAAGCAATCAAATCATAAATGTGCCCTGTAGAGTGTGCCAAAGGGAAATATTGTGGTCTGACTAAACTGAGTTCTACAAATGTTGGCCGCGGCAACATTTTTTGACGGAAATTGAAGAAAATCGATAGCTCCCATCTAGGGGTCACCCCAAACAAGCATGCCAGGTTTCAAAGCAATCCAATCATAAATGTACCCTGTAGGGTGTGCCAAAGGGAAATATTGAGTCTTCTGACTAAACTAAGTTCTAAGAACGTTGGCCCTGGCAACATTTTTTGAGAGAAATTGAAGAAAATCGATAGCTCCCATCTAGAGGTCTCCCCAAACAAGCATACCAGGTTTCAAAGCAATCTGATCATAAATGGGCCCTGTAGGGTGTGCCAAAGGGAAATATTGAGGTCTGACTAAACTAAGTTCTACAAACGTTGGCCGTGGCAACATTTTTTCCCGGAAATTGAAGAAAATCGATAGCTCCTATCTAGAGGTCACCCTAAATAAGCATACCAGGTTTCAAAGCAATCAAATCATAAATGTGCCCTGTAGGGTGTGCCAAAGGGAAATATTGTGGTTTGACTAAACTAAGTTCTAAGAACGTTGGCCGCGGCAACACTTTTTGACGGAAATTGAAGAAAATCGATAGCTCCCATCTAGACGTCACCCCAAACAAGCATACCAAGTTTCAAAGTAATCTGATCATAAATGTGACCTGTGAGGTGTGCCAAAGGAAATTGTGGACGTACGTACTAACGTACTAACATACTAACGTACTAACGTACGTACGTACGTACGCCGACGGACGAGAAGTGATGGCAATAGCTCAGCTTGACTTTGTCTTTCGGGAATAACTTGAAATCTTAATTTTTTTGATTTTGCCCTCTTTAACTGGTTGAGTGGTAGAAGCCACAATCAGGGCTTTCAAAAAAGTGAGGGCACCTGAGCAAAAGCCTTTGTTTTCGTTACTCATGTTTCATATTTAGTCAAACACAAATAATATTTTGTTTATATAAATTTGTTCTATTTCAAATTATTGCAGAGTGCCTGGGGGAACTCTCCAATAATTTGTAATAAAACAAATTTTGAATAATTTATTCAGGCCACCAAAAAAATCTAGCCCTCAACCAGTTAATGATGGGTCAAAGATTTTTTTTGAGACAAATAATGGAAAACTAATAAAATCTGAATGACGATTTTTTTTAAATAACGGTACCTTATTTTGGCTGTTATGTTAGCTAAAGGATTAATAGTATACTATATTTAACAGGTACAGTTACTTTGTACATTGTTGTTTGGAGTTTAACAATACTTTCAACTCTTAAAGGCCTATTTCCAACCTTACTAAACATTGTACCTTCAGAATAGGTATTCCATGATGCATCCGACAATACAGACATCCAATAGGACTAACAAATAAACAAACCGCAAAATACAGAACTTACCCTCATAGTGATTTCTATTAGTGATGAAATGGTCAGCCTGATAACCACATCACAACTAGTAACCGACCTGTCAATCAGCTATCCAAAATATCAGGAATGATCGGCATTCTATTCGTAAAATTTAGTATCTTTAGCCATTTACCCAATGCACAGGATATCAAAATTTATTTTATTTTATTTGTTTTTTAGATTTTTCAATAAAGATCAACAAAACCTTATCATATGATCCCTCTCATTGGAACAAGCTTGATGAGCTCACCCAATGAGAGGATCACAGATGATTTTATTCAAAATTTTTTAAAACAAATTTTTTTCTCAACTGTTTAATTTGTAGATTACATGGGGTTGATGTGGCCAATTTGTTAGGTAAAGGGTTAAGTTGCCAGCCCTATGATATTTACCTGTCAATCCAGTAAAAAAACCCTGTCCAATTATGGAGTGTAATGAATGATTTATAAAATCTACAAAACCAGTATGGAGTTGTTTGTTACTTGGTTCATTTGAAAGCTTTGCATGAACGAGTTTGGATGCCCTGCATTTCTTTGATGTCCTGTGTACTGTCTATAAGTACAAGAGTATTTGCAGAAACTAATCCGTATTGGGAATTTATTTAGTTATTTATTAAGGTTTAACGATACTTTAACAGCTAGGGTCATAGCGTGTCAGTGACAGTTTTATGGGTGGAGGAAGCCGGAGTACCCGGAGAGAACAACCGAGCAACGACGAGCAGCTGCCAGCTCCCCAACATTGTAACTCCGCACTGCAGCACAGGCAGAATTAGATTGGTTGAAGACATGCACACCATCGACGTGCAGTATGCCTTAGTGCACGCGTCATCTCTCCCCCATGTGGACAATCAGGGTTAAGTGCCTTACCCAAGGACACAACGCGGGAGTCCGAATCGATCGCTCAAATGGTCACCCATCCAAGGACTAACCAGGCTCGACGTTACTTAACTTTGGTCATCTGACGAGAACAGGTTACTGCAAAGCCACTGTGCCCAAGCACCCCCTCCACCATAGTGGGAATAAAACCGATTTTGTCGAGAGCTACTACAGAATAGTTTCTGCTAATACTGCCTGATCTAATGTACGAATGGCCATGGATAACTGGTTATTATCTGGTAAGTCTGCAGTTAGCCGGTTATAAAGATGGGTCAACTGTTTCAGCTCTAATTTCTAATCAAGTCTTGGCTGTTTAAATAACAAGCTCTAAGCCAAACTGATATGATCATTTAAAAGTGGGTCTGACTCCAGAGTCAATTAGCCCTTTACCCAATGAATCGGCTACATCCGCCCGCGTAATATGCAAATTCAGCAGCTGAAAAAATATTATTTTTCAAAACATTTCAACAAAACCATATCATGTGACCCCTCTTTGGAACGAGCTCGTCAAGCTCGTTCCAATGAGGGGGTCACATGATATGGTTTTGTTGAATTTATTTGAAAAACTTTAAAAAATTATATTTAAAATAATAAATTTGATATCGTCTGCTTTGGGTAAAGGGTTAAAAACTGATCAGATCGCTTTATCATTTTAAATTTTTGCCTGATACAGCACCAAAGTCTACATTATATGTACAATTTTGATAAATGTTTGGTTTAAAAAAAATTTTTTAAGAAATCTGTTAAAATGTTTGTTTGATAATTATCGAAGTTCAAAAATTTAATCTAATTAGTTTCTAAGAAATCTGGGGACTTTTGACATATGTTCAGTATCTATTTTATTCATTGTTTGCTCACTTAACCCTTTACCCAACGTAATGGCCAAAACCGGCCAGCGCTATTCTAAAAAATCGCCAATTAATTTTCATTATATTTTCATTTTTTGTCTCAAAAACATAGGTTATGACCCCTCTTTGGAACGAGCTCGTTGAGCTCGTTCCAATGAGGGGTCATAACCTATGTTTTTGAGACAAAAAATGAAAAAAAATAGTTATTCAAGAATTATGTTTGCAAGTGTCGTCTGCTTTTCGTGTTAGGTAAAGGGTTATCTGATAACAGTAAGTCTCTAGAAAAATTAAAACAGGTAAGAAACCAAGTTTTCAGTTGTTCTGGGAAAAACAGGCACGGCATAAGAGTTGTACCTACCTGCTACTAGAGCACTCTGCGGATCAACCAGTCTTTCTGTTAGAGTAGTCTGACGAAATGATCCAGTCCGTGTGAAACTGGTTTTATCTTGGCTGTATGTCACTGTAACACCAGTTTCTTTGTCTCGCTTCTGTTTTCTTTCCAGGCAAATAGCAAATGCACAACCAACAGCATGGCTCAGTCTTTCACCCTGAAAAAAATCATTTTAAAAACTGAGTACATTGTATATATTTTCCAAATACTTCTGAATTCTTGTGAAATATTATATTTCAAACTTAAAAAACAACGAAAGTGGTTCAACATCTTTTGATTTAAAAATTGTGTCACTTTTGAGAATGTCTGCATGTGGGAGGATATCTTCACTATCATCACAAGGTCAAGATATTCACCCAACTCACTTACCTTTAACTGCAACAACATGTCTTTAGGTTGGCTGAATTGGAGGGCACTAGATCTGACAGAGCTAACATAAATAAAAAATTATGGTGATGAATTGACGGTAACATGGACTGAGGTATGTGGCTCGGAGCTTATGTTGAACCGAGATGTAAAGCGTCGAGATTGAACATACGCTCTGAGAGGCAAACCTCAGACCACGTTACCATCATATATATCTTCCCCCAGGATATCACCGGGTCAAGATATTCTCCCAACCCTCTTACCTTTAACCATAATAACATACCTTTGGGTTGGCTCAATTTGGAGGCCAAATGCACATCCGAAATCATTTTGCATCAGGTTGAAATCATTTGGGTCATTTGGGGTGGGGGAAGATATCCAGGGGGAGAAGAAGATATCATAGCACTCCTGCAGCAGGATATCTTCCCCTTGGATATCAGTCTGAAATCATTTGGGCCGAATTCACATTTTTGGGGTCCAAATGTGAAATCTTACTTTACTGAATATCAAATTCTTAGTAATTGCATTGGGGCTCCTTTTTGCATTAGATTACAATAAATTAATTATGTCTCCCAGATGTCATTTATATCATGAATTTTCTTGATATATATTGAGTATTATCTCTGTATGCTTCTCATAATTTAAAGGCATGGCCATATTTAGTGTCATGGTTAACCCTTTACCAAACCAAGTGTTTGTCCCTGTTGGCATAATATACAAATCGAGGGGTCACATATGGTTTTGCTGAAATTTTGTGAAAAAGTTTTTAAAAAAATAATTAAAGTACCAAATGTTTGGTGCAGTGTAGATTGGGTAAAAGGTTAAGTGCCATGAAACTGGATGAATTTAAAGGCCTGCCAACACGTATAAGATGAGAAGAAAAAACCCCAAGTAATTCAAAACTTCTAAACTTATCAGATGAGATTGCTGAATTCATTTTGGGCTTTTCCAAAGCAGAATATATATTACAGGAAGTTTTTTCAGATGTGCAGGTCTATATTTCATCTTTCAATTGCTTTTAGATCAAAATTATTAACCTTCAAGTCCTTGAATTAATTTTATGTTAATTTTACTACCGTATATACCTTTAAGTGTACAAAGCTACAGATGACTAACAGTGTTTCTACATTATTGCTGGCTGCCTGAACAGGCATCCAACAATGATTTAACCCTTTGAGACTTTAATTATCCTGACGTTCAAACATCACTGGGAATTCAGTTTCTTCAACGTTTTTCAAAATGCAGTGTAAAAATCGGAAAGTAAAAATAACAAGATGTTTTTCATCATTAGTGATTATCTGGTTGAGGGCTAGATTATTTATGGTAGTCTGAATTCAAAACTTGTTTTATTACAAATTATAGCAGAGTGCCCAGAGGCACTCTCCAATAATTTGTAATAAAACAAATTTACATAAACAAAATATTATTTGTGTTTGATTGAATATGAAATATAAGCGAGGAAAGTGTTGGCTTTTGCTCTGGTATCCTCATTTTTGAAAGCCCAGATAGTGGTTTCTAGCACTCAACCAGTTAAGAAGTCTTGACAGCAGGATTATATTAGTATTTTAAGCTGCGATAACATTTGGCTCAATGGTTGTCACTGAGCACTATTCGGGAGAAAATAGGAATGGAGGTTAAAACTTTAAAGAATAGAAAAATAATAACAAAACAAATTACCACAAAGTATCAGCGTGCTGTTTGATTTTGTATGTTATAAGACATACAAAAGTATGAAAGGGTTAAAAACACTGTCAAGATAAATGAATCTCACCAATGGAGTTCTCAAGAAAGAATACACTTGGGACAACTTTTTCAGAGCAATATAAGAAGGGTTGTTTGTGACTGTTTGGAGACCTTTGGGTTAAAATACATCAACTTTAATACTAAACGTTTCAGATGCCCATATTACTGTTACTTAGCTCCATGCACTTTGGAGGCATCATACCATTATCAACACAAGTGAAAATTCATCAAATTGATATTATAATGGGTACATTTCAAAATGAAAGTGTCAATGGCACTGTAGCTTAACTTGACTGTGTGTAGTGTTTGATGAAATGGATAATGTTCAATGTTTATGAAAGGATTCTGAAGTAAAACAAGAATTGTGATAATTGAGAAATTTCTGTTCCCAACAGCTATGTTTTCAATAAGAATAATTTTAGGTATGGACTGTACTAAAGAATTGTGGCCAGGGTTCATGTGGCCCTCACAGTTAATGTTTGTCAACCAAAGTTACCAAGTTACAGTAAAATCATTCCAAAATGAGTCATCCTACCAAGTTTCAATGAAATCCCATCATAAATATAACTCGTAGACTTTGCTAAAGGAATCGGTGGTCACGGTTGACAGATCAAGACCAAAATAGGATAGTATCATCTAGATACCATATCAAGTTATCCTACCAGGTTACAAAGAATCCCTTCCTAAAAACAACCTGCAGACAGTGCTAACGGAATCACATAAGTCAGATGACCAGGTGATGGTAACAGCTGACCAATCGTGACCAAAATAGGATAGTCTCATCCAGACATCATACCGAGTTATCCTTCAAAGTTACAATGAAATCGTTTCATAAATATGAACTGTAGACTGTCTAAAACAAATCTAGGTCATGTGCCTGTGCAGCCATCATGGTTGACCGACCAGGGCCAAAATAGAATGTTCTCACATAGGCATTATAACGAGTCATCTTACCAATTTACAATGAAATCCCTTCATAAATGCAAGCTGTAGACTGTGCAAAAGGAATCTTGGGAACTTGCCCCTGTGGTCGTCACGGTTGGCTGAACCCAACCAAAATAGGACATTGTCATCAAGACGTTATACGGCGTAATCGTACCAAGTTACAATGATATCTCTTCAAAAATACGACCTGTAGACTGTGCTAAAGGTTTTCGGGTTTCAGGCCTGTGCAGCCGTCATGGTTGACAGATCGCGACCAAAAAGGGGACGTTCTCATCTAGACATGACCTCGAACCTACATATGAAATTTGTGATGATCGGACAAGAACTATGGGGTGTGGCCTGTGCTAAAGAAAATGTGAACAGACTCACAGACTTCCGTACGCGTGATGGCAATAGCTTATCTTGACTTTGTCAAGTTAAGCTAAAAATGAATTTCAATGACTCCTCTCACAAAAGTATGGTACCTTGTTAGTCAATATGTTGATATATATTACAGCTATAAGTACAAATAAGGCAATTACTTGCATATGCAAGCGGTAACTTTCAAAAGTATCAAAACTTCCTTCTTAACTTTATAAGTGTGAATCATATAATTCTGACCTATTTTACACTAATAAAAAAAAAATTTGTCATATTCTCATACTGATAAAGACATCACTGGATCTTACTAAAAGGCAAAGCCTTTGTATCCAAGATCACATAATGCCATTAACATACAAGCCTAAATCAGTTTCTACGTGGGTAACTGCTTCATGTTTTATTATGCCATTGAACACGACTGAAATGGTATATTGCAATAAGGGTCCTGCAAACGTTTGAGATTTGATTCGAATTCTTGTCACTGATTCGATCAAAAGCCATCTCAATTATTGAAAAATGGAATCCTGGAGAGATTTAGATTTCATACAATTCTTTATTGTCGACTTTCTGAAGACAACAACTCAGTCCTCAATTTTCTGCTGAATTTCTGAGAGCACAAATTCAGTCAGACACTTCATAAAAAAAAGACATGTGAAGCAAAAGTAGAGATTGCGTGACAGCTCGTTTGCACAATATATCATCTGTTATGTGCTCCAAGGTGCCATCTGCAATGATATCTTGTTGCACACAAAGGACAATAAACGACTTTTTCTTCAACCACCTTAGTGATACCTGTCAATTGTCTAATAGTTTAGTATGCCTATTGATATTGAGTTCATGAAGGAGATAGATAACACCAGTAGGCCGTCATATCCTAACAATTGAAAAGTGGATTCGATTCAAGATTCGAATCAGTTTAAAACCTTTTGCTTGATTTGATTTGAGAGAAACATCGTAATTCGCCGAGCTTCAATTGTAATCATTCTCCTTTTTCTAAGATTTTTTTACAGGTACTTCTTCAGATGTTTAACCCTTTGAACTCTAGTGGTATCTTCCATGCCAGTTCAATGGTAGCAATTAGAAGAGTCCAGCCCTGAGGCTGCACATTGAAAATATTGAGTGGTCTACCCCACATATTTACTGAACAGCCATCCTATATAATGAAGTTATGATGTATCATGTTCCTGGCCGGAAAAACGACTGTTAGGGTTCAAAGGATTAAATTTCGCCGAATATTTGAAAATTGAGTATTGGATGAAATTTTAGTATGTTGTAAAACTGCTAAAAAAATACAAAGACCTGTATCTTTTATCTATGAGCTACCAATTTGGCAACCTGCACACCAGAAACTGATTACCCAATCATTTTTAACCTTCTTCTAAAAAGTTGAAACAAACATCATACGGCATATGAAAGAGGAACCTAAATTTAACCCAAGTTTTTCATTTCTCTTTCAGAACAAAAGAACATGGCCCTTCATTTATTGATTCAGTGCCTCGTTAATTTAGAATGATCATTTGTTCCAAAGAGGGGTCATAACCTATGTTTTTGAGACAAAAAATGAAAATTATTTGGCAATTGTTGTGAATAGCGCTGGCTGGTTTTGGCCGTTACATTGGGTAAAAGGTTAATGAATTTTCAAGGCATTCAAGGCCTCCAGGCACATTTTCCGTTAATTTGAGGTCTTGAATGTCAAGTCAAATTCAAGGTCGTATCCTGATATCCAAAAATGATTAAGTTTCTCATCTGGGAGTGGATCTGACTAAGAAAATTTTTAAAGAAATTTCCTCATATTGCACTAAGTTAAAATTCGGGCTACATGAGAATCTTTTTACCACAGTAATTAATTACCCACAGCTACACCTTCTGGGTGCCTATGCAAGATGACCCTTGAAAACCAGTAAGTTTTTCAGGGTATCACATGTCCATAACAAATAGTATCCTGATATCCAAAAATGATTAAGTTTCTCATCTAGGGTTTGAAATAAAATGGGTAGGAAGGGAGAAATTTTGTTTCTTTTTAATTTTTTCAATGGTATTTACTGATACTGAATTAACTGAATCCACCTGACAACACCAAAACATGGGTTAATGCATTTTTTTAAATATAAAATATATATGAAATATGTAACGTGTTGAAAGTCATTATTTCAAAGCTTCATTATGTGCAAATAGTAGTTATACAAACATGAACTCTGGAAAGAGTAATGTTAAAGGAAATTTTACAATTTCACAAAAGGATGGAAAAAAATAACTGCAACACAATTATATTCATTACAAAACAAAAATACAAACAAAAGGGAGGACTGATTTTCATGAGGTGGGTGGGTGAGTGTTCGGGGTTGGGTCGTATAAGGAGATAAACTATGAATTAACCCTAGAACTTTAATGACTGCTTTTCTGACCCAGAAGCATAACTTCATTAAGTTGGATTTAGTTATTAGTGTTTAAGGTCACATATTTTTGCACAATGGCTAATCATGACCACAACATGAGTATCAACTAATGACCAGGGGTGAGTGTTAATAAGCCATGTTGCCCATTTTAGAGAGGGTTTGCACCTCTCAAGCACTGGTGACTGGGTCCTATTTTACCAGTAAAACAGAGCCTGTTTACCGCAGTGAACAGGCACTGTTTCACTTCCCAGGGTTCATGTGGGGACATTAAGTTGGATGGCTGCTGAGTGAATGTGTGGGGTAGGCCAATTAATATTTTCAACGTGCAGCACCATGGCTGCACGTTGAAAAAATTAATTGGTCTACCACCAAATAATGAATGTGGACTCTTCCAATTGCTGCCATTGAACTGATATGGAAGATACCACCAGGATTCAAAGGGTTAATTTTATACTGCCCAATATTTAATTGAAAAAAAATATTTTGGTAAAATTTATTGGAGACTTCTATTGGCACTATTCAATAAGTTGTTACATGATCAGTTTTTATGAACAGATTTATGATAAGTAAACAAATACCATGTTGATACATTAATGACCAAATATGGATCCATATCTTTTTCACAAAGTGGAGATATAGGTTTCTGGCACTCTACCAGTTCTAGTGAGTTCATTTCAGTGTAAGATATGCGAGTATTGTTTTGGAGGATCAAGAGCCTCAGTCACCTTGATTTCCAAGAAGAAACACAAACTTTCCTGGATATTTTGTCAAAACAATGAGCAGACATTCACAAAAGTTACACAATTTTTATCAAGATCTCAAAACTTGAAATGCTTCATTAGTTGTAGTAACAGACAATAGCTTAGAGGTTGTGTCATTTTGATGGAAGAGAGTATGTAGCAATTTGGCCTTGTGGCTTTTCAGTCTGGGATAGAATGTTTTAGCCTTCTAGGGGAAGAAACATCACATTCCATACTAAAACACCTCAAAGCCAAAATACTCAGTTTCCTAGAAAGACACAATGCCCCGATAATCTACATGCAAACCCAGGCATAAGCTTTTTACCCGACAGGAAAAGCAGACAACACTAGGAAAAAAATGTCTTGAAAGGACTAAAAACTTAATTTTCTGCCTCCAACAAATAGTGAACTTATTCCAGTTAGGGGATAAGTAGTATTGGAGGCAACAATTGAAAATAAAATTATAAAATTTGAATGGCAGCTGGGAGAATAAGCACTGGGTAGTCATTACTTCAAAAAAAAGGGTTCACTCTTTATGCCAGGGCAACCAGTTTGTATTATCTGAAAAAAACCCTATTGACCAACAGGACATAAAGCTCCCCAAAAATGTTCAAACCCCACTCATGATTTCATTAGAACTTTCTGGATGTTTGTAGGATCTGTTGAGAACTTGTCTCAAGGCATACCACATAATTTTATGCACTGACAGAAGTCCTCTTTTCGATAAGCAGGTTTTTGGTTTTAGGCCAAGAGAGGTCAATGGTTATTATTAATATATGAATAAGGTGGTATTTAAATATATTTATAATAAGAGGAATGCAAAAAATGCCACTGACACTCACTGACTCTTTCACAGCCATAAAGCCATGACACATCCACCTTCTAGTTGTACCATCTCGGCAAATATAAGCAAAACCCTTTTCATGATTTCTATCAGGTGCACAAAAGGAAACTTTTTCTATTGTTTGGTCAACGATCATGCTCTGAAATGAGAAAAACTCTTTGTAGTGTACAACAATAGACTGGTTCAGTACATCAAGTTTTGTGTACTTCCACCATAAAAACCATACACCATAACACATTAGCAGGTTACCATACACCATAACACATTAGCAGCAATATAACACAATATAAATAGAGTCAAAGAATGAATCTACATTAAGCAATCCGTCTCCATAGGATACATTGTCAATCCTTGAGACCCTCAGGAGTGACAAAAATAGTCCAAGCATCATGCTTTTTCTTCAGTTGATCATAATGTAAAATGTGGAGCTCCCCTATGAAGCCCCTTGATACAACCTATGTGAATTAATCTTAGTTACACACCTCTGGAGGGTACTGAATACAAAATTTCTAATTCTTCAGCTACATGGCCAATTCTGGCTCTCTATGGCAGCCCAAAATATTAACCCAGGCACTCAATTTGAACAAAGTTGAATCAGACCTCACGAGAGATGTTGTATACCAAATATGTAGAGCCTGAGAAACAGATTTTTTACTTTTTGGGGCCTAAGATGTAAACAGCTTGCCACTCGATTCATATTTGGCTGCAATGTGCAACCTATCATGAGTCGAGTTAGTCCCAAAAGATCATCAAGTCTGACTGGTAACATGCAGGATAAGGAGTTTAATTTATGTTGTATTATACAGCGATAACCTGTAGTTTGTTCACATATTTTAACCCTTTGAACCCTAGTGGTATCTTCCATATCAGTTCAATGGCAGCAATGGGAAGAGTCCATATTTTTTATTTGGGGGTGGACCAATTAATATTTTCAACGTGCAGACTTGGGGCTGCACGTTGAAAGTATTGATTGGTCTACACCACATCTTATCTTAAAAGTCAACCTACTTAATAAAATTCTGAAGTATCATGTTACTGGGCCGGGAAAAGCGGTCTCTTGGGTTCAAAGGGTTAAGATTGATGTAACCTAAATGATTGTTTGCAGGTTATTTCCACGCCAGACTGTATGTCTATATGTCTGTGGCATGACAGTGATGTGAAGTCAATTTGACTAGGAACCACTGCAAAGGAAATTTGATCATCATCTCAAAGATGTCCTCATGAAAGACCTGTTCCCAGAAGATAAAGTTTAAAAGTGTTGCCTTGAGCATTCAAAGGTTAAAATAACTGGAGTTATCATCCGGACACCGCAAATCTTGAAATTTGTAAGTCAAAAATGAGGTAGAACTCTAATAAAAATAATCTGGCCGAACCCATATTCGAACTTGAACTGTGGTTTGGGCTAAGAAGGTCACATACCAAAATTGGTTCCAATCAAATGATCCAAACTGGTGTTATCATGGGGACACCAAGTGGGACGGATGCACAGATGGACAGACACACAGATGGACGGACGGATGCATGCATGGACGGACACCGCTGATTTCTATAGTCTCCTGAAAAAATTGGGGGACAATTACTGCCGAAATGGGGTAAGGGATATTGATATTTTATTCATCAGTATACTAAACAAATACAAAATTGACAAATGTGTGTAAATCTGCAATATCCAAGTTTACAATAATAAAACACGTACACAACCAGAAAATCACTTACCATTCAGTTATAACCATTTCATTACCGATAAACCACCCATGGAAATATCCTGTGTCAGTGAATTCAGACAATGAGAGAAATGCAGAATGTAACTGACACATATACTGCATAAGCTACAGTACAAGTCAAAACTAGAGGTACTGTGAGCAAACTCACAAGGTGATACACACCGCGCATGAAATGTATAAGTTAGATTATCTCCCCTTGGAAATGTCAGAACGGAATTATATTGCTTCATGCACATCTTCATATGGAGTTCTTCCATTGTGTAAAGTTTCATGAAAATTCTTCAAACGGTTTAGGAGGAGTTGCGCTTACAAGGATGGACAGGCAGATGGACAGACGAACGGACAAGGTGATTTCTATATACCTCCTCCAAACTTTGTTTGCAGGGGGGGGGGGGGGGGGGGGGGGAGGGGGGTATAATAAGTTGTAGCATAACTGCAATAAACTAAGTATACTGTTACTCCTGCACTAATAAGACCAGAATCTGACATCATTTTCTGGAATTTTGTCAGCTTCTGGTCTTATCAGTGTTGGAAGAGATAGATACATAGTTTATAGTGGTTATCCTACAACTTATTTTGACTTGAACTGAACAGGGGGCCTGATAAAATCATAGAATGTAACTTATGAAAATCTCACATGAAATATTTGGGTTTGATCATCAGACAAGACTATTTTATGCAAGATTTGTATAAGTAACATCCTCAACCTTTTTCACTGTCTGAATCCACCAATACAAATGTTTTTCACACTTACATCTGGAGTGAGTGGTTAATTGGCAGCAAAAATTGTAACCAGAAAAATTCAGTATAGGTTAATCCTTTACCTAACAAATAGTCTGCATCCGCCAACAAAATTAAGCAGTTGAAAACAAAAATTACAAAACATCTCAATAAAACCATATCATGTGGCCCCCTCATTGGAACAGGCTTGATGACCTCATTACAAAGAGGGGGTCACATGATGTGGTTTTGTCAAGATTTTTCTGAAGTATTGGTGAGTGGGTCCTATTTTACCAGTAAAACAGAGTAAACAAGCACTGCTTCTTTTCCCTGGTTCCTACGGAGTAAATTCCTACTTACATTACTGGAAATATAATTTTGCAGTATGAAATTTTGATGTTTTTACAACACTGAGGAGAGGATTATTTGTTCCAAAATTCATTCCCAGACTTTTCAATACCTTCAAGGCTTGACCGAAGTTTTTCCCATACTTTTCATGACCTTTTCCAGAATGACACAAATTTTTATACTTTTTCAAGAATTTTAGTGGAGTAAGAATCCTCAAGTTATTCCATGGCAAACAAATGTCACAAACAATCCAAGATGGATGCTGAAGCTACCTTATTGTATATGACTGAATGCAGATTATAAAAAGGAATCTTCCCATAATTGGGTCAACTCAGCATAAAAAAATGGGATTAGCTGGACATATAATTGTCATTTTACGAAAATCAAGAAAAATTTTCATCAACATTAACCCTTAACTAACACAAATAGGGCAACACTTCTAGGGCAACACTTGCCCTAAAATATTCCTGAATAACCACAAGTGTTCACTTTTGACCTCAAAAACTTTGCTGATGACCCCATCATTGGAATGAGCGTCTTGGGTTCATTCCAATGCGGGATCAAAAGCTATGTTCTGGAGGTAAAAATTAAAAAAAAATAATTAAATTTAAATGGTGGTTATTATGAAAAACACTGCCCAGATATAGTCATAATGTGAGTAAAGGGTTAAATAAAGAAAATATAGTGTCAATGAGAAAACTGAAAGATAATTACATTGAAGACTAATTAATTATATACCTTTTAATTGAATAACCCAGTTAAGCTCCCAAAGCAGATCTGTTTCTCAGGCCATTTTTTTTTATAAAATTGCATGCAGGCGGACCATTTTTTAGTTTATTTTTGTAATTATTTCAAAAATTCATCTTCTTGGTTTGTTTTGTTTTAAGCCTCATAATCTACAGAATAGCATGGATGGTGGTGTATTTCGTCCCTTGAGTGCAAGAAGGCTTTGCAATGCTAAAGCACTGCAAAGCCTTGTTGCTTAGGCCCACAAAGTAGGTCTTCTGTTTCTCAGGCCATTTTTTTGTAAAATTGCATCAGGGCAGGCAGTTTTTTATTTTATTTATTTTTGTAATTATTTTTTTGCCATCAAAAGTTCATGTTCTTGGTTTGTTTTATGTTTTCAGCCTTATAATCTACAGAATAGCATGGGTGGTGGTGTGCTTTGTCCCTTGAGTAGAACAAGGCTTTGCAATGCTAAAGCATTGCAAAATCTTGTTCCACTCAAAGGGCAAATTTATCAATTTTATTAACTTGGGTAAAATATCAGACATAAACCATTAAATTTTTATTTTTTAAAGTTTGCACTGATTATAAAAAAAGAGCATGTGGCTGCCAAAAGGATAATGCAGAAGGGTATCAGCAAATGTGCCCATCTGGTTTTGTTACTGTTTCAAACTCTACCCCCAAAACATAGCTTTTTGCTCTTTGTTGGGACAAGTCCATTTGGAAGGCTCAATGAGGGGTCATCAGCTATGTCTTAAAAGTTAAAAATGAAGTTATTTAGAAAAAAATATTGTGTCTTCTTCAGGTTTACATTGATGATGGGTTCATAATATGAATAATCACCTTGCTAATTTCATCAACAACCCTCAGAGCATCTCCTGACACATATAATATTGCTCTCTGGGATTTTCCTTTGGAATTCTACAAAGAAACAAAAAACACAATAAAACATAATTTCAATAACAAACAAGAAGAATGTTACTAAGGTAACACATGCCCCCCCCCCCCCCATGACCTTCACCTTGCAGATGCGACAAAAACTATTATACGCGACACACCTTCTGACTGTCCTTAACATTTGTAAAAAGTTTAACAATTGTACTATGATTCGTTTCTGAGTTATGGCTGAAACACGAATATTGACCGATTTTTAGTGTGACTTTGAAATGTGACCTTGACGGTACAAACCCGGCTATGGTGTGTGACACATGCTCCCATGTTCCTTTATAATTGTGTGAAGTTTGATGACTGTGGCCCTAACCGTTTTCGAGCTATTGGCTCGGACACACACACACACACACACACGGACACTTCAATCACTATATGCCACCCAACCTAAGTCGGGGGGCATAAAAATATTGGCTAAAAGAGCATATTACTGAAGTTGAGTGCTGTATTAATTACTTGGCAAGTCTGCAGTGACTGTGTCCTAACTGTTCTAAGTTGTTTCAGAAATAGGCCTATAAATATGAAAACGGGGGTTCTTCTACACTCTTTGGGAAAGGGTTCAGGGTCCATGCGATTGGGGAAAATTCATGTCATGAAGGCTCCAATTGGGACTTTGTTTGGAATAACAAACACACAAAGAATAAGAAATGCTAAGCTGAGAACATTAATACAGAAGCTACTACATATATAGTACATGCAATAAGTTTTATAACAAACAGTCACATGAAATAATGATCAGTCTTTGAAATCTCTTTTATAAATTGTTGTATTTGCTACACTTGGACAGTCTACATTCTGTGGCTTAGAAGTTGCATCGAGGCAAGAATCTGCTGCCTATATAGGCAGCCAAGACTTGCCAAGAAACAACTGACAAGGTTCTTAGGATGTAACTTGCAACTATCTAAAAACTGCCTGTTGAGGAACCTGTTTTGTTGCAGTAAAAAGTGATTAAAATAAGGCATTCAAGAGATAAAAGAATTAAATTTTTATTTGACTGAGGACTGCGATTGGAAAAATGCCATTAGGAAAGGGTCCCATATTCAGACACCCAAACCGATCCCTAAAAGTTGATTTCTGCATCTGAAACAGAATCCATCATGATTGTATAAGACATCAATCAATTTAACCATTGCACACAATACAAATGTTTAAGATTTTTCTGGGGTGTTCTAGCCAACATTTTCAACAAAACCATATCATGTGGACCCTCAATTAGAATGAGCTTGTTCTAATGAGGAGTCACATATGGTTTCGTAGAAAGTCTAAAATCTATTTCTTCAACTGCCTAATTTGTATACTACCATTTGTATATTACGCAAATGGATGTGGCTGATTTTTAAGTTAAAGGGTTCATTCATGGAACTTGAGAAGGGAATTTTTTAAGAGTGAGGGCCCACGAAGGTCACCAAAACCTGTTCAACTCAAGCAAACTACATCATAATTTCAGTCATCCCAACAGATCTGTGGTATCTGACAATTTATCAGGCACAACATATTTTTGAGGTCACTGCAACTGAGTTTCTTCAATACATGTATATGCCTAAAACACATAGCTCAATGACCTTTGACTCAAACTATCTTATAAGGGGTCATAAGCTATGTTTTTGAAGCTAGAAATGAATAAACTTAGTTATTCAAGAAACTGCTTTGCAAATATCATCTGCTTTCATATTAGGTAAAGGGTTATACACAGAAAACCAGTCACCATCCATATTTCACACCTCCAAGTTCTTGTAGGGAGGACATATAGATGGAGACATCAGTACAATTGGGACAAATTAACCGATATATATACTAACTAGCTGAGGTGCTTGCTCCATGAGCTTGCAGTATTGGTTTTCTCCTCAATAAAATAACATATACATAATTTTTTACAATGTTTCAGTGCGCACAATTTTCAGAATTTTGAAAGGAGCAGATTATTTATTTATTTATATATTGGGTTTAACAACACTTTTGACAGCCAGGGTACCTCCTGTTGGATCGTTTTATGGGTTGAAAAAGCCAGAGTACCAGAGAGAACCACAGAGCAATGGCGAACAACCGTCAGACCCCCCAACATACTACCTCCACCTTGGTAGGGTTAGCATTGGTTGAAGATTAGTGCACCATTGATGTGCAGTATGCCTTAGTGCACAGTGCCACCATGCCCCCATGGGCAATCAGGATTAAGTGCCTTGCCCAAGGCCACAACACGGTTACCCATTAAAGGAGCAAATATGCACAAGTTTTGAATGGATGAATAATTAACATATCTTCTCTACTCCACACGATTATGCCATAACTTTGTTCAGTCAGGTGGTCACATCTAATGGGTCCAGTATGCAGCCATGGCAGACCTGGCCCCCAAATGTTTGCAGTCTCTCCCCTCCCCCTCCCCTGCTAAAAAATAGCCCAATGCAAATTTCACACTGAACGTCAACAAGAGATCGATACCTTTCACATCCCAACCACCCCCAACCACCACCATTAAGCTCTTTGTCAGTTGAGAATCGAATTGATAGTGATTAATTATAATATTTTTGGGACCTCAGATACCTCCACAGCCCTACACCAAACAAACTGTCCCGGCGCAAGGTTCAAAGAACATGGAGACCAGTATGAGCTCGAAAGTAGGCCTACACAGGCTAGAAAGGGTAGTCACATTTAATAGATGAGATTTTAGTTGCTGTTGTTATGTTAAGAGATGAGAGGGTGGAAGTTCAACGGCTTACTCGTGGAGGGCAGAGAGCTAGACTTTCCAACCCTCTCCTTACCTCCAAGTAAGCCAAAAGCACATTTCATATTAGCAAGAGCCTCTATATGGTGCAAGGTATACACATGCTACAAAGTCCACAGACTTACTCTCAGAGAATTGTTGTTTTGGGGGGTGGGGGGGGGGGGGGGAAAGGGCACTCAAAGTCCACCCCCTGTTGTACCCTCCCCTTCCCTAATTTTTTGAGAGTTTATTGTGTTCAATTACCGTGCTCAGCGTTCCATTCATTTAGAGTAGAGTGTTGGGGTCTATCATGCTCCTCTGTGAGGAATATTCTCTAGGGGAGGGCCACCAAACCTCCATCAATAGGAGGCCAATCTCCCCCAAACTTTTCGTTCCCCACCTCTAAATATTAGCCTAAAGCAGGTTTCACATAATATAATGCCTCAAAATGGTGCAAGGCCTTCATACGCTACAAACACAGTTCATTCATTCTCAGAGCATTGATTTTTGGACAAAATTTCTTCAGAGGAGCAAAACGTCACCAACAGGAGGTTGATACCCTCTTCATACCCTTCCCCTCTCAGCTCTTCGACGGTTGAGAGTTTTGTGTTTAACTGTTGGGAATATTCCTGGGGTAAAGATGCAGAACTTCTAATGGGAGAGTACTAACCCTTCTGGCTCAGCTCTCTGTTTGAGTTCCTGTGAGAAAGACGCAGAACTTCTAATGGGAGAGTACTAACCCTTCTGGCTCAGCTCTCTGCTTGTGTTCTGGGGGGAAAGATGCAGAATTTCTAATGGGAGAGTACTAACCCTTCTGGCTCAGCTCTCTGAGTTCCTGTGAGAAAGACGCAGAACTTCTAATGGGAGAGTACTAACCCTTCTGGCTCAGCTCTCTGCTTGTGTTCTGGGGGGAAAGATGCAGAACTTCTAATGGGAGAGTACTAACCCTTCTGCCTCAGCTCTCCGTTTGTTGCAAAATTAGTGAGTCAGGTTTATTTCCCCCATCGCCACTCAGCTCTTCATCTGTTGAGAGTCGAGTTTCTTGGGTTTAACAATTAGGAATATTCTGAGGAGAAACCTCCAAACTCCCATTCATGGGGAGGGTAATACCCATTCCGCTTCACTGTTCTTTCATTCAGTACTCATTTTAAAAGAGTCAAGTAAGTTATGTTTAATTGTTAATTGTTGGGAACGGTTTAGTGGCAACCGATGGGAGAAATCAAATAATGATTGTTGTGGAGTGTTAGATCTTGGTTTCCAAATTTAACAGACTCAATAACTATTGGGGTGTTGGGAATAATGTTTGGCCATGTGTTGACAGATGGGAGTTTTCGTATAGGGGAGAATGTGCTAATTGTAGAAGAGTGCGAGTTGAATAGGTGAAAATGGTGTGTGGAAGAGTGGTTTGTTAGTGAAGTGAGTGATGAGTGGTTGGTAGTTTGTCGGAAGCCTGTCTTGTACCAAGCTGTAGCATTCAAAGTATATTATGAACACAGGAAATATTATTGCCATAAATAAAACATTACACTGTTAGAAATGATTTTATTACATATGAAATGATTTTGTTGAGAAATGTTTGTGGAGTACCTTATCCGAAGACTGTCAATGCATCTGAAAGGTAAGTTGAGATGAAACCTTTTCCCCTATTAAATCTGGTGGGTAACGCAGGGTTTTATGTAATGAGTGGATGTGTTCGATTGCTTTGTTTAGAGATTAGAGATTTTATGATGACTGCAATAAGAATGTTGACAACATGATATTGACTGGGAATTGGAAGCAGCTTGCACATCAGTAAATGTGGTAAAAAATGAGAAAAACAAAATAAACATTACATCGAAAATAAGGATTTAAGCATCTGTAACTGATTGATTAAATGGATGACAGCTTGTCTTTATTTATTCGTGTTCAACTCCTTGCATGCTGCTGGCAAATATTCCTGCCCAGGACAGTAAATCACTTGCCACTAAAATAATAAAAATATTAGCACACCTAACCAAATCTTCACCTACAAATTGTACCAACTTCTTGACCAGCGTTACCTTAGTCAAATTTTAATGAATTTTTCATCAAATCTAGTCATGGCCGCTTCACAGCAGCCATGACTTGATTTGATGAAAAATATTTTAAAAATACTCAGCAGGTTAAGAGTTAAGGTCATACATTTCTGAACTATGGCTGTTCATGACTGCAATATGGAGAGAATTCAAGTTAGTCAATTGTTTATACCCATGTTGCCCATCTCCAAGGACTTCCACCCCAAGCACTGGTGATTGGGTCCTATTTTACCAGTAAAACATAGCTTGTATTCCACAGTAATCAAGCAAAGCTTCATTTCCCGGGGTTCTCACAGGGGATGGAATCTTCTGAAGTTTATTGTGGATATACATGCATGCACACATACATAGAAATACATACACAGCCACACCTTGTTTTCTACTTGATTCAGAGAACAATAAACTAAAGCAGTTGAGTACCAAAACACCAAAGAAACACTAAATCTATTAATTGATATCTGTATACAGATTTACAATGAAAACAATTTTGAAATACCATACAAAATATAAACAGTATACAACTGTATTTAGCCAGAAAATTTTTACCATTCAGATTATCTAAACACTAATGAACACTTCTGATGTCAATTAAATGTAACCATGAGAAGTCTAACCAAAGCACAAGTACTTGACTAAAAGAAACACTGTGCAGAAATTTAATTAAGTCTCACATAGAGGTACATGTAATTCAACACATTGCCTTGAAATCAATAGAAGTGGTACATTATAACTGTTTTAGTACTAAAGTTGGGAGTGAAGTAGATCAGTGGTAACGGCATTGGAATTCAAACCGAAAGGGCAAGGCACTTAATCCCGAATGCCCATGGTGGGTCACGGTGGAGCAATATACTAAGGCATACTGCATGTTGATGATGCACTTGTCTCCAACCAATGCTAACCCTGCTTGTGTGGAGTTAGTATGTTTGTAGTCTGACAGTTGTTTGTCATTCCTTGGTGGTTCTCTCCTGGTACTCCAGCTTCCTCCACCCATAATTAAAACTGTCCAACATGAGGTGATCCTGCATGTTGAAAGTGTCATTAAAAACCCCAATAAACAAGGGCAACACAAAGTGTGGGCCACGGCCCGACCCACAGACATGTTTGAAGTAGCCTTAAAGGTATTGTGGGACATAAAAATTTTCAAGAGTGAAAAAGTGCAATAACTCTAGGAAACATTATTGGACGGAACCCAATGGTTTTGAAATTACAATGAAAAACATTTGTACAGGTGGGGGCTTCACTAGATACCCCCAAATCCTCCTTCAGCGGTCAGGGGCATAATAAACAATAAATAGTACCCAAGTTGAGCTGCATGGTCCTCTAATAACCCAGCCCCTTACTGAAGTTTCCTTCAATTCTAATTTTGATCTCTTTTTACTTCAAAAGAACAGGTGCCCAACACACAGTCTATGGGTAAGCTTTCAAATTACAGTTTAACAAGTTACATTGTAAGTACCATGAAAGTTGTTCAGAGACAAGTCTTGGCTGCCTATATAGGCAGCCAAGACTTGCCTATGAACAACTGCAAGGCCACAGGATGTAGTCTTTCAGAAAAGTATCAAAATTAAAATCTCCAGGCTCTTAGGGGTAAATGTGATACACTGTTGTGTGAGGACACAAACAGTTAATTTTACTCTTTACCTAATACCACCTGCAAACAAATTTTCAAATAACAAATAATTCATTTTTTCTTCCAAAACAAGGCCTGGGCCCCTATGGAATAAGCTTGGTGAGCTCATTTTTAAAAACTGTAAATTTAAATGGTGTTTTTTTTATGAAAACAACTGGCAAGATATGGATGTTATGTTAGTTGAAGGCTTGAGCAGAAAATGAAAGTGTCAATGACACTGCAGCTTATCCAAGAAGGGACTGAACTAAATAGAAAGGTCCAGCAATGCCAAGTTATTTAACAAGTTTCTACAGAGAAGACACCACACCAAAGCTACTGTTGACAATTTATATGCCAAATCCAAGATGGCCGATGGCAGTCATGTTTCTGAACGAAAATCAGAAAAATTTGATAGCTCCCATGTCAACATCACACCAAAGCTGCATATGAAATTAGAAAAAAATTGGGTGAGATATGTAGCCTGTAGGGTGTGCTAATGGAATTGTTGACAATGCATATGCCAAATCCAAGATAGCTGATGGCAGCCATGTTTTTCAACAAAATTCAGAAATATTTGATAGCCCCCATCTAGATATGACTCCAAAGCTACACATGAAATTTGAAAAAGATTGGGTGAGAAATGTGAGCTGTACAGCGTGCTAATGGAAATGATAATTTATGTGCCAAATCAAAGATGACTGCCGGAGGAAATGTTTTTTAACAAAATTCGGAAAAATTCAACAGTTCCCATCTAGATATTGCCCCAAAGCCACACATGAAATTTGGAACTGATTGGGTGAGAGATGGGGCCTGTGGTCTGTGCCAATGGATTTGTTGACAATTTATGTGCCAAATCCAAGATGGCTGCCAACGGCCATGTTTTTCAACAAACTTCAGAAAAATTTGACATTTCCCATCTTGACATCACATCAAAGCTACACATGAAATCTGAAACTGATCGGGTAAGAGATGCGGCCTATAGGGTGTGCCAATGGAATTATTGACAATTTTTTGCAAAATGTAAGATGGCTGCTGGTGGGCAAGTTTATCAATGAAATTGTTTTCTAAAACATTTGATTGCTCCCATCTAGATATTGCCCCAAAGCCACATATGAAATTTGGAACTGATCGGGTGAGAGCTGCGGCCTGTAGGATTGCAGACAGATGGATGGATGGATCCAACCCATCCCAATAGCTCATATCAGACATTGTAATTATAGTCTTTTTCAGCAAAAAAATAAGAAATTATAGATTTTTTAAGTTTGGAATGGAAAACTAATCAACACTAGTATTGAGATTCTGTGAAAATCCAAATTTTGCAATCTTAAATTGTTAATAAAACATTCTGAGGTCCTTCAATCATAGTGCAACTGTTGAGTGAGGACAAAGAATGCCATGACTTTGAATTCCTGTTGGGTACACAACAACACCATGTTAGTGGAGCATTCAATTTAAATCCAAACAATTTTTTCTGGCATTTAATCAGATTCTTCAAAGTTACAAAATGTAATTCCTTTCTAAATTGCCCTTTCGAGATCTTAAGAGAATTCAAATCCAGGTAATAATTATTCAGAGAACACCAATTTGAGCTTGTCATTTGTTAGAAGCCTGGAATAAAGTTTACATGACTAGAAACAATTTATTTATTTGCTGGGATGTAACAACACTTTCGATAGCCCGTTCACCTCATGTTGGACAGTTTTATGGGTGGAGGAAGCCGGAGTACCTGGAGGGAACCACTGTGCATTGGCAAGCAACTACCAGACTCCCTAATGTACTGACTCCACACATTGGTTGAAGACAAGTGCGCCAATGACGAGCAGTACACCCTAGTACACAGTGCCACCAAGCTCCCACAGGCTAGAAACAAGGACACACACAGAAATACAGTACTGTGATCAAAAAGTGGTCTTTTTAACAATCAGATCACAATTTGATCATGACATATTTACACCAGAGGGTCAAGATTTTGTAAATAAAAGAATGCAAAATCAAGATTGCATAAAAAAAAACAAACTAATGAAAATAGTCCCGCTGGCTCATTGTTCTCATATTTTTTTTTCGCTACAGGTGAGATTCTCTGGTGTTGCAGAGATGTTAACAGATAGAGAAAACTGAACGGATTATGACCCTTACGATGCGATCAAAATTCCCCTTGTCCAAAATAACAACCCATATCAAATAACAGTCTTTGTAAGGCTACACAAAATAAATTAACTGATTTTCAAGCATTTTGTTTTCAAATCGGCGAGGGAGGGATGGTTTTACTTTTAATTTTTTGCTTGCATATAATAAACATGGATTAAGAGGCTTTCAACTGTCTTTTCACACACAGAATAAACAGAAAGTGCACAATTATACAAATTAACTCATTTAATTTTAACCTTCAGGGGTCTAATTCTGACTCTGATCATTTATTACTGCAACAGAACAGGTGCCCAGACATGCTGTCTCTGGGGAAACTTTCATGTTAGATTCTAAGTGACTTGACAGTCATTTCTAGGCAAGTCTTAGCTGTCCATATAGGCTTCAGGCTTTCCTCTGTGCACATTAGCCTGTCATTTGTGCAGCAATAAATAAAGAAATGTTCATATAAAATTGTATTGACACAATTTATTGGAGTTTGCCAATAGGCACTCTCCAATAAATAGTAACAAAAGCTAAACAAAGGCTCTTCTTGCTGGTAGTACTGGTCTTCAAAAACAAATACCCATGTTACAATCGCCATTTGAACAAGACAAACAGTGACCGCACGGCCACAGATGACTCAGAACTATGACCTTGATCTGTGGCCTTGACATTCACTGTGACCTTTATGTTCAAGGTCACTGTTACCTTGACCTTTGAATTAGCGAGTCCAAAATAAATAGGCTCTTCCACTCACCTAGGCCAACCTACCTATGAAGTTTCATGAATGTGGGTCAAACCATTATCAAGTTATCATCTGGAAACCAATTGTTTACGATTTACTACGTTGAAGGTCACTGTGACCTTGACCTAGCGAGTCCAAAATATACAGAGTTCTTCCTCTCAAGAAGGCCACCCTACATATGAAGTTTCATAAATGTGGGTCGAAACATTATCAAGTTATCATCCGGAAACAAATGCTTATGATTTACTATGTTCAAGGTCACTGTGACCTTGACCTTTGATCTAGCGAGTCCAAAATAAATAGGGTTCTTCCTCTCACTGATGCCAACCTACATATAAAGTTTCATGAACGTGGGTCAAACCATTATCAAGTTATCATCCAGAAACCAATTGTTTACAGATTTACAATGTTGAAGGCCACTGTGAACTTGACCTTTCACCTAGTGAGTAGAAAATAAATAGGGTTCTTCCTCTCACTGATGCCAACCTACCTATGAAGTTTCATGAACATGGGTCAAACTATTAAGTTATCATCCGGAAACCAAGTGTTTTGATTTACTATGTTGAGAGTTACTGTGGCCTTGACCTTTGACATAGCGAGTCCAAAATAAACTCTCATGAAGGCCAACCTACATATGATGTCGCATGAATGTGGGTTCAATCATAGTCAAGTTATCATCCGGAAACCAATTGTTTATGATTTAGCATGTTTAAGGTCACTGTGACCTTCACCATTGACCTAGTGAGTCCAAAATAAATATGGTCCTTCCTCTCACCAAGGCCAATCTACCTATGAAGCTTCATCAACGTGGGTCGAACCATTATCAAGTTATCATCCGGAAACCAATTATTTACGCCCGCCCACCCAACCGCCGCCCGCCATTCATCAAACTATAAGTCGTGTTTGACTTCGTCACAACTCGACTAAAAATGCCAATAGGATCACCGATCCAATGTCGAGTTGTGACAGTACAAAAGTGGGTTTAATCATTATCAACTTATCGTCTGGAAACCAATTGTTTACAATTTACTATGTGAAGGATCACTGTGACCATGACCTTTGACCTAGTGATTCCGAAATAAATAGGGCTCTTTCTTGCACCAATGCCAACCTACCTATGAAGTTTCAAGAACGTAGGTGGAACCATTGTCAAATTATCATCTGGAAACCAATTGTTTATGATTTATGTTCAAGGTCACTGTGACCTTGGCCTTTGACCTAGTGAGTCGAAAATCAATAGGGGTCTTCCACTCACCTAGGCCAACCTACATATGAAGTTTCATGAATGTGGGTCAAACCATTATCAAGTTATCGTCTGGAAACCAATTGTTTATGATTTACTATGTTGAAGGTCACTGTGACCTTGACCTTTCACCTAGCAAGTCCAAAATAAATAGGGTTCTTCCTCTCACTGATGCCTACGGAAACCAATTGTTTACGATTTACTATGTTGAAGGTTCTTTCTAGCCACCCTCCACCCCCCCCCCCCCCCCTCCCCAACAAAAAAAAACTTAAAAAAAACAAAACAAGTTAATCGATTTGAACAAACTTGAATTTGACACCCCTAGAGATGTTACATACCAAATACAAAAGGATTCTCACTGGTGGATCTGAAGAAGAATTTGAAAGAAATTTTCTCATATTGCTCAAAGTTAAACTTTGAGTTTCAATAAAAAGCCTAAATATTAGGACCTGATTTGAACAACCTTCAATCGAACCCTCCTAGAGGTGTTGTACACCAAATATCAAAAGAATCTGACTGCTGGATCTGAAGGAGATGATTTTAAACGATAATTCCCCAAATTGCACTAAGTAAATATTTGGGCTCCCTTGGGGAACCCAAATATTAAACCATGAACTCGATTTGAACAAATTTGAACCTTACACCTCTAGAGATGTCACATACTAAATATGAAAGGATTCTCACTAGGGGGTCTGAAAAAGAAGATTTTTAAAGAAATTTTCTCATATTGCACAAAGTTAAAATTTGGGCTCCAATAAAGAGCCCAAATATTCATCTAGGGATCCCATTTGGACAAACTTGAATCTAACTAACAGTTCTCTGTTCCGTATAGTTTGGAAAATATGGGCATTTGAATTTTTTCTATTTTTAGCCCCTGGGGTACCCACGGGACGAGAAAAAAAAATTGGGCATCAATCAAGTACTTTGGACCCACTTATGCTACATGTCAAATTTAGTTCAAATCGGCCCATCGGTTCTTGAAATAGAAATTTTAAGCAGAGCCCAAAATGGGTATGTGCCCACAGAGAGCCCAAATATTGATCTACCAACTTCTCTTGAACAAACTTTAATCTTCAACACCAAAGTGTGTTACATACCATATATCAAGGAAATCTCTCGGGTGGTCCATGAGAAGAAGATTTTTAGGCTTTGGCATCATTGACCAGAGAACAAAGACGGCAGCCACTTCATTTGAACAAAATAGAAAGGGTATACCCCAGGGATGGTTTGTGCAATATATGTTTGAATTTGGCTGAATGGCTGTGAAGAAGAAGCCAAGTTTGCAAAAGTTTTTGCAAAAGTTAACGGACGACGGACTCCAAGTGATGGCATTACCTCACAATGACTTGCAGTCAGGTGAGCTAAAAATTCTGTGCACGACACATCATCTCCCCATAAGCAACAGGTATGCCAAGTTTCAACAAAATCCAATAAAGCATTTCAAGAGTTATGGAGTGAAAAAAACTTTTCGGGGGCAGAAAAATAATTTAGCACTCTACCAGAGGCAGCATTTCAAGAGTTATGGAGCAGAAAAAACTTTTCGGGGGCATAAAAATAATTTAGCACTCTACCAGAGGCTGCTGCCAGATATTCCGGCCAGGACAACAATACTATTGCTAACAGAAAGGATATAATTTGGCTTTGTTCAACAGACTGCATCACTGAAAATTGGACCAATCATATCATGAATCATATCTGGGCATCATTTGTTCAGATTTTTCATCAATTCAAGAAAATACTCAGTAGGTTAAGAGTTAATGGCATCCTCAAAATACTGTCATGTTCTTAAATTATGAGTACAGAAAAAATACTCAACAAATATCAAAAGGATTGGTGATATAAACAACATCTGGGACATATAATTTTTTCTTGTCAAAGGCAGTTGGGAACCCCAACATAATTCTCTAATTTGATATTCGGTAAATATAGATAATAATGATCATGTGACTTCAGATCCGTGCAACTTCGCACCTAAATGACACCTGCCCAATTTGGAGACTTGGTCCCAAAATAGTGAATTTGGACCGATATCAAACACACCCAAAATGATTTTTGGACCAACACAGATGGAATTCCAAGGCCTTGCTGTAATTCATGGACTTAAAGTACCTTGAAATGTAGCTGAATAAGGAGGCACTTGATCTGACGGAGGATTCGTGGATGCACCAGTGGGTCCAATGCCCTCATATTCAGTGAATACCCTAAATTCAGCCAATCTGATAGCCAGTGATGTTTGCTACTTCTGCATCCCCATTATCCTCTGTTGCAATCTTAGTCTGTGCAGAGTTTGGTCACTTTCACATGTTAACATGAGCATGAAAGGTATCTCCATCTTGGGTGCATTTTGGGAAATCTTGGGCAAGATCTCTGGCTAGCAATTTCAAAAATCATTGCTTTAACCCTTTACCCAACAAATCGCCCCGCATCCGCCCGCATAATATGCAAATTCAGCTGCTGGAAAAATATTATTTTTTCGAAAAATTTCAACAAAACCATATCACGTGACCCCTCTTTGGAACGAGCTCGTCAAGCTCGTTCCAAAGAGGGGTCACATGATATAGTTTTGTTGAAATTTTTTGAAAAAAATTAAAAAATGATATTTAAAATAATAAATTTTGAAATCGTCTGCGTTGGGTAAAGGGTTAAAGATGTGATGCTATACATATGTACTCACCAGTTTTAAAGCTTTCACTGCTTCTTCACAAATGTTCATACCCCTTGACTCAAAGACCTCAATACATCCAAGATACTGAAAATGATGAAATAAGAATTCGTTAAAATGAAGGATCTTCAAGGGTCAGAAGCAATTTTGAAGTACTTTAAGACCCTAAAATGCTATTCCTGAATTCAAGGATTTCAAGGTCCTACCATTTAACCCTTTACACAATGTAATGCCCCGAACTAACCAACACTAGTTACAATGAAAGTGTCAATGACACAGTAGCTTAACTTGACTGTGTATTGTGTTTGATGAAAAGGATAATGTTCAATGAATAGAAGAATACTTTATTGCGCGACCATAATATACAAATGGTATGGCTTTACAAAAACAACATGCATAGTGATATTAAGGTAACAGTATATACAGGAAAACAGAAGATGATTATATTGGAGACGTGGGCCAGTGTTGACCCCCCCTACCCAGTCACGAGTAACGACTGCGTACTGAAAGTCACACCCACTATAAATCTATAGGTTGGGGGTGTTGTCTTGCACTTTGTATGCTGTTTGTTTCTGCTGTGTTAGCAAATAACAGCCAGGGAGAAAAAGCACCCAAAGAGCTATGCCCCGGGTGTTGACACAAGCAATTAATAATCACCTGGGCACCACACCAATCAATGTTTATGAAAGGATTATGAAATACAACAAGAATTGTGATAATTGAGAATATGTTAATTTCTATTCCCTATATGCTATGTTTTCAATAAGAATACTTCGAGATGTAGAAAAGAATTGAGGGTGGGTTAATGTCGCCCTCACAGTTAGTGTATGTCAACCAAAGTTACTAAGTTACAGTGAAATTATTCCAAAACAAGTCATCCTATCAAGTTACAATGAAATTCCTTCATAAATACGACCTGTAGACTGTGGTAAAGGTTTTTCCGCTTCAGGCTTGTGCAGCCATCACAGTTGACCCATCGCAACGAAAAGGGAACGTCCTCATCTGGACATTATACTGAGTCATCCTACAAAGTTACAATGAAATCCCTTCATAAATACGACGTGCATGCTGTGCTAAAGGTTTTCGGGTTTTGGGCTTGGGCAGCTGTCAAGGTTGAACAATCACAACAAAAAAGGGGACGTTCTCATCTAGACATTATCTGGAGTCATCCTACCAAGTTATAATGAAATCCCTTCATAAATACAACCTGCAACCTGTGCTAACAGTTTTGAGGCTTCGGGCCCCTGTTGCCATCACAGTTGACCAGTTGCGACCAAAAGGGGACGTTCTCATCTAGACATTACCAGGTATATGGCATCATCCTACTAAGTTACAATGAAATCCCTTGATAAAAATACGACTTGTAGACTGTGCTAAAGGTTTTCGGGTTTTGGGCAGCCATCACGGTTGACAGATCGTGACCAAATGGGGAAGTTCTCATCTAGACATCATACAGAATCATCCTTCCAAGAAACAATGAAATCCCTCCATATTAAATACGACCTGTAGACTGTGCTAAAAGTTTTTGGGTTTCAGGCTTGGGCAGCCATCACGGGTGACAGATCATGACCATAAGGGGATGTTGTCATCTAGCCATTATACAGAGTCATCCTACCAAGTTATACAACGGGTGTAGCCTGCGCTCAAGAAACATGTGAACAGATGGACAGACTCACAGACTTCTGCACACGTGATGGCAATAGCTAATCTTGACTTTGTTAAGTTAAGCTAAAAATCACCATTAAAAATTTCTCTTTTTTGTCTAAAAAATAGTTTATGACCCTCAGTGGAATGAGCTCAGTGAGCTTGGGCCAAAGAGGTGTTTTAAGCCATGTTTTTTAGGCAAAAAAATAAATATTTTTTTTAGTTAGGCCATGCGAAATAGACCTCTGTTTCTCAAGTAATATTTTGTATAAATCCATGTGGGAGTTCTTTTTATTTTATTTCTTATTTTTGTAATTTTTACTTTTTTACCCACTTCATTTTTTATGGCTCAAAATCTATAAAATAACATAGACACTGGCGTTTTTTAACAATCTTATTAACTTGGGTAATTTATCCGAGATACAGCAATTAATGTTTATATTTTCACAGTTTGCATAAAAAGGGGGCATATGGCAGCAAAAATGACCATGCAGTTTGAAAGGAGAAACATATTTTTTTGGCCTCTTAAAATTTTTTTTCCATGTTATCTGCTATTCAGGTTGGGTAAAGGGTTAACTGTAACACATTTAGTACAACAGAGCTGATCAACACAGAATATCCCAAAGCATTTCCTGAGTTTTGCCCTTTAACCCTTTACCCAACGTAACGGCCAAAACCGGCCAGCGTTATTCACAAAAATCGCCAATTAATTTTCATTATTTTTTCATTTTTTTGTCTCAAAAACATAGGTTATGACCCCTCATTGGAATGAGCTCGACGAGCTCATTCCAATGAGGGGTCATAACCTATGTTTTTGAGACAAAAAATGAAAAAAAATAGTTATTCAAGAATTTTTTTTGCAAGTGTCGTCTGCTTTTCATGTTAGGTAAAGGGTTAAGCTTATGATATCCTGTTGCATTATAATTTTCATAGTCATTTTCAACAATGTTTTACAAACAGTTTTTAATCACCAAGAGAGATCAGTTCTCCAAGCAAAATCATTTATCCAGGTAATAATGTACCAATAACCCAGACTTAAAATCTCAACAGTAATAGTTTCATCAAACTCATCTCATGCACACATTTCTGGGAGAATAATAATGTAACACTGTAATGACAATGTCAGTAAAAACAAAAAACAAGATTGTGTTTTGATGAAATCCAACCATAAACCCAACTGTCTTTTCCCATCTTCCAATCGAATCACATATTTTGTACTCTGATTGACTTCCAGAAAACAGAAATGGGTAGTCAATCAATGAATTTTGGCACCGTGTCAAAACTGAAAAACCATGAAAAACATAATTTATTTATGGGGGTTTAATGATACTTTCAAGCCAGGGTCACCTCGTGTCAGACAGTTTTATGGGTGGAGGAAGACGGAGTAACTAGGGAGAACCACCGAACATGGTCAAGCAACTGTCAGACTCCCCCAACTTAGTAACTTCATGCAATCAGGATTAGCACTGGTTGAAGACAAGTGCACCATCGACATGCAGTATGCCTTAGTACACAGTGCCCCCACGTGGGATGAGAAAGAAAATGTGATGATATATCACTTGATTGTTTGTGTGCTCTGGTTTGTTCTTGAATTCTGACAGCATATGTGGATGCCAGTGCTGTCTTTTACACATGGAAAATGCAACAAGACCAGTATTTTTCTTTCTTGACTGAAATTATAGGAGTAAACTGCAGCCAGTAAACTTTCATCGTAGCAATCAATCTCATGTAAATGTAACTTATATAAATCTTGCATAAAAATATTTAGGTCGGATCAGACTTATTTATTTATTTATTTATTTGTTGGTCTTTAAATAAAGACCAAATTTTCAAAATTGAAAAATCAGAAAATGGGCCATAACTCGGCCAAAACTGGTCCGACCAAACTTAAATTAGAACTAGACTAGAGTATTCTGGGAATACACCCATACAACAAATTTGATTGCGAATGAAAAGCCAAACTGAAGTTATCATCAGGACAACCAATTTTCGAAGTTGAGAAATCTAAATAAGGACCATAACTCAGCCAAAATTAGTCAGACCGAACCCATATTAGAAGGTGACCAGCATATTCTTGAGATAATTTATTTATTATTTATTTATTGGTGTTTAAGGTCACATACTTATGCACAATGGCTAATCGTGACTGTGACAGTTTTACGGGTGGAGGAAGCCGGAGTACCCGGAGAGAACCACCGAGCAACGACGAGCAGCTGTCAGCTCTCCAACATCGTAACTCTGAACACTGCACCGCAGCACAGGCAGGGTTAGATTGGTTGAAGACATGCGCACCATCGACGTCAGTACGCCTCAGTACACAGCGTCATTGTGCCCCCATGTAGGCAATCGGGGTGAAGTGTCTTGCCCAAGGACACAACGCGGTTGCCGCAGGTGGGATTCGAACCGAGGACCTCTCGGCTTGCAGCCTGCACCTCTACCAACTGAGCCACCGCGCCCCCATTCTTGAGATAAACTCATATAACAAATTTGGTTTTGATTAGATCAACCAAACTAAAGTTATCAGGACAACAAATTTTTCTAAGTCGAAAAAAAGGAACTACAGGCTCTAAAGAGCCTGTAATCGCTCACCTGGAACTACATATAAAAATGTGATTCCCCATAGGCTTTCCATGGTAACTATGAGCTGCAATTGTGGCCATGTTAGCAACATTATATCAACATTACATGAGGATCATTGGTAGAAGGTGTTCCAGTCCTCAATCAAGTGAAGTTTCAAAACATTTGACTTTGTAGTTTCAGAGAGGAAAATTTTTGGCAAAATCCATCAGAATCAGAGAATGTCTCTGGTGGCCATATTTTCCAACCATCGGGAACCAAAAGCGGATCATTTGTAGAGGGCCTCCTATAGACCATTCCTGCCAGGTTTGGTTCACGTCGGCTCAGTAGTTCCAGAGAAGAAAATGAAAATGTGATTTCACATAGGGTTTCTATAGTAACTATAAACCACAATTGTGTCCATGTTTCAACACGATCAACATTAAATGAGGATCGTTGGTAGGTGTCCCAGTCATCAACCATGCCAAGTTTCAAAACATTTGGCCCGGTGGTTTCAGAGGAGAAGATTTTTCAAAATCAACCAATCAGAATCAATAAATGCTTCTGGCAGCCATGTTTTTCGATGCACGGTAACAAAATGAGGAGCATTTGTACAGGACCTTCCATAGACTATCCCTGCCAGGTTTGGTTCACATCAGCTCAATAGTTCCAGAGAAGAAGATGAAAATGTGATTTCCCATAGGGTTTCTATAGTAACTATAAGCCACAATTGCAGCCATGTTTGCAACCCAATCAACATTAAGTGTGGATCGTTGGTAGAAGGTGTCTCAGTCATTAACCTTGCAAAGTTTCAAAACATTTGGCCCTGTGGTTTCAGAGAAGATTTTCCAAAATCCACCAAACAGAATCAAAGAATGCTTCTGGCAGCCATGTTTTTCGATGCATAGTAACAATGAAAGTGTCAATGACACTGTAGCTCAACTTGTCAAGACAAAGACATGCACATGTATAGTATGTGACACAGCAATGACAAACATCTAGGTAATGACCTGATAACAAAGGTACACATAAAGTATTGTAACGGTCTGTACATAAATACTGACCGTTGCCTGTAACAAATGTATAGGTAAAGTATTGTAAAGGTGGGTGACAGTCAGATGCTAAACTAGAAATGAAAGTGTCAATGACACTGTTGCTCAACTTGACAAACTTGAACTTGGTAAGTTATAAATGAAATGGCAAAATTGAAGATCATTGGTACCAATGTCATTTTTTTTTGCCAGTGGCAACATTTTTTGACAGAAACCGAAGAAAATCGATAGCTCGCATCTAGAGGCCTTCCCAAACAAGCATGCCAGGTTTCAAAGCAATCCGATCATAAATGTGCCCTGTAGGGTGTACAAAAGGGAAATATTGTGGGCTGACTCGACTAAATTGTAAGAACGTTGGCCGTGGCAACATTTTTTGACGGAAATTGAAGAAAATCGATAGCTCCCATCTAGAGGTATCCCCAAACAAGCATACCCGGTTTCAAAGCAATCTGATCATAAATGGGCCCTGTAGGGTGTGCCAAAGGGAAATATTGAGGTCTGACTAAACTAAGTTCTAAGAACGTTGGCCGCGGCAACATTTTTTGCCGGAAATTGAAGAAAATCGATAGCTCCCATCTAGAGGTCACCTTAAATAAGCATACCACATTTCAAAGCAATCAAATCATAAATGTGCCCTGTAGGGTGTGCCAAAGGGAAATATTGAGGTCTGACTAAACTAAGTTCTACGAACGTTGGCCGAGGCAACATTTTTTGCCGGAAATTGAAGAAAATCGATAGCTCCCATCTAGAGGTCACCTTAAATAAGCAATCAAATCATAAATGTGCCCTGTAGGGTGTGCCAAAGGGAAATATTGTGGTTTGACTAAACTAAGTTCTAAGAACGTTGGCCGCGGCAACATTTTTTGACGGAAATTGAAGAAAATCGATAGCTCCCATCTAGAGGTCACCCCAAACAAGCATACCAAGTTTCAAAGTCATCTGATCATAAATGCAACCTGTGAGGTGTGCCAAAGGAAATTGTGGACGTACGTACTAATGTACTAACGTACGTACGTACGTACGCCGACGGACGAGAAGTGATGGCAATAGCTCAGCTTGACTTTGTCAAGTTGAGCTAAACAAGAGGCCCCAGGGGGCCTGAGGGCGCTCACCTGACATGGTAGCCTAAATATCAACCCAGAGAATTGATTTCCATAAGTTGCATCTGCTCCTCCTAAGAAAAGCTGAAACCAAATATCCAAATATTCTGACCAGTGGATCTAAAAAAAGAATTTAAAAGAATATTCCTCATACTGAACTAAGTCATAATTCGGGCTCCCACAGGGAGCCCATATATGAACCCAGGGACTTGGCTTTAACAAACCTGAATCTCACACCCCTAAGGATTCTGCACACCAAATATCAAAACATTCCGACTGCTGGATCTGAAGAAGAAGATTTTTAAAGAAAATTCCTCATTTTGAACCAAGTTACAATTTGAGCTCCCACAATCAGCCCAAATATGGACCTAGGGACATGGCTTGAACAAACTTGAATCTTACCCCCCTAAGGATGCTGCATAAAAAATATCAAAAGCATTCATCTGCTGGATCTGAAGATTTTTAAAGAAAATTCCTCATTTTGAACTAAGTTGTCATTCAGGCTCCCATAGTGAGCCCAAATATGAACCAAGGGACTTGGCTTGAACAAACTTGAATCTCAGCCCCCAAGGTTGCTCCATGCCAAATATCAAAACATTCCAACTGCTGAATCTGAAGAAGAAGATTTTTAAAGAAAAATTCCTCGTATTGACTAAGTTATAATTTGGGCTCCCACAGGGAGCCCACATATGGACCCATGGACTTGGCTTTAACACACTTGAATCCCCCCTCCCCCCCCCCCCCCCCCCCCCCCCCCCAAGAATGCTACTCACCACATATCAAACCATTCGGACTGCTGGATCTGAAGAAGAAGATTTTTTAAAAAAAATTCCTCATTTCGAACAAAGTTACAATTCAAGCTCCCACAGTGAGCCCAAATATGGACCTAGGGACATGGCTTGAACAAACTTGAATCTCACCCCCCTAAGGATGCTGCATACCAAATATCACAAGATTCTGCCTTCTGGATCTTGAGAAGAAGATTTTCAAAGAAATTTGCCTGAAATGCACTAAGTTCGAATTTGGGCTTCTATCGTGAGCCCAAATATGAATCCAGGTGGCCGATTTGAACAAACTGGAATCAGATCCACCCCACAATGTTGCATACCAAATATCAAAAGATTCTGCCTGCAGTATCTGGAGAAGAAGATTTTTGAAGAAATTTGCCTGAAATGCACTAAGTTCAAATTCGAGCTTCTATAGTGAGCCCAAATATGAATCTAGGGAGCCGATTTGAACAAAATAGAATCAGATCCACCCCACAATATTGCATACCAAATATCAAAAGATTCTGCCTGCTGGATCTGGAGAAGAAGATTTTCAAAGAAATTTGCCTGAAATACAGTAAGTTCAAATTTGGGCTCCTATACTGAGCCCAAATATAAACCCAGGGGGCCGATTTGAACAAACTTGAATCAGATCCACCCCACAATGTTGCATACCAAATACCAAAAGATGCTGCCTGCTGGATCTGGAGAAGAAGATTTTCAAAGAAATTTGCCTGAAATGCACTAAGTTCAAATTTGGGCTCCTATACTGAGCCCAAATATAAACTCAGGGGGCCGATTTGAACAAACTTGAATCAGATCCACCCCATAATGTTGCATACCAAACATCAAAAGATTCTGCCTGCTGGATCTGGAGAAGAAGATTTTTTAAGAAATTTGCCTGAAATGCACTAAGTTCGAAATCGGGCTCCTATACTGAGCCCAAATATGAACCCAGGGGGCCGATTTGAACAAACTTGAATCAGATCCACCCTCCAATGTTGCATACCAAATATCAAAAGATTCTGCCTGCTGGATCTGGAGAAGAAGATTTATTAATGTTTTTCCCATTGCCTACAGTGTTAAAAAGTGCTGACTCAGCACTTTTTCAAAGTCCCGAAATTGTACCCTATGATAAAACCGATGGCAATTTTTTTTTACCAATTCTTTCTGTTGGTCCTAAGGAAAGCTTCACACCAAATTTGACTGAAAGTCAGGTGAGCTAAAAATCTTTGAGTCCCAGAGTGGGTCTGACTGAACCCCAAAATATTTGTTCTCATAGCACAGTGGTAACAAAGGCACCCCAAAACACACTCGTTCCTGTCCCAAGGTGAAAACAAAAGTACCCAAGAAGTTTTGTGAAGATCAGTTCATAAATACGAGCTGTATAGAACTTGTGACAAAAAACTGATTGGACCTAATATCGATACAAAATGGCCACTGGCAGCCATCTTGAATTTTGGACCGTACCCAGAAACACTCATTCTCATCCCAAGGTGATAACAAAGGTACCCAAGAAGTTTTGTGAAGATCGGTTCATAAATACAGCCTCTACCCTGAGCCATATTGACATGTGTGCTTACATTGTGTAAGTAGCACTGAATAAATCAAAGTTCATCTAATTTGCATAATTTCTGCACGAAAAAAAAACCCTTACAATATGTGATGTATTCCATGTTACTAAACATTCATACAAAAATTTATTCAAATCAGAACTTTCATACAGAAGTTCTGTACAAAAGACTGATTGCACTAATTTTGGTACAAAATGGCTGCTGGTGGCCATCTTGAATTTCGGACCATACCCAAAAACACTCGCTCTCATCCCACGGTGATAACAAAGGTACCCAAGAAGTTTCATAAAGATTGGTTCATAAATATGGCCCCTAGTCTGAGCTGTATAGAAGTTGTGTACAAAAAACTGATTAGACCTAATTTCGGTACAAAATGGCCACTGGCAGCCATCTTGAATTTTAGACCGCACCCAGAAACACTCGTTCTCATCCCAAGGTGATAAAAAAGGTACCCAAGACATTTCGTGAAGATCAGTTCATAAATACAGACTCTAGTCTGAGCCGTATTGACATGTGTACTTACTGTGTGTAAGTCGCACTGAAAAAATCAAAGTTCATCTAATTTGCATAATTTCTGCACGAGAAAAAAACCTGTATTATATGTGATGTATCCCATGGTACTAAACATTCACACAAAAAATTATTCAAATCAGCGCTTTCATATGGAAGTTCTGTGCAAAAATCTGATTGCACCTAATTTTGTACAAAATGGCTGCCATCGGCCATCTTGAATTTTGGACCGGACCCAAAAACACTCGTTCTCGTCCCACGGTGATACCAAAGGTACCCAAGAAGTTTCGTAAAGGTCGGTTCTTAAATACGGCCTCTAGCCCGAGCCGTATTGGCATTTGCACTTACAGTGCTGAAAGTAACCCCAAAAAACATCAAAATTAGTCTAATTTGCACAATTTACGCACAAGAAAAAAACCTGTATTATATGTGATGTATCCCATAGTACTAAACATTCATACAAAAAATTATTCAAATCAGAGCTTTCATATGGAAGTTCTGTACAAAAAACAGATTTCTGCATTGTCGGTACAAAATGGCGGCTGGCAGCCATCTTGAATTTCGGACCGCACCCCAAAACACTCATTCTCGTCCCATAGTCATAACAAAGGTACCCAAGAAGTTTTGTAAAGATCGGTTCATAAATATGGCCTCTAGCCTGAGCCGTATCCAATTGCTGACGTACGTATGGACAGACGGACGGACAGACGGACGACGGGCCATGACAAAAGCTCAAATTTGGCTTCGCCAAAGTTGAGCTAAAAATGAGGAGCATTTGTAAAAGACCTTCCATAGACTATCCCTGCCAGGTTTGGTTCACGTAGACTCAGTAGCTCCAGAGAGGAAGATGAAAATGTGATTTCCCATAGGGTTTCTAAAGTAACTATAAGCTGCAATTGAAGCCATATTTGCAACCCGATCAACATTAAATGATGATCGTTGGTAGAGGGGGTCACAGTCATCAACCATGCAAAGTTTCAAAACAAGTGGCCATGTCGTTTCAGAGGAGAAGATTTTGAAAATCCACTAATCAGAATCAAAGAATGCCACTGGCGGTCATGTTTTCAAACCCATGGGAACAAAATGAGGATCGTTTGTAGAGGACCTCCCATAGACTATTCCTGCCACGTTTGGTTCAAATCGGCTCAGAAGTTCCAGAGGAGAAGATGAAAATGTGATTTCTCATAGGGTTTAGAAACTGTAAGCACAATTGTGGACATATTTGTAACCCGATCAACATTAAATGAGAATCGGTGGTAGGGGGGATCCCAGACATCACTTATGTTAAGTTTCAAAACATTTGGACTGGCAGTTTCAGAGGAGATGATTTTTGAAAATCCACCAACCAGAATCAAAGAATGCCTCTAGAAGCCATGTTTTTCATCCGACGGGAACAAAAGGAGGATCAATTGTAGAGGACCTCCCATAGACCATTCACTCTGGCTCAGCGGTTACAGAGAAGATGAAAATGTGAAAAGTTTACGGATGCCGGACGACAAATGACGATGGACACCAAGTGATGTGAAAATCTCACATGGCCTTTTTAGGCAAGGTGCGCCAAAAGGACCATAACTCAGCCAAAATTGGTCAGACTGAGCACAAATTCGAACTTGACCAGCGTATTCTTGAGATAAACTCATAAAACAAATTTGGTTTCGATTCACTCAACCAAATTAAAATTATCGTTCAGACAACTAATTTTCGAAGTCGGAAAAATGGCCATAGCTCAGCCAAAATTGGTCAGGCCAAACCCAAATTCGAACTTGACCAGTGTAGTCTTGAGACAAACCTATACACAAAATTTGATGTTGATTCAATAACTCAAACTAAAGTTATCATCCAGACAACAAATTTCAGAAATTGCTAAAAGGGTCGAAAAGGGGGCATAACTCCAACAAAAATTATCAGAATCAAACCCAGATTCGAAATTTACCATCTCATTGGAGAAGGGGACGTATATACTCAATTTGGTTTTGATTCGATGACCCAAACTATAGTCATCACTCTGGATGGACGCAGCTGATTACAATAGTCCTCAGACAAAATGTCGGGGGACAATAAGTGGACTGCTAAAGAACTACCAGATATGTTCACATTTACTGGCAGCCCTGGACTATGGAAACAAATAGATGACACAACAAATGAATTGGATGTTTACAAATTCTTCATGAATGCTGATGCATTTTAAACTTATTTCTGAAGAGATAAAGAAGGTATGCTGCATAATACATAGCAACACATCAAACATTACAACAATATTTGTTGGTCCACAACTGGGTTCAAACTTCACCTGCTGAAATAAAGTTATTCTGAGGACTTTTGATGTTGATGGATGTTGTCGAGAAACCCTCACAAAAACTATACTTGTAAACCTGAATCCAAGGGTAGAAGGTTTCAGAAAGGAGACTGGTCAGCCAGACTCGAAAGGCGCTACCTGTGTAAAGGGTGTACTGTAGCATTACATATTCACAAATACTTCAAAATTTACCACACAAAGCTGAACTAAACGGTCCTAACAGAATCTGACAATGAAAGTAACTAATCTTTGTACAAGAATATGAATGTGTTTGTTACTTGATCATTTCAAACTGATATTTGTGAAAATATCAAGTCCTGGGGGTTATAGTTACCTTTAAGAATAAAATAGCGAACTAGTTAAGGCACAAAACACCAGGAAGCACTTAGAATATATTGGGCTGATCAGGATTTCCTTGTCACCTTGGTACCAGGGACAGATCCAGGCATTTTAGGGGAACACCTGTTTTTTTCAATTGAGGATGTCCCCAAATAAAATGAGATGTCTTAATACAGATGATAAGACCACTGCATGTGTCTTGAGGTGCTTTTTATCAACTATCAACTGCATGTGTATGGATTTCTACTAAACACTGGAAATAATAGCTTCAAACTGGTAGATTTAAATGTTGAATGCTATTTTCCTGCAGGAATCTGGGGAAATTTGGGCTCCAGAGTTTAGGTGCTTACACCTGTTACGAAGCCTGAAAATAAGCAGACTGTAAGCTGCAAAGTGAGGTTCCCAAGGGGTGAATGTGGTGATGCTACCCTGCACAGCAGGGTAGCATCACATAATTTACCCTCTGGGAACCTCAGTCTGAATCAAGGTTTCAGGGCTAACAAGAAAGAGGTACTCAGAGGAAAAATTGGGGGATTTTAGACCACTGTATGGATTAGGGTCAGCAAATTCACCCTCTGGGGACCTTATTCAACAAATGACAGATTGCTTATTTTCAGGCTTGCCTGAAACAGGTACCAAATCGGCTCTGGATCTGTCCCTGCTTGACACCATAACAGTTGAAGTTCAATACATGAATCAGCTATGTAGTATGCTTCAACTTACCCGAACTTGAAAACTGCAAGAGCCTTCTCTAACTTTTTTCTCATCTTCTTGCCACTGGTGAGGTTTAGAGCATTCTGGAACTGAATCCTTTTTCTTTCGAAAACTGAATCTTCGCTTCAAATTCTCCATTTTGAATCTGAAAAAGAAATATTACAAGTAACATTTTAAAAATCAACTAGAGATAATTACCAGCTGAAATAAGTTGTAAAATGGCCATAAACAAATTCTCTCATTTCTATTCTGCTTATACCCCAGTAATAATAGGCATTGGCATTGATTCTTACGAAACTCTCTCATGTTGCTTTCCAAGAATCAATACCATGTTTATTATTATCTACATGTATTAAAGAATAGGGCAGGAATTTTCTTGCAGTTATCATACCAATCACTTTCAGCAGGTACAGTGAAACCCTGTTAATTGAATCACTACTTTAACCGAGAATTTTATTCCTTTAACAGGAGTATTCACTTAACAGAGATTTAGCTATTTTCAGGTATTCTGGAAATAACTTGGCAGTTATTCTATCATATCTTGTTTGACAGAGCTAATGGAGCTCTGTCAAACAAGAGACAACAGATTAAATGCCTCTATTGGATGTTCCAAGTCCAGACAGTTCTATAAATAAGGGAAATTTGGTGACTGTAGAGGTAATTTCTCGACATATTGCAAGATTTTTCATTCAATCAACAGAAGTTGATGCTATAACCTATATTCAATTAACCTTGTGCACTCTGATGTCAAAATGATAAAATTTGCAGCAGCAAATATTTCCCATAATGCAGTTATGTCAAACAAGATATAATAATTGGTTAAATTCACAGTTGATCAAGAGAAAAACAGAGAGATTAGAGAAATTCTGTTGCAACACCTGAGTGCTAGGGGTTAACTGGTAGAGTGCTCGAAGCAAATATTTGGGCTTTATTCTGAAGTGTGGGTACCACAGCTTGAAGCCTCATATTCAATGCATGTGCTTTGTATTATTTTTGAAGTGATATTATTTAGTCTGTAAGGGTTTGCTTTGTTACAATTTATGGGAGAGTGCCTGGGGCACTCTCGCATAAATTGTAACAAGGCAAACACATGTGTAAAAGATTTGATGGCCCAAAATAATTTAGCACTCTACCAGTTAACAGGACAAATTTGTACTAAAGGTATGGGAAATGGTTTTGTGTTTGGAAGTTTTATTCAACTAACAGGGATATTCAATTAAGAGATATATAATTAAATGGGCCTCAGTGTACTATAATACAGTCTCAACTCAAGTCATCTTTGAGTGACCTTGTATTCATCATATATTAACCCTTTACCTAACACAATGACCGTATCAGGCTAGTGCTATCCATGAAAATTACCATTTATCATCCTTTCAATGTTTGCATCCAAAACAAAACTTATGGCCCCTCATTGGAATGAGCCTGTGGAGGCAAAAACTTATTTTTTTTTTTTTAGTTACTCAAGAAAATTATGTTAAAGTGCTGTCCCACATTCATAATAGGTAAAATATTAAACATTTCAACCCATAAGCCCACCTTTTTGGACAGGAACATGATTCGTCATAATTTCATTTAGTAGAATGGCTGATATTTAGTGAATGTGTGGGATAGATCAATCAACATTTTCATCATGCAGCCTTCAGGCTGCACGTTGAAAATATACATTGGTCTACACCCGAATAATGAATATGGACTCTTCCAATTGCTGCCATTGAAATGACATGGAAGATACCACCAGGGTTCAAAGGGTTAAGTTCTCTTTTTCACTGCATGAAAAGTGCAAGACTGATATGATAAGGTACATACAGTACAGGGAGGATGGATTTATACTACTAAATCACTATGGGACAGATTTGCCACACATCAAATATTTACACCACCTGAGAACATGGCACAATAAAGAAACAATAGCAAACTTTCAGCTCATTGTGACTTTTCTCAGGAAACATCAATTATTGTTGAGAGGAAAATGCACATCACTGTGATGCAGAAGTAATCCACCCACCCTGTGTTGCATTTTTTTTTTCTGTATAGGGGTTTAGACACTTTTGACAGGCAAAGTTGCCTTGTGTCAGACAGTTTTACGTGTGGAGGAAGACAGAGTGCCTGTAAAGAACCACTGAGCAGCAGTGAGCAACATCCAGACTCCCAACATACTAACTCCACACAAGCCAGGTTAGCACTTGGTGAAGACAAGCGCATGTCAAAAGACAAGTACACCATTGACATGCACTATGCCTTAGTGCACAGCACTACCATACCCCCACATGGGCAAAAGGGATTAACTCCTTTGCCCAAGGACACAATGCAGTTAACCTTGGCAGAGATCGAACCATGGACCTTTGGTTTGAAGGTCCAATGCCGTAACTACTGAGCCAAAACACACCCTTCCCTTTGTTGTATATTGATCTGTGTTGTACATAGAAATGCACATTTATTGTAGTCATCAAATAAGTACAAATTTAAGGTAATTTTGGCTCCTAAATATGCTTTTCGTCACAGCAGTATTCATCAGACAGCGACTGATTATTGGTAGGGTAAATCGACTGGTATTTCGTAAAGAACCTTTTGATAGAATTGATGATGGGGTTCTGAATTTCACTGCATATCATAAGGATGTAAAATATTATTTTGGTATGGTGCATCCTAAGGACGTACCAAACCAACAAATTATTTTACCACCTCAGGGTCCACGGTTGGATAAATGTGGGTAGAAAACTTTTATACAAGTTTCATATTTTGACTTTTGAAAGTACAGTGGAACCCTGTTAATTGAATAGCCACTTTGCCAATGAAGATTATTCAATTAACATGAGTATTCAATTAACAGGGATTGTGTCACTTTCCTGTATTCTAGAGATAAACTTAGCATTTACTCTATTATATCTGGTTTGACAGAGCTCCAGATTCTGAACAAGTCTAGGATATACCAGTATATCGTAGTATTTTTTCAACACTGATACTGGTACTGAAATTTGAATACCGAGCAGCCCTAGTAAAACAAAAAAATTATCAACAACAGCCTTATACCAGTGACTTTAGTGTACAAACTTATTTATCATATATCTAAATGCATCATACATGTACTTCATAACTGCAGCTTAAAAGCCTCCAAAATATATACTTCTACCTACCATGCTACTGGGGTCCTGTGAATATTCGAGATTCGATTCGATATCGATTTTTTTGAATCTCTCGTACTAACTTCAATTTGTTACATTTCCAACAAAAGTTGGATAAAATTGACATTAGACAATTCATTTATGTTGGCTCAATTTATATTTAATTGAGTAATTGACAAAAGTTAATTGTCATTAGGTAAGTAGTGAATTTTGTCTGGAACATTTTCCATAGTTTTAATTTTTGAAGGCTTAACTTGTTACTATTCACGTTCTTTAAGAACGTGAATAGTAACAAGTTAAGCCTTCAAAAACTGAAACTATGGATAATGGGCCTAGCTGTTTTAGTGATGGTGCTACAGAGAGTATTTATTTATTGGTGTTTAAGGTGTCAGTGAGTCCTTTAAGGGTCATCACAGTATACCATAACTTCCATTTGGTGCAATATGAAATAACTTGTCTATTGATATTCAATTCGATTCGATATTGATATCAGAGACACAATTCGATTCGAGATTGGATTCGAAAAAAATATGTGTGATTTGCAGATCCCTACATGCTACCATTCCTATTGAATTAACTTGGAAGACAATATAATGCAGATCAGAAGAAATGTTTACATTGACAGCTGTTGAATCAATAAATAGCACTGATCTTGGCAGTATCAGATCAATATACATGGACTCACAATTGATTCAGACACAAGAGAAAATGAATATGTTTGTTTTCCAGATTAATTGATTGCATCTGGTTCACCGCCAGTTAAATCTCTCAATGGAGTGTCTGGCCAAGTGTGTCAAACATGAGAGAAGAAATGGAGGAGGCAATTTTCTTAAACAATACCCTGATTTCATTGGTCATGCACTGAGTGCAGTTGGATTGGACTTGAACCAAAACATCCATGTTTTGACCCCCGCCAGGGGTTACTGCATTGTGTCCTTGGGCCTGGCACTTAATCCTGATTGCCCATGTGGGGGCCATGGAGACATCTGTGTAATAGGGCATACGGCATGCCAATGGCACACTTGTCTTCAACCAATGTTAACCCTGCTTGTGAAGTTATAATGTTGGAGAATCTGACCATTGATTGCCACTGCTCAGTGGTTCTCTGCACATCTCCAGCTTCCACCATCTGTAAAACTGTCTGACACAAGGTAACCATGGCTGTCAAGTGTCATTAAACCCCAAGAAATAAATAAATAAATATTCACTGGTCATGCACTCTACTGGATTTAAAAATATAATACTTTCTAACACAGGCCTGTATAAACTAGATTTGATTCGAGTTGGGTGGTATTGAATCTTAAGTATGATATTGGTACAGTGGAGCCCACTTAATTGGATATCTCTTAATTGTATATCCCTGTTAATTGAATATAATTTCCCAACACAAAACCACTTACCATACCTCCAGTACAAATTTGACCTGTTAATTGAATATAGGTCATAGAGTAAACTCCTGTTAATTGAATAATGAAAGTGTTAATGACACTGTAGCTCAACTTGTCAAGACATGTACATGTATAGTATGTGACACAGCAATGACAAACATCTAGGTAATGACCTGATAACAAAGGTACATATAAAGTGTTGTAACGGTCTGTACATAAATACTGGCCGTAGCCTGTAACAAATGTATAGGTAAAGTATTGTAAAGGTGGGTGACAGTCAGATGCTAAACTAGAAAAGAAATCTTTGAGTCCCAGAGTGGGTCTGACTGAACCCCAAAATATTTGTTCTCATAGCACAGTGATAACAAAGGCACCCCAAAACCCACTCATTCCTGTCCCAAGGTGAAAACAAAGGTACACAAGAAGTTTCGTGAAGATCAGTTCATAAATATGAGTTGTATAGAACTTGTGACAAAAAACTGATTGGACCTAATTTCGATACAAAATGGCCACTGGCAGCCATCTTGAATTTTGGACCACACTCAGAAACACTCGTTCTCGTCCCAAGGTGATAACAAAGGTACCCAAGAAGTTTCGTGAAGATCGGTTGATAAATACAGCCTCTAGCCCGAGCCGTATTGACATGTGCACTCACAGTGTATAAGTAGCAATAAATAAATCAAAATTCATCTAATTTGCATAATTTCTGCACGAGAAAAAAACCTGTACTGTATGTGATGTATTCCATTTTACTAAACATTCACACAAAAATTTATTCAAATCAGAACTTTCATACAGAAGTTCTGTACAAAAGACTGATTGCACTAATTTTGGAACAAAATGGCTGTGGTGGCCATCTTGAATTTCAGACCACACCCAAAAACACTCGTTCTCATCCCACGGTGATAACAAAGGTACCCAAGAAGTTTCGTAAAGATCGGTTCATAAATACGGCCTCTAGCCTGAGCCGTATAGAAGTTGTGTACAAAAAACTGACTAGACCTAATTTCGGTACAAAATGTCCACTGGCAGCCATCTTGAATTTTGGACCGCACTCAGAAACACTCGTTCTCGTCCCAAGGAGATAACAGAGGCACCCAAGAAGTTTCGTGAAGATCGGTTGATAAATACAGCCTCTAGCCTGAGCCGTATTAAAACTGACTAGACCTAATTTCGGTACAAAATGGCCACTGGCAGCCATCTTGAATTTTGGACCGCACTCAGAAACACTCGTTCTCGTCCCAAGGTGATAACAGAGGTACCCAAGAAGTTTCGTGAAGATCGGTTGATAAATACAGCCTCTAGCCCGAGCCGTATTGACATGTGTACTTACTGTGTGTAAGTAGCACTGAAAAAATCAAAGTTCATCTAATTTGCATAATTTCTGCACGAGAAAAAAACCTGTATTATATGTGATGTATCCCATGGTACTAAACATTCACACAAAAAATTTTTCAAATCAGCGCTTTCATATGGAAGTTCTGTGCAAAAATCTGATTGCACCTAATTTTTTTACAAAATGGCTGCCATCGGCCATCTTGAATTTCGGACCGCACCCCAAAACACTCGATCTCGTCCCACGGTGATAGCAAAGGTACCCAAGAAGTTTCGTAAAGATTGGTTTATAAATACGGCCTCTAGCCCGAGCCGTATTGGCATTTGCACTGACAGTGCTGAAAGTAACACTAAATACATCAAAGTTAGTTTAATTTGCATAATTTACGTACGAGAAAAAAACCTGTATTATATGTGATGTATCCCATGGTACTAAACATTCATACAAAAAATTATTCAAATCAGCGCTTTCATATGGAAGTTCTGCACAAAAATCTGATTTCACCTAAGTCTGTACAAAATGGCCGCCAGCGGCCAACTTGAATTTTGGATTGGACCCCAAAACACTCGTTCTCGTCCCACGGTCATAACAAAGGTACCCAAGAAGTTTCGTAAAGATCGGCTCATAAATACGGCCTCTAGCCCGAGCCGTATTGAATTTGACAGATAGACCGACAGACCGACAGACGGATGACTGGCCATGGCATAAGCTCAAATTTGGCTTTGCCAAAGTTGAGCTAAAAATTCTTGTAACCTGTCGGGAAATTACCCTGACTCTCCCCAGTTTTCCTTTAGTTATAGACCTATTGGCCTCAGTACATCCAGTATAGGTATTTAATCTTTTATATATACAAAATACAATAGAATAAATGCTAAGTTTATCTCTAGAATACAGGAAAGTGACACAATCCCTGTTAATTGAATACTCCTGTTAACTGAATAATTTTCATTGGCAAAGTTGCTATTCAGTTAACAGGGTTCCACTGTATTGGTATTTTTATGTTATCGGTATGGTATTTGATGTCAACAACACACCAACACCAATGTCAATATCAATTAGTATTTTTTGTATACTGCCCAGCTGCAGGTCGCATTTCTACAGTGGTCAGAGGCTCAGAATACCCGTACTTCACTTTCTGACTTGTGAGGATAGGACAAGCTCATGTAACAAATAAGGACTGTATTATTTGTCAAAATGGTGGAAATAACACAGACACGGGTCATTTGATGTAACAATAAAGCTGAGAGAAAATACCCCCTTAGGTATTTTCTCTCAGCTTTATTATTACATCAAATGACAGATGACAAGCACCTGTGAAAGACATAGACTATGGGCTACTCATATCGGCCACTTTGGAAAATGTTCTACTGTCTGATCTCTATTTTTAGCTAATGTTGAGAATATTTCTCAATTCCAAAACTTCAGTATTTTAAGATTCCCTCCATACAGTAAATTGGTATTTGCATGACACTGATAACAAATGACATTTACAGTATACTGCCATCCCTAGGTGTGATAGGGCTCACGGTCTCAAACATGGGGTTAATTCAGGGACATTCAAGGGCTCTTTCAAGCCATTTTCAAGGATCTTAAATTATATTATTTATTTATTGGTGTTTAAGGTAACATATTTTGGCACAATGGCTAATCATGACCACAACATGAGTATCAATTCAAGACCAGGGGTGAGCGTTAATAAGCCATGTTGCCCATTTTTGAGAGGGTTTGCACCTCCCAAGCATTGGTGACTGGGTCCTATTTTACCAGTAAAACAGAGCCTGTTTACCGCAGTGAACAGGCACTGCTTCACTTCCCGGGCTTCCTGGGGGACAAGGATCTTAAAGACAGCCTTTTGAGACATTACCATGCTAATTTCATGTAGTTTTAAGGAAACTTGTGATTAACCTTGAGGCCCTCAGATTTATTTATTTATTTATTGCGGTTTAATGACACTTTCAATGACCTGTGTCTCATGTCGGACAGTTTTATGGGTGGAGGGAGCCAGAGTACCCGGAGAGAACCACCGAACATTGGTGAGAAACTGTTAGGCTTCCCAATGTACTAACTCCGCACAAACAGGATTAGCATTGGTTAAAGACAAGTGCACCATTGACGTGCAGTATGCAATCAGGATGAAGTATCTTGCTCAAAGACACAACATAGTTATTCCTAGCAGGGATCAAACAAAGTCGTCAAATAAATTTTATCCTAATAATTATCGTATATACATGTACACAGCTGCAGATGACTTAACAGTGTATTTCTCCTCATTTAATGATTTTATTTTATTGGAGTTTAAGGTCACATACTTATACACAATGGCTAATCGTGACCATGACAGTTTTACGGGTGGAGGAAGCCAGAGCACCCGGAGAGAACCACAGAGCATCGATGACCAAATGTCAGCTCCTCAACATTCTAACTCTGTTCAAGCTCTGCTCAAGCAGGGTTACAGACGGTTGAAGACATGTGCACCATCGACATGGAGTACGCCTTAGTACACGGCGGCATCGTGCCCCCATGTAGGCAACTGGGATAAAGTGTCTTACCCAAGGACACAACGCAGGTTGTGCCAGACGGGGATCGAACTCGGGACCTCTAGCATATAAGTCCAACAGTCTACCACTGAGCCACCGTGCTCCCATTTCTCCTCATACACTTGGAAAAATGAGTTTGAAAGTAAGACTCAGTTTCATTCCCAGATGCAAGGAAATTGAGTCTTTCAGGTCAAATTTTTAAAAATTATCATTCCGGGCCAAACCATGGTCAACCCAGAGAGTCCTTGGACCCACAACCTGGGCTGCAAAAAGTTCCTAATCAATTTTCTGTGAACAAATTGAGACCTGAGCGCAAGATAAATTTTTGCCTTATTCCCTTAATTGGGTAATAAAATTTACTAACAGATTGCATACAAACCTGAAAATAATTTCTGGCATAGGACTAAGGTCATGACACATCCGAGTCATGAGCAAGCATTGTGTGAAGTATTTACAAGATCTGTCCATTGAATCATTTTTTTTTATTCATGGACAGGACAAAATTAGAACAGACAAAGGGTCTGTGGCCTTCACCTTGGAGTTAAGACCTTGGGTCAAGGTCATGACACACTCTTGAGTGATGAGCGAGCATTGTGTGAAGGAGGTCCAAGATCTATCGACAGAATCATTTTTTATGAACACCAGACAAAGTTAGAATACATGAATGGTCTGTGACCTTGACCTTGGATTTAAGACTTGGGTCAAGTTTATCACACAACCTTGAGTCTTAAGCAAGCATTGTGTGAGGTATTAGCAAGATCTGTCCATTGAATCCATTGTTATTGACCAGACAAAGTTAGAATGGTCGAACAATCTGTGACCTTGACATATGAGTTATGATCTGGAGTCAAGGTCACAACACACCTTTGAAGTCATGAACAATCACTGCGTAAACTATGAACAGAATCTGTCCATTGAATCATTGTTTATGGGACAAACGAAATGGATGAATGGATGAAGGACAATGAATCTACTATATTCTCCCCAACAAACTTTTTAGGAAGCATAAATAACATCTCAGGAGTGAAACAGGGCGCTATGTGCTGCAGATAGCACCTTGTTTCACTCAAGGGAGCATATGCAGTACAGATTTCAAGTTAATGCACAGTCAAATATAGGTTAAAGGATGGATGGGCAGATAGAGACTGACACACTATATGACATGCTCACGTAAGTGGAAGTATAAAAACTTGAGTTGCCACATAAAATAAATTACTTCACAGTTAATATACAAATATTAAGATTATTTTTCACCCGGGAAATACAACACTTCAAAACTTATTATATTTTTCCCAAGTATCTCAACCTCTACCTATAACAATTTTCAACTGACATAAACCCACAAACAAAGTACACAAACTTGTTCACCTTCAAGTACACCCACACTAAAATACAAACACTTGAACCATAGCCACATCATGTATCTGTGTATATATATTTTCAAGTACATGGGCTATTTTCATAACTGCAGTATGAAATTTAATCGGTATTTAACTCTTAACCCGCTGAGTATTTTCAAGATATTTTTTCATCAAATCTAGTCATGGCTGCTATAAAGCAGCCATGACTAGAATTGATGAAAAATTAATCTAAATATAACAAGAAATCATTGATGAAAAAATCTATTCAATTTACAGGGGAAAATATGTTTAAATATTCCCAAATTATACTTACGTCAGTGACAAGAGAAACCCTGTGCTGGGCCGGAATATCTGCCAGCAGCATGCAGAGAGTTAACTGGTTGAGTGCCAGAAGCCACTATCGGGGCTTTCAAAAAAAAAGAGCAAAAGCCAACAACAATTTCCTTGCTCACGTTTCATATTCAGTCAAATGCAAATAACATTTTGTTTATATAAATTTGTTATTTTACAAATTATTGGAGAGTGCCAATGCTACCAAAATGATCTAGCCTTCAACCAGTTAACCACTTCTGTATTCTGTATGACAAAAATTTTTCTTGCAGACTTTCTCTCTCTACTATGCAAAAGATTGTCACTTGTTTTACAAGTTCAGTTTTAGTAAAAAATTAAATTTTTTTACATAACTTCAACATTTTTCTGCCTTTACATATTATTCATCTTCAAAGTATCTAAAAAGTATCTAAGAGACAGGATCACATCTTTAGGAAAGCAGAAAACTGTAAGCAAAGAAATGAATGGCTTAGCATCGTTCATTAAACTCATCACTTCTGCAAGCAGGCGTGTGGGAATATTGGGACACAATCATGTTTTCAAAGAATTTGGAATGTTGATTTCTGATCCCAGGCCGTGAATAGAAAACACAGGCAACACCCAGGGGCGGCAGAAGCTCCAAAAAAGTGTGTGTGTGTGAGGAGGGGGCACAATTTTTTTTCTTGATAACTGCAGGCGTGTACACATGCGCACGTTTTACCATAGTCCAAACTTGGACCCAAAGTCCGTAATGTAATTTTTGGGTTTGGTAGGTCCAAAGGACGTACCAAAACATAAAATTACATCACAGACTTTGGGTCCAAGTTTGGACTAGTTTTACTATTACTATACATGTAGTCTGTGCTTATTATGGCTAGTTGCGAACTTGCGATGTGCAATATCTCAATATATAAAATGGACAGTGACACCGATAGTATAATGTTGCTAATTTTGATAGAACTATATTACTATCTCCCACAGTCAATATGGCCATAGGGATTGTATACGTTATGTCAGAATATGTCCTGTTAGGGTACCTATAATTGGTGAAAAAAGTGGGGGGCACATGCCCCCTGTGCCCCCCGGCTCCGCCACCTGGCAATCAGGAGTCCAACGCCCAAACCACTAGACCACTGCACACCAGCAAAAACAACAGCTGGAATCTAGCTTCTTAGATGACGTTCTCATGATTGCTTGGTTCACTTTCCTTGTGGCAGCTACATGAAAGTGTGAAACACATTGGCTGCACTATGATGAAAGTGCTGTTGTTGGCCTCAGATGAAGACTGGCGTGTGCCTGTGTATATATATTGAAGAATACAATCATGTTTTCAATGAATTTGGAATGTTTATGTTTGTTTTTCAAGATTCCATCTTGATTGCACAATATTTCATTCAGAAAATCCTTGACCTTCATTTTTGGAAACCGAATGATAATGGCAGTGAAAAAAAACGAACAGTGTGGTGGGATGAAAACAGCTTAAGGGCATGGTAAAGTTCACCTGAACCAGATTGGGACTCTCATTGTCAGATAATGTGATAAATAATGGTTGTATCCAGGCTATAAAATTGATTCTCTACACTCTAATAGCAAAACTCAAAAATTTTAAAAAGCAACTTTTTCCCCACAATGCATTTGGGTATTTAAACAATGAGCTCTATCAAACAAGACTGTATTGGTTAAATTTCAAATTGCATCAGCTGAATAAAATTGCAGTTAGAAATAGGGCTGTCACGGTTAATAGATTGGTCACGCCAGAATCGATTGGTATTTTCCGTTGTCGAAGAATTGGTAAATTTTACCCCGTTTTAGACGTTTAATAATTTTAAAAAAATTTGATGAAAAAACTACTGTTTCTAAAGGTAGAAGTTCAAGAACATCGACGTTAAACCTCAAGAAGCCATTAGAAGCATTTGTCTTTTAGGTACATTCAAAGCTTTGATGTTCTGAACTTTTGAACCGTCAGTGTAATAATCAAACTGGTCGGCAGTTGCGAACTTGCAAAGTTCGCAACTGATGACCGGTCTTGGTTATTACACTGACAGTTCAAAAGTTCAGAACATCAAAGCTTTGAATGTACCTAAAAGAGGACCATCTTCGATGTTTACTTGAGAAAGGTCAACTGACTTTAACTTCATTGTTAACGACTTCAAAGAGAGGGAGAGGTCACCTACGTACAATTAATAAATGATTATCGATTATTTACGACTAATCGATTCCTAAATTCAAAAATCGTGACAGCCCTAGTTTGAAATTTTAATATTTCAACATCAGTGCTCAGAAGATTAAAGCTGATCACTAAAATATGTCCCATAGTTTGAAATTACATGTGTTTCTGGCCTTGAGACCTGCAAAGCTTCGAATTTCGATTCAATTCAAAATAGTCCCCATGATTCGATTTGATTTGATTTAAATTGGGTTGATTTGAAAATTTTGAATCATCGACATGTTCTCAAAACCCTATAAAGTGTCTCCTCTTGAACTCTTCTTCTGTCATCAGGTCTCCTTTAGAGGAGACCTGATGACAGAAGAAGACTTCAAGTAGGTTTCGCTTCCGAAATTACATGGATTGTATTCTGGAATATTCTGTCTTTTTGCTTTATTTGCACAAGTCGCCACTGCACACAAGACTTGAGTGGAGACTGACAATATTTAGTTGTAAGAAGGTGCAATAACCACAACTTGAAAAGCAGTGAGATTCAATTTGAGATTAGATTCGATTCGAAATCTGTGTCCGACTTGATTCAAGATTCGATTTGACCTGAAATTTGAGGTTCGCAGGGTCCTACTATGGCCACTCACCAATGTTAGAACACTGTCTAAAAGTCACATTTTTGGTGAGCAAAAGATGGGAGTAAAATTGTGGTTATATCACATACGAATGGGTACCACGTAAGTAGTAATGGAAACATGTATAAGTGGCTATGTTGTGACATTATATTTCATGCAAACTATGTTTTGTTCAGGTGACACATTTCTGTCATCCATTATATTACTTGGTGGCTGCCATCTTGGATCACTATGGTTACATGTGGTTGTTTTGGGGTAAATCATATTACTGAGACATGTAGCAAAATCATATTATCAAAGCATGCAGCAGTCTGACTGCATGGCTTTCATATAGCCCATTTTAGTGTGTTTATTTGTGAATTGTGTCAAATTTTATGACCCAACAAATTACCGAGTTGTTCTTCTGGCCTCAAGTCATCTTTTCTAACGCAACTTTATTGAATTTTATAACCAAACAAATCACACATTTCACTTGCCTCAAGTCATCTTTTCTGACATAACTGTTTTGTCAGAATATGTGATTTGTAATAATTTATCCAATTAAGTAACTGTTTTGGAAAGACAAGGTAATAAAATATTCATTTTCATTTCATTTCAACTGAATAATAAACATCAATGTGTTCGTTTACAAGATTCTACTTAATGGAAATACATGTAACAGGGCAAATGTACCTATGTCAATGATTTACAGGATATCTGAAAGAACATCTCTCTTTCATTTCCCCATCACTGATCATATCAGCCTGTGGTAATAACCCTTTGAAATTGTAAGACTGATTTTTTGGTCCAAGGCATAATTTTGTCCCATTTTTGTCTATACATGGGGCATTGATGATGAAACAATGACTGCAGTCTGCAGCCAGACAGCTGCAGACAGCAGTTATTATTTTATCCTCTCTGTTTTTTTTATATCGGGCTGATCCATCTCACTGTAAGTGTACACAAACTTCACAAAGGCGATACCATTCCAGGAAACAAGGGTTCAAAGGGTTAAGTCTTGGAATTCCAAATTTGGAGAAATTTCCAAAAATCCAGTTCTCCAACTGGAATTATCAGTATGATAATTTCTTTGGATTTCACTTCAAGCATCTGCAGTATGTGTAGAGTGTATTATCGCTAAATCACCCATGCAGTGGAGATTCCACCCAAGCAATAATAGCAAATTTATTGCAAAGCATAACAAGCACAAGCAAAGTTCCAGCCAATGGCCTGCCAGGTTAAACCCAGAGGCCCATTGGCTGAAATATTGCTTGTGTTTTATGTCCATATGTACAGAATTTGAAAGTGATATATTGGGTGATAAAGCCACTCTGTGGGTGATTTTGTTACAATCCACTCTCCACGTACTGTATGACTGGATCAAAACAGCAACTCAAGCATAAAACTGATGAAGTCAACTTTAGCCAATCTTCTATGTTTCCAACCTTACTGGACTCCACACTGAAGGTATTTAGGTTAACAGGTGCGAATATACCTTTAAAGCAGAACTGACCTTCCAAGTTAACTGGTAGAGTGTTGGTAGCCCATATTTAGGCTTTATTCTGAACAGCAAGTGCAACTTAACCCTTTACCTAATTAATCGGATGCACCCAACAACATAATTTACAAGTTAACCCTTTACCTAACGCGAAAAGCAGACGACACTTGCAAAAAAAATTCTTGAATAACTAATTTTTTTCATTTTTTGTCTCAAAAACATAGGTTATGACCCCTCGTTGGAACGAGCTCGTTCCAACGAGGGGTGATAACCTATGTTTTTGAGACAAAAAATGAAAAAAATAGTGAAAATTAATTGGCGATTTTTGAGAATAGCGCTGGCCGGTTTTGGCCGTTACGTTGGGTAAAGGGTTAAGCAGTTGAAAAAGAAAATTTTTCAAAACATTTTGACACAGCCATATAATGTGATTCCCCCACAAGAAAAAGCTTATTGAGCTTGTTCCAATCAGGGGGTCCTTTTGTTGTAATTTTTTGAAAAAATTTGAAAAAACAATAATTAAAATAATAAATTTTGATATCCTGTGCATTGGGTTAGGGATTGGGTTAAGGGTCAAAGGCTTCATATTCAGTGGAAGTGCTTCATATCATCTTTGGAGTGAAATTATTTAGTCAGTGTAAGAATATGCATCGTTTCAATTTATAGCGGCCTAGAGACACTCTCCCATATTTGTAACAAGGCAAAGACATGTGAACAAATTTTGATGACAAAAAATAATTTAGCACTCTACCAGGTTAAACAAGCCCTTTTCCATTTCTAGGGGCTTCAAGGGGGATTTATTATCCATTAGGAAGCATTTCTCCATTATCTTCATCAACTGCTTCATATACCTGTATGTGGACAGTCCTGGTAATTCATCCTTTTCTCCTTGGCAAAAAATATGCTGTGGAAAACTGGTGCTTCTACGGCAATTAGTGTGAAGCCTGTTCAATTGTGTAAAAATCATCAGGCGTCAGGGCATAGTCTCAATTGCCATGGATATGTAGTATGTGGTGAAGTGAAAACTTTCAAGTAACTTTAATATGTGAAAGTAGTTCGAGATACATGTATATATAATCACAATCAATGTGCAGAATCTTTCACTCGATTAGATCATGCCAATATCATGAACCATGTGAATGCTGAGAATGAAACTTGGAAGTTAGTAGGCAACTTGCTCAATATCAGTGTGAGTGAAAATTGAAAATAAGATGCAGCATAACCACAAACTAAGCATCTCACTGCTTCTATGTTGATAACCCCGGAACCTGACATCATTTTCTGGAAAGCTCTGTGAGAGCTTTCCAGAAACTGGTGTCAGATTCTGGTGTTACCAACATAGAAGAATTGGAACACATGGTTTCTAGTGGTTATGCTGCAACTTGTACTGTAAATTGTAAGATTACCAATACAGCATAGTGCAAACTACATGGTTTCATTGGTTTGATTCCTTGTGTAACCTGGAAGTTGTGCAATTTCTGCCACCACAACGCTTTCTGAAGAAGCCATCCTCAGCAACATTTTTGCTTTGGATATTTTTAGTTTCCTCGGCATTTTCCTCGGCACTGCTGATTACTGAGGGTGAATTACCAGGGCTGCATGGATACACCCCAGGCACATATTACAAGCAGTTGATTTCTGCATTTTAAAATTTATTAAAAGAATATCAATACCGGGAAACTAAAAGGACATGCCTAACAGTACTGTCACCGCAAAAGCAGATAGAGATTTTAGACATGATTGTGACAAACCCGAGACCTAGTCAAACTTCTCTGTCCAATCTTCTGGCCAAAACAATTGTTGAATGAGAAACATGAAAACATTGCATCTAAGATGCTATATGTATCTAAGTCTTTCATTATTCAATCTTGATTTTTGCAAAATTATATTAGAAAATCTTTGACCCTGTCAGACAGTTGTATGGGTGTAGGAAGCCAGAGCGAATGGATAGAATCACCGAGCAGTGGCAAGCAACTGTCAGACTCCCTAACATTCTAACTCCACACAAGCAGGGTTAGCTGGTTAGTTGGTTAAAGACAAGTGCACCATCAACATGCAGTATGCCTTAGTACACAGCGCCACTGTGCCCCCACATGGGAAATCAGGATTAAGTACCTTGTCCAAGGACACAATGCAGTTACTCCTGGCAGGGATCGAACCATGACCTTTCGGTATGAGGTCCAATGCCATAACCACTGATCCACCGTTCTCCCAGGTGTGAATAAACGAGTCATGGCATTTCACAACCCTAACATGATCCAATTGAGAACAAAAATGCTTTTACAATCACAATACTATAACTTATCAAGTACCAGAGGATCGTATCTCAATCAGATCCCGTCTTTCAGTTTGGAAAATGGGAGGTGCACTGCATACTGCTTCCTACCATATGAAGTGAGCTTATAACTCAAGGTGCATTGTTATTACATTTTCATGCATTCATTGTATTTTTTGGCCTATTTCCCAGCAAATAGATTTTAACTCTTTACTGAAAACACATGATATCAAATTTTTTGTTATTTTAATTCCCCCCCCCACCCCCAAACCCCTGCCCCCATTTCTTAAACAAAGTTCAACAAAACCATATCATGTGGCACTCCATCATTACAACATGCACCCCAAGCTCGTTCCAATGAGGGATCACATGATCTGATTTTGTTGCGTTTTTTCTACTACACAATCTGTATATTACATGGTGGATGCAGCCAATTCGTTAGATAAGGGTTAATCACTCCCCACGTAGAACCGAGGCATGCTGTTGTCTACTCGAAAAACTAAAAAAAGTAAAAATTGAAGATGTGATGGTGTGCAAGAGCAACAACTTGCATCAAAATCGAAAGACTGCAGATCACAGTTTGGTCACGACACACACAGGTGCATGGTGGTTTTGATAACAAAATATTGTGAAAGCAAACAAAGAATTTGGAAAAACAAACAATAATATTATCTGAAATTGAATGTTATCGCATTTCTCAACCGTGCTGCAATTTGCTCAAAATTCTTTATTCACTTTTGAAATTATAGTGCTGAATTTACGCTTTCAGCTTATGTAAATTACTGAAATGTCTCTTCAGGTCATGCAAATGGTGTGCAAATTCACTATGGCCTATTATTTTTGTATTTCAGCAACTTTATACATAATCAAATCAAACAACACAGAGTAGATCAGTCCTCTGCTAATGGGTGGGCAAGGACCAACATGAATGAAGAGTCTAACTTACCAGTTCAGTACAAACTTGGGACTTGACAGTATCCAGTAATCCAAGAAATGGAAATTACCATACAGGCCTGGCATTCTTAAAAATGCTGGAGGGCTAAAAATTGCTCCCCTCGCATGGTCTAGGGGAGCGAGTAGCTCTCCTCAAACTTACAAAAGTTAAAAGTGGCAAAATGAAGTTTTACTATTAATGAATTCTACCTAATGGGCTTTGTACATTTTATTTGGTGCTTCTAACAAGGTAGTCTCTGTGAGATGGCTACACTTCCCCTCCCACACCTCCGGGCCTTGGCAAGGCCCGGAGGTGTGGGAAGGGCAGTGTGGCCATCTTACAGTGACAACTGACAAAACAGAGACCTGAAGAGATGTGGGTTTTAGGGATAAGCTGGTATGCTAATCACTATTTTTTTAAAGCGAGCAGTGGGAGAGCGAATAATTCGCTCTCCTGAAACTGCCAGGTCTGACCATATCATGTGACCTTTCATTGGAATGAGCTTGTTCGAATGATATGGTTTTATTTATTTATTTATTTATTGGTGTTTTAGGGTCACATACTTATGCACAATGGCTAATCGTGACCGTGACAGTTTTACGGGTGGAGGAAGCCGGAGTACCCGGAGAGAACCACCGAGCAACGACGAGCAGTTGTCAGCTCCCCAACATCGTAACTCTGAACTCTGCACCGCAGCACAGGCAGGGTTAGATTGGTTGAAGACATGCGCACCATCGACGTGCAGTACGCCTCAGTACACAGCGTCATCGTGCCCCCATATAGGCAATCGGGGTGAAGTGTCTTGCCCAAGGACACAACGCGGTTGCCGCAGGTGGGATTCGAACCGAGGACCTCTCGGCTTGCAGTCTGCACCTCTACCAACTGAGCCACCGCACCCCCTATGGTTTTATTGAACTTTTTTTAAAAATACTCTTTTTTCAACCGATCAGATTGTAAATTATGCTGGCAGATTCATAAGATGAAGTGTTACTTTGATAGGACTCACGTATCTACTTTAGTTGTTAGTGAAGGGGTCTACATGTCAAGGGAGACAGTGCCAAATCACCTTTTGTGTACTGTAGCATCTGCAAGGTTGATGACACTTTTCTTTTTTTTTTTTTTTTCTTTTTTTTTTGGGGGGGGGGGGGGGGGGGGGGGGGAGGGGGCAGTGCAGACATGTTAACCTCCAGAATAATTTTTCACTGAGGGTGATTTTCAGGGATATGGGATGGATTTCAGGGAAAAGTTCATGCGGGGACAAAATAAAAGAAAAACCTTGCAAATTTTCAGCTCATGGACCACCATTAACACAAGGTTATATCCAGACCTAGTTGTTAATTATGCTGATGCATTTATGCTATGTTAACAAATCATAAAATAATTGGTGATTTGACCCCCACCCCCCCCCCCCCCCCCCCCCCCTCCTTCCCCCACCATCCTCTTCTTCATGACTCACCACCCACAGAGTAAGGCCTCCACGTTTACACATGTAAACGTGAACGTTTCATTTATGGGCATTAAACGTTTACAGTTCTGGTAAACGTGTACATGGAATGAAGTTTTAATAGAGTAATTTCAAAATTGCAGATTAATGCAGAAAGTCAAAGAAACAAAAAAAAAATTTCCAACTTTGCAATGCAATATTTTGGTAATGCTTCAGAAAAACTGTGTACTGGTTCCGACTGGCGCCGCCGCCACAGTAACCGAACGAAGACATCTTCAAATCATGTGATATCATATGTGACACAGTCACGTGAGCCGCATGGTACGTGCTTATCTTTGGTGTTTCCTTCGAAGCATGTGTGGGATGTTTTAGTTTATTCGGATTTACATGTATATTCCCAAAGCGATACACGATTGTTCTCGATGATTTCGTTTACCTGACATGGATTATTAATTTATTATTCACACATGGGATGATCTTAGGATCGATTTATGGAGTTTGACAGACAGACTGGCACTTGCAGTGTTTGAAAATTTGGATGCCCCTGCATGGTTTGTAGACTTTGTTTATTTTTGCGACATTGCATTCCACTCTCAAGTCCGGTATTGTCACTATTGTGTGCCATGGCAACTTGCTCCAACATTACTGTTTGAAAAAACACAAGGAATTTCACCCCGAACCCACCAGAATGAGCTCAGAGACCCCCATAAATTTCAAAATTTACCTGGGGTAGAATCCCCCCCCCCCCCCCCCCCCCCCCCCCCCCATAGATTGAGTGACTTTGCCTTTGGCATCTGCATGCTGTGATCGTTCGTCTACGTCGTTTTTGGACGAACTGTAAATCGGCTGTTTCAATAACATAAATTGTATGTCCTGTATGCAAAGATATGATGAACTTACTGTGTATTATTACACTCTTCTATCAAATATTGACTACTTGCATTGTTAGTACGTGTAAACGTTTCCATTTCGTTTACAGACAGTCATTTAAACGTTTACAATTTTGTCTAAACGTGGAAGCCTTACCACAGAGCACCACCACCTGTGGTTTGCTTTTATCAAAGTATACAAAGCTAATAATTTCCTAAGTCTGGAAAGGTTAACAGGAAAACATGTCCTAATGTTCAGTTACTTCAATAAGATTAGTACTTGGAAAGTATCTTTATCAAAATCCTTCATGCATGTGTGGACGTTTGTGCCCTGCACAAAACTTTTCTTTTCATCATTGAAGCATTTTTTTTTTTTAATTCTCATCGAACTTTTCTGGGTACAGACGACCAACAGGTAACACTTCTGTAGTCAGCACATCTGAACAAATGTAGTGTTAAAAATAAGTCCACTGTGTATAAATATGCAGTCATTATTATATAATATTTCGGCATCCTAACGACTTTAACCTATTTTTAAACTGTGTTAAATAGTTGAGGTCAAGGTGTTGTTTACGTTTTGATTTGGAAAAGGGATGAGAATTAAAGCTATTCTATGAATAGGCCCTAAATAAATATATATTATTTAATTCCTTTTCATATATTTTATTTACCAAAAAACTACATTTAAATGAAGGTGGAGTTTTCAATTTTTTGAAAGTAAATCACCTATTTTCACTTCGACACTTGCACATTGATCACGAATCTCCAATTATTAAGAAATAAACATGAACACAGTTGAAATATATATCATAAAATACTCTTATCTTAAATAAATTAAACTTAAATCCATATTTTACTGCTTCGTGATTTTTTACCAGAGTTTGAAATGCATGTTGACTGTTGTTTTACGGGATTTTTGGTCCCAAACTGATTCCTGTCCGGGAAGCCGGAAACTATACTTAAACTTTGGGATTCTCCTGGGTATTCTGGGAAAGTTAACATGTCGGAGGGGGGGGGGGGGGGGGATTTTCTACTATAGCAGACACTGATAAGTTTACCTGCAATAAATACCTTCCAATGATAGTTTGTATAGACAGAAAAAGGTCATGTATTTTGTGTTTGCATAACTTATTTTGCTGATACATGTATAAACTTTACTAATACAATTTGATGTTTCAGCATTTGGGACAATGAATGAATGTTACATTGTATGACACTTTTGTGCCTGCCAATTATGCATGTATTTCAAGTGTATTTCAAGCAATTTGTCATTAAATGCTAATGAGTATTATTATTTATTTGTAATTAGGGTTATTTTCAGCATCTGAGGCTGTATCATGAAGTCATGTTTAGCCAATCATTTATAGCTGTGATCCTATTCTACCAGTGAAACACAAATAGCTTATCACAGTAAACAGGTTCTACAGCACTTCCCGGGAGTCCCAGGGGTATAAATACTAATGATAAATTCGCAGCTCAGAAATCTATTTTAATATCCAACAATCACTGACATCTGAAATAGAGTACCATTAACCTTTTTACCTAACAAATCAGATTACAAAACAATTTTCCAGCAGAAATCCCACAAAAACCCTACCTGTGGGACAATTCCTATCTCAATTCTGCCTGTAGCATCAAGTAGTTGTTCCCCTCGACTAGAACTGGACACATCTTAAAATGGCTATCTAAGGCCTAAAAAAAATTAAAAATCGGTTTCTCCGGCCCTCTCGCATGGTCCTTTTGGCTGCCACATGCTCTCTTTTTATTACCAATGTAATCTTAAAAATGAAAGTGTCAATGACACTGTAGCTCAACTTGTCAAGACATGTACATGTATAGTATGTGACACAGCAATGACAAACATCTAGGTAATGACCTGATAACAAAGGTACATATAAAGTATTGTAACGGTCTGTACATAAATACTGACCGTAGCCTGTAACAAATGTATAGGTAAAGTATTGTAAAGGTGGGTGACAGTCAGATGCTAAACTAGAAAAGAAATCTTTGAGTCCCAGAGTGGGTCTGACTGAACCCCAAAATATTTGTTCTCATAGCACAGTGATAACAAAGGCACCCCAAAACACACTCATTCCTGTCCCAAGGTGAAAACAAAGGTACCCAAGAAGTTTCGTGAAGATCAGTTCATAAATACGAGCTGTATAGAAGTTGTGACAAAAAACTGATTGGACCTAATTTCGGTACAAAATGGCCACTGGCAGCCATCTTGAATTTTGGACCGCACTCAGAAACACTCGTTCTTGTCCCAAGGTGATAACAAAGGTACCCAAGAAGTTTCGTGAAGATCGGTTGATAAATACAGTCTCTAGCCCGAGCCGTATTGACATGTGTACTTACTGTGTGTAAGAAGCACTGAAAAAATCAAAGTTCATCTAATTTGAATAATTTCTGCACGAGAAAAAAACCTGTATTATATGTGATGTATCCCATGGTACTAAACATTCACACAAAAAATTGTTCAAATCAGCGCTTTCATATGGAAGTTCTGTGCAAAAATCCTAATTTTGTACAAAATGGCTGCCATCGGTCATCTTGAATTTCGGACCGCACCCCAAAACACTCGTTCTCATCCCACGGTGATACCAAAGGCACCCAAGAAGTTTCGTAAAGATCAGTTCATAAATACGGCCTCTAGCCCGAGCCGTATTGGCATTTGCACTTATAGTGCTGAAAGTAACACCAAAAAACATCAAAGTTAGTCTAATTTGCATAATTAACGCACGAGAAAAAAACCCGTATTATATGTGATGTATCCCATGGTACTAAACATTCATACAAAAAATTATTCAAATCAGCGCTTTCATATGGAAGTTCTGTGCAAAAATCTGATTTCACCTAAGTCTGTACAAAATGGCTGTCAGCGGCCAACTTGAGTTTCGGATTGGACCCAAAAACACTTGTTCTTGTCCCACGGTCATAACAAAGGAACCCAAGAAGTTTTGTAAAGATCGGTTCATATTAAATGCGACCTCTAGCCTGAGGCATATTGAATTGTTGACGGCCAGACGGACGACTGGCCATGGCATCAGCTAAAATTTGGCTTCGCCAAAGTTGAGCTAATAAAAATTAAATGGTTTATGTCTGATATTTTACCAAAGTTAAAAAAAATTGATAAATTTGTCCCTTGAGTGCACTCAAGGGACGAAATACACCACCACCTATGCTATTTTGTAGATTATGAGGCCTAAAAAAACATAAACCAAGAACATGAACCTTTGATGGCAAAGAAATAATTCCAGAAATAAAAAATAAAATAATATTGCCCTCATGCAATTTTACAAATAATGGCCTGAGAAACAGAAGATCTACTTTGTGGGGCCTAAGGTCCTTACATGCTATTGGCAGATATTTCTGCACAGGACAGGATCTCTCTTGCCCTTGAACTAAGTATAATTTGGGCACAATAATCAAATAAATGGAGGGAAACAAATTCTTTTTCGAAAGATTGTGTTTTCAAAGAGCCATAACTCTGCAGTGGATGGACAGAGAAACACCAATATCGAACCTGACCTGTATTTCATTGCTAAAAACATCTGAAAAATTTGGTGTCAATCCGTCAAGGCATTCAGCTTTAAATGAACCGAAACCAATTTTTTTTAGAAAAATTGAGTTTTCAAAGGGCCATATCTCTGCTGCAGATGGACTGAGAAACACCAATATCGAACTTGACCTGTATTTTAATGCTAAAAACAACTTCTGAAAGTTTGATGTCGATCCGTCACGGCATTCGACCTTAAATGAACGGAAACCAAATTGTTTACGGACAGACAGATGGGCAGACAGACTGATAACATAATACGACCATTTTTATAAACGGGTGTATAAAAAAAACACTTTCGTATTTATTTTGTACATACATGAGAATCGTGTTGCATTTGCTAAGAGAATGACAATACTATATCAATATATATGACATTCTGCATCGCAAATCGAGAGGTGATACCGTTAAAATCACACCTTGTGATGGTTTTATACATTTTGAATTTTGCTTCAGAAATTAATAGGACGAACGCGGGCCAACAAAATGGATGCGCCGCTGCTTGAGAATCAAAAGATTAATTTTGTTTAGCCTAATTCTAAAACCGGAAGCATACCCTGTTTCCAATTGAATCAGTGTCTGTGTTATAAAATTTTGAACAAGAAAATTTCCGACTGTGTCCAGTGCATCGACTTGAACTAATCAAATGATTTGTAAAGATACCTGATAAATGTGATAAATAATCATAGCCTATTCATGGCTTAGTGTACTTAGTTCAAAAATAAGCTGAGACTGTAGAAAATATTGACACCAGGCTGTGCCAGTGGTAAGTCCTGCGACAAGATAATAATTACGTCAGACAATTGGACTGAACATAAAACATGCCAACAAAAGTTTGCAGTCCAGTGAAAACAATGTGAATGAGTCGCTGATCACTCAAAAGGCAATTACAATAATTCGCTGAGTGTCAGTGTGTGGGCAGAAAATCATTGGACAGAGAAACGCAGAAACTCCAGAATCTATTAACCTTTTCCGTCTGTGGGCATTTTACAAAGTAAATTATGATTGAATAATGCTTGCATGCTGTTACCCACACAACTTTCAAGTATGGGCGATATGTTGTGGTTAGTAGAAGGGGACAACTAGTCAATCAACAATTTTGCTATTGATTATTAATGAAAATTTAGTCAATGTTGATAAGTTGATTCAACACTTGATAAATTTTTTTTATCAAATCTATTTATGGCGGCTTCATATTTTGAAAATACTTTATGGGTTGAGAGTTAAACTGTTACATTTTGAAGCCTGCACTTATTCAAACACAACAAATAATGACAATTACTGGGTTGAAACATTTCACCATTTGAAATTCTGCTTCCATGTCATGGGTGTATACATCAACATTTTCTTAACTTGTGCAACTAACTTGTACTGAAGCTGAATAAACGAATCAGTATTAAGTTAATGTGAACTTCAAAATGAAACTGACTCCTTGATTATTTTCTCTGATGTAGAAGCAAATCAACTGGAATGAATTGGTGTTAACTCAATTTATCAATTTCAAGAAGTTTCTGGCATGTCAGACACAATAAAGTTACTGCACAGAATATTCTGGAACTGATCTGACTAATAATGAAGTCAATTCAGCCTCCTTATGTTAAAATGATTGAAATGTAGAATGCATTTACTGCTGCTTAGGAAATATTATCTGTGGATATTGATGGACAAACAAGGCCTGACTTTAAAAACTTAGAAAATAATACTCAATCTACTTAACTCTTTACCTAACTGTGACCTTGGTTGTGACTTTGATGGTATGACCTTGGATCAAAGTCGTGAAACACCTTTTGAGTCATGAGCAATAATTGTACCCAGTATGAACAAGATCTGCCAATTAGATCAAATTATATGGACCGGACAAAAATGATAGAAAATATTGAAGTTTTCTTGACTGTGACCTTGACCATGAGAATATGACCTTCGGTAAAGATCATGACATACTCTTTAGTTATGGTCAGCAACTGTGTCAAGTATGAACAAGAACAGTAGTATGGATCAGGTTATAGAGACCAAACAAGGTCAATATAGCAATCTCCAAATATTATTTTTGTGACCTTGACCTTGATATGTCCTGGGGTCATGGTCACGGCACACTATTCAGTCATAGGCAATACTTGTTCAAAGTATGAACAAGATCTACCAATTAGATCAAATTACATGGACCACACAAAAAGGGTGGTAAAATATTGAGGTTTTCTTGAATGTGACCTTGACCCTGAGAATATGAGCTTTGGTCTAAATCATGACACAACCTTTGGTTATGGTCAGCAACTGTGTCAAGTATATACAAGATCAATCATATGGGTCAGACTATATGACAAGGGCAATATAGTAATATCCAAATGTTATTTTTGTGACCTTGATTGTGACCTTCACCATGAGAATAGAGACATCATTATGACTGATGGCACACTGTCTAGTGACAATACATACAGTTACAAAGTTTTGTTTAAAAATATTCAGTGGTTAAGAAATTATGGCTTGGACAAACAAAATGGTAAAATATTGAAATTTCTTGAATGTGACCTTGACCATGAGAATATGACCTTGAGTCAAGATCATGACAAAACCTTTGCTTATAGTCAGCAACTTTGTCAAGTATAAACAAGAGCAATCATATGAATCAGATTAGAGAGATCAGACAAGGGCAATATAGCAATATCCAAATATTATTTGTGACCTTGACAGTGACCTTCAGCTTGAGGGTAGAGACCTTATTAAGACTGACAGCGCTTTCTCTAGTGACAATACATGTGGTTACAAAGTTTTGTTAATATATATATTCAGTAGTTTAAGAAATTATGGCCCAGACAAACAAAATGTTGACAGACGGACGGACGGACGGACGGATGGATGGACAAACAGATGGAAGGCAAGACAGACAGATGGATGGACGGCTGGACAGGTGGCTGGACAGATGGATGACAGACGATTTAGCATTAGAAAAGCTCCAGTGACATTCTGCCAGGTAGAGCTAAAAAGTTATGGCCTGGACACAAAGAAGACAAATACAGCCTGTTCCGAGTGCCCTGACAAACAGATGACGACATCACATAATATGGTTATTTTTTATAAAAAAAATTTAAAAAAAAGAAGATGAAAACAAAGCATTTCTAAGTTGAATAACTCGGATTTAGCATTAGGCAGATGCATGCAGTAGAGCTGAATCTGTTTTGCTTTTTAGGCATATTCATTTTCCAAGGATTGGAGAGCATGTTATACAACTTATTAACTGGTCGGCACTCTCCTACAAATTGTAACCAGGCAAATCTTGTCAGATTAAATAATGTCACTTCAAAGATAATATGAAGCACAGGCACTTAACCCTTTACCCAACGCAGACATTATCAAAATTTATTATTTTCAATATAATTTTTTCACATTTTTCAAAAAATTTTAACAAAACCATATCATGTGAAATTTGTTGAAATATTTTGAAAAATTTAATTTTTCAACTGCTCAATTTGCATCGGGTGGATGCGGGCGATTCGTTAGGTAAAGGGTTAATTTGAAGCCTTTAAGCTGAAGTACCTACACTTCAGAGTAGAAAAGCGCAAATATGGGCTTCCAGCACCAGCTTGTCAACACTATTATTAAGCAAGTGAGAGTACTGTAACTTCCAACCAGAAAGACCACCAAAAGTCTGTATGTTGAAATGTGTTCTACATGTTTATATGCCAAACAAGAAACCATCAAAAATTTGAGCTCAGCCCTCAAAGCTTAGCTCGGGTAAATTTCTAAATACTAAGTTTGTTTTTTAATATGGAATATGTACTGGCTGTACTCACAAGGGTATAACAGTAATCTCAAATTCTATTAGAGCTGAAACAGTTAACCATTCAATCCATTAACCAATGATCAATGTTTTGATCAATCCAAAAAGTAATTGATCGATTTAACAATTACTGTGCTGTATTATATGAGAACAAACTTGCTCCAAAACATGCGAACATTGTCACACTGACACAATTATATGAGACAGAGTAAAGCATGCAAATTGCATGCAGACATACTTTTTCAGTTGCATGATCATTATACTGTATCAGTAGCTACAAATGGTCATTCTTAACCCTTTAACCAATGCAGGTAGAAGTCAATACTTCTTGAATTACTCAAATATTTTCAATTTTTGTCCCAAAAACATAGCTTATGACCCCACATTGGAACAAGCTCAATGAGCTCGTTCCAATGAGGGGTCATAAGCTATGTTTTTGAGACAAAAATGGAAAACTTAATAAAATTTGGAGATTTTTGTATATAGCACTGGCTGGTTTTGACCGTTACGTTGGGTAAATAGTTTATGCTGTAAATCAAAGGAGTGGCAATTATTCAGCTGCCTATTAGGGCAAGTGATTAACTGGTTAACCAAGGTTAATCCATGTGATTAATCGATCAAGAAAGCCTTTAACCATTTTAGCTCTAAACTAGAGGTACTGAGCAAGCTCACAAAGTGATACCACCCCCCCCCCCCCCCCACCTGAAATGTATAAGTTAGATTATCTCCCCTTGGAAATGTCAGAGCGGAATTATATTGCTTCATACACATCTTCATATGGAGTTCTTCCAGAGTGTAAAGTTTCATGAAAATTCTTCAAATGGTTTAGGAGGAGTTGCGCTTATAAGGATGGACAGACAGACAGATGGACGGACAGGGTGATTCCTATATACCCCCCAAACTTTGTTTGCAGAGGGTATAATAATTTAACCCTTTACCTAACATGAGAAGCAGACAACACTTGAAAACAAAATTCTTGAATAACTAAATATTTTCATTTTTTGTCTCAAAAACATAGCTTCTGACCCCTCATTGGAATGAGCTTGTTCCAATGAGTGGTCATAAGCTATGTTTTGAGACAAAAAATAAAACAAAGATGAAAACTGAATGGTGATTTTTGTAAATAGCGCTGGCCATTTTTGGCCCTTACATTGGATAAAGGGTTAATAACTGAAAATTGACTCCTGCAGTGAGAGCTCAAGGGACTCAAAACCAATTGTTGCAAATCGGGACAAATTTGTAAGCCGGAGGGTTAACCTACAATTTCATTCTTCTTGTATTGTTGCTGACCACATGTGCACATACTTACTGAAATGTTCTATGTTCATGTATAATGGTTTTACAGGTACAGCCTGTTAGAGTGCTACAACAAAACAAGATTCCCCGAGTTCAAATAATTTCACCTTCAGTAAATATGAATGAAGTTCAAATTGTCCTTCTCACTTGAACGATCGTCTTAATTGCATTTTTTTTCACTTATTTGACAGTAAGTAATTTGAATAGACTAAAGTTCACACCACTCATTGATTTCTCAACATCAATATGTATATCAGTCTCATAAAAATGTCAGTGGTAAGATAACATATTTTGAAAGGAATGATATATTATTGTGTATTTCACAATGGATTTTATCAAATCCATGACCCCAGAACAATCAGTATCTCTTGTGGTTTTCTGTCAACAAGGTGAAACGTTCTGAGACAGCAAGTGCAAAACATTATATAAAAAAAAAATTAAGGTCCACACAGAATATTTATTTATTTATTGGTGTATAAAATCACATATTTCTGCACAATGGCTAATCATGATCACTTCATGGAGATAAAGTCAAGTTTAGTCAACTGCATATACCCATTTTTGAGGACTTCCATGGCAAACAATGGTGACTCGGTCATATTTTACCAGTAAAACAGAGCTTGTTTACCACAGTAAACAAGCACTGCTTCACTTCCCAGGGTTCCCACTGGGAATTAAAAGAATATGCAAATAGAGAAAAGCAGCTTGGGTCAATAGACTTGCTGACATGTTTTATATACAAACAAACTATGAAACCACTGCTGTATCTGATGGGGGATGGGTGTGTGCAGTATTTGAAAAAAATTTAATTTTTCGAAGTCGAAAAAGGGACCAAGCCCTGATTTGAACTTGACCTGTATGTTATGCTGATACACCTACATACCAAATATTATTTGATTTGGTCAACAACGACTAAAGTTATCATCGGGAAACTAAAACAAAATAATTTTCGAAGGTAAAAAACGGCATAACTCTGGCAAACATTGTTAGACCGCACCCCAATTTGAACTTGACCTGTATTTTATGTTGATACATCTACATACCAAATTTCATTTGATTTGGCCAACTATAACTAAAGTTATCATCGGGAAACCAAAGTGGGATGGACACATGCACGCACGGATGGACAAATGTTTTTTTAAAATTTCAACAAAACCATATGTGACCCTCTATGGAACGAGATCATCAAACTCATTCCAATAAGGAGTCACATGATATGTTTTTGTTGAAATATTTTGAAAAATTTGAAACACAAATTATTAAAATAACAAATTCGGATATCATGCGCTTCAGATAAAGGGTTAAGAGACATACATGGACAACATCAAAAGAAGTTAATTTCTGGACTTAGCATCTACATTTGGTCCAGTGTGGTCAAAGCTTACTTTCCATTGCATTCTTTATTTTTTATTCCATAGCAGAATTTTTAAAAAGGTCTTTGTTATTTATAAGAGTACAAAACAAAGTTATCAGTTACATGTACATGTTACATTTTTTCTGAATGAGTATTCAAGTCTAACCAGTACTTTTTGTCAGACACTTGTCTGCTGAATGAGTAGTGCATTAAGTTTTTCTTGAGCTCTGCATGCTACATGTCATACACAGCAGGGAATACCTTTATACCAACAAAAGTCAGATCTGGGCATTAAGTCCATCAGACAGGTCAAAACTTCCAATCTAAAGTCTTTCCTGCATTTCCATTAACCCTTTGAACACTGGTGGAATCGTCCACGTCAGTTCAATGACATCAATTGGAAGAGTCTATTTTCGTCATTTGGGGTAGACCAATTAATATTTTCAACATGCAGTCATTGGGCTGCACGTTGAAAATATTAATTGGTATACCCTACACATCCACTTATCAGTTATCCTACTTACATGTAATTAAATTATGATGTATCATGTTCCCGGGCCAGAAAAAAGGCAACTCTAGTTCAAGGGGTTAAGCTGTTTTTTTGGAAACTTAAAAGTTTTCACCTACATGTACAAAAAGTATACCTAAAGCAGCCACCTAAATTATTAACTGGTGGTGTGCTAAATTTAGCTTGGTCATCAAAATTTTTGTTCACATGTCTTTGCCTTGTTACAATTTATGGGAGAGTGCCTGCAGGCACTCTTCCATAAATTTTAACAAGGCCTATTGACAGAGAGTAAATAACTTTAACCCTTTACCCAATGAATCGCCCGTATCCGCCCGCGTAATATGCAAAATCAGCAGCTGAAAAAATATTATTTTTCGAAAAATTTCAACAAAGCCATATCATGTGACCCCTCTTTGGAACGAGCTCGTCGAGCTCGTTCCAAAGAGGGGTCACATGATATGGTTTTGTTTAAATTTTTGGAAAAAATTTTAAAAACTGTATTTAAAATAATAAATTCTGAAATCGTCTGCGTTGGGTAAAGAGTTAAGTCAAAGATAAATGAAGTACATCCACAGAATAGGAAGCCTTTAAGTTGTGTTACCTGCACTCCAGAATAAGGCCCAAATATGGGTTTCCAGAACTCAACCAGTTAACATTCAATGCACTGATATTAGTGACTTGAACTGGTGCGAAAAAATTTACAAACTATGTTAGTGAATAAAAACTGTGGTAGTATTAACTAGTTGAATGTTAGAAGTCACGATCAGGTTCTATTGAAAAGTGCTGGAAGCTACTTTAGTGGTTTTATACTGTATGAACAAGATTAGTTGTTTGCTGAACACTGAAAAAAAGGTTTACCTATACGGTTGTTACAATTTACATGTAATATATATGGTTTTGTGGGAAGTTGGTCAGGGGAATGGCAGGATACCTCTTTAGTTTCATGATTCTAGGCCAAAACATTGTCAAGTTGGAGTCAGGAAACCATTTTCTGTTTGGAGTACCCTTTGAACTGTGACCTCGATCTCTCACTTTTTGCTTTTGACCCCAAAATAGATAGGATTCATCCCTTTCCTTAAGGCAGTGTGCCTGTGAATTTACATTACACAAGGCCAAAGCATTGTCGGGTTTGAGTACAAATCAGACAGACGAATCAGGCTGGAGCACCTAATGACCAAATTGACAAAGTTCATTTCTGTCCCTTTAGCAATGTATCTGCAAAGTTTCATGATCCTACACAAAGGCACTGTAGGGTTAAGAGTCTGGAAACCATTTTCGAATTAGAGACCCCTATGACATCAAACTTTGACCCTTTACCCTCCAAATTTATCCTAGGCATGCAGTGTCCCTGTTTAGTTTCATGATCCTAGGCCAAAGTGTTGTCAAATTAAGAGTTTGGAATGCAAATCGGATGGACAGATGGATGCATGCATGGACTAACAGACAGTTATCAGGGCCCTAACAAACATGAAAGTGTCAATGACACTGCACTAAACTTGTCCAAGAAGGGACAGATTTAAATAGAAAGATCCAGTAATGCCAAGTCATTCACTCAAGTTTCTACAGAAAAGACATCATACCAAAGCTACATATGAAATCTGAAAAAATCGGGTGAGGGATGGGGCCTGTTGGGTGTACTAATGGAACTGTTGACAATTTATATGTCAAATCCAAGATTGGGTGAGAGGTGCAGCCTGTAGGGTCTGCTAATGGAATTGTTGACAATTTATGTACCTAATTCAAGATGGCTACTGCCAGCCATGTTTTTCAACAAAATTCCGAAAAATTTGATAGCTCCCATCTAGACATCACACCAAAGCTACATATAAATTTTGAAAATGATGGGGTGAGGGATGTGGCCTGTAGGGTGTGCTAATGGGATTGTTGACAATTTATATGCCAAATCCAAGATGGCCACTGCTGGCCATGTTTTTCAACAAAATTCAGAAAATTTTGATAGCTCCCATCTAGACATCACACCAAAACTACATATGAAATTTGAAAAAGATTGGGTGAGAGATGCAGCCTTCAGGGTGTGCTAATGGAACTGTTGACAATTTATGTGCCAAAACTAAGATGGCTGCTGGCAGGCATATTTTTGAATGAAATTCAGAAAAATTTGATAGTTCCCATCTAGGCATCACACCAAAGCTATATATTTAATTAAAAAAAGATCAGGGGAGAGATGCAGCCTATAGGGTGTGCCAATGGAATTGTTGACAACTTATATCCAAATCCAAGATGCTGTTGGCAGCCATGTTTTTCAACAAAATTCAGAAATATTCTATAGCGCCCATCTTGACGTCACACCAAAGCTACATATGAAATTTGAAAAAGATCAGGTGAGAGATGCAGCTTGTAGGGTGTGCTAATGGAAATGTTGAAAATTTATGTGCCAAATCTTAGATGGCTTCTGGCGGCCATGTTTTTCAATGAAATTTTGAAAAAGTTGATAGCTCCAAGACATTGCCCCAAAGTCACATCTGAAATTTGGGACTAATTAGGTGAGAACCGCGGCCTGTAGGGTGTGCTAAAGGAATTGTTGGACAATATAAATCCAAAGCCAAGATAGATGCTGGGAGTTATGTTTTTCAACAAAATTCAATAGCTCCTATCTGGACATCACACCAAAGCTACAGATGACATGTGAAAAAGATTGGGTGAGAGCAGCAGCCTGTAGGGTATGCTAAAGGAATTGTTGACGGACAGACTGATGGATGGACAGATGGATCGATGGATGGACAGATGGATGGATGGATGGATGGATGGATGGATGGATGGATGGATGGATGGATGGATGGATGGATGGACAGGCATACGACTGGTTGCAACCCATCCCAATAGCTCATACATGACATTGTCAAATTGAGCTAAAAATCTACCAGCATAATACCAAATGAAAGTGTCAATGACACTGCAGCTCAACCTGTCCAAGAAGGGACTGAACGAAATAGAAGGCGCCAGTAATGCCAGGTCAGCCGTTCAAGTTTCTACAGAAAAGACATCATACCAAAGCTACAAATGAAATCTGAAATAAATCGGATGAGGGATGGGGCCTGATGGGTGTACTAATGGAATTGTTGACAATTTATTTGTCAAATCCAAGATGGCTGGTGGCAGCTATCTTTTTCAACGGAATGCAGAAAAATATGATAACTCCCATCTGGACATCATACCAAAGTTACATATAAAATTTAAAAAAGATAGGGCAAAGGTGCGGCCTGTAGGGTCTGCCAATGGAATTGTTGAAATTTATATGTCAAATCCAAGATTGCCACTGCCAACCATGTTTTTCAACGAAATTGAGAAAAAATTGATAGCTCCCATCTAGACATCACACCAAAACTACATATGAAATTTGAAAAAGGGTAGCATTACTAAATTTACCCTCTGTGAACCTCAATCTGAATCAAGGTCTCAGGCCTAAACAGAAAGAGGTACCCAAAGGTTAAACTAGAGGATTCTAGCCCAGTGTATGGGATAAAATCGGCAAAATTCACCTTCTGGGAACCTCACTCTACAAATGACAGATTGCTTATTTCCAGGCTTGGCTGGAATGCCATTAGTCACATACTGAAAAGTGTCTCAAATGCAGTCATCATAGGAGGTTGGAGGGGAGGGGGGCTGACTGAAGTTGCTGTGAATGAAAAATGCCTATTACAAACATTCTCGAAACTTTTTAGTATACAAACACCTTACAATCTCCGATCAAAGAAAAAACTTTGATATATGGGGAAAGTGAATATGCTGATGATATGCACATTTTTTGTGGCAATGCAAATAGAATATTTACCACATATGCTGAGTCAAAAAAGAAAGTATAATAAACTTTAAGGGGCAATTTTTTTAGTATTACCGACTTTAATCCAAAACAAATTACTGTCAATTCATATTTCGAGTCTAGCTCTATGAATTTGCATAATTTCATGTTCTTACTGTTGCCAGAGTCAAGTCAGGATGTCGCAATTCAGACATGGGTGAAATGAAAAGTTCACACATGCAGTCAATAGTGTGTATGTCCACCGTTTGCCTCTTGGATGGCAAGACATCCACGGTGCATGGACCTGATAAGTCTCTGGATGTCACCCTGTGGTATTGCATTCCACTCCTGCCTGAGAACATTACGTAAATCGCCTAACCTCTGAAGATCATGAAGCCATACCAGATCGTCCAATTGATCCCAAAGATGCTCGATTGGCAACAAATCTGGCGAAAGTGTGGGCCAGGGAAGAAGTTCGATGCTCTGCTCCTCAAGAAGGTCACGACAGATATGCGCCATGTGACATCGGGCATTGTCTTGCTGGAATAACTGCAATCCGATGTTAGCGTTGAACAACGGGACAAAACAACAGCGTTAAGAATTTCATCCCTATATCGCTGTCCATTCATATTACCATCGATGAAGATCAACTGCGTTCGATGTTGCAAGCAAATTCCTGTCCAAACCATTACACTACCCCTGCCAAAACAGTCGCATTCCCGTGCACAAGCATCAGAAAACCGTTCTCCTCGTTGGCAATACACTTTTGACCTATCATCAGCATGCCGTCGACAAAATCGTGATCCATCACTAAAAAGAACTGTGGGCGGACAGACATACGACGGGTCGCAATCCATCCCAATAGCTCATACATGACATTGTCAAATTGAGCTAAAAATCTACCAGCACAATATCAATTGAAAGTGTCAATGACAGTGCAGCTCAACCTGTCCAAGAAGGGACTAAACTAAAAAGAAAGTGCCAGTAATGCCATGTCACCCACTCAAGTTTCTACAGAAAAGACATCACACATGCGTCTGAAGTGGATTAACCATTCCGCCATATTACTTTTGGACTAAATCGAGCAGTAGCTGGATTTAAAAAAAGTTTCACCCTCTGCCACCCCTTCTGCCACTATTTCAGTACCTTGTCTTTTCCGTTGTTTCATTTGTCGGCGTTCGTCTAGGCCCAGGGAATGCATGTTGAAGGAGAGAGATTTACATGTTTGTTACATATTTGACATCATCAATGTTTTCCATCATATTATTGGCTACATTGCTAACAGTAATAAAAAAAAAGAACATCAATGTTGAAATCAATTTGAATAAATATGGGCAGTGTAGCCCAAATCGCAATTCATGCCTCTAACAGGCATATTTCTCTTGATGCTAGTCTATTGAATTTTTCATCAAATTAAGTAATGAATGCTTTACAGCAGCCATGACATGAATGAAAAATTCAAGAAAAGAATTTGCAGGTTAAGAGTTAAGATTGAGTTTATTCTAGTCACTGAAAGTGAAAAGCTCTTGGAGAGGAGACAAGTCTGACTGATCTGGCAGCCATATATTGTACATACTGTATATTTGCTAATGAAATTCAGTTATATCATATACTGTTGGAATGAGCTTTTTGACCACTTTTCAAGACTTTTCAGTACGCGGAGAGTAGACTGTAACAAAAATAATCCATGGAGTGGAGTTATCACCCAAAGTATCACTGTCAAATTCTGTACATATGGACAAAAAACACAAGTAATGTTTCAGGCAATGGACCTCTGGGGTCAACCTGAAGGACCATTGGCTGGAAATTTGCTAGTGTTTATTATGCTTTACAACAAATTTTCAATTATTGTCTGGGTGGAATCTCCACTCTAAGAGTGATTTAGTGACAATACACTCTTCACGTACTGTACAATTTCAACACAACTCAATCAAATGAAACTATTATTACTTTGTGTTTAAAGTCACTTTCAGCTTTTCTGGCTATATCAGGAGAACAATATAAATATAAAGTCAAGTTTAGCTAACTGTTTATACCTATGCTACCAACTTTTGAGGAATTCTCTTCAGACGTTGGTAACTGGAACCTAGTTTACCAGTAAACAAAACATGTTTATCATAGTACACGAGCCCGGCTCCACTTCATGGGGTTTCCACAGTGAGTCAAATGAACAAACACAAGAAAGGATACTCAAAACTAAGCCCCATCAGATACACCTTGGCATTAAAACAGTTAACCATAGCACATCTTAACTTAGACCTTACAAGCTGAAAAGGGAAATACTGATGTCACAAAACTGCATGAAACTTATTTGATTAGTAAAATTGAGGAATTTTGATGTTAGTAAGCTGTGTTAAATTTTTATGCACAGCATGAATGGGAAAGGTGTTTACCTGTGTTTTGTGCTAGTTCCCTCCATTTCTGTCGAAGACTCAGAAGTCTTTGGTTTTCTCCACCTGGAAATATCACAGGTGTCTTAAAATATATGTACATATATTAACAACAAATAAGTAGACCAAATGACTTGGTATGACTATGATTTTACTCATACATGCATTACATGTGCAGTGCAATTATCTCTTAACTCCTTGCATGCTGCTGGCAGATAATCCCGTCCAGGACAGGATTCTCTTGCAAGTAAAATATGTATAATTTGGTCATATTTAACCCTTTGAACACTGGTGGTATCTTCCATGCCAGTTAAATGGTAGAAATTGGAAGAGTCCATATCCATTATTAGGTGGTAGAGCAATTAATATTTTCAATGTGCAGCCTTCAGGCTGCACGCTGAAAATATTAATTGTTCTACCACACACGTTCACTTAGTAGCCATCCTACTTAATGAAATTATGACTTATCGTGTTGCTGGACCAGAAAAGCGGTCTCTCGTGTTGAAAGATTTATTCCAATTTCCACCCTCTAAATTGAATGGACTTTTTCATCAATGATTTCTTGACTTAATTTTAGATAATTTTTCATCAAATCTAGTCATGGCTGCTTCATAGCAGCCATGACTAGATCTGATGAAAAATATCTTAAAAATACCCAGCATGTTAAGAGTTAAACTTGCCTAGCATTTTCCTAGCCCAGGAAGCTCTTGCTTACTAATCACATTTCTTAATAACTCTAATTTTCTGTGCAATACAGTACAGTAAATCCCACAACAAAAATACAAGTAAACCTCTGAATAATATGAATGTATATCTTTAAAATTACCTTTTTGGGGTCAAGCATATTTAGTACAAAAATATACAGAAGTCCTTGCAGGGACACTCGAAATTCCAGAAATGAATAAACATAGCTTGAGTATAATGTGCAATTCTGTTCCACGAAATTGAAAGTCTGCCAGTGATTTTTCATTATCTTTCTATAAGCGTGTTATTGAATGGATGGACTGTCACCATGCGCGTGACAATACTAAATTAATAATTATTACCAGTTTGTACAGGCTTGTTCAGTTTGTGAATAATTTTGCACTATTTCATAAACAAAATAGAGGTGATCCCAATAGGTACATATTATCGACAGTACTAGTACATCATCAACACAAATTATTACTTATTCAGCAGTGACCTTATAAACACATTTTAAAGTCAGAAATCAATATTCAGCCACCAACTCTTAACGTGATAGATAAATTTTGATTGTTAGAATTAGTTCATATCAGTTTGCCTTGGGATAATTTATTGGAGAGTGCCTATGGGCACTCTCCAATAAATTGCAACAAGAAAATCTATATAAAACAAGAGGCCCCATGGGGCCTGAAGCACTCATCTTGAACAGAACACAATATAAACAGAGTCCAAGAATGAGTACATTAAGCAAGCCATCTCCATAGGCTACTTTGTCAATCCTTAAGTCCCTCAGGAGTGACAAAAATAATCCAGCCATCATGCCTTTTCTTCAGTTGATCATAAAGTAAAATGTAGAGCTCCCCTATGAAGCCCCTTGATACAACCTATGTGGATTAATCTTAGTTACACACCTCTAGAGGGTACTGAATACAAAATTTTTAATTCTTCAGCAAAATGGCCAATTCCGGCTCCCATAGGGAGCCCAAATATTAACCCAAGCTCTCGATTTGAACACAGTTGAATCTGACATCCCTGGAGATGTTGTGTACCAAAAATGTAAGCATTCTGACTGTTGGATCTGAAGAAGAGAAATTTTAAAGAAATTTCTCCATATTGCACCAAGTTAAAATTTGGGCTACCATAGCGAGCCCAAATATTAACCTATGGATCCGATTTGAACAAACTTGAATCTGAGCCCCCCCCCCCCCCCCCCCCCCCCCCCCCCCCCCCGTATTTTTCGGCAGTTTGAAGTATAGCCGAAAAATATTGTCTTCGATGTTTCGTTTTGCCTTTACTGGTTTCTGTAGTTTTTATGCGCTATCCATTAACAGTGTGCTGTGCACTGTATGTTATTGTGCGGGTAGTCCGTGCATCGTGTGACGCAGAGTTGGTCAGTCATTCTTGCTATCAAACTTTATGCCATTGTTTTAGGTGTTTTTCTGTTTTAATTTGGAATGTTTACAGTTTGCATATATTTAAAACAAACAAACGACGACGACAAAGAGGCCTGTCTGTGCTTCCATGGTTGCGCCTGGCTTTGCTTCGGACAGCAGGTTTCCATAGTTCCCTCCATTCCATAAAAAAAAAAAAAAAAAAATTATTAGGGTTATCTATGGTTTTCCCTAGGCCGCCACATGACCGTCATATGTTGAGTGTACCAGTTTTCTGTACGCAAATTGACAATTTATTGTGTCTTCATGGATATATTAATGATTTAAATTTGATTAAATACACATCGCCGGCTATTCACTGTGCTTGGCTTAACTGCATTAGCGAGTTGTTTTTGTGTTACTGGCGGTGGGTTTTGGGTGGGGGTAGGGTGATTTGGGTTCTGAGAAACAGGGTAGACTTTTGAAGAAATTCCCTCATATTGTACTAAGTTAAATTTCAGGTTCCCATATGGAGCCCAAATATTAACCCAGGCACTTGAATTGAACAAACTGGATCTGACCCCCCTAGAGATGATGTATACCAAATATGAAAGCATTCGGACTGGTGGATCTGAAGAAGAAGATTTTTAAAGAAATTTCCTCATATTGCACTAAGTAAAAATTTGGGCTACCATAGCGAGCCCAAATATATACCTAGGGATCTGATTTGAACAAACTTGAATCTGACCCCCCCCCCCCCCCCCCCCCCCCCCCCCCCCCCCCCCCCCAGAGATGTTGCATACCAAATATGAAAACATTCTGACTGGTGGATCTGAAGAATTCATTTATTTATTTGTGTTTAAGGTCACATATTTTTGCACAATGGCTAACCATGACCGTGACAGTTTTACGGGCGGAGGAAGGTGGAGTACCCGGAGAAAACCACCGAGCAATGGTGAGCAACTGTCAGCTCCCCAACATACCAACTCCACACAAGCAGGATTAGCATTGGTTGAAGACAGGTGGACCATCGACGTGCAGTATGCCTTAGTACACAGCGCCATCGTGCCCCCACAAGGGCAATGGGGGTGAAGTGTCTTGCCCAAGGACACAACGCTGTTGCCGCAGGTGGGATTCAAACAGAGGACCTCTCGGCTTGCAGCCTGCACCTCTACCAACTGAGCCACCGCGCCCCCGGATCTGAAGATGATTTTTTTAAATTACCCCCCATATTGAACAAAGTTAAAATTTGGGATTCTGTAGGATGCCCATATATTAACCTAGGGACTTGGTTTGTACAATCTTGAATCTGACCCTCATAACAATGATGTATACCAAACATTAAGAGATTCTGACTGGTGGTTCTGAAGAAGAAGATTTTTAAAGAATATTCCCCATATTACCCTATGCTAAAAATTTGGGCTCCTGTAGTGAGCCCAAATATGAACCAATGAACTTTATTTCAACAAACTTGTATCTGACCCCCCCTATGAATGCTGTATACCAAATATCAAAAGATTCTGATGATTGGTTCTGGAGAAAAGATTTTTTAAAAATTTTGCAAATATGCTGACTCAGCATTTTTTCGATGCCCATTACAGAACACCCTAACATAACCGATGGCAATTTTTTTTTACCATTCAATTCTACTGGTCCTAAGGATACTTCATACCAAAAAACAGCTCTCTCTTTTCAGCATAAGCCCGTTATAGGCTTCCAGCATTCATTCATTTATTTATTCAGGGATGCACAAACTGGGCAAACGTCCATTACGTTCGTCTAGCAGTTTTCAAAAAAAAATTTGGATAGCCATTTCTCGCTCTTCTAAATTGTTAATGCGTTCTGAGTTGGAGCCTCAAAGAAATTCAACTTGTAACTTCATAATTTCAAAGAATGCGCCGACAAACACATTGCAAGCGATGCAACAGTGTAGATAGCAAAACAAATCGAGTCGCTATAATCCGTTTCTACTAATGCTCAAGTAGTACTATAGGTGTTAGCTTGATGATGTCACACGCTGAAATAAATAGACTATAGGGAAAAATGTGCATGCTTTGATTACGCTACCTGAATCTTGTGATTCCTTTGATCCTTTCCGACAAAGAGATGCACGTGTTCTCTGAAATGCACAGACAGGTTGACAACGTCATAAGTTTCATAACTCTTTGAAGTTGATCGACAAAACAGTATTCCATGATGTAGGACATGTACAAAGCTAATGTTTAAGGACATTGTGTCTACGGTGCATCGGTTTTCTGTGAGTACTGTCAATGAAATATATTCCCATTGCATGCCAGTATGGAGATGAATTTCTTAGTAGTTCAATGCGGGTTGTTCCCGACTTCAATAGTAATCAATACCTCATATTTTCAGACACAATATCAGGAGTATGGTTATCCGGTTGATGAGTTTATTTGCAACCAGATGCAAACCAGATATCCGGCTAACTGTGGCAGCTCCATATATTACACATTAACAAAAATGCGAATATACATGTGAATGGTTATCTAAATTTGGAGGGTTATCCAAATGTTTTTGGTATAAACATTTTGGGGTTGTCTTATTCAATTTGTGTACCCCATTATTTACTGGTGTCTAAGGTCACATGCTTCTGCACAATGGCTAATCATAATCACAACATGGAGATAAAGTCAAGTTTAGTCCACCGTTTAGACCAATGTTGTCTATTTTAGAGGACCTCAACCCAAGCATTAGAAACTGGGTACTACATGTATTTTAACAGGAAAACACAGCTTGTTTAACCACAGAAAACAAGCACTTCCTGAGGTTCCCATGCAGGACTGGGTACTATTTTAACCCTTTACCGAACACAAAAAGCAGCCAACACTTGCAAAAACTTGCTAGCCTCTGAATTACCACAAATTATCTAAAAGAAATATCCCTTTGTAGCTTTCTAAATGGCATCACACTTCAGCACATGACGTCGCCTTTAAAGTCACCTTGAAGGATCGATCAGCTGATCTTTGCTATTGTCTTGAAACTGTTTGCAGTCAAATTGGGCTGAATATTGTGCAGTAAAATGTCACATAGTATATATTAACAAGAGGCCCCAAGGGGCCTGAGGGCGCTTAACTGACATGGTAGCCTAAATATCAACCCAGAGAATTGATTTCAACAAGTTGCATCTGCTCCTCCTAAGAAAAGCTTATACCAAATATCCAAAAATTCTGACCAGTGGATCTTAAAAAAAAAGATTTTTAAAGAATATTCCTCATATTGAACTAAGTTATAATTCGGGCTCCACAGGGAGCCCATATATGAACCCAGGGACTTGGCTTTAACAAACTTGAATCTTCACCTCCCCCCCCCCCTCCTCCCCCCCCCCCCCCCCCCCCAAAGGATGCTGTTATTCAAATATCAAAACATTCCAAGTGCTGGATCTGAAGAAGATTTTTAAAGAAAATTCCTCATTTTGAACTAAGTTATCATTTGGGCTACCACAGTGAGCCCAAATATGAACCCAGGGACTTGGCTTGAACAAATTTGAATCTCACCCCCCTAAGCATGGTGCATACCCAATATCAAAAGATTCTGCCTGGTGGATCTTGAGAAGAAGATTTTCAAAGAAATTTGCCTGAAATGCACTAAGTTCGAATTCAAGCTTCTACAGTGAGCCCAAATATAAATCTAGGGAGCCGATTTGAACAAACTTGAATCAGATCCACCCCACAATGTTGCATACCAAATATCAAAAGATTCTGCCTGCTGAATCTGGAGAAGATTTTTTAAGAAATTTACCTGAAATGCACTAAGTTCGAATTCAGGCTTCTATAGTGAGCCCAAATATGAATCCAGAGGGCCGATTTGAACAAACTTGAATCAGATCCACCCCACAATGTTGCATACCAAATATCAAAAGATTCTGCCTGCTGGATCTGGAGAAGATTTTTTAAGAAATTTGCCTGAAATGCACTAAGTTCGAATTCGAGCTTCTATAGTGAGCCCAAATATGAATCCAGGGGGCCGATTTGAACAAACTTGAATCAGATCCACCCCTCAATGTTGCATACCAAATATCAAAAGATTCTGCCTGCTGGATCTGGAGAAGAAGATTTTTGAAGAAATTTGCCTGAAATGCACGAAGTTCGAATTCGAGCTTCTATACTGAGCCCAAATATGAATCCAGGGAGCAGATTTGAACAAACTTCAATCAGATCCACCCCACAATGTTGCATACCAAATATCAGAAGATTCTGCCTGCTGGATCTATTTTTCCTATTTTTAGCTCCCGAGGTTCCCACGTGGCAATGAGAAAAAGTTTTTTGCATCAATCAACTACTTATGACCCATTATCATCTCATATCAAATTTGGTTCAAATCGACCTCACAGTTCTGAAAATAGAAATTTTAGGAGTGGCCAAAATTTTTGCCCCTCCCATAATGAAGGCAAATAATGCCCGACAAACTTCTCTTGAACAAACTTGATTCTAAACCTCAAAAGGACTCTGTATACCACATATCAAGTCTCTGCTACTGGTGGTTCATTAGAAGCAGATTTTCAAAAAATTTGGCCATTTTTTCCCCACACCCTCTGCTCAATATGAGCCGAAACCTATTTTGGATAAAAATCAAAATGCCCCTACATAGCCACTACTTACATGAAATTTAATTAAAATGTGGCCAGTGGTTTAGGAGAAAGAGGCTCAAACACCACCTTCACGCAGGACAGACGATGGACGAAGAGTGATTAGAAAAGCTCACCCTAACTTTCAGTCAGTGGAGCTAAAAAGAATTATCTCATTTGTGTGGACCTGAAAGTATTATTTATTATATAAAAATAAAACTTCCAGGTCCACACTCATGAGATAATTCAATAAAACAGTGTAGATATCCTCTATATATAAAGGAATCAGAAATGGATATTGAAGAAATCAGAAGTACATTGTTGTGTACTGTATTTGAAGAGTTTCATACAAGAAACACAAATAATTTGCAGAAAAAACTTAAATATTTCAAACTCTGTATTGGTTCCAGGTCAAAATGTCTGATATGCAAGTATGTCCTGCTATCACAATTTGGACTCTTTCCCATTTCAAAATGTTTGGCCCTCGCCCCGCTTTATTGGCATTTAAATTTACATTATGTACTTCAGAATTGTCTAAACTGTGATGACCAATATCTCGGTATTATGCAATCAATAGCCATGACTCGAAAGACCTTGACACATATTTTGAACCTCCAATGAGTTTCATCTTGATTTTCAAAGGTACCAAGTTGATAATGTCATACTATGCTTGAGATATCAGCATGACCACCTTTCAAAATTTATGGCTCTATTTTTTTCATACTCAGATTATATCATGCTCTGAAAATTGATAGGGGACAACAATTTTGAAAGTGAGTAATGAAATGCAGGTATGAACTTAGGGAATGCATTCATGCGAAAAAATCAAATGACAAGACATGTGGTTTTAGCTTGATATGGATTCATCACAGCATTGATCTCAGCGTATGGTAAATGGTTTTGCGTTGAGAAATTATATTCAATTAACTGGGTCATTCAGTTAAGAGATATCCAATTTATTTATTTATTTATTGCTGTTTATGGTCACATACTTCTGCACAATAGCTAATCATGACCACAACATGGAGATAAAGTCAAGGTCAGTCAATCGTTTATACCCCATGTTGCCTATTTTAGAGGACTCACACCCCAAGCATTAGTGACTGGGTCCTATTTACCCAGTGAAACAGAGCTTGTTTACCACAGTAAACAAGCACTGCTTCACTTCCCAGGGTTCCCACGGGGGAGATATCCAATTAAGTGAGCTCCACTGTAACATGCTTGAAATATGAGCATGTCACACTTTCAAAATGTTTGGCTCACACCCACATTTTTGGAGTGTAAAAATACATGTATAATAGTGCTGAAACGAATATTCGAATATTCGAATTAGAATAGCAAACAATGCTTATTCAAATACAAATTCAGTATTTGAATATTTGTTTCAGCACTAGATGCTAAACTAAGCAATAAATTCTACAAAACTGAATTTAACTGAATTCATTGGCTGGAGTGGCTTCCAAATTACGATACAATTAATGGGTCTAACTGCGTGATAAAACGGAAGCCGATGTCTCCATGTGCTTACACCAAACAACCGGAGCCGCAAAAAATAAATTGGTCTAAAAATAAATCTTTGGTGTTCCAATATTCGGTTCTGTCAAATATTTTTAAGCGAAATTCAACTTTTCCCCCAAAATTCCCTTGTATATTGTGGTCTAATAAGACATTTCTGCACTTTGTTATTGTGCTAAAAAACTTTGAAAGCAAAAAACAGGTCACTGAAGAAGTGTACTCTGATGACGTGATTGTTCCATGACCTGCATAGCTTAATCAACCCCCAAAGAAAAGCTGGACAAACTTTTAACAATAGCCTCATTGAATATTAAATACATCACATGACCAAACAGTGAGATTTGTTTGGTCAGTATGTACACTACGTAATGCAAGTTGTAAAAACTTCATTCAATAGTAAATATCATTATGTGACGTTTTGTTTTCTGACCAATCTTATTACAGCAACATTTCCCCAAAATAAGAATATGTTGAAAAAGCTGAACATTTGTAGATGTACATATGTACTTCCGCTGTCACAGCCTGTCAGAATTAATTAAAATGACACAACAGTTTGCCGGCATAATGTTCACACCTCATTTGTGTGTTTTAATCAGTGTAATGGAATCACGAATCTTTGACCAGTAACTTAATCTATTTTTTTTAAAATTAGAGAAGCACGAAAAAGAGAGCTTCTTGTTTCCAATGTAGAATCGTGAGTGCGATAACACACCACAAATCGAAAGCACTGAATTAATTTTAATAAAATTAAATTTCTTAAAGGAACACAAAGTGGAAACTTCAAGGCTTTCGAGAATACACTCAGACGACTACTCGATGAGTGATTCACTAACTGGTTAATAGATTTGTTCAGTACTAATTGCGTTGGCGTCGACGTGTCGAAAAATCGTTTCAGTACTGTACATAATGGTCATAATAGTTTGTGGCGTGATTTCATCGAAACTCGAATACGAATCGAATATGGTCCGCGAATATTCGAATACAAAAATTTGGTATTCGTTTCAGCACTATGTATAAACTTCGAGAATGCATTAGGGGTCACAATATGTGATTTCCTGCAATTCAGAAAAATGCACTCAATGACCTCAGTGACCTTGTCCCATATTTTGAACCTCCACAGAATTTCGACTCATTTGGTGTTGGTCTGGGTCCACAAGTCATATCATACTTGCGATACATGTATACATGCATGAGCATGATCCACATTCAAAATTGTTGGCCTCACCCACTTTTTTTAACATAAAAATACACGTTATGAACTTCAGAAATGCATCGGGCGGGGGGGGGGGGGGGGGGGGGGGGGGGCATAAAATGCGATTTCCAGTAATTCTGAAAAATGCACTCAATGATCCTTGATGGCCTCAGTGACCTTGACCAACATTTTGCACCTCCATGAGTTTTCATTCATTTGATGCTGTCTAAGGTGCATAGGTCATGTCATGCTTGAGATAAAGGCATGACCCACTTTCAAAACTCCCCAAGGAAAACCCCCAATACCCTAACACATGGATGGCTGAGTACTAGTGACTGTCTGTCAAGAAGCCAAAAAGTTGCGAGATTGGAATTTTCATATTCAAGTTATCGTGCGTACAAGGAAGTGGGTAGAAGACAAGGAGAGTAAGAAGAAGAAAAAAGAAAAAGATGGCATACAATCTGTGTTTCACACAGACTAACCATCACTTCCAAGTATGTGTCATAACTAAGTCATTACCTTACACAGGAAAACATGTACATCTGTCTGACATAATGGCCAAAAGAAATGTATTTTCACCTTCATGACATATTACCAAATGGAATGCTGACACACCTTCTTCTAGGATTCATATTTCTCATATAATTACCGTTGCTGGTCAGAAATGGAATATTTAGCCTTTTATGACTATTATTTATTGATTGAATAGCAGGCCATATTCTTCACAGGAAAGGATTTCCACAGTATAATAACCATGATCAATCGTTTCATAAATGATTATGGTGTTCTACATTAACTCAATACAAGTTGACAGAATGTTTAATGTTCATTGTGGGTTTTAGGTTACTTTTAGCATATATGGCTATGTCAGGACTACTCTTAAATCAAGTTCAACCCCCAGCACTCTGGTAGTGCAACAGAATTCTCTCCAGTCACTCTGTTTTTCTTTTGTTTAACTATGAATTTAACCAATTATATCTTGTTTGACAGAGCTCACTGAGCTCTGTCAAACAAGGCATATTTGGTTAAATATCAAACTGCATTATGGGAAATATTCGCAGCTGAAAACTTTGCCATTTTGACATCTGAGTGCAAAGGGTTAACCATTTATTTGTATCTGTTACCAACTTCACAAGAATCACAGGACTTGGTTATCCAATCCAATGATACATTCACCAAAAAAGCGTAACTTTTTTACCACAGTGAACAAGCACTACTCCACTTCCTGGGTTTCTCATAGGAAGTGGGAAGTATAATTTGGTCAAAGAATTATATTCTTTTCTACCACAGTGAACGAGCACTACTCTACTTCCTGGGTTTCTCAAAGGGAAGTGGGCAGTATAATTTGGTCAAATAAATATATACTTTTCTACCACAGTGAAAGAGCAATACTCCACTTCCTGGGTTGCTCATAAGGTAGTAGGCAGTATAATTTGGTCAAATAAATATATACTTTTCTACCACAGTGAAAGAGCAATACTCCACTTCCTGGGTTGCTCATAAGGTAGTGGGCAGTATAATTTGGTCAAATAAATATATACTTTTCAATCACAGTGAACAAGCACTACTCCACTTCCTGGGTTTCTCATAGGGAAGTGGGCAGTATAATTTGGTCAAATAAATATATTATTCCAGTACCAAACCATTCATCATATATTCAATATGTTTTAGGTTTCAGAGTGTGGTGATTCAGTTGTTAGAGCATTGAACTTTAAACCAAAAGAACAAGGGTTCGGTCCTGACCAGTGGTAACTGTGTTGTAATAATAATAATAAATGTAGTTTAACTCTTTGCATGCTGCTGGCGGATATTCCTGCCCAGCACAGGGTTTCTCTTGTCACTGATATTAGTATAATTTGGGCATATTTAAACATATTTTCCCCTGTAATTTGAATGGATTTTTTCACCAATGATTTCTTGTTATATTTAGATTAATTTTTCATCAACTCTAGTCATGGCTGCTTTACAGCAGCCATGACTAGATTTGATGAAAAAATATCTTGAAAATACTCAGCGGGTTAAGAGTTAAAGCCGAAAATCCTCATAGGCTCTTGGGCTTAACACACAAAAGAAAACTTTATATATATATGTATATCACTCTGCATTTCCTATTTGCTGACTGTCTCCAAGCGGATGAATCGCAATCAGCGGTCTTCATCTAAGTTATATACCCTCTGGAACAAATTTGATTTGAGTGCTGATCGGAAAGATGGGAGACTCTGGGATGCTTTCAGCCCACTCGGAAGCAGGTTCCAAAGAAATGGGGCAGCCACCGAGAAGGCCCTATCGCCAGCTGTTGTGAGGTCACCTTGAGCAAGGCACTTCCTCCTGATTGCCCACATGTGCACCCAGTGGTGCTGTGTACTAAGGCATACTGTATGTCAATGCTGCACTTGCCTTCAACCAATACTAACCCTGCTTAATCAGAATTATTATGTTGGGGTGGCAGACAGTTGCTTGCAGTTACTCAGTAGTGCTCTCAGGGTATTCTGGCTTCCTCTACTGCAGAACTGTACAACACAAGGTGACTCTGGCAGCCTAAAGTGTCATTAAACCCCAATAAATAAATAAATAATAAATAAATAAATAAATGTTTGAGACTTTACTGTTTAAGGTCACTTTCAGTTTGGCTGGCTATACTATAACTGCAACATAAACACATTTTTCAAGTGAAGCTTAGTCATTCGTGTATATAATCAGGCTGCCTATTTCAGAAGATTCTCAACCCCAGGCAGTGGTTACTGGATCCTTCTATATCAGTGGAGTGGAAGTGGTCTACTCCAGTAAAGAAGCACTGCTCCTGTATGCCTAGGATTACATCAATTGGGTACATGATTTAGATCTGGCCAAGACCAAATCCCAATTAGGATCTGGTCTTGTCCACTTCTAAATTGGACTAATCCAAATCCTAATTGGGATCTGGCCTAGTCCAAATCCCAATTTGGATATGGCCTTGACCAATTCGAAATTGGCCTGGATTTGGATCAGACCTGTGACAAACATATTGGGTTTGAGTGATCACTTGACCATTTTTATCTGTTTATTCTTAATTTTCATCACAATGAATATTAGCTCCAACATCATTTAATACTTCCAATAAAATGTTTATTAGGTGGGAGGGTTTTTCCTTCAAAGTTTTGCTTGAAATCACTTAGTTCACGGTAGTTCAGTCACTTTTCACTGAAGGCAGGGCGAATTTGGCCAATCCAAGGCAACTTCTTTGCCCAAGTTGCCTGATCTCTGGGTGTAGGCAACTGTTTGTACCAACATGCATGCTGCTGACTTAGAGAACTTTCACCCCTGGACTTGGTTCCCTGGTCCTATTTTATCAGTAAAGCAAAACTTGTTCACTACAGTAAACAACCTATGCTCCATTTCTCTGCCCCACTGGTGCACTTCCCCAAACAGGCCTGGCATTCTTAAAAATGCAGGAGGGCTAAAAATCACTCCCCTCACATGGCCTGGGAGAGCAATTAGCTCTCCTCAAGCTTACAAAGACTGAAAGTGGCAAAATGAAGTTTTATTATTAATGAATTCTGCCTTGTGGGCTTTGTACACTTTATTTGGTGCTGTAGACAAGGCCCGGGGGTGTGGGAGGGGCAGTGTTGCCATCTTACAGAGACCACTAACATAGCAGAGATCTGAAATCTGAAAAGATGTGGGTTTTAGAAATAGGCTGTTATGGTAATCATTATTTTCTAAGTCCAGGGGGGCTAGTTTTCACCCTCCTTAATTTTTTTAAGGCAAGCAAATAAATCACTCTCCTGAAAATCCCCGGCCTGCCAAAATAATAGGAACACAACTCAAATTAAACAACATACCGAGTGAGAAATATAACTTTTCGTAAATCCAAAACAGGATCATTTTTGGGTCCATAATAATATGTACATTCTGCGGAAGAATAAAAAACTGAACAAGTTGTTGAAGACATTTTTCAGAGAAAACTTACCTGGTATGTGCCTATTTTTATACATATATAGTGACAATCATTAGATGAATCACATGTGGTGAATTATAGATTTTTTACTCATAATGATTAACACACTGGAAGAACAGCTTCAGAGGGTAGACATGTGTGTACTTGTGTTCAGGTACTATTGATTTTTCACAATGATGTAATTCAAGATGGAAATACCCACAATAACACATCATCATACTGCAGAAGCTGAAGGAGTGTGCCCCCACAGTTTCACAAATTGAATGCAAGGCCGTGCAAGTAATGTTCATTTCAGGGTTGAATACAAGGATGTTCAAGCTCTGTTTGAGACCAATTTAAAGAACTTGCAGGGACATTCAATTAAGAGAAAGAAAAAATCAAGGATGTTTTCAATTTCATTACTCGCTTGCCGTGTGGCTCACAACCCATCAAGCTCATCCATTTATTTACATTACCATAACCCTTAAGTCCCCATGCAGCCACAAACTGCCCCTTTTATCACAAAGGTGTTGCCAGAATTTCCTCAACAGGGTGGTTTGTGCTCCCCAGGTATTCCCCCCGACCAGCAATAATAAGAATACAGTGGAGCCCACTTAAGTGGATATCTCTTAACTGAATAACCCTGTCAATTGAATATAATTTCCCAATACAAAACCATTTACCATACTGTACAAATTTGACATGTTAATTAAATATAGGTTATAGAGTAAACTCCTGTTAATTGAATAAAAAATCTTGTAACCTGTCAAGAAATTACCCTGACTCTCCCCAGTTTTCCTTTGTTTATAGACCTATTTGGCCTCAGTACATCCAATACAGGCAATTAATCTATTATATCTTGTTTGGCAGAGCTTACGGAGCTCTGTCAATCAAGATATAATAGAATAAATATTAAGTTTATCTGTAGAATACAGGAAAGTGACACAATCCCTGTTAATTGAATACTCCTGTTAATTGAATAATTTCCATTGGCAAATGGCTATTCAATTAACAGGGTTCCACGTCATGACGCGATACACATCGGTACGGCACTTAACGTAACGGAATTAGAATTAGTGAAAAATGAAAGCCGCTTAGAAGGAAGTAAACTTCCGAGCATGACGGCAATTTGACGAAGTTATATAAAATATTTGATGAAGTGTGTGTCTTTCATATATTCATATTTTATATTTTTCACTTTGTTTAGATTTAATTGTTTTTCGGCTTTGCTGCCGCAGAGAAGACATCAATTATTAAATGGCAGCTTAGTTTACTTTCATTCTATTCGGTCTTCCGTTGTCTTTTCAATCCAGTGCCTAATTTTATGTCGATTAATAAATTGACAGCAAATTCACATGAACTTTCTGTATTTATTAAACAATATACGGTTGTCCACTTGCACTAATCTTTGGGAATACGAGTAACTCATTACCAGGGCAGAGGGGAGCATGGGATGGAGATTAATAGCTTTTCAGTGACCTGCATCCCTGTACATAAAGCAATATTGAACCTTTAGTCTGATCAGGTTACACGCAGGTCCTGACCTTAAATTTTAATTGGAAACAAATTTTCTTTGTAATCAATTGGTAAGTCCCAAGAATACACTTCCACCAAAAAAGTTTCCAGCGGTTCCAGACTATCAGCCAGTCACCTGTTGTGTCTGGCTGATTCAGCAAATGCTCGACCTAATTACCAATTAAGTCAGTCCCTTTGTTTGTAAATTGTAGTTAATCCCATCTTGGTTATAGTGCACGTAAGCATCAGTGAATTCTTAATTCTTGGAAATTTTACCCTCCACCATCCCCAATACTCTCCACCAGTCTGCTTTTGGCGGCGTCTCATCCGCCCATCTCATCTTATCCACCCATCTCCTCGCATCTTATCTGCCCATACATATCATATATATCTTTCACATATTCATAGTTAAAATTTTTCACTTTGTTTAAATTTAGTTGCTTTTCGGCTTTGCTGTGCACAGAAGACATCAATTATTGAATGGCAGCTTAGTCCACTTTCATTCTTCTTTTAACACAGTGAAAATGCAATGCCAAGAAAGGGAAATGAAAATCAAAGTAAAATTACAAGTTTAAATTAAGAAAATTGAATCGATCTCGCTGGAAAATTTCCTCCCAAGAATTAAGAATTCACTGATGCTTACGTGCACTGTAACCTAGATGGGATTAACTACAATTTACAAACAAAGGAACTGACTTAATTGGTAATTAGGTCGAGTTCAGTCACTGCCAAAGAAAATAGTGAATTCCTGTCATTGGCTGAATCAGCCAGACGCAACAGGTACTTGTATAGTTATTTATTCATTTAGTGGTGTTTTAGGTTATTTTCAGCATCTATGACTATATCATGACTGCAATACAAGTACAAAGTCAACTTTAGTCAATCATTTTTACTGGTGCTGCCCACTTCACTAGGGACTTTCACCCCAGACAATGATTTGTTTCCTGGCCCTATTTTACCTGTTATTTATTTATTTATCCATTGGTTTTTAACTGGTAGAGTGCTGTAAGCCCATATTTGGACTCTATTCAGAAGTGCAGGCATCAGAACTTGAAGGCTTCATATTCTGTGGATGTTTCATATTACCTTTGAAGAGAAATTATATAGTCTCTGTGGATTTGTGTTGCCTGTTGGCGCTCTCCAAAAAATTGTAACAAGGCAAAGACATGTCAACAAATTCTGACAACCAAAAATAATTTAGCACTCTACCAGTTAAGGCCACATATTTCTGCCTAATGCCTGAGCATGACTACAACATGGAAACGTGAGGCGCTCACCTGACATGTTAGTCTAAATATCAAACCAGGGACTTGACTTGAATAAGCTGCATACGCTCCTCCTAAGAAAAGCATATACCAACTAGATGAAGCGATTGTGCCCACACAATACACAGGATTTTCCTTCTATTTTCAGTTCCTGCACTTTTACGTCCCAAAATTGAGATAAACACATAAAAAAACAGATTTTTTTTTATTTTTGTTTGGAAATTTTCGAAGTCCCAAACAAAATATTTTCAGACTAAAATTTTTTTTTCTTCTTCAAATTGACCAAAACGCATAAAAAACCAAAAAACGAATTTCAAATTGGTCAAAAATTTCTAAGTCCCAGCCGGACCCCAAAGTTTCAGTGTAAAAAAAAAAAAAAATTTTGTCTTAAAATTGACCGAAACGCATAAAAACCAAAAAACTCATTTCCAGATTTTGGCCCAAAATTTCTAAGTCCGGACCGAGACCCCAAATTTTCAGCCTAAATATGAACCCAGGGACTTGGCTTGAACAAACTTGAACCTCACCCCCCTAAGCATGCTGCATACCAAATATCAAAAGATTCTTATTGGTAGATCTGAAGATTTTTAAAGAATATTCCTCATACTGCACTAATTTGAACATTTGGGCTCCCATAGGGAACCCAAATATGGACCGAGGGATTTGATTTCAATATGTGAAGCAATGTTCCAAAGATGTTATAAGTAAAATATGAAAGCTTTTGGAGCAGTGGTTTGGAAGCAAACGATTCTTTAATTTTTTTCCATTGACCACAGTGTTAAAAAATGCTGACTCAGCATTTTGTCAAAGTCCTGAAAAAGTACCTTATGACAAAACCAATGGCATTTTTTTTTTACCATTCCTTTCTGTTGGTCCCAAAGAAGCCTCACACCAAATAAAAATTCTCAGTACCGTGCAGTTTTGGAGATATGGAGGTTTTCGTTTTTTTCTAGTTTTGGCTCCCGAGGTTCCCACAGGGCTGTAGGAAAATTTTTTTGTGTAAATCAAGTACTTATAACCCAATAATACCTCATATTAAATTTGGTTCAAATTGGCCTCTTGGTTCAGAAAATAGAAATTCTGGGCGGGACAAAAATTCTTGCCTCTCTCAGAACAAAGGCAAATATTAACCGTCAAGCTTCTCTTGAACAAACTTGAGTCTACACCTCAAATGGAAGCTGCATACCAAATATCAAGTCTCTGCTACGGCTGGTTCATGAGAAGATTTTTTTAAATTTTGTGCATTTTGGCCCCACCCCCTCCACAATATGAGCAGAAACCCAATTTGAAAAAAAAAAAAACCAAATGCCCCTATATAACCGCTACTCATGTGAATTTTCATTGAACTGCAGCCAGTGGCTTGGGAGAAAATGACCCAAACACCACCCTCACGACGTACGGCGGACAATTTCTAAGTGAACAATTAATAAAAAAAAAAAATAAAAATAATAAAAAAAAACATAACTAGTGTGGGTATACCTATGACCAACAAATATTATAAAAAATAATAATTTACTTAAGTTATGAATACTTTCGAACGGACTCACACACGGATGCACAAACGGAGAGACGGACGGATGGACGAACGGACAGGCAGACGGACGGACGCATGTAATCCAGTATACCCCCATTTTCTTCGAAAGTGGGGGTATAAAAATATCAATAGATTTGTTTACACCATGGGGCCAACCATAACAAAGTCCAAACAATGGCTGCAAAAGGTTCTATGAATGTCAATTGGGAGTTTGACATGGGTGGGGGGGGGGGGGGGGAGATATCCAGGCCTGGTTATCTCCCCCCCCCCACCCATGTAAAAAAATATAGAACAAACTAAAAACAGTTTCAACTTGGCTTATACCATTGAATAATGACCAGTGAATTGAAAATAGGCAATCTTAGAACCTTCCCAGCAATTTTGGGGACTTTTCCATACACGTGGATGGGGTGAGGATGGGGGAGATGTCCAACCTGCATATCTTCCGCCTCACCTGTCCAAAAAACATAGCTACTATTTCAAAAATACCCATAGGGTTTTTTACACCGTGGGGCTAACCATAACAAAGTCCAAACAATGGCTGCAAAAGGTTCTATGAATGTCAATTGGGAGTTTGACATGGGTGGTGGGGGGGGGGGGGGGGGAAGATATCCAGGCCTGGTTATCTTCCCCCCCCCCCACCCAAAAAATATAGAACAAATTAAAAACAGTTTCAACTTGGCTTATACCATTGAATAATGACAGTGAATTGAAAATAGGCAATCTTAGAACCTTTCCAGCAATTCTGGGGACCTTTCCGAACACGTGGATGGGGTTGGGGTGGGGGAGATGTCCAACCTGCATATCTTCCGCCTCACCCATCCAAAAAACATAGCTACTATTTCAAAAATATCAATAGATTTTTGGTTTCCCATGAGGAAATTTACCTGTAATTTATTTACACCAAAATCAAGCACTGCTCCTCTTCCCATGCTTTCCATAGGAAACTTGTATGTATGTATGTTATGTAGAGTTGTTAAAAGGGTACAGTTTGTTCAGGCATTATCTTTACAGCGTATTTATATGGAATGATTCTGGCATTTTGTATCTGCCCACTGCGGCATTTTGTATCCGGCAATGGAAGACATGTGAAGGGAGGGATGTTGGTTGCATAGCTTTTGTATTATTGTAAATAAAGAAAACTTTGTTCAGACATAACTATATTTACATGCATTGATTTTAGCTACACTACAACTTGACACGATTTTAAATGACTGAAAATCTGTAGTGTAGCCAATAACAACAAACTGGTTTTTGAGCTAGTTGTCATGATGCACAGAAGTGTCTCTTCTTTCCTTTGACATTATACACCTAATCATATCACATTTGTCAGGATGGAAGCTATTTTTATTACATTCCTGTTCTATAAAATCCACATCTACAGCAACACTAAACCATGCGGAAAATGAACATCTGTTCCTCACACATGTGCAGAATGGAAATTGTTGACAGACTATTTTATGAAGAAGAGAAATTTCACTGAAATTTTCTACAAATCGTGCAACACAATTACAATTTGAATTGTGAGTGATAGCTAAAAATCGTCTCCTGAGTTCCAAGGTGTTCTATATGCCAGTAGCCACAGAGAACACATTGGAATGCAGGGGATGAAATAGTAGAACAGGTTCCCCTCAGAAATTTGGTTGGCAATAAAATGTTCTTTTTTGTTGATAACTGTCAAATGAATTGCCGAGTGTCCTATGAATTGTTTTTATGGAGGTGACAGGGGTAGATTTAATTTTTTAAATTTGAATAGCAGTTTACTAACTTGGATAAATTTTGATTAGCATTTCCTATTATTTATATGTTTTTGTCATGTGAAATTGAATAGCTACAGTTGAAAATTAATTCGAAAATCACTATGCGAATCCATTTAAATTGAGCCCTGGGTGAAGGCATATAATCAATACCGAACGGCATGTGAGTGTGAATAGGTTAATCAATATGGCACTTGTGCCATATCGATTAACCCATCCACACGCACGAGTCGTTCTGTGTATTTGTAGTAATCTACTTTCTTCAAACTGATTGCATTGTGGGCATAATTGTGTCGCAGTTGTGGACCGAGGTTCACCACCACTTACTGTCAACTGTTGATCACTTCAGATGCTACACTGGATTCCCTGAGAGCACCACGAACCACAGACAGAATGATTTTCCACATAAGCTATTGGGCATGTTAAAATGTCTGAATGTGGGTAACACCAGAGACTGGACCATCCTCGTCTCTGGTGATACCAGCCAGGTGATCTTGGATTTTCACATAGCACCTGGAAAGACTCCTGAAAAGAAACCCCACCAGAATCCAAAGATGCCAGCAGCTAGACCATCGGCCTCTTTGGGGAGTGGTAGTACCTTAGCCCAGTTGGACTCTGGTCCACACCCAGAGAATCCTGAAAGGGTCAAGTGCAAGAGGAGGAAGAAAAGCCTGTCCACTAAGTGCTGGGATGCCAAGCGCCTAGAGGAAAAACACTGAAGAAACCCGCGAAGAGAAGGAAGAGGAAATGGAAGTCCACTCCCCCATCCAGCCAGAAAAACCAGAAGCAGACACTACCCAGTCATCAAATGCCTACCTCTCCAGTTCCATCTGCAGCTTGTACCCCCATGCTAAAGAGGAACATGATGAAAAATTAAGTAAGCTCGCCCACGAACTGGAACAACAGATCATGGGAACAGAAGAGTCAACAGACAGCTTTCCCGTTAAAACCGATCTAACAACACAGCTCCAGAAAAAGCCCATTTCATGTTCCAGAAGAAGCTCAAAGAGACTAAGGATGCCCTAAATACCCAACTGGCCCAGATAAGAAAGAAAACAGACCAACTACATTGCCAAGTCGCCATGGCACAAAATCAGGCTCAACAACCGAAGACCATCAAGGAACTAAAGCCCCCACCATAAAAAGTCAAGGAATCCCCCACTGCCACCACGAAAGAAAAAAGCAGAGGAAGTAAAGAGTGGGAAGTAAACGAGCGAGTTGATAACCAATGAACACTGCCAAATCACATCCACTTATAGGATGCATGTCGCATCCCCAAGTGAAGAATCTTTCGGAGATTGCATTGTGGGAGAACTTGATATTTTGACCTCAACATGCCGGTGGACACTGCACCACTGCTCACCAAATGGACCATCTGAAGTGATATTTTCATTTCTTTATGTTTTTTTTTTATTTAGGGACAAAATGCAGGTGTAGTTGGGGATGAGGGTGGGGTGGAAGCAAGCTGACAGCCAACACCCCACGGTCCCCACCTCCCATAAACCATGTCACATACACGTATGAGAAAATTGTCGTTTTTCAGAAAAAATGTTCTTCACCTATAGAAAATGTAATGTAGACAGTACCAAATGCAATAAGTTTAGGAATACCACATGGCATATGGTCATCCCATCTTCCTCTGTTAATAATTTCAAGCCTCCCTGAAGCTTTCCAAGAAGTTATGTTTACATTCAGAATTATCAACAAAGAAAAAATATTTCAGAAACTTCTCAAGGTTTTCATAAAACCAATTTTGGCTGTTGTTGTTGCACAACGACACAAGAAATGCCAAGAGTGGGTTGCAAAAATTACAGAAAAAAGGCATACTGCCCAATCTTACTCCATTTGAATCCCATTAGGTGAAATACACTTCTGGTTCCCAGTAACTTCCCACAAGGGGATTTGAGTCTAACAAGCTAACTAAAATGCAACCAAATCCCTTTCAAGAACCAATACACATTTCCTTCAAAGTAAGATGCTACTGCGCAGAGACCACTGAATATTAGAGATGTGCAATATAACGAAAATCCGAAGCGATACCGATATCATGGGGATACCGAAAAACCGAAATGAACCAATCATCGAATACCTATACCGTCTGAATTTTCAAATTTTCCTATTCGCAATTTCTAAGTCCCTGGTAAGGCTTGATAACAGTTGAAAGGTTCATTTTCATGAAAGAAGTGACTGATTTTCCTTTCAGTTTTGTTAACCCTCAATGGTCTGGGCAACTGTCCTGAATTCCCATCAGACAACAACTTGTACATATCCATTTGCTTAGCAGTGATTTCTAGTGAAGGCAGGCAGCCAAGACCTGACTAGAAATCACTGCACAGATGTTTGGTCTTTTGTCAGCAGGACCTCCTAAAGATGGCATGGTCAGGACACATGCTAAGAGATTGCAAAAGCCTGAAATAGTCAAGTCAGAGATTGAATACTGAACCAATACCGAGGTGCATGTATACCCCTCTAAAAATACCGAAACTAGTACCAAACTCAAAATTCCAATACTGTCCATCTCTACTAAATATTGAAACAAATTTAGAGTAGATGCTGAGGAAACAATGAGAAAAACCAAATGAAAGTGTTAATGACATTGCAGCTCAACTTGTCCAAGAAGGGACTGAACTAAATAGTAAGATCCAGTAATGCCAAGTCATTCACTCAAGTTTCTACCCAAAAGACATCACACCAAAGCTAGAGATGATATCTGAAAAAATTCAGGTGAGGGATTGGGCCTGTTGGGTGTACTAATGGAACTGTTGACAATTTATATGTCAAATTCAAGATGGTGGCCATCTTTTTCAATGGAATGCAGAAAAATCTGATATTTCCCTTCTAGATATCACACCAAAGCAACATATAAAATTTTAAAAAGACTGGGTGAGAGATGTGGCCTGTAGGGTGGGCCAATGGAATTGTTGACAATATGCGTGACAAATCTAAGATGGTCATGTTTTTCAACAAAATTCCTAAAAATTCAATAGCTCCCATCTAGAAAAAGTCCTAAAGCCACATATGAAATTTGGAACTAATCAGGTGACAATTGATGTGCAAAATCTAAGATGGCCACTGGTGGCCAACTTTTTAAACAGAATTCAGAAAAATTCAATAGCTCCTATCAAGGTATTGTCACAAAGACACATATGAAATTTGAAACTAATTGGGGTGAGAGATGCGGCCTGTAGGATGTGCCAACAGAATATTGACAATTTATGTGCCAAATTCAAGGCGGTTGCTGGTGGCCATGTTTTTCAACAAAATTTGGAAAAATATGATATCTCTCATCTAGACATCACACCAAAGCTACATATGAAATTTGAAACTGATCAAGTAAGAGATGCGGCCTGTGGGGTGTGCCAATGGAATTGCTGACAATTTATATGCCAAATTTAAGATGGCTGCTGGTAGCCATGTTTTTCAATGAAATTCAAACAAAAAAAAATTGCTTGCTCCTAGACATTGCCTCAAAGTCAGGTATGAAATTTGTAACTGATCAGGTGAGAGCTGCGGACTGTTGGGTGTGCTAAAGGAATTGTGGATGGATGGCTGGACGTACGTACGTATGTACGTACGGACAGACAGTTGACATATTACAACCCATCCCAATAGCTCATACATGACGCTGTCAAGGTGAGCTAAAAAGAATTTAAAAACACTAGAGGCTCTAAAGAGCCTGTAATAGCTCACCTGGAACTACATATAAATATGTGATTTCCCATAGGCTTTCCATGGTAACTGTGAGCTGCAATTGTGGCCATGTTGGCAACATTACATCGACATTACATGAGGATCATTGGTAGAAGGTGTCCCAGTCCTCAATCATGTGAAGTTTCAAAACATTTGACTTTGTAGTTTCAGAGGGGAATGTTATTGCAAAACCCATCAATCAGAAACAGAGATTGTCTCTGGTGGCCATATTTTCCAAACAATGGAACAAAAAGAGGATCGTTTGTAGAAGGCCTCCTAAAGACCATTCTTGCCAAGTTTGGTTCACGCCGGCTCAGTAGTTCCAGAGAGATGAAAAAAATGTGATTTCCCATAGGGTTTCTATAGTAACTTTATAAGCCGCAATTGTGGCCATGTTTACAAAATGATCAACATTGAATGAGGAACGTTAGTAGAGAGTGCCCCAGTTATCAACCATGCAATGTTTCGGAACATTTGGCCCTGTGGTTTCAGAAATTTTCAAAATCCACCAATCAGAATCAAAGAAAGCCTCTGGCAGCCATGTTTCAAACCCACGGGAACAAAATGAGGATCGTTTGTAGAGGACCTCCCATACATGTAGGCTATCCCTGCCAGGTTTGTTTTCACATTGGCACAGTAGTTCCAGAGAAGAAGATGAAAATGTGATTTCCCATAGGGTTTCTATAGTAACTATAAGCTGCAATTGTGGCCATGTTTACAATCCGATCAACATTAAATGAGGATTGTTGGTAGAGGGGGTCCCAGTCATCATTTATGTGAAGTATCAAAACATTTGGCTAGGCAGTTTCAGAGGAGAAGATTTTTGAATAGCCACCAACTAGAATCAAAGAATGCCTCTGGCAGCCATGTTTCAAACTCAGGGGAACAAAATGAGGATTGTTTGTAGAGGACCTCCCATAGACCATTCCTGCCAAGTTTGGTTCACGTCGGTGCAGTTGTTCCAGAGAAGATGAAGATGTGATTTCCCATAGGGTTTCTATAGTAACTATATAAGCTGCAATTGAGGCCATGTTTACAACCCGATCAACATTAAATGAGGATCGTTGGTAGAGGGGTCCCAGTCATCATTTATGTGAAGTATCAAAACATTTGGCAGGGCAGTTTCAGAGGAGATTTTTGAAAATCCACCGAACCAGAATCAAAGAATGCCTCTGGTGGCCATGTTTTTCATCTGACGGGAACAAAATTAGGATAGTTTATAGAGGACCTCCCATAGACCTTTCCCGCCAGTCTGGTTCACACTGGCTCAGCAGTTACAGAGAAGAGGATGAAAATGTGAAAAGTTTATGGATGCCGGATGCCAAGTGATGAGAAAAGCTCACATGGCCTTTTAGGCCAGGTGAGCTAAAAAGTTAAAAACCTTTCTTTTAAACTATATTTACTATAAATCTTATGAAGAAATGTACCAATTAAATTCAAATTCAGAAACCCTGAATGACATCTAAAGACAAAGCCATCTACAGTCAATGCCTTGTATAAAAAGATCAAGTGTTACTGAGACATATGTGACAAAAATTAAAGCAAACTGTGAACTGAACTTGAATGAAACAAAAATAATTAATGATAATACTGAGCCCTTGATGAATGTGTTTTACCATGCACATCCAAACAAAAAACAAAGATTATGTGTTTCCAATACTGCAGTGAAATCCTGTTATTTGAATTGCCACTTTGCCAGTGAGAATTATTCAATTAACCCTTTACCTAAAGAATTGTCCGCATCCACCTGCATAATTTGGAAATTGAGCAGTTGAAAAAATTAAATTTTTCAAAATATTTTAACAAAACCATATCATGTGACCCCTCATTGGAACGAGCTTATCAAGCTCGTTCCAATGAGGGATCACATGTTATGGTTTTGTTGAAGTTTTTGGAACAATTTATAAAAATAGTAATTAAAATAAAATTTCATTTTTGCTGCGTTGGGTAAAGGGTTAACAGCTGTATTCATCTGAAAGGGATTTATTCACTAACTTCTATTCTGGAGATAATCTGAGTATTTATTCCAAGGTATCGTGTTTGACAGAGCTCATGAGGCATGTGGCCCCCACCCCCCTCCCCCAGTTCCTACCTCTCTGGTGGTTACTACTAATAAAACACTGTTGGAGTGGATTGAGATTTTCCAGTATGGATGTTGTGATCGGACATTCACATCAACTCATCATACTGAGTCACCCTTCTTAATTTCAAGAAAACTGCTTCATAAATGAAAACCATGTGCTGCTGAAATTCAAGATGGCTACTGAGGCAGTCAATGCAGGTAGCCACCCTTGACCACAATATGACATTCTGATTTAGGTACGAATTTAAACATCCATATAAAATTTGGTGATGATGGGGATATAACTTTGGGATGTAGCCCATGTTAAGCATATTGTAGACAGTGTTTTGAAAAAATCCAAGATGGCTGCCATGGTGGCAAACCATTATCAAAATAGGACATTCTCATCTATTCACCACACTATGTGATCTTTCAAAATTTCAAGACAACTGAAGTATAAATGGGGCCTGTAGTCAGTGCTAAAGAAATCCAAGATGGCTGATGTGGTGGCCATTGAGGACAGCCAACCGTATCCATGAAAGACGCTCTAATCTAGGTACGAACCAGAACATGCACACAAACTTTTATGATGATTGGAAAAAAAAACGCATGATGCAGCCCCTGCTGAATGAATTGTGGACAGTGTTTGAAAGAAATCCATGGCGAACATTGTGGGTGGTCAACCGGTTCCAAAAAACATTTAGGACAGTTTCATCTCATCATACGAAGTAACCTTGCCAAATTTAAACAAAAACACTACCGAGCACTGCCTAGCATTGCATAATATGCCTGGTAAGCTTTTTCGAATTGAACATAACTACTATTTTCATTCAAACAATAATATCGTGCCAAACCTCGATTCAAACTCAACCAGTATTTTAGTGTGACTGAGACACAAATCAAGTTTGGTGCTGAACTACAAATCCAAATTTCAATCAAACTTAAAATCACACCTGCACAGGATCTTATGGTGGTTGACTTCTGTGCCAAGTTTGAAAAAGATTGGACAACAAATGGCTGAGAAATGCTCTGGACAAAATATGTACACAGACTGTATAATTTTTAAGTCAAAGTGTACCATAACTGTTATGGCTAAAAAAATACAATCAAATTCCAAACCACACTTGCAGAGGTCCTCATGGGGTTAACTTATGTGCCAAGTTTGAAAAAGATTCCACAACATACGGCTGAGGAATGCTGTGGACAAACTGTATAATTTCTGTGACAGACTGTATCATAACTCTGATTGGGAAACTCCAATCAAACTTAAAATCACACTTGCACAGGTTAACTTTTGTGCCAAGTTTGAAAAAGATTGGACAACAAATGGCTGAGACACACTCTGGACAAAAATATCAAATATGTACACAGACTGTATAATTTTTAAGTCAAAGTGTACCATAACTGTTATGGCTAAGAAAATCCAATCAAATTCCAAACTACACTTGCAGAGGTTCTCATGGGGTTAATTTATGTGCCAAGTTTGAAAAAGATTCCACAACATATGGCTGGGGAATGCTGTGGACAAAAATCATTCCGGACGAACAGATGATTGACAGACAACCCATTTGCATAATATAACCATTTTTCAAACAGGTGTATAAAAAACATCCATGAAAGCAATCTGTAGTCTGTGCTGAAGAAATCCAAGAAAGGTGCTGTGGCAGCAGGGGTGTGTGTGTGTGTGTGTGTGTGTGTGGGTGGGTTTGTCTTACCAACTTGACGAGGTAACTAGACAAAAGAATTTGCATGTTTCGCCTTACCGAGGTACAAAAGACAAAAGAAACCCTTTACCTCGGTTGTTTTCCCAGAACTGTACCGGCAAAACGAGGTAGAAAGCGTTAGTCCACACAAAGGACAAACAATGGGGTACCTCGGTATGTAGGGTAGACAAGACTGAGTGTGTGGTGTGTGTGTGTGTGTGTGTGTGTGTGTGTGTGTGTGTGTGTGTGTGTGTGTGTGTGTGTGTGTGTGTGTGGGTTTGTCTTACCAACTTGACGAGGTAACTAGACAAAAGAGTTTGCGTGTTTTGCCTTACCGAGGTACAAAAGACAAAAGAAACCCTTTACCTCGGTTGTTTTCCCAGAACTGTACCGGCAAAATGAGGTAGAAACCGTTAGTCCACACAAAGGACAAACAATGGGGTACCTCGGTATGTAGGGTAGACAAGACTGTGTGTGCGTGCGTGCGTGCGTGCGTGCGTGCATGTGTATGTGTGGGGGGAGGGGGGGACTGTGACAATACAATGCAATGGGACGTTCTCATCTAGGCATAAACCTGAACATGCATTCACTTTGTCAAGTTAAGCTAAAAACAAGTATCTGAATACTTTACAAACACTTTCAAGGGATATTAGAACTCTAAAATGTGCTATTTGTTTCAGCACTACAAAAGCATTCTAGTTACTTACATGTACATGTTGTTAACTATTTTCCTGCAGAACACTCAGGTAAAAGTTTCATCCGTAAATCTATGTTTGAGAAGTACTATTACAAGATTGGGAATACCCAGCAGGTAACAACATTTGCAACAGCCCTACACTTCAGAGTATGAAAGGGTATTGATAAACTGAATATTACGATCCAGAAGTCATGTGACTCTTCATTTGATATTTGCCATAGATAACTTAAATAAATATGTACATGTATGTAAATGTACAGTGCAACAGACTGATTTGGTTCTCTACTCTACAATGAGTGAAGTGTCAACACTATCTTTGAGAGCATGGTGGCTATTTGGAGCAGACACTTGGCAAGGATATCAAAGTTAGGGGGGGGGGGGGGGCAGGAGTAATATCTTGGGGAAGGGGGTGGGGGGGGGTCTAGTTCCGGGTATCTGAACATAGCAGCTATCCCCTACATAGGGGTTAGCCGCTACGTTCAGATCGCTGAACTACTAGGGGGGGCATACTGAATAGGATGTGCATCATCATCTCAATGCCCACAAGCAGGGGTCACTCCCTCTCGCGGGAGAGATGGGCCATCCCCAGGAAAGATTTGGAAATTCAAGACCAAAAAAAACACTACAACTTCCTTGTCTCTGAGTCTGTTTGTGTCCATAATTTATAAGTTGTGAAAGGCATCAATAATTAGGCCACATCACCTTGGGGGAAGGGGATACAGGTTCGATCCTGGCCATGTGTTGAATCCTTGGGGAAGACTGGGTACTGTGTGCTTAGGTGAACTGCATGTTAATGGTTCACATGCCCTCAACCCATATGTCCCGACTCGCATCATCTGTGTTGAGTCCTTGTGGAAAACACAGTCCCAAAAAACACAGTCCCAAATGTCCAAGTGGGAGCACAGTGTTGAAGTGTGTTTAGGTGTACTACATGCACATGTCAATGGTACACACGCCCTCAACCCTTACCCACACATTACTTCTAAGCCTGCTTGTATGAGGATAATAAGTTGGAGAGTATGACAGATACTCGCCATGGGCCAGTGCTTTTCTGTTGGTATTCCGGCTCCCTCCACCCATAAAATTTTCAACACGATATGATCTTGGCTGCTGAAAGTGTTTTAAACCTCAATAAATGAATAAATGTAACAATATCCTTGCTTGCTAGTTTCAAAGAAATCAGATAAACGAATATGTAGTTTTCCAATCATCTTGAAACAAAAGGTAACCAATCAGCTCATGATTCTTGTGCTTTTTCTCACATATTGTATAGTACAGCCGCCGTGGACTGGTCACTTTCCACGAGTGACCGTGGGCAATATTTCCACAGACGCAATAATATTGGATTCCAAACACTAATTATAGGAATAATCAGCAAAAATTTAATGGTACAACCCGGTGCTTCATTAATTAAAATTTTGTCGACAATGATTTGTATTACCCAGTAAACGAATGCACCAGTGCCCAGCAGGGATTACGACCAGCCCACACCGACTGTACTGTAAATAATCCACCTCACTGTGTTTTAGCAGTAATCTGCCCTCCCAACACAATATGTACAAACATATATACATAAATATGAAAATCAGATGTTTTCATTTTAGGAATTCAATAAAAAAAAATTCCACACCAAGGGACATGAGCTGAGTTCGAACACTTTTTGAGAATAGTACTGACCGGTTCTGACCATTACATTAGGTAAAGAGTTGATATCGATGAGATTTACACAAAGGTTGTACAGTGCACACAGCGAGTTACTCAGATAATTTTTTTTTTTATAACCAGAAAGTGTGATTGCACCGGGTTAGTAACACTTTCTGGATAAAAAAAAATTGGTAACTGCCATATCACACACTACATGAAAATGTACACTCACTAAGGCTGTACAATGCATGTGGTTAGTCACATAATCGAGATAATCTTATTTATAACTGGAAAGAAAAGACTGACTAACCCTGTGCATTGCACACAGTAAGTTGATAAGCTAACATACATCGGCTGACCATAGGCATTGCAAAGGATTAGTTGATAGGCTGCCATATAACATATCTCACACTACATGACAATACGCACTAAGGCTGTAAAAATGCACAGGGTTTGTTAGCTACATGTTACATAGGGTGCAGGATTCAAGGAACTAATGGAAATATTTATACATGATTGTGAAAGTTTGTTTTAAACCTGATGGTCCATGAACTGAAAATTTGCTTGCTGGGTTTAGAAGACAAAAAATGAAAGTGTCAATGACACTGTAGCTTAACTTGTGTGTTGTGTTTGATGAAAAGGATAATGTTCAATGTTTATGAAAGGATTCTGAAATATTTATTTATTTATTTATTGGTGTTTAAGGTCACATACTTATGCACAATGGCTAATCGTGACCGTGACAGGTTTACGGGTGGAGGAAGCCGGAGTACCCGGAGAGAACCACCGAGCAATGACGAGCAGCTGTCTGCTCTCCAACATCGTAACTCTGAACTCTGCACCGCAGCACAGGCAGGGTTAGATTGGTTGAAGACACGCGCACCATCAACGTGCAGTACGCCTCAGTACACAGCGTCATCGTGCCCCCATGTAGGCAATCGGGGTGAAGTGTCTTGCCCAAGGACGCAACGCGGTTGCCGCAGGTGGGATTCGAACCGAGGACCTCTCGGCTTGCAGCCTGCACCTCTACCAACTGAGCCACCGCGCCCCCATTTTGAAATAAGACAAGAATTGTGATAATTGGGAATATGTTCATTTCTGTTCCATGTATGCTATGTTTTTGATAAATATAATATGAGGTGTACACTGTACTAAAGTGCTGAGGGGTGGGTTAATATGACCTCACAGTTAATGAATGTGGCCCTCACAGTTAACATATATCAATGAAAGTTACAAAGTTACAGTGAAATTATTCCAAAACGAGTCATCCTATCAAGTTACATTGCAACCCCTTCATAAATATGGCCTGTAGACTGTGCTAAAGGTTTTTGGACTTCGGGCCCCTGTAGCCGTCAGTTTCCCAATTGCGTCCAAAGGGGACATTCTCATCTAGACATTATATGAAGTCAACCTTCCAAGTTACAATGAAATCCCTTCATAAATATGACCTGTACACTGTGCTCAAGATTTTCGGGCTTCGAGCACCTGTAGCCATCACAGTTGACCAATCACGACCAAAAGGGGATGTCATCATCTAGGCATTATATGGAGTCAACCTAACAAGTTACAATGAAATCCTTCCATAAATATGACCTTTTGCCTATGCTAAAGGTTTTTGGGCTCCGGCACCCATCAATACTGAATGATCACGATCAAAATGGGACGTTCTCATCTAGACATTATTTAGAGTCATCCTACCAAGTTACAATGAAATCCCTTCATAAATATGACCTGTAGACTGTGCTAAAGGTTTTCGGGCTTTGGGCCCGTGTTGCCGTCACAGTTGCCCAATCACGTCCAAAAGGGGACTTTCTCATCTAGACATTATATGAAGTCAACCCACCAAGTTACAATGAAATTCCTCAATAAATATGACCTGCAGACTGTGCTAAAGGTTTTTGAGTTTTGGGCTTGGGCAGTCGTCACGGTTGGCAGATCATGCCCAAATGGGGAAATTCTCATCTAGACATCATAAGGAGTCATCCTACCAAGTTACAATGAAATCCCTCCATATTAAACATGACCTGCAGACTGTGCTAAAAGTTTTTGGGTTTAGGGCTTGGACAGCCATCACGGTTGACAGATCATGCCCAAAAGGGGACGTTCTCATCTAGGCATTATACAGAGGTATCCTAAAGTTACAATAAAATCCCTTCATAAATACGACCTGTAGACTGTGCTAATAGTTTTCAGGTTTTGGACTCAGGCAGCCATACCGGCTGACCGATCGCGACCAAAAGGGGACGTTCTCATCTAGACATGACCCCAAACCTGCATATGAAATTTTGTGATGATCAGATAAGAACTGCGGGGTGTAGCCCGTGCTAAAGGAAAATGTGAACATACTCACAGACTAACAGACTCACAAACTTCCACACGCGTGATGGCAATAGCTTATCTTGACTTTGTCAAGTTAAGCTAAAAATAAAAATAAAAAAAGAAGAATTTTTCCAATTTCCAATTACTGACATGTTTCATAGAAAAAGCATGAGAATCATCTGCAAACTTCAACATTTGTCTTTGAAGACTTTTCAGATAAAAATGAAAATCAATCGCAAACTTTCAGAATTGATTCCTCGAGATTTATTTATTTATTTATTAATGCTTAAAGTCACATATTTCTGGCTAAGCATGACCACAACATGTATATAAAGTCAAGGCCAGCCAATCATTTATACCCATGCTGCCCATTTTAGAGGACTTCCACCCCAAGCATTGGTGACTGGATCCTATTTTCCAAGCAAAACAGAGCTTGTTTACCACTGTAAACAAGCACTGCTTCACTTCCTGGGGTTCACAAGGGGGAATTGATTCTTAAAGATTCTTGAGAAATTTATAGAATTATTAAGGGACATGAAAATCACTTATGCAATGCCTGTGACAAGTGGCAATCAGATTACTTGGGTAAAGCCGGTAGGTAATCAGTTAGATGAGAACATTTCTTGCACAGTAAATATTAAAATCTTATTGGTTTTCTGTTAAGAAACAAGAGCAATGCCAAGGGTGGGCACCCACCCCATCCCCCCCCCACCCCCCCCCCCCCCACTACCAAGCATGAGTTTCTAGTCATTTAACTTTGTTGATACTGAATTATTAAATGTCTTATCTTATCTCCATTAAAGCAAAGCACCAACACAGCAGGTCACCAAATGTGTTCATACGACACTGATGCCCCGGCTTTATGATAAACTATATTTAGTGGTTAACAAAGTTAAAAAAAGGGGCCACAACTCGGATTAAAAATTATCGCAAACTCTCAAAATCAATCTTGTCTGGTATAATGCCTACAAAAAGCTATATTCCAAGTTTTGATTGAAATCGGACACCAATAACACACGTTTCCATCCGGAAACCAATATCAACATTCTTCCAAGTCAGAAAAGGGCCATAACTCTTGACAAAAAATATCGGACCAAGCCTACTATCAATCCCAATCTCTATTATGTGGTAATAATAACCTATGTATAAAATGTTGTTTCATTTCGTTCAGTCAAACTAAAGTTATCATACAACAACCAATATCAACATGTTTTCTAAGTCAGAAAAGGGCCATCCATACCTCTGCCAAAAAATCGCGACATCGACGCCGTAGCTGTGACGGGTGGTGCAATCTGCAAGTCCCAAAAATATTCTCAGGGGCAATTTACAGGTGATGGTGATAAAAAAACAAGAAAAATATTTGGAACAACATTTGCATCGGACATGGGCTAGACATGAATGAGATACACTTGCATATCAAATATGAAGTCATTCCACCAGGTAGTTTGAAAGTTATTCTTTTAGAAACTCGTTAGTCACAAAATTCTAAGTTCATCAAGGGTCATAACAGAAAGAAAAATATTTGGAACAACACATGCATTGAACAGTGGCTAGACATCAATAAGATACACTTACATGCCAAATATAAAGTCATTCCATCAAGTATTTCAAAAGTTATTGAGTTTTGAAACTCGTTGGTCACAGACAGACCGACAGACCGACTGACAGACAGACCGACATTGCCACTTATAGAGCTGCTGGTCGCAGCTAAAAATATCTGATCAAGCCCCCCCCCCCTCTCCCATATCAATCCCAACCTGTATTATGTGGTTATAAACCTGTGTTATAAATCTATGTATAAAATTGTGTTTCATTTTGTTCAGTCAAACTAAAGTCATTGTCCAGCAAACATATCCGGGATGTGCGTATATGTACGTACGGATGGATGGACAAACGGACGTACAGACAAGGGTAACACTTAATGGGGGTATAATAATGAAAGTGTCAATGACACTGTAGCTTAACTTGTCTGTGTGTTGTGTTCGATGAAAAGGATAATGTTCAATGTTTATGAAAGGATTATGAAATAAGACAAGAATTGTGATAATTGGGAATATGTTAATTTCTCTTCCATGTATGCTATGTTTTTAATAAAAATAATATGAGGTGTACACTGTACTAAAGGGCGGAGGGGTGGGTTAATATGACCTCACAGTTAATGTATGTGGCCCTCACAATTAATGTATGTCAACGAAAGTTACCAAGTTACAGTGAAATTATTCCAAAATGAGTCATCCTAACAAGTTACATTGAAATCCCTTCATAAATATGGCCTGTAGACTGTGCTAAAGGTTTTCAAGCCTGTGTAGCCATGACGGTTAACCAATTGCTACTAAAAGGGGACGTCCTCATCTCGACATTATACTGAGTCATTCTACTAAGTTACAATGAAATCCCTTCACAAATATGACCTGTAGTCTGTACTAAAGTTTTTCGGGTTTTGGGCTCGGGAAGCCATCATGGTTGAATGATCACGACCAAAAGGGGACATTGTCATCTGGGCATCATCTGGAGTAATCCTGCGAAGTTACAATGAAATCCCTTCATAAATATGACCTGTAGACTGTGCTCAAGGTTTTCAGGCTTCAGGCCCCTGAAACCATCACAGTTGACCAATCACGACCAAAAGGGGATTTCATCATCTAGGCATTATATGGAGTCAGTCAACCTAACAAGTTACAATGAATTCCTTACAGAAATACGACCTATAAACTATGCTAAAGGTTTTTGGGTTTTGGGCTCAGGCAGCCATCAAGGCTGAATGATCGCAACCAAAAGGGGATGTTCTCATCTAGATATTATTTGGAGTCATCCTACCAAGTTACAATGAAATCCCTTCATAAATATGACCTGTAGACTGTGCTAAAGATTTTCGAGCTTCGGGCCCCTGTAGCCATCACAGTTGCCCAATCGCGTCCAAAATGGGACGTTCTCATCTAGACATTATATGAAGTGAACCTACCAAATTACAATGAAATCACTTCATAAATATGACCTGTCGACTGTGCTTAAGGTTTTCGGGCTTTGGGCTTGGGCAGCCATCATGGTTGAATGATCCCCAACAAAAGGGGACATTCTCATCTGGGCATCATCTGGAGTGATCCCACAAAGTTACAATGAAATCCCTTCATAAATATGACCTGTGGACTGTGCTCAAGAAGCATCACAGTTGACCAATCACGACCAAAAGGGGATGTCATCATCTAGGCATTATATAGAGTCAAACTAACAAGTTACAATGAAATCCTTACATAAATATGACCTACAGACTATGCTAAAGGTTTTTGGGCTCGGGCAGCCCTCAAGGCTGAATGATTGCGACCAAAAGGGGACGTTCTCATCTAGACATTATTTGGAGTCATCCTACCAAGCTACAATGAAATCCCTTCATAAAAATGACCTGTAGACTTTGCTAATGGTTTTCGGGCCCGTGTCACAGTTGCCCAATCGTGTCCAAAAGGGGACGTTCTCATCTATACATTATATGAAGTCAACCTATCAAGTTACAATGAAATCTCTTCATAAATATGATCTGTAGACTGTACTAAAGGTTTTCAGGCTTCGGGCAGCCATCATGGTTGAATGATCGCAATCAAAAGGGAAATTCTCATCTGGAGTGATCCTATGAAGTTACAATGAAATCCCTTCATAAATATGATCTGTAGACTGTGCCCAAGGTTTTTGGGCTTCGGGCACCTGAAGCCGTCACAGATGACCAATCATGACCAGAAGGGGATGTCATCATCTAGGCATTATATGGAGTCAAATGTGAAAAGTTTACGGACGACGGACACCAAGTGATGAGAAAAGCTCACATCGTCTTTTAGGCCAGGTGAGCTAATAAAAAAAACGACCATGCGCCCACATGCAATTTTACAAAAAAATGGCCTGAGAAACTGAGAAGATCTACTTTGTGAGGCTTAAAGGGGTTGAACAGCAACTGACTTGGAGTGTCTGCAATGCCCCCAGATTAGACCAGTCTAAAGGCCTACACCACATAAAACATTAACTAATAACTTCACGACCACGTCTGGACCAAAGGCAGCTAAGCTTACCTTCAATACGTTTTTACTTTACTTGGAAGAGAGGATCCTAACAAATATCTGTGTTTCTGTATTTTGAGAGTGCAAAACAAGGTTATAAATGCAAATTTTTCTGGACAATTGATTTTTGAGTTTGAACGAATACTTGCCACTCACGTCCACTTAACTCTTGGACAATTATATCAAAAGACCAAAATTTCAAAAATCTTTCCGGTATTGAAAGTACTGATTTTAACAAATCCAATCTTGTTTGACTGAGATGTGTCAAACAAGATAGAAACAGATAAATTTATAAGTGTACCCTGGGAAAAAATTTCCATTTGAAATCTTGACATCATGCTGCACTATGCAAGGGGGTTCAGTTGTCTAATTTTGCACAGCACAATCACCATGAATTGGTCACTTTCCATGGGTGGGCAATATTTCCACGTACGCAACAACATTAGATTCCAAACACTAATTATAGGAATAATCATCCAAAATTTGATTTATGAAGCACCACATATAACCCGGTGCTTTATTAATTAAAATTTTTATTACCTGGTAAACGCATGCGTGGACATCACTGCCCACGTGTGAATTATGACCAGTCCACAGTGACTGTACTGCATTTACAACTGGTGGAAAATCCACTTTGCAGAGGCAGAGCCGCCAGAGCAGCAATTCACACTCCTCGTACTGCACTATTTTATATCCCGTACTGCACTATTTTATACACTGATATAATATTGTGACCACAAAAAATGGACACAGAATTTCAAGCCGATCGCAACTAGGTCGCAATCCAGTCAAAATAGACTGTCCGCTTTCCTCCCTTCAATACTGTTGAATCTTAGCTCTCAAAAAAAGAAACATGAAAACACACCATCTTGGATGCTATTTTTATCTGTTTTCCTTATTTCGTCTTTATTTTGACATATTTTATGAAATTTTGACCCACTGGTGCGCCTGTCGTGGCCAGAACATGATCTGAAGGAGATATTATTTTTTTGGTGTTTAACTCTTAACCTGCTGAGTATTTTCAAGATATTTTTCATCAAATCTAGTCATGGCTGCTCTGAAGCAGCCAGGACTTGATTTGATGAAAAATTTAGCTGAAGTCAACTGAAGAAATCATTGGTGAAAAAACTAAATTTTGAAGGGTAAAATTTGACTGAATGTGCCAAAATTATGCTTATTTCGGTGGGAAGAGAAATCCTGTTCAGGGCAGGAGTATACGAGTTAAGACCACCTTCATTATCTATGGCTATATCATGACCACAACGTAGGTATGAAGTCAAGTTTATCTAATTCCTTATATCTACAGCATTCTGCCTACTTTTGAGGACATCCATCCCAAGCATTGGTTTACCAGCTTCAATTTTATCAATAAATCAGAACTTACTTACACAGTAAACAATGGCAATGCAATGCATGGGCCACTACCCCCCCCCCCCCCCCCCCCGACCCGCAGACATGTTTGAAGTAGCCTTATATAGGTATTGTGGGACATGAAAAGTTTCAAAAATTTTCTAAAACGAAAAAGTGAACTAGATGGTGTCACTTGTGTGCAAAGCACACTATAGTGTATCCCCGCATTTGCATCCTTGACTTTGTATGAATGCTTGATACAAAGATGAAATGTATTATATGACACACTAAAATCATATTGAGTGACACAGGTGACACAACTTCGTGCGCACCTACAGACTCCACTGCAACATTTGAGCATGGTTTTAGCGTTTCGAATTACATACATGTACCCTGGGAGCCTTTTGCCGGAAACGGTCTAAGAAAACATGAAAGTGGCAACTGTGGCACAGCCAAGTGGCACCCCAAAAATCCGAAACCTTTGTGCACATCTACAGACCCTACTGCAACATTTGAGCATAGTTTTAGCATTTCAAATTACATACTCTGGGAGCTTTTCGCCGGAAATGATCTAAGAAAACACAAAAGAAAAACGGTGGCACCCCCACGTGGCATCTGAAAAATCTGAAACCTTTGTACGCATCTACAGACCTTACTGCAACATTTGAGCATGCTTTTAGCATTTCGAATTACATACCCTAGGAGCCTTTCCCCGGAAACGGTCTAAGAAAACACAAAAGTGGCAACGGCGACACAGCCACGTAGCACGCAAAAAATCCAAAACCTTCCTGCGCATTTACAGATTCTACTGCAACATCTCAGCATGGTTTTAGCGTTTCGAATTACATACTCTAGGAGCCTTTCGCCGGAAACGGTCTAAGAAAACACGAAAGTGGCAATGGTGGCACAGCCACATGGCACCTGAAAAATCCAAAATCTTTGTGCACATCTACAGACCTTACTGCAACATTTGAGCATGGTTTTACCATTTCGAAATACATACTGTAGGAGCCTTTCACCGGAAATGGTCTAAGAGAACATGAAAGAGGCAACGGTGGCACAGCAATGTGGCACCCCAAAAATCAAAAACCTTCGTGCGCATATACAGACCCTACTGCAACATTTGAGCATGGTTTTAGGATTTCAAATTACATACCCTAGGAGCCTTTCGCCGGAAACGGTCTAAGAAAACATGAAAGTGGCAACAGCACAGCCACTAGGCAGCTGAAAAATCTGAAACCTTCGTGCGCATCTACAGACCCCACTGCAACATTTGAGCATGGTTTTAGCATTTCGAATTACATACCCTAGGAGCCTTTCGCCGGAAACGGTCTAAGAAAACACGAAAGTGGCAATGGTGGCGCAGCCACGTGGCAGCTGAAAAACCTGAAACCTTCGTGCGCATCTACAGACCCTACTGCAACATATGAGCATGGTTTTAGCATTTCGAATTACATACCCTACGAGCCTTTCGCCAGAAACGGTTCAAGAAAACACAAAAGTGGCTACGGTGGCACAGCCACGTGGCACCCGAAAAATCCGAAACCTTCCTGCGCATCTATAGCCCCTACTGCAACTTCTGAGCATGGATTTAGCGTTTCGAATTACATATCCTACGAGCCTTTTGCCGGAAACGGTCTAAGAAAACACAAAAGTGGCTACGGTGGCACAGCCACGTGGCACCCGAAAAATTCGAAACCTTCGTGCGCATCTATAGACCCTACTGCAACATCTGAGCATGGATTTAGCATTTCGAATTACATATCCTACGAGCCTTTTGCCGGAAACGGTCTAAGAAAACACAAAAGTGGCTACGGTGGCACAGCCACGTGGCACCCAAAAAATCCGAAACCTTCCTACATATCTACAGATCATTTAGCAACACCCTAGTGTAATTTTAGAACTCCGAATTACATAGGTTGGGACTATTCAGCAAAAAAGTGAAAAAATAACGCATTTTTCAAGTGGCTCTACAGAAGCCACCTGGTGGCACAAAAATTTAAAAGTTGTATTTTTGGGTTGCACAGACCCTATTGAACAACTGTAGAAAGTTACAGCGTTTCGAATTACAAAACCGGACGTACGGAAGTACGGACGTACAGATGTACGGACGTACAGACGTACGGACGTACGGACGGAGATCATGACAATATCCCCGCATTTTTTAAAATGCGGGGATAAAAAGGGCCATAACTCTGGAAAATATTATTGGATGGAAGCTGTTCCTTGTGCACATCCACCCCCCCCCCCCCACCCCATGCAGATCTATCAGCATACCAAAGGAGATCCAAATCGGACAGATGGCTTTGAAATTGCAATGCACAATGTTTGTATGGACAGATGGATTGATGGACGGACAGACGGAGGGCATCATTAGATACCCCAGAATCCTCCTTCGGAGGTTGGGGGCATAATAAACAACCACTGCTCCACTTGATAGCAGGGGCAAGGCTTCAAACACCTAGAGCAGCATGTCTTGGAGGCAACAAAATATGTCAATGAGGCCATGAAATCTAGATGGCTATATGAAACCAGTCACCAAAAAATAATTAGTGATGCATGGGAATACGGCGGCACCAAACATGGGCAGCAATCTATGCTTGTCGGCCACTGTCAATTTCCCTGGGTTCCCATAGGGATCTGAAGGAAATCACTTTTGCAATCACAGTCACAATACTGTATAGAGGTTTTATGAACAGTTTGACACCTGTGGCAACTTATTTCACTGCATACTGTTTTAGAACACATGTAGAAAATGAATATAACACTGTAACAATTTCAATCTGGTAAACATGTACTTGAATGGCATATTATAAATTTCATGTTAAGATAGAAACATTTTCTCTCAAAGTAAAATAGCAGGCTTTTATCTACACCTTCCTGGTTAAAACTGGGATGAATACACAATGAAGGGTCACAGCTGAGGTAGAGAAGAATTCCACTGAACGCCATATTGACCAGTGTTTTATTGATTCAAGATAAGGTTTCCAATAACACTTAGAAATATATACAGAGAAATATAAAAATATAATGTATCACCTTTTAGATTTTCTTCTAATAAATTTCATCATCTTGGAAGATAATCCACGAAAAACAGAAGGTAATCCCAGAAAATAATTCAGGTGTAATCTTGTTTGTAATATATGCTGTCTACCATCAACAAGGTACGGTGTGATAGCTGTCTCCTGTGCTATAAAACTGTGTCACAGAGTGAATAGTCCAAATAACTGAACCAGCCAAGCATACACTCTATGGTTTAACACTGATAAATCATTTGCAAACTAGTTTACCTTTGCCAACCCACCTCAAAATGACATACAAACATTTGTTATCTGCTAGAGGGCGTATAGTATTTCCCAATTCAGTACAAATGCAAATGACATTTTTTTTATGGCTACCATGCATGATGTCACACTAAAAGAAGAGTAATCTGGTATTTGTTCTGGTGATATTCATCCAATTACATGTACAACCTGCAGCATTAAGCACCTAATGTGTTCAGTAAAAGGTATGCATAATTCAATGGTATACATTAATAATATCTGCTAGAAAGTGGACTGAAAGTTAATATTCTTATCTCTGTAACTAGGGGAAATAGGATTGCATGGCTTATGAGTCAGGGTTTAATAATATGATAAGGCATTTGTGAGAAAATCTATCAGATAAGGGCATTCAGAGTTATTTGTAAAACAGAGGGTACTGTTAAAAGAAATAACCTCATGTATCATTTCTTAGAAACAGTTAAGGATAAAAGGAGTTTTCACTAAGAAGGCGTGGTAAGGCAGATTACATCTTTCATGTATGTACTTTTGTCTTTGCACTCTTAATTGTAAATGCTTCAGACTGACTTTCTCCTTTAACCAGTGGAGTGGTAAATTATTTTTGGATGTCAAAATTTGTTGACCTGTCTTTACCTTGTTAAAATTCATGGGAGAGTGTCTGTAGGCACTCTCCCATGACAGGGTTCTTACAGTCAAGGACCAAAAAAATTCAAGGACTTTTCAAGGACATATCAGCATTTTCCAAGGATGTTTTTTTAAAATGTACATTTGGAATATAACCATTTTTAGAAGCCTTACCTACTTTAACCCTTTACCTTACATGAAAAGCAGACGACTCTTACAAAACAATTCTTGAATAACTAATTTTTTGTCTCAAAAACATAGGTTATGACCCTTAGTGGAACGAGCTCGATGAGCTCATTCAAATGAGGGGTCATAACCTATGTTTTTGAGACAAAAATGAAAAAAATAATTGAAATTAATTGGCCATTTCTGAGAATAGTGGTGGCCGGTTTTGGCCATTACACTGGGTAAAGGGTTAAAAATGTCTTCTACCTCATCCTTCTAAAATCTAGGAAAATGGTGCTTCTAAAATGCTGTGCAACAAAATTATGATACTTACAGAATGACACTCGGTTAAATAAAACACATCTACATAAGGGGCAATGTGGCTCAATGGTTACAGTATCAGTAAGCTGAGAGGTCTACGGTTCGATCCTGACCACACTGTGTGGTGTACTTGGACGGCACCTAATCCCAATTACCCACGAGAGCACAGTGACACTGTGTACTAAGGCTAATACTAACCCTGCATGTGTAGAGTTGGTACACTGGGGAGTCTGATAGTTGCTTCTCACTGCTTGGTGGTTCCCTTTGGGCACTCTGGCTTATTCAACCTGTAAAACAAGGTGATCCTGGGCTATTCCTGGCTGTTTGAAGTGTCATAAAACCCCAATAAAAAAAAAACAAGTACATTAATTAATATGAAGCCCTTTGAGGTACCCCCTTTTAATTAATTTAATTAATACAGTCTTTCAAAATCATTGGCAGTGGTAAATCGGAATCATATATTACAAATGTGTTGTTGGCTAACTTTGAAGACTAACCACAGTAACATTGAGGTGACTGATGCACCCTGCACTGCATTTACAATGATTACATACTCTCGTCACACATGCTATTTTGAGCATTGCAACAATCTTGGTGGTTTTAAGCATTCTATTCCCAAGTTGTGTGTGCTTGGTGGATATCTGTTTTAATTTGGGAAAAGATATGACACCCCAACTGTCATATACTGTTAGAAATAATAAGTTGTATTCTATAGGAATGATTTATCGAGGGAGATACATCAATTCTCACTGTCATCACAACTTACTGTTACATACAGACTGAAATCAGTTTTATATTTCTGGAGTTAACGTTAGTTATTAAATTACAGGTCAAACAGTATGATTATTTACTAATCAATGATTTTTATTGGCAACTGGTCGATTGGAAATCTAATAATTCTGGAAGCACTAATCTGTTACCTTGTAATGTTCCCAACATTACCCACTCCATGCCACTGTTAAATATGATCTTGGGAGCTTGATTTGAACAAACCTGTACAGAATAGGCATCGCGGATTGCTACAAATTTATGGCAAGGTAGTTTTTACACTGATTATAATTATTTCTTTATTGACTGCAACATGAATATAAAGACAAGTCCAGCCAATTGTGTATACTTATGCTGACACCTATCATAATAAAAAAAAATTTGATTTCTGAAAGAGGCCCATGAACAAGCCTGAATATAAGCAACCTGTCATTTGCAAAATAAGGTCCCCAAAGGGTGAATTTGCTGATGCTATCCCATATAGTGGGCCAATTTATCCTCTGGGTACATCTTCTGTTTTGGCTTGAGACCTTGATTCAGACTGAGGTTCACAGAGGGCAAATTTTGTGATGCTATCCTGCTGTGCAGGGTAGCATCACCAAATTCATCCTCTGGGGACCTCATTTTGCTGATGACAGTCTGTTTATTTTCAGGCTTGCCCATGAACCACTAAATTACTTTCAGCTCATGGACTACTGGGTGCATTCGAGCTGAAAGTCTATTTGTGCTGAAAAAAATGATATCTGGAAAAACTTCCCCACCGTCATTCAATAGTATATGAAAGCAGTTTAGCCAGACATTTGTGACAAGATTTCTTGAATATTTCCCCAACATCCCATTTTACACATATTGGCAAAAGGTGAAGCAAATGATAACCTTTTATTGTTTACTGATGTCTGAGGTCACTTTCAGGAGCTACAATGTATGACTTATCATGAACACAACACAAGTTATAGGTTTAGCCATGTTATATATACATGTACATGTATATGATGCCCACCTAAGTGAACTTGCACACATGTTGCTAATCACCAGGTACTAGTATACCAGGAGGGCAGATCTTGTCTATGTAAACCAACACTATCAACTTTATAGGGTACTCTCACAGGGGGACAGGGTGCCACTACTCACAATCCAAGGCCAGAGGCTTCATTTAAGGGGCAAAACTCCAAAAGCACATTTAATAAACATGATAAATGAAACAGAATTAACTTTGTTTTTCATCACTGAACAATCATTTCAGAAAGTCTGAAAACAATCAGTTACATGAATTACATTTTTACTGATAACTTTGTAAACTTGAGCATTTCTTTTCACTTCAAAGGATACAATTCTTAAAATACAAATAGAATAAAAGTAAAATGCAAAATTACCCTGTACTTTGTCACATGTAAGACATTCGTAAAGTTTAAAAACAATTGGTTCTTCATACAAACACAAATTTATGGCTCCCACCATGTCAAAAATGAAAGACTGAAAACGGCTAAACACTGTTCATTTTATCATTTAACATTTCGACATTTATTTTAGATGGTGGAGTACTAAATTATTTTTCAAAGGTGATTTAAAACGAGAGTTTTTCTTTTCAAAGATGCCATGCAACCAACAATTGTAACAAAACAAATTTATATTAATATTTATTTTCAACTGATAAGAAAACAACAAGCCTCTGCAAATAGTGTAAAGCCCCTAAAGTGGCTTTCTGCACTTTTCAATAGATACAGGAAAGCAGCTTCTAGCATTCAATCAGTTAACCCTTTACCTGACGTAACGGCCAAAACCGGCCAGCGCTATTCTCAAAATTCGCCAATTAATTTTCATTATTTTTTTCAGTTTTTGTCTCAAAAACATAGGTTATGACCCCTCGTTAGAACGAGCTCGTTCCAACGAGGGGTCATAACCTATGTTTTTGAGACAAAAAAAGAAAAAAATTAGTTATTCAAGAATTAATTTTGCAAGTGTCGTCTGCTTTTCAGTTTAGGTAAAGGGTTAATATTTATTTTCAATTGATAAGAAAACAACAAGCCTCTGCAAATAGTGTAAAGCCCCTAAAGTGGCTTTCTGCACTTTTCAATAGATACAGGAGAGTGGCTTCTAGCATTCAACCAGTTAATATAAAATATTTACCCAGTTCTCTATCATAGAGTCTGAGGAGGTATTTGTGGACTTCAGTGTTCACGCTGTTGGGAGCCAATGGTACTACAGTACGTGGAGATTGGATTATAACTAAATCACCCGTGGAGTGGAGTTATCACCCAAGCTATAACTTTCAAATTTTGTACATATCGACAAAAAAACACAAGCAATGTTTCAGCCAATGGACCTCCAGGTTTAACCCGGAGGTCCATTGGCTGAAACTTTGCTGGTGCTGGTTGTGCTTTGCAATAAATTTGCAATTTTTGCTTGGGTGGAATCTCCACTCTGCGGGTGATTTAGTGACAATACACTCTCCACGTACTGTAAGTGCACTAAACAAACATTTGGCACCAAAAATACGACATTGGGCACCAAAAATATACTTTTGGTAGGTCTTAAAAGCTTTGTGGTTTATTATTTCAGTACATTGGAATCCACTTAATTGTATATCTCTGAATAACCCTGTTAAATGAATATAATTTCCCAACACAAAACCATTTACCATAGTAACCGTACCTCCAGTAAATTTGACCTGTTAATTGAATATTGGTTATAGAGTAAACTCCTGTTAATTGAAAAAAAAAATCTTGTAACCTGTCAAGAAATTACCCTGACTCTCCTCAGTTTTCCTTAGTTTATAGACCTATTTGGCCTCAGTTCATCACATACAGGCATTTAATCTATCATATCTTGTTTGATTGAGCTGAGAGAGCTCATGGAGCTCTGTCAAACAAGATATAAAAGAATAAATGCTAAGTTTATATTCAGAATACAGGAAAGTGACACAATCCTTGTTAATTGAATACTCTTGTTAATTGAATAATTTTCATTGGCAAAGTGGCTATTCAATTAACAGAGTTCCATTGTACTAGTTTATTTGGATTGAATAAACAGCAATTGAACAATAATCTTGAAATTATTTTGTAAACGTTTATAATAGCCTTTCACTTTATTCATTTATATATGATCTGAGACTACAAATTTTGGACGTGGTGAAAGTAACCACCTATCACAGTGTCTGCAATCCACCCCCACCCCTCTTCACTTTGTTGTGATACAGAAAGTTTAACCACATTGTATACCAGTGAATGAAAGTTTTTTTTCATTTTGATTTTCTTCTTGTGACTTTTGTGTAAGAATCAAAAGCATAAGGAAAAGAACAAAATATTGTAAATTTAACATGAGATTTCTTTCCTTCAAATAGAGCAGCCAGCTGCTCTGGGCTAGTGGTAATGCAGGGTTTCCACTATACAGACATGGGATCCCATCAACGGCCCTAATCCCCTTGTTGACTTTCCCCTACCCAAAAGGTCCTCGAAGGACTCTCATCACAGACACTCTTAAGACTCGCATCAAAGGTAGAGAATTATAGGGAAAAAAGAACAGCAAAAAATCAACCAGATTCAATTTTTTTAACAAGTTGCAATAACCTTGACTATGGAACGACAGGATCTGGTGATAGGTTAGATGGCATATGTGCACGATTTGGGTTGGGTTCCATTGGCCCACATTAGTAAATTTTGTGTACACTCTGAGGTCAGCCATTTTAACATGCACAAGGCATAGCTCCTCCACTTGAGCGTCTCAGATGTGCATTTTAGACAGATGAGATCATGAGGCCGGTAATGGTGAACCTAAGGATTCGATGGGGCGACCATGGTCGCCCCGTCGGATCCTTGGATTCCCCATTACCGGCCTCAACATTTTTTTTCCTAGTGGAAAGCCTGGGTAATGGTGGATAAATGTGTTTTCTTTCTTCTCATATTCAGTCATTTGTTGAACTCAGCCACCAGTATAAAGTCAAAGTTAGAGCGTTAAGTTTTTGAGTCAATGGAAAATAAGGTTGGGTCTATACCACACCTCACGACCTATACATTTAAAACCAGAAGTCCTGTCACGAATAGTGCACTTATCTAGGCCTAATTGCAGGTTGGAATTGCGCGCAATTGCCATATCGAATGGTATCCAAAGCACGACAGGTTCTCCTGGTTACTCATAGCAAACACATGCAATGTTTCTGCCAATGGACCTCCGGGTTACCCGGAGGTCCATTGGCTGAATGAAACATTGCTTGTGCACAGGACACATGTACAGAATTTGATAGCTTTACTTGGACTATCACGGGTATATTAACATGCATATCAACGTGCTATTTGTGCGCATTTCATGACAGGACTTCTAGTTTTAACTGTAGTCTTGGGGCTAAAACTTTGGAGCTAAACCATCAGCTTCCACTATTGATAACAGTCAAGTGTTTAAACTGTATAGACAATATACAATATTTTTATACTAATATTTTGTCTATCAACCTACAGCCTACGGTGCTTACTCTCGAGTCAACACAATGCTGTATTCTATAATTCAATGCTATCAACCTACAGTTTACAGTACTTACACTTAGTAAACCAAACTTTATTTATTTATTTATTTGTGCTTTAGGCTATTTTCTGCATCTTTGGTTACATAACCCTAACTTTATATGCCATAATTTCTTACCATCAGCCTACAATAGTTCCTCTCAGTAAACCTTTCTCTATATTCCAAAATTAAATACTATCAACATAAGGCTGAAAATACTTACTCTTGGTAACCCTAGCTCCACATTCCATACTTTAATATTATCAACATGCAGCTTAAAATACTTGCTCTCAGTAAACCTAACCCTCCATTCCTTATTTCAATACTATCAACCAACAGTCTAAAAATACTTACTCTCTGTAAACCTCACTCTGTATTCCATTATTTATCAGTAAACCTAACTCAATATTCCATAATTCAATACTATCAACCAAGAGCCTATAAAATGCATACTCTCTGTAAACCTAACTCCTTAATCCATAATTTCATATTTTCAAGCTACAGCCTATAATAACTGCTCCCGGTAAACCTAACCTTACAGCCTATAAAGCCTACTCTCATTAAACGTAACTCTATATTTCATAATTGCATACTATCAACCTACAGCCTGGAGACTTCACTGACAGTCAATCTAATACTATATTTGATATATCAACCTACAGCCTACAATTTTTCACTCTCAGCAAACCTAATTCTCTATTCCTTGATTCACTACTATCAACCAACAGCCTAAAATACTTACTCTCTGTAAACCTGCCTCTGTATTCCATAATTTCATACTTTCAACCTACAACCTACAATACTTATTCTTGATAAACCTAACTCTCTTTTCCATAATCCAATTCTATCACCTAAAGTCTACAATATTTACTCTCTGTAAATCTAACACTATATTCCATAATTCTATACTACCAACCTACAGCCTACAATACTGAAGTCTCAGTAAACCTAGCTCTATATATACACCATGATTTCATAAATCAACCCTGAGTCTACAATACTTACTCTCAGTCATCCTGACAAAAACTCCATAATTCAATATTCAACCCTACAGCTTGCATTATTTACTTTCAGTAAACACTCTATATTTTAAAATTCATACTATCAACCTACAGCCTACAATACTTCCTCTCAGAAAACCCCACTCTATACTCCATAATTTAATACTATCAACCAACAGCCTAAAATACTTACTCTCAGTAAACCTAACTCTATATTCCATATTTCAATATGATCAACCTTCAGCACACCAGGTCAGGATACTAACTTTATATTCTATAAGTTCATGCTATCAACCTTCAGCCTACAATACTTCCTCTCAGTAAACCTCACTCTATACTTCACAATTCAATGCTATCAACCAACAGCCTAAAATACTTACTCTCAGTAAACCTAACTCTATATTCAATATTTCAATATGATCAACCCTCAGCATACCAGGATACTAACTTTATATTCTATAAGTTCATGCTATCAACCTTCAGCCTACAATACTTACTCTTGCTAAACCTAACTGTCTATTACATAATTCAATGCTATCGACCAACAGACTTCAATCCTTAATAATCTCTGTAAATATAACACTATATTCCATAATTTAGTACTACCAACCCACAGCCAAAAATACATGTACAGTGGAGCCCACTTAATTGGATATCTCTTAATTGAATAACCCTGTTAATTGAATATAATTTCCCACCACAAAGCCATTTACCATAAATCCAGTACAAATTTCACCTGTTAATTGAATCAAGGTTAAAGAGTAAACTCTTGTTAACTGAATAAAAAATCTTGTAACCTTTCGAGAAATTACCCTGCCTCTCCCCAGTTTTCCTTTGGTTATAGACCTATTTGGCCTCCATACATCCAATACAGGCATTTAATCTACTATATCTAGGCATTTAATCTACTATATCTTGTTTGACAGAGCTCATGGAGCTCTGTCAAACAAGATATAATAGAATAAATGCTAAGTTTATCTCTAAAGTACAGGAAAGTGACACAATCCCTGTTAATTGAATAATTTCCAATGGTAAAGTGGCTATTCAATTAACAGGGTTCTTCTGTATTTAATCTCTGTAAACCTAGCTCTATATACCATTATTTCATACTATCAACCTAGAGTCTACAATAGTTACTCTCAGTAATCCCAACTCAAAATTCTATAATTCAATATTGTCAACCTACAGCCTGCAATACTTACTTTCAGTAAACAATCTATATTCTATTAGCTTCAGTAAACCTCACTCTATATTCCACAATTCAGTACTGTCAACCAACAGCCTAAAATACTTATTCTCGGTAAATCTAACTCTATATTCCATATTTCATACCTACAGCCTGCAATACATATTCTCAGTAAACATATGGAATTGTAAACCTTGTCCAGTAGCCAGCATACTGGCCAAAACTTTACTCCTGTGTAAATGGCATTCTTCAGATTGCTTGTTGAAGGAAATGGACTTGCAAACATCTGACCCAACACACATTTAAGCACAACGAAACTTGGAAGTTTGGAAGGTCTCTCATAAATCAAAATATCTGACTTTATTGTGGAAGTGTTTGATTTGTTGTGCAAGAGATTTTTCCAAGAAAAAACACAAACTGGAACCTGGACACCAAAACAAATGTACAGAAATACCAAATGCTCCAAGAAACCAACATGTATAATTTAATCATCATTCACAGAGCTGTCAAATTACTTTACACCACTGGTGTCTGGAGATATGGCAAATGAATATATACATGTATCTCTAAGTCTATTGATTGTATAACCCTCCAATGCACTTGAACTTTAAGGCACAAACTGAATTTGACCTTATTTTGTTAAAGTAACAACTTCTCAAAGTTCAGCAACAATAAAGTTTTTAAAAATGACGGAAAATGAAAAACTCACAAATTTTATAATTTTTAATTCAGGGGACATAACTCAAAGTATAAATGGAACAAACATGAATATCTAACTTGCCCTGCAGTTTCTCAAGAGGTAAATATCACAGAAGTTTGAAAACAATTGGTTGCCTTACAGAGATTCTACATGTATGTGAGGAAATTAAAACTCCATACTTTCAAAAATAACCCCCAAACTACATGTAGTTAGGTCAGTAATTGATGTTGTTGTGACTTGCTACTGAAAAATATATTTTGTGAATTCACTGATAGTTCATAGATACATGTACATGTATGGCACTGGACTGAAGAATGGAAGCAGGCAGGGAAGACAGAGGGTGGTTGAAAGGGAAGTTCAGAATGTTGAATCACATAGACCACCAAAAAAACCAGCAAGCAAGCACATGCAAATGAATCCAGCATTAACTCTACCCCGCAGAGTATTTTCTTGAATGTTTTCATAAAATCTACTAATGGCTGCTGTAAAACAGCCATGACAGGATTTGATGAACAAATGAATCTCATGAGTCACTAAAATGATTGATCCAATTTACAGGGATTTTGTTAACTCTTTACCCAAAGAATCGACCACATCCGTCCACGTAAAGCACAAATTCAGCGGTTGAAAAAATATTTTTCCAAAAAAAAATTCAACAAAATCATATCATGTAACCCCTCTTTGGTACAAGCTCGTCGGAAACATTCCAAGAGGGGGTGGGGGGTGTTACACGATATGGTTTTGTTGAAAAAGGCTGTCATGAATGGTCGAAAAATCAATCAACCGTCGATTGAGGTTATAATCGACAATTTTTTTAAATGATCAATTATTTGACTGGACATGTGCTGTCATACCTTTTTGTTAAACAAAGGGGAAATGTTGATTCACTAGCTATTGTTTCACATAAAGGACCTATTTCGACAACAAATGTGCGTGTGAACGGGGTTAAAACGTAAAACCAATATATAGCTTCAAGTCGCGGCACCATGCAAGTTAAAGTTAGCCGAAACCCAGTCATCATCGTATGCGTGATCACTCAGTTCCCAATACTTCTCATTCCTTTGATGTGAGTCATGTGACCCGCCAAAAAAACATCAACGCTGTTACGACTTACAAGGTTGTATTCTTCTGCCGAGTATCAAAAGCATGCTGTCGATTGCATGTCTGATCTTTCCCTATCTTTTGAACTCAAATAAACTTCTCTCCAAGTACTCTGGCTCCCTCCAACCATAAACCCGGCACCTGCAACCAACCTGATATGACCCTACCTTTCAAAGTGTTCAGGTGTCAAACACCAATAAATAAATGAGTAAATAAATAAAATAAATCACTGAAAAGATTGAGCCCCAAAGGGAAAGCATTTTCAAACTGAACAGGGGTTGAATCATTATCATTCATGGGCCGAGCTTTCCGATTCCAGCATCGCTAGCTCACTGCCATTAGCAGTGATAACAATTTAACAAAAATAACATAACACTAGATGATGCCTTACTGTCAATGGCAACATTGTATTCCTTGCCAATAAGACAGCGTCGAGTGTTGAGTACGGAAAGTTAAGAGGGAAAAACTTTGAAATCCCATGTTATTTTTAAAGCATGATGATTTATTTTGTTCTCCGAAGTACCACAACCGGAAGTTTCATTTTCACGTGTAAAGCTTTGTTGACTTGACATTCCCTAAGGCTAAATTCATAATCATTACGCATTGAGCGTGGATGGGGCCATTAGTGAGTTTAGTATGCATTTTTCTATGATTTGAAGTTTGAATCTATGCGATGTAGATTCTGTTTTGTCAAATTTTTCAAAGTTTGGTGTTCGTTTGCTTCATTTACGATTAGGATATTTTAATTTTTAACGCCTCCCAAGTTATTTCATAGACGAAGTTCTAGGAAACGAGACAGAAATATTAGCCATAAATAATCGAATACCCGTCGATTTTTATGACAAAATAATCGATTATGAAAATTCATAATCGTGACAGCCTTAATTTAAAATAATAAATTTTGAGATCGTGTGTGTTGGGTAAAGGGCTAAAGGGATATTTGTCAGCAGCAAACAGAATTAATACCAACTTATAATGGCTCAGAAAACAACTTTCAAACCTCAAGTTCAGCAGACAACTGCTGACAAAAAGTTTGATCAAATGCATCTCTCTAAATCGCGACAGTAAGCTTAGACCACACTACGATGATTAATTTCTCAAGTTATTTAATTATTGGTGTTTACCAAGACTTTTGACAGCTAGGGTCATCTCGTGTCAGACAGTTTTACATGTAAAGTGGAGGAAAGTCAGAGAACCAAGAGAGAACCATCAAGCAATGGCGAGCAACTGTCAGACTCCACCAACGTACTGACTCTGCACATGCAGGGTTAGCATTAATTGAAGACAAGTGCTCCATTGAAATACCTTAGTACACAGCACCACCGTGCCCCTAAACTTTTCATGTTAATTTTGCAAGTTATTTGTGCGGTATACGTACATCCTTAAGGACATACCACACCTGGCACACCCCAAATTAATTACTGTCTTACTTGGCCGGACAAGTTTGGACTGCACATACAGCCCCACTGGGTCATTCTGAAAGATGCTATCAAAACAATGCAGATATCAACACTGTGACATGGTTTCAATCAGTACTTCAGGATATGTTTGACAAGTAAGTAAAGTAGTACAGTGGAGCCCACTTAATTGGATCTCTCTCAACTGAATAATCCTGTTAATTGACTATAATTTCACAACACAAAACCATTTACCATACCTCCAGTACAAATCTGACCTGTTAATTGAATTTAGATTAGAGTAAACTCCTGTTAATTGAATAAAAAATCTTGCCACCTGTCGAGAAATTACCGACTTTCACCAGTTTTATTTTGTTTATAGACCTATTTGGCCTCAGCACATCCAATACAGGCATTTAATCTATTATATCTTTTTTGACAGAGCTCATCGAGCTCTGTTAAACAAGATATAACAGAATCAATGCTAAGTTTATCTCTAGAATACAGGAAAGTGAATATACCTGTTAAATGAATACTCCTGTTAATTGAATAATTTTCATTCGCAAAGTGGCTATTTAATTAACAGGGTTCCACTGTACTATGATCGCAGATGTGATATTTTTCTCTATCAGACTGCGATTATGTTGTGACATACTTATACATCTTTGGAGAGGAGATTCCATGAATTAAAATACTGCTAAAGCAAAACCAAATTATGAAAAACAAACGAAATAGCATCTGAGGTTCAATGCCCTCGTATTTCTTTCCGATGGGTGAGATTCTCCAGTTCTTTTGAGGGAAAAGTGGAAAGATAATTTCGACCAGACTGCAACCCAATTGCAATCCCCTCAAAATTCTCTGTCTGCTTTTGTGATGACAGTACTGTACTAGTGTTCATGCAGCTCCGAAATCTTTTTGTGCCAAGTGGAATTTTTGTTCAGTGCCAACTGAATTTTTTTGGTGCCAAATGAAAGAGTTTAGTGCCAAATGGAAATGAAAATGTCAATGACACTGCAGCTCAACTTGTGTAAGACATGTACATGTATAGTATGTGACGCAGCAATGATAAACATCTGAGTAATGACCTGATAATAAAGCTGCATATAAAGTATTGTAACGGTCTGTACATAAATGCTGACCGTAGCCTGTAACAAATGTATAGGTAAAGTATTGTAAAGGTGGGCGACAGATACAAAACTAGAAAAGATATCTTTGAGTCCCAGAGTGGGTCTGACTGAATCCAAAAATATTTGTTCTCATAGCACAGTGATAACAAAGGCACCCAAAAACACTTGTTCCTGTCCCAAGTTGATAACAAAGGTACCAAAGAAGTTTCGTGACTCTAGCCCGAGCCGTATTGACATGTGCACTTACTGTGTATAAGTAGCACTGAATAAATCAAAGTTCATCTAATTTGCATAATTTCTGCATGAGAAAAAAACCTGTATTATTTGTGATGTATTCCATGTTACTAAACATTCATACAAAAATTTATTCAAATCAGAACTTTCATACAGAAGTTCTTTACAAAAAACTGATTGCACTAATTTTGGTACAAAATGGCTGCTGGCAGCCATCTTGAATTTCGGACCACACCCCAAAACACTTGTTTTCGTCCCATGGTGATAACAAAGGTACCTAAGAAGTTTCGTAAAAATCGGTTCATAAATACGGCTCTAGCCTGAGCCGTTTAGAAGTTGTGTACAAAAAACTTATTAGACCTCATTTCGGTACAAAATAGCCACTGGCAGCCATCTTGAATTTTGGACAGCACCCAGAAACACTCGTTCTCGTCCCAAGGTGATAACAAAGGTACCCAAGAAGTTTCGTGAAGATCGGTTCATAAATACAGCTTCTACCCCGAGCCGTATTGACATGTCCACTTACTTTGTATAAGTAGCACTGAAAAAATCAAAGTTCATCTAATTTGCAGAATTTCTGCACGAGAAAAAAAAACGTATTATATGTGAAGTATTCCTTGTTACTAAACATTCAGACAAAAATTTATTTGAATCAGAACTTTCATACAGAAGTTCTGTTCAAAAAAACGATTGCATTAACTAAGTACAAAATGGCTGCTGGTAGCTATCTTGAGTTTTGGTCTGCACCCAAAAACACTTGTTCTCGTCCCACAGTGATAACAAAGGTACTCAAGAAGTTTTGTAAAGATCGGCTCATAAATACGGACTCAAGCCCGAGTCGTATTGAATTGTTGACGGACAGGCGGACGATGGGCCAGGGCATAACCTCAAATTTGACTTACGTCAAAGTTGAGCTAAAAAAGGCTATGATTAGTTATTTATTGGGGCTTAACAACACTTTCGACAGCCAGGGCCACCTCGTGTCGGACAGTTTTATGGGTGGAGACAGCCTGAGTTCCCGGAGAGAACCACCAAGCAACTGTCAGACACCCCAACATACCAAATCCACACAAGCAGGGTTAGCATTGGTTGAAGACAAGAGCACAATCGACGTGCAGTATGTCTTGGAACACAATGCCACCATGCCCCCTAGTGGGCAATTGGGACACAACGTGGTTGTCGCAGGTTCGAACCGAGGATCTCTCGGCTTACAGGCTGCATCTCTTCCTCCGAGCCACCGCACTCCCAGGCCAAGATTATACCTGTTACCTATAGATTACTTGACAGGCATGAATTTTGACTTGTCTGTGTCATCAGACAGCGATTTTATCGAAAATGACACACTGAAATAATAAACCATAAAGCCTTTGAGACCTGCCAAAAGTATATTTCTGGTGCAAAATTTGGTGCTAAATGGTGTATTTTTGGTGCCAAAAATTTTTTCAGTGCAATCAGCATCATTGGTAACCAAAAGCATGAATGCTGTATTGTACATGTCGATTGTTGTGCCAATGATGAGTAAAGATTTGACTTTCATAATTCCACATTTGCTAAATTGCTTTTGGTATAGATTTATTTATACTGGGTAAAAAGAATACAACAAAAGTTAACAAAATTTTAACATTTACTGCTCAAGAAATCTACAAATGTACTTGACTCCCAGCTACATGTAATGTAAAACTTTTCACCAAATCCAGGTTTCACTTTTCAAGGATGACCACATACATGTACAATACAGTCACAGTAGACTGGTCATAATCAATGCAAGGGCTCTGATGTCCATGCATGCATTTACCAGGTAATAAAAATCATCATCTGCAAAATATAAATTATTGAAGCAGCGGGTTGTACCCAGTGCTTCATTAACCCTTTACCCAACGTAACGGCCAAAACCGGCCAGCGCTATTCTCAAAAATCGCCAATTAATTTTCAAAATATTTTCATTTTTTGTCTCAAAAACATAGGTTATGACCCCTCGTTGGAACGAGCTCATCGAGCTCGTTCCAACGAGGGGTCATAACCTATGTTTTTGAGACAAAAAATGAAAAAAATTATTTATTCAAGAATTTTGTTTGCAAGTGTCGTCTGCTTTTCATGTTAGGTAAAGGGTTAACCCTTTACCCAATGCAGACAATATCAAAACTTATTATTTTAAATATCATTTTTTCAAATTTTTAAAAAAATTTCAACAAAACCATATCATGTGACCCTTCATTGCAACGTGCTCGACGAGCTCATTCCAAAGAGGGGGTCACATGATACAGTCGTGTTGAAATTTTTTATGCGGGTGGATGTGGCCTTTTCGTTGGGTAAAGGGTTAATTAAATTTTTGATGATTATTCCCATTAGTGTTTGGAATCTAATATAATGCGTCCGTTGAAATATTAACCATCTGTAGAAAGTGACCAGTCCACGGTGACCATATTCCGGAGCACCCCAGAAATATATAGTTCCAATACAACCCAGATATACAATTCATTGCATCCAGATTCCAAAAGACCAACACTGAATCAGCTAACCATACATGTACATGTAAGAATGAATAACCAGTTGTAATTAACAACATTTACATGGAAATCCATACATGACTGCAACACATGCCAGTCTGCATATAACAAATGGAAGGACAAAACAACAGTGGAACTGCAGGTATATGTGTGAAAGCACAGCTGTCGTCAAGTCCGTAAAAATAAATGTTTGAACAAGGTGGAAATGTATCAAAGTGTAACCATTTAGTTTACATAACTTGCAGACAACACACAATACTTTTTCTTCACCATTTAGTTTTTTTTATACTTTTGCTTTGTTTTACATGTATGCCGGCATATTCATTCTAGATTGTCATGTGGTATGTTTGCAGGTATGATCCATTGGAAATGAGACAACTCTGTCCTGTCCTGAGCACAGGAAGCACTGCTTCATGAAGCGGTGCTACCTGTATTTGAGCCTTGATATGGCTCTCCCCAGTCGTGCACCAATGGGAATTCCCATTGTCAAGATATTTAATTCATTAAAGTGCCCGTTTTCGATATGTGAAGATATTTAATCTATTAAATTGTCGGTTTACGGTTGAATTTTACATTGCCCACTTCAAGTTGCCTAATTTATGAGTGTTGCTGTCCTAAATGATTTTTGCTGTCTTTAAAGGGAAGGGCAGGTAGACAGCCTGTTCGGCTATGCCCTTTCCTTGCAGTGTATTCTACCATATTTATTGTAATCCTTAAATTATGTGCAGCAAATAAACAATCTGAATCTGTATCAAAGTGGAACCATTTAGGTTACATAACTTGCAGACAACACACAATATTTTTTCTTCAGCATTTAAATTTTTTTATACTTTTGCTTCCAAAAAATAGGGTTACGACCTTTCATTGCAATATTATAATAAAAATCAAAGGTCATGTTTTGGAAACCAGAGAATGAAATCTTGAATTCTGAGATAACCTATTTACCATTCATCTAGATATTATAAAGAGGACAGATAACAGTACAGCCATCGTGGACGGTCAAAATCTATGGCTGGGCATTTTTTCCACTCATAGAATTCAGAGATGATCTGCTATGACACCTAGCGAAATTTCCACCAATGCACCGGGATAATCCTGGTGCTTCATTGGTGGAAATTTCACTAGGTATCATAGCAGATCATCTCTGAATTATATGCTTGGAGAAAATGACAGCCTGTGGATTTTGAATGGCCCTACTGTATGACAGTTACAGATTTTTAAAGCACCTGTAGCAAGCACAGGGTGCGTCAGCTGTCTTAGGAAGTTTGAGCATTGAAAAGAGAGGGGTCTTCCCAAAGGAAAATTTTAAAGCAGGGCTATCAAATAAGGCAATAAGATACAACTTTTTGATGAACTGTTAATACTTCTAGATGAACAACTTTTTTGTCATCTGTTTTTTCATTTAGATAACCACCAGATGAACGATAAAATTTTATGGACTGGGAAACCCCCCAAAAGTTTTGAAATAACGAAATCTGAATATCATTTTGAGTTTAGGGCATGTCAAATTTAACCACATTCTCTGGTAAACAGAACATGTCACACCTTACACTAAATGATTTTGACTCTTCTTTTTTTTCAGCCATATTGGTGACAGCAACTGAATGATAATAAATTTAACCCAAATCAACAAAGATAATCATGAGATGTCTGATGTGTACCATTTAAACCTAATTGATTCATCTATACCATGTTACATGTTCCAGGTGTACAAATTACTGCAATTAACCGTCTATGTAATGTAACAACAGCACTCAAAATTGGCTATGGCAATCAGCTGTGCCAAGCAAAATGCTCAAGTACAGTGCAGCCCATTTAATTGAATATCTCTCAACTAGTAAAGTGGTAAATTATTTTTCAAAAGTGATTTTGAACACGAGTATTTATTTCTGCAATGATAGCCTCAGTTTAGCAAGATTATGATCATGAATAACTGATTTATGATTCATAAAAATATTTTTTGTTCTTCTACTATGCAAACATCAAACTAATGCATACAGCATAAAAAACATTAAAGAGGCTTTCAACACTTTTCAGTAGAGCCATGATAGTGGCTTCCAGCACCCAACCAGTTAACTGAATAATCCTGTTCACTGAATGTCATTTCCATATACAAAACCATTTACCATACCTTAAGTACAAATCTGACGTGTTAACTGTGTATAGGACTATAGGTTATGGAGAAAAACCCTGTTGATTTAATTAAAAAAAAATATTGTAACATCACTGTCCATAAAATATACACCCTGAGCAGTTGATTGTAGTAAGTGTCATCTGCATATTCAGGCAGACCACACATGGCTAGGAACTACTGTTACACCCCCAAGTCTTGAGATTTTCTTTTATGTTCAATAAATACCCTATGGCTTATATGAGGAAATGAATGAGTTTCATCATTGATGAGTTTATCTGTGGCAACCAAGGTTAATTTGACTGTCAAATATATTTATGTTCAGTTCAGACATGTTAACTTTCCTGGAATGTCCAGGACAATCCCGTAAATTCAGTGAAGCTCCCGACCTCCCAGAAGGGAATCGGTTTTGGACAAAAATCACTGAAGATGGTACTGACAAAAATTTTTCCTTAACTGAACTTCAGTTACAAATGTACTTGACTCCCATATGTCCTTCCTTTCCAAATACAAGAACATATGAGTTGTTCGTTTAACCAGAAAATCAACTTGGTCTCGGTTGTTGGAAAAAAAAATCAAATGTTTCCATAGGCTCTCTCCCATAAATTGCAACAAGGCAAATCTTTCTGGACCAAATTATTTCACTTCAAAGATGATATGACAAACATCTATAGAATATAAAGCCTTTCACTTGTGGTACCCATATTTTAGAGTAAAGTCCAAATTTGGGCTTCCAGCACTCATCCAGTTAAACTTCTTGCACAATTCATTTTTAAATGGCTGTTTTGCATGAACCAGGTGGAAAACCAAAAACAATGGAGAAGACACATAACAAAGATGCTTTAATTATATTTCTGGGTAAAACAAAGAGATGGCTATAAGAAACAGATGCAGAGAAAGTGAAACTCTACTGCAACTTTTCTCTTCTGTCAGGTCACATTATGATGAGTCAATGTTTGCCACTGTGCCCAAATTAAACCAATTTAAAGGCCTTAGTTAGCATCACTAGCACACTTGTCATGAGCTTTAAACACTACTTTCTCAGCCAAAGAGCTGAAACATGTAAATAAAGTACTCCTGCTTTTCTGTTTCATTTACCAATTGGAGTTGATTCAGAGGTACATGTACAGTACACACTACACAGAGTGAGTTGGTACTTGACAATGTGTTTAATGGGGATGAAGGCCACTTTCAATGTCATAACAACAAGACAATTACTATCCCCCCAACCTGCAAAGGAGGATTCGGGGGTATCTAGTGAAGCCCTCCGTCTGTTTGTCCAAACATTTTGCATTGAAACTTCAAAGCCATCAGTCGGATTTGGATCTCCTTTGGTTTGCTGATAGACCTGCATCGGGGAACGGATATGCACATGGAACAGGTTCCATCCAATAATTTTTCCCAGAGTTATGGCCCTTTTTCACTCTTTCGACTTAATAAAATTTTTATTGACCTCTGTATTACATTCACTGCATGTTGAATTTGATTTATTCTTGGTATGCTCATGGACCCCGCTTTGCAAAAGAATATCCACAAGTGACAGGGTCTGTCCTGTTGTTTTTCTAGAGTTCTGAGACTTTTTCGACTTTTCCCACACACTGAATTGCCCTTGTAAAGTCAAGTTTACCCAACCATTTATACACTGTATGATATACAGACCACTGTAGATGACCCATATCCCCAAATGGGGCTTAAAATTCAGACAGGAAGCAGAATAGAATCTCGCAATATTCATTTAATTCTTGTCATCGATTCTGAAAGTGTCCTCAAAGACCTGATGAATTCTACTTACTTTTTCTTCCTCATAATAAGGTAGTGACTTAGCAGTGGCATCTAATGAAGTATTGGCTGTTTGTTCAGACAACCAAGACTTCAATAGAAACCAGTGCCAAGGAACTGCAACTTCCATCAGCAAGAAAAGCAAAAGCTTGTGTGTTGGAAACTCATCAAAATTGGAACTAAGCCTTTCAGAGTTAAAACTGTAGTATGCGTTATGTTTCTACATGGTATTATGAACCGGTACCACACACAAGGAAAAGGGTATACCTGTATTCTCAAAATAAAGACTGAAAACTGATTCTCTCAGCAGAAGTTCAGGAAAATCAAAACTGATTCTCATGAATCAGGACAAATTTTAAAGCCTGTAAACCAAGTTATTGGTTGGGCCCTGCAAATCAGAAATTTGAACATTAAATCGATTCTCGAATGGAATCAGACAACAGAATTGGGAATCAATTCTCGTTCCAACTCGCATCAACTGAATAATAATTTTGGCAGCTTACTGTTTTCACAATGTTATGCAGTGGTTAAGCATTGTCGGGAAAATTGCAGGTCATCCCTGGAGTGTAACAAGGCATCATCTGCACTGCAGGGTATTTTTTGTTTTTAAAAATTTGTTTAGCAGCTTCCATCTTGGTTTCAAAAAGTGATGATAAATAGTGAATATGAGGCCAATATGAAAGAAAAATGGTTAGCATTTGGCCATTTTTGACTAGCATTTTGTGATGCGAATCCTGTCATCAAATACCCTGCAATGCAGATGGGGATTTGTTGTACTCAAGGGCAGATGCATTCCATGGGAGGACGCTGTGTGAGAAATTGGAAATTCATAGCCTTTTTGTGGCCATGCTTGCATCATGTCAAGTCTCAACTCAACTTTATTATAATGCCAGGTATACTGCAGAGATAAGGACATCGTGACCACAGTGGGAATTCTGTGAACTATGTGGAAATTGGAAGGAGATGGACCACTGTGATCATTGCCATGTTGTGTTGGTATTTCGTGCATCATGCAGGATGAAAATGTGCCGTTCACCACCAAAAACTGAGTAAATAGAGTGTGGTCTCAATGTTTTGCAAATACCAGGGAAAATTAAAAAAACGAAATGTTTTAACCTTTTACCGAACGAATCAGTTGCATTCGCCCGCATAATATGCAAATTCAACAGTTGAAAAAAAATTATCTTTCAAAACATTTCAACAAAACCATATTATGTGACCCTTCCAATGAGGGGTCACATGATATGGTTTTGTTAAAAAAAATTTGAAAAATTCAAAACAATGATATTTGAAATAATAAATTAAAGCTAAAAATAGATCAGACAACAGAATATTATACCAAGACAACTCTCAAGAAAACTGTGTCAACTATTTATTTCTTAATTGGATATCTCGTAACTGAATAACCCTGTTAATTGAATATAATTTCCCAACCCAAAACCAATTCCCATGCCTCCAGTACAAATGTGACTTGTTATTTGAATATAGGTTATAGAGCAGGTATTTTTCTGGGTGGCAAGTGGCAACAGGGGCCGAATATAGGCCCCATTCCCAATGAGATTTTGGCATTATTTTTCCCAATTTCTAACATTAATTTCCCAATTGGTACCCAGTATCAACTTGTTCATAACATTTATGAACATTTACTGCTGATAAAGGAACTATTAAACCATAATTTAAAATAATAAAACCAACTTCTTTATTTTTAATATGCCTGTACAGAAGAAATGTGTACTTTTCTAAACTTTACAGAGTCAACAGGATTCCCAATTTGGTCCAATAAGATGGCTATTTTCCCAATTGCATGGGCCCCTGGCCCCATTCCCAAGACACCTAGAAAAATCTGTGTAGAGTGAACTCTTGTTAATCGAATAAAAAATCTTGTAACCTGTCAAGAATTTACCCTGACTCTCCCCAGGTTTCCTTTGTTCATAGACCTATTTGGCCTCTGTACATCCAATACAGGCATTTAATCTATTATATCTTGTTTCTCTGTCAAACAAGATATCACAGAATAAATGCTCAAGTTTATCTCTAGAATTCTGGAAAGTGACACAATCCCTATTAATAGAATAATCCTGTTAACTGAATAATTTTCATTGGCAAAGTGGCTATTCAGTTACATGTAACAGGTTTCCACTGTCTTGACATAAAAACATGTACATGAATATTTTATTGTGGAAAGGAAGAGCACTAGATGACCATGACAAAACAACAAATTTGTTAATTTTGTCATCTTTTAATCATCAACATCAACTGGAAGTTGAATTCAGAGCATCTCTGACTGCTACCTACAGTACAAGTCAAAATAAGTTGTAGCATAACCGCAATAAACTAAGTATACTGCTGCTCCTGCACTGAAAAGATCAGAATCTGACATCATTTGTCCAGAAAATGATGTCAGCTGCTGGTCTTATCAGTGTGGGATGAGAAAGATACATAGTTTATGGTGGTTATCCTACAACTTATTTTGACTTGTAATGTAGGTTAACTAGGCTGCATTTGGCTTGTGTGAAGAAAAATTATACCATTCAGTTTCAGAGTCATGTGAATACCAAATACCATACTGATAGAGGTAAATCACCTCCAAAATATCAATACCAAAATTGTGTTTCTGCTACTACGCAACCTCAAAGACCCAATAAGCAATTTATAGTTCACAGACCACCAGGTTGTTTGTCTGGAGTACCTGGTGAGAACAGGGTACAAAGTTTCAGGCCACTGAAACCATTCTGATTAAAATTGTAGGGAAACAATGGAATGGTTTACCAAATTATCTCGTAGTGAACGATCGTTGATCGTGATTTTGTGAATTGCACATATGTGATATCTGCCCATGTTCATACTTGCTCTGTCAGACAGACAGAAATCAAAGAGTGTTGTACTTTTTGTGAGGAACAGTATTTTCAAATTTGGCCCTGGTACGTGTAGACTCCCCCCCCCCCCCCCCCCCCCAATTTTTTCTAGAGTCCTGTGTTTTAATGATTTGAACACTGATTGAAATAAAATTAAAATTTTATCAAATAAAATGATGAATAAATAGTTAGAAAACTGAAATAAAGACCAAAACTGATTTAAGTGGCAAAATATTCTAAGGTATTTTAAACTCTGATTTCATCAAAATATGTGTCTGAACTGTTATACATACTGGTACAAATAATATTACAGATGTATATGTATGCAGTGAAGTCTGTAAAATTAACATTGCCAGAGTATTATTCAATGAAACCAAGGATGGTGAGTAAGCATTTATTCAACAATTTGTGGAAAGGACAAAAGTTGAAGGAAGGCAGACAGATTTTCTTGTTTTTGATATGTCTAGGGTGTTGTTTTTATAAGGCTAGCCTATTTGTTATTTTCTTTCAACACGTTAACTGCCAGAAACCCAGGTGTATTTTCTTCACATATGCCATGTGTCGTTTTTACCTTTATGAGATAGATTACAATATTTTACGTATGTAGATATGCTAACTAGAAAAAAAATATGAAAAAGAGCCTACGAGATAACTCGTAGTTGGTGCCTGGTAAGAAACTTTTATCCAGATGCCAACTACGAGTAGAAATATTTCAACACCTCTTCAGTGTGTTCCATTCATACTGCAGGCCCTATCTGATGTAGTTGTACTGAATGCTTATTTACTTTTCAACCAGTATTTTACTGGGTATAAATTATATAGATGTGCAACAGATATATTTTGGGGGAAACAATTTTTTTTTGTATTTCGTATTGTGTTGGAAGAATGCCCCCCACCACCCCTACTACCTTTGCATAATTTTGAACACTTTTGTACAAATTCATTAAGTCATTAAGTACTCAGGATTATCGTTCACTTGTTCATGTTTTGTAGTTGCAAGTAAAACAAAGATTTCGATTCATTTTTATCACTGGGGACTTTGAAAATAATACCAAATGTGGTCTTCCAAACTGCAGATTCACCAGACCGCTTGATGGTCCTAAAGAAGCAACTCAACATATTTTCCACCAATTAGTCAAATATTATCCTTAGGTTCCAGGAAATGGATCCATTTGACGTCAAGTTTAAAAATTTTCACAGAGAAGGCTCCCAGAAACCCTCTCCACCAGGAGAGGAACACTCTACTCATACTCTCCCCCAGGCATGGCTTAATTGTGAGGTCTCCCTTCTGCAGACCTGACCATACCAGACATCATTCACGACAAAAATTTCACCATATTTTCATTCCAAATTTTGTACCCCATGAGAACCACATAGCAATGGCACGTAACTATCCAACTCTCCATCTTATATCGGTAAATGTACATACTATAGTCTCTCGCTTGGATGAGAATGTCGCAGTGTGGTCATTGTCCTGTCCATTTCTTTTACTTCAATTATCTTCCAACCCGAAGGCTAGTCTTCGGGTTGGAAGATGGGGTAAGTACAAGAAACGGACCGAAGCGGTCGCCAATGGGATTCTTTTGCTAAATGTTGCTTGGATTGTATACTGACACATTTGCAAGTGCCCATTTTAAATCATTGTGTACCAAGCAACATGTCTGAGGAAAAAAGTGGAGGGGAAGGTGTCCTATGTATCCCCCTGGTTCCACCGTCTCTGTTACTACCAGTGCCACCCTCCACACCCCTTCAACACATGGAATTTTTCAAGATGCAGCAACAATGGTTTATACTGCAACCAATGTTGGCCAGGAACGCTGTTAGCTACCCCTTCTCCCAATCAGGATGTTCCCCACTGCATGCATATACATGTTTAATTGCAGTGAATGGAATAGAAAAAGCAATATACTCCATGGACTCTAAAGGCTACACATAACAGCTCATTGACTGAGTTTGAAATAATGTACTATTAGCAGAGTGAATTTAAGTGAAGTGAATATTTCCTGGTAGCGGTAATCTAGTCATATATATTGTAATTTGATACTTTAATAATTTCCGATAGACTGATAGTGATAAGAATGTACTTCAGTACTCTCACTGATTCAACCATCCAAAATTAGTGATGTGTGTCAGCCATGAACTTTCACAATTCAACATTAGACCGGTTGGTCAATATTAATATTTCAATGAATCATTGAATGTACTGTATTGTACAGCCAGGTTTTCAATGTTGTGCCCATTTTTCTATATTTATAAATAAACGACATTTCTGCGTTACATGTAATTATCAACGAGTCCTGTATTTCGGGGGAGATGTTGCCGAAACCAAATCTGGTTACGTGCATCTTGGAGAGAAGACAATGAGGCTGTTCATGATCATGCTATTGCTAACACTGCTACGATATAAACACAAGCACAACATTCACATACCTGTCAAAAGACTAAAAAAATCACACCACCATGTCGTTTCACAACGCAGGCATCACCGAATAAGAATGTAATTGACGCTATTCGATTATCACTCGAAGAAGTCGTTTTTTGCTATAATGTAGCGATCGACACTGCTAATCTCACACGATATGTATATTATGTCTACAGGATGGACAGAAGCCACACATTCAACTCGAAAGACAAATAAATCAATGCTAATAATACAATGAGCCAAAGTTTTGCCTTTGATTATGACATGGTTTTTTCGCTTGTCTAATTCATTTCCACTGAGTTAAAAGTCTCAATGAGAATTTATTTTGTGAGTTTGGTATGCAGCGTTTGTTGACAATTTTTTGCTATTTTGGAATAATTTATTATCTGTCCACCTTCGGCTTCTAATTACGATACAAGGTGCCCTGCATACAACATTATACAGCGCGTGCGTACCACACGATCAATAACGCATCTAGTGGTTGATTGAGTATGATTGATGCTGCTGAGAGTGAGAAGTGGGAATGGAAATAGAAACAGCTACCAAAATCGAAGAAACTGGAACACTTTGCTTTCAATCGTCTGAACAGGGTTCCTTCAACTACAAACAAATGCTTTTGAATGAAGAACTGATTGTGACAAGTCACCTTCACCTCAACACATGATCCATCGTTTTTCTTCTTTCGATGTTAACCCTTTTTAACATTGGGTAGGAGCAGGATGCTGGAGGAGTGGAAGGGTACAGAACAAGTGCCCCCCCCCCCCCCCCCAGGAAATTTTAAGGTGGATTAGCAGCATGACCCTCCAATAATACAGCTAATTTCCTGTGCCATTCCAAAAATTATCTGAGGTAAATACAGATTAAGTGTATGTGTAGCAGTACTTAGACAAAATATGCTTCTTCAGTATTTGTGTTTATTTTATTTTTTTCTGATTTTTTATCATGGCGTGAAATGTCAAATTATTTTTCTTTTTGAATAGGGCGGGGGGGGGGGGGGGGGATGGTCAGACATCTATGATATTCTTTTTTGTACTTGGCCACTTTTGGGACCCACCCACACATTTTGCCCTTAACCACTTTATTGGACTCACCTACCTCTTTGTCCGATTTTTTTTGGTGCATTTTGGGACCTTTTTTCTGACAATCTTTGGACCCCACCAGTAACACAGAGGTAACAAACAATGAAGTAAATCCCGTGTAAATGCATTTCCGTCTCTCTAAGGAAACATATAAATGGTCTCTTATTGTTTATGTTGGTTTTCGGGGGATTTTGTCACCAGTAGAAAGACAACAATACAATGAAAGGTGGCTTCGGTTCTCTTCTTCTAATTATGGCATCGGCCAACTTATGTCAAGTATTAGGCCCTAGTTTCTCTTTGACGTTTTCCCCCATTTTGACAACATAACAGAAATATCACCTCTAGCAATTCTGGTACAACGTAAAATTGGGATTCACATGACATTAGCTGCTGAAGTTGGGGACTGAGATCTAGCCAAGTTTAAATTAGAGTTATCAATCTTGTATCACTCGACAGCTATATTAACTTAACACAAGGCAATATGATGTCATGTGACACCTGTTAAATCAACAGCTTGTTTGAATAAGGAGCAGTGGAAGCTTTGAAAAGCAAAAGGCGAGGGGGTGTGGGGGGGGGGAGTTCTGAGCCCATCCTGGTGCAAATTCGGGTACATTTTTAATGTAAAAAAGATGCCTCCTTGGACAAGGGGATGGGGGAGGCTGGATTGTAAGCATCATTCATGTCTCCCCCAATCCACCACCCCTTGTTTGAATATGTGAATATCAGCATGATGTTTGTCAATGTGAATACAGATGGTTGCATCAGAATTGTAATAAATGATTTTATGTGTAAGTTTGAACCTTGATCTCAGTGTAGTCAAGGTCTGTGTTCGTTTTTTCACCAAGTCTCAACCTGCAGACATGACTGTGTTAAAATGGATAACCGGGAAGAAAAATTGTTTAACAACCTTATTTAATTTTTGTTGTTTAACGACACTTTCAGCATATGTGACTATATAGTGACCGCAACACAAGGACAAAGTCAAGTTAAGCCAATCGTTTAAAATTATATTAGCTACGTTAAACAAGAGGCCCCAAGGGTCCCTAATCGCTCACCTTAAAAAACTGTTTAAAGAAGGATTTAAGGTCACATTCAGCATCTATATGTTAATATAGTTAATATCATTTAGCTAGGGGGGGGGGGGGTGAGCGGGGGAGGGGGAGGGTCTGTGGGGGGTTCTTGCGTAAAATCACAAAAAACCTTCAAAACACATTTTGAAGCAAAGAGAAAACAAAAATCCAGTGCAACCCTCCAGCCCCCCCCCCCCCAAACAGGGGGGCGGGTGTCTTTTTTGCATAAGATCACTGAAAATCCCCAAATCTTCTTTTCGAGCCAAAAAAAAATGTTGTCCAAAGGATCCCCCCCAGAGGCCTCAATTGGCTTGGTGGCTCCCATTTGAGCAAACGTTAATGTTACATACTCGCATTAATATCTCAATTGTATCGCAATCAGCTCTGTCACACGTGGGTACAATTCATTTAAACAAATAGTAAATTCTCCATTATGTTCTGTGTTAAATTTCAAACCCCTCTGGAGGCCCACCAAAATCAATAAACCGCAACACTTTGAACATACTTTATTCTAGGAGCCATATTAATAATGCTATAAACCAAATATCAAAAGATTCGGTCTGGTGGGTCAGACGAAGAAGACCTTTGAAAAATATTCCCTACACTGCACTAAGTTAATATTCGGCCACAGGGAGCCCAAATATAGGGCCAGGGATTTGATTTGAACAAACCTGAATCACCCCACACTAAGAATGTCAATACTGTGTAACATACGTCCTAAGGACGCTGTATATCAAATATCAAAAGATTCTGATAGGTAGATCCGAAGACGAAGATTTTTAAAGAATATTCATTATATAGCACTAAGTTCAAGTTCCCATAGGAAGCCCAAAATATGACCCCATTGAACTGATTTGAGCAAACTTGAATCTGACCCTTCCCCCTCCCCCCCCCCCCCCCACCCAAAGGATGTTCTACATCAATCATCAAAACATTTCTCACTGGCGGGTCTGCAAAAGATTTTTTTTTTAATTTCCTCATATTAGACAGAGTTAAAATTCGGGTTATCACAGGGAGCCCAAATATGAACCCAGGGACTTGATTTGAGCAAACTTGAAACTCACCCCACTAAGGATGCTACATACAAAATATCAAAAGATCTCGACCGATGGATCTGAGGAAGAAGATTTTAAAAACATATTCCTCATATTACACTTAAGTTAAAATTTGGGTTCACATAGCGAGCCCCAATTTGTCTCGGGGGACTTTATTTGAACAAACTTAAAGCAGACCCCCCCCCCCCCCCCCAAAAAAAAAAGAGAAAAAAGATGCAGTATACCAAATATTAAGAGATTTTTACTAAGTTCTGAAAAATGAGATTTTTAAATAAATTCCCTCATATTGCACCAAATTGAATTCGGGTTCCCATAGGGATCTCATATATAAACCCAGTGGCTTGTTTCGTGCAAATCTGAATCTAACCCCTCTAAGGATGTTGTATATACCATGTATCAAACGATTCTGATTGGTTGTCCCGGAGAAGAAGAATTTTTTTTTAATTTTGTAGAAAAATGTTGTGGGCGCTTACAGAACTAGGCCCCCTTGTGGTGTCCCCTGTGAAAATGAAGACTGAGTGGTGCATAATGTAAATGTAGAAAATATTTGAGTCTGCCACAGGGGCTGTGGCGCGACCTTAAATGCGGGAAGTTATATGCTGAAAGATAAGCGAGAGTTCTGGGATCTTCTCTCTGAAAATCATGTAAAACAAGTGCACCACCAGACGATGGATCAATATACGGCTGTGGTGGCCATATTGGATATGCCAGAATGCTTATTATCGAAAGGGACCATCCTCTAGTCATGACTAATCAACCACAAAGAAACAATATCTGTTGGATGTATTGTTTTCGAGTTATCGGGTAGACAAACATAAGTTAACGGACGGACGGACGTTCTACCGAAGATGTACTTGTGAGGTGATTTTAGTGTTAGGTATGGGGAAAATTGCGCAACTCACAAGTGGGTTTTTCGCACCTCACAAGTTGAAAAAAACCTCACAAGTGGTTGGTGTACTAACGGTTTTATCTCCCAACCTCACAAGTAACGACTGTACACGGACGGTCACCTCGCAAGGCCATCTGCGGTGACCCGGACATACGGACGGACGGCGGGCGGACGGACGGACATTGCCATACCATAATACGGTCCGCTCATATGAGCGGCCGAATAAAAATTGTGACCTAAGAAGCGATCTGGGTGATTTTAAAAAGTGCATAAATGGACTACCGGCACCACCCCAGTGCAAATAGTCCACTAATGACCTAAAGTCGCCCAGGTCACAACTACACTGTTCAATCTGAAACGCTGTTGTTAAGATAACTTTGGAGCTGACACCGACTCGGATAATGGTCAGTTCGAAAAGTGTCTTCTTTGGTACTAATAATGAGAAGAATAACACACAATTAAGAATGTAAACACGCAGACTGGGAATTAACGTGAGCGTTGTTGCCGAGACTTTTTCGTTTGCTCTTCTTCAATATGTTGAATTTGTGCTGGCCAAATATGCAACGGACGAATCATCTCCTTACTCAGCGACCCTTGTCACGTGCATGAACGAAGGTGTAGATCAAATGTCATGAATGTGAGCCATGTCAAATGTAATGCATTCTTATGTGATACTTGTGAGAGAAGATACAATGAAACATAAGGATGTACAAGACGGCAATGCGTAAGGCCTTTTTTCTAAGGAGTCTGTATCCTTCAACACCGAAGATAGCTGCATGTAATTTGGGGATGAGACAAATCACCCCCGAGACAACTCGCCCTGAGACAAGTCACCCCAAGTGAGACAACTCGGACCAACTTTCAAGACCACTCGCCGCACCTTTTGAGGCAACTCGCCCGACCCTTTCCAATAAAACTCGCCCACCATTTGAGACGACTCACCCCAAGTGGGCGTTATCTGTAAATTGGCTGTTTTACCTCTGCTGTGCCACTCAGACTCAAAGGTAGTTATATATTAGTTCGTTGAACTATTTTTTACCAGAACAAATTGTCGGATAAAATGATAGTACTAAAATTTGCAACTTCGGTGGTACTGATTACCAGTCTGGCCCATAAACATGAAAAAATAACAATAAAAGTGGGATTTTAGAAAGACTCGTGAGATAATGGCACAGTTGGATTAAGAATTGTTGAACTAAAGGTAACGCGAGAAAAGGGCCTGCAAAGCCAACATCAGTTACGAACTAGGAGAAAGTGAGGCTACTTTGCACGGTACCGGTATCATGGAATGGGTTGTTCCTTTGTGTCTTGGGGCAAGAGGCGGAGAGCGAGTGGTTATGGGTAATTCGTTAGTGTCAAGTGGTTGGTGTATCTTTTTTAACAAACGGCACCTCATCCAGCGCCTATGTCACATGCAGATAGTATAGTTTTATTCCGACAGAGGGTCTCCGAACATACACTTCACGCCCGTATTGCAAAGGATACGCTGCTGCAGTGCAGTGTCCATATCTTCATCGAACATGAAAAAGAATTCGCAGTGTTATGCAGAACAGCGGTTTCACGGAATATTCACTCTAACCTCTTCGTATCTTGTGGTTCACATCGGTGTTTTCAACTTTATCTTGTATTTGGCTGATATGCCTCGCCCAAAGATGGCCCATCCCCCAAAACTCACGCCTTTGCCCTGCGTTAGGTAGTTTGAGCTTTCCATCTGTCCAGGTCGTTTTCATTTCAGAGCTCTATTTGTAACTCTCTCCTGGCATTTTTCATCGGTTGGTCTCCATCGCGATTCTCTCTCATCCTTCCCTGCTATAATTTCAATATTGAAAATGGTGTTCGACCAGAAGATAAAATATTTCTTACAAACACATCCACTATCCATCCATCCATATCCACAAATAAAACAAACCTGGGTAAACTCCAAAGAGTCCAAAATCACGCCCTCGGGGTTGCCCTACGCATCCCCTAGGACACCCCAATTAAACTACTCCACGAGTGGGTCGACATTCCAACTATAAAAGACCGCCAAATTACTCTAGCCGTCAAAAAACCGCGACCGCCGCAAGGTCATCAAACAGAATTAAACATTGGTGTCACTAGTTACACACCCCTGGAGAGGCGAGCCTTGGTTCTGCGTCCCTAGTCTTGCCCTTTTTGTAAACGCCACTTATACGCAGTCAGGTCCCGACCAAATAGGTTGACAAGAAGGCCAGCCCTCGAACCAGGGAAGTTTGGGTCATTTTTTGTGTGGCACCCTGAAAGGGGCCGTTGACTGTATACGTGCCTCGGTTCATTTCTGTGAAAAATGCCTTCCCGCAGAAGCCAGCTCAATCTCTCCAAGAATTGCCAGTGGCAGACTATACTTGTTAATGGCGGCCTCAGCAACAATACAACAAAAACATGTGGCAGACTATACTTGCCTGAAAATGCCACCACACCACCCTCGGCGAGAGGTAGTACCTTTGTCGAGAGGACCCCCTCTTACACGGGTCCTCACCCGAAGGAGGATAACACCTCAACCTGAACACCAAGAAGAGCACCAAAGCCCCCTCCCTCAGCCTTCCCTCCTCTACTGCTTCCCGTCATGGTCAGCATCTGTGGAAAACTTCAACGGAATACATCAAAGTAGGGTTGAAAGAAGTTAGTCCCAAATCGTTCCTGCACGCTTTCGGCGCGCGAAATCATTGATTCACACACACTATCGATGTCCTCTGCCCTTACTGTGTCAGAGCTAATGACACACCAACACTAAAGAGTAATATATCAGATCTGATCTGACGTTGCTGTGTGAAGTTAGTTCTTTTTTATGACTAAAATAGTAAGTTCCAAATGAATATGAGGCCGACTTTTGCTCCTTTCAAAGAATGACATCAAACTGAGGATATGAATCATATCCTCAGTTTGATGTCATTCTTTGTGCCGTTGTCATTGGCGAGTAGTCACCCCCACCTCGACATGTAAATGATGCTGTCAATCAACGACAGATTTGCTAGTTTTCAGAAGAAAAAGCCTTCATTATCCCGTCACACAAGCTGCTGCCTACCCTTTCCTCCTGACATTCAGATACGAACGGTTTAATGAAGTCCCTTGCTGCCTTGGTTGTGCTAGGGCTATCGATTTATCTAGCATTTGCCCTAACACATTCCAAATATACAGTTTCTATTACAATACTACACGACCTACCTGATAAATTTCTCTCAATGGGAGACGGCCACTCTCCGAGCTATGATCTTTTATTGAGAACGTCTCATTCAGTTCCCAAACCTGACTAGTTCCTTTCATGACATTCGAGTTCTATATATTGTGAATATTCACCAATGGGCTTTGGGTTTGTCAGATATTTGTTTCATTGATAGCAGTGGGGTGAAGACCGGGTGATCAACGATGGTAGTGGATTTTTTTATCAGACAGATAGCCTCGACTGGTAGAATATCGGTCGATCTGCACCATTGCCTATTTGCACCGGTCGATTTGCATCATCTCAAAAGTCGATTTGCACCATCTCAAAAGTCGATTTGCACCATCGAAAAAGTCGATTTGCACCATCGAAAAAGTCGATATGCACCACAAAAAGTCGATTTCTACCACCTATAAGTCGATATGCACCATTAAAAAACGGATAATATATTTCATTTAAAATGAAGAAATATTTCTTCAGAAGTATCCATGATAAAATCATCTCGCCAAATGTCTCTATCTAAACATTTATTTAATCTCCAATTTAACTTCTGTCTCTGTAAAAAGTATTATTATTATTAAATGTGACTCTACTCACTGATTAATTGGATCGGGACTGTTTTTTACAGCAATCAGTTATCAGTCTAAGGACTTGATTCTTTCACCAACACCGTTCTGTATAGTTTTACACTGCCAAAACAACACGGTACTTCAAAAACCTATGTTGGTGTCGGTGTATGGTGATTGTAATTTTAATTCACCCTTTAATGGCGGCCGCATATGAAAGATAAAAGTCCGTCCAAGCCAGCGGATTTCTATAAAACGTTTGACTTTTTCTGCAACTTCATCAGTTGAAGATGGACGAGCTCACTGAGAATCCATGCTCAAGTTGTAATAAAGAGGTACGGCGGCGACAAGATGCCCAAGAGTGTGACTCTTGCAATAAATGGAGACACAGGATTTGTGGCACTGGTATGTCCAGAGATGAATATAGAAGAATGACGAAACAGCAGCGCGATGGTACCATAATAACATGGGTCTGCCCAGAATGTCTAAAGTCAAGTCAGGTATCAGATGAATCAGAAATGGAAATAGATTCAACATCGCAAGAGAAGTCATTCGACGTGATTCATCCCGTGGATGATCCCCTACCGGCGATAGAAAAGTCACTTGAGGAAGAACCCATTCCAGACACTATACTTAATGACCAGGTAACAACATACCAAATCGTGAAGGGAGGGTCAAAGAGGGGTGCTGACATTTTAGTAGATTCACAAGGGTACATGTACACGTGTAAACGAAAGACTAATGTAACCACCACATGGATTTATAGCAGCAGGGCAAAAAATTGTTATGCTACCGTCACACAGCCCAGCTCCAATGTTTTCCACCGTGGTCCGACACATCATACGCATCCTGGTGACCCTGGTGCAACCATCACACGCTCAGCGAGAGCTATGGTCAAGAAGGCAGCAAGAGACGATATATTTATTTCTTCGGGGGTTCTTGCGAGGCATGCACAAGACACTGTGGCAAATGATGACGTGCCGTTGCCAAAATTAGATCAGCTTGCACGTTCTGCAAATAGAGCCAGGGAAAAACTTCGGCCGAAACATCCAAAGGACCTTGACTTCATACTGGAAGAGTCCTTTATACCTGACGGTTTTCGTAAAAAAAAAATTCAAGTGGACGATCAGCGGCACATAGTTCTAGCCACTGACCTACAACTAAACACATGGAAAACTAAAAAATCTGGTTTATGGACGGAACTTTTAAGGTAGCAAGGGAGCCCTTCATACAGCTATTTAGTGTACACAGCTTCATTAAGAGTGGAGACTCTATGAAACAAGTACATTTGTGTTATGCATACATGTCACGCCGTAAGACAAAAGACTACGTAGCAGTACTACGTGAAATTTTAAACTTTGTACCTGAACCTGCAGTACAGGAATGTGTTTTAGATTTTGAGAGGGCAATATGGTCTGCCATACATGAGGTATTACCCGAAGTTGCCATTCATGGCTGCTGGTTTCACTGGAGCCAGGCTGTATACAGGAAAGTGAAGAAATTTGGACTTCAGTCAGCATATGTGCACCAACTACCAGTGAGAGATTATGTGCGCCAGTTGATGGCACTTCCACATTTGTCACACAATCACATATCAGATGCCTTCACATTCTTGAAGGCCCGATGCCCATCAGAATAAGAGCACTCAAATAAAACTTGAGACACTAAGTAAATTGTGGGATGCTTATGATAACGAACAGCGAGAAATTAGCACGTCAGAATATCTTCGTCAGTGTGCACAGTTAGTGGACCACTCAGAAGATAAATTGTGAGAAAAATATCTTGTTTTTAGGTAGCTAAAAAAATAAGTTTTCAGTAGTTTTAGTATTTTTCTTTTGTTCCACTTTCGCTCAATTAATAATGCCAACACTCGCCACTATTTCTCAGAAATTCACCCGACATGAACATGAGAAACCTCTGTAACTGCGCACTAAAATGTAAGCATTTTTTTTGGTTCCACTTTCGCTCAATTAGGCGATTTTAACTTGTGATGTGACTCAGTGTGTCTTTTTAAAAAATCTTTTTGCTGGTTAGTTTGTAACGTTTGTCGAAGTTTTCATTCTGTTCGTTTTCTACTTTTGTAACTGTAACTGTGCTACCAAGTGCTTTAATAAAATATAAGAGTTGAATGAAAAAGAATGGTGTTTCTTATCTTTATTCTCACCCCCCCCCCCCCCCTCCACCTCACACCCCTTAGTCTTATCTTCAATAAGGAATTTTGCCCAAGTAGTCCAAACTTGGACCCAAAGTCTGTAATACAATTTTTTGATGTGGTACATCCCACAGGACGTACCGCACCAAAAGTTATTTTACAGACTTTGGGTCCAAGTTTGGACTACTGTCTCAGCAGATTGATAATGTGTATAATGGCTAGGGACACACAGGCATAACAGTTTATTACAGCTGATTCCTGAAAAATTAAATTTGGTAATGATTTTTGTAGATATAGAATACAAATATCGTTATCAAATGTCATTTTTCATGCCGAGTACCCGTGTTTATGAATGGTTCAAATCGACTCTACTATGGTGCAAATCGACCGAACCAATAGTGCAAATTGACCGAACCAATGGTGCAAATCGACTTTTTTGATGGTGCAAATCGACCTCCCGATGGTGCAAATCGACCATGGTGTGGTGCAAATCAACCGTTCCCCGACTGATACACTGCCCGGGGGAAGGCTTTCCAGAGTGTCTTGGTGTACAATCAAATGCTCTCAATCTTCGTGCAAAAGATTTGATAAACAATGGCGCGTTCCATTTCAAGAAGTGCTTGATATTTTGCAAGGAAAGATCTGATGACTGCAAAAGGCGCAGCTTCTAAACTCAAGACTGTTTTAAAAGCCTCACACAATTCTCTACTTGGCTGGTAGTATCAAACTCACCTTTGCTCGCTCACTTTTATTTTGTTACGCCTCACCTTGTTCAAAGCATTAAACTGCAATTGATCCTGGCCAAACTGCAAACATTGCACCCAAATCTGGGTTTTATAAAACAAGAGGCACAAGGGGCCTTAGGTGCTCACCTGATAGAGTTTTTTAAAGAAGGAATTAATGAGCATCTGTGGCTAGTTGACTACAGAGAAATGAAGCCATGTTATTATTCATAACTATGTTGTCCATGTCAGATGATTTTTTCTTCTAGTATTGAGATGCTACCACAGAAATTAGGCCTCGATTTCCAGTTATGCAAAACTAGGGAGACCAAATATCAGCCAAGGGACTTAACTTGAATAAACATGAATCTGGCTCCTCCATCAGGATTCTGACTACTGGATCTGAAGAAGCAGATTTTCAACGAGTATTCCTCATATTTGGACAAAATTAAACCACAGGCTCCAATAACGAGCACAAATATTAAACCAGCGACTTGATTTTAACAGACTTAAATCAAACTCCTCAAAGGATGGTGTGTATCAAATATTAAAAAAAATTCTAACTTGGTTCTAGAGAATATTTTTAAAGAATATTTCTCATATGGCACAAAGTTAAAATTTTGGCTTCGACTGAGGCCCACTTATTAACCCAGGGACTTGCTTTGAACAAATTTGAATCTGACCCCCATAAAGATCGTGAAAACCAAATATCAAAAGATTCTGTTTTTTTTAATAAATTCCCCATATTGCATTAAGTTAAATCTCAGAATCCCATATTGAGACTAAATATCAACCCCAGGACTTGATTTGAACAAACTTGAATCTGACCACCCTAAGGATGGTGTATACGAAATATCAAAAGATACTGATTGGTGGAGCTGAAGAAGATGATTTTTAAAGATTATTTTTCATATTGCACAAAGTTAAAATTTGAGTGTCCAGGTGAGTCCAAATATGAACCCAGGGACTTTATTTGAACAAACTTGAATCAGACTCCCCTTATGATTCTGTACACCAAATAACAACAGCTTATGACTGGTGGTTCCCGGAGAAGAATATTTTTAAAGAATATTCCCCACACTGCACCAAGCCAAAATTCTGGCTCCCATAGGAAACCCAAATATTAACAAAGGTACTTGATTTGAACAAACTTGAATCTAACCCCTGTAATGATGTTTTACACCAAATATCTATTTGTCTGGTGGTTCTGGAGATGTTTTAAAAGAATATTTCTCATATAGTACAAAGTTAAAATTTGGCCTCCTCTATGGAGCCAAAATATGAACCCAGGGGCTTAATTTTATCAAAATTGTATCCGATTCCCTTATGGATGCTGACTCATCATTTTTTCGATTCCTCCCTATGGTGCACTATGACACAACCATTGCCAATTTCTTTAACCATTCGATTCAGTTGATGAGAATATTTTTTAAAAAATCCTCCCTATGGGGCAGGGCAAACTGATTTGAACAAAGTCAAAATGCGATGTCCCAACAAACAATCACTTCAGATTTCACTGATATGGGTTCAGAAGTTTTGGAGAAGTCATGAACATTATGTTCATGATTGATGGATGACAGACGGACAATGGGCGATAAATGGATAGTTATCACTACAGCTCAGCTCACCCTGACAGTAAGGTGACCCTAAACAATGTGGAGGTTTCAAAAAAATTTCTCATTTCCAAAGGATGCATTTCATATTCACCCAAAAACTAATTATATTTTATTAATGTGGATTGTGTGTTACAATTTATTGGAGGTTGCCTATTGGCACCCCCTAACAAATTGTAACAAAATAGTTATGATGATCAGGTTCTGTCTACCAAAATTAATTCAGCATTCTAACAATTAAGGTGAAGATAATTGTCAAGATTTTTCTCTAAAAAGTGCTCTCTCGAAATATAGATTTGGTTGGCCAGGCCATATACAGTGTGACCATGTTAATTGAATATCCATGCTGCCAGAGAATAATATTCAACTAATTAATAACAGCTGAATACAATTAACTTGAACTGGATCATTTTCTTATTGGTGTTTAAAGCCGCTTTCTGCATCTTTGGCTATCTCATGACAGCAACACTAGGATGAAGTCAAGTTTAGCCAATTGTTTTTACCTATGCTACCCACTTTAGAGGACTTCCATCCATGGCATTGGTTCCGTGTCCTATTTTACCAGTAAAGCAGAACTTATATGCCACAGTAAAGAAGCAGTGGCCACTTTTGGGGTACCCATGGGAAGGTCATTTTCTTATTGCCTAGTTATAAATTGAGCATTTATTCTATTATATCTTGTTAAAAAGAGCTCAATGAACTCAAACAAGATATAATAGATTAACCCTTAAAGGCCTATTTCCAACTTTTCTGACCTCAGAACAGGTTCCCTTAACATGTCCATCATGAGGAGGTCCTGCTGACAAGAGACAAATTACCTAGGTAGTGGTTTCTAGTCAAGTCTTGGCTGCCTTAACAGGCAGCCAAGACTTAACTAGAAATCACTGCTAAACCACTTGATGCATAGAGAATGTGGAATGGTGGGAATTCAAGACATTTGTCCAGGCCCTTAAGGGTCGAATGTCTTTATTGGATGTATTGATGTAAAAAATGTCTACAAATGTGAAGAATTCAGTGGATGTCAGAGTAATTCTTCAAAAGATTACAAGATTTTTTTATTTAATTAACAGGTTTTTACTCTTTTACATTTATGTAATTAACAGGTTAAATTTGTACTGAAGGTACGGTAAATGATTTTGTGTTTGTAAGTTATCTACAGTTAACAGGGTTATTCAATTAAAAGATATACAGTTAAGTAGGCTCCACTGTGTCACCCTAGAAATATAAATAAGCATGCTGCCAAATCACTTAAGATATCTTATTTTATTTATTCATTGGGGTTTAATGACACTCTCGACAGCCAGGATCACCTTGTGTCAAACAGTTTTATGGGTGGATGAAGCAGGGGTACCGGGAGAGAACCACCAAGCAATGGCGGGCAACTGTCAGACTCCCCAACGTACTAACTCTGCACAAGTAGGGTTAGCATTGGCTGAAGACAAGGTCACCATATTAGTACACAGTGTCACCATGCCCCCATGCAGGCAGTCAGGATTAAGTGCCTTGCCCAAGGTCACAGAGCAGTTGCCCCTTTAAGAAAACTTATCTGTACCAATCTGTACTATCTATACCAATGGACTTGGGAAAACTTCTGCCAAGTAGCAAATACAAACTTCGCTGAAAGTCATTATTAAACTTTTCTATCCACTTTTGTAACCCAAACACTGTATGCTTCTTTATACACTTTTGAAAGGTATACATTTATCCAATAAGTTAACTTCTGCTAATGCTGTAGTGAAATAAGAAAAATATGCCTTGTCATATGTTCATGGTTAAGGACATGTAAGTAACTGTGCCTGCTTTGTAACCAAAAGCATTTTACATGATATGAAGAGAATGGATGACAGTCAAAACACTTTGGGAAGGGTATTTCCACTCACATAAGACTTTTCAAGTCTGTGAAAAACAAAATTAGAAGCAAGCAAAATGAACTTCTGGGTTAAACTTGGAGGTCCATTGAGTGGAACATTTCTTGCACTCCTTGACAGAATTTGATAGTTTATGCTTGGGTGGAAACTCCACACTGGAAGTGTCTTAGTGATTTACACTCTTCACATGGTGTGTATTCTGCCAATTCATGCATTATAAAAATCTCAGACACACATAATAAAATCTTGAGACATAACTGCTTTTACTTCATTGGCAATAACGTCTATGAACAATAAGTGTGATATGGGTAAATTTAACACAAAAATGTGGTTTTACCGCAAGTTATTGGATAGCTCCTACAGGCAATCTGCACTCAAATGTAACCTTCAATGTTCAGTCTTTTGATTTTGACATCCGCTATCGCTCTTGCGTACCATCGCTCTGGTAATTTGTAGTTTTTGAGAGTCAAAAACAGCGACAGTCATCTCAACTAAGTGAATGCTTAAAATATGCTTCTTGGAAGGATTAAATATTAAATGTTACGGTATGTGGCACAGTACAACCTATTCTCGCACGTACTATTTGCTGAAAATGCAATTTAACCCCTTACCCAACGAAGACGATATCAAAATTTGTGATTTTGAATATTGTTTTTTCAAAATTTTCAAAATATTTCAATAAAACCATATCACATGATATAGTTTTGTTGTAATTTTCAGAAAATTAATATTTTTCAACTGCTGAATTTGCATATTATGCAGGCGGATGTAAAGGGTTAGGTAAAGGGTTATTATTTATTTATCTACTGGTGTTTAAGGTAATATACTTATGAACAACAGCTAATCGTAACTGTGACAGTTTTACGGGTGGTGGAAGCCGGAGTACCCTGACAGAACCACCGAACATCGACAAGGAACTGTCAGCTCCTCAACATTCTAACTCTCTTCAAGCTCTGCTCAAGCAGGGTTACAGCGGTTGAAGACATGCGCACCATTGACGAGCAGTATGCCTTAGTACACAGCGTCATCGTACCCCCATGTAGGCACCCGGGATAAAGTGCCTTGTCCAAGGATACGACGCGGGTCATCCCGGATGGGGATCGAACTCGGGACCTCTAGCATAGAAGTCCAACAGTCTACCACTGAGCTCCTAGGTAAGGGTTAAAGATACTTTCATTAATAAAACATGAAGAATAAATTGCAAAGTAACACTCGCTGTTTGCACACAATTCAACATTAGGGCACTGATGAAATTATATCCATTTTCATTCCTGCTTTTGATTGAATGACACTGATTTTCTGTTGTTATGTATTTATTGTGTGTACAAACTAAATATTTTAGAGTAACCTCCCTTGATGTGTAGGCACACATGTATAATGTGTTTTCCAGTTATGCAAAACTAGGGAGCCCAAATATCAGCCAAGGGACTTAACTTGAATAAACATGAATCTGGCTCCTCCATCAGGATTCTGACTACTGGATCTGAAGAAGGAGATTTTCAATGAGTATTCCTCATATTTGGACTAAATTAAACCACAGGCTCCAATAACGAGCACAAATATTAAACCAGCGACTTGATTTTAACAGACTTAAATCAAACTCCTCTAAGGATGGTGTGTATCAAATATTAAAAAAATTCTAACTTGGTTCTAGAGAAGAATATTTTTAAAGAATATTTCTCATATGGCACAAAGCTAAAATTTTGGCTTCGACTGAGGCCCACTTATTAACCCAGGGACTTGATTTGAACAAATTTGAATCTGACCCCCATAAAGATGTTGAAAACCAAATATCAAAAGATTCTGTTTTTTTTAATAAATTCCCCATATTGCATTAAGTTAAATCTCAGAATCCCATATTGAGACCAAATATCAACCCCAGGACTTGATTTGAACAAACTTGAATCTGACCACCCTAAGGATGGTGTGTATACGAAATATCAAAAGATACTGATTGGTGGAGCTGAAGAAGATGATTTTTAAAGATTATTTTTCATATTGCACAAAGTTAAAATATGAGTGTCCAGGTGAGTCCAAATATGAACCCAGGGACTTTATTTGAACAAACTTGAATCAGACTCCCCTTATGATTCTGTACACCAAATAACAACAGCTTATGACTGGTGGTTCCCGGAGAAGAATATTTTTAAAGAATATTCCCCACACTGCACCAAGCCAAAATTCTGGCTCCCATAGGAAACCCAAATATTAACAAAGGTACTTGATTTGAACAAACTTGAATCTAACCCCTGTAATGATGTTTTACACCAAATATCTATTTGTCTGGTGGTTCTGGAGATGTTTTAAAAGAATATTTCTCATATAGTACAAAGTTAAAATTTGGCCTCCTCTATGGAACCAAAATATGAACCCAGGGGCTTAATTTTATCAAAATTGTATTCGATTCCCTTATGGATGCTGACTCATCATTTTTTCGATTCCTCCCTATGGTGCACTATGACACAACCATTGCCAATTTCTTTAACCATTCGATTCAGTTCATGAGAATATTTTATAAAAAATCCTCCCTATGGGGCAGGGCAAATTGATTTGAACAAAGTCAAAATGCGATGTCCCAACAAACAATCACTTCAGATTTCACTGATATGGGTTCAGAAGTTTTGGAGAAGTCATGAACATTATGTTCATGATTGATGGATGACAGACGGACAATGGGCGATAAATGGATAGTTATCACTACAGCTCAGCTCATCCTGACAGTAAGGTGACCCTAAACAATGTGGAGGTTTCAAAAAAATTTCTCATTTCCAAAGGATGCGTTTCATATTCACCCAAAAACTAATTATATTTTATTAATGTGGATTGTGTGTTACAATTTATTGGAGGTTGCCTATTGGCACCCCCTAATAAATTGTAACAAAATAGTTATAATGATCAGGTTCTGTCTACCAAAATTAATTCAGCATTCTAACAATTAAGGTGAAGATAATTGTCAAGATTTTTCTCTAAAAAGTGCTCTCTCGAAATATAGACTTGGATGGCCAGGCCATATACAGTGTGACCATGTTAATTGAATATCCATGCTGCCAGAGAATAATATTCAACTAATTAATAACAGCTGAATACAATTAACTTGAACTGGATCATTTTCTTATTGGTGTTTAAGGCCGCTTTCTGCATCTTTGGCTATCTCATGACAGCAACACTAGGATGAAGTCAAGTTTAGCCAATCGTTTTTACCTATGCTACCCACTTTAGAGGACTTCCATCCATGGCATTGGTTCCGTGTCCTATTTTACCAGTAAAGCAGAACTTATATGCCACAGTAAAGAAGCAGTGGCCACTTTTGGGGTACCCATGGGAAGGTCATTTTCTTATTGCCTAGTTATAAATTGAGCATTTATTCTATTATATCTTGTTAAAAAGAGCTCAATGAACTCAAACAAGATATAATAGATTAACCCTTAAAGGCCTATTTCCAACTTTTCTGATCTCAGAACAGGTTCCCTTAACATGTCCATCATGAGGAGATCCTGCTTACAAGAGACAAATTACCTAGGCAGTGGTTTCTAGTCAAGTCTTGGCTGCCTTAACAGGCAGCCAAGACTTAACTAGAAATCACTGCTAAACCACTTGATGCATAGAGAATGTGGAATGGTGGGAATTCAAGACATTTGTCCAGGCCCTTAAGGGTCGAATGTCTTTATTGGATGTATTGATGTAAAAAATGTCTACAAATGTGAAGAATTCAGTGGATGTCAGAGTAATTCTTCAAAAGATTACAAGATTTTTTTATTTAATTAACAGGTTTTTACTCTTTTACATTTATGTAATTAACAGGTTAAATTTGTACTGAAGGTACGGTAAATGATTTTGTGTTTGTAAGTTATCTACAGTTAACAGGGTTATTCAATTAAAAGATATACAGTTAAGTAGGCTCCACTGTGTCACCCTAGAAATATAAATAAGCATGCTGCCAAATCACTTAAGATATCTTATTTTATTTATTCATTGGGGTTTAACGACACTCTCGACAGCCAGGATCACCTTGTGTCAAACAGTTTTATGGGTGGATGAAGCAGGGGTACCGGGAGAGAACCACCAAGCAATGGCGGGCAACTGTCAGACTCCCCAACGTACTAACTCTGCACAAGTAGGATTAGCATTGGTTGAAGACAAGGTCACCATATTAGTACACAGTGTCACCATGCCCCCATGCAGGCAGTCAGGATTAAGTGCCTTGCCCAAGGTCACAGAGCAGTCGCCCCTTTAAGAAAACTTATCTGTACCAATCTGTACTATCTATACCAATGGACTTGGGAAAACTTCTGCCAAGTAGCAAATACAAACTTCGCTGAAAGTCATTATTAAACTTTTCTATCCACTTTTGTAACCCAAACACTGTATGCTTCTTTATACACTTTTGAAAGGTATACATTTATCCAATAAGTTAACTTCTGCTAATGCTGTAGTGAAATAAGAAAAATATGCCTTGTCATATGTTCATGGTTGAGGACATGTAAGTAACTGTGCCTGCTTTGTAACCAAAAGCATTTTACATGATATGAAGAGAATGGATGACAGTCAAAACACTTTGGGAAGGGTATTTCCACTCACATAAGACTTTTCAAGTCTGTGAAAAACAAAATTAGAAGCAAGCAAAATGAACTTCTGGGTTAAACTTGGAGGTCCATTGAGTGGAACATTTCTTGCACTCCTTGACAGAATTTGATAGTTTATGCTTGGGTGGAAACTCCACACTGGAAGTGTCTTAGTGATTTACACTCTTCACATAGTGTGTATTCTGCCAATTCATGCATTATAAAAATCTCAGACACACATAATAAAATCTTGAGACATAACTGCTTTTACTTCATTGGCAATAACGTCTATGAACAATAAGTGTGATATGGGTAAATTTAACACAAAAATGTGGTTTTACCGCAAGTTATTGGATAGCTCCTACAGGCAATCTGCACTCAAATGTAACCTTCAATGTTCAGTCTTTTGATTTTGACATCCGCTATCGCTCTTGCGTACCATCGCTCCGGTAATTTGTATTTTTTGAGAGTCAAAAACAGCGACAGTCATCTCAACTAAGTGAATGCTTAAAATATGCTTCTTGGAAGGATTAAATATTAAATGTTACGGTATGTGGCACAGTACAACCTATTCTCGCACGTACTATTTGCTGAAAATGCAATTTAACCCCTTACCCAACGAAGACGATATCAAAATTTGTGATTTTGAATATTGTTTTTTCAAAATTTTCAAAATATTTCAATAAAACCATATCACATGATATAGTTTTGTTGTAATTTTCAGAAAATTAATATTTTTCAACTGCTGAATTTGCACATTATGCAGGCGGATGTAAAGGGTTAGGTAAAGGGTTATTATTTATTTATCTACTGGTGTTTAAGGTAATATACTTATGAACAACAGCTAATCGTAACTGTGACAGTTTTACGGGTGGTGGAAGCTGGAGTACCCTGACAAAACCACCGAACATCGACAAGGAACTGTCAGCTCCTCAACATTCTAACTCTCTTCAAGCTCTGCTCAAGCAGGGTTACAGCGGTTGAAGACATGCACACCATTGATGAGCAGTATGCCTTAGTACACAGCGTCATCGTACCCCCATGTAGGCACCCGGGATAAAGTGCCTTGTCCAAGGATACGACGCGGGTCATCCCGGATGGGGATCGAACTCGGGACCTCTAGCATAGAAGTCCAACAGTCTACCACTGAGCTCCTAGGTAAGGGTTAAAGATACTTTCATTAATAAAACATGAAGAATAAATTGCAAAGTAACACTCGCTGTTTGCACACAATTCAACATTAGGGCACTGATGAAATTATATCCATTTTCATTCCTGCTTTTGATTGAATGACACTGATTTTCTGTTGTTATGTATTTATTGTGTGTACAAACTAAATATTTTAGAGTAACCTCCCTTGATGTGTAGGCACACATGTATAATGTGTTTTCCAGTTATGCAAAACTAGGGAGCCCAAATATCAGCCAAGGGACTTAACTTGAATAAACATGAATCTGGCTCCTCCATCAGGATTCTGACTACTGGATCTGAAGAAGGAGATTTTCAATGAGTATTCCTCATATTTGGACTAAATTAAACCACAGGCTCCAATAACGAGCACAAATATTAAATCAGCGACTTGATTTTAACAGACTTAAATCAAACTCCTCTAAGGATGGTGTGTATCAAATATTAAAAAAATTCTAACTTGGTTCTAGAGAAGAATATTTTTAAAGAATATTTCTCATATGGCACAAAGCTAAAATTTTGGCTTCGACTGAGGCCCACTTATTAACCCAGGGACTTGATTTGAACAAATTTGAATCTGACCCCCATAAAAATGTTGAAAACCAAATATCCAAAGATTCTGTTTTTTTTAATAAATTCCCCATATTGCATTAAGTTAAATCTCAGAATCCCATATTGAGACCAAATATCAACCCCAGGACTTGATTTGAACAAACTTGAATCTGACCACCCTAAGGATGGTGTGTATACGAAATATCAAAAGATACTGATTGGTGGAGCTGAAGAAGATGATTTTTAAAGATTATTTTTCATATTGCACAAAGTTAAAATATGAGTGTCCAGGTGAGTCCAAATATGAACCCAGGGACTTTATTTGAACAAACTTGAATCAGACTCCCCTTATGATTCTGTACACCAAATAACAACAGCTTATGACTGGTGGTTCCCGGAGAAGAATATTTTTAAAGAATATTCCCCACACTGCACCAAGCCAAAATTCTGGCTCCCATAGGAAACCCAAATATTAACAAAGGTACTTGATTTGAACAAACTTGAATCTAACCCCTGTAATGATGTTTTACACCAAATATCTATTTGTCTGGTGGTTCTGGAGATGTTTTAAAAGAATATTTCTCATATAGTACAAAGTTAAAATTTGGCCTCCTCTATGGAACCAAAATATGAACCCAGGGGCTTAATTTTATCAAAATTGTATTCGATTCCCTTATGGATGCTGACTCATCATTTTTTCGATTCCTCCCTATGGTGCACTATGACACAACCATTGCCAATTTCTTTAACCATTTGATTCAGTTCATGAGAATATTTTATAAAAAATCCTCCCTATGGGGCAGGGCAAATTGATTTGAACAAAGTCAAAATGCGATGTCCCAACAAACAATCACTTCAGATTTCACTGATATGGGTTCAGAAGTTTTGGAGAAGTCATGAACATTATGTTCATGATTGATGGATGACAGACGGACAATGGGCGATAAATGGATAGTTATCACTACAGCTCAGCTCATCCTGACAGTAAGGTGACCCTAAACAATGTGGAGGTTTCAAAAAAATTTCTCATTTCCAAAGGATGCGTTTCATATTCACCCAAAAACTAATTATATTTTATTAATGTGGATTGTGTGTTACAATTTATTGGAGGTTGCCTATTGGCACCCCCTAATAAATTGTAACAAAATAGTTATGATGATCAGGTTCTGTCTACCAAAATTAATTCAGCATTCTAACAATTAAGGTGAAGATAATTGTCAAGATTTTTCTCTAAAAAGTGCTCTCTCGAAATATAGACTTGGATGGCCAGGCCATATACAGTGTGACCATGTTAATTGAATATCCATGCTGCCAGAGAATAATATTCAACTAATTAATAACAGCTGAATACAATTAACTTGAACTGGATCATTTTCTTATTGGTGTTTAAGGCCGCTTTCTGCATCTTTGGCTATCTCATGACAGCAACACTAGGATGAAGTCAAGTTTAGCCAATCGTTTTTACCTATGCTACCCACTTTAGAGGACTTCCATCCATGGCATTGGTTCTGTGTCCTATTTTACCAGTAAAGCAGAACTTATATGCCACAGTAAAGAAGCAGTGGCCACTTTTGGGGTACCCATGGGAAGGTCATTTTCTTATTGCCTAGTTATAAATTGAGCATTTATTCTATTATATCTTGTTAAAAAGAGCTCAATGAACTCAAACAAGATATAATAGATTAACCCTTAAAGGCCTAGTTCCAACTTTTCTGACCTCAGAACAGGTTCCCTTAACATGTCCATCATGAGGAGATCCTGCTTACAAGAGACAAATTACCTAGGCAGTGGTTTCTAGTCAAGTCTTGGCTGCCTTAACAGCATAGAGAATGTGGAATGGTGGGAATTCAAGACATTTGTCCAGGCCCTTAAGGGTCGAATGTCTTTATTGGATGTATTGATGTAAAAATGTCTACAAATGTGAAGAATTCAGTGGATGTCAGAGTAATTCTTCAAAAGATTACAAGATTTTTTTATTTAATTAACAGGTTTTTACTCTTTTACATTTATGTAATTAACAGGTTAAATTGTACTGAAGGTACGGTAAATGATTTTGAGTTTGTAAGTTATCTACAGTTAACAGGGTTATTCAATTAAAAGATATACAGTTAAGTAGGCTCCACTGTGTCACCCTAGAAATATAAATAAGCATGCTGCCAAATCACTTAAGATATCTTATTTTATTTATTCATTGGGGTTTAACGACACTCTCGACAACCAGGATCACCTTGTGTCAAACAGTTTTATGGGTGGATGAAGCAGGGGTACCGGGAGAGAACCACCAAGCAATGGCGGGCAACTGTCAGACTCCCCAACGTACTAACTCTGCACAAGTAGGGTTAGCATTGGCTGAAGACAAGGTCACCATATTAGTACACAGTGTCACCATGCCCCCATGCAGGCAGTCAGGATTAAGTGCCTTGCCCAAGGTCACAGAGCAGTTGCCCCTTTAAGAAAACTTATCTGTACCAATCTGTACTATCTATACCAATGGACTTGGGAAAACTTCTGCCAAGTAGCAAATACAAACTTCGCTGAAAGTCATTATTAAACTTTTCTATCCACTTTTGTAACCCAAACACTGTATGCTTCTTTATACTCTTTTGAAAGGTATACATTTATCCAATAAGTTAACTTCTGCTAATGCTGTAGTGAAATAAGAAAAATATGCCTTGTCATATGTTCATGGTTAAGGACATGTAAGTAACTGTGCCTGCTTAGTAACCAAAAGCATTTTACATGATATGAAGAGAATGGATGACAGTCAAAACACTTTGGGAAGGGTGTTTCCACTCACATAAGACTTTTCAAGTCTGTGAAAAACAAAATTAGAAGCAAGCAAATGAACTTCTGGGTTAAACTTGGAGGTCCATTGAGTGGAACATTTCTTGAACTCCCTGACAGAATTTGATAGTTTATGCTTGGGTGGAAACTCCACATTTGAAGTGTCCTAGTAATATACACTCTCCACATAGCGTGTATTTTGCCAATTCATGCATTATAAAAATCTCAGACACACAGGATAAAATCTTGAGACATAACTGCTTTTTCTTCATTGGCAATAACGTCTATGAACAATAAGTGTGGTATGGGTAAATTTAACACAAAAATGTGGTTTTACCGCAAGTTATTGGATAGCTCCTACAGGCAATCTGCACTCAAATGTAACCTTCAATGTTCAGTCTTTTGATTCTGACATCCGCTATCGCTCTTGCGTACCATCGCTCTGGTAATTTGTATTTTTTGAGAGTCAAAAACAACGACAGTCATCTCAACTAAGTGAATGCTTAAAATATGCTTCTTGGAAGGATTAAATATTAAATGTTACAGTATTTATTTATTTATTGGTGTTTAAGGTCACATACTTATGCACAATGGCTAATCGTGACCGTGACAGTTTTACAGGTGGAGGAAGCCGGAGTACCCGGAGAGAACCACCGAGCAACGACGAGCAGCTGTCAGCTCTCCAACATCGTAACTCTGAACTCTGCACCGCAGCACAGGCAGGGTTAGATTGGTTGAAGACATGCGCACCATCGACGTGCAGTACGCCTGAGTACACAGCGTCATCGTGCCCCCATGTAGGCAATCGGGGTGAAGAGTCTTGCCCAAGGACACAACGCGGTTGCCGCAGGTGGGATTAAATGTTACGGTATGTGGCACAGTACAACCTATTCTCGCACGTACTATTTGCTGAAAATGCAATTTAACCCCTTACCCAACGAAGACGATATCAAAATTTGTGATTTTGAATATTGTTTTTTCAAAATTTTCAAAATATTTCAATAAAACCATATCACATGATATAGTTTTGTTGTAATTTTCAGAAAATTAATATTTTTCAACTGCTGAATTTGCATATTATGCAGGCGGATGTAAAGGGTTAGGTAAAGGGTTATTATTTATTTATTTACTGGTGTTTAAGGTAATATACTTATGAACAACAGCTAATCGTGACCGTGACATTTTTACGGGTGGTGGAAGCCGGAGTACCCTGACAGAACCACCGAACATCGACGAGGAACTGTCAGCTCCTCAACATTCTAACTCTCTTCAAGCTCTGCTCAAGCAGGGTTACAGCGGTTGAAGACATGCGCACCATCGATGAGCAGTATGCCTTAGTACACAGCATCATCGTACCCCCATGTAGGCACCCGGGATAAAGTGCCTTGTCCAAGGATACGACGCGGGTCATCCCGGATAGGGATCGAACTCGGGACCTCTAGCATAGAAGTCCAACAGTCTACCACTGAGCTCCTAGGTAAAGGGTTAAAGATACTTTCATTAATAAAACATGAAGAATAAATTGCAAAGTAACACTTGCTGTTTGCACACAATTCAACATTAGGGCACTGATGAAATTATATCCATTTTCATTCCTGCTTTTGATTGAATGACACTGATTTTCTGTTGTTATGTATTTATTGTGTGTACAAACTAAATATTTTAGAGTAACCTCCCTTGATGTGTAGGCACACATGTATAATGTGATGGATGCACTTGAAATCTCCAGTAATCCACCATTTGCAACATTCTGAAAAGTTTTACTGTGTGATAATTATCAACATGAATGTACCCTTTAATTAATATAAACATCTTACTACTTTCTGGGAGCTTCCAATAAGTGAGGTAATCATGTTGCACAATGATTTTCTTTCTAAAATTTTCAGAAAGTCAGGGACACAAGTTGGTCTGGCAACAGCACACCTCACTTCAAACGGAAGGTAGTAGATACAGCACACCTCTAATTTTCAAAATCAAAAAACTGTAACTTTATTAAAATATCTTTAACTCTTTACCTAACATGAAAAGCAGACGACACTTGGAAATAAAATTACTGAATAACTAATTTTTTCATTTTTTTGGGGGGGTGTAAAAACATAGCTTATGACCCCTCATTGGAATGAGCTCATTTAACTTGTTCCCATGAAGTGTCATAAGCTATGTTTTTGAGGCAAAAAATAATAAAACTCGAATGGAAATTTTTGTGAATAGCATTGCCCGGTTTTGGCCATTACATTAGGTAAAGGGTTAATGACTTGGTTAATACAATCTGCAACAAAATTGGCAAATCCATATGTATTTGTTGGGAGGTTCAGTAGGGATGTGACGATTCACAGATACCATGATGTATCGCAATACTATTGTCCAAGAGTTTTGTATCGTACACTTGTTTAAAAAAAAACTGTGAGATCGCGATATGGGCCTGATGGCCTCTGGTCAGGACTAGACTGTCATCCCTACTGCAAACACTTATTCAACCCTGCCCAAAATATATTTTTCAGATCGTAAATGACATAAAAAATCAATTCTGAGCAGGGTTAACCAACATTCGTTTGAAAATCAGTTCATATAAGAATGAACAATATACATCCATCGATATTTTATTTATTATTCTTCGTAAAATCCCACTGAATGTAATGAACATCACGCAAGTTCATAAATAGAACCAATCAAATGCTTCATGCATTATAAGTATTGCGAAATCCTTGCTAAATTTATGATACTAAGCAGTTTGGCAAATTCTATTGATTAATAACACAGACTGAGTACACACACGGCATACTCTCTTCAGTCGGTCTACTGCTTGTTGTGTTGACCACTAATCAGCAAGAGCATGTTCATTTGAAAAGAACGGTTCTTATCCAATAACAAATCATTGGGAATCACAGACCATTTGTCTCACAGCATGAGACGTATCAAGATACACAATCATATCATACCAGTGTATCACAATATGTATCATATCACATGCTCGGCGAAGCTTCCCATCCCTAAGGTTCAGTAATACAGTGGAGCCCACTTAATTGGATATCTCTCAACTGAATAACCCTGTTAATTGAATATAATTTTTCAACACAAAACGATTTTCCATACCTTCAGTACACATTTGTCCTGTTAATTGAATATAGGTTTTTGAGTAAACTCCTGATAACTGAATAAAAAATCTTGTAATGTGTCAAGAAATTACCCTGATTCTCCACAGTTTTCCTTTGTTTATAGGCCTATTTGGCCTCAGTACATCCAATACAGACATTTAATCAATTATATATTGTTTGACAGAGCTCTGTGTCAAACAAGATATAATAGAATAAATGCTAAGTTTATCGCTAGAATATAGGAAAGTGACACAATCCCTATTAATTGAATACTCCTGTTAATTGAATCAGTTTCATCAGCAAAGTGGCTATTCAATTAACAGGGTTCCACTGTAATTTAATCCTACAGCCATAAAAGGTTATAGGATTAAATTAGGACCAATCTTCTACATGGATTTGATGTCTCATCTGTTTGTTGACTGCCACATTCACAAAAAGTTTATACAGCTAATAATGACTGGTTTGAACTCTCCCTTCTAAACTTTAGAAGTAATTCTATACACAAAGATATTTTTATTTAGTTTATTGTCTTTGCGATAGCTTATTAGAATGCAATTGCTTCGTTTAAACTGCATGGCTTCCCTGAGTGTAGGTCAAACCGAAAGTCCAAGTAGGCAGGCTTATTTTAAGTTTTGACAGATGCTGTGATCCTCCAAAAATAGTCCCGTCAACGATTTCCATTTGGCACATGTGTGTGGAATGGATTTTCATTTTCTGCATGGTTTATAGTTAAAGTCACTACAATGGTTTCCAACATTTTCAGAGATGTCCCAGCTGGAGGGCCAAATTAATAGTGATTGTAAGAATATGAATAGCTGAAAGAATTGCATTCAGTATAAAATGGGTTGAAAAATGACAGACGTTCAAAATTATAAATAAAATAAATAAGTTTATTATAAATAACAAGACTCAGTGACATTAATTATGACATTTGTAGGGATGCTTTCAATGTATAAACTTGTATAAAAGTACACAAGCACAAGGAAATTTTCATAATTTTTATATATTTTTCAAAAAACTATTGGAGATAACTGTCCTGTGCAAGTTTGATCATATACAATGCCCATGTTTCACCTGTCACTAAGGAGTTTTTCTCAAAACATAATGTTTTGCCAGAAAACAATCCAAATCTGACCCAAATATTCTTCGATGCTGTTGGATGGAATGATAAAAAGGGCCAGACCAAACAACAATGAATACTGATGAACTCAAGGATGAAAGAAGGGATAACAAAAAAAGACTTGGGGCACTTTTTTCCAATGGTTTTGTCATTAATGCCTCTTCAAACAACTGTTATTTTGATTTGTCCCATTTTCCATCTGATAACATTCATTTTTTAAATAACTGTTTTATGAACTATAGATGGGCAATATACCATAAATACCATTCGGTGTTGGTATTGTGCCAATACCAATTTCCCATTCCAAAAAATCTCAAAATACAGAAGTTCTGATATTAGCTAAAAAATGAAACATCAGACAAAAGAACACAACCCCAAATGGCAGACAAGATGAGCCCATGGACTATATATTTCTATAGGTACTCACCACTGGTCATCTGACGTAACAAAAATGCTTTTTTGTTACATCAAATGACTCATGGCATGTGCATGAAGCTATTTCCAGCATTTTTTGACGAATATACTACAGCCATTATTCATTAAATTGGCCTGTCTTATCATTCTCACAAATCTATAATTACCTTTGAGCATTCTGAATCTCTGTCATGAAAGGTGACCTGTAGCTGGGTTGTATACCAGAAATGAAAGTGTCAATGACACTGTAGCTCAACTTGTCAAGACAAAGACATGTACATGTATAGTATGTGACACACCAATGACAAACATCTAGGTAATGACCTGATAACAAAGGTACATATAAAGTATTGTAACGGTCTGTACATAAATACTGACCGTTGCCTGTAACAAATGTATAGGTAAAGTATTGTAAAGGTGGGTGACAGTCAGATGCTAAACTAGAAACAAGAGGCCCCAGGGGGCCTGAGGGCGCTCACCTGACATGGCAGCCTAAATATCAACCCAGAGAATTGATTTCCACAAGTTGCATCTGCTCCTCGTAATAAAAGCTGAAACCAAATATCCAAATATTCTGACCAGTGGATCTAAAAAAAGATTTTTAAAGAATATTCCTCATATTGAACTAAGTCATAATTTGGGCTCCCACAGGGAGCCCATATATGAACCCAGGGACTTGGCTTTAACAAACCTGAAACTCACACCCCTAAGGATTCTGCACACCAATTATCAAAACATTCCGACTGCTGGATCTGAAGAAGAAGATTTTTAAAGAAAATTCCTCATTTTGAACCAAGTTACAATTCGAGCTCCCACAATCAGCCCAAATATGGACCTAGGGCCATGGCTTGAACAAACTTGAATTTTACCCCCCTAAGGATGCTGCATAAAAAATATCAAAAGCATTCATCTGCTGGATCTGAAGATTTTTAAAGAAAATTCCTCATTTTGAACTAAGTTGTCATTCAGGCTCCCATAGTGAGCCCAAATATGAACCAAGGGACTTGGCTTGAACAAACTTGAATCTCAACCCCCTAAGGTTGCCCCATGCCAAATATCAAAACATTCCAACTGCTGAATCTGAAGAAGAAGATTTTTAAAGAAAAATTCCTCATATTGACTATGTTATAATTTGGGCTCCCACAGGGAGCCCAAATATAGACCCATGGACGTGGCTTTAACACACTTGAATCCCCCCTCCCCCCAAGGATGCTACTCACCACATACCAAACCATTCCGACTGCTGGATCTGAAGAAGAAGATTTTTTAAGAAAATTCCTCATTTCGAACAAAGTTACAATTCAAGCTCCCACAGTGAGCCCAAATATGGACCTAGGGACATGGCTTGAACAAACTTGCATCTCACCCCCTAAGGATGCTGCATACCAAATATCACAAGATTCTGCCTGCTGGATCTTGAGAAGAAGATTTTCAAAGAAATTTGCCTGAAATGCACTAAGTTCAAATTTGGGCTCCTATACTGAGCCCAAATATAAACCCAGGGGCCCGATTTGAACAAACTTGAATCAGATCCACCCCACAATGTTGCATACCAAATATCACAAGATTCTGCCTGCTGGATCTGGAGAAGATTTTTGAAGAAATTTGCCTGAAATGCACTAAGTTTGAATTTGGGCTTCTATAGTGAGCCCAAATATGAATCCAGGTGGCCGATTTGAACAAATTGGAATCAGATCCACCCCACAATGATGCATACCAAATATCAAAAGATTCTGCCTGCAGGATCTGGAGAAGAAGATTTTTGAAGAAATTTGCCTGAAATGCACTAAGTTCGAATTCGAGCTTCTACAGTGAGCCCAAATATGAATCTAGGGAGCCGATTTGAACAAAATAGAATCAGATCCACCCCACAATGTTGCATACCAAATATCAAAAGATTCTGCCTGCTGGATCTGGAGAAGAAGATTTTTTAAGAAATTTGCCTGAAAAGCACTAAGTTCAAATTTGGGCTCCTATACTGAGCCCAAATATAAACCCAGGGAGCCGATTTGAACAAACTTGAATCAGATCCACCCCACAATGTTGCATACCCAATATCAAAAGATTCTGCCTGCTGGATCTTGAGAAGAACATTTTCAAAGAAATTTGCCTGAAATGCACTAAGTTCAAATTTGGGCTCCTATACTGAGCCCAAATATAAACCCAAGGGGCCGATTTGAACAAACTTGAATCAGATCCACCCCACAATGTTGCATACCAAATATCAAAAGATTCTGCCTGCTGGATGTGGAGAAGAAGATTTTCAAAGAAATTTGCCTGAAATGCAGTAAGTTCAAATTTGGGCTCCTATACTGAGCCCAAATATAAACCCAGGGGCCGATTTGAACAAACTTGAATCAGATCCACCCCACAATGTTGCATGCCAAATATCAAAAGATTCTGCCTGCTGGATCTTGAGAACATTTTCAAAGAAATTTGCCTGAAATGCACTAAGTTCGAAATCGGGCTCCTATACTGAGCCCAAATATGAACCCAGGGGGCCGATTTGAACAAACTTGATTCAGATCCACTCTACAATGTTGCATACCAAATATCAAAAGATTCTGCCTGCTGGATCTGGAGAAGAAGATTTTTTAATGTTTTTCCCATTGCCTACAGTGTTAAAAAGTGCTGACTCGGCACCTTTTCAAAGTCCCGAAACTGTACCCTATGATAAAACCGATGGCAATTTTTTTTTACCAAATCTTTCTGTTGGTCCTAAGGAAGCTTCACACCAAATAAAAATTCTCGGTGCCGTGCAGTTTTGGAGATATGGGCGTTTTAATTTTTTTCTCTTTTTAGCTCCTGCGGTTCCCATGGGGCTACGAGAAAAAAAAATCAGCATAAATTAGGTGCTTATGACCCAATAAGCCCTCACATAAAATTTGGTTCAAATCAGCCTCTCGGTTTGGAAAGTTAAAAAATTTATAGTAATTTATATATTTTTTATACTTACCAATGACCCAGACTTAGCTGGTGCTAACTCTAACAAAACCAGGGCCAAACACAAATTTTGCCCCCCAATCCCCAAAATTTGCATCCAAAACAAAAAGAAATCATGTCCTAAAGGACCTCCATACTACGCCTCTACTGCGCATGCGCAGTGACGCAGTCGTCCCGAAATTGGCGCCAATTATCATTCTTACTGGCAGTGCCTGGTCAGCGCTATGTACTCAGCGGGGAGGCAAGAGTTCCCAACTCCAGGGAGGGCCATCCCCGTCTGGGTCATTGGTAAGTATAAAAAATATATAAATTACTATAAAGTCCAATGACCCAGACTTAGCTGGTGCTAACTCTAACAAAACCAGGGCCAAACACAAATTTTGCCCCCCAATCCCCAAAATTTGCATCCAAAACAAAAAGAAATCATGTCCTAAAGGACCTCCATACTACGCCTCTACTGCGCATGCGCAGTGACGCAGTCGTCCCGAAATTGGCGCCAATTATCATTCTTACTGGCAGTGCCTGGTCAGCGCTATGTACTCAGCGGGGAGGCAAGAGTTCCCAACTCCAGGGAGGGCCATCCCCGTCTGGGTCATTGGTAAGTATAAAAAATATATAAATTACTATAAATTTTTTAACATTTTTATACTGTACCAATGACCCAGACTTAGCTGAATAGTAAACAGGCTGGAGGGCCTATGACATAGAGGAAAATCCAATAAGCTCAACTATATAGTAAAGAGGTAACCCCTTAAGGAGAAAAGGAGTATTAGGCTTTACATGTATCTTTCTTATTTAATATTAAATTAGAAAGATACACTACCCTTAATAATTGAGCACAATAACATTCATGTTCTCTATTAACATCCAGTATAACCCTTATACTAATTATTTTTAAAGCAAGCCAATAAATAAAGTAGTCCAGAGAATTGAGACTCTTTATAATCATTTAAAAGTGTCCGAGTATTGTATATTAAAGCCCGTTTGACACTTGACATATACAAATGCTTCACACCGAGCTACACTTTAAAAATAAGACATGAATGAATTTAAACATTAATATTACACTTTAAAACCATCCCGGAAGCGACTCAGAAATACTGACTTGGAGGAGGCATTCCCTTGCTTTTCACTATAAAGCAGGTGACCTAAGGGAACACCCGCCCCCCCCCCCCCCCCTTCCCCTGGGTCAAATAGCCCAGAGCGAAGAGGGCAGCCGGACGGAGTCACTGCCGGAACAGAAAGCCTGCATAACTATAGTTGCAACTGTTTAGTGGACGACATTCTGAGCAACAGATAACGGACCTAAACAATGCAGGTCTCCAGAAATGGACTCAATATTTCTGAGATAAAAATTCGTAAATGTGGATGGCTGAGACCAATAAGCAGCCTTCATTAAATCTGTAATAGCAACACTATTAGCATAAGCCCAGGAAGTAGAAAGAGCTCTTACTTCATGAGCAGAAATCTTAAGCACAGACTGCTGAGAAGAAGATAAATCTTCATAAGCAGTACGGATAGTTAACTGAATCCATCTAGCAATAGAATGGACTGAAATGTCCTTTCTATTAGGCATCAAAGACAGAAAGAAACGTTTCCGTCCCTTTCTGATAAACTGAGATCTCTGTTTATAGATACGTAGTGCTCTAACAGGACAGAGTAAAGGCCTACGCCCGTCTGAAGACGGAAGAGCCTTAATAACAATAGGTTCCGGATATTTATTAGGAGCCTGATTTTTAGCTAAAAAACCCACATTAGTAGTGAAGGTGATAGTGTTCCCAACACTACGATAATGAGAATCATCCACCGATAGTGCATGAAGCTCACTGACTCTTCTGGCAGAAGAGAAAGCTAAGAGAAAAGCTGTCTTATAAGATAAGAATTTGAAATCTACTGTCCCAGGAGGTTCAAATGGCTTTTCCTTCAATTTAAGGAGAACCCAAGCTAAATTCCACTTAGGAATTAATCTAAGAGTTCTGGGTCTATTTATCGAAAAGTTTCTAACCAACTTCGATAAAGAGACATTAGATCCAATTTGTAAACTATCATGATGTGCATAGGTATCAGATAACATAGATCTATAACCCTTTATAGTAACAGGCTGCAGTTTGATTTCGTCAAACAAGTATACTAGAAAGTTTGCAATGTCTGGTATAGAGGGATCAAATATATCTACAGAATGATCCCTACACCAACGACGAAAAACCTTCCACTTAGCCGCATAGTTTAGCGAAGAGGAGGTCCTCCTACAGTTAGAAATTGCGTCCACTGCTCGTCCTGTAAAGTGCTTGCCATGCAAGAAGGACCGCACAACGGAAAAACGTGAAGGTTGAGACCTTGCGGGTTGTGATGGAGTTGGCGCGATTTCCCCTGCGAAAGAAGATCCTCTCGTGGAGGAAGCTTCCGCGGTAGGTCCCACAACAGACACCTGAGTAGATTTATCCACGGTCTCTGTGGCGACAGAGATGCTACCAACAGAATCTTGCATTGAGATTGTTTTATCTTTAGCAATACTTGTTGAATTAACGGCGCTGGAGGATACGCATATCCTATCATTCCGTCCCAAGGGATCGACAGAGCGTCTACTGCAAATGCTCTTGGATCCGGACACGGAGACACATACGTCTGCAACTGATTGTTGAGATGTGTCGCAAATAAGTCTATCATTGGCCGTTCCCATTGGTAGCAAATCTGATTGAATACTTGTTTGTTGAGAGTCCACTCCGACGGCAACAAGCGACCCTTCCGTGAAAGGGAGTCTGCTAGCACATTCAGACGACCCGGTATGTGACGGACCGAAAGAAGAACGTGATGTTCTAACGCAAACAGAAGGATTCTTTCCGTTAGATTGAACAACGGAACTGAATGAGTGCCTCCCTGATTCCGTATATACGCCACTACTGTCGTATTGTCGGATAGGATTTGGACATGAGCATCGTGAATAATGTCCATCCAGTGACGTAACGCAAGCCAAATTGACATCATTTCCTTGATGTTTATGTGCTTGCACAGGAATTGCGGATCCCAAAGACCCTGGCATCTCGAATCCGTTGGGATTAATGATGCACCCCAACCTGTTTGACTGGCATCTGTCATAACGGTAAAACTCAGATCCGGCAACTGCAGCGGAACTCCTTGAGTTAACCACTGAATGTTTGCCCAAGTCTGAATCTCTTGTTTCACTTGATCTGACAAGAGAACGTCTACATCGAGCGAATGAATTTTCACGCTCCAATTCTGAGTCAGGAAAATTTGAAGAGGACGTGTGCGTAGCCGCCCCATCGGAATGTGATCCGCGGCGGCTCCGCACAGACCTATCAGTCTCATAAATTCTCTCGCCGTGACTTTGTCTGCGTGCAGACAATAGCGAGCGTAACAACTGACTAATTTCGCTCTGGTTAACGGCAGACGAACGAGATTGTTGTGCGTCTCGAAGCTCATTCCCAGATGAGTGAATGACTTGGACGGCACCAGATCCGACTTCTCCTCGTTTACTATAAAACCGAGACGTCGGAGCAATAGAAGAAGATTCTGAACATCGTTCTGAAGCGTTAACTCGTTGCCGTACCTCTGAAGAATGTCGTCCAGGTAGGCCGACGTTACCGCAGACGAATGAGCTCGGAAGTAGATCATTACCGAGTTCATTACCCGAGTGAAAGCCCAGGGTGCTAGATTCAATCCGAAGCACATCGCCCGGAATTGATACACCACTCCCAGGACTGCAAAGCGTAGATACTTTCGGAATGTCGGATGTACCATGACGTGAAAGTACGCATCTTTGAGATCTATGCTCGTTGCATAATCGTTCACCCGAATATTCGCTCTGACCGATCGAATCGTCTCCATATAAAACTTCGGAGCGACGATCAGCTTGTTTATCCAGCTCAAATCTATGACTGGACGGAACGAGCCGTCTGGTTTCGGAACCAGAAACAGATGGCTGTAGAATCCCAGAGATTCCTGGTTTTCTACGACCTCTACCGCGTTCTTCATTAAAAGAGACTGCACCTCTGATAACAGAGCGTCTCTTTTCTGTGGATTTGACGGAAGATGAGTCCACTTTGGACTTCGAGTTAATGGAGGCTTTCGTTTGAAGGATATCTTTAGACCTTCCGAAGTCACTCCTCTCACCCAAGGGTCGTCCGTAATCGACGCCCACTCTTGTGAAAAACTCGACAACCTTCCGCCAACCGGAACGCGATAGAGGTTTAAGCCATCACCTCCTGGACCTGCGAGGCCTGCGGTAGGAGAAACCACGTCTTCCACGACCCGCACCTCGCCTCGTCGACCTCGGGGCGTCCGACCGATTGTCCCGGCCTGAAGGACGTCCCGAACGAGAGTCGCTATCCTGTCGGTCTCTCGAATAAGACCAAGAGGACGCACCGGAACCTCTATAGGAACCTCTCTTGGGCGCATTAGACCCAGAAGTGCCTGTCTTATTCGTGTCTGCTGTATCCGACTTCTTAGGAGCCGATCTGAACAACAGAGAATCATTAGCTTTCTTTTTAATTTTATCATAAATAGCGGAAAGCTTGCCGTCAAAGAGAAGTTCTCCTGAGACCGAAGTGACTCTAATAGAGTTCTTCACCTTAGAATCCACTAGTGTGGATGTAGCTAGGGCTGCGTCATGTCTAACCAACTCCAGATTTGCCACTGAAAGGGCGGAGTTACACGTGGAATAAGCTACTGCCCTTGAAAGAAGTCTTAAAGAGGATTGTATATCCTGAAACTCTTCCCCTTGAAGGCGCAGTGATAACGCCTTAGTAAGGTGATCTGCGTAAGATAAGGCATCTAAATTGGCTCTGTTAGACGCAATAGCTGTTTCCAACACCGCGGTTGGAATAGAAGCTGACGACGGTAATGATAGCTCTAAGTCTTCCGCCTCGTCGTCCATACGCAGAGGAACTCTCGGTATACCCTGTCCTGCCGTATCGAATTTATTCCTTGCATTAATGAAAGGCAGGTTGAGAGTATTAGCGGACAAGAAACCTGCTTTCCCCGTCCTGGAAGCAAGTTTAAATATAGCGTCGTTCAATAATTCAAATGTTCTAGCAACATTATTGGACTGCGACGGAAACTCGGGAGCGATGTCCCTGAACCGCTCAAAAAATTCAGAGTCCAATGACGCTATAATTCTCTTGTCCGGAAGCGCAGCAGTCTGGCCCGACGGAACAACTTGAGGGAGAAAGTGCCGGATGAAGTCCACGGCAGCTTTATGTTGTTCCGAAAGGGATAGCTCCAAGTCATCCGTATCCCTTTCACCATCCGGTCGGACCTCACGATGTTCCCGGTCGTCCGCCCCCGATGCTTCGGCGGAGCGTACCGACCCAGCGCCGTCGGATAATTCTCGATCCGACACCGTTTCTGTCGGCTGCTGGGATGCTGCGATAAGCTGTGCTATCTGCACAAGAATGTCCGGCGTCGAGACCTGCGGAGGCGCAGTCTTTCGCTGCTTCGCCGAGGGCAGCTCCGCATCAGATGGCTCCCGCATACTTTTCCTATGCGAACGTCCGGAGTCCATCGGTCTCGAATCCCTGGCTGCCGGATGGTGTGACCTGGTCGCCGAAGAATCCTTCATCGGCGAAGCTGGTAATATATCGGCGGTCACGCAGCCAAGGTGCGGTCGTGTGCGCTGACGAGAAGAGGAAGCCTTAACAGTCTCTGCGGACTGCTTATACAACAGAGCGTCCCAAGCGACGGACGTATGCTCCGCTAAAGACACATTTTGTACCACAACATCTGGTCCCAGATGTTGTTGCACGAGAGAGGGACCTCTCTCGCTCGCGGCCCGGCTGGACCTGGACGAGCTAGGAACCGGACTAAAAGGCTTCCTCCGTTCTCGCTTACTATCCGCCGTCACTGGGTGTGCATCTATTATGTTTATAGTGCTCGCATCACCCAAAATTTCCTCTTGGACCGCATCGGACGAACCCGGCTGCCGAACCATTCGGTGAATGGACGCTACACCGGGCGAGCTAGCGGACGACATTTGTCTAATCTCCATGAGCACTTTTGCCGCTAGCTCTGAATTCATTTGTGACGACGGACGCACACTTGAAGAAGATAACATGGAAACATCACCCTGTTCTGGTTCCTCTGAAATAGAAACTGAGAGAGTAGAGTGACCTTGCGGAGAAAGAGCCGGCATCGCTCTTTCTCCAGAAACAACATATCGTGACACACGTTTCCAATGTTTCTCATCCCAATGTTCACATATAGGACAGGGATTAATGCGAGAACACTGACTACAATTAATACAATGATCATGAAAGTCAGAGGAAGATTTCTTCCTATTACAATTTGAACAACGTCCCTTCATTGTGAAAGAACAACAATAAGTCCTAGTTACTCGCAAAAACCCCTGACACAAAGATACATAATAACATGATCCATTAATAAATGAAAAAACAATTGCAAAACAAAATAATTTTGAAAAAATATTTTTTCAGAGAAGCCCAAGTTGCTGAAAAGTAACGTTGAGCCCCGATGGATCAGATGGCAAAGTGTGGTCAAAAATTTTAAATTTATATAAAATAATTAATGAGACACTTTCGGATAATATAAATGTATCTTATAATGAGATAAACTACCACAAAGGTAAACAGCCCCCCTCAAAAAAGGCTGTTGCCAATGAAAACAAACAGTGTAAACACACTAGAAAACATGACTCCAGGCACTGAAAAAACTGGCCCGGAATCAGTCATCAATTACACTCTATCTGATGCAAAACAGAGACTCCCAGGGGAGAATCTGTAGAACATCAGATGGAAGATGCAGAACACAAACGTTATACACCCATGGGTGAAAACGTAACTATGGGGAAAATAACAGAAAACATTCTGTAACCAAGCAACTCTCCCAGGAAATTTTAGAAATGAAATTTCTCAAAAATATGCCAAAAGCATGGGAGAATTGCCAGGGGGGACTTTAGAAGGCTAGGGGAGAGGAAACACTGAATAAGCAGTGCAACAATTAGCAAGAATGACAACAAGAGGCCCATGCCTCAAAAATAGGCAACTTAACATAATTTCATCAAAAATTTTTAAGTACAGCCCTGATTATTTTTTGCCACTTCTTTTTCCTCTCCTCCTTCTATCCTCCTTAGAATCACATTTTCTCCAAAAATTACGTGTCTGGCATCCTTTAAACTGAGATTTACAAGCACAAAGATCAGTGAGATGTTGACTGATGAAGGGCCAAACAGAGAATGATAATTGGCGCCAATTTCGGGACGACTGCGTCACTGCGCATGCGCAGTAGAGGCGTAGTATGGAGGTCCTTTAGGACATGATTTCTTTTTGTTTTGGATGCAAATTTTGGGGATTGGGGGGCAAAATTTGTGTTTGGCCCTGGTTTTGTTAGAGTTAGCACCAGCTAAGTCTGGGTCATTGGTACAGTATAAAAATATAGAAATTTTGGGCGGGGCAAAAAATTTTGCCCCTCCCATAACGACGCCAAGTATAGCCCCACAAACTTCTCTTGAACAAATCTGAGTCTACACCTCAAAAGGAAGCTGCACACCAAATATCAAGTCTCTGCTACTGCTGGTTCATGAGAAGAAGATTTTTTAAGATTTCAGCACACTTTTTGGGTGTGGCCCTACCCACGGGCGAGGCAACTTGATTTGAACAAAATCAAATTGCGATGTCATAACAAACTATTATCTCAAATATCAATTAAATTGGTTCAGCGGTTTGGGAGGAGAAGACGCAAACACCATGTTCACGGACGCCGGACACCAGACGACGGACGACGGACGGTGAGTGATCTCTATAGCTCTCCTGACTGAAAGTCAGGTGAGCTAAAAAATCTTTGAGTCCCCGAGTGGGTCTGACTGAACCCCAAAATATTTGTTCTCATAGCACAGTGATAACAAAGGCACCCCAAAACACACTCGTTCCTGTCCCAAGGTGAAAACAAAGGTACCCAAGAAGTTTTGTGAAGATCAGTTCATAAATACGAGCTGTATAGAACTTGTGACAAAAAACTGATTGGACCTAATTTCGGTACAAAATGGCCACTGGCAGCCATCTTGAATTTTGGACCGTACCCAGAAACACTCATTCTCGTCCCAAGGTGATAACAAAGGTACCCAAGAAGTTTTGTGAAGATCAGTTCATAAATACAGCCTCTACCCTGAGCCGTATTGACATGTGTGCTTACATTGTGTAAGTAGCACTGAATAAATCAAAGTTCATCTAATTTGCATAATTTCTGCACGAAAAAAAACCCCTTACAATATGTGATGTATTCCATGTTACTAAACATTCATACAAAAATTTATTCAAATCAGAACTTTCATACACAAGTTCTGTACAAAAGACTGATTGCACTAATTTTGGTACAAAATGGCCATCTTGAATTTCGGACAACACCCAAAAACACTCGCTCTCATCCCATGGTGATAACAAAGGTACCCAAGAAGTTTCGTAAAGATTGGTTCATAAATATGGCCTCTAGTCTGAGCTGTATAGAAGTTGTGTACAAAAAACTGATTAGACCTAATTTCGGTACAAAATGGCCACTGGCAGCCATCTTGAATTTTAGACTGCACCCAGAAACACTCGTTCTCATCCCAAGGTGATAACAAAGGTACCCAAGACATTTCGTGAAGATCAGTTCATAAATACAGGCTCTAGTCTGAGCCGTATTGACATGTGTACTTACTGTGTGTAAGTCGCACTGAAAAAATCAAAGTTCATCTAATTTGCATAATTTCTGCACGAGAAAAAAACCCGTATTATATGTGGTGTATCCCATGGTACTAAACATTCACACACAAAATTATTCAAATCAGCGCTTTCATATGAAAGTTCTGTGCAAAAATCTGATTGCACCTAATTTTGTACAAAATGGCTGCCATCGGCCATCTTGAATTTTGGACCGGACCCAAAAACACTCGTTCTCGTCCCACGGTGATACCAAAGGTATCCAAGAAGTTTCGTAAAGATCGGTTCATAAATACGGCCTCTAGCCCGAGTGTATTGGCATTTGCACTTACAGCGCTGAAAGTAACACCAAAAAACATCAAAATTAGTCTAATTTGCACAATTTACGCACGAGAAAAAAACCGGTATTATATGTGATGTATCCCATGGTACTAAACATTCATACAAAAAATTATTCAAATCAGAGCTTTCATATGGAAGTTCTGTACAAAAAACAGATTTCTGCATCGTCGGTACAAAATGGCAGCTGGCAGCCATCTTGAATTTCGGACCGCACCCAGAAACACTCGTTCTCGTCCCACGGTCATAACAAAGGTACCCAAGAAGTTTCGTAAAGATCGGTTCATAAATACGGCCTCTAGCCCGAGCCATATCCAATTGCTGACGTACGGACAGACGGCCAGACAGACAGACGGACGACGGGCCATGACAAAAGCTCAAATTTGGCTTCGCCAAAGTTGACCTAAAAATCATTTGATATTGGTATTGGTGTTAGTATGTTATCAACACTGAAAACCATACCAACACTTGGGTGAATCATCTTAAAAATATGTATACTGAAACTGAACTTGAAATTTCAGTCCTGCCCAGCTCTATCAGAGTTCCCACTGATATCCAAGAATCAAATTCAAGCACTATTTAACCCTTTACCTAACCTGAAAAGCAGACGACACTTGCAAAAATAATTCTTGAATAACTAATTTTTTTCATTTTTTGTCTCAAAAACATAGGTTATGACCCCTCGTTAGAACGAGCTCGACGAGCTCGTTCCAACGAGGGGTCATAACCTATGTTTTTGAGACAAAAAATAATAAAAATTAATAGGCGATTTTTGAGAATAGCACTGGCCGGTTTTGGCCGTTACGTTAGGTAAAGGGTTAAGCACTTTTCAAGGGATGATTTTCAAGGATTATCAGGGCTGTACAAATTAGGCAAATGATGGTTTCGTTCACCTGCCATTGTCCTAAAAATAAATAAGATAAGATGAAAGAAATAAGGTTTCGTTCACCTACAATAGTAGATCTTTGACAAATATCTTTATGCGAATCACCATTTTATTCTTTGGTTAACTCATCCAGAACCATGATCTGCTTTGTAATGATGACAAAACATATTGTTATGATGACATGGCAACAAAATGCCGTGATGTAACACTGTTGGAAAGGGATCTCTGAGCCCTTTCCAACAATGTGTTGCAACACAGCATGTTATCAGATTGGCAGAAACTCATGAAATCAACTAAACAGCAGTGGCCTAGAATCTGCACATCAGCGTGAAGTTATTTGTTCATTTGTTTATTGGTGTTTAAGGTCACATTTCCGCACAATGTCCAATCACGACCGCAATATGGAAATAAACTAAAGTTTAGTCAATTGTAACAACCAGGTTACCCATTTTACAGGACTTCCACCCCAAAGTATTATGACTGGATCCTATTTTAACAATAAAGCAAAGCCTGTTTACCACAGTAAACAGGCATTGCTTTATTTCTTAGGGTTCCCATGGGGGGAGGCTGAGGTTGGTTACCACTTGTCTCCGCATTGTAAGTAAACTAAATTCAAGTACTTTTCAAAGTAAGGTGGTGGTAAATCGAGTACTTTTCAAGGACAGAAATAAATTCTAGCACTTCTGAAGGAAAGAGCTAAAATTCAAGGACTTTTCATTTGAGTGGGAACTCTTGTCTATTATGAACTAAATTATCCTAGATCAAAATTGGTTAACATACCTACACTGGTATTCAAATAACCATAACAAAACTAGTGATTAACCGATGTTCGGCAAGTGCATCTGACAACTGCCATTTTTAGCCATCAGTTAACCATCGGTAGACGTCTTTGAACATCAGTTTGTGCCGATGGGTACATGGGACATCACAGGATCAAAATTGCTCGTATTTACATTTGATTCACAATCTCATACAGGCAGTAGCAAGCTTAATAAGATGCCACAATGATTTTCAGGAATCATTATTGGTTTCTTCTCATTGACTGGTCTGATCTTCCTCTAGATAGCTGCTCATGATGTTTGGCCACATGTCATGTGATGACTCTATGAAATAAGATATCAGCAGAAACATTGATCAAAGATGTCACACTGTTAACTTGTTTCCACTGACGTCATATTTTTATTTTGATACACACAGTGACACGCTTTTAAGGTCAATGAACCAATTAGCCTTACTGTACTGTAAAATTAACCTTATTCTATACATACTACTCCTTTCGGTTGTGACTATCTGACATCGGCACTCACAATCGGCTGATTGTGTGCTCAACTAATCAGCAAGTGAACGGCAAAACTTCTGAAGCATATGTTGGCATGTTAAATGTATATGATGCACATAAAGATGAATGAGGTTAGTTCTGATTTCCAGAAATGTTTGGAGTTTTCAAAAAAGAATCTCCTAAATCTGGAGAAATTGCACCCCTGGTTGAACCAAGTATGACCCAACATAAAAAAAAAACTCAAGCAATTGCAAAACCCTTTCCCTTCCAATGCAGGTAAGTATAAAATACTGGATGTAGTGTTACAAATAACAGCTTTTCAAGTGGCACTAATGGCCAAAGTCTTGTGAGTGTGGGTAAAAAATGTTGAACACAAATCTCAGACAAAAGGTGAATGCAACAACAACTGCAAGATCACCAACAATAGGGGCTCTTCACGTCTTAGTGTGCAAATATACAGTCTACGATGAAATTGAGGTGACAATGTTCTAATTTCATAAAATAATATACAAACCACACATTGCTGCAAACTCAACCAAGATCTAACACTCCAAGTTAAAACTTAAGCAATATAATTTTTTTCAAGTGCTTGCACCTGAGAAATTTTGGTCACAGTGACCAAACTTGTGTAACATAACACCACCAACTCCTTATGTTCTATCAATGATAGAAAAATTTGGTGAATTTAAATCAAAAGTTCTCCAGGTTATGATCAAGATGTTTTTTAACGCAAATGTTAGACAAACATTTTGGTCATAACTCGACTTTTATGAATAGTGCTGGCTGGATATTGCCCTTATGTTAAGTAACCTAATTTTAATAAGTGACACACAATCATTCCTGCTTGCGCCCTTGGTCAATGCTTGATGCTCCCATGCCAAACACCATTGCCTTTTGACTGGAAACAGAGATTATTATGACAGTGAAGTGATCTGGTTTGTCATGTTCTGTTGAGTTGACGAGATCAGATTAACAGATCACATGAGCCGCAAAAGGCAGCTCATGTGATCCCACAATCAATATAAAATTGGTTGAGAACAATATTAGTAATCCACGTTATTCGATAGTGTTAATTTACACAAATGAAGCAGATTTAAAAACGGTTGATAACCTGGGTGGACTCGACTGACATTCTCCAGTGCCGACCTCTTTCTGAGACCAACCAATAGGATTCCAAAGGGTGAAAAACACGGCATATCATTGATAAGTATATAGTAAAAAGTGATATCAGGATGCAGAATAATAATAAAGGATACTGAATGCTGTTTGTCATAACCAGTGAGATTGAAATTGCATACCAACTGGTAACTTTCATCAAACTGAGAAAGACTGGAGAGCTAATATTACATAGAAGATTGTGTTATTTTTGTTCTTTTATAAAAAAAAACTGATCACTTAACCCTTTACCCAACATAACGGCCAAAACCGGCCAGCACTATTCTCAAAAATTGCCAATTAATTTTCAAAATATTTTCATTTTTTGTCTCAAAAACATAGGTTATGACCCCTCGTTGGAACGAGCTCGTCAAGCTCGTTCCAACGAGGGGTCATAACCTATGTTTTTGAGATAAAAAATAAAAAAAAGTTAAAAAATTTATAGTAATTTATATATTTTTTATACTTACCAATGACCCAGACTTAGCTGGTGCTAACTCTAACAAAACCAGGGCCAAACACAAATTTTGCCCCCCAATCCCCAAAATTTGCATCCAAAACAAAAAGAAATCATGTCCTAAAGGACCTCCATACTACGCCTCTACTGCGCATGCGCAGTGACGCAGACGTCCCGAAATTGGCGCCAATTATCATTCTTACTGGCAGTGCCTGGTCAGCGCTATGTACTCAGCGGGGAGGCAAGAGTTCCCAACTCCAGGGAGGGCCATCCCCGTCTGGGTCATTGGTAAGTATAAAAAAATATATAAATTACTATAAATTTTTTAACATTATTATACTGTACCAATGACCCAGACTTAGCTGAATAGTAAACAGGCTGGAGGGCCTAGGACATAGAGGAAAATCCAATAAGCAACTATATAGTAAAGAGGTAACCCCTTAAGGAGAAAAGGAGTATTAGGCTTTACATGTATCTTTCTTATTTAATATTAAATTAGAAAGATACACTACCCTTAATAACTGAGCACAATAACATTCATGTTCTCTATTAACATCCAGTATATCCCTTATACTAATTATTTTTAAAGTAAGCCAATAAATAAAGTAGTCCAGAGAATTGAGACTCTTTATAGTCATTTAAAAGTGTCCGAGTATTGTATATTAAAGCCCGTTTGACACTTGACACATACAAATGCTTCACACCAAGCTACACTTTAAAAATAAGACATGAATGAATTTTAACATTAATATTACACTTTAAAACCATCCCGGAAGCGACTAAGAAATACTGACTTGGAGGAGGCATTCCCTTGCTTTTCACTATAAAGCAGGTGACCTAAAGGAACACCCCCCCCCCCCCCCCCCTTCCCCTTGCCCTGGGTCAAATAGCCCAGAGCGAAGAGGGCAGCCGGACGGAGTCACTGCCGGAACAGAAAGCCTGCATAACTATAGTTGCAACTGTTTAGTGGACGACATTCTGAGCAACAGATAACGGACCTAAACAATGCAGGTCTCCAGAAATGGACTCAATATTTCTGAGATAAAAATTCGTAAATGTGGATGGCTGAGACCAATAAGCAGCCTTCATTAAATCTGTAATAGCAACACTATTAGCATAAGCCCAGGAAGTAGAAAGAGCTCTTACTTCATGAGCAGAAATCTTAAGCACAGACTGCTGAGAAGAAGATAAATTTTCATAAGCAGTACGGATAGTTAATTGAATCCATCTAGCAATAGAATGGACCGAAATGTCCTTTCTATTAGGCATCAAAGACAGAAAGAAACGTTTCCGTCCCTTTCTGATAAACTGAGATCTCTGTTTATAGATACGTAACGCTCTAACAGGACAGAGTAAAGGCCTACGCCCGTCTGAAGACGGAAGAGCCTTAATAACAATAGGTTCCGGATATTTATTAGGAGCCTGATTCTTAGCTAAAAAACCCACATTAGTAGTGAAGGTGATAGTGTTCCCGACACTACTATAGTGAGAATCATCCACCGACAGTGCATGAAGCTCACTGACTCTTCTAGCAGAAGAGAAAGCTAAGAGAAAAGCTGTCTTATAAGATAAGAATTTGAAATCTACTGTCCCAAGAGGTTCAAATGGCTTTTCCTTCAATTTAAGAAGAACCCAAGCTAAATTCCACTTAGGAATTAATCTAAGAGTTCTGGGTCTATTTATCGAAAAGTTTCTAACCAACTTAGATAAAGAGACATTAGATCCAATTTGTAAACTATCATGATGTGCATAGGTATCAGATAACATAGATCTATAACCCTTTATAGTAACAGGCTGCAGTTTGATTTCGTCAAACAAGTATACTAGAAAGTTTGCAATGTCTGGTATAGAGGGATCGAATATATCTACAGAATGATCCCTACACCAACGACGAAAAACCTTCCACTTAGCCGCATAGTTTAGCGAAGAGGAGGTCCTCCTACAGTTAGAAATCGCATCCACTGCTCGTCCTGTAAAGTGTTTGCCATGCAAGAAGGACCGCACAACGGAAAAACGTGAAGGTTGAGACCTTGCGGGTTGTGATGGAGTTGGCGCGATTTCCCCTGCGAAAGAAGATCCTCCCGTGGAGGAAGCTTTCGCGGTAGGTCCCACAACAGACACCTGAGTAGATTTATCCACGGTCTCTGTGGCGACAGAGATGCTACCAACAGAATCTTGCATTGAGATTGTTTTATCTTTAGCAATACTTGTTGAATTAACGGCGCTGGAGGATACGCATATCCTATCATTCCGTCCCAAGGGATCGACAGAGCGTCTACTGCAAATGCTCTTGGATCCGGACACGGAGACACATACGTCTGCAACTGATTGTTGAGATGTGTCGCAAATAAGTCTATCATTGGCCGTTCCCATTGGTAGCAAATCTGATTGAATACTTGTTTGTTGAGAGTCCACTCTGACGGCAACAAGCGACCCTTTCGTGAAAGGGAGTCTGCTAGCACATTCAGACGACTCGGTATGTGACGGACCGAAAGAAGAACGTGATGTTCTAGCGCAAACAGAAGGATTCTTTCGTTAGATTGAACAACGGAACTGAATGAGTGCCTCCCTGATTCTGTATATACGCCACTACTGTCGTATTGTCGGATAGGATTTGGACATGAGCATTGTGAATAATGTCCATCCAATGACGTAACGCAAGCCAAATTGACATCATTTCCTTGATGTTTATGTGCTTGCACAGGAATTGCGGATCCCAAAGACCCTGGCATCTCAAATCCGTTGGGATTAATGATGCACCCCAACCTGTTTGACTGGCATCCGTCATAATGGTAAAACTTGGATCCGGCAACTGCAGCGGAACTCCCTGAGTTAACCACTGGATGTTTGCCCAAGTCTGAATCTCTTGTTTCACTTGATCTGACAAGAGAACGTCTACATCGAGCGAATGAATTTTCACACTCCAATTCTGAGTCAAGAAAATTTGAAGAGGACGTGTGCGTAACCGCCCCATCAGAATGAGATCCGCGGCGGCTCCGCACAGACCTATCAGTCTCATAAATTCTCTCGCTGTGACTTTGTCTGCGTGCAGACAATAGCGAGCGTAACAACTGACTAATTTCGCTCTGGTTAACGGCAGACGAACGAGATTGTTGTGCGTCTCGAAGCTCATTCCCAGATGAGTGAATGACTTGGACGGCACCAGATCCGACTTCTCCTCGTTTACTATAAAACCGAGACGTCGGAGCAATAGAAGAAGATTCTGAACATCGTTCTGAAGCGTTAACTCGTTGCCGTACCTCTGAAGAATGTCGTCCAGGTAGGCCGACATTACCGCAGACGAATGAGCTCGGAAATAGATCATTACCGAGTTCATTACCCGAGTGAAAGCCCAGGGTGGTAGATTCAATCCGAAGCACATCGCCCGGAATTGATACATCACTCCTAGGACTGCGAAGCGTAGGTACTTTCGGAATGTCGGATGTACCATGACGTGAAAGTACGCATCTTTGAGATCTATGCTTGTTGCATAATCGTTCACCCGAATACTCGCTCTGACCGACCGAATCGTCTCCATATAAAACTTCGGAGCGACAATCAGCTTGTTTATCCAGCTCAAATCTATGACTGGACGGAACGAGCCGTCTGGTTTCGGAACCAGAAACAGATGGCTGTAGAATCCTGGAGATTCCTGGTTTTCTACGACCTCTACCGCGTTCTTCATTAAAAGAGACTGCACCTCCGATAACAGAGCGTCTCTTTTCTGTGGATTTGACGGAAGATGAGTCCACTTTGGACTTCGAGTTAATGGAGGCTTTCGTTTGAAGGATATCTTTAGACCTTCCGAAGTCACTCCTCTCACCCAAGGGTCGTCCGTAATCGACGCCCATTCTTGTGAAAAGCTCGACAACCTTCCGCCAACCGGTACGCGATAGAGGTTTAAGCCATCACCTCCTGGACCTGTGAGGCCTGCGGTAGGAGAAACCACGTCCTCCACGACCCGCACCTCGCTCCGTCGACCTCGGGGCGTCCGACCGATTGTCCCGGCCTGAAGGACGTCCCGAACGAGAGTCGCTACCCTGACGGTCTCTCAAATAAGACCAAGAGGACGCACCGGAACCTCTATAGGAACCTCTCTTGGGCGCATTAGACCCAGAAGTGCCTGTCTTATTCTTGTCTGCTGTATCCGACTTCTTAGAAGCAGATTTGAACAACAGAGAATCCGAAGCTTTCTTTGTAATTTTATCATAAATAGCAGAAAGCTTGCCGTCAAAGAGAAGTTCTCCTGAGACCGAAGCGACTCTAAGAGAGTTCTTCACCTTAGTATCCACTAGTGTGGATGTAGCTAGGGCTGCATCACGTCTAACCAACTCCAGATTTGCCACTGAAAGGGCGGAGTTACACGTGGAATAAGCTACTGCCCTTGAAAGAAGTCTTAAAGAGGATTGTATATCCTGAAACTCTTTCCCTTGAAGGCGCAGAGATAACGCCTTAGTAAGGTGATCTGCGTAAGATAAGGCATCTAAATTGGCTCTGTTAGACGCAATAGCTGTTTCCAACACCGCGGTTGGAATAGAAGCCGACGACGGTAATGATAGCTCTAAGTCTTCCGCCTCGTCGTCCATACGCAGAGGAACTCTCGGAATACCCTGTCCTGCCGTATCGAATTTATTCCTTGCATTAATGAAAGGCAGGGTGAGAGTATTAGCGGACAAGAAACCTGCTTTCCCCGTCTTGGAAGCAAGTTTAAATATAGCGTCGTTCAATAATTCAAATGTTCTTGCAACATTATTGGACTGCGACGGAAACTCGGGAGCGATGTCCCTGAACCGCTCAAAAAATTCAGAGTCCAATGACGCTATAATCCTCTTGTCCGGAACCGCAGCAGTCTGGCCCGACGGAACAACTTGAGGGAGAAAGTGCCGGATGAAGTCCACGGCAGCTTTATGTTGTTCCAAAAGGGATAGCCCCAAGTCATCCGTATCCCTTTCACCATCCGGTCGGACCTCATGATGTTCCCGGTCGTCCGCCCCCGATGCTTCGGCAGAGCGTACCGACCCAGCGCCGTCGGATAATTCTCGATCCGACACCGTTTCTGTCGGCTGCTGGGATGCTGCGATAAGCTGTGCTATCTGCACAAGAATGTCCGGCGTCGAGACCTGCGGAGGCGCAGTCTTTCGCTGCTTCGCCGGGGGCAGCTCCGCATCAGATGGCTCCCGCATACTTTTCCTATGCGAACGTCCGGAGTCCATCGGTCTCGAATCCCTGGCTGCCGGATGGTGTGACCTGGTCGCCGAAGAATCCTTCATCGGCGAAGCTGGTAATATATCGGCGGTCACGCAGCCAAGGTGCGGTTGTGTGCGCTGACGAGAAGAGGAAGCCTTAACAGTCTCCGCGGACTGCTTATACAACGGAGCGTCCCGAGCGACGGACGTATGCTCCGCTAAAGACACATTTTGTACCACAACATCTGGTCCCAGATGTTGTTGTACGAGAGAGGGGCCTCTCTCGCTCGCGGCCCGGCTGGACCTGGATGAGCTAGGAACCGGACTCAAAGGCTTCCTCCGTTCTCGCTTACTATCCGCCGTCACTGGGTGTGCATCTATTATGTTTACAGTGCTCGCATCACCCAAAATTTCCTCCTGGACCGCATCGGACGAACCCGGCTGCCGAACCATTCGGTGAATGGACGCTACACCGGGCGAGCTAGCGGACGACATTTGTCTAATCTCCATGAGCACTTTTGCCGCTAGCTCTGAATTCATTTGTGACGACGGACGCACACTTGTAGAAGATAACATGGAAATATCACCCTGTTCTTGTTCCTCTGAAATAGAAACTGAGAGAGTAGAGTGACCTTGCGGAGAAAGAGCCGGGATAGCCCTTTCTCCAGAAACAACATATCGTGACACACGTTTCCAATGTTTCTCATCCCAATATTCACATATAGGACAGGGATTAATGCGAGAACACTGACTACAATTAATACAATGATCATGAAAGTCAGAGGAAGATTTCTTCTCCTATTACAATTTGAACAATGTCCCTTCATTGTGAAAGGACAACAACAAGTCCTAGTTACTCGCAAAAACCCCTGACACAAAGATACATAATAACATGATCCATTAATAAATGAAAAAACAATTGCAAATCAAAATAATTTTGAAAAAATATTTTTTCAGCGAAGCCCAAGTTGCTGAAAAGTAACGTTGAGCCCCGATGGATCCGATGGCAAAGTGTGGTCAAAAATTTTAAATTTATATTAAATAATTAATGAGACACTTACGGATAATATAAATGTATCTTATAGTGAGATAAACCACAGCAAAGGCAAACAGCCCCACTCAAAAAAGGCTGTTGCCAATGTAAACAAACAGTGTAAAACACCAGAAAACATGACTCCAGGCACTGAAAAAACTGGCCCGGAATCAGTCATCAAAATTACACTCTATCTGATGCAAAACAGAGACTCCCAGGGGAGAATCTGCAGAACATCAGATGGAAGATGCAGAACACAACGTTATACACCCATGGGTGAAAACGTAACTATGGGGAAAATAACAGAAAACATTCTGTAACCAAACAACTCTCCCAGGAAATTTTAGAAAATTAACTTTCTCAAAAATATGCCAAAAGCATGGGAGAATTGCAAGGGGGGACTTTAGAAGGCTAGGGGAGAGGAAACACTGAATAAGCAGTGCAACATTTAGCAAGAATGACAACAAGAGGCCCATGCCTCGAAAATAGGCAACTTAACATAATTTCATCAAAAAATTTTAAGTACAGCCCTGATTATTTTTTGTCACTTCTTTTTCCTCTCCTCCTTCTATCCTCCTTAGAATCACATTTTCTCCAAAAATTACGTGTCTGGCATCCTTTAAACTGAGATTTACAAGCACAAAGATCAGTCAGATGTTGACTGATGAAGGGCCAAACAGAGAATGATAATTGGCGCCAATTTCGGGACGTCTGCGTCACTGCGCATGCGCAGTAGAGGCATAGTATGGAGGTCCTTTAGGACATGATTTCTTTTTGTTTTGGATGCAAATTTTGGGGATTGGGGGGCAAAATTTGTGTTTGGCCCTGGTTTTGTTAGAGTTAGCACCAGCTAAGTCTGGGTCATTGGTACAGTATAAAAATATTAGTTATTCAAGAATTTTTTTTGCAAGTGTCGTCTGCTTTTCATGTTAGGTAAAGGGTTAAAAAACTGAATGATGGCTGACAGTTGCAAACTTGCAGCTAGCTACTATAATGTCCATGTCTTTGAAACGCTCAGTCTAATGCACTCATAGACTACCTCTGTAAATCTTTCTTTTTGATGAAACTTCATGGGGCACATTCTTTCAAAAGATGTCTTTTCTTGTAGTCAGATGACATTGGTAATGGCAAAATGACTTGTATACATTAAGTATTCAAAATGGTGCTGCTCAGATGTGTTCATGGTCAAATTATGGATTACCTGCAACAGGAGAAAAATAAAAAAACAAACTTCAGAGATACAAAAACAAAAACATTTTTCCTTCTTCTGTGTTCGATGTCAAAGACCATCCTGAACTGGCAAGAGAAGCTCTGATATCTGTCTGTGTTGATGATTTCTTGTTGTATGACATATTATTGAGAAAGACTCTTGAGCCCTTTCCACTGTATGCTGCATAAAGGCATATCAGCAACTAAGTAAAGAAACTCTGCAAGTGAGCTTCAGTGTTCTGAACCTTTTGACATCAGCCTTGACACTAAAACAAGTACCTATTTTATTAACATGACCAGTGAGGAAACAATATTTCTTCAAAATTATGAAATAATTTCATGATTTGCTACCAAAACTAAGACTATAACCACTAACTGGAATGAACCCAATAAGTTTATTCTAGTTGTGAGGTAACATGAGACTGGTTTAGGATGAAAAGATATTTTTAAGATGATTTCAGTGCATTGTGCTGGGTAGATTTGGCAGTTTTATTACATATAGAATCAAAATTAAAATCCTGATACAGTGGAATCTTGTTAATTGAATAGCCACTTTGTAGTGAAAATTATTCAGTTAACAGGAATATTCAATTAACAGGGATTTGGTTACTTTCCTGTCATGTTGGGATAAACTGAGTACAAATCCTATTCTATCTTGTTTGACAGAGCTCATTGAGCTCTGTCAATCAAGATAAAAGGGACTATTTATTTAAAAGGGTTTAACGACATTTTTACAGCCAGGGTCATATCATGTCGGTGACAGTTTTACGGGTGGAGGAAGCCAGAGTACCCGGAGAGAACCACCGAGCAACGACGAGCAGCTGTCAGCTCCCCAACATCGTAACTCTGCACCGCGGCACAGGCAGGGTTAGACTGATTGAAGATATGCGCACCATCGACGTGCAGTACGCCTTACTACACAATCATCAAGATTAAGTGCCTTGCCCAAGGACACAACACAGGAGTGCGAATCAGTCGCTGAAATGGTCACCCATCCAACTACTAACCGTGCTCTACATTGCTTAACTACAGTGATCTGACGAAAACCAGTTACCACGACGCCACCGTGCCCCCTATAAAAAGGATTAAATGCCAGTATTGGATTACTGAGGCCAAATAGGTCTATAAACAAAGGGAATTCTGTGACTGTCACAGTAATTTCTCGAAATGTTACAAGATTTTTTATTCCTGATACATGTATAGTTTTCCACATTAAGTATGATAGAAGTTTAGGTAAAATATATACTACTCAAAGTTTGCTAAGCACCAAATATTTGACACATCATTGTGAAATTTGCTTGTGACATATTTGCGATATTTTTGGTGGATATGATTGAGGAATGTATTGAGATGGTCCCCAATGTTTACATTAGCTCTCTTGACAGGCAGACTTTTCGTGACAGTCATGGAAAGCATGTACCCCTTGATTTTCATGATGTTTTCGTGTACTGTCTACATGCACATGACATGTGTAGGGTATTCAATCTTCATTGCAACACAAACCCTTGTGACTTAATTATTGAATATGGCAAACGCAAATGTAAGAAGACATTTGTCTGAAGCAGAAATGTGGTGGGCTGTAGGGATGGTGGAGCAAGGGGCTACCCATCATCAGATTGGTGAAGCCCTTGGTGTGCACCATATGGTGATCACCAGAGCCTTCGCAAGATTTCAGCAGTATGGCACACCAGTAAGACGGCATGGTGGTGGCAGAGACAGGGCAACATCTGCAGCTAAAGACCGGTTTTTGATCATTCAGGCCTGTAGGAACTGCTTTGCCACAGCAACCCAGCTTCGCAGTGACCTTCAGAATGCATCCAGGGTAAATATTTTGACACAAACTTTCCGGGCAAGGCTGCACGAAGATGGTCTCCAATCGAGAAGACCATGTATTCGCATTCCGCTGTCCCAGAACCACCGCCAGGCATGATATGAATGGGCCATGGACCATGTTGGATGGACCAGAGAAGATTGGCGACCTGTCCTTTTTACAGATGAGTCAAGGTACTGCCTAGTCCACCCAGATAGGCGTTCTAGGGTATAGAGAAGAGAGGAGAGTGATTCCATGCAGCCAACATTGCTGAGCATGACTGCTATGGTGGGGGGGGGGGGGGGGTCAATCATGGTCTGGGGCGGCATCAGCAGGAATCGACGTACAGAGCTCTGTGTCCTTGATCGTGGTACATTGACTGCACAGCGGTATATTGATGAGATCCTGGATGTCCACGTCAGATTGTATGCAGGTGCAGTGGGTGATAGATTCATTCTGATGGACGATAATGCCAGTCCTCATGTTGCCCATGCCGTTGGGGAGTACCGACAGAGGGAGGGGATTGAGCGTATGGACTGGCCAGCAAGATTCCCTGACCTCAATCCAATCGAACATGTCTGGAATGAGTTGCAGCTTGCAATTTCAGCCGTCCAGTCCAGCCAAGAAGAGTCCAGGAGCTTGGTGCCATGCTGGTCCAAGAATGAAACAACATCCCACAAAGGACCACCAGAAACCTGACTGGGAGCATAAGAAGGCGTGTCAAGCTGTAATTAACAGTAATGGGTCTCATACTCGATATTGAACCCATGCCAGTTCGCTCCGCCAACTTTTTGGCAAATTGAAAAATTTCCTCTTTTACCAAAAATATCCATTTTCCATGGTTATCATATTCAAAAGCTAAAAAATAATGTCAAACACAAATAAAATCTTAATTTATATACTTAAATCATTAAAGATATAATTAAATAAAAAATATATACACTTTTCATCACAATATTTCAACTAAAACGTAAAACAGGTAGTTGGATATACTTGGTGCTTAGCAAACTTTGAGTAGTATATATTCAGAGGAATTGTTTTTTCCCTGGTCACTTCCCCAGCAAACTATGTTCAAGACCATTTTAATATTCTAGGAAAACGACAAATAACCTTTGTCCTTGACATAGGAAACATCTCAAATTAGAAGTTTACCTCTTAACCTGCTGAGTATTTTTAAAAATATTTTTCATCAAATCCAGTTATGGCTGCTTTAAAGCAGCCATGACTGGATTTAATGAAAGATCCATAGAAATGTAACCCGCAGTGTCAATAGCCAAAAAGTTGATTCAGTGTACAGAGTGACAATAGGTTAAAGGAGCCCAAGTTATATTTATTCTGGCGAAAGAGATTTGCTGTCTTAATACACTGAAATTTTATTTTTCTTCCAGACCTTTTTCATAATTATAAAATCAATTTATATACCAGTACCTGAATAACATAATTATAGTTATTACCAATATTTATGAAATGAAATTATTCTTGATTGAAAGATACATGAAAAGTTTCAGAGTAAGTTGCAAGCTGGTGATAATTACTCATTTCAGTTTGGTGATCTGAGTTGGAGCTTTTCAAGTTGTCTCCTATTACACCCAATTTTTTTCATTTTATGTGCAGCAATAAGATCTGGGTCATATCGTTTCTTTATATTGTTCCAGAATATACCATCTCAAATAGTTCGTGTAATCTACTATTTACAAACAACAGAATGCATTTTATACCATGATTGCCTATTCTACTATATATAAAAAGACTATGACATAAATTTTAGCTTTACATACCAACGGCGGTAAACACGTGTGTCTGTGGTGAACACGCCAACAATGGGATTTCATTAGTTAAAACTGACACCTACAGACAACTACATCCAAGCTGACCTTTGGTGACCCCGACCTGAAAGCAAACTTGTCTAAATTTATTGCTCTTCACCTCACAAAGAGTGAAATGAAGCGGCAATTATGTATTACGTATTTAAATGAGTTTACCTCATAAGATACCAAAAATTAACAAACTTCCGTTGTCTCATGTTAACAAACTATCCATAACTCAAAATAGTATGTTATTAAAATGAAAAAAGCCCCATGATTGGCGCAATTCTTTTTCCATTCCGTTTCGGTGATAAAATTGATAGTGGAAGTACCACCCAAGGAACTCATGTAAACAAAAACAGATTCGCATGCAAGGGGCACTGTTTAGAATTTAAAATTGAATATTGTACTATTTAACATTAAGGCCACACAAAGTAGATCTTCTGTTTCTCGGGCCATTATTTGTGAAATTGCATGCGGGCGAGCGTTTTTTTTATTTAGGCCTCATAATCTACAGAATAGCATGGGTGGTGGTGTATTTCATCCCTTGAATGCAAGAAGGCTTTGCAATGCTAAAGCTTTGCAAAGCCTTCTTGCACTCAAGGGACAAATTCATCAATTTTTTTAACTTGGGTAAAATATCAGACATAAACCATTTAATTTTAATTTTTTTAAAGTTTAAATTGGTTATAAAAAGAGAGCATGCGGCACCCAAAAGGACCATGCGGGAGGGCCTGAGAAACAGATTTTTTATTTTTTTTAGGCCTTAAACTCTTAATAATCTGACGAACATGTTATAAATAAAATATACTCAAAGCAGCTTGGTGTATCAAATGTTCACCACTCGTGGTGAAGTGGTATTAACCACTCGGCAAAGGCTCACGGTTAACACCACTTCAGCACAAGTGGTGAGCATTTGGTACACCAAGCTACTATGGGTATATTCTATATCTATCATATCAGTGAAAATGTATCCAGACAACCTAGAAATGAACAGACATACCTAACTATTATGATATAGTTTCCATGTAGTTGTGCTCATTGTCCCTAGTTCTTCTTTCTGAAAGTCTTCTGTATCTTTCAAGTTCCTGTAAGAGGATATAAATACTTATAAATTAAATTCTGCTGGGTATTATTTCAAATGCAGCACTCAAGAAAGTATTTTAAAATTACTTTTCATAAATTCCACATATGGATTTTGAAAAGCAGCTCTTAATGGATTTGTTGAATAATTCAATTAAAAAAACATTAAAGGGTCAATTCAATGCAAATTTAAGAAAAAAATGTTTTAGTTCATAGAACCAATAAATTCTACATGCAAAATAACCCTAATGTTTTATGCATCATACAGGTGAAATCATTCATTTTGATTTTCTTTGCTGCTTCTGGAAATACATATTTCTTGTTCCCACAAATGAGATAATTGTTGAGATCCACACAAAAACGCTTTGTTAGGCCCAACAAAGTAGATCTCTTCTGTTTCTCAGACCATTTTTTGTAAAATTACATGCGGGCGGGTGGTTTTCTATTTTATTTTTTTAATTATTTTGTTGCCATCAAAAGTTTTTTTTTTATTGGCATCCTAAGAAGAATAGTACATTATAAAAGATTACAACAGAATTGAATTTTTAAAGCATAATATATCGACATACAGAACAGTTCTCCAATTATTCAAACAATGCTTCAGTTTGGTAGTTCCATTTTTCCTTAATACGCTCACCCTTGCTGATTGAGTTCATGTATAGAGAAGACATTTCAATATTTTTGTAGGATTTTACAGCTCTTGCTAGATCTGAGAAAGAGGGGATGATATCACTTGTTGCCATCAAAAGTTCATGTTCTTGGTTTCTTTTAAGTTTGAAGCCTACAGAAGAGCATGAGTGGTGGTGTATTTCATCCCTTGAGTGCAAGAAGCCTTGTTGCACTCAAGAGACAAATTTATCAATTTTATTAACTTGGGTAAAATATCAGACATAAACCATTTAATTTTTATTAGCTCATCTTGACAAAGTCAAGCTGAGCTAATCTCATCACTCTCCGTCCGTCCGTCCGTCCATCCATCGTCCATCAACACCATGTTTTGGTCTTCTACTCCAAAGCCACTACGCCAATTCAAGTGAAAGTTTGTGTGAGTGATGGTCCCAGAGGGGCATTTCCTTTTGTTCAACTCAACATGCCCAGCCCCATAGGGAGGGAGTGGGGGAAAATGCTCCAAATTATTTTAAAAATCTTCTTCTCAAGAACCAGTGTGTAAAATGACTTGATATTTGCTATGGAGCTTCCATGTGAGGTGTAGAATCAAGTTGTTCAAACGAAGTTCGTGAAGTAATATTTGGCTTTGTAATAGGAGGGGTAAGATTTTTGGCCACGCCCCAAATTTCTATTTTCTGAACCGATGGTCCGGTATGAACCAAATTTGGTTTGTGGTATTATTGGGTCATAAGTACTTGACCCATGCAAAAAAAAAAAAATTCCCGCATCCCCATGAAAACCCTGGGAGCTAAAAATAGAAACATTTTCAAACGCCCATATTTCCCAAACCACACGGAACAGAGAGATGTTATATGGTATGAAGTATCCTTAGGACCAGTAGAATTGAATGGTAAAAAAAAAAATTGCCATTAGTTATCTTAGGGTGTTCTGTAATGGGCATCAAAAAGATGCTGAGTCAGCATATTTGCAAAAAATTTTAAAAATGTTTTCTCCAGAACCAATCATCAGAATCTTTTCATATTTGGTATACAGCATTCATAGGGGGGGTCAGATAAAAGTTTGTTGAAAGAAAGCTCATTGGTTCATATTTGGGCTTTCTACAGGAGCCCAAAGTTTTAACATAGGGTAATATGAGGAATATTCTTTAAAAATCTTTTTCTTCAGAACCACCAGTCAGAATCTCTTAATGTTTGGTATACATCATTGTTATGAGGGGCAGATTCAAGATTGTTCAAACCAAGTCTCTAGGTTAATATTTGGGCTTCCTACGGAAGCCCAAATTTTATCTTTGTTCAATATGGAGGGTAATTTAAAACAAGAGGCCCCAGGGGGCCTGAGGGCGCTCACCTGACATGGTAGCCTAAATATCAACCCAGAGAATTGATTTCCATAAGTTGCATCTGCTCCTCCTAAGAAAAGCTGAAACCAAATATCCAAATATTCTGACCAGTGGATCTAAAAAAAAGATTTTTAAAGAATATTCCTCATACTGAACTAAGTCAAAGAATATTCCTCATACTGAACTAAGTCATAATTCGGGCTCCCACAGGGAGCCCATATATGAACCCAGGGACTTGGCTTTAACAAACCTGAATCTCACACCGCTAAGGATCTGCACACCAAATATCAAAACATTCCGACTGCTGGATCTGAAGAAGAAGATTTTTAAAGAAAATTCCTCATTTTGAACCAAGTTACAATTCGAGCTCCCACAATCAGCCCAAATATGGACCTAGGGACATGGCTTGAACAAACTTGAATCTTACCCCCCCCCCCCCCCCCCCCTAAGGATGCTGCATAAAAAATATCAAAAGCATTCATCTGCTGGATCTGAAGATTTTTAAAGAAAATTCCTCATTTTGAACTAAGTTGTCATTCAGGCTCCCATAGTGAGCCCAAATATGAACCAAGGGACTTGGCTTGAACAAACTTGAATCTCAGCCCCCTAAGGTTGCTCCATGCCAAATATCAAAACATTCCAACTGCTGAATCTGAAGAAGAAGATTTTTAAAGAAAAATTCCTCATATTGATTAAGTTATAATTTGGGCTCCCACAGGGAGCCCAAATATGGACCCATGGACTTGGCTTTAACACACTTGAATCCCCCCTCCCCCCCAAGGATGCTACTCACCACATATCAAACCATTCCGACTGCTGGATCTGAAGAAGAAGAAGATTTTTTAAGAAAATTCCTCATTTCAAACAAAGTTACAATTCAAGCTCCCAGAGTGAGCCCAAATATGGACCTAGGGACATGGCTTGAACAAACTTGAATCTCACCCCCCTAAGGATGCTGCATACCAAATATCACAAGATTCTGCCTGCTGGATCTTGAGAAGAAGATTTTCAAAGAAATTTGCCTGAAATGCACTAAGTTCGAATTTGGGCTTCTATAGTGAGCCCAAATATGAATCCAGGTGGCCGATTTGAACAAACTGGAATCAGATCCACCCCACAATGTTGCATACCAAATATCAAAAGATTCTGCCTGCAGGATCTGGAGAAGAAGATTTTTGAAGAAATTTGCCTGAAATGCACTAAGTTCAAATTCGAGCTTCTATAGTGAGCCCAAATATGAATCTAGGGAGCCGATTTGAACAAAATAGAATCAGATCCACCCCACAATGTTGCATACCAAATATCAAAAGATTCTGTCTGCTGGATCTGGAGAAGAAGATTTTTTAAGAAATTTGCCTGAAATGCACTAAGTTCAAATTTGGGCTCCTATACTGAGCCCAAATATAAACCCAAGGGGCCGATTTGAACAAACTTGAATCAGATCCACCCCACAATGTTGCATACCCAATATCAAAAGATTCTGCCTGCTGGATCTTGAGAAGAAGATTTTCAAAGAAATTTGCCTGAAATGCACTAAGTTCAAATTTGGGCTCCTATACTGAGCCCAAATATAAACCCAAGGGGCCGATTTGAACAAACTTGAATCAGATCCACCCCACAATGTTGCATACCAAATATCACAAGATTCTGCCTGCTGGATCTGCAGAAGAAGATTTTCAAAGAAGTTTGCCTGAAATGCAGTAAGTTCAAATTTGGGCTCCTATACTGAGCCCAAATATAAACCCAGGGGGCCGATTTGAACAAACTTGAATCAGATCCACCCCACAATGTTGCATACCAAATATCAAAAGATTCTGCCTGCTGGATCTGGAGAAGAAGATTTTTTAAGAAATTTGCCTGAAATGCACTAAGTTCGAAATCGGGCTCCTATACTGAGCCCAAATATGAACCCAGGGGGCCGATTTGAACAAACTTGATCAGATCCACCCTCCAATGTTGCATACCAAATATCAAAAGATTCTGCCTGCTGGATCTGGAGAAGAAGATTTTTTAATGTTTTTCCCATTGCCTACAGTGTTAAAAAGTGCTGACTCAGCACTTTTTCAATGTCCCGAAACTGTACCCTATGATAAAACTGATGGCAATTTTTTTTTACCAATTCTTTCTGTTGATCCCAAGGAAGCTTCACACCAAATAAAAATTCTCGGTGCCGTGCAGTTTTGGAGATACAGGCGTTTTAATTTTTTTCTATTTTTAGCTCCTGCAGTTCCCATGGGGCTACGGGAAAAAAAAAATCAGCATAAATTAGGTACTTATGACCCAATAAGCCCTCACATAAAATTTGGTTCAAATCAGCCTCTCGGTTTGGAAAATATAAATTTTGGGCGGGGCCAAAAATTTTGCTCCTCGAATAACGACGCCAAGTATAGCCCCACAAACTTCTCTTGAACAAATCTGAGTCTACACCTCAAAAGGAAGCTGCACACCAAATATCAAGTCTCTGCTACTGCTGGTTCATGAGAAGAAGATTTTTTAAGATTTCAGCACACTTTTTGGGTGTGGCCCTACCCACGGGCAGGGCAACTTGATTTGAACAAAATCAAATTGCGATGTCATAACAAACTATTATCTCAAATATCAATTAAATTGGTTCAGCGGTTTGGGAGAAGAAGACGCAAACACCATGTTCACGGACGATGGACGCCGGACGGTGAGTGATCACTATAGCTCTCCTGACTGAAAGTCAGGTGAGCTAAAAAAGCTTCTTCTTCAGATCCACGTGTCAGAATGCTTTGATATTTGGTATGCAACATCTCTAAGGGGGTCAGATTCAAGTTTGTTCAAATCAGATCCCTAGGTATATATTTGGGCTCGCTATGGTAGCCCAAATTTTTACTAAGTGCAATATGAGGAAATTTCTTTAAAAATCTTCTTCTTCAGATCCACCAGTCGGAATGCTTTCATATTTGGTATACAACATCTCTAGGGGGGTGGTCAGATTCCAGGTTATTCAATTCGAGTGCCTAGGTTAATATTTGGGTTCCATATGGGAACACGAAATTTAACTTAGTACAATATGAGGGAATTTCTTCAAAAATCTTCTTCAGATCCACTCGTCAGAATGCTTTCACATTTGATATATAACATCTCTAGGGGGTCAGATTCAAGTTTGTTCAAATCGGATCCATAGGTTAATATTTGGGCTCGCTATGGTAGCCCAAATTTGAACTTAGTGCAATTCTAAGAAATTTCTTTACAATTTCTCTTTTTCAGATCCAACAGTCAGAATGCTTTCATATTTGGTACACAACATCTCTAGGGAAGTCAGATTCAACTGTGTTCAAATCAAGAGCCTGGGTTAATATTTGGGTTCCCTATGGGAGCCGGAATTGGCCATTTTGCTGAAGAATTGAAAATTTTGTATTCAGTACATTCTAGAGGTGTGTAACTGAGATTAATCCACATAGGTTGTATGAAGGGGATTCATAAGGGAGTTCTACATTTTACTTTATGATCAACTGAAGAAAAGGCATGATGCCCAGATTATTTTTGTCACTCCTGAGGGACTCAAGGATTGACAGTGTAGCCTATGGAGATGGCTTGCTTAATGTAGACTCATTATTGGACTCTGTTTAAATTGTGTTCTGTTCAAGATGAGTGCTTCAGGCCCCGTGGGGCCTCTTGTTTTTTTCAAGTTTTCATTGGTTATAAAAAGGGAACATGCAGCATCCAAAAGGACCTCTTGGGAGGGCCCAAGAAACAGATTTTTAACTTTTATAGGCCTTATCTTTATTATGTACTCTGGAGAACTCACATTTTACAAATTTGACATTTTCTCGAAATTGTAAGGTCAAACATATAATAAAAGGCAAGAATATATCTGTTAAAATATCATCAGTTATGTATAGTGATGTATCATTGTTCTAACAGGAATATACTAACAGCTGAGAACATATTTTCCACTGCATACAAGTACCATGACAAAATGCTTATCAATGTACAGAAGGGAAAGGTTGCAGCTTCCTTCATATGTAATGCAACAATTCTTACATGAAGCAGAATACACAGTTTATTGAACTCTAGCTAAAACAGTTAGGATTCTCAGCAATGGTGATGAATAAAAAGTGCGAGCACATAAGTCCTTTGTGGAGTATTGCAGCTAAAAGTTAGGCACGCATAAATTTGAAGCCTTTTTTAAAACAAGAGGCCCAAGGGGGCCTGAGGGCGCTCACCTGACAAGGTAGACTAAATTTCAACCCAGGAATTGATTTCAACAAGTTGCATTTGCCCCTTCTAAGAAAAGCTTATACCAAATATCCAATGATTCTGACCAGTGCACCTAAAAAAAAAAAGATTCTTAAAGAATATTCATCATATTGAACTAAGTTATAATTCGGGCTCCCACAGTGAGCCCAAATATGAACCCAGGGACTTGGCTTTAACAAACTTGAATCTCACCCCCTAAGGATGCTGCACACCAAATATCAAAATATTCTGACTGCTGGATCTGAAGAAGATTTTTTAAGAAAATTCCTCATTTTGAACTAAGTTACAATTCAAGCTCCCACAGTGAGTCCAAATATGGACCTAGGGACCTGGCTTGAACAAACCTGAATCTTACCCCCCTAAGGATGCTGCATACCAAATATCAAAAGCATTCTGACTGCTGGATCTGAAGAAGAAGATTTTTAAAGAAAATTCCTCATTTTGAACTAAGTTATCATTCGGGCTCCCACAGTGAGCTCAAATATGAACCCAGGGACTTGGCTTGAACATACTTGAATCTCACCCCCTAATGATGCTGCATGCCAAATATCAAAACATTCCGACTGCTGAATCTGAAGAAGATTTTTAAAGAAAACTTCCTCATATTGAACTAAGTTATAATTCGGGCTCTCACAGGGAGCCCAAATATGAACCCAGGGACTTGGCTTTAACAAATTTGAATTTCACCCCCCTAAAGATGCTGCACACCATATATCAAAACATTCCGACAGCTGGATCTGAAGAAGAGGATTTTTTAAGAAAATTACTCATTTTGAACTAAGTTACAATTCAAGCTCCCACAGTGAGCCCAAATATGGAACTAGGGACATGGCTTGAACAAACTTGAATCTCACCCCCCGAAGGATGCCCCATACTAAATATCAAAACATTCCGACTGCTGGATCTGAAGAAGAAGATTTTTAAAGAAAGTTAAAAAATTTATAGTAATTTATATATTTTTTATACTTACCAATGACCCAGACTTAGCTGGTGCTAACTCTTAAATTCTAGGGCCAAACACAAATTTTGCCCCTCCAATCCCCCAAATCGCATCAAAATCCAAAAATTAGATGTCCTATGTGGTTCTCCATACTTTTGTCCACTGCACATGCGCAGTGTCCAGGAAGTACCGAAATTGGAGCCAAATCCTCATTCTTACAACCAGTGCCTGTTAAGTGTTATGTAATCAGCAGGGAGGTATGAGTTCCCAACTCATGGGAGGGCCATCCCCGTCTGGGTCATTGGTAAGTATAAAAAATATGTAAATTACTATAAATTTTTTAACATTTTTATACTGTACCAATGACCCAGACTAGCTGAATAGAAAAAAGGCTGGAGGGCCTAGGACATAAAGGATAATCCAATAGACTTAATTACATGTAAACAGAATTATCCCCTCAAGGAGAAGAGAACAGGTTTTACATGTATCTTTCTTGTTTATACCAAAAAAGAAAGACACAATACCATACCGTAATTGAGCACAATAACATCAATGATCTCTATTAACATCCAGTATAACCCGTTATACTAATTTATTAAAGGAAAGCCAATAAATAAAGATAGTCCAGAGAATGAGACTCTTTATATTCATTTAAAAGTGTCCAAGGATTGTTTTTTAACGCTCGTATGACACGTGACATATACAAATGCTTCACACCGAGCTACACTTTAAAAATATTATATAAATGAGATAGACATTAGCTTTACACTTTAAAACCATCCTGGCACTGACTCGGAATTACTGACTCCAGAGGAGGCATTCCCTTGCTTTTCACTATAAAGCAGGTGATATAAGGGAACACCATGACCCCCCCCCCCCCTCCCTTCCCCTTGCCCTGGGTCAAATACCCCAGAATGAAGAGGGCAGCAGGACAGAGACACTGCCGGAACAGAAAGCCTGCATAACTATAGTTGCAAATGTTTAGTGGACGAAATTCTGAGCAACAGATAACGGACCTAAACAATGCAGATCGCCAGAAATGGACTCAATATTTCTAAGATAAAATTTCGTGAACGTGGAAGGCTGAGACCAATATGCAGCCTTCATCAAATCAGTAATAGCAACACTATTAGCATAAGCCCAAGATGTAGACAGCGCTCTTACTTCATGCGCCAAAATCTTAAGCACAGACTGCTGAGATGAAGATAATTTATCATAAGCAGTACGGATAGTTAATTGAATCCACCTTGCAATAGAATGGACCGTAATGTCCTTTCTATTAGGCATCAAAGACAGAAAGAAACGCTTACGTCCCTTTCTGATAAACTCAGATCTACGTTTGTAAATATGCATGGCTTTAACTGGACAGAGCAAAGGCCTATGACCGTCTGAAGATGGAAGAGCCTTAATAACAATAGGTTCAGGGTACTTATTAGGAGCCTGAACATTAGTAGTCAAAGTAATAGTATTACAACACTACGATAGTGAGAATCATCAACAGATAGTGCATGAAGCTCACTAACTCTTCTGGCAGAAGAGAAGGCTAAGAGAAAAGCTGTCTTATAAGATAAGTATTTGAAATCCACTGTATCAAGCGGATCAAATGGCGCTTCTTTTAGCTTCAGAAGAACCCACGCTAAATTCCACTTAGGAATTAACCTACGGGTTCAAGGTCTATTTATCGAAAGTTTTTATCGTTAGTTTTTCACTAACTCAGATAAGGAGACATTAGATCCAATCTGAAAGCTATCATGATGAGCATAGGCATCCGATAGCATAGACCTATAACCCTTAATAGTTATTGCCTGCAGTTTGATCTCATCAAACAAGTAGACCAGAAAATTAGCAATGTCTGGAATGGAGGGATCACAGATATCAATAGAATGATCCCTACACCAATGAGAGAAAACCTTCCACTTAGCAGCATAATTTGGCGAAGAGAAGTCCTCCTACAGTTAGAAATTGCGTCCACTGCTCATCCTGTAAAATGCTTGCCGTGCAAGAAGGACCGCACAACGGAAATACGTGAAGGTTGAGACCTTGCGGGTTGTGATGCAGTGTGCACGATTTACCCTGCGAAAGAAGGTCCTCCCGTGGAGGAAGCTTCCGCGGAATGTCCCACAACAGACACCTGAGTAGATTTATCCATGGTCTCTGGGGTGACAGAGATGCTACCAACAGAATCTTGCAGTGAGATTGCTTGATTTTTAGCAATATCTGTTGAATCAATGGAGCTGGAGGATACGCGTATCCTATCATTCCATCCCAAGAGATCGAGAGGGCATCTACTGCAAACGGTCAAGGATCTGGGCATGGCGACACATACGTCTGCAACTGATTGTTGAGATGTGTCACAAATAAGTCTATCATTGGACGATCCCATTGGAAGCAAATCTGATTGAATACTCGTTTGTTGAGAGTACATTCTGACGGCAACATGCGAGCTTTCCGAGAAAGGGAGTCTGCTAGAACGTTCAGATGACCCGGTATATGAGGGACCAATAGGAGAACTTGATGCTCTATGACAAACAGAAGGATCCTTTCCATTAAACTGAACAACAGAATGGAATGAGTGCCTCCCTGGTTCCGAATATACGCTACTACTGTCGAATTGTCGGACAGAAATTGAACATGCAAATTCTGAAGAATGTTCATCCACAGACGTAGCGCAAGCCAAAATGACATCATCTCTTTGATGTTTATGTGCTTGTTTAGGAACTGCGGATCCCAAAGACCCTGGCACCTCGAATCTGTTGGGCTCAGAGTTGCACCCCAACCTGTTTGACTTGCATCCGTCATTATCATAAAACTCGGATCCAGCAGTTGCAGTGGTACTCCTTGAGTTAACCACTGAATATCTGCCCAAGTATGAATCTCTTGTTTCACTTGATTCAACAAGACGATGTTCGTTTCGAGCGAATGAGTCTTCACATTCCAATTCTGAGTCAAAAATATCTGGAGTGGATGAGTGCGTAGCCGCCCCATCGGAATAAGATCCGCAGTGGTTCCGCACAAACCTGTCAGTCTCGTGAATTCTCTCGCTGTTACTACATCTGAGTGAAGACAAAAGCAAGAGTAACAACTGACTTATTTCGCTCTGGTTAACGGCAGATGAACGAGATTGTTGTGAGTCTCAAAGCTCATTCCCACGTGGGTGAATGACGTGACGGCACTAGATCCGACTTCTTTTCGTTTACTATGAAACCGAGATGTCAGAGCAGTTGAAGCAGACTCTGAACTTCATTCTGAAGCGTTAACTTGTTGCCGTACCTCTGAAGAATGTTGTCCAAGTAGGCCGACGTTACTACAGACGAATGAGCTCGGAAATGAGTCATTACCGAGTTCATTATTCGAGTGAATGCCCAGGCCGCTAGATTCAGACCGAAGCACATCGCTCGGAACTGATAAACGACTCCTAGGACAGCGAAGCAAAGATACTTTCTGAACGCTGGATGTAGCATGACGTGAAAGTGTGCATCTTTGAGATCTATGCTCGTAGCATAATCCTTCACGCGAATGCTCGCTCTGACCGATCGGATGGTCTCCATATAAAATTTCGGAGCCACGATCAGCTTGTTTATCCAGCTCAGATCTTTGACTGGACGAAACAAGCCGTCTGGTTTTGGAACCAGAAACAGGTGACTGTAGAAACCTGGAGATTCCTGGTTTTCTACGACCTCTATAGCATTCTTGTCCAGAAGAGATTGAACTTCTGATAGAAGCGATTCTCTCTTCTGAACATTTGACGGAAGCTGAGTCCAACGTGGACTTCGAGTTAACAGAGGTTTTTCCTTGAAGGACAGTTTTAGACCTTCGGAAATCACCCCTTGCTCTCATGGGTCGTCCGTAATTGACAACCAATTGGTTAAGAATCTCGACAGCCTTCCACCGACTGGAACGCAATAGAGGTTTAAACCATCACCTCCTGGCCCTACAAGGCTTGCAGGAGGAGAAACCACGTCCTCCATGACCCGCACCTCGTCCAGCCGACCTAGGGGCATCTAACCGGTTATCTCGGCCAGTATAACGGCCCCTAAATGAGTCGCTACTCTGACGGTCTCTGGAGTAAGACATAGAGGCTTTCTTAGATCCTCTATAGGAACTTCCCTTGGACGTATTCGCCCCCGAAGTGCCTGCCTTACTCTTCTCTGCTGAGTCCGACTTTTTTGAAGCGGATTTAAAAAGCAGAGAATCCGAAGCTTTCTTAGTAATCTGATCATTGATAATAGAAAGCTTTCCATCGAAGAGAAGCTCTCCGGAGACCAGAGTGACTCGAAGAGAGTTTTTCACCTTACTATCCACTCTAGTGGATGCAGCCAGGGCAGCATCACGTCTGACTAACTCCAGATTTGCCACTGAAAGGGCGGAGTTATATGTAGAATATGCTATAGTCCTCGAAAGAACTCTTAAGGAAGTTTGAACATCCTGGAATTCTTTCCCTTCGAGGCGTAATGATAATGCTCTGGTAGGTGATCTGCATAAGATAATGCGTCTAAACTGATTCTGTTAGACGAGAATGTCGTCTCCAGTATACTGGAGTTAATAGACATGGACGCCGGCAATGACAACTCCAAGTCTTCTGCCTGGTCGTCCAAACGCAGAGGAACTCTCGGCATGCCCTGTCCTGCCGTTTCAAATCCATTTCTAGTATTGATGAAAGGCAGCTGTATAGCACTAGGCGATAAGAAACTGGATTTGCCAGTCTTAGAGGCTAGCTTGAATATAGCGTCATTCAAAAGTTCAAATGTCCGTGTGACATTTCTGGACTGGGTTGGAAACTCAGGGACAGTGTCCCTATTCCGGCCGAAAAAGTCTGTGTCCAGTGACGCTATCAGTCTCTTATCCGGTAATGCAGCATTTTGGTCCGGAGGAAGAACTTCTGGAAGGTGTTGCTGGATGAAATCTACGGCCACCTTATGTTGTTCGGAAAGGGAAAATTTCAGCTCCACTGATTCCCTTTCGCCATCCGAGTGGACCATATTAGATTCTCGGTCGTCCCTTTCTGACTCTGCAGGGGAGCGAACCGACACAGCTTCCTCAGACAATTCCTGTTCTGAAAAAGTTTCTGATGGCTGCTGGGATGCTGCAATGAGTTGAGCTATCTGTGATAGCAAGTCCGATGTTGTTGTAAGAGAGAGGGGCCTCTCTCGCTCGCGGTCCGGGCAGACCTGGACGAGCTAGGTACTGGACTGATTGGCTTCCTCCGTTCTATCCTCGGATCTGTCGTCGCCGTGTGTGCATGATCCATGTTTATTGTGCTCGCAACACCCGATCTCCTTTCCTGGACCTCAACAGACGAACCCGGCGTCACAACCATTTCGTGAATGATTGCTTCACCGGGCGAGCTAGCGGGCAACAATGCCGTCGATCCTACGTGGGACCTCTTAGGCATTTGCCGAATTTCATTGAGCACTTTTGCCACTAGATCTTCATTTGTCTGCGACGACGGAGGCACACTTCGTGAAGACATCACGGAAACATCACCCTGTCCTTGTTCCTCTGAAAAAGAGACTGAAAAACTAGAGTGACCCTGTGGCGAGAGGACCAGCATGGACCTTTCACCACTAACAATATACCGTGACACACGTCTCCAACTTTTGTCATTCCAATTGGCACACACAGAGCAAGATTTAGTGCAAGTACACTGACTACAATTAATACACTGAGCATGAGAATCAGAAGAAGACTTCCTCGAATTACAATTTGAACAAATTTCTTTCATTTTGAAAAGAGTTGAACACACTACTCGCACTAACCCTTGAAAACAAGATACATGATAATAATATAATCCATTACAAACATTTCGAAAATTAATTCAAAAGAAAAAAATTTTTGAGAAAAAATTTCAAGATGAGCCCAAGTTCTCAATGGGAACGATAATCCCAAATGGATCCCCAAAAAGCCTAAGTGTGGACAAAAATTTTTAAAACATGTTTAAAAATTAATGTTACACTTATGGACAATATTAATGTATCTGGCTATGAGTAGAACTAATAGAAGACAAGGAATCACTGTCAGAAGTAACCGTTGTCAACATAAACAAAAGTGAATAAAAACTGGAAACAAGACTCCAGGCACTGAAAATATGGCCCGAAATCAGTAACCAATTTTAACACTATCCGATGTAAAACAGAGGCTTCCTGAGAAGAAACTGCAGTACATCGGAAGGTAGATGCATGACCGAAATGCCTAACCACCCTTGGGTGAGGACATAACCATGGGGAAAAACAGAATAAACATTCTGTTACCAAGCCAGAACTCCCAAGAAATTTCAGTAAAAAAATTACAAAAATTATGCCAAAAGCATGGGAGAATAGCAAGGGGGGTATAAAGGAAAGGGAGAGAGGAAACTCTGAACAAACTGGAAATTTCATAACAAGAATGTAAACATCAGGCCTATGCCCCGAAATTAGGGAACATGAAATAATTTTGCATAAACATTATAAGTTACAGCCCTGAACACATACTTCCACTTTTTCTTCCTCTCATCCTCATATTTCATCCTTAGATCCACCATTTCTTTCATGATTTTGTGTCTGGCATCATTTTAACTGAGATTATAAGCACAGATATCAGTGAGATGTTACTGATTGAAGGGCCAAACAAAGAATGAGGATTTGGCTCCAATTTCGGTACTTCCTGGACACTGCGCATGTGTGCCGCTGTGGACAAAAGTATGGAGGACCACATAGGACATCTATTTTTTGGATTTTGATGCAAATTTGGGGGATTGGGGGGGGGGGGGGGCAAAAATTTGTGTTTGGTCCTAGAATTTAAGAGTTAGCACCAGCAAAGCTAAGTCTGGGTCATTGGTACAGTATAAAAATATATCAGGCCCATGCCCCGAAATTAGGGATCATGAAATAATTTTGCATAAAAATTATAAGTTACAGCCCTGAACACATCCTTCCACTGTTCCTTCCTCTCATCCTTTTATTTCATCCTTAGATCTACCATTTCTCTCATGATTATGTGTCTGGCATCATTTAAACTGAGATTTTAAGCACAGATATCAGTGAGATGTTTCTGATTGAAGGGCCAAACAAAGAATGAGGATTTGGCACCAACTTCAGACTTCCTTGACACTCCGCAGGCGCAGTGGATAAAAGTATGGAGGACCACATAGGACATCTAATTTTTGGATTTTGATGCAAAGTTTGGGGATTGGGGGTGCAAAATTTGTGTTTGGCCCTAGAATATAAGAGTTAGCACCAGCTAAGTCTGGGTCATTGGTACAGTATAAAAATATGGGTGTTTTAATTTTTTTCTATTTTTAACTCCTGCGGTTCCCATGGGGTGACGGGGAAAAAAATTTGGGCATAAATTAAGTACTTATGACCCAACAAGCCCTCATATCAAATTTGGTTCAAATCTGCCTCGCGGTTTGGAAAATAGAAATTTTGGGCGGGGCGCAAATTCTTGCCCCTCCCATAACGAAGGCAAATAAAGCTCCTCGACCTTCTCTTGAACAAATCTGAGTCTACACCTCAAAAGAAAAGCTGTGCACCAAATATCAAGACTCTGCTACTGATGGTTCAAGAGAAGAAGATTTTTTAAGATTTAAGCACACTTTTTGGGCGTGGCCTTACCGAGGGGCGAGGCAACTTGATTTGAACAAACATTGCGATGTCATAACAAACTATTATCTCAAATATCAATTAAATTTGGTTCAGCAGTTTGGGAGGAGAAGACGCAAACACCATGTTCATGGACGATAGACGACGGACGGTGAGTGATCACTATAGCTCTCCTGACTGAAAGTCAGGTGAGCTAAAAATATTCTAACTGCTGGTCTGGAGAGGAAAAATTTTAAAGCAATTTGCCTGAAATGCACTAAGTTCAAATTGAGGCTCGAATAGTGAGCTCAAATATGAACCTAGGGGGTCGATTTGAACAAACTTGAATCAGATCCACTCCACAATGTTGCATACCAAATATCAAAATATTCTGTTTGCTGGATCTGGAGAAGAAACTTTTTAAAGAAATTTCCTCGAAATGCACTAACTTCAAATTTGGGCTCCAATAGTGAGCCCAAATATGAATGCAGGGGGCCAATTTGAACAAACTTCAATCAGATACACCCCACAATGCTGCATACCAAATATCAAAAGATTCTGCCTGCTGGATCTTGAGAAGAAGATTTTTAAAGAAATATGCCTGAAATGCACTAAGTTCGAATTCAAGCTCCTTTAATGAGCCCAAATATGAACCCAGGGGGCCGATTTGAACAAACTTGAATCAGATCCACCCCACAATGTTGCATAGCAAATATCAAAAGATTCTGCCTGCTGGATCTGGACAAGATTTTCAAAGAAATTTGCCTGAAGTTCGAATTCTGGCTTGAGCCCAAATATGAATCGAGGGGGCTGATTTTAACAAACTTGAATCAGATCCACCCCGCAATGCTGTATACCAAATATCAAATGATTCTGCCCATTTGTGCTGGAGAAGAAGATTTTTTAGTAATTTCTCTAATATAAATATGATGCTATCAGAGTTATGCCCCTATGGAGCCCCAAGTGGGCATGTTTATTTCATTTCAACAAACTTGATTTGACATATGGTAATAAACATCCATGCCAAGTTTCAAGCAAATCTACCTAGCGGTTTCAGAGGAGAAGTCGTTTGAAAAAAGTTCACAACGACAGATGGACGACGGACAGCACAGGGGGCTGATTTGAACAAACTTGAATCGGATCCACCACACAATGCTGCATACAAAATATAAAAAAATATTCTACCTGCTGGTCTGGATAGGAAAATTTTTGAAGCAATTTGCCTGAAATGCACTAAGTTCAAACTCAGGCTCCAATAGTGAGCCCAAGTATGAACCCGGGGGGGTCGATTTGAACAAACTTGAATCTGATCCACTCAACAATGTTGCATGCCGAATATCAAAATATTCTGTTTGCTGGATCTGGGAAAGAAGATTTTTAAAGAAATTTCCTTGAAATGCACTAAGTTCAAATTCGGGCTCCAAGCCCAAATATGAATGCATGTGGCCGGTTTGAACAAATTTCAATCAGATACACCCCCACAATGCTGCATACCAAATATCAAAAGACTCTGCCTGCTGGATCTTGAGAAGATGATTTTTAAAGAAATTTGCCTGAAATGCACTAAGTTCAAATTCGGTCTCGTATACTGAGCCCAAGTATGAACCCAGGGTGTCGATTTGAACAAACTTGAATCAGATCCACCCCACCATGTTGCATACCAAATATCAAAAGATTCTGCCTGCTGGATCTGGAGAAGAAGATTTTTTAAGAAATGTACCTGAAATGCACTAAGTTCGAATTCGGGCTTCTATAGTGAGCCCAAATATGAATCCAGGGGGCTGATTTGGACAAACTTGAATTAGATCCACCCCATAATATTGTATACCAAATATCAAGGCCCACTTGTGCTGGAGAAGAAGATTTTTTAATAATTTCTCTAAAAAACATAGGGTGCTATCGGAGTTATGCCCCCAGTGGAGCCCCAAGTGGGCATATCCATTTCATTTGAACAAACTTGAATTGACATATGTTAATGAACATCCATACCAAGTTTCGAGCAAATTGACCTAGCGGTTTCAGAGGAGAAGTCGTTTGAAAAAAGTTCATGAGGCCGGACGGACAACGGACAGCGGACAGCAAGTGATAAGTTAATCTCTCTTCGGTGAGCTAAAAACACTGAAAAATTCAACCAAAATTTAATCTTAAATTTCATGAAAATGATAAATTTAAAGTAATTTGTATATTTTTTATACTTACCAATGGCCCAGACTTAGCTGGTGCAAACTCAATATAATTCAGGGCCAAACACAAATTTTGAACCCTCCAATCCCCAAAATTTGCATACAAAACCCAAAAATTTAAGTCCTATCTGGTCCTCCATACTTTTGTTAACTGCGCATGCGCGGTAACCAGGAAGGTACCGAAATTTGTGCCAAGCATCATTCTTTCTATAGAGACTGCTAAATGTTATAATCAGTGGGGAGGTATGAGTGCCCACTCATGGGACGGCCATCCCCATCTGGTCCATTGGTAAGTATAAAAAATATACAAATTACTTAAAATTTATCATATTTTTATACTAATAACCAATGGCCCAGACTTAGCTGAATAGTAAAAAGGCTGGAGAGCCTAGGACTTAGAGGCAAATCCAATCTCTCAATTACTTCGATAAAGAATAGCTCCTACAGGAGAATAAGAGAAGACAGAGGAATTACATATGTCCTTCTCTTATAAAAAAAAGAGAATGACATAACACCAAGCAAGTAATTTAGAATTACATAATTTCTCCATTTAATGCCAGCATAACCCCTTATGCTAATTCGGTGAAGGAAACCAATTATAAAGCTAGTCCAGAGAATGAGATGCCTTATACTCATTTACAAGTGTCCAAGGATGGTACAGAAATGCTCATATGACACGTGGCATGTACAAATGCTTCACAGTGAGCTACACTTTAAAAACAGTACATAAACGAGACATAGTTATTGCTTCACACCGAGCTACACATTAAAACCACCCAGCACCGATGCTGGACAACTGTCTCTGGAGGAGGTATTCCCTTGCTTTTCACTAAAAAGCCAGATAACATAAGGGAAAAACACCGAGCTACACATTAAAACCACCCAGCACCAATGCTGGACTACTGTCTCTGGAGGAGGTATTCCCTTGCTTTTCACTATAAAGCCAGATAACATAAGGGAAAAACTGTCAGAGACCCCCACCCCCCCCCCCCCCCCCCCCCCCCCCCAAGAACAATTCCTCAGAACGAAGAGGGCAGCAGAATGGCGTCAGTGCTCAAGCAGACTGCCTAAGACATATTTTAGATGTAAGATTAATGGACAACATTCTGAGCAACAAAAAGAGGACCTAAAGATCTAAGGTCACCGGAGATAGACTCTAAATTCCTAATGTAAAGCCTGGTAAATAAAGAGGGCTGTGTCCAGTAGGCAGACGTCATAAGATCAGTAATGGCAAAACTGTTAGAATAAGCCCAAGAAGTGGACAGTGCTCTAACCTCATGCGCTGAAATTTTGTTGACAGAATGTTGATCCGAAGATAGACTTTCATAGGCCATATGTATTGCCAGCTGAATCCCTCTAGCGATAGAATGAACAGATATATCCTTTCTGTTAGGAATCAGGGAAAGAATCTTTTTCTTCCCTTTCTAATAAAACTCGATCGACTTTTATAAATGCGCATTGCTCTAACTAGACTCAGCAAAGGTTTACGGTTGTCCGAGGATGGTAAAGCCTTTATGATAATAGGCTCCGGCCGCTTATCCGGAATCTGATTCTTAGCCAAGAATCCCACTTCCATAGTGAGGGTAACAGAATTACCTACATTACGGTAATGGGAATCATCAACAGATAATGCATGAAGTTCACTAACTCTTCTGGCAGATGCAAAGGCTAAGAGAAAGGCCGTTTTATAGGTCAAGAATTTGAACTCTACATCATCTAACGGCTCGAATGGAGCTTCTTGAAGCTTCAACAGAACCCAAGCCAAATTCCATTTAGGAATTAATCTGAGGGTTCTAGGTCTATTAATAGAGAAATTTCTAACTAGCTTGGATAAAGAGGAATCTGATCCAATAGCCAAGTTATCATGATGAGCATAAGTGTCTGATAGCCCTTAATTGTGATGGGCTGGAAGTTTAATACGTTAAACAAGTAGACCAGGAATTTGGCAATCTGAGGAATGGACGGATCATAAATGTCTACAGACTGGTCCGTACACCAACGGAAGAAAATGATCCATTGCGCTTTCGCTGCATAATTCAATGAAGAGGAGGCCCTCCTACTTAGAAATTGCGTCCACTGCTTGTCCTGTAAAATGTTTTCCATGCAAGAAGGACCGCACAACGGAAATACGTGAAGGTTGAGACCTTCCGGGTTGTGTGGGACTTCCCTGATATAGAAGGTCCTTTCAAGGAGGAAGCTTCCAGGGAATGTCCCAGAACAGACACCTGAGAAGATTGATCCATGGTTTCTGTGACGACAGAGGTGATACTAGCAGGATTTTGCAGTGAGACTGTTTGATTTTTAACAGAATCTACTGAATCAATGGAGCAGGAGGATTTGCATATCCTATCATTCCGTCCCATGAGATCGATAGAGTGTCTACTGCGTACACTCGATGATCTGGGCATGGCGACACAAATGTCGGTAATTGATTGTTCAGGTGTGTCACAAAAAGATCTATCATGGGACAATCCCACTGGTAGCAGATCTAACTGAATACTCGCTTGTTGAGAGTCCACTCTGATGGTAACAGGCGACTTTTTCAAGAGAGCAAGTCTGCTAGTATGTTCAGATGACCCAGTATATGACGAACTGAGAGATGAACATGATGACTCAGAGCAAATAGGAGAATCTTCTCTGTTAATTCGCATAACGGAATCGATTGAGTGCCTCCCTGGTTCCTGAGATAAGCCACTACCGTCAAGTTGTCCGACAGAATCTGACTATGGACGTTCGCTAATTGAGCAATCCAATGTTGTAGGGCTAGCCAGATAGACATCATCTTCTTAATGATTATGTGCTTCTCTAGGAACCGAGAGTCCCAAAGACCCAAACACTTCAAGTCTGTGTGACTTAGGGACGCACCCCAGCCCATCTGACTTGCATCTGTCATAATCGTGAAGACTGGATCCGGCAGCTGAAGCAGAACTCCCTGAGTTAACCACTGGAGACCCCCCCGCCCCCCACCCCCCAAACTGCAACTTTGTTTTAGTAGGTTCGTTTCGAGCGAATGAGTCTTCACACTCCAGTTCTGAGTAAAGAAAATCTGGAGGGGACGTGTGCGCAGACGGCCCATCAGAATAAGATCTGCAGCCGCTCCACACAGCCCCATCAGTTGCATAAACTCCCTCGCAGTCACTGCAAGAGAGTTTAGACAAAAGCGAGCATAACTAATTTCGCTCTGGACAATGGCAGACGAACCAGATTGTTGTGAGTCTCGAAGCTCATTCCCTAGTGAATGAAGGACTTGGACGGAGCTAGATCTGACTTTTTCTCATTTACTATGAAACCGAGACGTCAGAACAACTGAAGAAGACTCTGTACATAGTTCTGAAGAATAATACTGTTGCCGTATCTCTGAAGAATGTTGTCCAAGTAAGCCGGCGTTACCAAAGCTGAATGAGCTGGGAAGTATGACATTATCGAGTTCATTATTCAAGTGAAAGCCCAAGGAGCCAGGTTCAGACCAAAGCACATCGCTCTGAACTGATAAACCTCTCCTTGCATGGCAAAACGGAGGTAGTTTCTGAATGCCAGATGTACCAGGACATGAAAGTATGCGTCCTTTAGATCTATGCTTGAGACATAGTCGTCCACTCGAATGCTTGCTCTTACCGACCGAATGGTTTCCATATAGAACTTTGGAGCTATGATGAACTTGTTTATCCAGCTCAAGTCTATTACTGGTCGGAACAACCCTTCTGGCTTCAGTACGAGAAAAAGGTGACTAAAAACCTGGAAAAGTTTTATTCTTGATGACCTCTATTGCTTTCTTTGATAGGAGAGCTTGTACCTCTGCAAGGAAAGGCTCTCTTTTGGAAGAATTCGCCGGAAGATTTGTCCAATGCAGACTTCTTGTAAGTGGGCACTTTGTTTGGAATGATAGCTGTAGGCCTGCCAAGACTCCATTTCTCACCCACTGATCTTCCGTAATTTCCATCCAGTTTTTCACGAAGTTTGATAACCTTCTGCCAACTGGAAAGCAACAGAGGTCTAGACTATCACGACTTGCAAGGCTTGCGGGAGGAGAAACTACGTCTTCCACGCGAAGAACCTCGTCCCATTGGCCTAGGGACATCTGACTTATAGTCTTGATAAGACTTGCGCCCCTTTCCCGAGTCGCTATATTGACGACCTCCGGAGTAACTGTAAGAGGATTTGTTAGACCCTCGCAAGGAGCTCCCTTTCGATGATTGGGAACTGGAACGACCTCGCCTACTCCGGCCAGCTAATGCATATTGTTGAGATGCTGATCTCAGTAGCAGTGTGCTGGAAGCTTTTTTGGTAGCTTGTTCATAGACTAAGGAAAGCTTGTCGTCAAACAGTGTGTGTCCGGAGAGCGGAGCGACTTGGAGAGAGCTTTTCACCCTGTCATCGATAATTGATGACGACGCGAGGGCTGCATCACATCTAACCATCTCCAAATTTGCCACTGAAAGGGCAGAGTGGTACGTGGCATACATGACTGCCCTGGAAATAACTCTTAGCAAGGAACTAGCATCCTCAAATTCCTTTCCATTTAGACGCTGTGCCAGAGCCCTGGTGACATGATCTGCGTAGGACATAGAGTCCAGAATTGCTCTATTAGAAGAAAATAGAAGATTCCATCACATCCGAGTGTAAATTGAATGATGTAGACAAGGATATATCCAAATCCGTAGCCTGCTCATCCAGACGCAGAGGAGCTCTCTGAACATCTTCTCCAACCGTTTTAAAATAACGTGATCCAGGAAACTGTATACTGATTGAAGGTGCCGATAAACCCCCTTTCTTATTCGAACTTGTAAGGTTGAATATGGCATTGTTAATGTGGCGGAAAGCCTCCGACACCTGCCAAGATTGTACCGGGAAGAAAAGAACATCATCAACAAATAATATCGACCCCCCCCCCCCCTCTCTGGCATGACTCGTAATGCTTTTGTGTTAGTTATCAAATAGTATAGGAACCGCAGGGCTCCCTCACGCCTGACAGAGAGGACACTAAGGACAGAGAGAGATGTGATAACCAAATAATACTTATAATACTATAATATAATATCCCATCCCTAGAGTGGAAATATAATCCACAACAATAGATTGGATAGAAATGAAGAGGGAGGCGAAAACAATGTTCCGACACCCGATCATAAAAACCTAGATGAACTCCTTACGTTCGATGTGATATCAGGAAATATATTCCTGAGAAGGAGTTTAGTATAGGCGTTTGAAGAAACGCTCATTAATCACACTAGGTTAATATGCCGCCATCAATGGGGCTTATCGCCTCAGATAACTAACAGCAAACCATACCGGTAGGAAGAGAAAAACCTCCTCTAACATAACAGTACCATGTCCGATAGAACAATGAACACAGCCTACCTGAAGCAGCTAAAGGTCTTCCTATTCGTGAAGACAATAAAAAGGCTGATAACTGCGGCCTTAGAAGCTCACTAAGGAGGCTTATAACACCAGCCGTAGCTTATAAGTCTTCATCTCTGTGAAGACAAATATTTTGGTGTAAGTTGCAACTTTGAAAGCTCACTGAACAGAGACTTACAACTATCATCACACAAGGTAGGGAATGAAGAGGCGCTATTTTAACAGCCCTAATTCCCAGAGAGACAATAGTCTCAAAAGATAATTTTTTCAGTTTTGTCATTGCACAATTACTCAAAAATACCGCTCATGATTCTAGCTAAGCTACTATGGTGTAAACAATAAGACTCAAGTCAATGACACCTAGGAAAACAACCGAAAAGCACTCTTTCCTTTAGCAGTTTTATTCCCAATAGGCAGTGGTCAGAGCATAGCTAACGTAGCTTAGAAGTCTTCATCTCCGTGAAGACAGATATCTCAGTGTAACTTGCGACCTTGAAAGCTCACTAAACGGAGACTTACATCCATCGCCGTGCAAGGTAGGGAATGACTAGCTGCTATTCTAACAGCCATAATTCCCAAATTATAGCTGTTAGAATAGTGGCTAGTCTGTGTGAAGACATATGTGTGTCAAGTGCGGCCTCTGAAAGCTCACTAAATGGAGACGTCCAACACTAGCCGCTAATGTATAAGAAAAGACTGCTGTAACAGTACATAAGGCTACTAGGGCATCCACAATGGTATTAAATGTCCTGACGCCAAGGAATTCAACACTGAGAAGGAAATACGTACTTATTCCCTCTAATGTCTCTATTCCAAACAAGACAGCTGTCTCAGCCTATCTGTGCACTATGGAACCTCTATTCGTAAGGAATAGGGCATTGCATCCTCCCATTTCTTACACTATTGCTAAGGCAAAGAAGCCGCCGTTAATCAGGACCAAAGCCCTCGACACCTGAGCCAAAAGATCCGGGGAGGAAAGATCTTCGTCTTTCCATCGTCTGGTATGATAAGCTGTTTTTCTGCCTAGCAAATGCAGACTCATATTCAGATGGAACAAGATTCTAAGAGCTTATGACTAAAATTTAATAGTCTTTAGGTGCCCTTCTGTGAGGGATGGAGACTCACACTCTGTAGCCCTCTCACCATCCAAATGTTCAACTCCATCCGACTGAACAAGTGACTGGACCAACGCAGCACCATCCGACAGCTCACCATCGGAGTCTGTTAACGGTAATACCAGTGACTACTGGGATGCTGCGATACGCAGAGCAATCTGTGGCAGCCGGTCCGTGAACGAAGCTAGCAGAGCAATGATAATCCACATGTTACCATAAGCTGCTCACGGGACGGGGATCTGGCCCCAGATCCTCGACATATGTCCCGTATAACTAGAGGGGGTATCAGTACCCCGTGGCTCACCAACAGGTGGCCAATGTAAAGGGGTGGCTGGAGTAAAAAAAAAAAAAGTTCAAAACCTGCACACAAAAGTCCAAAATTAAAGAAAATAAGCAGCTAAAGGGTTAAATAATATAATAATGACCCCTAAGAAACATGCTAACATAAAATAGGAACCATGGCAATATGCTACAAGGTAAGTCTCACTTTGAAAAAAAGAAAGACAAACCTCAAAACCTGCACATAAAAGTAAAAAAAAAAAGTATCACATTTGTTTCAATGAATCTATTGAAATTGTTTTTTTTTTATCACAACCTGTACATAAAAGTAAGAAGCTGTAAGCCTAAGTCCAAAAGCTGTACATAAAAGTCCAAAATTGAAGTAATTCAGCAGGAAAAGGGTTAAATAATACAAACATAGCCCTAAGATGCATGTTTACATACAACAGAAAGCATGGCCATATGCTGCAAGGTAAATCTCCACTTGGAAGAAAGGGAAAAAAAACATCAAAACCTGCACGCAAACATCAAAATAAGTCTAAAATTTGATTCAAAGGGTTAAAAATAAGACAAAATACCCTGGAAAAGAGTTAAATGTTACAGTGAACCACCATAGCAATATGCAGAAACTCTACACTTGGAAGAAAGGAAAAAAAAAAAAACCCATGAAAACCTGCACGCAAACGGCAAAATAAGTGTAAAAATCAATTCAAAGGGTTAAAAAAATTTTTAAAAATGCACTGGAAAGATATCAATGTTATAATGCAGTGAGGTCAACCTCACTTGAAATTGTTTTTTTTTTTATCACAACCTGTACATAAAAGTAAGAAGCTGTAAGCCTAAGTCCAAAAGCTGTACATAAAAGTCCAAAATTGAAGTAATTCAGCAGGAAAAGGGTTAAATAATACAAACATAGCCCTAAGATGCATGTATACATACAATAGAAAGCATGGACATATGCTGCAAGGTAAATCTCCACTTGGAAGAAAGGAAAAAAAAAACATCAAAACCTGCACGCAAACATCAAAATAAGGCTAAAATTTGATTCAAAGGGTTAAAATGAAGACAAAATACCCTGGAAAAGAGTTAAATGTTATAGTGAACCACCATAGCAATATGCAGAAACTCTACACTTGGAAGAAAGGAAAAAAAAAAAACCCCATGAAAACCTGCACGCAAACGTCAAAATAAGTCTAAAAATCTATTGAAGGGGTTAAAATTTTTTTAAAAATGCACTGGAAAGATATCAATGTTATAATAACCACCACTGCAATATGCAGTGAGGTCAACCTCACTTGAAATTGTTTTTTTTATCACAACCTGTACATAAAAGTAAGAAGCTGTAAGCCTAAGTCCAAAAGCTGTACATAAAAGTCCAAAATTGAAGTAATTCAGCAGGAAAAGGGTTAAATAATACAAACATAGCCCTAAGATGCATGTTTACATACAATAGAAAGCATGGACATATGCTGCAAGGTATATCTCCACTTGAAAGAAAGGAAGAAAAAAACATCAAAACCTGCACACAAACATCAAAATAAGTCTAAAATTTGATTCAAAGGGTTAAAATTACGACAAAATACCCTGGAAAAGAGTCAAATGTTATAGTGAACCACTATAGCAATATGCTGAAACTAAAAAAAAATTTGAAAAGCCAAAAATCAAAACCTGTACACAAAAGTTCAAAATATTTGAGAGCGGACGCTGACGCCGACATGAGGGCTATGCCATAGGCTCACTCAACTAACGTTGGTGAGCCAAAAATGCCCCGAATGACTAGCTATCTACTCGAAAATGCGAAGTCGGATAGCTAGTCTGTGGTCAACATGCTTCATCAATGAAGCAGGGGAAGATGTCATAGCTGCAACCGGATCCAGCTGCAGTGGGAAGGAGCATCCTGAACCGCAAGTGTGAACGGGTGTCCCAACTCACTAAAGTTTCTTGAATCAAAAACAGACAGAAAGGAGAGAGTTCTCCAGCTTGCGGTCTGCTCCAGACCTCACTAAGCATTCCGTTAGAAACTTGTAGGCATCTACCCCTTATCGTGCATATCCATGGAAGAAGAGGAAGCCGTAACAACAGCTGACCCCGGCTGAAGTGTGGAAGAAGCATCCAGACTCGTCACATAGGACGGATGCTCCTACTCATTGAAGTTTCTTACAACACAAAACAGTTGTCCCTGACTGTTAACGGGAAGGAGAACGCTCTGCACTTGCGATCCATCCCCAGATCTCGCCGAGTATTCCACTTAGAAACTTCTAGGCTAATCCCATTTTGTGCGCTTCCATGTAAGCAGAAGCCACAATTGCCGTCGGCCCTGGCCACAGTGTGTAAGGAACATTCCGATGCGTGTTCTGACTCAATATGGTTTCTCACAACGGACAGTCAACCCCAACTGTTAATGGGACAGAGAGGGTTCTCCAATTGGTGATCTGACCTCAGATCTAGCCAAGCATCCCATAGAGAAACTTCTGGCTTCTTCTACATGCACAATTGACCGGACCAATCCAGCACCGTCCGACGGCTCACTACCGTAGTCTACTGACAGGTGCCCCTTGCTGGGTTTTTATGCTGCGATAAGCTGCGCAAATTGTGACAAGTCCATTACTGAGGCTTGTGGAGCAGTGGCTTATATTCTCCGCCGCATGTTGCTCCTGGGATGGAGATCTGGCCGCCAATCTCTTCGTCAACGTCCCGATCAATCGAGCCTCGAATTACCAGCTATTGGATGGACCGCCTTTCTTCTTCTTTCTTCATCCTCTTTCTTTGAGGGCAAAGACTGGAGCGTATGCGCTCGGCTGCAAGAACATCTATAGTCAGGTAGCTAGTGTGCAGTCGCATGTGCTTCGCTGAAGTGGAGAAGAAGCCTTAACTACAGCCAGCCCCGGCTGCAGTGTAGAAGGAGCATCCTGAGCGGCCAGGGAGGACATTAGCTCCGACTCAGTGCAAGTTTCTCAAAGCAATAGTCGACCCCGACTATTACTGGGTTAGAGAAGACTCTTCTGCTCATGGTCTGATCCAGACCTCGCTGAGCTTCCTGAAGAGAAACTTGCAAACTTCTTCCCCTTATTTTGCCGCCATCGCTGGGTGAGCTTTTGGTTAAAAGGTGCTCACTCTACCCAAATCAACACTCTCCTCGACCACATCGGACATACCTGGTATTACGGTTCCCACTATCGGGTAACCACCTGACCGGTCGAGCTAGCTGCTGGAATAAGAGGCCTTATTCCTTATATTCAAGAGCACCTTAACAGCTAGCTTTATTTACTCCTCAGAGCACGACAATGGCAGCACATTCTGGAAGGGTGTCACAATACCATCACCATGTTCTTGTTTCTCTGGAAAAGAAACTGAAAATTCAAATTATCTTGCAGTGACAGCCCCGACATCGGAACTTCACTGCGAATACATAGCGTGACCCCCGCGCTTCCAACATTAGTGTCCTAATGAGTCGTCCCTGACCACACAAGTAGGACCAGAATCAGTAGGAGTGCAGTGACAATAGGCAAGGCAACAAGCATGTAAATCCGATGTAGACTAATTTGCCCTACACTGAGAGCAGTAATTCATAAATAATTATAATCCAACAAGTTCACTGCACTCCTAACATCTAACATATAATCATACAATATAAGGATGCATGACGAAGACAATCAAAAATAATTTTGAAATAAATCAAAACAAATTTTTTCTGAAATTGTTTTTGAAAACGCCCGAGTTCCCCAAGGGAACCACATGAGCCCAAGGGCATCCCAATAGAGCCTAAGTGTGGACAACACCAAAATATTAAAGCTACACTACCAGAATATTAATAAATGTATCCTAATATAATTGTGATGAAATAAAACTCTGAATATTACCTGTTAAGGGCGTTATTAAAAGTAAACAATTCAGCGACTGATTCGTTGATGTCAGTTGAGATGTTTACTGACTTAGGGCCAAACAAAGAATGATGCTGTCGCCAATATTTCGGTCTCTTCCTGAGTACTGCGCATGTGCAGGTAGTAAAAGTATGGAGGGCCCGACAGGTCTTTTGGGGATTGGGGGGTTCAAAATTTGTGTTTGGCCTTTGATAATATTGAGTTTTCCAGCTAGTCTGGGCCATTGGTTGTAGTATAAAAATATGGAAAACTTGAAATAATTTTTATAATTATTGTAAAGTTACAGCTCTGAACGTCTCAAACCACCATTGTTCACTTCCATCATCCATTTAGAGCCTTGAATCCACCAATTCTTTCATTGATTTGTGTCTGGCATCCTTAAAAAAGGAGATTTAAAGCATAGATGTAAGATCATTGTTTACTGACTTAGGGCCAAACAAAGAATGATGCTTTGCGCCAATTTCGGCACCTTCCTGGTTACCATATATGCACAGTTAACATAAGTATGGAGGACCAGACAGGACTTAAATTTTTCAGTTTTGTATGCAAATTTTGGGGATGGGGGGGGGGGGGGGGGGTTAAAATTTGTGTTTGGCCCTGAATTATATCAAGTTTGCACCAGCTAAGTCTGGGCCATTGGTTATTAGTATAAAAATGTATTCAAGACCAGTTTGATTTGACTTCTTCAACCTACTTGACAGGAATGATTAAATCCAGAGGCAGGTGGAAGGATTAGGATTAGAGCAGGTAAGGGGTGAGCTGGTGATGGACTGAAGGGCAAGGTGTGGGAATCATAAATCATATAAGGTAAGGCTAGGTAATGGTTGTTTTGTTTCGTGGGGTTTATTGACACTATCAACAGCCAGGGTTATATCATATTGGACAGTTTTATGGGAGCAGGAAGCCAGATTACCCAGAGGGAACCAATGAGCAATGGCAAGTAACTGTTGAACTCTGCAAAGTAGGAGTAATGGTGGATATACTATGCCGCAGGATGTGATATCACTTGTGACATGCTGGAGACTGGGGCAGCTGTAAATGTCAACAAGATGTAATGTAAATTCAGTCATTTTGAATCGTAATTTATACGTCATATATCTTAATGTACTACAAGAACTTAAAAAAAATTGGATGCATTAGTCATTTATTTGCTCGGACTTGACAGTCATGTTGGATCCTACCTACAATCACTATTAATGACACCAGAAAAAAACTAGGATTCATTGGTCAACATTTTTTAAAGTTATTATACAGATAAGCAAAAATGACAAAAAAATCTTAGATGGCTGCCATGGCAGCCATATTGGATACAGAAGAAAACTGATAATTGAAAAGAACCATCCTCTAATCACCACCCAAAAACAGGATCCATGGTACATTTCGTTTTTAAGTTTTTGCACAGACAAGCAAAAATGACAAAAATTTCAAGATGGTGGCCATATTAGATATGGCAGAAAACTGATTATTGAACGGAACCTTCCTCTAGTCACCACTAATCCACCACAAAAATGTAGGATCCATGGTGCATTTCATTTTCAAGTTATTGTGTGGACAAGTAAAAGTTTATGGACAGAAGGCCAAAGAGATGGACGGATGGATGGACGGATGGATGGATGGATGGATGGATGGACAGACGGATGGACAGACTGACAGACAGACAGACAGACAGACATAGCCATACCATAATACTACCTGCGCCAGAGAGCAACCATACGAAAAAAGACCTGAAAACTGTAAACAGACAAATGTTATTATTAACTCTTGAAGTAATAAAAAATGAAGGAGAGGCTGCATTTTTTACTGAAGGTAAGATCTGCTGCAACATATACTGGATAATCTCAAATGGTTTAACATTCACTGTACAAAATTTCAAAGTGTTCAACTTCAGTATTGTACATAATGCTTGAGAAGCCGAACATCAGCTATGTACTTTATAGGTGTTTTTGCCCCTCACCCACCCCTGCTGACCTAGAGGAAAGGGTTGATATGTCCATGCACTATGTTGATCCAATTAAACATTTGCATATCTCTATTTCTGTAGTTCAAAGTTTGCTTCAATGACAATATTTTGATTATGTAGAACTAATGAAAGTGTCAATGACACTGTACCTTAACTTGTGCGTTGTGTTTGATGAAAAGGATAATGTTCAATGTTTATGAAAGGATTATGAAATAAGACAAGAATTGTGATAATTGGGAATATGTTCATTTCTGTTCCCTGTTTGCTATGTTTTTGATAAAAAAAAATCGCGACATCGACGCCGTAGCTGCGATGGGTGGTACAATCTCACAAAATTCTAAGTTCATCAAGGGCCATAACTCCAAGAAAAATATTTGGAACAACACATGCATTAAACAGTGGCTAGACATCAATAAGATGCACTTACATGCCAAATATAAAGTCATTCCATCAAGTATTTCAAAACTTATTGAGTTTTGAAACTCGTTGGTCACAGACATTTGAAACTCGTTGGTCACAGACAGACCGACAGACCGACATTGCCACTTATAGAGCTGCTAGTCCCAGCTAAAAAATATGAGGTGTACACTGTACTAAAGAGCTGAGGGATGGGTTAATTTATGTGGCCCTCACAGTTAACGTATATTAACGAAAGTTACCAAGTTACAGTGAAATTATTCCAAAACGAGTCATCCTATCAAGTTACATTGAAATCCCTTCACAAATATGGCCTGTAGACTGTGTTAAAGGTTTTCGGGCTTCAGGCCCCTGTAGCCGTCAGTTTCCTAATTGCGTCCAAAGGGGACATTCTCATCTAGATATTATATGAAGTCAACCTACCAAGTTACAATGAAATCCCTTCATAAATATGACCTGTAGACTGTGCTAAAGGTTTTTGGGCTTTGGGCTTGGGCAGCCATCATGGTTGAATGATCGCAACCAAAAGGGGACATTCTCATCTGGGCATCATCTGGAGTGATCCTACGAAGTTACAATGAAATAAATATGACCTATAGACTATGCTAAAGGTTTTGGGGTTTTGTGCTCGGGCAGCCATCAAGGCTGAATGATCGCGAGAAAAAGGGGACGTTCTCATCTAGACATTATTTGGAGTCATCCTACCAAGGTACAATGAAATTCCTTCATAAACATCACCTGTAGACTGTGCTAAAGGTTTTCAGGCTTCAGGCCCCTGTAGCCGTCACAGTTTCCTAATGGTGTCCAAAAGGGGCTCTTCTCATCTTCTCATCTAGAGAAATGATCGCAACCAAAAGGCGGACAGTCTCATCTGGAGTGATCCTACGAAGTTACAATGAAATAAATATGACCTATAGACTATGCTAAAGGTTTTGGGGTTTTGTGCTCGGGCAGCCATCAAGGCTGAATGATCACGACCAAAAGGGGATGTTCTTATCTAGACATTATTTGGAGTCATCCTACTAAGGTACAATGAAATTCCTTCATAAATATCACCTGTAGACTGTGCTAAAGGTTTTCAGGCTTCAGGCCCCTGTAGCAATCACAGTTTCCTAATGGTGTTCAAAAGGGGCTGTTCTGATCTAGACATTATATGAAGTCAACCTACCAAGTTATATTGAAATCCCTTCATAAATATGACCTGAAGACTGTGCTAAAGGTTTTTGGGCTTTGGGCTAGGGCAGCCATCATGGTTGAATGATCACAACCAAAAGGGGACATTCTCATCTGGACATCATCTGGAGTGATCCTACGAAGTTACAATGAAATCCCTTCATAAATATGACCTGTAGACTGTGCTCAAGATTTTCGGGCTTCGACACCTGCAGCCATCACAGTTGACCAATCACGACCAAAAGGGGATGTCATCATCTAGGCATTATATGGAGTCAACCTAACAAGTTACAATGAAATCCTTCCATAAATACGACCTTTTGACTATGCTAAAGGTTTTTGGTCTCGGGCAGCCATCAAGGCTGAATGATCGTGACCAAAAGAGAATGTTCTCATCTAGACATTATTTGGAGTCATCCTACCTAGCTACAATGAAATCCCTTCATAATTATGACCTGTAAACTGTTCTAAAGGTTTTCGGGCTTCGGGCCCCTGTAGCTGTCACAGTTGCCCAATCGTGTCCAAAAGGGGAAATCACATCAAGACATTATATGAAGTCAAACCTACCAAGTTACAATGAAATCTCTTCATAAATATGACCTGTAGACTGTGCTAAAGGTATTCAGGCTTCGGGCTCGGGCAGCCATAATGGTTGAATGATCGCAGACAAAAGGGAACAATCTCATCTGGGCATCATCTGGAGTGATCCTACAAAGTTACAATGAAATCCCTTCATAAATATGACCTGTAGACTGTGCTCAAGATTTTTGGGCTTTGGGCACCTGTAGTCATCACAGTTGACCAATCACGACCAAAAGGGGATGTCATCATCTAGGCATTATATGGAGTCAACCTAACAAGTTGCACTGAAATCCTTCCATAAATACGACATATAGACTATGCTAAAGGTCTTTGGGCTCGTGCAGCCATAAAGGCTGAATGATCGCGACCAAAAGGGGATGTTCTAATCTAGACATTATTTGGAGTCATCCTACAAAGCTATAATGAAATCCCTTCATAATTATGACCTGTAGACTGTTCTAAAGGTTTTCGGGCTTCAGGCCCCTGTAGCCGTCACAGTTGCCCAATCGTATCCAAAGGGGACGTTCTCATCTAGACATTATATGAAGTCAACCTACCAAGTTACAATGAAATCCCTTCATAAATATGACCTGTAGACTGTGCTAAAGGTTTTCGGGCTTCGAGCTCGGGCAGCCATCATGGTTGAATGATCGCAACCAAAGGGGACAATCTCATCTGGGCATCATCTGGAGTGATCCTACAAAGTTATAATGAAATCCCTTCATAAATATGACCTGTAGACTGTGCTCAAGGTTTTCGGGCTTCGGGCACCTGTAGCCATCACAGTGGACCAATCACAACCAAAAGGGGATGTCATCATCTAGGCATTATATGGAATCAACCTAACAGGTTACAATGAAATCCTTCCATAAATATGACCTTTTGCCTATGCTAAAGGTTTTTGGGCTCGGGCACCCATCAAGTCTGAATGATCGCGATCAAAATGGGATGTTCTCATCTAGACATTATTTGGAGTCATCCTACCATGTTACAATGAAATCCCTTCATAAATATGACCTGTAGACTGTGTTAAAGGTTTTTGGGCCCCTGTAGCCATCACAGTTGCCCAATCACGTCCAAAAGGGGACTTTCTCATCTAGACATTATATGCTGTCAACCCACCAAGTTACAATAAAATTCCTCAATAAATATGACCTGCAAACTGTGCTAAAGGTTTTTGGGTTTTGGGCTCGGGCAGCCGTCACGGCTGGCAGATCACGCCCAAATGGGGAAATTCTCATCTAGACATCATAAGGCGTCATCCTACCAAGTTACAATGAAATTCCGCCATATTAAACATGACCTGCAGACTGTGCTAAAAGTTTTTGGGTTTCGGGCCTGGGCAGTCATCACGGTTGACAGATCATGCCCAAAAGGGGACGTTTTCATCTAGGCATTATACAGGGGCATCCTACCAAGTTACAATGAAATCCCTTCATAAATACGACCTGTGGACTGTGCTAATGGTTTTCGGGTTTTGGGCTCAGGCAGCCATACCGGTTGACCGATCGCGACCAAAAGGGGACATTCTCATGTAGACATGACCCCAAACCTGCATATGAAATTTTGGGACGATGAGACAAGGAGTGCGGGGTGTAGCCCGTGCTAAAGGAAAATGTGAACAGACTAACAGACTTCCGCACACGTGACGGCAATAGCTTATCTTGACTTTGTCAAGTTAAGCTGAAAATTAACAAATTTTATTATATGCTAGCCTGTGAATTATCGCAAATTATCTGAAAGATATTTCTCGATATCTATCAACTTGATGGATAATGAGGAATATCCCTCAGTAGCTTCCTAAATGAAGTTATGCTTTGGTGCATGACGTCGCCTTGAAGGAATGATTAGCTGATCTTTGTTATTGTTTTGAAATGTACGTGTTTACAGTCGAACTAGGCTGAATATTGCACAGTAAAATGTCACATAGCATATAATAAAAAGAAAATCCAAGCTATTTTAGAGAATATCGGGAATTATCTCATAGTATGGACCTGAAAGTTTTATATTTTTTTTCATGAGCGCTTGCACAAGAGAAAAATATTTTCAGGTCCACACAAATGAGAAAATTCCTGATATTCTCTAAAATAGCATAGATATCCTCTATACATCTTGTCTGACAAAGCTCATCAAGCTCTATCATACAAAATATAACCGGGTAAATTTCTCAGTTGTATTATGGAAAAATGTGGCAACAGAACTGTTAGGTATTTGACATCAGTGTGCAGAGGGTTAAGACAAACAATTCTGGAATGACCTAGACTTGATTGATCTGCTCAAATCTTATTTTTGGAATATTAAAAGTGCTAATAAAAGAGACAATGGGTGCTGCTCATATGACAAATACACTTACGTCATCTTTCTGCTTTCGGATATCATCTATAAGTTGTTCCACATACTGTGGGTCCTTTGCTGGGTCTTCAACCATGGCTGGGTTATTTGTATTCTTAAATATATGAGAAAGATCATTCAGGAGTTGTACGCATTTATAGAGAAACAATTTCACAACTTTTTTCATGATTTGTCTGGACTTGTTACCAAATTTCCACGGCCTGTTACTTTTTAACCCTTTACTTAATACGAAAGGCATATACAGTTGCAAATAAAATTCTTGAATAAATAATTTTGTTCATTTATAGTGTCAAAAACATAGCTTATAATCCCTAAATTGGAACACACTCAATAAGCTTGTTTCAATGAGGGGTCATAAGCTGTTTTTGAGAAAAAAATGAAAACTGAATGTGATTTTTGTGAAAAGCGCTGGTTGGTTTGGGCTGTAGCATTGGGTAAAGGGTTAAACAACCTTGTTTAACCTTTCCCTGAATGGAAAAAAAGCTGTCTACTGCTGTACAAAAGAACTGCCATTCAAAGTTTAGTAAGTTTTCCAAATTTGACTTTTCAAGCCCAGCTTATGACTCTCAATGGAACGTGCTGCTTCATCTCGTTCTGATGGCAGTTATAAGATATGGTTTGAAAGCAAACAATGAGAAATTTTACTCTCCAGTCCTGATTTTTAACCCTTTCACCAAAGCAGATGATTTCAAAATTTATTATTTGAAATACCATTTTTCACATTTTTTCAAAAATTTTCAACAAAACCATATAATGTGACCCCTCTTTGGAACGAGCTCGTTCCAAAGATGGGTCACATGATATAGTTTTGTTGAAATTTTTCGAAAAATAATATTTTTTCAGCTACTGAATTTGCACATTACGTGGGTGGATGCGGGCGATTCCTTGGGTAAAGGGGTAAAGCATAGCTTATAACCCTCAATGGAACAAGCTCCTTCAGCTGATTCTGATAGAAGTTATGTGTTGGTTTGGTTGCAAACAATGAGAAATTTTACTTGTGCAGTCTGGCGAAAGTTATGTTTATTAGTGTTTAAGGTCACTTGCAGTGTGTATGGCGATATCTTAACTGTAATACAAGCAATCATTTCATTATGTCACCCAGTTCAGCGGACTCACATTCCAAACATTGGTTGCTAGGTCCTATTAAGAAACAGTGGTTGCTAGGCCCTATTATACCAGTAAATCAGATCTTGCCTACAACATTATAAAAGCACAGCTTTAATTTCTAAGGGTCCGACAGGGTAATTTCAAATTATAAATTTGGTGAGAAGAAGAGATTATTTGATTCACATCAAAGAACTTTCAGGTTGGTGTATTTATTTGTTGTATTAATTAACTTCTGTGAAAAAAGGTCTCTCTATGCAGCAGGAACATTCTTGTTTACAAATCATTAAAGAAAATTTCAGACATCAGAAAATTTTCCTCACAGTATATGTATGAATTTCCTGTTACTGAAATAAAATTCTCTTCAAAGAATATGAATTCAACAAATTGTCTCCGACTAGTCAGATTTCATTGAGCTTTGTCAAAAAATTAAATTAGTTAAATTTCCAACTGCTTTATGGGAAATATTTCTGCCTAAAGCACTGACATTACATGAATTGAGAAATGTTAGTACACAAGAAATGTTAAATTATGTACCTGAACCTCCTTGCACTTGAAAACTGATGCCAAATGAATGACTCTAAGGCAACAGAGAAGGTATATTTTTTATACTTACCAATAGCCCAGGCTTAGCTGGTGTAAACTCGATATTATCAAGGGCCAAACACATATTTTGAACCCTCCAATCCCCCAAATTTGCATACAATACCGAAAACTAAAAGTCCTATCTGGCGCTCCATACGTTTACCATCTAAGCATGCACAGCAGTCAGGAAGAAACCGGAATTGGCACCAACATCATTCTTTGTAGATGAGCATACTAAATAATAACTCAGCAGGGAGGTATGAGTGCCCACTCATGGGAGGGTCATCCCCGTCTGGGCCACTGGTAAGTATCAAAAATATACAAATTGCTTTAAATTTATCATACTTTTATACTAATAACCAATGGCTCAGACTTAGCTGAATTGTAAAAAGGCAGAGGGCCTAGGACTTAAGAATTAGCAGACCAAATATAGCTCCTAAGCCTGCATTCCAAGGTGAAAGGAGATTAAATTTAAAAGGAATTACACGTATGTCTCTCTATACAATTATAGAGAAGACATATCATAAATAAGGAGCCATATCCAAATATTTCAGTAATCTTAGCATGAATGATTATGCTAATTGGGTGTAACAAGCCCCCAATTTTAAGGCTAGACCGGACAAAGCCCCATAAATTAGGATGATGTATTTGAGAACACACTTATCAAGCTGGAGGAGACGAAGAAAATCACCCCCCATTTTTTTTTTAAGAATATTCTTCAAAACAAAGAGGGGAGCACTCTGGAATCAGTGAAAAGCGGTACCAAAAATCAATATATATTCACCCAACAGGCACCCAATGTTTAATTATTATTAATTATTGGTGCTTAATGCCACTTCAGAAGCTAAGGCTATCATTGCAATCCCAGTAATTAACAGCGCATGCTTCTAACGTATACCGGAGTCGGAATACGCAGATAGGTCGAAAACCAGTGATATAACGTGTACAACCATACACTTGTCCAATTGAATCCTAATGGAAAGTATCTGTTAGAGAAAACACACTTCTAAGGCAACCAACAGGCGACCCTGTTCAGGTGAACAATTAATTCCAATAATAAAGCTCCCACTGAACCGTGCGAATATATGAGAATGTGTACCGTATCTTATAGAAACCTGGATATAGAACATGGAACGAGCTATGATTAACAGACTCATCACGGACCGTCCCCGAAATAAATCATTGTTTCCTTGGTCCGTAACAACCAAAGACTGTGCGGAGAAAGATGAAATCTCGCATATACTCATCTGAATACAGCCTGTAATCACGGGTATGACCGAGTGATACAAGTGTAACCAGGAACTGAAAGGAATCATATGCTCATATATGACTTATAAACGAACAACCACAGGAAACAAACCAACTAAATGGTGGATGTGCCCATGAGGTCGCTGTTAGAACACGACCCAGCTGCCAATCGAGGAGCCATAAAGGCATGCATATACTTGAATGCATACAAGGCTTACGGGAAGAAAACTACATCCTGCCCTGTAATCGCCTCTTAACACATTGGCAGGGGGGTGAGGGGGGGATGAATAATTCCTATCGAATCCCCCTCATCCACATTACTTGAATCGCACTTGTGTTATCAAATAGTATAAAAAAAACGCAGGGCACCCTCATGCCTGACCGACTCCATAATGCCACTAAGGACAGAGGGATACACCATATTGACATAATATCCAGTCTCTAAGGTGGAAGTATAATCCACAGTAATAGACTGGATAGAAATGAAAAGGGGAGACGAAAACAATGTTCCGACATTCGATCTTAAAAATCTAGATGAACTCCTTACATTCGGTCTGATATCAGGAAATATATTCCCGAGAAGGAGTTAAGTATAGGCGTTTGAAGAAACGCTCATTAATCAGGTAAATTTGGCATCATCAATAGAGCTTATCGCCTCATATAACTAACACCAAACCATACTGATAGGAAGAGAATAACTTCCTCTTAAATACGGTATTATGTCCGATAGGACAATGAACTCAGCCTAGCTGAAGCAGCTAAAGGTCTTCCTATGTGAAGAAAATAAAAGAGCTGATAACTTCTTGTAAGTGGAGCTTTGCTCGGACTGATAGCCGCAGGCCTGCCAAGACTACATTCTCATCCACGCATGTTCCGTAATTTTCATCCACTTTTGCGAGGTTGATAACCTTCCGCTGAGTGGAAAGCAACAAAAGTCTTTCTCTCGATGACCTCTATTGCTTCCTTTATTAAGAGAGCCTGTATCTCCGCTAGGAGAGACTCTCTTTTGAAAGGATCCACTGGAAGATTTTCCAACGCGAACATCCTGTAAGTGGGGCTTTTTGCTCGGAATGATGGCCGTAGGCCTTCCGAGACTACACTTTTCACCCACTGAACTTCCGTGACTTCTATCCAGTTTCTCGCGAAGATTGATAACCTTCCGCCAACTGGCAAGCAATAGAGGTCTTGCCCATCGCCTGTATGACTTACAAGGCTTACAGGAGGAGAAACTACATCCTCCCTGCGAAGAACCTTATCCCATCAGCTTAGGGGCATCTGACCTATAGTCTGGATCAGACCTGCGCCCCTTTTCCGAGTCGCTATACTGATGACCTCTGGAGTAAATATAAGAGGGTTTCTTGTACCCTTGCGAGGAGTTCCCTTTATTTGATTTTGAAGTGGAACGGCCTCGCTTACCCCGGTCTGCTGAAGCATGTAGTTGAGACGCAGACTTCAGTAGCAGTGCACTGGAAGCTTTCTTTGTAGCCTGTTCATAGACTAATGAAAGCTTGTCGTCAAATAGAGTATGTCCGGAGCGACTCGGAGAGAGTTTTTCACCTATAAGTGATGACGACGCAAGGGCAGCATCACGTCTGATCAACTCCAAATTGCCACTGTCAGGGCGGAGTTGTACGTGGCATACATGACTGCCCTGGAAAGAACTCCAAGCGAGGAACAAATGTCCTCAAATTCCTTTCCATTAAGACGTTGCACCATAGCTCTTTTGAGGTGATCTGCGTAGGACATCGTGTCCAGATTCGCTCTATTGGATGAAATAGCACATTCCATCACTTCCAAGCGCATATTGAATGATGCAGGTAGGGACATATCTAAATTCCCGGCCTGCTCATCTAAACGCAGAGGAACTCTCTGGACATCTTCTCCAACCATTTTAAATGAAAGTGGTCTAAGGAACGGTATATTTATTGAAGAAGTCGATAAGAAACCGCCTTCCTCTTAGCACTAGAGAGGATGAATATGGCATTGTTAATTCTTAGAAGCTGATAGTAAGTTTTCTTGCCTGTGATGTAATAAGACAGGCAATCTGGTAGTGACGGTTCGGCTATCTTTGGGCTGGGGAGAATTAAACACTGAACAGGTGCTTCTAGTCAAGTGTCGTCTGCCTGAATAGGCAGACAACACTTGACTAGAAGCACCTGCTTTACTGTAAGTTTTTTGTGGTATGTCATGTTCAATAAATTTATTTGGATTTCCCAGCTTCTAAGAGTTCACATGGCCGAAGGCCTCCGACACCTGTCGAGACTGTTTCAGGAAGGAAAGAACAACCTCTTTCCTCCGCACAAAATCTGTGTCCTGAGACGACAGCGGTTTCTCTCTAGTAGTTGCAGTGTGCTGATCAGGTGGAACAAAGTCAGGATAGTATTTCTTTGTCCCTTTCATCATCCGACTGATTCAGCTGTAACGTTCGGTCCATCGCATCTGCATGTGCAGATGACTGGACCGACCCACCACCGTCCAACAGCTCACCACCAGAGTTGTAGAAGGCTGTGCTTGCACTTGCTAGGATGCAGCAATTAGCTGCGCAATCTGCGACAGCAAGTCCGTTACCGAGGCTCGAGGAGCAGCGGTCTTCCGTATTTACGCCGCTTGCTGCTCCTGGGACGAAACTCCGAACGTCCCAATGACTGAAGCCTCGTATCACTAGCTACCGGATGGGCCGACTTCTTCTGGCGGCTGCCTGGATATCCGAAGTAGGGTAGCTAGTATGCAGTCATGTCTCCTATATCTGCCTGAGGAAGAAGCCATAACTGTAGCGGACGCCGGCTGCAGTTTAGGAGCATCCCGAGCGGTGAGTGTGGACGTTAGCTCCTACACAGGAAAGTTTATCAAACAACATTTGGCCCCAAATGTTGTGGGTTAGAGAGAGGGCTCTCCCGCTTGCGGCCTTTTCAAACCTCACTGAGCTTCCCTAAGATAAACTTGCAGGTTCCTACACAAGCAAGTTTCTCAACAACATTTGGAACCAAATGTTGTGGGTGAGATAGAGGGCTCTCCCGCTAGCGGTCTTATCAGACCTCACAGAGCCTCCCTAAGAGAAACTTGCAGGCTACCTCCCTATTTCCGTAGTCGCTGGGTGAAATTTAGTTTTTGAGGTGCTCGCTCTACCCAAATCTACACTTCCCTCGACCGCAACAGACTTACCCGGTGTCACGGCTCCCACGAATGGAGTAACCGCTTCACCGGTCGAGCTAGCTGGTTGCAAAGGATAAGAACACTAACTAGAGGCCTTATCCCTTGCTTAATATTCAAGAGCGCCTTGCAGCTAGCTCTGTTGAGCGCGACAACGGTAGCACACTTGGATGGGTGTCACAATACAATCACCAATGATGTTCCGCGACACCCATCTCCATCTCTCATCCCAAAGTACATAAGTAGGACAAGAATCAGTAGGAGTGCATCGACGACAGGCAAGGCAACAAGCATGTAAATCCGAGGAAGACTTCCTTGCCTTGCATTCAGAGCAGTAAGCTTTGATAATTACAATCAAAAGACAAAGTCGATAGCACTCCTAAAAACTCCACAACACAATATATGATAAAGATACATGAATAATAGCAATCAAAATTAAATTCGAAAAAATTAGAAAAAAAAGTTTGAAATTTTGTTTGGAGAAAATGCCTAAGTTCCCAAAGGGAACATTATGAGCCCAAGAGCATCCCGATAGAGCCTAAGTGTGGACTATATCCAAATTTTATGAGCTACACAAATGGAATAATAATCAATGTATCCTCCAGTAATTCTACAGTAATATAATATCAAATACTACATATATTTGAGGACGTTCCCAATGTAAACATCAAAGAAAAAAAATGGAAACAAGACATCAGGCACACAAAAAGGCTCAAAGTCAGTAACCAATTTAAATGCTATCAGATGCAAAGCTAGATCTTCATACGAAGAAAAAACAATACATCGGATAGAAGATGCAAGACCAAAACGACCTAACACCCCTAGGGTGAGGACATAACCATGGGGATAAACAGAATAAACATTCTGTAATACACGTTAAACTCCCAAAAAATTTAATAAAAAATTTAAATAAAAAATAGCCAAAAAGCTTAGGAGTTTAACAGGAGGGGTTCATGGAAGGATAGGGAAGGAACATTTAAGAAACAGTGGATTAATCATTAGCAAGAATGATGACGTCAGGCGTATGTCCCGAAAAGGGGAAACATGAAATAATTTTATAATTATTATAAAGTTACAGCCCTGAACGTTTGAAACCACCGTTGTTCACTTCCATCATCCATTTACAGCTTTGGACCCACCAATTCTTGCATTGATTTGTGTCTGGCATCCTCAAAAAATGAGATTTTAAAGCACAGATGTCAGATAACTGTTACTGACTTCAGGGCCAAACAAAGAATGATGTTGGCGCCAATTCCGGTCTCTTCCTGACTGCTGCGCATGCGCAGATGGTAAAAGTATGGAGGGCCAGATAGGACTTTTAATTTTCGGTATTGTATGCAAATTTGGGGGATTGGGGGGTTCAAAATTTGTGTTTGGCCCTTGATATTATCGAGTTTGCACCATCTAAGTCTGGGCCATTGGTTATTAGTATAAAAATATAGGATTTCTACTTGAATCGAATATCGAAATGAATATGCATATATTTGAATATTTCAAATCGAACATCAAAAATCGACGATCATACAATTTTCTATTTGCGACCCATGCAGTATACTGAGGCAAGGAGTGTTATGAAGATGATGTGGAGGGTGTGAACCTAATTTGTTCTATGATGGCTTCTGTCCTGACTGATAGACTATTTCAACTATATCATCATGGTATGACTTTGTTGAAGTCATGCCTTGATGATATAGTTGAAATATTAGTCCATCAAGATTAGAGTTAAAAAACTCATAACTTTCTGCATTACTTTCATTAACCATATTTGAAAATTCAATATTTTGTATTCCAATTTCAACTCAAATAGGTGTTTTGAATCAAATTGTCTTAAAATAAGATAACTAATTTCTTACTTCTTGAGGAAAATATCCAATAAATGCTTGTTTCCATAATTCTACTGGTGTTCTGAAAGCAGATTGAAATAAAAATCCATTGTTTTGGGAAAAGAGTACAAAAAGTTATTATAACTTTGTCAAAACTGATGTCATGTATAAATATAAATATTTTCAGCACAAAATTAATTACCATATCTTCAGTGTAACTCTTGCCTATCAACACCTTAACCATCCAAGAAGCACTGCAATATTTTGACGACGCTTTCATTGGTTGAATGGTAGAATAATAATAATTTTTATAATAATAATTAATAATAATAATTGATTTTCTAGAGTGTTAAACCACAAATAGTGCTCTAAAACGCTTGACAGAAATAAATACACTTTTCTGAAATAAAGAGTCACATCTGTTTTGGTTGCCTCTTCAGGAGAATGCTTCAGTAAATAGGAAAGTTTTAAGATTTCTTTTGAAGACATCGAGAGTTTCTGAAATTCTGACACTAATTGGAAGGGAATTCCACAATCTGGGGCCCACGATGGAGAACACACAATCATGAGCCTGATTAGATCTGCTAAAAGGTACAACTAGTTGAATTTGTTTTTTAGATCGGAGACTGCGTGATGGTTTATATACAGTGAGGAGCTCTTGCAGGTAAACTGGAGCCAGTTTGTGGATACATTTGAATACTAAGATCAATATTTTGAAATCAATTCTCTGTTTAACTGGAAGCCAATGTAGTTGTCTTAAAACAGGTGTTATATGTTCAGAGCATTTGGTACCAGTAATTATCCTAGCAGCAGTGTTCTGAACTTTTTGAAGCTTTTGAATCAGGCACTGGGACAGCTCCACTAACACTGAATTACAATAGTCTAGTTGTGAGGTGATGAAGGAGTGCACAAGTTTTTCAAGTGCTGACTGGTTAAGATAAGGTCGCAGTCTTCCAACATTACGAATCTGCCAGTAGCATTTTTGACATATTTTATTGATATGGATGTCTAGTTTTAAATTGGAGTCCATAATCAGTCCAATATTCCTGGCCGATTCACTTTTCAAAGTGATGTTGTTTCCAACCAGAATTGATGTAACAGAGGGTGTAGGCATGCAAACCCCGGATATCACTAAGAATTCAGTTTTAGAGTCATTTATTTTCAGTTTAAAGTCTATCATCCATTCCCGCACAAGATTTATGCAAGTTTCCATGTTATTGACTGTGGTGAATGAGTCACTTGGAACAGATGGGTTGAATGTGACGTACAGTTGGGTGTCATCTGCGTACAGATGAAATGATATGCCATGCTTTTTAAGAAGGCGACCGAGAGAAGAAGTGTACAGAGTAAACAAGAGTGGGCCAACAACTGAGCCCTGAGGAACACCACACTTTAACGTCCTGCTTTCTGAACCGATCTTATTAATATATATTTGTTGACTGCGACCTTCTAGATATGATGCAAACCATGATAAGACAGTTCCACATATGCCATGCTGTGTCAATGTCTGCATGATAATACCATGCTGACAAATCCAAGAGAACAAGCAGTACAGCCTTACCCTCAGACACTGATTTAACAATGTCATTGTTGACTCGTAGTAAAGCTGTTTCTGTACTGTGGTTGGCTCTAAAAGATCATTTTCATGCAGATGATTTTTGAGTTGTAAAGCAACAACACTTTCCAACAATTTAGACAGGAAAGAAAGGTTCGATACTGGTCGATAATTCTTATGGTTGTCAGGATCAATAGATGGTTTCTTGATGAGTGGAGTAACAAGTGCTTTTTTCAATGGGTTTGGAACAAACCCCTCATGTAGGGATGCAGATATAATAGATGTTATGGCTGGCAGAAGATAATCAATTGTCTCTTTCAAAAGGAATGTTGGAATTTGATCTAGATCATTGGATTTATTGGATGATGATAAAATCATTTTTCGAATGTCGTCTTCTGAGACAGAGTGAAAATTAGAAAAATCACTTTTTATGTCAAGATGATCAAACTCTGGTGGTTCACATGATGGTATACTATCCAGAATTACTTGAATTTTAGTTATGAAATAATCGCTGAATTTTTCCAGAATTTCTTCAGTATTTAGATGATCTGGGAGAATGACGTTTGTTCTTTACCAAGGAGACTATTGGTTAGCGAGAACAGCACCCTTGTATTAGATGACTCCTCTATAAGAGAATTGTAGTACTCCCTCTTCGCCTTTTTGATGATCTTATTAGCTGTATTTCTTTGGTGGCAGAACATTTGCCGGTGAACCTCAAGCTTTGTTTTATTGTAAAGACGCTCAAGTTTGCGCCAATGTTGTTTTGCAGCTCTAACATCTTCTGAAAACCACTCCACTTTTTCCCTGTGAGTTATAATTTTTGACTTGGGTGGTGCATGTTCAGCCATGATGCCCTTAAGAGTTTCTTCAAATAAAGATAGCAGTTGCTCAGATGATTCATGACTACTACAATAATAGTTCGAACACAGAATTGATGAACTGATATCCATTTTCAAGGCATCAATATTTATGGATTTATATTTTCGATAAGTAATTTTCTTGGGATGAATTTTTGAAGTTGCTAATGTCAATTCGGCCAAGATCGCATAGTGATCAGACAATGCTGGATCTGTGACACAGACATTTTGTATTGACGTGCTGTTACTTTGACGAACAAGAATTAGATCCAAGGTGTGTCCTCTCTTGTGGGTAGGTTTTGAGACCAGTTGTGAATAGCCAAATGATTCAAACAAATTTGTGAATTGCTTGGCAAAAGTGTCATTTAAATTGTCGACATGGATGTTAAAATCACCGGCAATAGCTATATCACATCCATACAAGGCATTGAAGGACAGACATTCTGAAAATTCATTTAGAAACTGTGCTGATGTAAGTTTGTTCCTTTTTGACGGTGGCGGTCTGTAAACTACGAGTAATCGAAGTGAACGGTTGCTCGACATGAGGCAGTCAATCATTTCAAAAGAAATACTTGTAAAGACAGGATTTTTGTTGTTTCATTACAAATATTTAACAAAGTCCTCCAATTTTAATTTTCTATAGTGTATTATGTATATCCACAGCAATTTATTTATTTATTTATTGGGTTTTAATGATACTTTTGACAGCCAGGGCCACCTCGTGTCAGACAGTTTTACGGGTGGAGGAAGCCATAGTACTGAGAGAACTACAGAACAGTGGCGAGTAATGTCAGACTCCTCAAACATACCAACTCTGCACAAGCAGGGTTAGCATTGGTTGAAGTTAAGTGCACCATCGATGTAGAGAATGCCTTAGTACACAGCATCACCATTTCCCACATGGGAAATCAGGATTAAGTACCGTGCCCAAGGACTCAATGCAGTAGCCCCTGGTTGAGATCAAACTGTGGACCTTTCGGTTTGAACTGCGTACCCTATCCACAATAATTAGAGCAGTTGAAAGATTCTAATCAATATCATTCTGACATCACTGAAATTCAGTGTGAATGTATTCAAGAGAATAAGATATGGTTGAACTAGGAGAACCAGAGTCTACATCTCAACAGTATTTGACTGGAGTGTGGAGGTATAAGAATAAGTGTTAGGTGGAGTTATTATTTCAGAAAATATTTTCCCCCAAAAATATTGTTGCTTTTCGGCAATTCATTTTTACCCAGCAATAAACTGGATATAGTTTTTCAAGACTTAACATGACTTTTCTTAGAAAGTTCACTTTTTAAACATTTTCAAGGGCCTGGAATTTTTGTTTTAGAATTCAAACACTTTTAAAAACTTCAAGGGCCTGAACGAAGCCTGATAGAAATAAAAATGGTATTACCTTGCACTGACTCTTCCTAAATCTTTATCTGATAAGGGTGGTGATCCTAAAAAAAAAGAAATTTTAAAATAAAAACTTCAAATTACAGAATTACCAATCTGTTATATCAATCTTAATGAGAAAACAACTCTAACTAGAAAGTGTTTTAGCACACTAAAACATATGTCTTCCCTTCTTTTTGAGGTCAGAGGTCAAGGTCACATGCAGTTCATCAAGGTAGCGGACATGCGGTTTCATGGTGACACATCCACATGTCAAAAAAAAAAAATTTCTGGTCTGAACAATTACTCCCTATTTAAAGTACATAAATTTGACCTTGAGGTCAAGGTCACATGAAGGTCATGATTACATGTGACATGCGGTCTAATTGCTATACATCCACATGTCAAATATCTAATTCCTAGGTCAAAAAACAAAAAAGTTCTGGCCTGGATAATTATTCCCTATTTGAAGTACATAAATTTGATCTTAAGGTCAGAGGTCAAGGTCAAATGAAGGTCATGATGACATGTGGACTCATTGTGATACATCCACATGTCAATCATCTAAGTCCTAGGTCAAAAAACAAAAAAGTTCTGATCTGGATAATTATTCCCTATTTGAAGTACATAAATTTGACCTTGAGGTCAGAGGTCAAGGTCACATGCAGTTCATCAAGGTAGCAGACATGCGGTTTCATGGTGACACATCCACATGTCCCAAAAAAAAAATCTGGTCTGGACAATTACTCCCTATTTAAAGTACATAAATTTGACCTTGAGGTCAAGGTCACATGAAGGTCATGATTACATGTGACATGCGGTCTAATTGCTATACATCCACATGTCAAATATCTAAGTCCTAGGTCAAAAAACAAAAAAGTTCTGGTCTGGATAATTATTCCCTATTTGAAGTACATAAATTTGACCTTAAGGTCAGAGGTCAAGGTCACATGTAGGTCATCGAGGTAGACGACATGCGGTCTCATGGTGACACATCCACATGTCAAATAACCAAGTCCTAGGTCAAAAAACAAAAAAAATTCTGGTCTGGACAATTACTCCCTATTTGAAGTACATAAATTTGACCTTGAGGTCAAGGTAACATAAAGGTCACGACATGCGGTCTCATGGTGACACATCCACATGTCAAATAACCAAGTCCTAGGTCAAAAAACAAAAAAATTCTGGTCTGGACAATTACTCACTATTTGAAGTACATAAATTTGACCTTGAGGTCAAGGTCACATGAAGGTCACAATGGTATGCAACACACTGGCTCATGGTGATACATCCACGTGTCAAATATCTAAGGCCTGGCTCAAAGGACAAACAAGTTTTGGTCTAGACAAAGTTTCCTTAAAAAAAGCACAAATCTGACCTTCAGATCAAAGGTCAAGGTCACATGAAGGTCACAATGGTACGCTACACACCGGCTCATGGTGATACATCCACATGCCAAATATCTAAAGCCTGACTCGAAATAGAAAAAAGTTCTGGTCCAGACAGTTTCCCTTAAAAAAAGCGCATAAATCTGACCTTCAGGTCAAAGGTCAAGGTCACATGAAGGTCACTATGGTACACTGCACACCAGTTCATGGTGATACATCCACATGCCAAGTATCTAAGGTGTAGGTCAAAAGACAAACAAGTTATGGCCCGGACAAAGTTTGTGTGATGTTTCCCTTAAAAAAACACATAAATCTGACCTTCAGGTCGAAGGTCAAGGTCACATGAAGGTCACTATGGTACACTGCACACTGGCTCAAGGTGATACATCCACATGCCAAGTATCTAAGGTGTAGGTCAAAAGACAAAAAAGTTATGGCCCGGACAAAGTTTGTATGAGAAGAAGAAGAAGAATATGCACTAAAACAATATGTCTCCCTTCTGGGAAGGGGAGGCATAATTAACCCTTGACCTCATATAATAGCCATATCTAACCAGTGCTATTCACAAAAATCACCAGTCAAATTGTATTATTTGACATTTTTGCCTCCAAAACAGAGGCAAATACCTCTTGTTGAACGATATTGTTCCAATGAGGGCTCTAGTTATACAACGAAGGGGGTTAACAACAGCTTTCTGATCTACTGATAATCTTTTTCTTACACAATTTGAAATGACATTACCAGTATCTGTTTCATAAGAACTGAAAGAAATGTTTTCAAAATCATAGTTTACAACCACTCAAGGCTAAGACAATTAAAATGCAAAAGAAATTTTCCACATGAATTTTTCCTGACAAAACTGTCTTTTTTTATTCAAAGGTCAAAACAGAATCTAGAAAAGATTCCCTGTCTCATGTTTTAAAAATAATAACTGAGATATTACAGCACTTAACACTTAAAGGTGTATTTTTGACTTTTATGACCTCAGACCAAGTGCCCTTAACATGCCATCATGAGTATGCCCTGCTGACAATAAACCAATTACATAGGCATTGCTTTCTAGAAATGTCTTGGCTGCCTGTTAAGACAGCTGAGACTTAACTAGAAACTAGAAAAACTGTGAGCACTGCTCACTAAATGATATCACCCACTCCCACCAAGAAACATTTTACAACAGTAAAAGTGTGTTTAATGTAGAGAGCACAAACACTGACAACCCCCCCCACCCCCCCAAAAAAAAATAAAAATACCTGAAAGCAGAATAGAAGGTGCACATCTATAATGTATATAAAAGAATGTCTGAGAGTTTCAATGAAATTCGCCCACTGGTATAAGAGGAGTAGCGGATAGCAGGAGTGTACCCCCCTAAAGCATCACAACAATTTGGCTAAGTTCATTTCGCCCTTTGGGAAAGAGTAAAAAATAAAAATACCTGAAAGCAAAATAGGAGGTGCACATCTATAATGTATAGAAAAGAATGCCTGTAAGTTTCAATGAAATCCACCCACTGGTTTAAGAGGAGTAGCGGATAGCAGATGTGTACCCCCAAAGCGTCACAGACGTACGGAAGTACGGACGTACGGACGTACGTAAGTACGGACACCATGAATGCTATATACCGCCCACTTTTCAAGTGGGTGGTATAATCACTATTAAACCACTGGACGGGTACAGGCTGTGGTCAGGTGTGAATTCAGGACAATTGCCCAGACCCTTAAGGGTTAACTGATGGAGTGCTTAATTATTTTTCAAAGGTGATTTGCAATATGAGTATTTTTTTAAAAGATGCCATGCTACCAGCAGGGGAAGCCTTAGTTTAGCAAGATATTCTTCATAAATAAATGGTAACAAAACAATTTCATGTGCAATAAAAATTTTCTACTGCTGAGTCAACGACAAGTTAATACACAGTGAAAAGTCATTAACCCTTTACCCAATGCAGACGATATCAAAATTTATTATTTTAAATATCATTTTTTTTTAATTTTTAAAAAAATTTCAACAAAACCATATCATGCAGCCCCTCATTGGAACGAGCTCATTGAGCTTGTTCCAATGAGGGGTCACATGATATGGTTTTGTTGAAATATTTTGAAAAATTTAATTTTTTCAACTGCTCAATTTGCATATTACGCGGGCAGATACAGGCAATTTGTTAGGTAAAGGGTTAAAGTGGCTTTTGGCCCTTTTCATTAGAGCCATGATAGTGGTTCTAACACTCAACCAGTTAAAGTTGACACATACAGACGAGAAGAAACACTCCAGACAACTTACCTATTTGTTGTAATGAATCCAATCCAACAGGTACAACTAATGGTTTATTATGATCTACCTGAATTGTTTTACTGGAAAATGCAAAAAGAAAAAAATATATATATATTTTGATTCATGTGATATTGTATCTATTTCAACTTTATTATACATAGAGGGTATCTAGTATGGATATCAACAAATATCTCATTTGTGGGCATGAGAAATATGTTTTTCTCCATCAGTAAGGAACTGCTCAAGGAAATAAATATTTCTCTCTTCTAAAAATGAGACAGGCTTTGGCATACATGCAAAAACACAAGATTCTCTTTTTATTATACACACTTCGGAAAAAATTCCGTAATTTTCAATAGAGCCATTATCACTCAAAACATAAACAGCTGACTGTTGTCCAACTGTCCTCCTGCTGAATTTACTAAACTGCCACAGCAAAATATAAAACCCCAGTAGGTGCTCAAAGAGGTAAAAATCCTTTTAAATTAGAATTTAATGTGTGTGTGTGGTGGGTGGGTTGGTTTTGGACTGGAGGGGGGAGGGGGAAACATTGAAGTTTAACAGTATTTTTTATCCTTTACCAAACATAGTGATCAAAACTGTCCAGCATTATTCACAAAAATCTCCATTCAAATTTTATTATTTTTTCATTTGCTGAATCAAAAATATAGCTTATGACCCCTCATTGAAACAAGCTTGTTGATCCCATTCTAATGAGAAGACATAATTTATGTTTTTGAGGCCAAAAATGAAGTAATTTATTTAAGTGATGTCTGCTACCCGCGTTTGGTAAAAGGTTAATTAACCCTTTATCCAATGCACAGCTATCGTAATTTATTATTCCTTTTTTTCTCTAATTTTTCACCAAATTTTATTTTTTTATTTATTTATTTATTGGGATTTAACAACACTTTTGACAACCAGAGCCACCTCAGATCGGACATTTTTGTGGGCGGAGGAAGCCCGAGTACCCAGAGAGAACCACCGAGCAACAGCGAGCAAATGCTATACGCCACAACATACTAACTTTACACAAACAGGGTTAGCATTGGTTGAAGATAAGCGCACCATTGACGTGCAGTATGCCTTAGTACACAGCACCTCCACATGGGCATAGGGATAAAGTGCCTTGCCCAGAGACACAATGCAGTTACCCCTCGTGTGGATGGAATGGTGGGCCTTTCGATTTGAAGTCCAATTCTGTAACCACTGAGCCACCATGCTTCCTCACAAAATGTCAACAAAACCATATCATGTGATCCCCTCGTTGGAACAAATAGTGAATGTACGAAATTTGGAAAATACAGACAGTTTCGGTATTCATCAATATGTTCGGTTTGGTTTTTCGGTATCCCCACGGTATCAGTTTGGTTTTTCAGTATATTGCCCATCTCTAAACGTGTGGATTGTGATTGAAATCAGTCCATCAAAGATAATATCGCAATGTTCATTCATTTTTTTCATTCATTGTTCTTGTACACTTACTGTGTTAGTATGGTTAGAACATAGCCATTCACCCTTTTAACACTTAACAGCATCATGGTGAATTTTGCTTTTATAGTGGTGCAAGGCAGCCCAATGAATTTGTGAAGTAGATAATTAATATTTTTAACCTGCAGCCTTATGGCTGCAAATTAAAAAGATTACTTGATCATCCTCTGGAAATAAAGACATCCTTTTTTCTATCTGTATCATATAAGACACAATATAAAATTCAGTGTTAATCTTATTGGGCAGATTTGTTTCTTTATTGGAATTTAACGATACTTTCAAAAGCCATCATATCATGTCAGACAATGTTATGTGTGGAGGAAGCCGGTTTACCTGGAAAGAACCTCCGATCAATATCGAGTGACTGTTGAACAATGTGGGCCAGCACTTTGACACAAAATTGAATGATATTACAAACAATTGGACATTTGCCCCTGTTGTCATACTTAGTAGGCTCATAAAAATACTCTTCATTACTTTCAATGTGTTGGGGATTTGAGAGTCTAACAGGCAGCCAAGACCTGACTGGAAATCACTGCTAAGCAGTTGGACATGTACAAGTTGTACCCTACTGGGAATTCAGGACAGTTGCCCAGTCTATTGAGGGGTAACAAAACTGGAAAGAAAATCAGTCACTTCTTTCATGAAAATGAACCCTTCAGCTGTTATCCAGCCTGAACAGGGCAACTTCAAGGTTATAAGTTTTCTCTCTCTTTTTATAAACTAGCTGATCATATTGTCCATGGATTAAATATTATTTATTTATTGGTATTTAAGGTCACATACTTATGCATAATGGCTAATCATGACCATGACAGTTTTACGGATGGAGGAAGCCGGAGTACCCGCAGAGAACCACCAAGCAACGATGAGTGACTGTCAGCTCCCCAACATCGTAACTCCACACTGCAGCACAGACAGGGTTAGATTGGTTGAAGACATGCACACCATTGACGTGCAGTACGCCTTAGTACTTGGTGTCATTGTGCCCCCATGTGGACAATCAGGGTTAAGTGCCTTGCCTGAGGACACAACATGGGAGTCCGAATTGATCGCTCAGACGGTCACCCATCTGAGGATTAACCGGGCTCGACGTTGCTTAACTTCAGTGATCTGACGAGAACCGGTTACCGCAACGCCACCGTGCCCCCATCTATGGATTAAAAAGTAGTCCAATGAAAAATGAAAGAAAATAATCAAGCTTTATAGACATGACTCAGTGGAACTGACACATACACCTGGAACTTAATTAAGCACTCCCTGAAATGTTTCATGACAGTGAAGTTGCTGTTACTGATTATTATGTTTTAATGATTGCTATGTCTTGCAGTACATTTCATCCAGTGAAACATGATGTTTCTGGTTGATAGCATACCCCAAACTCATCCCCTCATCCACGTGAAGTATGCTTCCCACGAATGTCACAAAAAACACTATCACCCACATGCAATATCTGGGTATAAAACAAGAAAATTTGTCACTTCTTTTATCAATAAATGTTGACATGGCAAGGAGGAGACTGTCAGAGCACTAAGATGGCAATTCGTTGGCATGCATGCAACAGGCATGTCATTCAAAGCTATTGGAAGGCAACTTGGCTATAGTCATTCTGTCATCAGCAGACTTGTCTGGAAACATCAACAAACCAATGATATAAAGCACCGACCAAGGCCTGGACAACCCCAAAAGACTTCCCCTCGGGAAGATCGGAGTCTGGCACGCCTCGTTAAGCGTGAACCCTTTGCTTCAAGTGGGGTTTTGAAACACATTTGGCTCCACAACAGGTGTTTGTGCAACAGAACTGCCCAAAACCAGCTCAAAGCACTGGGTATGAGGTCCAGAAGGGTCATCAAGTGTCCAGCTCTGTTCGATCAGCATCAAAGATGACATTTGGAGTGGTGTATGGCATTGGAATCTCAGGATATAGACGAGAGTCCATTGGTCAGGCGAGAGTAGGTTCCTGCTTCTCATCACAGAGGGTCGTATGAGAGTGTGGAAGCATAGAAATACTGCTCACATGCCCAGGAACATCAGACCTATTGTTCCTTATGGTGGAGGATCAGCAATGATCTGGGGATGTCTCTCTCATGATTGTAAACTTGATATGGTGACTGTACATGGGAATCTCAATGATCATTAGTACATCCGGGACATTCTCAATCCAGTTGTCGTGCCTCATTTTGACAACCACCCATTGGCTACTCGCCCTGTATCCATGAACAACAATGTAAGGCCACATCATTCCCATGCTGTGAGAGCATTCCTTCAGAACAACGCTATTACAACCCTACCTTGACCTGCAATGAGCTCTGATTTGAATCCTTTAGAACACATCCAGGACTTTCTTGGACGTCGTGTGCAAGGGATCTGCCTCTACAGAATTTGGCAGATCTGGAAGCTGCATTGCATGAGGAGTGGCAGCAGTTGCCTCTGGACCATATCAGAAGGCTCACTGTTAGCATTAGGCGGAGGATTCAGGCTGTCATCTGGGCACGTGGTGGATACACTCGCTACTGATATCAGACACTGCTATTGTATTCAAGAGATCACAAGTTACATTTTTTATCAGTGATTACTGGCATTGATTCATGAAGGACCATTCCAGCACCATATTTGCCGAGAGAACATTTTTCCATCAAAAACATTAGTGACAGATATGTGTAATTAGTGCCACTAAAATACTGCATATTTTCATCATTGTGCTGTCTTTCAATCAACAATCACTTTTGGCCATCTGAAAGATAGCATGAAAGTAATGACAGTTTCTATTAACACCACCGCGGAAAAACAGGGGGTGCTTAATTAAGTTCCAGCTGTATATAAGCATTTCACCCTATTCCACTCCTTTGATCCTCACATATGGAAACCACAATCCCCTGTGACATGCTCTGGATGAAACTGAGTAGACATGGCAAGTTTGGTGATGAGCTGAATTATAGTCTAGTAGAACTGACGAAACAAACATGCAAACAAACTTTTCTCAAATTATAGTATGATGATGAGGGCTCTAATTTGTGCACATCTTTCTCTAGTCAAACAAAAAACTTGCATAATACAGTGAAACCCTGTTAATTGAATAGCCACTTTGCCAATGAAAATTATTCAATTAACAGGAATTGTGTCACTTGTCAGTATTCTAGAGATAAACTTAGCATTTATACTATTATATCTTGTTTGACAGAGCTCCATGAGCTCTGTCACACAAGATATAATAGATTAAATAACTCTATTGAATGTACCGAGGCCAAATAGGTCTGTAAACAAAGGAAAAGTTAAAAAATTTATAGTAATTTATATATTTTTTATACTTACCAATGACCCAGACTTAGCTGGTGCTAACTCTAACAAAACCAGGGCCAAACACAAATTTTGCCCCCCAATCCCCAAAATTTGCATCCAAAACAAAAAGAAATCATGTCCTAAAGGACCTCCATACTACGCCTCTACTGCGCATGCGCAGTGACGCAGACGTCCCGAAATTGGCGCCAATTATCATTCTTACTGGCAGTGCCTGGTCAGCGCTATGTACTCAGCGGGGAGGCAAGAGTTCCCAACTCCAGGGAGGGCCATCCCCGTCTGGGTCATTGGTAAGTATAAAAAATATATAAATTACTATAAATTTTTTAACATTTTTATACTGTACCAATGACCCAGACTTAGCTGAATAGTAAACAGGCTGGAGGGCCTAGGACATAGAGGAAAATCCAATAAGCTCAACTATATAGTAAAGAGGTAACCCCTTAAGGAGAAAAGGAGTATTAGGCTTTACATATATCTTTCTTATTTAATATTAAATTAGAAAGATACACTACCCTTAATAATTGAGCACAATAACATTCATGTTCTCTATTAACATCCAGTATAACCCTTATACTAATTATTTTTAAAGCAAGCCAATAAATAAAGTAGTCCAGAGAATTGAGACTCTTTATAGCCATTTAAAAGTGTCCGAGTATTGTATATTAAAGCCTGTTTGACACTTGACATATACAAATGCTTCACACCGAGCTACACTTTAAAAATAAGACATGAATGAATTTAAACATTAATATTACACTTTAAAACCATCCCAGAAGCGACTCAGAAATACTGACTTGGAGGAGGCATTCCCTTGCTTTTCACTATAAAGCAGGTGACCTAAGGGAACACCCCCCCCCCCCCCCCCCCCTTCCCCTTGCCCTGGGTCAAATAGCCCAGAGCGAAGAGGGCAGCCGGATGGAGTCACTGCCGGAACAGAAAGCCTGCATAACTATAGTTGCAACTGTTTAGTGGACGACATTCTGAGCAACAGATAACGGACCTAAACAATGCAGGTCTCCAGAAATGGACTCAATATTTCTGAGATAAAAATTCGTAAATGTGGATGGCTGAGACCAATAAGCAGCCTTCATTAAATCTGTAATAGCAACACTATTAGCATAAGCCCAGGAAGTAGAAAGAGCTCTTACTTCATGAGCAGAAATCTTAAGCACAGACTGCTGAGAAGAAGATAAATCTTCATAAGCAGTACGGATAGTTAACTGAATCCATCTAGCAATAGAATGGACTGAAATGTCCTTTCTATTAGGCATCAAAGACAGAAAGAAACGTTTCCGTCCCTTTCTGATAAACTGAGATCTCTGTTTATAGATACGTAACGCTCTAACAGGACAGAGTAAAGGCCTACGCCCGTCTGAAGACGGAAGAGCCTTAATAACAATAGGTTCCGGATATTTATTAGGAGCCTGATTCTTAGCTAAAAAACCCACATTAGTAGTGAAGGTGATAGTGTTCCCAACACTACGATAATGAGAATCATCCACCGATAGTGCATGAAGCTCACTGACTCTTCTAGCAGAAGAGAAAGCTAAGAGAAAAGCTGTCTTATAAGATAAGAATTTGAAATCTACTGTCCCAAGAGGTTCAAATGGCTTTTCCTTCAATTTAAGGAGAACCCAAGCTAAATTCCACTTAGGAATTAATCTAAGAGTTCTGGGTCTATTTATCGAAAAGTTTCTAACCAACTTCGATAAAGAGACATTAGATCCAATTTGTAAACTATCATGATGTGCATAGGTATCAGATAACATAGATCTATAACCCTTTATAGTAACAGGCTGCAGTTTGATTTCGTCAAACAAGTATACTAGAAAGTTTGCAATGTCTGGTATAGAGGGATCGAATATATCTACAGAATGATCCCTACACCAACGACGAAAAACCTTCCACTTAGCCGCATAGTTTAGCGAAGAGGAGGTCCTCCTACAGTTAAAAATCGCGTCCACTGCTCGTCCTGTAAAGTGCTTGCCATGCAAGAAGGACCGCACAACGGAAAAACGTGAAGGTTGAGACCTTGCGGGTTGTGATGGAGTTGGTGCGATTTCCCCTGCGAAAGAAGATCCTCTCGTGGAGGAAGCTTCCGTGGTAGGTCCCACAACAGACACCTGAGTAGATTTATCCACGGTCTCTGTGGCGACAGAGATGCTACCAACAGAATCTTGCATTGAGATTGTTTTATCTTTAGCAATACTTGTTGAATTAACGGCGCTGGAGGATACGCATATCCTATCATTCCGTCCCAAGGGATCGACAGAGCGTCTACTGCAAATGCTCTTGGATCCGGACACGGAGACACATACGTCTGCAACTGATTGTTGAGATGTGTCGCAAATAAGTCTATCATTGGCCGTTCCCATTGGTAGCAAATCTGATTGAATACTTGTTTGTTGAGAGTCCACTCCGACGGCAACAAGCGACCCTTTCGTGAAAGGGAGTCTGCTAGCACATTCAGACGACCCGGTATGTGACGGACCGAAAGAAGAACGTGATGTTCTAACGCAAACAGAAGGATTCTTTCCGTTAGATTGAACAACGGAACTGAATGAGTGCCTCCCTGATTCCGTATATACGCCACTACTGTCGTATTGTCGGATAGGATTTGGACATGAGCATCGTGAATAATGTCCATCCAGTGACGTAACGCAAGCCAAATTGACATCATTTCCTTGATGTTTATGTGCTTGCACAGGAATTGCGGATCCCAAAGACCCTGGCATCTCGAATCCGTTGGGATTAATGATGCACCCCAACCTGTTTGACTGGCATCCGTCATAACGGTAAAACTCGGATCCGGCAACTGCAGCGGAACTCCTTGAGTTAACCACTGAATGTTTGCCCAAGTCTGAATCTCTTGTTTCACTTGATCTGACAAGAGAACGTCTACATCGAGCGAATGAATTTTCACACTCCAATTCTGAGTCAGGAAAATTTGAAGAGGACGTGTGCGTAACCGCCCCATCGGAATGAGATCCGCGGCGGCTCCGCATAGACCTATCAGTCTCATAAATTCTCTCGCCGTGACTTTGTCTGCGTGTGCAGACAATAGCGAGCGTAACAACTGACTAATTTCGCTCTGGTTAACGGCAGATGAACGAGATTGTTGTGCGTCTCGAAGCTCATTCCCAGATGAGTGAATGACTTGGACGGCACCAGATCCGACTTCTCCTCGTTTACTATAAAACCGAGACGTCGGAGCAATAGAAGAAGATTCTGAACATCGTTCTGAAGCGTTAACTTGTTGCCGTACCTCTGAAGAATGTCGTCCAGGTAGGCCGACGTTACCGCAGACGAATGAGCTCGGAAGAAGATCATTACCGAGTTCATTACCCGAGTGAAAGCCCAGGGTGCTAGATTCAATCCGAAGCACATCGCCCGGAATTGATACACCACTCCTAGGACTGCGAAGCGTAGATACTTTCGGAATGTCGGATGTACCATGACGTGAAAGTACACATCTTTGAGATCTATGCTCGTTGCATAATCGTTCACCCGAATACTCGCTCTGACCGATCGAATCGTCTCCATATAAAACTTCGGAGCGACGATCAGCTTGTTTATCCAGCTCAAATCTATGACTGGACGGAACGAGCCGTCTGGTTTCGGAACCAGAAACAGATGGCCGTAGAATCCCGGAGATTCCTGGTTTTCTACGACCTCCACCGCGTTCTTCATTAAAAGAGACTGCACCTCTGATAACAGAGCGTCTCTTTTCTGTGGATTTGACGGAAGATGAGTCCACTTTGGACTTCGAGTTAATGGAAGCTTTTGTTTGAAGGATATCTTTAGACCTTCCGAAGTCACTCCTCTCACCCAAGGGTCGTCCGTAATCGACGCCCACTCTTGTGAAAAGCTCGACAACCTTCCGCCAACCGGAACGCGATAGAGGTTTAAGCCATCACCTCCTGGACCTGCGAGGCCTGCGGTAGGAGAAACCACGTCTTCCACGACCCGCACCTCGCCTCGTCGACCTCGGGGCGTCCGACCGATTGTCCCGGCCTGAAGGACGTCCCGAACGAGAGTCGCTATCCTGACGGTCTCTCGAATAAGACCAAGAGGACGCACCGGAACCTCTATAGGAACCTCTCTTGGGCGCATTAGACCCAGAAGTGCCTGTCTTATTCGTGTCTGCTGTATCCGACTTCTTAGGAGCAGATCTGAACAACAGAGAATCATTAGCTTTCTTTTTAATTTTATCATAAATAGCGGAAAGCTTGCCGTCAAAGAGAAGTTCTCCTGAGACCGAAGCGACTCTAAGAGAGTTCTTCACCTTAGAATCCACTAGTGTGGATGTAGCTAGGGCTGCGTCACGTCTAACCAACTCCAGATTTGCCACTGAAAGGGCGGAGTTACACGTGGAATAAGCTACTGCCCTTGAAAGAAGTCTTAAAGAGGATTGTATATCCTGAAACTCTTTCCCCTGAAGGTGCAGTTATAACGCCTTAGTAAGGTGATCTGCGTAAGATAAGGCATCTAAATTGGCTCTGTTAGACGCAATAGCTGTTTCCAACACCGCGGTTGGAATAGAAGCTGACGACGGTAATGATAGCTCTAAGTCTTCCGCCTCGTCGTCCATACGCAGAGGAACTCTCGGTATACCCTGTCCTGCCATATCGAACTTATTCCTTGCATTAATGAAAGGCAGGTTGAGAGTATTAGCGGACAAGAAACCTGCTTTCCCCGTCCTGGAAGCAAGTTTAAATATAGCGTCGTTCAATAATTCAAATGTTCTTGCAACATTATTGGACTGCGACGGAAACTCGGGAGCGATGTCCCTGAACCACTCAAAAAATTCAGAGTCCAATGACGCTATAATTCTCTTGTCCGGAAGCGCAGCAGTCTGGCCCGATGGAACAACTCTCGGGAGAAAGTGCCGGATGAAGTCCACGGCAGCTTTATGTTGTTCCGAAAGGGATAGCTCCAAGTCATCCGTATCCCTTTCACCATCCGGTCGGACCTCATGATGTTCCCGGTCGTCCGCCCCCGATGCTTCGGTGGAGCATACCGACCCAGCGCCATCGGATAATTCTCGATCCGACACCGTTTCTGTCGGCTGCTGGGATGCTGTGATAAGCTGTGCTATCTGCACAAGAATGTCCGGCGTCGAGACCTGCGGAGGCGCAGTCTTTCGCTGCTTCGCCGAGGGCAGCTCCGCATCAGATGACTCCCGCATACTTTTCCTATGCGAACGTCCAGAGTCCATCGGTCTCGAATCCCTGGCTGCCGGATGGTGTGACCTGGTCGCCGAAGAATCCTTCATCGGCGAAGCTGGTAATATATCGGTGGTCACGCAGCCAAGGTGCGGTCGTGTGTGCTGACGAGAAGAGGAAGCCTTAACAGTCTCTGCGGACTGCTTATACAACGGAGCGTCCCGAGCGACGGACGTATGCTCCGCTAAAAATACATTTTGTACCACAACATCTGGTCCCAGATGTTGTTGTACGAGATACGAGAGAGGGGCCTCTCTCGCTCACGGCCCGGCTGGACCTGGACGAGCTAGGAACCGGACTCAAAGGCTTCCTCCGTTCTCGCTTACTATCCGCCATCACTGGGTGTGCATCTATTATGTTTATAGTGCTCGCATCACCCAAAATTTCCTCTTGGACCGCATCGGACGAACCCGGCTGCCGAACCATTCGGTGAATGGACGCTACACCGGGCGAGCTAGCGGACGACATTTGTCTAATCTCCATGAGCACTTTTGCCGCTAGCTCTGAATTCATTTGTGACGACGGACGCACACTTGAAGAAGATAACATGGAAACATCACCCTGTTCTGGTTCCTCTGAAATAGAAACTGAGAGAGTAGAGTGACCTTGCGGAGAAAGAGCCGGAATCGCTCTTTCTCCAGAAACAACATATCGTGACACACGTTTCCAATGTTTCTCATCCCAATATTCACATATAGGACAGGGATTAATGCGAGAACACTGACTACAATTAATACAATGATCATGAAAGTCAGAGGAAGATTTCTTCCTATTACAATTTGAACAACGTCCCTTCATTGTGAAAGAACAACAATAAGTCCTAGTTACTCGCAAAAACCCCTGACACAAAGATACATAATAACATGATCCATTAATAAATGAAAAAACAATTGCAAAACAAAATGATTTTGAAAAAATATTTTTTCAGCGAAGCCCAAGTTGCTGAAAAGTAACGTTGAGACCCGATGGATCCGATGGCAAAGTGTGGTCAAAAATTTTAAATTTATATTAAATAATTAATGAGACACTTTCGGATAATATAAATGTATCTTATAGTGAGATAAACTACAGCAAAGGCAAACAGACCCCCTCAAAAAAGGCTGTTGCCAATGAAAACAAACAGTGTAAAAACACCAGAAAACATGACTCCAGGCACTGAAAAAACTGGCCCGGAATCAGTCATCAATTACACTCTATCTGATGCAAAACAGAGACTCCCAGGGGAGAATCTGCAGAACATCAGATGGAAGATGCAGAACACAAACGTTATACACCCATGGGTGAAAACGTAACTATGGGGAAAATAACAGAAAACATTCTGTAACCAAGCAACTCTCCCAGGAAATTTTAGAAATGAAATTTCTCAAAAATATGCCAAAAGCATGGGAGAATTGCAAGGGGGGACTTTAAAAGGCTAGGGGAGAGGAAACACTGAATAAGCAGTGCAACAATTATCAAGAATAACAACAAGAGGCCCATGCCTCGAAAATAGGCAACTTAACATAATTTCATCAAAAAATTTTAAGTACAGCCCTGATTATTTTTTGTCACTTCTTTTTCCTCTCCTCCTTCTATCCTCCTTAGAATCACATTTTCTTCAAAAATTACGTGTCTGGCATCCTTTAAACTGAGATTTACAAGCACAAAGATCAGTGAGATGTTGACTGATGAAGGGCCAAACAGAGAAAGAATGATAATTGGCGCCAATTTCGGGACGTCTGCGTCACTGCGCATGCGCAGTAGAGGCGTAGTATGGAGGTCCTTTAGGACATGATTTCTTTTTGTTTTGGATGCAAATTTTGGGGATTGGGGGGCAAAATTTGTGTTTGGCCCTGGTTTTGTTAGAGTTAGCACCAGCTAAGTCTGGGTCATTGGTACAGTATAAAAATATAGGAGAAGCAGGGTAATTTTTAGACAGGCTACAAGATTTTAAATTCACTTAACAGGAGTTTACTCTATAACCTATTTTCAATTAACAAGTCAAATTTGTACTGGAGGTATGGTAAATGGTTTTGTGTTGAGAAATTATATTCAATTAACAGGATTATTCAGTTAAGAGATATCCAATTGAGAGGGCTCCACTGTATTCAGATTTCAATTTATGATTTTGAAAGATTAAAAAATATCATATTGTGATACCTTGATGGAGTTCCAAACAAATGTGTTGCAATTAATGCTCTTGCCCTCGTTACCAACTGTTCATGCTTAATGCTGAAAAACTAAATACAAATTTATTAATTAGTAAATACTTGATAAAAATGACCTCTATTCTTTCTACACTTCTATTTTCCATTTTGCCACTGCAGGTTACACATGAGAGTTATATATAGGCATTAGTACCCATTACCATCAGGCAAACATTCTCTGTGGTAGCTGCCATTGGCTACAACTCACAAATTGCATTGGCAGATGTAGATGACATTAAACTTAGAGCTTTTAACCCTCTGCACACTGATGCCAAAACATAGAAATTTCATACTGCAAGTTATTTATTAGTTATTATATGCTGGCCTATGAATTATCGCAAATTATCTAAAAGATATTTCTCAATATCCATCGTCTTGATGGATATCGAGAAAAATCCCTCAGTAGCTTCCTAAATGACATCATGTCGCCTTGAAGGAATGATCAACTGATCTTTGTTATTGTTTTGAAACGTATGCATATGGGATCGAATTGGGCTGAATGTTGTGTAATAAAATGTCTCACAGTATATATGGAGCTCTGTCAAACAAGATATAATAGATTAAAAGCATGTGTTGGATGAACTTAGGCCAAACAGGTCCATAAATAAGGGACATTCAGTGACTGCCCGAGTAATTTCGTATTACACCATTTTTTGTTCAATTAAACAGAAGTTTTCTCCAAAACCTATATGCAGCTAACAGGTCAAATATGTACTGAAGGTATGGTAAATGGTTTTGTGTTTGGAAGTTATATTCAATTAACAGGGTTATTCAATTAGGAGATATCCAATCAAGTGAGCTCTACTGTACTGCAAGCCTGTTAGCTTTGTATGACATGTTATTGTGGGATTGTTAAATAAATTCCTTTCTCATGATAAGCTCAGTAGTGATATCACATCATGCTAGGCCATTGATATGTAATTTAACATTGTAGTAAATTAGCAAGAATATGCTAAGGAAGGTCGTGTAAAGTGGTAATAAATGAAGTCGAATGACTTACCTGTAAAGAGGCTCCATAAGTGTGAGCAAAGAACCTTAATGTTTTACATATAATTTTCCTTTTCTCTGAATCCAGTTCCTGAAAAATTAATACTGATTCATTGCATGGTTAAGTGGATCAGTGCTTAACTGGTTGAATGCTAGAAGCCACTATTGGAAAGTGCTGAAAGTCACTAAAGTGGCTTCACATTCTATGTATTAGCTTGTTAGAAAAAAATACTGAGACAAAACTGTTTTGTTATAATTTACTGGAGAGTGCCAACAGGCACAAATAATACAAATGTTAAAAAATTTATAGTAATTTATATATTTTTTATACTTACCAATGACCCAGACTTAGCTGGTGCTAACTCTAACAAAACCAGGGCCAAACACAAATTTTGCCCCCCAATCCCCAAAATTTGCATCCAAAACAAAAAGAAATCATGTCCTAAAGGACCTCCATACTACGCCTCTACTGCGCATGCGCAGTGACGCAGACGTCCCGAAATTGGCGCCAATTATCATTCTTACTGGCAGTGCCTGGTCAGCGCTATGTACTCAGCGGGGAGGCAAGAGTTCCCAACTCCAGGGAGGGCCATCCCCGTCTGGGTCATTGGTAAGTATAAAAAATATATAAATTACTATAAATTTTTTAACATTTTTATACTGTACCAATGACCCAGACTTAGCTGAATAGTAAACAGGCTGGAGGGCCTAGGACATAGAGGAAAATCCAACAAGCTCAACTATATAGTAAAGAGGTAACCCCTTAAGGAGAAAAGGAGTATTAGGCTTTACATGTATCTTTCTTATTTAATATTAAATTAGAAAGATACACTACCCTTAATAATTGAGCACAATAACATTCATGTTCTCTATTAACATCCAGTATAACCCTTATACTAATTATTTTTTAAGCAAGCCAATAAATAAAGTAGTCCAGAGAATTGAGACTCTTTATAGCCATTTAAAAGTGTCCGAGTATTGTATATTAAAGCCCGTTTGACACTTGACATATACAAATGCTTCACACCGAGCTACACTTTAAAAATAAGACATGAATGAATTTAAACATTAATATTACACTTTAAAACCATCCCGGAAGCGACTCAGAAATACTGACTTGGAGGAGGCATTCCCTTGCTTTTCACTATAAAGCAGGTGACCTAAGGGAACACCCGCCCCCCCCCCCCCCCCTTCCCCTTGCCCTGGGTCAAATAGCCCAGAGCGAAGAGGGCAGCCGGATGGAGTCACTGCCGGAACAGAAAGCCTGCATAACTATAGTTGCAACTGTTTAGTGGACGACATTCTGAGCAACAGATAACGGACCTAAACAATGCAGGTCTCCAGAAATGGACTCAATATTTCTGAGATAAAAATTCGTAAATGTGGATGGCTGAGACCAATAAGCAGCCTTCATTAAATCTGTAATAGCAACACTATTAGCATAAGCCCAGGAAGTAGAAAGAGCTCTTACTTCATGAGCAGAAATCTTAAGCACAGACTGCTGAGAAGAAGATAAATCTTCATAAGCAGTACGGATAGTTAACTGAATCCATCTAGCAATAGAATGGACTGAAATGTCCTTTCTATTAGGCATCAAAGACAGAAAGAAACGTTTCCGTCCCTTTCTGATAAACTGAGATCTCTGTTTATAGATACGTAGTGCTCTAACAGGACAGAGTAAAGGCCTACGCCCGTCTGAAGACGGAAGAGCCTTAATAACAATAGGTTCCGGATATTTATTAGGAGCCTGATTCTTAGCTAAAAAACCCACATTAGTAGTGAAGGTGATAGTGTTCCCAACACTACGATAATGAGAATCATCCACCGATAGTGCATGAAGCTCATTGACTCTTCTGGCAGAAGAGAAAGCTAAGAGAAAAGCTGTCTTATAAGATAAGAATTTGAAATCTACTGTCCCAAGAGGTTCAAATGGCTTTTCCTTCAATTTAAGGAGAACCCAAGCTAAATTCCACTTAGGAATTAATCTAAGAGTTCTGGGTCTATTTATCGAAAAGTTTCTAACCAACTTCGATAAAGAGACATTAGATCCAATTTGTAAACTATCATGATGTGCATAGGTATCAGATAACATAGATCTATAACCCTTTATAGTAACAGGCTGCAGTTTGATTTCGTCAAACAAGTATACTAGAAAGTTTGCAATGTCTGGTATAGAGGGATCGAATATATCTACAGAATGATCCCTACACCAACGACGAAAAACCTTCCACTTAGCCGCATAGTTTAGCGAAAAGGAGGTCCTCCTACAGTTAGAAATCGCGTCCACTGCTCGTCCTGTAAAGTGCTTGCCATGCAAGAAGGACCGCACAACGGAAAAACGTGAAGGTTGAGACCTTGCGGGTTGTGATGGAGTTGGCACGATTTCCCCTGCGAAAGAAGATCCTCCCGTGGAGGAAGCTTCCGCGGTAGGTCCCACAACAGACACCTGAGTAGATTTATCCACGGTCTCTGTGGCGACAGAGATGCTACCAACAGAATCTTGCATTGAGATTGTTTTATCTTTAGCAATACTTGTTGAATTAACGGCGCTGGAGGATACGCATATCCTATCATTCCGTCCCAAGGGATCGACAGAGCGTCTACTGCAAAAGCTCTTGGATCCGGACATGGAGACACATACGTCTGCAACTGATTGTTGAGATGTGTCGCAAATAAGTCTATCATTGGCCGTTCCCATTGGTAGCAAATCTGATTGAATACTTGTTTGTTGAGAGTCCACTCCGACGGCAACAAGCGACCCTTTCGTGAAAGGGAGTCTGCTAGCACATTCAGACGACCCGGTATGTGACGGATCGAAAGAAGAACGTGATGTTCTAACGCAAACAGAAGGATTCTTTCCGTTAGATTGAACAACGGAACTGAATGAGTGCCTCCCTGATTCCGTATATACGCCACTACTGTCGTATTGTCGGATAGGATTTGGACATGAGCATCGTGAATAATGTCCATCCAGTGACGTAACGCAAGCCAAATTGACATCATTTCCTTGATGTTTATGTGCTTGCACAGGAATTGCGGATCCCAAAGACCCTGGCATCTCGAATCCGTTGGGATCAATGAAGCACCCCAACCTGTTTGACTGGCATCCGTCATAATGGTAAAACTCGGATCCGGCAACTGCAGCGGAACTCCCTGAGTTAACCACTGAATGTTTGCCCAAGTCTGAATCTCTCGTTTCACTTGATCTGACAAGAGAACGTCTATGTCGAGCGAATGAATTTTCACACTCCAATTCTGAGTCAAGAAAATTTGGAGAGGACGCGTGCGTAACCGCCCCATCGGAATGAGATCCGCAGCGGCTCCGCACAGACCTATCAGTCTCATAAATTCTCTTGCCGTGACTTTGTCTGCGTGCAGACAATAGCGAGCGTAACAACTGACTAATTTCGCTCTGGTTAACGGCAGACGAACGAGATTGTTGTGCGCCTCGAAGCTCATTCCCAGACGTGTGAATGACTTGGACGGCACCAGATCCGACTTCTCCTCGTTTACTATAAAACCGAGACGTCGGAGCAATAGAAGTAGATTCTGAACATCGTTGCCGTACCTCTGAAGAATGTCGTCCAGGTAGGCCGTCGTTACCGCAGACGAATGAGCTCGGAAATAGATCATTACCGAGTTCATTACCCGAGTGAAAGCCCAGGGTGCTAGATTCAATCCGAAGCACATCGCCCGGAATTGATACACCACTCCTAGGACTGCGAAGCGTAGATACTTTCTGAATGTTGGATGTACCATGACGTGAAAGTACGCATCTTTGAGATCTATGCTCGTTGCATAATCGTTCACCCGAATACTCGCTCTGACCGACCGAATCGTCTCCATATAAAACTTCGGAGCGACGATCAGCTTGTTTATCCAGCTCAAATCTATGACTGGACGGAACGAGCCGTCTGGTTTCGGAACCAGAAACAGATGGCTGTAGAATCCCGGAGTCTCCTGGTTTTCTACGACCTCTACCGCATTCTTCATTGAAAGAGACTGCACCTCTGATAATAGAGCGTCTCTTTTCTGCGGATTTGACGGAAGTTGAGTGCATTTTGGACTTCGAGTTAATGGAGGCTTTCGTTTGAAGGATATCTTTAGACCTTCCGAAGTCACCCCTCTCACCCAAGGGTCGTCCGTAATCGACGCCCACTCTTGTGAAAAACTCGACAACCTTCCGCCAACCGGTACGCGATAGAGGTTTAAGCCATCACCTCCTGGACCTGCGAGGCCTGCGGTAGGAGAAACCACGTCCTCCACGACCCGCACCTCGTCCCGTCGACCTCGGGGCGTCCGACCGGTTGTCCCGGCCCGAAGGACGTCCCGAACGTGAGTCGCTACCTTGACGGTCTCTTGAATAAGACCAAGAGGATGCACCGGAACCTCTATAGGAACCTCTCTTGGGTGCATTAGACCCAGAAGTGCCTGTCTTACTCTTATCTGCCGTGTCCGACTTCTTAGAAGCAGATTTGAACAGCAGAGAATCCGAAGCTTTCTTTGTAATTTTATCGTAAATTGTAGAAAGCTTGCCGTCAAAGAGGAGTTCTCCGGAGACCGAAGCGACTCTGAGAGAGTTCTTCACCTTAGTATCCACGAGTGTGGAAGTAGCTAGGGCTGCGTCACGTCTAACCAACTCCAGGTTTGCCACTGAAAGGGCGGAGTTACACGTGGAATAAGCTACTGCCCTTGAAAGAAGTCTTAAAGAGGATTGTATATCCTGAAATTCTTTCCCTTGAAGGCGCAGTGATAACGCCTTAGTAAGGTGATCTGCGTAAGATAAGGCATCTAAACTGGCTCTGTTAGACGAAATAGTTGTTTCCAACACCGCGGTTGGAATAGACGCCGACGACGGTAATGATAACTCTAAGTCTTCCGCCTCGTCGTCCATACGCAGAGGAACTCTCGGGATACCCTGTCCTGCCGTGTCGAATTTATTCCTTGCATTAATGAAAGGCAGGTTGAGAGTATTGGCGGACAAGAAACCTGCTTTCCCCGTTTTGGAAGCAAGTTTGAATATAGAGTCATTCAATAATTCAAATGTTCTTGCAACATTATTGGACTGAGACGGAAACTCGGGAGCGATGTCCCTGAACCGCTCAAAGAAATCAGAGTCCAATGACGCTATAATTCTCTTGTCCGGAACCGCAGCAGTCTGGCCCGACGGAACAACTTGAGGGAGAAAGTGCCGAATGAAGTCCACGGCAGCTTTATGTTTTTCCGAAAGGGATAGCTCCAAGTCATCCGTATCCCCTTCACCATCCGGTCGGACCTCATGATGCTCCCAGTCGTCCGCCCCTGATGCTTCGGCGGAGCGTACCGACCCAGCGCCGTCGGATAATTCCCGATCCGACACCGTTTCTGTGGGATGCTGCGATAAGTTGCGCTATCTGCACAAGTACGTCCGACACCGAGGCCTGCGGAGGCGCAGTCTTTCGCTGCTTCGCCGAGGGCAGCTCCGCATCTGATGACTCCCGCATACTTTTCCTATGCGAACGTCCGGAGTCCATCGGCCTCGAGTCCCTGGCTACCGGATGGTGTGACCTGGTCGCCGAAGAATCCCTGATCGGCGAAGCTGGTAAAATATCGGCGGTCACGTAGCCAAGGTGCGGTCGTGTGCGCTGACGAGAGGAAGAAGCCTGAGCAGTCTCCGCGGACTGCCTATACAACGGAGCGTCCCGAGCGACGGACGTATGCTCCGCTTGCGACACATTTTGTACCACAACATCTGGTCCCAGATGTTGTTGTACGAGAGAGGGGCCTCTCTCGCTCGTGGCCCGGCTGGACCTGGACGAGCTAGGAACCGGACTCAAAGGCTTCCTCCGATCTTGCCAACTATCCGCCGTCACTGGGTGTGCACGTTGAATGTTTATAGTGCTCGCATCACCCAACATTTCCTCCTGGACCACATCGGACGAACCCGGCTGCCGAACCATTCGGTCAATGGACGCTACACCGGGCGAGCTAGCGGACGACATTTGTTTAATCTCCATGAGCACTTTTGCCGCTAGCTCTGTATTCATTTGTGACGACGGAAGCGCACTTGCGGAAGATAACATGGAAACATCACCCTGTTCTTGTTCCTCTGAAATAGAAACTGAGAGAGTAGAGTGACCTTGCGGAGAAAGAGCCGGCATAGCCCTTTCTCCACTAACAACATATCGTGACACACGTTTCCAATGTTTGTCATCCCAATATTGACATATAGAACAGGGATTAGTGCGAGAACACTGACTACAATTAATGCAATGATCATGAAAGTCAGAGGAAGATTTCTTCCTATTACAATTTGAACAATATCCTTTCATTGTGAAAAGTCAACAACAAGTCCTAGTTACTCGCACAAACCCCTGACACAAAGATACATAATAACATGATCCATTAATAATGAAAAAACAATTGCAAATCAAAATAATTTTTGAAAAATATTTTTTCAGCGAAGCCCAAGTTTCTGAAAAGTAACGTTGAGCCCTGATGGATCTGATGGCTAAGTGTGGTCAAAAATTTTAAATTTATATTAAATAATTAATGCAACACTTACGGATAATAAAAATGTATCTTATAGTGAGATAAACTACACCAAAGGCAAACAGCCCCCCTCAAAAGAGGCTGTTGCCAATGTAAACAAACAGTGTAAAACACCAGAAAACATGACTCCAGGCACTGACAAAACTGGCCCGAAATCAGTCATCAAAATTACACTCTATCTGATGCAAGACAGAGACTCCCAGGGGAGAATCTGCAGAACATCAGATGGAAGATGCAGAACACAATGTTTATACACCCATGGGTGAAAACGTAACTATGGGGAAAATAACAGAAAACATTCTGTAACCAAGCAACTCTCCCAAGAGAATTTAGAAATGATATTTCTCAAAAATATGCCAAAAGCATGGGAGAATTGCAAGGGGGGACTTAGAAGACCAGGGGAGAGGAAACACTGAATAAGCAGTGCAACTTTTTAGCAAGAATGACAACAAGAGGCCAATGCCTCGAAAATAGGCAACTTAACATAATTTCATAAAAAATTGTAAGTACAGCCCTGATTATTTTTTGTCACTCCTTTTTCCTCTCCTCCTTCTATATCCTCCTTAGAATCACCATTTCTCCAATAATTACGTGTCTGGCATCCTTTAAACTGAGATTTACAAGCACAAAGATCAGTGAGATGTTGACTGATGAAGGGCCAAACAGAGAATGATAATTGGCGCCAATTTCGGAACGTCCTTGACACTGCGCATGCGCAGTAGGGGCGAAGTATGGAGGTCCTATAGGACATGATTTCTTTTGGTTTTGGATGCAAATTTTGGGGATTGGGGGGCAAAATTTGTGTTTGGCCCTGGATTTTTTAGAGTTAGCACCAGCTAAGTCTGGGTCATTGGTACAGTATAAAAATATAGAAATTTTGGGCGGGGCGAAAATTCTTGCCCTTTCCATAACGAAGGCAAATATAGATCCTCGAACTTCTCTTGCACAAATCTGAGTCTACACCTCAAAAGGAAGCTGCACACCAAATATCAAGTCTCTGCTACTGCTGGTTCATGAGAAGAAGATTTTTTAAAGTTTAAGCACACTTTTTGGGTGTGGCCCTTCTGAGGGGCAAGACAACTTGATTTGAACAAAATCAAAATGCAATGTCATAACAAACTATTATCTCAAATTTCAATTAAATTGGTTCAGTGGTTTTGAAGGAGAAGACACAAACACCATGTTTACGCACAGCTGACGACTGACGGTGAGTGATCACTATAGGTCGCCTGACGTTCAGTGAGGTGAGCTAAAAAATACTTGTGTTACAAATCACTTTAGGAAAATAAATTTTGCACTCTATGAAAAAGTTCTGTCGACAAAAGTAAAATTCCTCCATCAGTGGTTTTTACTCAAGTGATGACTGCCTCTATGGACTTTTTCAAGGCTAGTTTTATAGGACGGCTGTGGTAAATATTCTGGAATATTGCCCATAGCTTCAACGGTAAAGTGATACTTTGCAATAAAAGTTGTAAAATAATGACAAATTGCCATATCAATAAGGCTATTAAAAAAAAAATTATTGTTTCTCAGGAATCTCCCTCGTCATAGAAAATCTGCCTAATCACCTTTTTTTCACCAGGAAATCTCTTCTATGAAACTATTTTGCACTTGTGGGACAAATATTTAACCAACTATACCTTGTAAAAAAAAGCCTCCCTCCCTCATCATAAAATTAAGGAAATATTGCCTGAGAAACAAAAAAAGAATTTTTTATTGACCTTTATTGGCCTAAATTAACTCCATTCTACCCTCTCCCAGTAAAAAAGAATTTCACAGATATATTTTATTATTACCAGGTATATGGAATAACAGTACCTGAAAGAGATCATATTTTCCTCCAATAATCACAAGTGGTATCAAAAATGGTTCCATCATATTCTTGTCCTAGAAAAAATAAAAGAATTGGTTTCTATTCACCTGCCATTAGCAAATAATTCAGAGTGTTGAAATGAACTTTTTCACAAATTAAATAACTTCAATATTCACAATAGCACTCTACTGAACATGACTCACACAAAACAACTTTTATTTTTGTTGAAAAGAAAGCTTGTCATTCATTAATGTTTTGACTTTTCAGTGATTATTAATGATGTTTTGAGTGATATGACTTTAAATACTAATCTATACCTACAAATACGAAAGTTTAAAATAAGCCAAAAACTGGGCCAAGTGCAACTGGCACACACCCAGTTGGGGGACACTCTTTTCTGTACGGCTTCCAGTACCATTGCACAGACGTATAACCAATGTGTCATTCTATTTGAATCTGCAACATTGGAGTTATGTGATCAGCAGGAAGAAAGGTTTCTTACCCGAAAAAGAAGACGGGAGGGCCTCCAGGTAGACAATTGTGGTAGGTTTTATAAGAAAGGAAATTTACTATAAAATTTAAATTTCTTATTAACCTACACACAATTGTTTACTACACGCAGAATAGACAATAGGAGGCAGGAATCACATAACCAGCCCTCACATAACCCAACTGTGCTGGAGCCGTGGACAGAAGAGTTCCCAAGGCCTATAGAGCCAACGCATCAGAAACTCCAAAATAGAAAAAAAATGACAGATGAGGAGTATGGCCAGGTCTGACACACAGACAGAAAGGACAGTAACAAAACACAAGGATTAGAAAAGGCAAACAGTTAGGGTTGATAACAGCCTGAGCAGAAGAAAGAGGTCTAAGAGAAAAAATGTTCTCAGATTGCTCCCACAACTGATGCAGATAAAAGGAGGAGGAAGTAAAAGCATTTCTCCAGTAGGCTGCCTGCATAATGTCTGACAACTTGCTGGAGTCAGCATAAGCCAATGAGGTAGGCAATCATGCACCTCTTGGGCAGAAATAGAATTGGTAATACAATCATCCCTCGCCAAACGAGCGTATGACATTCTAATAGCAAGACAAATCCATCTAGAGATGGACCGAGGAAAGATCTTCTGTCAACCAGGAATCAGGGACAAAAAGAATCACCTCCTATCTTTTCTAATAAACTGCGTCGGTTCGGGGTAAATGCGGACTGACACACACCGGACAGAGCAAAGGGCAACTACCATCAACAGAAGGAAGAGCCCTGACACAAATAGGAGGTGAAGATGTTTCTGGTATCTGATTCTTGGCTAAAAAAGAGCAATCAGTGGTAAAAGTAACACAGTTGGCAGAGATCCTAAAAAAGGCTAGATCAACCGAGAGAGTGTCTCCTGGCTGAGGCAAGAGCCATCAGAAAAGCCGTCTTGTATGTGAGAAAACACATATCCAACTGGGATAATGGTTCGAACAGCGCCAACCCCCCACCCACCCACTCCCCCGCCAAAGAAAAACAGCACCCAAGAAACATTCCATCTTGAGGCAGCCACAAAACTGTAGGCCTTTGCAAAGAAAAATTTTGAATGAACTTGGAGATGTGTGGATTAGTGACGATATGACATTTTCCCACATATGAAAAGGTCTCCAAAAGCATAGACCTGTACCCCTTGATGGAAACAGGCTGGAGACCTCAAGAATCAAACAGATAGACCAGACACTCGGCAATCTGAACAATCGAACGATTGGCATAATCAACCAAGTGATCAGCACACCAATAACAGAAAGCCTAAACAAGTGGAGTGTTGCCTTGAAGAAGAAATGCACACCACTATTCGTCTCGAAAAACTTTATGGAGGAGGCTGGAAAGGACAAAAGATATGCGTGAAGGCCCAATGATGTTGGGTTGTCATGAAACCGCCTCGGGTGACCCTGACAAAGAGATTGTCGCGTAGAGGGAGTCATACCAGAACTGTCGCCAACAGAGGGTGGAGCTGATTGATTCACACCCGCTGAGGCGACAGGGGAGTGATCAGAATGATTCGACAACTGAAGGTTCGTATCTTGGCTAGAACCTGAGGCAGAAATGGAATTGGTAGGAAGGTGGAGCCGACTAGCTGTTCCAATTGAGTGACAGAACTGCTAGTGTCAATGACAATAGCCAGAGTATCTGGACACAGGGACATGAAAGTATTCACCTAATGGCTCCAATGGGTCACAAACAGATCGATGTAGGGGTGACCCCAGAGATTGCAAAGCGACTGCATCACTGCTCTGTGAAGCATCTACTCTGTGGAAATGACCCGCCCCATCGGGACAAGGAGTCGGCCAAGACATTCAGATGATCGGGAATGTGTCGAACCACACCAGAGTTGATGTCCAGAGTGAGCAGTCGAAGATCCCGAGCTAATTCGTACATGGGAACCGAGTGTGTGCTATACTGGTTCCAAATGTAAGCTACCACAGTTGAATTGACGGACAAGAGGAGGACCTGACGATTTGAAAGGTGGGGATCCACGGCTGGAAACTCAGAAGAAGAGCAAGAAGCTCCTCCTGGTTGATGTGAAAAGCTGCCTGATCCTGGTCCCAAACACCGTGAATGAAAAGACCTAGAGGATCCAACATCACGCCCCATCCGAGATCGCTGACATCACCCGTCAGAACACAATCAGACTTGGGCAAATCCAACAGAACTCCCTGTGAAATCCACTGAACATCTATCCAGGGAATAAGGTTATGACTGAGAGATGCTGGTTGCATCGAGATTCGGCCTCGAATGGCTTTGCAGAAAGTGTTGGAGAGGTCCGACATGCAGCTGACCTAAAGGAATGAGATCTGTCACTGAACCACAAAGACCGAGTAGCTGGAGAACACTCTGGGCTGTCCCAGATGTGGACTGGGTCAGAGTCATGGCAAAAGCAGAGGGAATCACTGATGTCACCCGGGGAACAGCTGCAGTATTCATATGAGTACGGAAGTCCATCCCCAGATGACAAAACGACTGAGAAGGAACTAAGTTCGATTTCTCCTGATGGACTCTGAACCCTAGCGACGATAGCAGGTTCAACAGAGTGTGGACATCAGACTCCAGAAGAACAGCATGGGAGTGTCTCTGGAGGATGCTGTCCAGATAAGCCAAAGTGGTCACCATGGACTGAGTGCAATGGAAAGCTAGCACATGCGACATCAGTCGGGTGAAGGCCCAAGGAGAGAGACTGAGGCCAAAAGGCATGGCCTTGAACTGGTAAAGTTGCCCCAGAAAAGTGGACCAGAGATATTTCCGCAATGTCTGATGAATAGGCACATGAAAAAAGCATCTCGCAGATCAATGCTGGAAGGAAAGTATCACTGGTGAATGGAGCGATGAAATAGACCTGAAAGTCTCCATGCTGAACTTGGGAGCAATGATAGACTGGTTCAGGATACTCAGATCGATAAGCGGTCTGAGCCGGCTGTACTTTTTCGGCACCAAGAACAGGCAGGAATAAACAACCCACTGAATGTTCTTGATGACCTCGATCGTCCCCTTTGCCAGGAGAGGGGTGCCTCCAAAAGGATATGTGCAGGTCTGCAAACTCCGATATCCTTTCTCCAACCTGGGATGAATCGAGGTGAGAACCTTAATACCGAGCCCCGGCAAGGCCCATGAGAGGAGAAACCACCCCCTCTACTAGTCGAAGGGTCCTGAGACCTCCCTCTGTTCTGCCGCCATTTACCATTACCGTGTAAGAGGAAGTAGGAGGATCAGCTTTTGGCTTCGCATCAGACGAAGCAGAAGTGCATTTGTTCAGCTTGGAACAGCCACAACTGATCCTTGGAATGACATCCCGGACCATACCACAGAATCGTGGAACAGATGCGTACCCACCAAAGAAGTGGATCGAAGAGCAGGATGCTGCACTTCAGGAAGGGAACTGCTAGTGTCAAGCACAGCATCCCAGCGAACTAATTCCAGACTAGCCTCACCTCATTTCGGACAGGCAGGTGTGTAAGTAAGGTTCATGAGCACCTTGGAAAGCACACACACAATGGAGCCTGGATGTCATCAAACTTATCTGGAGGCAGATAAGCTGCTAAGACAGAGACAACATGATCCAAGAGAGATAGTATGCCCAGCATCTCTCTGGATAAGGCGAACAGGGACTCCAAAGTTGCCATCTGAACCACTGCAGACTTGGGCTTGGAAAGCCCAAGGGAGGAGGAGTCCTGATCCTAGATCATCAAAGTCTGGCAGACTGAAGGATTAGCTGAATCGTAAGAACGATAACTCCCAGGGGCAAAAAGGTTAGCCCTAGTGAAGACCGATGTCTTAAAAGCCTTGGAACTCAGCTTAGAGTCCAAGACAGCAAAAAGCCTCAACCACTTACACCAACTGGTACGGTCGAAGGTCGAAAGCACCCAGAAGCAGGTTGCTCCACAGGCTACAAGAGAAGGACCAACGATCGCAGCCTGGCTGAAACCTCCAGCTGGTCGGACAGTTTAAGTTCCAGAAGGAACTCAAAAACAAAGTCGAGAGCTGCTCCCAAATCAGAAAACTGATGGCTCTCAATGCAGGTGTGTCAGACCCAGATCCTGAGTCGGAAGATACGTAGCCCATCTCGGGAATACTAGACGAAGCCTCCCGTAGTGTAAGAACACCAGCAGGATCAGAAAGCGGCCTGCTTCCAATCCCAGGAGTTGGTGCTGCCGAGGGTGCCCGGAAACCATTAGTAGCCTTGCTGGAGGCAACAGGAAGGCTCTTGGAAAGAACCTGTGTGAGCAAGGAGCGGGCCTCCCTTAGCACACAACCTGAATCTGCCGGTCCGACATGGGAAGGACCAGGCAAAGTGGTTTCATGTCTGACCCTTTTAACCAGTAGAAAAAAACCTGACACAGAACAATGGGTTGCAGCTGAAGCATCCGAAGGCAGATGCTGATAGGGGTATGAAATACCCGGAGGATCTGAAGAGCAGGAACTTGGGAGAGTAGATGCGGACCTCTGAGGGACAGATGGTCCAGACTGCACAGATTGTGCTGGTCCTGCTAAACTGGCCAAAGGGCCAGAATGTGTGGGCCGAAACAGAGTCCATGGTGACCCCCTCCAAGGACATCAGAATCCAAATCAAGACCTGCTTGGTCCGATGGCTGGGAGAACAAAGCAGAAGGACTGGCTGGCAACCCCTTTCGACTTCGCCAAGTTGAAGTCAGGGAAGATTGAGGCCAATATCCCATGTACAAAGGACCAGATGCCTGTAACGATAAGCCAAGGCTGGCTGAAACAGAGACCGAAGATATCACTGATGGAGCAGGAGTGGATACATCGGTAGCTGTTGACAAAGGCAGAAAAGCAGAGAGAGCAACCAAGCTCAGCTTCAAATGAGTCACAACCCTAGTGACAGCCTCAGATGTTGACTGGAAGGGGACAATAGTTCCAGAACCAGGCATCTCATCGACAGAAACATCAGCTGCTACCACGACATCCACCGCCAAAAAAGACTGAAATCCCCACAGAGAAGGTTGAACTCTCTCCAGAGAGGGTCAGTTTGGGAGGCCCCAAATGACTGTGTTCCCCTTTTCCACATGTGTGGAAGGAATGGCCACATGCACATACTACACAATTGACTGAAGCCCAAAAGGTGGAAGACCAAGAACCACAGCCCACATGGTCTTTCAGCATATGAGAACAATGTGGATGGGAAGGTGAGCTCAAAGTAAAAATAAATCAGGACACCCCCAGTTATCAGAAGAAGGTGGGAGGAAACTATGGCCCAATGGGAACACAAAAACACCCCAACAGCCAAAAGGGGAAAAACTGGCAGAAATTCAACCCTCAACAGAGGGGAGAAATGCTGCCACAACAGCCCCTGCTGACACTTAACTCTAATAAAAGCAGTACCCATAGGGTAAGCATTAATGAATAAATCGTGTGCGAAATCGGTACAGAGGAAAAATATATATAACAAAAAATATGGGGAATAATCGAGAGAATATACAAAAACACAGCTCTGTATGTCTGGATGGTGAAGCAACAGCTATGAGTACACAATTCAGAACAGGAACATCATGAATATCGAGTCAATAGGTTTCACTGAGAGCAACACAAAAATGCATCTCCACAAGATATGGCAGAAGAAAAAAGAAAGACACACTGGTTATACATCTGCAATCTGGTACTGGAAGCCGTGGATTGGTACAGAGGAGAGTGTCCCCTACTGGATCACTCTTCCAGTCGCACCTGGTCCAGTTTTTGGCTTATTTTTTCTTGGTGCTTTTGCACCACCTTTTCTTCTTTCCTAAATTGCTTGGGAAAGAACCAAAAATAGAGAGTATACTTCCGAGTTAAGGACTTCCACTGTAGTGCAAGCCTGTTGTAAACAATTGTGAGTAGGTTGATAAATGTTGACTAATGCCCTCTTGGTTAAAGGTTCAGGAAGGCATCTGCCCCCATAGTATAACATTCATTTCCTTATGTTGGAAAACTTGTACCACACCACAGGTTTTGCTCATCATCCTTTGGGAGCTGCCGACCATTAAAGATTTTTTTCTGAGTTTCTGTGACAAACTCTATTATATGACAGCAAATACTTTAACACCCAATCAAGAAGAGATCCTGTGGACAACAGTCAAAATACCTTGGCAGTGGTTTCTAGTCAAGTCTTGGCTGCCTTTAGGGGAGGCCAAGACTTGGCTAGAAGACTGCCAAGTCTCTAGGCTCACAATGAGTGGTGTTTAGAAAAAATTCTTGAAAATGTTCTAGACCTCCAATGGTTAAATGAGACTATGCATGTTTCCATTAGATTTACTGTGTGAACATGTAATTTAGAATCCTTTTATAATTAATCAAGTTAATTCTCTGCAGGCATGGTCCGCTCTCCTTATTTTCAAATGAAGTAGGCCTTAAAGGGAAAGGGCAATCACTCCCCTCAAAATGACAGGTGAAACAGAGAGGATCTTCATCTCAAATTCTATGAAGGTGCAACATAGTTACGCTCAGCAAAACCAAACTCATTAACTCTTAATCTGCTGAGTATTTTTTAAAGTTTTTTTTATAAAATCTAGTCGTGGCTGCCACGACTAGATTTTAAGAAAATCTTGGAAATCTAACTCAAGAAATCATGATTTAATTTACAGAGGTAAATTTAATTAAAAATGCCCATATTTTACTTAATCTAGTGTCAAGATATTTGCTGTTCATGGCAGTAGGAATATTTTTGATGTCGTATTTTTAGATGCAGATCTGATAAAATATTTCTGCACAGGTGTGATGTTAACCACATCAAAACATACTGGATTATCTATTCCAATTCTCTGATATGCATTTGCCTTCAGTTTCTCCCTAATCTTCGGATCAGATGGCTTCATTTCTGCAATAATAGTCTCTATCCGGGATCTGGCAGCATTAAGCATAGACTCAAGCGTAAACCAAAGTTCATTAGGAGCTGATAGATCAACAGAGATAAATAAGGAACAGTTCCTGGAAGAGACAAAAAGACCATAAACTCTCAATAGTTCTCTTGACAAATAAGATAAACAGATACAAGACTCATCATATTTAATTATTATTATTATTCATATTCATATTATTTATTTGCAGTCAGTATACTTACATTATTTTATAAATGTTTTGTTAACATTTTATGGGAAAGTGACTTCAACCACTCGTCAATAAACAGTAACAACAACAATAAATCCATACCAACAAAATATTATTCACTTCCCACAGGTCTTTCAATTGATCTAATTTTGGGACACTGCAAACTTGCCAAATCAGCTACTGTGCAGCTCCACTGGAAAGTTTTTTTTTCAACACTGTCTGTCGGGAATGTAATTTCTTGGTTTCTTTGGGCTGTATTGGTGTGTCAGAATATCTATGGAGCCTTAATCCAATTCTGATCAGTTTCTCCTGCCACAGTGCAGGTGTCTCAATATACTGTCTCTGGGCATCTGTGGGTAAACTTTAAGTTAAATTATAAGTGCCTTAGCAATTGTTTCTAGACAAGTCTTGGCTGCCTACATAGGCAGCCAAGACTTGTCTAGAAACAACTGTAAAGCCACAGGGTATAGACCATCATTGAGTAGTAAAAATGTATACAGATATCTAGGCCTTAGTGGGTGAAATCATTTGAACAAAAATCAACAAAAAAGGATAAAAAACAAACCATTCTATGTGTTATCCCTTCTAATTTGGGAATATCCCTGTAATTTGGGGATACTGGTTACCAGTGTGAGTTTGACAGAATTTAAAGGCCTGCCTCCAGCTAAACAATAACACTTTGGCCAGCTATTGATTTGTCATGGTTCTTAGATGGGGACTCCATTATTATCCCTGTGCTCACTCGCCTCTGCCTCTTCTCTCCTCCCTGCACTCTGAGATGAATTGTTTGCTGAAATACCACTTTTTCCAGTTCTTAGTTTCACTGATAAGCATAGTCACCTAATCTTATTCTACTTGGCTGATATTCTGGACATGCTCAGAGAAAGAGTTACTGGGTCTTGCACCCAAGTTACACATCTGGCATACCTTGTCACAGTCTTTCCCAATTTGCCCCTAAACTTCATTGCCCTTGATTGAAATCTGAACAGCAGTAAGCACCCCAGACCCAATGTGGCATTCACCACGTACAAATCCTGGCTACTCTTTATTCCAAAAACCAACCAAAGATTGGTTTGCTCTGAGCCTCTCTCTTCAATGTTGGTTACAATTCTCCATGACCCTCTCTCTACGTCTGAGATCTTTAAAGAGTAGATCTTCATCAATATCTCACTTGCCCTATCCATCCAGTCTGGATATCATTATTTATTTATTCAGTGGTGTTTAAGGTCACATATTTCTGCACAATAGCTAATCATGACCATGACAGTTTTACGGGTGGAGGAAGCCGGAGTACCCAGAGAGAACCAGCGTTCAATAGCGAGCAAATGTCAGCTCCCCAACATACCAACTCCATACAAGCAGGATTAGCATTGGTTGAAGACGGGTGCACCATCAACATGCAGTACGCCTTAGTACACGTCACCATGCCCCCGTCTGGATATCAGGAGTCCAAATTATTCTGGAATGTATGAGGGATATAGACATTTATCATGGCACCTATAATTTACCAATACTGCACAGATGTGCACTTGTAACATATTATAGGTCAGTAATATTATAATACTTTGACCTCATAGAGCTGAAGAATTAAATTATTACAGACTCCCTCTACTGACCACTGTTTATCAAGTTGTTGGCAAATCAACAGCAAACTTCTTTAAGCAAATAATTATAAATACAGTGTTAAAGGTATTATTTTACTGAAACAGCACTCTTCCAACCAAACCAATTAAATATTATTCAAAGCAACTTTACAATCAAATTTTTAATGAAGGTTCAATAGTCCTTGCAGTAAGAAAGGTGAAGTTGAGTGATTTACCACTTACCTCAAACTTTCTTACAATCACTGCACCAAAAGTTAAATAGTGTCTATATAGTTAATGGTGCATAAATAAGTGCAGAGTTGTGAAGTTTTTTCTAGACACAGCTTCTTATCAATCAAAGTTTCTGTCAAACTAACTTGTGGCATGGGTCTTGATAGGATTGTTCAGTCTCAGATTGGGGTGTAATGACTGATTGAGGTAAGTTATTCTACTACTCAGGTAATCATTGGAATCTCATCATTTGTCCAATGTTGTTATGTATGGCTCTAAATATACAAATATTTTCTGAGTCTATTTTTGTTTCATTTCCCGACAAGATAATGCTAATTTCTTCACCAGCATAATACCCTGGAATGATAGGGTTGTTCATTTTAAGAATGTTTTTCAGTACCTGTAGAGATTCACAGCTTCTCCTATTTATATCCATATCATTCCAGAGTTTTACAGCAGATGGCAAAAAAGAATCATAATAAAGTTCAGTCCTACATTGTATTTCACAAAGGTTATTTGATGAACAAAGTGGATAATTTGTATATTCCGACACTTGGGGCAGAATCAATGTGTGAGATAATGAGGCACATTACCAGACATAATTTTAAACATAGTAACTATTTTGTGTCTTTTTCTGCACTCTAGTAATGTAATAAAACCAGTTTTGTGATATATATGCTCATGGCTTGTGCCCCTGGGAATATGGCATATTGTTCGAAGGGCGTCAAGTTGTAAAGCTTTGAGTTCATCTAGTTTACATTTTGGACAGTTATCCCAAATAATACTGGCATAGTCAAGAAGTGGGAGTATGAAATGAATATACAGAGTTTTCAAAGCTGACCTGGACAATTTATATTTTAAACTAGTAGTTTATCATTGGACTGACTTTATCAATGATATAATCTACATGATTACCCCAAGATCCCGAGTTTTGAAACGTTTGTCCCAGATGTTTGTGTACGTTAACTTCTGTTATAAGAGAACCATTTAAATAGAGTTGCGGCTTCGAATTTGTATTATTTTTTCTTGTAAAGTTGAGGGTTAGTGTTTTGCTTGGGTTAAAAGTCACCTGCCAAGTATCTGCCCATAAACCAATTCGTTCCATGTCACCGTTCAATATATTTGCTGCCTCTTCATCCTCTACAAGAACAAATAAGGACATGTCGTCTGCATACAATCATATTCGATTGGATATCATGCACAATATCATTTATGTAAATATTGAAAAGAAGAGGTCCTAAAACAGATCCTTGGGGAACTCCAGCAAGTATTACATTTTTTGTGGAGCTCTTTCCATTAATGACAACTGTTTGTGTACAATCAGTCAAATAACTTTCAAACCACATTAAAAGTACATCCTTACCTCAATAGCATCCAGTTTGTGTAGCAGACCACCATGTCAAACTCCATCAAACACTTTGCTTATGTCACAAAACACAAAATGGACTTTGAATCTTTATCCAGTGCAGATTTTATATAATTGTCTATAGAGATTAATTGAAATACTGTACTATCTCCCGGCCTGAAACCATACTGAAGGTCAGTAAGGTGGTTGTTATCAACAAGAAATCTATATATGCAATTGAAAACTATCTTTTCTAGTACCTTACTAATACAACTAGTCAACGACATGGGGCGGTAATTCGTTTTGCGATATTTTTTTATGGATTTGGTATAACATTTACATGTTTCCAGTATTTGGGAAAGACTCCACTTGACAAAGACAGGTTTGGGGGAGTGATGAGACAATTAAGGTCAGCTGTGTACCAATCCTTGATACACGTTTAAAGTGGATGTTAGATGAGGGCAAGTGACCACTCACCATAAAATACAAGACCTGGTTCAATATTCTGCTGTGTGCTATATTCTATTTGAATGAGGTACACTTAATCTGAAAGACTCATTAGCATTCCCACTAGGTTCAAAATGAGCAACTTACACATAGCATGATATCTGGAGGAAACTGTTTGTTATGGGATTAGCATGTAATGCACAGATATCAGATACCATTGCTCATGGTTATCATGTTTTGTATGTTCCTGACCTCATCATGTGCTTTGTGTCCTTGGGAATGACACTCAATACAAACCTCCCAAGTGAAAGCATGGTTGCACCATGTACTAAGTCAGACTGCACCTGCCTTCAACTAAGGCATGTGCTGGCTTAGCACATTGTGTAGTCCGATAGTTACGCCTGTCTGCTGCGTGAATCCATCTGGGTATTCCACCTTACACCACCCATAAAACTATTCAACACAATATTACCCTGGCTGCCAAATGAGTTATTAACCCTTTACACAATGCACATGATATCAAAATTTATTATTTTAATTATGGATTTTTCAAATTAAAAAAAAAATTTCAACAAAACCATATCATGTGAGTGGTCACGTGATATGGTTTGTAGAATTTTTTTGAAAAATATTGTTTTTTCAACTGCTCACTTTGTAAATGACAAAGATGGATGCAGTTGTTTTGTTAGGTAAAGGGTTAAACCTCAATTAAATAAACAATATTAAATCTCATAGTAACACTCATTTTGCCTCTCCACTGTCAGAATACTACAAATCTAAACCTGCAGTCAGTTTAATTCACTTCTTGTTCAGATAACCCACTTGAGTGTTTAACCCTTAAGGGCCTAATTTCGACTTTATAACTTTTTAATGCAAAGGAAAAAGTGCCCCCAACATGCATTGTTTGGGTAAACTCAATTTTGTTTTCTAAGTACATTGTCAGTTGTTTCTAGGCAAGTCTTGACTGCCTCTGTAGGCAGCCAAGACTTGACTAGAAACAACTGCAAACCCACAGGAGGTAGACTTTGAATGTGTAGTGAAAATGTATAAAAAAAATCTCCAGGCCCCCCAAGGGTTAATATGACAGTTCCACATAAGATTCAACTTACATTATTGTATCAGGGTTCAGAGGAATATCCATCAATTTAGATAACCAGGTTCCACCACCTAACTCCCAGATATGTCCCACATCTTTTGCCTGAAAGCATAGAACAAAAAACTGAAGAAAATACCCCATAATTAAATAATAATAATCAAATACAGAATCATAAATCATAATCATCTATCTATCCATCACTGTAAAGATTCCGGAAACATTGGAAATACTTGTCTACAATAGTAAATGCATGGTACTAAGTTATTCACAACAAATTTGGTCTTTTCTGATCTCATTTTATTGCTGCATTTGAAGTATTTTTTATGATGCAACATAGAACTCAATGATAAATAAAATACTTGAGACATGGTTTTATTAGCAATTCAATTTTGTTGAGATGTCTTTTAGGAGGACCAGTTTACTGAAGAACTACTTAAAACTACACAATAAAAACTAAACTAGATAGCTCCACTGGGTGTCACGTTTTAGTGGGAGCTGAATACAAGACAAGAATCCAAGTCTTATTTATTTATTGGTGTTTAAGGTCACATATTTCTGTAGAATGAAATCCAAGTCTTACTGCTTGTGACCTTAACCTTCATGAAATGACAATGATGCAACCGTCATCACAACATAGAACTCAATGATAAATATAGTTCTTGAGACATGGTTTTATTAGCAATTCAGTTTTGTTGAGATGTCATTTAGGAGAACCAGTTTACTGAAGAACTATTTTTGAAACTATACAATAGGCAGCTATGCCTAGATAGCTCCGCCGAGGGCCAATTCTTAGGGGAAGCTGAATACAAGACAAGAATCTAAGTGTTACTGCTTGTGACCTTAACCTTCAGGATATGACAATGGGTCAAAGTAATGACACAAGGTGAGGTTATAGGTAACAATGGAGTGAAGTATGAACAAGATCTGTCACACAGATTCAATTATACAGACCAGACAAGGGCCGCATAACAACATCAAAGACTTGTTGTCGTGTGACGTTAACCATGATGGTATGATCTTGGATCAAAGTCACCACTCACTTTTGTCCCATGAGAAATAATTGTACCACAACTATGAATAAGATCTGTCAATCATACAAAGTTTTATGAACAAGACAAGGGTTGTATAACAATATAAGTGTTGCTGCCTGTAACCTCAACCTTGATATGACCTTGGATCAAAGTCATAACACACCTTTGAGTCATGAGTAATGATTGTACCAACTATGAATAAGATCTGTCAATCACACAAAGTTATATGGCCCAGATAAAGGCTGTATAACAATATCCAAGTTTTGCTGTCTGTGACCTTAACTTTGGTGATATGACCTTGGATCAATGTTGAGACACACCTTTGAGTCACAAGTAATAATCGTACCAAGTATGAACAAGATTTGCCAATTAGATAAAATTATATGGACCGGACAAACAAAATGTTGTTGAAGGATAGACAGGCGATGGATGGATGGACAGACAGGCGGATGAGGGACAACTTAGCATTAGAAAAGCTCCACTGACATTCTGTCACGTGGAGCTAATATTCTGTGGTTAAGAAATTATGGCCGGACAAACAAATGTCAAAGTTTTTTTAAGTGTCACCTTATCATAGGGCATGTGACCTTGATGGTCACATACCATATAATAATTTGCAACTCACTGTCTTATGATATTACATATTGGTATAAATTTTCCTTAAAAAATATTCAGTGGTTAAGAAATTACGGCCCGGACAAATAAATGTCAAAGTTTTTCTAAGTGTCACCTTATCATAGGGCCTGTGACCTTGATGGGCACGTACCATATTATAATTCGAGACACACTGTCTTTTGATATTACAAACTGGTAAAAAGTTTCAACAAAAAATATTCAGGGGTTAAAAAATTATGATCCGGACAAACAAATGTCAAAGTTTTTCTAAGTGTGATCTTGACCTTGAGAAGCACATACCATATTATAGTTCATGACACACTGCCTTTTGATATTACATATTGGTATAAAGTTTCATTAAAAAATATTCAGCGATTAAGAAATTATGACCCAGACAAACAAATGTCAAAATTTTTCAAAGTGTCGCCTTATCATAGAGCCTGTGACCTTGACCTTGAGGAGCACATACCATATTATAATTTGAGACAGACTGTCTTTTGATATTACATATTAGTATAAAGTTTTCATTAAGAAATATTCAGCAATTAAGAAATTATGGCCCAGACAAACAAATGTCCAAGTTTTTCTAAGTGTCACCTTATCATAGGGCCTGTGACCTTGACCTTGAGGGGCACATACCATATTATAATGCGCAACACACCGTCTTTTGATATTACATGTTGGTATAAAGTTTCATTTAAAAATATTCAGCGGTTAAGAAATTAAATGTTGATGACAGATGGATGGACAGACGCACGGACGGGCATGTTCGAACAACCTCTAATAAGTCATTTCTTTGGAAATTTTTGGGGGGAATAGACATGGTTAGATCTCCCAAGATAAACCTGAAGAAGGAGCAATGCTAACCCCAGCTGTTAATTGACCATAAACCTTAACATAAACCCTAAAAAATCGCTACAAATCAATTCTTACCTCATAAATCTCATATTTTAGACATTAACCTCATAATATTTGTACGTAAGCTCATAATCTGGAAGTAAGCTCATAATGCCTGTCCGAAAAAACAAACTCATAAGTCCCGTATTATTGCCCGGACGGACGGATGGAGGGATTGATGGATGGCTGGACAGAGGACGGCAGACAACTTAGCATCAGAAAAGCACCGCTGACTTTGTCAGGCGGAGCTAAAAAGCTGGCTGAAGATAAAAAATTTATTGAACAATATTAATGGACATGAGTTTTACAGAGCATTGCACTGGCAACAAGAAATTCCCTAAGTGTATTCCAAATTTCTAACAAATAAAACCTCTGAATATCAATATGTAACAGGGGCAGATTCAAGAATTTGGAATGTGGGTGGGTGGGGGGTGGGGAGTGGGGGGAGGGGCAAATTAACCATATGATGCGAAGCAAAATCGGAGCCACAAGGCGGCGAGTAGGGGATATGCGTAAGAGGGGTTGTCTCCCCCTCTCGCCGGTGGGGATCCAGACAAAATTTCACAAAAATTGCACCAAAAACAAGCATTTTCCTCAACTCTGACCTCTCATTCGGATAGTAAATGCTGTATTATGACATGGCTCTGGCAAAAAATGGGGGGGGGGGGGGGGGGCATGCACCAGGGGTGCCCCCTCCACCCCCCAGGATCCACCCTTGTGTAGTAGTGACATTATCACTATAGTGCTTCCTATTGTAGTCTTGACTGCCTATATCAACTACAACGACTTAAAGATTAACCCATTACCTAAAATGAATAGAAGACAACACTTATAAAAAATGTTCTTGAATAACTAAAACAAAATTTATTCTTTGCCTCAAAACATAGCTAATGTGCCCTCATTTGAATGAGTTTGGTGACCCCAATTTCAGTGAGGGATCATAACTTGTATCAAGGAGGCAAAAAGTAGAATAAAATTTTAATGGCGATTTTTGTAATAAGTGCTGATCATTTATAGCTATTAGAATGGGTAAAGGAGTGACTGATTCAATGCTAGAAGTTCAAATCTCTAGGCTGTTAAAAAGTACTTGAAGACCATACCTAGGCTTTTTATCATTCATCTATTTGATATTTTCTTGGATAAATTCAAGTTTCTGTGAATAAAATGTTTTTTCCTTCCATTTATTTGTTCCTCAACTAATTGTCTTGAACCAGTGCTAATTGCAAAGAAGATCTTTTCTATTTCCCAAAATACAACTTAAAACAATGCCATACACATGACACATTGAAAAAGTAAAAATGTTTCCAATGATTGTTTTAAATCAGTTAAACACTGTAGCAAATAACCTTTCATGTAACATAATCCCAGACTCATCTTGCACCAGTCATTCAAAAACTGCCATTAAAATTTTATTATTTTTTCAACTTTTTCTGCCAAAAGGTAGGTAGCTCATGACCTATCAATTCAACAAGTTCACTTCAAAGTCATAAGCCATATTTTTGGGAGCAGAAATGGAATTTTGGGGGGTTATTCAAGAAAGTTTTTGTTAATATTATCTTCTAGTCAAGCTAGCTTAACCCTTAGGGGCCGGGACAATTGTCCTAAATTCACACCTGATCATAGACTTTACACATCCCATGGTTTAGCAGTGATTTGTAGCCTAGTCTTGGCTGCCTGTTAAGTCCAGTGGCTTAGCAGTGATTTGTAGTCTAGTCTTGGATGCCTGTTGAGGCAGCCAAGACTAGACTTAGAACCACTATCTTGTCAATTTGTCGTTTGGCAGCATTACCTCCTCATGATGGCACGTTGAAGGCATCTGATATGAGACCGTAAAAGTCGGAAATAAGCCCTTAAAGGTAAAGGTTAATGACAAAACGGAAACAATGTCAGCAAAATATTTACACTTGAATGGCTAAGAAGCAGGCCATACATATTTATTCAGTGTTGGAAATTAACAAAATTGGCGGGTGCAGTTTTAAGCTCCCATGCATTCAGAGATGGGAGTAAATTGCACGCGTAAAATGTTAGTATATGAATTTTCAAGGGAATACTGTCACCAAACACCAGAAACCTTAATCCTTTGAGCTCTAGTGGTATCTTCCATGCCAGCTCAATGGCAGCAATTAGAAGAGTCCATATTCATTATTTGGGGTAGACCAATCAATATTTTTATTGTGCAGCCTCCGAGCTCCACATTACTGAACAGCCATCCTATTTAATGACATTATGATGTATCATTTCCTGGCCAGTAAAGCGGCCAATCGGGTTCAAGGGGTTAAATTTATAAGAAACTGCTGAATTATGACTGTAACTTGCCACTGGCCGCAGAGTGTTGCTTTCTCAAAATAACACACATTTATATGACCTTACAGTATATTAGTGCTCCACAATATTTTTCAACAAGTGTATTTTTTAGCTCCTGTAAAGTAGAAAACGCAGGTGCTAACGAGAGCAATTACACTTGCACCCATCTCATTTCCAGTACTGATTTAATCTTTTATTATAATAAAACCAAACTCCTGCAATAATATGTCCAACTTCACTGACAAGTACAAAACATATACAATAAATTTCAGAATTATTTAATTAATTACTTAATTTCAGTTCCTTTGAAGAAAACAATAAACAACCAACAAAAAGAGAACCCCATTAAAAACAGTTCTTACAATATTGTGTCCCTTTGCTCTTCTCCCAAAAGTATACTCTAAGGCAACTGTGGGCTTTGATGGCTCATCCCTAAAATAAATAAATTTGTGTAAAAGAATTTAAATTTAACTGTGTGGATTGAAATTTAATCATTTCAGAGTTGCAGACCTACCTTTTTGTGGTGGGGGATAGCTGAGAATATAAAAAAAGCAAAAAAAGCAATTGTATTGCAAAGTAAATTCCCCCATGCCCCTGATGAACCACTGTATGACCAAAGGATTAAAGAACAATGAAAAATTTATTGAATTCTGAAAATTACTGTTTGCGTTATCACAAAAACAGAACGATTTTCAGTAAAATGGAATACAAAAATTCTCCATTTTTGATAAATTACCTTGGTTTTCAAACTTATCCAAGACATTGTTAACCCTTTGAACCCAAGAGGCTGTTCTTCCAGCCCAGGAACATGGTACTTCATAATTTCATCAAGCAGAATGGCTCCTAAGTGAATGCGTGCAGTAGACCAAACAATATTTTAAACATGTAGCCCTAAGACAGCACGTTGAAAATATTAATCGGTCTACCTCCAAATAATGAACATGGACTCTTCCAATTCCTGCCATTGAATTGACATAGAAGATACTACCAGGGTTCAAAGGGTTAATATAAAGCAGCAAAAGAAAACTTATTCAAATCTGATAATTACTTTTCAAGTTATCACATGAACATTAAAAATTCATGCAACATCAAATTATCAAAGGACAAGAATTACACTGTTAATGTAGTTATATGTTTTGGGTCCAAATACTCAATTCCCATTGGTCAGCTGGATGAAAACGTCATGACCAAATGTAATTCATTTTCCAATGAATACATCTGGTCGAACTTTGACAAGCATTTACGGTAGAGCGCAGTTGACAGAATGTAATTCGGGTGGTGTTTGGGCGGGTTTTTAACTTTTAGCACCTCTCGCAGTGATCAACTCCACTGCTGTTTCTTTGGTTACATTTCCCAACTGTGGCATAAAGCCCGTTACTAAAATACTCGTTTCCATTTCTAAAGTTGTGAGAATTAAAAATCAGAGTTGCGCGCTTTGTCTTTTGTGTGAGGGTGTTTTTTTGCCTCGTTCATTCGTACATGTTTTATTTCGTCTTTCTGCTTTGTTGTTTGGTAAAAAAAAGTTTAAACAGTTACGAAATATAATTATAAGAATTGAATGCAATTTTTATAATCTTTATTGGAGTATGAATGTGTGGGAATGGGTACAAATTGTATGAATCCCTTTGGGATTCATACATAATTTGTATCCATTCCCACACGTTCATACTCCAATAAAGATTATAAAAATTGTATTCAATTCTTTAATAACTCCCTACATTTTGAGAAATCATCATGCTTTTCAAAATTGTCCAAGACCACATTATAAAGTAACACATCAAAATTTATTGACATCTGAAATTATAACTGTTCAAGTTATCACATAAACAATGAAATTTCAAGGAGAATTTAATAAACCTCTTAATTATTGAAATCAGTCAACTATTTTCCAAGCTATAACATAAACAAGTGATCTGGATGAATGAACTGAAGGATGAACAGATGGAGGTACAAACAAATGGAGAGGATGGACAGAAAGATGGACAGGACAGATGAATGGACAGATGGGGATCTTTCTATATTCCTTCAATGCAGTGGGATAAGACAGGTGATACTTGCCCACCTTACTGTCTTTTTATAGTCTCGATCATCAGTTCATCTGACTGAGTACATTCTTACCCCAAACTTACAACACAGTTGCTTCTGTGTCTTCTAAGGATTTAAGGTTTGTGTAGACAAAGAAATACTCTAATAATGAATTCAACCAAATTCAAATTCTGTTAGCGTCATCATGACAGAGGCCGGAGGGTAGTACAGGCCACCAGGTTAGGTCATCTACTTTTATGACTTCATATGCAAGGAATTGTCCATCCACGTTGATCAATACTGCACAGATGGTACATGTATAATACATGTAATATCGAGGCAGAATAAGGCATGTGTGATGGGTAATGGGTCCTTCGTATTGGCTGGAATGTTATTCACTCAATCCCAGGCCCAAAAGCTTGTGGGCATGCCAGTTTATCGACATTATTAATGTTTTAAAGTATATTGAGTTAGGAGACAAGTTTGCATTGACGGTAAACAACCCAGTAACATTGCCAGAAAATTTTAACTCTCGCCCCACCAAGTCGGAAAGTTTTGAGATCCTGGCTTCAGGCCTGCCCAATCCACTCACTCGAAACATCATCGCAACATAACACCTTATCCTTATCAGTGACTGCCGGGAAGAAAATGCAGGCGAGTGATTTTAACCCCTTACCAATGATGATAGCCCAAACTCACCAGCACTATACACGAAAATGATCATACAAATTTTGTTAGTTTTTCAATTTTGCTTTAAAAACACAGTTTATGACTCCTCACTGGAACGATCTCATTGAGCTCATTACAATGAGGTGTCAAAGCTATGTTTGAAGAATGAGCTTGTTCCAATGAGGAGTCATGAGCTCTGTTTTTTTGCAAAAAATTAAAGATTTTAGTTATGCGAGATAATGTTTTGCAAGTATCGGCATCTCCTAGTTGGGTCAGTTGACAGGTGATTGAAATGAAATATATAACTTTATGTTTAGATCTAAATAATGTCAAAACACATCATGAAGGCGAGTGATTAATTGCTCCTCTAGTGAAACATTTAAGAGTGCGAGTGATCACTCTCCTTTCCCACTAGTCCCTGCCTTGTGGATTTGCAATGGAAATCCGAGGCAAATATAATGTCAATCATACTTCTGGAAATTGCTTTCCTGGGGGGAATTAGAAAAAGCCATTGTGACTCTTATTCAGTTTCCAAATAGCCAAGCCTCATGTCAAGCACAATGTAACTAGTCTAAACCAGAGGCTCAAGTGAGCCTACAATGCTCACTTGGCTCAGGTTGTCAAAGGAGATGAGTGTATTAGTAAGTGACAGGCTTACCGAGTCCAAATATTATCCCAGGGACCTGATTTGAACAAATCTGAATCTGACACCCCTAGAAATGCCACACACCAAATATGAAAAGATTCTAACTGGTGGATCCAAAGAAGATTTTTCAAGAACTTTTCGTACATTGAACGGAGTAAATACCTATGGGCCCAATAAAGAGCCTAAATATTCACCCAAGGGCCCAATTTGAACAAGATTGAATCTAACCCTCCTCCTCCACCCCCCCTCCCCAGAGATGTTGTATAACCAAATGTGGAAATATTCTGACTGGTGGATGTGAAAAAGAAGATTTTTAGAGAAATTCCCTCATATGGTACTATGTTACAATTCATGGGAGCCTAAATATTACCACAGGGACTTCATTTGAACAAACTTGAATCTAACCCCCATAGAGATGTTGTATACCAATTATCAAAAGAATCTGACTGGTGGTTCTGAAGAAGATGTTTAAAGATTATTCCCCATATTGCACTAAGTGAAAATTCGGACTCCCATGGGGAACACAAATATTGACCCAGGGACTAGATTTGAACAAAATTGAATCTGACCCCCCTAGAGATGTTGTATACCAAATATGAAAGAATTCTGAAAAAGAAATTTTCTCTTATTGCACTAAATTCAACTTTGGGCTCCAATAAAGAGATCAAATATCAAACAGGGATCCAATTTGAACAAATTTGAATCTGACCACCCTAGAGATGTTGTATACCAAATATCAAAAGAATCTGACTGGTGGATCTGAAGAAGAAGATTTTTAAAGATTATTCCCCATACTGCACTAAGTTAAAAATCAGACTCCCATGGGCAGCCCAAATATTGATCTAGGGACTCGATTTGAACAAATTGTATTTATGTGCAGTATGTTGAGTGTGCATTACCACAAAAGTAATCAAAAAATTGATTTTCATTCAGGCAATAATAGGGCATATTCTTTGAAAAAGGCACGAGAAGCCCAAATATTGATCTAGGGACTCGATTTGAATCTGACCCCCTGTGGAGATGTTGTGTACCAAATATCAAAGCATTCTGACCGGTGGATCTGAAGAAGATTTTAAAAGAAATTTTCTCATATTGCACTAAGTTCAACTTTGGGCTCCAATAAAGAGCCCAAATATCAACTCAGGGATCCAATTTGAACAAGCTTGAATCTGCATCCCCTAGAGATGTTGAATACCAAATATAAAAAGAATCTGACTGGTGGATCTGAAGAAGAAGATTTTTAAAGATTATTTCCAATATTGCACTAAGTTAATATTTGGGCTCCTATAGGGAGCCCAAATATTAACACAGGGTTTCAATTTGAACACACTTGAATCTAACCCTTCTAGAGAAGTTGTATACCAAATATCAGAAGAATCAGACTGTTGCATCTGAAGAATATTTTTAAATCTTATTCCTCATATTGCCCTAAGTTAATTATTCAGGCTCCTGTATTAAACCCAAATATTAACCGAGGGGTTTAATTTGAACACACTTGTATCTGGAAAGGCTATACTCCATAGATGGTCTGTGCAATATATGTCTGAATTTGGCTTAATGGCTGTGAAGAAGAAAAATTTCCAAAAGTTAATGGACGACAGACGATGGATGATGGATGACAGACGATGAACACCAAGTGATTGCAATAGTTCACACTGACTTACAGTCAGGTGAGCTAAAAACCATTATTCATTTCATGAACTTTTTCATGGGCAGACTGTCAAGCCGACGCTCAAGTGGAAAAGGTTTGGGAGCCCTAACCACTGGATCACATAACAGCATGCTCTCTTCGTTTGGACAACAACAGTGCAAGCATCTGTCAATATCAACAAATAGACCAATATTACTTCTGTTACGTGACACACTGTTGGGAAGAGCTATGGGAGCCCTTCCCAACAGTTCGTAACAAGATTGCGATGCCTCATCAAAGGGATAATAAACAGCTGCGCCATGAGCGCATGATAAGCCCGTTATTAATTACAAGAGGGAACCACACATGAGTATACATGTGTACTTGTCAGGTTGCATATACTTGCCACCAAAAAATCATGAAAATTGCCCAAAGTCCAACATGCGGAAAATTGCCTATATTTTGATGAATAAAGGCCCATAACTCTGGAATGACAAATTGGACAGCGACACAAATTGAAAGGGAGATTCCTTCTATTAACATATACTTGCAACCAAAAAATCATGAAAATTGCTCTAAGCATTTTCAAGTTATTGTTCGACATGTGAAAAATAAAGTCCCATAACTCTGGAATGACTAATCGAACGGCGACACCAACCGAAAGGGAGCTTCCTTCCATCAACATAAACCACCTACCAAAAAATCGTGAAAATCTCTCGAAGCATTCTTGAGTTATCGTACGACGTGTAAAAAATCAAAAATTTTCTAAGTAATAAAGTCCCATAACTCTGAAATGACTAATCAAATGGCGATACTAAACGAAAGGAGCTTCCCTCCATCGATATACACCACCTACCCAAAAATCACGAAAATCTCTCAAAGCGTTCTCGAGTTATCGTACAACGTCTAAAAAATCAACAATTTTCTAAGTAATCAAGTCCCATAACTCTGGAATGACTAATCGAACGGCGACACTAAGCGAAAGGGAGCTTCCCTCCATCGATATACACCACCTACCCCAAAATCTCTCAAAGCGTTCTTGAGTTATCGTACGACATGTGACCGGACAGACAGACGGACGGACAGCGGTATACCATAATACGACCCGTTTTTTCAAAACGGGCGTATAAAAATTGCAATACATTATGCACAAATAGATCCCAGACAATGAAAACTGTCACAGTATAATGGAGAGAGTTACAATTAGAACACTCGTGGACTGTGCATTCCTTCCTGACAATAAGTTTCAAATTCTGTGAAAAAAAACATGAGTTTTTTCTAATGAACCACAGATTCTCTTGTGCTTCTCGTGCCTTTTTCAAAGAATATGCCCTATTATTGCCTGAATGAAAATCAATTTTTTGATTACTTTTGTGGTAATGCACACTCAACATACTGCACATAAATACAAGATGCTTCGAGGTTCAAATAAAAGAGACAGACAGCCTAAAGCACTCAACAAAAATATTGTAGCGTGGCCGTGCTCTTCTCTGAATGGAATAGGATGCAATCCCACCCCTACAAATGGCCAACTAGAAATGGTAGAGTGGATTGGATTTGTAGGAGGGGTTAATACCTGTGTCACTCTGGTTGCCTGGTTCACTTCAGCCTGGTTAATGGCTAACTGGCATGAAAAGAGTCGTTCTCTCATCTAACTTGGTTACACATACTCTGTTCAATGGTTATGCCTGATATTGGTTTCACAATGTCCTGGTCATTGGGCCTATTCTGTCAACACTGAGGACCGAGAGCTGCAACTTGGGCAGGTATTATGGCTGGGCCACCTTGGGGTCACTGGGTCAGGATTGGTCACTGGGTTACACTTGGTTATGCTGGGTTACACTGGGTCACAACAACAACAACAACGACAATGTGATGCTGGGTGGTAAAATATTAAAAAGAAAAGACTTGCACATTCCTTCCAATCCGCAGTAAATTAACATACCGAACAAGAGTTAAAAGGGCATCTTCTAATTGATGGCCTGAGAGCCCTTCAGATTTCCTACATAAATATTTAATTAGCCATGCTGTGTTGATTATAAATAAACAATCGCCTATAAATAGGTGATTACATTCTCAACTAGTTGGCTTCGGTCAAATTCATTAGGTTCTAAACGTCAAGGTACCTTCAATGAAATATTATTTGTTGTAGTTTTTATTTTGCAGCTTATTGAGCTGTTTGTCTTCTGCTTGTTGAGTCACCTGGGTCGCTTTATTCAGACAGCACAGCTTTTTATAGCTCAGTCCTGGACTCAGTGAAAGTGACCCGTTTCTAAGAGGGTCAACTCACAGAAATTGGTCAACTTCCATATAAGGATTTTCCGGGAGGTGTTTGTAAATATGCAAGAGCAAGGTCACAAAACGACCGCAAGAATTAAAACTTATGAGAGCTGAACAATTTGAGTGAATAAACTTACATTAAAATGTGAACATGAGCATTCAAACGACATGACAGTTCTCAAGGCTGACGGATTTACACCAAGGAAGGTTTCTTACATTTTTACGAAATAGAAAAGGTAAATAACAAAGGTTTGTCCATGCTCACGCTTTTGCACTTTCCTCTGCAAATATGCAGGGCAGAGAAATGCTATGGATTGGGAATAGTTTAATTGCACAACAAATCACTCTATTTTAGTTACTAAATGAATAAATGGAATAGTAAGCCCCAGTAAAAAAATTATAACATAGCATTAGCAAGGGTGTGGACATAATTGTCTGTAGTGTCTGTAGGGTAAGTAAATGTAGTACAGTTACAGACAAATTAAATTGACCAAAACTGATGAAGTGAAAATAGAATGATCACCAAATTGTATATACAAATGAGGTTAATTCTGCCCAAAATGCCGAAATATATATGTGACTTTCAAACACAAAACCATTTCACATACCTTCAGTACAAATTTGAAATGTTAATAGCATATAGGTTATAGAGTTAACGGTTAATTTAAAGAGAAAATCTATTAATGTGGCAAGGAATTACCTTGACATGTAACCCCAAATTCCCTTAGTTTATAGACTTATTTAACCTCAGTACATCCAAAACAGGCATTTAATCAATTATATCTTGTTTTACAAGAGCTTCATGAGCACTGTCAATCAAGATATAATAGATCAAATGCTCAGTTCATCCGTAGAATAATGGAGAGTGAACAATCCCTGTTAATTGAATAATTTTCACTGGCAAAGTGACTATTCAATTAATAGGGTTCCACTGTAATTCAATCCTGCAGTCTATATTTTGCTTTTAACCCTTTACCCAACGCAGACAATATCAAAATTTATTATTTTAAATATCAGTTTTTCAAATTTTTCAAAAAATTTCAACAAAACCATATCATGTGACCCCTCGTTGGAACGAGGGGTCACATGATATGGTTTTGTTGAAACTTTTTGAAAAGTTAAAAAATTTATAGTAATTTATATATTTTTTATACTTACCAATGACCCAGACTTAGCTGGTGCTAATCTCCTTAATTCAGGGCCAAACACAAATTTTGCCCCCCAATCCCCAAAATTTGCATCAGAAACCGAAAAATATATGTCCTATATGGCCCTCCATACCTCGACTCCTCTGCGCATGCGCAGTGTCGAAGAGGTCCCGAAATTGGCGCCAATTATCATTCTTACAACCAGTGCCTGGTAAGCATTATGTACTCAGCAGGGAGGTATGAGTTCCCAACTCCTGGGAGGGCCATCCCCGTCTGGGTCATTGGTAAGTAAAAAAAATATATAAATTACTATAAGTTTTTTAACATTTTTATACTGTACCAATGACCCAGACTTAGCTGAATAGTAAATAGGCTGGAGGGCCTAGGACATAAAGGAAAATCCAATAAGCTCAATTATGTATAATAGAATATCCTCTCCAGGAGAAAAGAAGAGATAGGCTTTACATGTATCTTTCCTATTTATAATAAAGAAGAAAGACACAACACCGATCAGTAATTGAGCATAATAATCAATGATCTCTATTAACATCCAGTATAACCCTTTATACTAATATTTTTAAAGGTAAGCCAATAAATAAAGGAAGTCCAGAGAAATGAGACTCTTTATATTCATTAAAAGTGTCTGAGGATTGTATATTAACGCTCGTTTGACACATGACATATACAAATGCTTCATACCGAGCTACACTTTAAAAATATTACATGGATGATTAAACATTATCTTTACACTTTAAAACCATCCCGGTACCGACTCGGAATTACTGACTCTGGGGGAGGTATTCCCTTGCTTTTCACTATAAAGCAGGTGACCTAAGGGAACACCCGCCCCCCCCCCCCCCTCCCCTTGCCCTGGGTCAAATACCCCAGAGCAAAGAGGGCAGCAGGACACAGTCACTGCCGGAACAGAAAGCCTACATAACTATAGTTGCAACTGTTTAGTGGACGATATTCTGAGCAACTGATAACGGACCTAAACAATGGAGGTCTCCAGAAATGGACTCAATATTTCTGAGATAAAAATTAGTGAATGTGGAAGGTTGAGACCAATATGCAGCCTTCATTAGATCAGTAATAGCAATACAATTAGCATAGGCCCAAGAAGTAGAAAGAGCTCTTACTTCATGAGCTGAGATCTTGAGTGCCGACTGCTGAGAAGAAGATAATTTTTCATAAGCAGTTCGAATAGTTAATTGAATCCATCTAGCAATAGAATGGACCATAATATCCTTTCTATTAGGTATCAAAGACAGAAAGAAATGCTTACGTCCCTTTCTGATGAACTCAGACCTACGTCTGTAAATACGTATTGCTCTAACAGGACACAGTAGAGGCCTACGCCCATCAGATGATGGAAGAGCCTTAATAATAATAGGTTCAGGATACTTATTAGGAGCCTGATTCTTAGCCAAAAATCCAACATTAGTGGTAAAGGTAATAGTATTACCGACACTACGGTAGTGAGAATCCTCCACAGATAGTGCATGAAGCTCACTAACTCTTCTAGCAGAAGAGAAAGCTAAGAGAAAAGCTGTCTTATATGTTAAGAATTTGAAGTCAACTGTGTCAAGAGGCTCAAAAGGTGCTTCTTTTAGCTTAAGAAGAACCCAGGCCAAATTCCACTTCGGAATTAATCTAAGGGTTCTAGGTCTATTTATCGAAAAATTTCTAATTAACTTAGATAAAGAGACATTAGTTCCAATCCTCAAGCTATCATGATGTGCATAGGTATCAGATAGCATAGACCTATAACCCTTAATGGTGATAGGCTGCATATTAATCTCATCAAACAAGTATACTAGAAAGTTTGCTATGTCTGGAATGGATGGATCATAAATATCTACTGAATGATCCTCACACCACTGACAAAAGACCCTCCACTTAGCAGCATAGTTTAGCGAAGAGGAGGTCCTCCTGCAGTTAGAAATCGAGTCCACTGCTCGTCCTGTAAAATGTTTTCCGTGCAAGAAGGACCGCACAATGGAAATACGTGAAGGTTTAGACCTTGCGGATTGTGATGGAGGATGCGCGATTTCCCTTGCGAAAGAAGATCTTCCCGTTGAGGAAGCTTCCTCGGCATGTCCCACAACAGACACCTGAGTAGATTTATCCACGGTCTCTGTGGAGACAGAGATGCTACCAACAGAATCTTGCATTGCGATTGTTTTATCTTGAGCAATATCTGCTGAATCAACGGCACTGGAGGATACACATATCCTATAATTCCGTCCCAAGAGATCGAGAGAGCGTCTACTGCAAACGCTCGAGGATCCGGACAAGGTGACACATACGTCTGCAACTGATTGTTGAGATGTGTCGCAAATAAATCTATCATTGGCCGTTCCCATTGGTAGCAAATCTGATTGAATACTTGCTTGTTGAGAGTCCATTCTGACGGCAACAGGCGACCCCTCCGTGAAAGGGAGTCTGCTAAGACGTTCAGACGACCCGGAATATGACGGACGGAGAGAAGAATCTGATGTTCTAGTACAAACAGAAGAATTCTTTCCGTTAGATTGAGCAACGGAATGGAATGAGTGCCACCTTGGTTCCGAATATACGCAACTACTGTCGTATTGTCGGACATAATTTGCACATGTGCATTCTGAATAACGTCTATCCAATGACGTAGAGCAAGCCAAATCGACATCATCTCTTTGATGTTGATGTGCTTGCTTAGAAACTGCGGATCCCAAAGACCCTGGCACTTCAAATCCGATGGGCTCAATGTCGCGCCCCAGCCTGTTTGACTGGCATCCGTCATAATCGTAAAGCTCGGATCTGGCAACTGCAGTGGAACTCCCTGAGTTAACCACTGTATGTCTGCCCAAGTCTGAATCTCTTGTTTCACTTGGCTTGACAAGAGTATGTCCGTTTCGAGCGAATGAATCTTCACTCTCCAATTCTGAGTCAGATAGACCTGGAGAGGACGAGTGCGTAGCCGCCCCATCGGAATGAGATCCGAGGCAGCTCCGCACAGACCTATTAGTCTCATGAATTCCCTCGCTGACACTTTGTCTGAGTGAAGACAATAGCGAGCATAACAACTGACTAATTTCGCTCTGGTTAACGGCAGACGAATGAGATTGTTGTGCGTCTCGAAGCTCATTCCCAGGTGGGTAAATGACTTGGACGGCACCAGATCCGACTTCTCTTCGTTTACTATGAAACCGAGACGTCGGAGCAATAGAAGCAGATTGTGCATGTCGTTCTGAAGTGTTAACTCGTTGCCGTATCTCTGAAGAATATCGTCCAGGTAAGCCGACGTTACCGCAGAAAGAATGAGCTCGGAAATGAGTCATTACCGAGTTCATTACTCGAGCGAATGCCCAGGGCGCTAGATTCAGACCAAAGCACATCGCTCGGAACTGATAAACAACACCTAGGACAGCGAAGCGAAGATACTTTCTGAACGCCGGATGTACCATGACGTGAAAGTATGCATCCTTGAGGTCTATGCTCGCAGCATAGTCGTTCACTCGAATGCTCGCTCTGACTGATCGAATGGTCTCCATATAAAACTTTGGAGCCACGATCAGCCTGTTTATCCAGCTTAAGTCGATCACTGGACGGAACGAGCCGTCTGGCTTCGGAACCAGAAAAAGATGGCTGTAGAAACCTGGAGATTCCTGGTTTTCTACGACCTCTATCGCGTTCTTCGTTAAAAGAGACTGGACTTCTGATAGAAGTGCCGTTCTTTTCTGACAATTTGACGGAAGCTGAGTCCATCTTGAACTTCGAGTTAATGGAGGCTTGCCTTTGAAGGACAGTTTTAGTCCTTCTGAAATAACCCCTAGAACCCAAGGGTCCTCCGTAATTGATTCCCAATTGCTTGAGAAACTCGACAGTCTTCCGCCCACCGGAACGCGACAGAGGTCTAGACCATCACTTCCTGGATCCGCAAGGCTTGCGGTAGGAGAAACCACATCCTCTGCGACCCGCACCTCGCCCCGTCGGCCTAGGGGCGTCTGACCGGTTATTTCGGCCAGCATAACGGCCCCTAGTCGAGTCGCTACTCTGCCGGTCTCTAGAGTAAGACCTAGAGGACGCATAGGAATCTCTATAGGAACTTCCCCTGGACGAACTCATCCCGGAAGTGCCTGGCCTACTCCTGTCTGCTGGTTCCGATTTCTTGGAAGCAGACTTAAACAACAGAGAGTCCGAAGCTTTCTTTGTTAATTTATCATATATATCAGAAAGCTTGCCACTGAAGAGAAACTCTCCAGAGACCGGAGCGACTCTAAGAGAGTTTTTCACCTTACTGTCCACGCGTGTGGAAGTAGCCAAGGCCGCGTCACGTCGAGCTAACTCCAGATTTGCCACTGAAAGGGCGGAGTTATAAGTGGAAAACGCTATGGCCCTGGACAGAACTCTTAAAGACGTTTGTACGTCTTGAAATTCAGGTCCTTCAAAGCGTAATGACAACGCTCTAGTAAGGTGATCTGCGTAGGAAAGAGCGTCTAAACTAGCTCTGTTAGACGATATCGTCGTTTCCATCGTAGACGACGGAAGTGACATAGACGACGGCATAGATATATCAAGGACTTCAGCCTGGTCCTCTAAACGCAGAGGAACTCTCTGGATGCCCTGACCTGCCGTATCAAACTTGTTCCTTTGATTAATAAACGGCAGCTGTAGAGCAGATGCCGGTAGGAAGGCTGACCTGCCCATCTTGTTGGCAAGTTTATCAATAGCGTCATTCAATAACTCAAAAATCCGAGAGACATTCTTGGATTGGGACGGAAATTCCGGGACAATGTCCCTAAACCGATTAAAAAACTCGGTGTCCAGTGGCGCTATCACCCTCCTATCCGGCTGCGCAGCATTTTGGTCTGGCGGAACAACTTCTGGAAGGTAATACCGGATGAATTCTACGGCTATTTTATGTTGTTCCGTAAGGGAAATATCTAATTCATCAGAATCCCCTTCGCCATCCTGCCGGACCTCATGTAAATCATGTAAATCTCGGTCGTCGGCACCGGATCCAGCGGCAGAACCTACCGACCCAGCATCTTCTGACATTTCATGTTCCGACAGAGGCTCTGACGGTTGCTGGGATGCTGCGATTAACTTTGCTATCTGTGATAGCACATCCGTTACAGAGGCCTGGGGAGCGGCGGTCTTACTGGATTCAGCCGCCGGAAGCTCCCTGGACGTTGCATCCTGCATACATCTTTTATGCGAACGTCCGGATGAAGAAGGCCTCGAATCCCTGGCTACCGGATGGCGTGACCTGATCGCCGAGGAATCCCTGGTCGGCGAAGCTGACTGTAATTCACTGGTCACATAGCCAAGGTGTGGTCGAGTGTGCTGCTGAGAGGATATGGAAGCCTTATAGGTAGCCTCGGCGGACTGCCTATATACCGGAGCATCCCGAGCGGCGGACGTATGCTCCGACTGCGTAACACTACGGACTACAACATCTGGTCCCAGATGCTGTTGTCTGAGAGAGGGACCTCTCTCGCTTGCAGCCCGTGTCGAACTGGACAAGCTAAACACCGGACTGTCAGGCTTCCTCCGATCCATCCTCCTTTCCGTCGTCACTGGGTGTGCACGTGGATGTTTTATAGTGCTCGCAACACCCGACTCTCTCTGCTGGACCGCAACGGATGAACCCGAGTGCTGCCCCATTCGGTGAATGGACGCAACCCCGGTCGAGCTAGCGGACGTCAACCCCTTCGGGTTCCTTTCAGGGAATTGACGAATCTCCATGAGCACTTTTGCCGCTAGCTCTTCACTTGTATGTGACGACGGAGGCACACTTCTGGACGACATCACAGAAACATCACCCTGTTCTTGTTCCTCTGAAAAAGAGAGTGAAACACTAGAGTGAATCTGAGGAGAAAGAACCGGAATGGATCTTTCTCCAGGAACAACATACCGTGACACACGTTTCCAACGTTTTTCATCCCATTTGAAACACACAGAACAAAGATCAGTGCGAGTACAGAGAGAACAATTAATACAGAGATCATGAGAATCATAGGAAGACTTCCTCCTATTACAATTTGAACAATAATCATTCATAGTTAAATGTAAACAATCAAAGTACTCGCACTAATCCTTGAAAATAAAGATACATAATACAACAATCCATTATATTCATTAATAAATAATGATTTGAAAAGAAAAAATTTAAAAAAAAAAAAAAAAAAAAATTTTCAGAAGAGCCCAAGTTCCCAAAGGGAACCCTGAGCCCAATGGATCCCAAAAAAGCCTAAGTGTGGACAAAAATTTAAATTCATTTTGAAAAAATTAATGAGACACTTACGGACAATAATAATGTATCTTACTATGAATAAGAGATGCAGAAGACAAAAAATCACTATCAGCAGTAACTGTTGTCAACCTAAGCAAAAGTGTCAACAAACCTGAAACATGACTCCAGGCACTGAAACAACATGGCCCGAAATCAGTCACCAATTAAAACACTATCTGATGCAAAACAGAGGCTTCCAGAGAAGAAACTGTAGAACATCAGATGGTAGATGCAGACCAAAACACCTAAACACCCCTAGGGTGAGGACGTAAACATGGGGAAAAAACAGAAATAAATCTGTTACGAAGCCAAAACTCCCAAGAAATTTTAGTAATAAACATTACACAAAATTAAGCCAAAACATGGGAGAATAGCTAGGGGGGAATAAGGAAGGTAGAGAGGAAACACTGATCAAACAATGGTACTTCATAGCAAGAATGACAACATCAGGGCTATGCCTTGAAAAAAGGCAACTAGAAATAATTTCATAAAAAAAATTTAAGTTACAGCCCTGAACATTTTCTTGCACTAAATATTTTCCTCTCCTCCTAATGTATCCTCTTTATTTCCACCATTTCACTCATGAATATGTGTCTGGCATCATGAAAACTGAGATTTGAAAGCACAAATAACAGAGAAGTGTGACTGTTTTGAGGGCCAAACTAAGAATGATAATTGGCGCCAATTTCGGGACCTCCTCGACACTGCGCATGCGCAGAGGAGTCGATGTATGGAGGGCCATATAGGACATGTATTTTTCGGTTTCTGATGCAAATTTTGGGGATTGGGGGGGGCAAAATTTGTGTTTGGCCCTGAATTAAGGAGATTAGCACCAGCTAAGTCTGGGTCATTGGTACAGTATAAAAATATAATATTTTTTCAACTGCTGAATTTGAATATTACACAGGCGGATGTGGATGATTCGTTGGGTAAGGGGTTAATATTCAAATTATGGATGGTTGCCAACTAGGCTTTACAGGAGTTTGCTTGGTTCTTACAGGATTTTCATCAGAAATAATTTGCTCAACATTATGGATAAACAGTGTTCAACCAATGATCGGAACCAGCCACCACAATTGTGGGCAATCGGATGACAATGGCAACAACTCTTGGAACATAGGTTCAACCGATTGTTGCCAAGCATTTTGTGATGATTCATTAACCACATTTTATTATCTTCTGCAATTTTAATGTAAAATGATGTCAATGATACCATTCAATAAAGCTGAGAAACAACCACAATGTGTATTCTTAATCTCTCTAGATGCCCCTTTAAGGGATACACAAGTTAAACAGCATGTAAAGCTTACAATTAAGCATACTTGCGGCAATCACCACTTCATACTGGAGAAGTGAAAGTTGCACTCCATTGACTCAGGTCGCAGTAAAATTACCAGTTGCAGGCACTTGGGCAGTAAATGTGGCTCTGAGAGCCAAGTTTACTGCCCACATGTGCACGACTGGTAATTTTACTGCGACCTGAGTCAATGGAGTGCAACTTTAAGTTTAATACTGTGAAAAATGTACAGTTTAATGTAGTTCTTCCGATGCTCAACTTGTCTAGTACTCCATGGTATTACAATCGGAATTGGCATCAGAATCAGCTGATTGTGAGCTCAAATAACCAGAAATCAGTTACCGACCATTTTTGGTAATCGGTTGAACACTATGGGTAAATAGCTGATTATCAGTTTGACAGTTCTGCAGGTGGAAGAAGCCAAAGTATATGAGAAAACCACTGGGAAGTGTTAAGTAACAGTCTGATTGTTCAATGTAATAATGTGGCATAATAAGAGCCAAAGTCTAAAACACCCTGTGGTTTTATGCTCCCAATTTGAATAGCAGTGATCGCAGTTTTCCTTTTCTATTTTTTAAGAACTAGAGATGACTGAGTATTAAAGCACCTTTTTTACAGGTTTAGAATGGCATCAGAACTCTCTCAGTTTAGATATTGAACTCGAACAAATAAAATATTCATACTCAAAAAGTTATATCAAATAGCCTACCTGTCAAGAAATCTTAGGATCAGAGAAGTTTTGCCCTGAAAAAGACAAAAAATAGATATTCACTTCTGATTCTGACATAAGCTACACTCAATTATTGTAACTTATTAATGCCAAGTAGGAATTTGCTAAAGCACTGCAATCAAGGGACAAATTTATCAATTTTATTAACTTGGGTAAAATATCCAACATGAACCAATTAATTTTTATTTTCTTTAGTTTGCATTCGTTATAAAAAGAGAGCATGTGGCAGCCAAAAGGACCATGTGGGAGGGCTTGAAAAACAGGGTAACTTTTTTTGGCATAATATGTATTTGGCTTTATTTTAAGAATGGTAATAATAATAAGGGTCAAATACATGAATATATTTTTAACAATAACTGCTGAATATGAGAAACGTATGTTACATTTGGGACTTTCAGATACCTTTTCCAACCACAGTTCTGATTGCCAAATTTCCTAAACTAATAAACTAATAACAATATGATCTGAAATTTGGGGGAAATGGGGCCGAAACATCACTCCACCCACAACCATTACCAAGTCTCTTTTTCTATGAGAAGTGCAGTGGTTGCTCTGGTTTATTTCCAAGAGCATGTTATGTTACACATGCTGACAGCATATTCATGTGAAATTCTTACTCCACAATACATGTGTAACCAGAAAAGGAGTTAAGAGCAAGCCTGAATATACAAGTAAGAAATGTGTCATTTGAAGAATGAGGTCCCTAGAGGGTGAATTTGCTGATGCTATCCCATACAGTGATCCAATTTATCCTCTGGGTACATCTTTCTGTTTAGGCTTGAGACCCTGATTCAGACTGAGGTTTACATAGGGTCAATTTAGTGATGCTACCCTGCTGTGCAGGGTAGCATCACGAAATTCACCCTCTGGGGACCACATTTTGCACATGACAGTCTGCTTATTTTCAGGCTTGGTTAAGAGTTAATTGCCCTTTCAGTAGAGATCAAGAACATTTTAACCCTTAAGGACTGGAGATTTTTATACATATTTCACTACACTCTTAACAGTTTACATCCTGTGGCGTTGCAGCTGTTTTAGGCAGGTCCTGGCTACCTATACAGGCAGCCAAGACTTGGTAAAAAACAACTGCCAAAAAATTTAGAATTTAACTTGTGAGTTAACCCTGCGACAGCATGTTTGGACACCTGTTCTGTTGCAGTAAAAGTGATCAAAGTCAGAATTAGGCATTTAAGGGTTAAGGGAGATCATACAAGACAAACCCAAATATACTACTTTTATATGCGTATTTCTTTGTTTTCCAGTTGTTGTACTGTAGGTGAGAATATAATAGTACAGTCAAAATAATCAGCAGATTAGTAAGACATCAGAAGCAGTGCAAGTACAGTGGAACCCTGTTAATTGAATAGCCACTTTGACAATGAAAATTATTCAATTAACAAGAGTATTCAATTAACAGGGATTGTGTCACTTTCCTGTCTTCCAAAGATAAACTTAGCATTTGATCTATTATATCTTGTTTGACAGAGCTCTATGAGCTCTGTCAAACAAGATATAACAGATTAAATGCCTGTATTGGATGTACTAAGGCCAAATAGGTCTATAAACAAAGGAAAACAGGGTAGGGTCAGGGTAATTTCTCGACAGGTTACAAGATTTATATTCAATTAACAGGAGTTTACTCTATAACCTATATTCAATTAACAGGTCAAATTTGTACTGGACGTATGGTAAATGGTTTTGTATTGGGAAATTATATTCAATTAACAGGGATATACAATTAAGAGATATCCAATTAAGTGGGCTCCACTTAACTACGAAATTACTTAAATTTGTAATTAAAATACTTTAATGCAGATGATATTTCAGAAAACACAACATTGCAAAGATATAAACAAAGTTACCCCAAAATTACCGGAGGAATACAAATCCAGGAAACTCCTGTGACATCATTTCTGAAATACACATGGTTTCTAATTTTAACTTAGCTGCTCTTTGAATAAATAACTGCCACAAACATCTGTGCATTATTTTTGCACTAATTAGATAAAAAAAAAAACTTTGAATGATTTCAAATAAATTGCAGTTATGTATCCAATAAAATCCACAGCATGTTTATCGACAACAGCTATCTGAAAGAGATTTCATTCACTCATACTCTATAAATAGACCTACATGAACACAAACCTGAGAAAGCTGACTTCGACGAATATGGAATAATAATAATATTGCCTTGGAATTTTCCTTGTATGATTGACTAACCAGTTTGGATTGGAAAACTATGGCAGCATTTTTCAAATATCCGATAAATTCTCACATAGAAGTAAATTTATTTAATCGAATTGGACACTTTCATTTGAATGATATTTCATACATAAGGGTACTTTTGCATAACAAACATTGTTGGTTTATAAAATGCTCTCGACTTATTTTTAGCAAAATCATGGCTTATTATATCTTTAAGAGTTAAACCAGTGTGTAAATACTCATTAATAATGCTTTCTGTTTCTGAATTGGATAACAGACAAGAGATCTCCATCCATATGAACAGTGTCAGGTCTGTACAAAATGGAGAATGATGGTTTTCACATGCCAGGTCTGTACAAATGGAGAATGATGGTTTTCACATGTCTATCATTCACCTCAAAAGAAATAGTTTAGTAACCTACATTTCGCTCGGGGCGTGGTGGCTCAGTAGGTAGAGGGGCAGGTTGCAAGCAGAGAGGTCCTCGGTTCGAATCCCACCTGCGGCAACCAAGTTGTGTCCTTGGGCAAGACCCTTCACCCCCATTGCCAACATGGGGGCAGGGTGGCATTGTGTACTAAGGCATATTGCATGTCAATGGTGCACCTGTCTTCAACCAATGCTAATCCTGCTTGTATGGAGTTAGTATGTTGGGGAGCTGACAGTTGCTTGGCATTGCTCGGTGGTTCTCTCTGGGTACTCCGACTTCCTCCTCCTGTAAAACTGTCATGGTCATGATTAGCCATTGTGCAGAAATATGTGATCTTAAACACCAATACATAAATACATTTCGCTCACCATGATTTCTCTCGACTTCTGGCAAATAAAAAAACTGACTCAAACTGCTCCTGGTATTTATTTGTGAACCATGCCCGTTACTTTCAAAATGGGAGGAGAGCATTGGTAGCCCGCCTTAAATGAACTTAAGGGGCTATTTTTGGCACATCTTAATTTTTATAAAAGGGCCTCACAGAGACTAGCCATCAGTAAGCTTTTCTGAAGTGCATGATCACACATTAAAATAAAATGAGAGATACCAATCACTGCCACTGAGCAAAGTTCACTTTGGTGGCTCTCCTTGTATGTGGCAAGAAGGGCATTTACCGCCCCCACAAATTTCAGTTTAAGAGAGCTTTTGCGAGCTAAACTGAAAGGTTATATTATAATAAACTGTTGGAAAGGGCTCTCTGAGCCCCTTCCAACAGTGTATTATAACATGGCATTGTTTGTTTGTTTATTGGGGTTTAATGACACTTTCAACAGCCAGGGTCACGTCACATTAGACAATTGTATGGGTGGAGAAAGCTAGAGTATCCAGAGAGAACCACCAAGTAGAGGAGAGAAACCTTCAGACTCTCCAGCTTATTAGCCTGGCACAAGCAGCATAGGCAGTGGTTGAAGGCAAGTGTACCATCAACATGCAGTATACCTTAGTACAGTGCCACAGAGCCTGCACAAGGGCAATCAGGATCAAGAGTCTTGCCCATGGACACAGTTAAGGCTGGTCAGGATTGAAGCGTTCCCCTTTCGATTTAAAGTTCAAAGCTCTAACCACCAGACATGTTAAACTGACGAACTGCTGAATAGTGAGATTTCTGAGTCAAAATAGTGAGTGAGATTTTGATTTTGATATGACTCAAAGAGGAAAATTTGTTGAATTTAATAGTGAGATTCTGTTAAATTGCCCAATTTCAGACTCATTTAACAAAAATTCATTCTGGAAACTAGTGTGTCTCCCTCTAAAATAGTGAGACTTAAAATGTCTGCTAGCCACTGAGCCACCATGCTCCCATAACACAGGCCTGCAGAGTATTATTGAGATCTAGTGATGGGACAAGATTTATCTTCCATCTTGAAGGTATCTTAGAAAAAAGAAATGTTTCTAACTTGACTTGCAAAGGAACAGTTTAGATATGAGAACTGCTAACTGAAACTACAAAACTGTACCGAGTTTTTGCTGCCAACAATAAGAACTGATGAGTCTTCTTTCACTTCACCTTCCTCTGTAAGTAGACAAATCGATGAAAATAACATCAATCAGAAGTGAGATACAATTATAATGAAATAATGTGAAATTTATATAGGAATAGATTGATAACACGAAAAAGATCAGTGTTTTAAACCCATAATTCCTAAACCCTGCCTTACTGAAAAACCGATGTTGTATCTTCAGTGTTCAAAATTTTTAAAAAATGACTCTAACCGAATGACCGTTCACGTGGGCTAGAGATGGCTAACCGAGCGCTCGGCTATATAAAAATTCTTGGGAAAGTGCTTTTTTATCATTAACAAGTATTTATATTTTGCATCAAATTGAAATATATACAGCCTCTTAAGGTAAAAGTCTAAAAAATCTATCAAGACACAAGAAAGGCTGCTTAACTGGTAGAGTGCTAGAAGCCCATATTTGGGTTTTATTCTGAACTGCAGGTATCTAAAGTTAAAGGCTTCCTATTCTGCGGATTTCCTTCATATTATCTTGTAAGTAAAGTTACTTAATCTCCATTGATTTGCATTGTTACATTTTATGGGAGAGTGCCTATTGTAACAAGACAAAAAAGTGTGAACAAAATCTTGAGGCTGAGAAAAAATTTAGCACTTTGCCAGTCAAGTGACTCAGACTTTACAATTCAAGATGCAACTTTTGGCTAAGCGATCACCCATTCGCATAGATTTAAATTTGCATAACGACCATGCAAACGAAACAAGCTTTCATGTCAAATTTTGCACTTTGTATCTTCTTTCATTTTAGGATTGTTTTCTTAAGTAACATACTTATTATTAGAGGTGAGCGGTATACCAAAAATACCAGATGGTAAAGGCACTGAGTAATACTGAAATACCAAACTGAGGGAGGAAGAATATACCGAAAACCTTGTACTTTAAAATACCTGCCACAAACATATAAAATATGAAGGAACCAACAGAGTTACCTGTATTCTAATTCTGACCTATCATGGACAATTTATAGCCCAATAAGTAGCCAGAATAACACAGCCAAAATACCTTGAAATTTTCTCCATAAAATTATACAAATTTTGGATGTTATAAGAACAGGCTCAAAGAACTGGTTCCTATGACAACCATATTTATAGGATTTTATCAACATTAGTGATATAATTTTTTCAAAATATCTAAATTTCATTTTATTTTGTTGCATAGTATAAGGGATTATGGCTCAAATATAAAAGTTTGGTGCATTCAAAATATTTTTATGTAAGTACAAATGTACCAAATGCCATACCGAAACCGAGGTATGTGGTCAGAAAAATACTGGTACCGATGCCGAACCTAAAATTTCAATATTACCCATCTCTACTTATTAACTCTCAACCCACTGTGTATTTTCAAGATATTTTTCATCAGATTTAGTCATGGCTGCTAAGAAGCAGCCATGATGAGATTTGATAAAAAATTCATCTAAATTTAACTTTAGAAATATTTAGTGAAAATATCTATTCAGTTTACAAGGGGAAAATCTGATTAAAAGTACCCAAATGATACTTATTTCAGTAGCAAGAGAAATTCTGTCCTGGGCAGGAATATCCGCCAGCAGCATGCAAGGAGTTAATATGAAAGTGTCAATGACACTGTAGCTTAACTTGTGTGTTGTGTTTGATGAAAAGGATAATCAAAATATCTTGTCTTGTCTCCTGCTTAGTATTACTCGACCTGAGTGCTGCCTTCGACACCATCGACCACAATATGCTCATAGACAGGTTAGAACACAGAATAGGAATTTCGGGTAGAGCTCTACAGTGGTTCTCTTCCTACCTAACAGGCTGTACCCAAAGTATACTCATTAACGAGTCAACCTCCACCGAGTTCAATCTTCAGTATGGTGCTCCCCAAGGGTCCGTTCTGGGCCCTTTATTGTATGTGATTTATGTTCTTCCCTTGGGTGATATCATCCGCAGCCATGGCCTACAATTTCACTTTTATGCCGATGACACCCAGCTATACATCCATTTTAAACCGGATAATGAAGCGTTTGCATGTCATCGACTAGAGGAATGTGTGGCGGACATCAAAGACTGGATGACTAACAACTTTTTAAAGTTAAATGCCGACAAAACGGAGGTTATTTACATTGGCTTACCTCACCAATTAGGCAAAATTTCAAAACTTCCGTTATCAATAGAAGGAAATAGCATTATACCATCGGCTACCATTCGCAACCTGGGATATTTCATCGATGAGTCGTTGGCAGCTGACAAACACGTCCAGCAGGTGTGTCGTGCTGCATTCTACCATCTTAGAAATATCAGCAGGGTGCGAATGTTGATAGACAAACACACAGCTGAACAATTAGTCCATGCTTTTGTCACTAGTTGTCTTGACTATTGCAACTCACTGCTATACCGATGCAAAAAGGCGTCACTGGATAAGCTTCAACATATCCAAAATAGTGCTGCTAGGTGTGTAACTCGAAATAGGAAGTTGTGCCGCATAACACCTATCCTAGCTGACCTCCACTGGCTTCCTGTCCAACAAAGAATTCAATATAAAATAATCCTTCTGACATATAAATGTATTAATGACCTGGCACCATCATATCTCTCAGATCTGGTCACATACTACACACCTGCCAGAGACCTCCGTTCTTCGGACTCGCACACCTTGGTCCAACCTGTTTCAAAATTAGCATCCACGTGTGACCGGGCCTTTTTGATCGCCGCCCCTAATCTCTGGAACCTTTTACCGAGTCACCTGAGACTACCACAAGAAACTGAGTCATTCAAAGCTGGTTTGAAAAGGCATCTCTACAAACAAGCTTTCTGCACCAATATGTAGATAAGAAATCATTTCCCTTTTTTTTTTTTGTATGTAAAGCCAAAGAGCACTTTTTGTGGATTTTAGGCTGAAAATTATTATTATTATTATTATTTATTATTATAATGTTTAATGTTTATGAAAGGATTATGAAATAAGACAAGAATTGTGATAATTGGGAATATGTTCATTTCTGTTCCCTGTATGCTATGTTTATGATAAAAATAATATGAGGTGTACACTGTACTAAAGAGCTGAGGGGTGGGTTAATATGACCTCACAGTTAATGTATGTGGCCCTCACAGTTAACGTATATCAACAAAAGTTACCAAGTTACAGTGAAATTATTCCAAAATGAGTCATCCTATCAAGTTACATTAAAATCCCTTCATAAATATGGCCTGTAGACTGTGATAAAGGTTTTTGGGCTTCGGGCCCCTGTAACCGTCAGTTTCCCAATTGCGTCCAAAGGGGACGTTCTCATCTAGACATTATATGAAGTCAACCTACCAAGTTACAATGAAATCCCTTAATAAATATGACCTGTAGACTGTGCTCAAGGTTTTTTGGGCTTTGGGCTCTGGCAGCCATCATGGTTGAATGATCACAACCAAACGGGGACATTCTCATCTGGGCATCATCTGGAGTGATCCTACAAAGTTACAATGAAATCCCTTCATAAATATGACCTGAAGACTGTGCTCAAGGTTTTTGGGCTTCGGGCCCCTGAAGCCGTCACAGCTGACCAATCACAACCAAAAGGGGATGTCATCATCTAGGCATTATATGGAGTCAAACTTAACGGGTTACAATGAAGTCCTTCCATATGGACCAATAGACTATGCTAAAAGTTTTGGGTTCAGGCAGGCCATCAAGGCTGAATGATCGCAACCAAAAGCGCACGTTCTCATCTCGACATTATTTAGAGTCATCCTACCAAGGTACAATGAAATCCCTTCATAAATATCACCTGTAGACTGTGCTAAAGATTTTCGGGCTTTGGGCCCCTGTAGCCAACACAGTTGCCTAATGGTGTCCAAAAGGGGCTGTTCTCATCTAGACATTACAAGTACATGAAGTCAACCTACCAAGTTACAATGAAATCCCTTCATAAATATGACCTGTAGACTGTGCTCAAGATTTTTGGGCTTCAGGCACCTGTAGCCATCACAGCTGACCAACCACGACCAAAAGGGGATGTCATCATCTAGGCATTATATGACGTCAACCTAACAAGTTACAATGAAATCCTTCCATAAATACAACCTACAGACATGCTAAAGGGTTTTGGGCTCGGGCAGCCATCAAGGCTGAATGATCGTGACCAAAAGGGGACGTTCTCATCTGGACACTATTTGGAGTCATCCTACCAAGCTACAATGAAATCCCTTCATAATTATGACCTGTAGCCTGTTCTGAAGGTTTTCGGGCTTTGGGCCCCTGAAGCCGTCACAGTTGCCCAATCGTGTCCAAAAGAGGACGTTCTCATCTAGACATTATATGAAGTCAACCTACCAAGTTACAATGAAATCCCTTCATAAATATGACCTGTAGACTGTGCTAAAGGTTTTTGGGCTTTGGACTCGGGCAGCCATCATGGTTGAATGATCGCAACCAAAGGGGACAATCTCATCTGGGCATCATCTGGAGTGATCCTGTGAAGTTACAATGAAATCCCTTCATAAATATGACCTGTAGACTGTGCTCAAGGTTTTCGGGCTTCAGGCACCTGCAGCCATCACAGTTGACCAATCACGACCAAAAGGGGATGTCATCATCTAGGCATTATATAGAGTCAACCTAACAGGTTACAATGAAATCCTTCTATAAATATAACCTTTTGCCTATGCTAAAGGTTTTTGGGCTTGGGCACCCATCAAGACTGAATGATCGCGATCAAAATGGGACTTTATCATCTAGACATTATTTGGAGTCATCCTACCAAGTTACAATGAAATCCCCTCATAAATATGATCTGTAGACTGTGCTAAAGGTTTTCGGGCTTCGGGCACCTTTAGCCATCACAGGTGCCCAATCATATCCAAAAGGGCACGTTCTCATCTAGACATTATATGAAGTTAACCTACCAAGTTACAATGAAATCCCTTCAAAAATATGACCTGTAGACTGTGCTAAAGGTTTTCGGGCTCGGGCAGCCATCATGGCTGAATGATCACAACCCTAGGGGACAATCTCATCTGGGCATCATCTGGAGTGATCCTAAGAAGTTACAATGAAATCCCTTCATAAATAATACCTGTAGACTGTGCTCAAGGTTTTCGGGCTTCAGGCACTTGTAGCCATCACAACTGACCAATCACGACCAAAAGGGGATGTCAACCTAACAGGTTACAATGAAATCCTTCCATAAATATGACCTTTTGTCTATGCTAAAGGTTTTTGGGCTCGGGCACCCATCAAGGCTCCATGATCGCGATCAAAATGGGACGTTCTCATCTAGACATTATTTGGAGTCATCCTACCAAGTTACAATGAAATCCCTTCATAAATATGACCTCTAGACTGTGCTAAAGGTTTTTGGGCTTCGGGCCCCTGTAGCCGTCACAGTTGCCCAATCACGTCCAAAAGGGGACTTTCTCATCTAGACATTGTATGAAGTCAACCCCCTAAGTTACAATGAAATTCCTCAATAAATATGACCTGTAGAAGCTAAAAGTTTTCGAGTTTTGGGCTCGGGCAGTCGTCATGGTTGGCAGATCATGCCCAAATGGGGAAATTCTCATCTAGACATCATAAGGAGTCATCCTACCAAGTTACAATGAAATCCCTCCATATTAAACATGACCTGCAGACTGTGCTAAAAGTTTTTGGGTTTTGGGCTTGGGCAGCCATCACGGTTGATAGATCATGCCCAAAAGGGGACGTTCTCATCTAGGCATTATACAGAGGCATCCTACCAAGTTACAATGAAATCCCTTTATAAATACGACCTGTAGACTGTGCTAATGGTTTTCGGGTTTTGGGCTCGGGCAGCCATACCGGTTGTCCGATCGCGACCAAAGGGGGACGTTCTCATCTAGACATGACCCCAAACCAGCATATGAAATTTTGTGACTATCAGACAAGAACTGCGGGGTGTAGCCCGTGCTAAAGGAAAATGTGAACAGACGTCACAGACTAACAGACTTCCGCACGCATGATGGCAATAGCTTATCTTGACAATGTCAAGTTAAGCTAATAATTGAGTCTGCAATCCATATATATTAACATAATTAGAAATACAAAATGCTATGCAATTATTTTAGTGTAATTAGAAATACAAAACACTTATTAACAGTCATTATAAAATAGAGGGCCTGAGTATCTTCTTTCACAATTTGGGCATGTAAAACATAAATTATCATAAAGTCACCCTCGTGAGCAACTGCTCTTCAGTTTTCTTACCTGTTTTCTTGTCCCATTGATAAGTAGACTTTCACCAACTTGAGGCAATTGCTATAATGATCTCTGCAACTGAAGATCATTATATTTGATATTAATAAGATGCTTAGCATGGAGTCTGACACTACAGGGCCATCGCTACCACACCCCTCCTCCCAACTAGGTTTGGACAAAAATCAGGTAAATTTATTTTGGCATCAATCAACCAAAACCAAATGTCAAAGTATCATTAATGTTTGCAGTGATACTTGTTAATCTTGTCTACTGTGATTCGTTAACCCATAATATCTGTGCTCCTACTTTCTAGAATGTCAAAGGTATCACTTTAGGCCACCTGTTTTTCCCCTACTGCAGAAGTCAGAATTTTTAACAATTCTAAACTTTCATCCGGATAGTTTGGAAACTTCTGAGGTGGACTGGCCATATGTACCATTGGGAAATTTCACAGTTGGACCCCCTCTCTTGGGGGTCACCTGGGACTCTTCAAGGTAACCCCCATTGAAATATTCTCTTCATAAGACACAAGATGGTGCATCAACAAATGTCTCAAATGCAGGGATTTTTCATCTTTTAGGTCCTGAAGATCATTTTCATGTTCAGCCCTGTGGGTTCAACACAAAGAAATGCCTTGGGGCATTGACAAATGAACTAGCAAGGATTGGGCATCTTTTTTCGGTCTCGGAAATTACACAGTACATGGGACATGGATAAATACCTCAGATGCAAGGAGTTCGCCTCTATTTGGGCCTATAAATCAGAATTTCCTCCCATGGGCCGAATCATGGTCAAACCGTCGGGTTATGCAGCAGTCTAATTCTTTAATTATTAAGCAGTACCCAGAATGCTGACAAATGCTTCAGATGTAAAAAGTTTGGGTCTTTTCAAATCAACATTTTCTCACACAGGGCCAAACAATGGTTGGCCTTGTAGATTCAATACCAATGAAGTTATCTTGTCATAACACACAACTTTGCACCGGCAAATGTCTGATGCCAAAACTGTGTGTCTGTTCAGTACTGAAAATTACATACTACTTGGGACGTCAAGGAATACCACAAATGCAAGGATTTTGCCTCTTTTCTGGTGCGAAAATCATAATTCCAACCCACATGGCCAAATTATGGTCAGTTCTGTGGGATGTGCACCAGTGCAATTATGTGGTTACTACGCACTATCCAGAGGGTCAACAAATTGCCTCAGATGCAGGGTTTTGTGTCTTCTTCATCTGGGAAATCAAATTATTTTTCTCCCACAGAGCTAAAGAATGGTTCCTGGCAACATGCACACCTTTGGTATATGTATAAATACTCTGTAAAATAAAAAGGGTCTAGCTTGAAAACTGTGGGAGGAGTTAACTAGACAAATCATGTACCCAATATTTCAAATTTCGCAAAAATTTACTAAGTTCAACAACCTGTAATTTTGTGAAAAATTTAACAAAATCAAATTCCTGGCAATATGCACATTTTTGGTGTATGTGTAAACACCCTGTAAAATAAAAAGGTTCTAGCTTGAAAACTGTGGGAGAAGTTAGGCAGACAAACCTTGTACCCAAAATACAGATGGACAAATGGATGAATGGATGGATGCATGGACAGAGTGTCAGGGGGTAAAACAATATGACCCCAACTTTTCGGCAGGGTAGAAAAATCCAAGATGGCTGCAAGTTAGGCGGACAAACCTTGTACCCTATATGTGGGTGGACGAATAAATGAATGGATGCATGCATGGACAGACAGACAGGAGAAAAACAATATGCCCCCCATACCAAGTTGTAATAAAATCCCTTCATAAATATGACCTGTAGTGTGTGCTAAAGTTTTTCGGGTTTTGGGCTCGGGCAGCCATCATGGTTGAATGCTCACGACCAAAAGGCGAAGTTCTCATCTGGGCATTATCTGGAGTCATCCTACCAGGTTACAATGACATCCCTTCATAAATATGACCTGTAGACTGTGCTAAAGGTTTTTGGGGCCCTGTAGCTGTCACAGTTGACCAATCACGACCAAAAGGGGATGTTATCATCTCGACATTATATGGAGTCAACCTATCAAGTTACAATGAAATCCCTCCATAAATATGACCTATAGACTGTGCTAAATGTTTTGGGGTTTTGGGCTTGGGCAGCTGTCATGGCTGAATGATTGTGACAATAAGGGGACATTCTCATCTAGACATTATCTGGAATCATCTTACCAGGTTACAATGAAATCCCTTCATAAATATGACCTGTAGACTGTGCTAAAGGTTTTCGGGCTTTGAGCCCCTGTAGCCATCACAGTTGACCAATCGTGACCAAAAGGGGTAGTTCTCATCTAGACATTATATGAAGTCAACCTACCAAGTTACAATGAAATCCCTCCATAAATACGACCTGTACACTGCGCTAAAGGTTTTTGGGTTTTGGGCTCAGGCAGTCGTCACGTCGATCGCGAACAAATGGAGAAGTTCTCATCCAGACATCATACAGAGTCATCCTACCAAGTTACAATGAAATCCCTCCATATTAAATATGACCTGAAGACTGTGCTAAAAGTTTTTGGGTTTCGGGCTTGGGCAGCTGTCATGGCTGACAGATCATGACCAAAAGGGGACGTTCTCATCTAGATATTATACAGAGGCATCCTACCAAGTTTCAATGAAATCCCTTCATAAATACAATCTGTAGACTGTGCTAAAGGTTTTCGGTTTTGGGCTTGGGCAGCCATCACAGTTGACCAATCACGGCCAAAAGGGGACGTTCTCATCTAAACATGACCCCAAACCAGCATATGAAATTTTGTGACGATCAGGCAAGAACTATGGGGGGTAGCCTGTGCTAAAGGAAAATGTGAACAGACTCACAGACTAACAGACTTCCGCACGCGTGATGGCAATAGCTTATCTTGACTTTGTCAAGTTAAGCTAATGACAAAAAGCCAAGTTGGCTGCCACGGTGGCCTTATTGGATTCGGCAGAAAAATGATTATCGAAAACAACCTTCTGCTAATCACCACAAAAAACAGGACCCATGATGGACAAGCAAAAGCTAACGCATGGACAGATAGACTGATGGACAGAGTGACCATAATACGGTCGGCTCCAAAGCGCAGCCTGACATAAACTCAGGCTCAACTGCAAGCCATATTTTGCATGGAAATTAAAATTTTTTAGTAAATTTTGTTTCTTAACATACCTACCACAATTGTTTACAATTGGCTGTAACATAAGTGCAAGCCCTACTTCGGAACTAACTCAAGCTTTTAGAATCTTTTCCAAACGAGTTGGAAAAGTACTAGAGTGCAAAAGCACGAAAAAGATCGAAAAAAGGGTCGAGCGAGACCAGCGCTCGAAATTACAGGTACTCTCTCTGCACACCTCTTGCGTTTACCGAGCGCATGCGCAACAACCGTGACGTCAATTCCGTATTTCCGCCAACGAGAAGTTTGTGATTTAGCGGGGAGGCATCGATATCAAAGATATCCCCAAGGAGGGTGGGCCTCCGGTAAACAATTGTGGTAGGTATGTTAAGAAACAAAATTTACTAAAAAATTTTAATTTCTTTTCAACCTACTCACAATTGTTTACAATTGGCTGAATAAACAATAGGAGGAGGTGAATCACATAACCAATACCAACAAGAGTAGCAGAACGAAAGCAAGGATGGCAGAGAACAAAAACTAAAACCTGTAATGAAGAAAGAGAGAAGGCACCTGAAAAGAACAAGGCTGAGAGAAGCGCAACCTCGACAAAAACAATTTAACGAGGGTGCACCACAGCCTGAGCAGCCACGAGAGGGCCTAAAGAATAAAGGTCCTCAGATTGCTGCTGAAGGTGGCGGAGATAAAAGGAGGAGAAGGTAGAAGCATTCCTCCAGTAAGCCGCATTCATAACATCATGGAGCGAAACAGAATTGGAGAACGCCCAGGATGTAGAAATGGCACGAACCTCGTGAGCATTAAGCCGGTTCGAAACAAGATCCGATGCAGACAAGCGAGAATAAGCCAGCTTGATTGCAAGACAGATCCACCTGGAAATAGAATGGGAAGAGATAGACTGCCGCTTAGGAATGAGAGACAGAAAAAATCTCTTCCGATCCCTCCTAATGAACTGAGTGCGAGTAATGTAAGTCTTGACCGCACGAACAGGACAAAGAAGAGGCCTCCGTCCATCTACAGCAGGGAGAGCCCGAATGCAGATGGGAGGAGGTACCGAATCGGGGAGTTGATTCTTAGCCAGAAAAGAGCAATCAGTAGTGAATGTGACACTGTTAGCCTCATTTCGGAAGAAGGCAGAATCAACAGATAGCGCATGAAGCTCACTGACTCGACGAGCAGAAGCAAACGCTAGAAGAAAAGCCGTCTTATAGGTGAGAAAACGCATGTCGGTCTCAGATAAAGGCTCGAAAGGCGCCCCCTCCAAACAGTGCAACACCCATGCCAAGTTCCACTTGGGTGTAAGACGCAAAACTCGAGGCCTCTTCAAAGAAAAGTGCCGAATAAGTTTGGAGAGGAAAAGATTACGACCGATACACCGCTTTCCCACATAAGAGAAAGTATCAGACAGCATAGACCGATAGCCCTTAATCGTAATAGGCTGGAGGCCCTTGGAGTCAAAAAGAAAAACCAGAAAATCCGCAATTTGAGCGATAGACGGATCACGGTAATTCACATTGTGATCTGAACACCAGCGGCAGAAAACCTTCCACTTGGCGGCATAAGTCATTCCAGTGGAAGGTCGCCGCGATGCAGAAATGCACTCCACTGATCGTCTCGAAAAACCTCTACGTCGGAGACTGGACCTGATAAAAGACAGGCGTGAAGGGACGGGCTCGCCAGGTTGTTGTGATACTTCCTGGGACGACCCTGTGAAAGAAGATCGCGACGTAGAGGTAGACGAATCGGTCGATCGGCCAATAGAGGCCGCAGCAGATTGATCCACACCCTCTGTGGAGACAGGGGTGTGATCAGAATGATCCTGCAACTGCAAGCACGAATCTTCGCTAAAACTTGAGGAAGAATCGGTGCAGGAGGAAAGGCATAGCCGACCCAGCCTGTCCAGTCCAGAGACAGAGCGTCTACTGCAAATGCCAGAGGATCTGGACAAGGGGAGACAAAAGTCTCTACCTGATGATTCCAGCGAGTAGCGAAAAGGTCGACCTGAGGACGACCCCACTGCTCGCAAATCGCCTGAAACACCGACCGATGTAGCATCCATTCGGTTGGAAGGACACTGTCGCGTCGGGACAGGGAGTCTGCTAGGACGTTGAGACGCCCGGGAATGTGTCGAATGGACACCCGAGCGTTCACATCCCGTGCCAACAGAAGAAGATCCCGAGACAGCCGATACATAGGAATCGAATGAGTGCCTCCCTGATTCCGTATGTAGGCCACTACTGTCGAATTGTCCGAAAGAAGTAGGACAACATGGTCCGACAGATGAGGGATCCAAAGCCGAAAACTCAACAGAAGAGCAAGGAGCTCCTTCTGGTTGATATGAAGGCCCACCTGCTCGCTGTCCCACTCTCCGTGAGTAGACAGACCGAGAGGGTCCAACGTCGCACCCCAGCCCCGATCGCTGGCATCCGCAGTAAGGATGCGATCGGCCAAAGGAAGATCCAACGGAACACCCTGTGTCAGCCAGGGAATATTTGCCCAAGGGCGGAGGTGACAAAGCAGAGACCGAGGAATAGTGAGTTCCAGGTCCAGCGGATCTACATTCGGACGCCAATGATCCAACAGGAAGTGATGGAGAGGTCGGACAAACAAGCGACCGAGCGGAATGAGATCGGTCACCGAACCGCAAAGGCCCAGCATCCGAAGGAAAGTCCTGGCCGAGACCGAGGAAGATTGAAGCAGGTCCCGAGTCAAGGCGGAAAGAATCGTCGCCCGAGCCTGGGGAACCGACACTACATTGTGAAGAGTGTCGAAATCCATCCCCAAATGACGGAATCGCTGAGAAGGAAGAAGATCCGACTTCTCGCGATTGACTCTGAAACCCAGCGACGCTAGCAGGCAAAGAAACTGCCGGACATCGAACTCCAGAACAGCAGCATCGTGGTGCCGTTGGAGGATGTCGTCTAGGTAGGCGGACGAAGTCACCGCCGACTGAGTACGATGGAAAGCAAGCACATGTGACATCAGTCGGGTGAAGGCCCAAGGAGCCAGGTTCAAACCGAACGGGAGAGCTCTGAATTGAAAAACTCGATCCCGAAACGAGAACCGAAGGTATTTCCGTGACGCCAGATGAATGGGTACATGGAAGTAGGCATCCTTCAGGTCGATACTGGCCGCAAAATCGCCCTGATGAACTGAACGTCGAACCGACCGGAAAGTCTCCATACTGAAACGAGGAGCAATTATGTACTCGTTCAGGGTACTCAGATCGATGACAGGACGAAATTGGCCGTTTTTCTTCGGCACCAAAAAAAGTCTTGAGTAAAACCCCGGTGAAAGGGTGTTCCTGACCACCTCGATCGCCCCTTTGGTGAGGAGATTGTCGATCTCCTGCACCAGAAGGTCCCGACGCAGAGAATCTGAAGGGACCTGAGTCGGAAGGGGCACCCGAGATAAACTGGGGTGCCAATGGAAGGACAGTCGCAGACCGGAATGAATGACGTCGAGGACCCAAGAGTCCGACGTTATCTCTGTCCAACGGTCGTAAAACAGCGACAGCCTTCCTCCGACTGGAGGCGAATCGAGGTGAGAACCTTCACTTGCGGCCTCGACGAGGCCACCGAGAGGAGAAACCACCTCGGGAAGTGACAGAGTCCTGAGACTTTCCAGCCTGAGGCTGCCAGCGGGCCTGGCCACGTCGGCGATTCTTATGAGCAGAAGGAGCAGACGGAGCCGAAGGCGTAGCCGACGTCGCCGACGAGGCAGACGCAGCAGCACGCTTTGCGGGCCTGGAACGACCCCCACCCGCAGCAGCAGGTGGGTCAAGCTGTCTCAGCAAAAGCTGGTCCTTCGAATGACGAAGAACTTCGCCACGAACAGCTTCCACGGAACCATGGAACAACTGAGGTCCTACCAAAGAGGCAGACCTCAGAACAGCACGTTGCTCAGAAGGAAGGGATGGTAAAGAATCCAAAACCGCATCCCGGCGTGCCAGCTCCAAATTGGCCGTGTTACAGGCGTGAGCGTGAGTCAAGTTCATAAGAGCCTGTGACAAAACGCGAAAAGGCGCCTGAGCGTCATCAAACTCCCCTGGTGGAAAATATTCAGCCAGAGCAGCGACGACATGGTCCGCGAGAGATAACATACCCAGCATCTCTCGGGACAGGCCCACCATAGACTCAACTACCGACATCGGGAGAACTGCCGACTTAGGCTTAGTCAACCCGAGGGAAGAAGAATCCTCATCCACAGTAGTCATCCCTTGGAAGACTGGTGGAGAGACGGAATCGTAAACACGAAACCGCGATGGAGGCAGGAAGGCATCAGCTCTAGAAAAGAAGGAACCCTTGAGGGCCTTAGAACGCATTTTGGCGTCTAAGCCCTGGAAGGACTCAACCACCTGAGCCGATTGCAGAGGACGCAAAGCCCCGGAGCTAGAAGGCTCAACAGGGTTACGGCGCTCCACAGTGGACCGCGGCCGGACGGTCACAGAAGGCTGGTCGGAAGGTAGAACGTCCGGCAATAAGCCAAAGACGAAATCCAAAGCCTGCCCCAAGACTGACGAGGGGGGACCATCACCTTCAAGATACTCGTCATCCTCCGTAGCAGAGGAGACGTAGCCCAACTCGGGCTGACCAGCAGAAACCTCCTGTGAATACTGTGCAGTATCCAAGGGGCCAGGCGAGACATCTCGGCGACCGACCAAAGGAGGTTGTGCCTCAGGAGGCACAGGGAGGCCAACTTGAGGGTTGCCAGAAAGCAACCGGGTGAGCGCCAAAACGGCCTGGCGCAGGTCACCCTGAGAATCCGTCGCAGCAGAATCGCCCGACGGAGTGTCCTCCCAATGGACCCTTCTGGTAGAAGAACCCAAATCCTCAGAAGAGACCGACGGCGAACATCGATCGGCAGACAGAATAGGAGCACGGTGAGAAGACACCGGAGGATAGTCCCGATTGTGACGCCCAGGAGCCATCACTGGCCTCTGCGAAACAGAAGGCCCTGCCTGCAAATCCTCGAAAGGGACCGACGGCGCACGTCGATCGGTAGCTGGACCTAGGACATGGTGAGAAGACACCGGAGGATTGTCCCAAGAATGACAGGAACCTGTCATTGACCTCTGCGCAGCAGACGGCCCCAACTGCCTATCCTCTGAGACCGACGGCAAGCATCGATCGACACCCAGACTCGGAACACAGTGAGGAATCACCGGAGGAAGGTTCCGAGAGTGACAGCTAACCGGGGCTGTCAATGACCGCTGCCGAACAGCAGGCCCTGGATGCCAACGTCCCAACACCATCCCGCTAGTCGGCACACTAGCAGGCGAAGGTGGAACAATAAACGATTCACTCGAGGGACGAGGAATCGCTGCCGAAGCGACCGGCCGGCTCAACCGACTAGGAGCAAACCTAGCCAGATGAGACGGAGCAGACAGCAAACCCGCACAGCCTCGCCGCGAGGCTGGGGGAGGCTGAGAACACACAGACACACCAGCAGATACAGCCTCGGTCCCCCGAGACTGTAGACCATCCCCAGAAGAGATGGAAGAGCCACCATCAGACAGAATAGGATCTGGAGTAGCAACCCCCTCAACAACGGTCGATGGTGTTGGAGGCAGATCGGAGAGGGTTACCGAGTTGACCTCGGAAAAGCTCTCAACGAAAACAGACGCCTCAATAGTGACATCCGAAGACAAAGAGACCGCGGTCTCCTCATCAGGTATCACAGAACAAACACCGTCAACAGTTGCAGAGGAGCTCGCCACAGAAGTCAGATCCGAATCCTGTGTGACAGAGTCACCACGTGCACCAGCAGAAAAGTCTGCAACGGCACGGCTACCCTTACCCCGAGAACGAGGGGTTCTAGCTCTGGAAAGAACCACCTTGTTAACAGAAGCCCAAAATTTAGAGGACCAAACCCCACAGATACCACATGATTGGGCCTGAGTGCAATTGTTGCAAGTGACACATGTGGTATGGGAATCGTCCACATGTTTCACCTGCAAACAAGAGGTACAAGGAATAGTCTTAGGCATGATATAAATACAACAATCAAGCTTCCCGCCGACGGAAAACAGAACGAAGGTCGTGTTCACACGTGGGGGAAAGGCAAGATAAAGTGTGAAAAGCACAGCAATAATAATACAAATTAACATTAAATGAGAGTAATAATTTGGTAGCTTGAAAAAGGATACAATCCAGTAGCACACTAAAGACGATTAATAAGTTGTTCACGAAGAATTAATATCATAAACAGCACAGTCACAAAAATTTCCGACCATGAACAATGGCGGAAAATAAAGGAATTGACGTCATGGTTGTTGCGCATGCGCTCGGTAAACGCAAGAGGTGTGCAGAGAGAGTACCTGTAATTTCGAGCGCTGGTCTCGCTCGACCCTTTTTTCGATCTTTTTCGTGCTTTTGCACTCTAGTACTTTTCCAACTCGTTTGGAAAAGATTCTAAAAGCTTGAGTTAGTTCCGAAGTAGGGCTTGCACTTATGTTACAGCCAATTGTAAACAATTGTGAGTAGGTTGAAAAGAAATTAACGTTTACAGTTTTCACCCACAACTTCCAGTACTTTCCCACTAAGTCCTGATATGGACATCCAGCAATGAATTAGTTGATATATTTTTGAAAGAACAAGTGCAGCCTTTCTTAATTAACCCCTTACCTAACATGAAAAACAGACGACACTTGCAAACAAAATTCTGAATAACTAATTTTTTTCCATTTTTTGTCTCAAAAACATAGGTTATGACCACTCATTGGAACAATCACGACGAGCTCATTCCAAAGAGGGTTCTCAACCTATGTTTTTAAGACAAAAAATGAAAAAATAATGAAAATTAATTGGCGATTTTTGTGAATGGGACTGGTCGGTTTGGGCCATTACGTTGGATAAAGGGTTAATAAGAATTATTATGAAATACTGAAAGGAAGACTTCTTCAGACATTCTTTTCTTTCTTCATTTTTTTGGGTCAATGGTGGAAATAGTAAACAACCAGCAGTTGATTTTTCAAACCTACATGTTCATAAAACAGAAAAGACAGATTCTTCAAAGTGGTAGCATGAGTTGATTCAAGTACATACCTTTGTCTTCATTTGCTCTGTCAATGGCTAAATCCCATAATCCTTTATCAAATCTACAAAAAAAAAGAATTTTCTTTTTTTAAACTCTCTGCTTTCTTTCACTCATGAAATGCTGTAATGTATTAATTATTGTCATTCAGTGTTGGAAAGTGCTTTCTAAAGAGAAATTCCAGAGATGATATTGGATATTCTGAGTCACTGAGAACAGTTAATGGTCTGTTTATTAGTGCTTACGATCAACTAGCATCTACTAGAATTGCTGTACTGTGACCACAACACAAGTATAAAGTCAACCTCCCCTTTTAGAAAAACAAATCAAATGGGTTTTTTTGTGTGTCAAATATGGTATTTACATAGAAAAAATATGTGGTTTGAATTTTTGTAGGCAGGCGATCCCTGTGGCGCCACTTGAAAATATCACAAAAATGCTCCAAGGTTATATAATTCATAATGTTTAAACTGTGCTCAGGTATGGGTCTGTAGATGTGCATAAATGTTTCAGAATTTTGTTCCAGCCCCATGTGGGTCTAGTGGCACCACTCCTATTGTTAGAAAGCTAAAAAATTTATAGTAATTTATATATTTTTTATACTTACCAATGACCCAGACATAGCTGGTGCTAACTCTTAAAATATAGGGCCAAACACAAATTTTGCCCCCCAATCCCCAAAATTTGCATCTAAAACCAAAGAAAACATGTCCTGAATGGCCCTCCACACTTCACCTCTACTGCGCATGCGCAGTGTCAAGGACGTTCCGAAATTAGCGCCATTAATCATTCTTATAACCAGTGCCTGGTAAGCGCTATGTACTCAGCGGGGTGGTATGAGTTCCCAACTCCTGGGAGGGCCATTCCCGTCTGGGTCATTGGTAAGTATAAAAAATATATAAATTACTATAAATTTTTTAACATTTTTATACTGTACCAATGACACAGACATAGCTGAATAGTGAAAAGGCTGGAGGGCCAAGGACATAGAGCAAGTTGGAATACGCTCAATTATATAAAATAGAGTCATCCCCTCTAGGGAAAAAGAAGTATTAGGCCTTACATGTATCTTTCTTATTTATGATAAATTAGAAAGATACAACACCTTCCAAAATTGAGCATCATACATCCATGTACTCTATTAATATCTAGTATAATCCTTATACTAATAATTTTTAAAGTAAGCCAATAAATAAAGTAAGTCTAGAGAATAGAGACTCTTTATACTCCTTAAAAGTGTCTGAGGATTGTATAATAATGTCCGTTGACACGTGCTATATTCAAAAGCTATACTTTAAAAACTAAAACCTGAATGAATTTTTAAAACATAAACTTCTCACTAAACAACCATCCCAATAACAGCTCAGAATTACTAACTCCGGAGGAGGTATCCCCTTGTTTTCATTGTAAAACAGGTGACCCAAGGGAACACCCTCCCCCCCCCCCCTTTTTCTTGCCCTGGGTCAAATAGCCCAGAGCGAAGAGGGCAGCAGAACGGAGTCACTGCCGAAACAGACAGCCTACCTAGCTATAGTAGCAACTGTTAAGTGAATGACATTCTGAGCAGTAGATAATAGACCTAACAATAGAGGCCTCCAGAAATGGACTCGATATTTCTGAGATAAAAATTCATGAATGTGGATGGCTGAGCGCAATGAGCAGCCTTCAAAAATCTATAATAGCGACACTATTAATGTAAGCCCAAGATGTAGAAGAACTCTTACTTCATGAGCCGAAATCTCAAACACAACTGCTGAGTCAATGATATACCATAAGCAGTATCGATAGTTAATTGAATCCATTAGCAATAGAATGGAGCGTAACGTCCTTCTATTAGGCATCAAAGACAGAAGAAGCTTACGCCCGTAGTAATAAACAGATATCTGTTTATAAATACATAAACTCTAACCAGACAGAGTAAAGGCCTATGCCCGTACGAAGACGGAAGGACCTTAATAACAATAGGTTCCGGATATTAATTAGGAGCCTGACTTTTATGCAAAAATCCAACCTAAATAGTAAAGGAAGTAGTGATTCCGAAACTACGAAAGTGAAAATCATCCACCGATAGTGCATGAAACTCACTGACTCTTCAGTAAAAGAGAAGCCAACAGAATTACTGTCTAAAAGGTCAGAATTTGAAAACTACTGTTTCCAGAGGCTCAAATGATTACTTAGCTAAATAAGAACCGAAGTTAAATTCCGTATAGAAATTTAATCTAATGATTCTAAGTCTATTTATCGAAAAGTTACTAACTGACTTAGATAAAGAGACATAAGACTCAATTGTAAACTATCATAGAGTGCATAGGTATGAGGTAACATAAACCTATAACCTTAATAATAACAGGCTGCAGTAGATCTTGTCAAACAAGTATACTAAAAAGTTGCAATGACTAGTATGGAGGGATCAACAATATCAACATAGTGATCCCTACACCAACGACGGAAGAGCCTCCACTTTAGCCGCATAGTATAGCGAAGAAGAGGTTCTCCTATAGTAAGAAATCGCGTCCAAAGCTCGTCCAGTACAATGCTTACAATGCAATAAGGACCACACAACGGAATACGTGAAGGTTGAGACCTTGCGGGTTGTGATAAAGATGACACGATTTTACCCAGCGAAAAAAGATCCTCTCATGGAGGAAGATTTCGCGTTAAGTCCCACAGTAGACATAAGAGTAAATATAACCACGGTCTCTGTGAAGACAGAGATGCTATCAACAGAAATGTATTGTGGTTGTTTATCTTAGCAATACTTGCTGAAACAACAGTGCAGGAGGATATGCATATCCTATCATTCCGTCCTATTAGATCAATAGAGCGTTAACAACATAAGCTCAGAGATCCGGACATGTAAACACATACATCTGCAATTGATTAGCAAGTTGTGTCGTAAATAAATTATCATTGGGCGCTCCCACTGATAGCAAATCTGACTGAATACTTGTTTGTTGAGAGTCCATTCTGACGGCAACAAGCGACCCATAAGTGAAAGGGAGTCCGGTAATACAATCAGACGACCCGGAATATGACGGACCGAAGCAGAACTTGGTGTACTATAACAAACAGAAGGATTCTTTCCATTAAATTGAATAACGGAAACGAATGAGTGCCTCCCTGGTTCCGGAGATACGCCACTACTGTCGAATTAACGGACAGGATTTGGACATGCGTTTCTGAATAATGTTCATCCAATGACATAAAGCAAGCCTAAAAAAACATTATTCCGTGGAAGATAAGTGCTTGCTTAGAGACTGCGGAACCCAAAGACCCTGGCACTTCGAATCCGTTGGGATCAATATTATATCCCAACCTGTTTGACTGGCAACCGTCATAATTATAAAACTCGGATCCGGCAACTGCAGTGGCACTCTCTGAGTCAACCACCGAATGTTTGCCCCAGTCTGAATCTCTTGCTACACTAGATAGACAAGAGAACGTGTAAATCGAGCAATTCATGGATTGCTGAAAAGTTGCCGTCGAAGAGAAGCTTCTCCGAGAATGAAGCGACTCTGAGAGAGTTCTTCACCTTACTATCCACGCGCGTGGATGTAGCTAGGGCTGCGTCACGTCTAACGAACTCCAAGCAGCCACTGAAGGGCAGAGTTATACGTGAACAACTACTACCCTCAAAAGAAATCACATTGAGGATCATATCCCGGAATTCTTTCTCTTGAAGACGTAATGATAACGCCTCAGTAAGGTGGATTACGTATGATAAAGCGTCTAAGTTAAGTCTAAGTCTATTAGACAACATTGTCGTTTCCAACATTGTGGTTGGAAAAGACATAGACGGCGAAAAAGATTATTTCCAGTCTTTAACCACGCCGTCTAGACGCATATGAACTCTCGGTATGCCCTGTTCTGCCAAAATAAATTATTCGTATAAATGATAAAAGGCAGAAATGAGCATTGCGGACAAGAAACTAAACTATCATGCTTGGTAGCAGGCTTATATATATATAGCGTCGATAAATAATACACATGTTCTAATGACATTATTGGACTGTGTCGGTAAGTCAGGGACAACGTCCCTGAACCGATCCAAAATTCCGTGTCCAACGACGCTATAAGTCTCTTATCCAACATCGCAGCAATTTAGTCCGAAATAACAACCACTGGAAGATAATGCCGGAAGATATGTATAGCAGCTTCCGATGCTACGAAAGGGAAAACTCGAAATCTTTCGAATCCCTTTCGCCATCCTGTCGGACCCTATAAAGCGTTCGGTCGTCCGTACCTGATGCAACCGCGGACCGCACCGACCCAGCGCCGTCGGATAATTCCTGATTTGACGAATAAACTGTCGATTGCTGGGATGCTGCGAAAAAACTGTGCTAACTTGGATAGCACGTCCGTCACTGAGGCCTGTGGAGAAGCGGTCCTACGATGCATTGCCGCTGGAAGCTCTGTGATCGTTACCCCGTGCATACTACTATTATGCGAGCGAACGGAGTGTATAGGCCTCGTGTCCCTTGGCTACTGGATGGCGTGATCTGTTCGCCGTGGAATCACTGAATGACGAAACTGATCGGATACTCGAGGTCACGTAGCCAATGTGCGGTCGTGTGCACTGCTGTGAGGATGAGGAAGCATTATCGACAGTCTCTCGGACTGTCAATATAACGGAGCATCCCGAGTAGGGTTGGGCGGTATTGGTAAAAATAAATACCGCGGTAATCGCAAAATATTACCGCGGTATACCGATTAAAATCAAAGGGGGTCTTCTCCATAACAAAAAACGCAACTTCAACGTGTCGAAACTGTAAAATTTGAGCCTGAAGCTTTGCACAAGACGGCCGTCAAAAATCAAAACTTTTTCAAATATTTACTCACAAATGATTTTAGTTTAGCACAAAGTTCAGTTGGGACAACTTAGGGTATATAACAAGGCACATTTGATGTTTATCGAAGAAAATTCAAAATAAAATCAAACCCAGAGATAATAATTCTTCGAATCAGAATCGTCCAGTGACATGAGATTGAGAAGTGAAGTGTGCAAAAAGTAACAACAGAAGGGCATGCGATTGCCACAGTTCATCACAATAATTTTCATGTTTGATTAAAATTAATAACCGTATTACATACACATCACCATTCAAATAAAAAGGTTGTATGGGGCGAATGCTGCTTGGTAGAAAATGTAAGTAAGTTGGGCTTTTTTATTTTTTTTGAAATAATGACAAGACTTTCGTCCTTTTTGTGTTGAATAATCCTGCAAGCACATTTCTGAAGTCACGAGGCAGTAATGACGTACTGCGTGTGCTAGCAGCCAATCACTGTGAGTTTCATTTGGAATCCCCTGATATTTCCCCCAAAGAAAATGTCCTATTTTTATTTAACTTCAGCAGATGGCAGTGCCATTGGCCGAAAGTGTCCACGCGACTAACTACGCATGCTAAGTGCGTGCCCTCCACCTCAACTTGTTTCAAATTCAAGGTAAACAGAATTGCATCAGTTCCAGCAGTCAGCTATTCATTAAATGCCTCCACAGAATATAAATGACTTGGCAGAAACCTGCAAACACACATGTATCTTGAACTTTACTATGATTCGCACAGCAAGAAACTAAACAGAATACAATAATTACCCAAATTTAAGCCAAGTGTATCGAGCCTGATTGACGTAAAACTATTCACAGCCAACCGCGATGGGCAATTTGAGAATTGCATATCGCGGTAAAACCGAGTTTTCGGTATACCGATTAAACAATTATTTGCCGGTATCGGTAACGGTATTGAAAATATTACCGAATATAATCGGTATACCGAAATACCGCCCAACCCTAGTCCCGAGCGACGGACATATGCTCCGAATGTAAAATATCTGAACCACAACATGCGGTCCCCTATGTTGTTGGACGAGAGAGGGACCTCTCTCGCTCACAGCCCGGACGGACCTGGACAAGCCAGGAACCGGACTAACAGGCTTCCTCCGATCTGTCCTCAATCCGCCGTCACTGGGTGAGTACTAAAGTAATTATAGTGCTCGCATCACCCAAATCTCCTTCCTAGACCGCAACGGACGAACCCGGCAGCCGAACCATTCGATGAATGTACGCTACACCGGGTGAGCTAGCGAATGTCACTCCGTCGATCCTACAAGGGACCTCTTAGGCGATAGACATATTCCATGAGCACTTATTGCCGCTAGCTCTTCATTAACTATGACGACAGAGGCACACTTTTGAAAGACATCTCCGTAACTTTGCGAACAAGAAACCAGAAATGCTTGGTAATAGCAAGCATATAATAATAAATATATAGCGTCGTTCAATAATTCGAAAGTTTGTGTGACATTATTGGACTATGTCGGAACTGAGGGACGATGTCCCTGAACCGAACCAAAAATTTCTAAGTCCACCGACGCTATCAGTTTCTTATCCGGCATCGCAGCATTCTGGTCCGACGAAAGAACCTGTAGAAGATCAAGTCAGATGACATACACAACAGCATATGTTGTTCCGAAAGGGAAAGCTCGAAATCCTCCGAATCCCTTTCGGTATCCCGTCGGACCGGATGAAATTTTCGGACGTCCGTACCCGCTTCCGCGGAGCGTCCCGACCCAGCATCGTCGGATAAAACATTATGCGACAGATTCAGTTGTTGCTGGGATGCTGCGATAAGCTGTGCTATTTAGGATAGCATGTCCGTCCCCGAGGCCTGTGCAGTAGCGGTCTTACGATGCATTGCCGCCGGAAGCTCTGTGTTCGTTGACTCCCGCACACTTTCCTATGCGAACGTCCGGAGTCTGCAGGCCTCGTGTCCCTGGCTACCGGATGGTGTGACCTGGTCGCCGATGATTCTCTGACTGGCGAAGCTGACTGGATATCCAAGGTCACGTAGCCAAGAGTGGTCGTGTGCGCTACCATGAGAATGAGGAAGCCTTATTGACAGTCTCTCAAGACTGACTTTTTGTCAGAGCGTCCCGAGCGGCGGACGTATGCTCCGAATGCGAAACATTTTTTACCACAACTCTGGGGCCAGATGTTGTTGTACAAGAGAGGGGCCTCTCTCGCTCGCCGTCCGGATGGACCAGAACGAGCTAGGAACCGGACTAAAAGGCTTCCTCCGTTCTCCCTCTAATCCGCCGTCACTGGGTGTGCATTTGGTTGATTTATAGTGCTCGCATCACCCCAAAACTCCTTCTAGACCGCAACGGACGAACCCGGCTGCCGAACCATTCGATGAATGGACGCTACACCGGGCGAGCTAGCGGACGACAAAGGCCGTCGAACCTACTAGGGTCCTCTTAGGCAATTGGCGTATTTACATGAGCACTTTTCCGCTAGCCCTTTATTAATTGTGACGACGGAGGCACACTGTTGGAAGACATCACGGATACATCACCCTAATCTTGATCGTCTGAAATAGAAATTGATAAAGTAGAGTGACCCTGCGGGGAAAGGACCGGAATGTCCAATTCCCCACTAACATACCGTGACATACGCTTCCCATGTTGTCATCGAAATCATCAGATACAGAACAGGAGTTAGTGCGAGTACACTGACTACATATAGAATGATTATAAAAGTCAGAGGAAGACTTCCTCTTATTACAATTGATCAAAATCCTTTCAATGTGAAAAGAAAACAAAGTCCTGATACTCGCACCAACCCCTGACAATCAAAATACATAATAATAATATGATCCATTAACATAGAAAAAATAATTGAAATCAAAATATTTTGAAAAAATATTTTTTCAGAACAGCCCAAGTTTCTGAAAAGTAACGTTGAGCCCCAATGGATCCCAAGCCTAAGTGTGGACAAAAAATTTAAAAATATTTTAAACAATTTATGCAACACTTACGAACAATAATAATGTATCTAGTTATGATTAAATTAACATCAAGATATTATTTTCAAGAAATCCCCCCCTCACACAGAGGGCTGTTGTAAATGTAAACAATGAGTGTAAAAACACTAAAATAAGACTCCAGGCACCCAGGCCCGAAATCAGTTACCAAAAATACACTATTTGATGCAAAACAGAGACTTCCAGGGAAGAAACTGCAGAACATCAGATGGTAGATGCAGAACACAACGCCTAACCACCCATAGGTGAAGACGTAAACATGGGGAAAAGAACAGAATTCATTCTGTTATTCAGCTAAAACTCCCAAGAAATTTTAGTAATAATAATTACAGAAACTATGCCAAAAGCATGGGAGAATAGCAAGAGGGGACTTAAAGGAAAGGGAGAGAGGAAAACACTGAAAAAAACAGTGTAACTAAATAACAAGAATGACAACAAAATGGCTGCTGCCTCGAAAATAGGTAACTTAACATAATTTCATTAAAAAATTTTAAGTTACAGCCCTGATAATATTCTGTCACACATTTTTCCTCTCCTCCTTCTATATCCTCCTTAGAATCACCATTTCACTAATATTTATGTGTCTGGCATCATTTAAACTGAGATTTACAAGCACAAAGATCAGTCAGATGTTAACTGATGAAGGGCCAAACTAAGAATGATTAATGGCGCCAATTTCGGAACGTCCTTGACACTGCGCATGCGCAGTAGAGGTGAAGTGTGGAGGGCCATTCAGGACATGTTTTCTTTGGTTTTAGATGCAAATTTTGGGGATTGGGGGGCAAAATTTGTGTTTGGCCCTATATTTTAAGAGTTAGCACCAGCTATGTCTGGGTCATTGGTACAGTATAAAAATATTGGTTTCTGGCAAAAGGCAGCACCTTTGGGATACACTTCCAAATGTTTAAAGTATGTTTAGGTAGGGCTTGTTGATGTGCAGAAATGTTTTGGGCCCACAATGGCTCTGGTGGTGCCACTTTTGTGATTACAGCATTGGTTTCCAGTGAAAGGCTCCTGGGGTATATAATTCAAAATATTTAAAGTATACTCAGATGTTCAGGTAAGGTCTGTAAATGTGCATAAAGGTTTCAGAATATTTATTTGATTCCATGCAGCTCCGCATGGAGCCACTTTTATTGTCAGACAGTTGGTTTCTGGCAAAAAGCTCTTAGGGTATATAATTTGAAACATTTAAAGTGTGCTCAGGTGTTCAGGCAGGCTCTGCAGATATGGATAATAGTTTTGGAATTTCTCTCCAACCCATGTGGTTCCACTCACATGACTTTTATCACAAGAGAGTTAGTTTCTGGAAAAAAGCTTGTCGAGTATATAATTCAAAATATGCTCAGGTATTCAGATAGGGTGCTTAAAGGTTTAGGAATTTTGATTTCTACCCCATTTGGCTCCTGACACTCCTTCAGCACTACTTTTATAATTAGATAGACAGTTTCTAAATAAAAGCTTGTATTGTATTCAATTTGAAATGTTTATGGTATGTTCAGGTGTTCAGGTAGGGTCTTTAGATGTGCATAAAGGTTTTGGAATTTTGATTCAACTCCATGTGACTCAGGTGGCGCCATTTTTGTCGTTAGAGATTTGGTTTCTCCAATCTAGAGGCTCCTAGGTTATATGGATGGTTTAGAGGTAAAACCCTACATCTACCAAATTTAACAAAAACAGGTTTATCAAATGTTCTTAAAGGGTACAGCGAGCTCATTTTGTTGGTGTAAATGGCATACAAGTATTCTGTAGCACTGTTAAGATATTGACAGAATATTAATCCCATATCTCCAGATGTACCTGAATATTAATAAGTAAAAGACCCCAAACATAGTTAATGGGTTTTACCATAGCTTTGCAAATACCATACACCAATCCAAATTTCTGGTATTAAAATCCTGCTACCTGGTTTTAGCACAACTGTATGGTGGTGGTGATTGGCTTTGTTTTTAGACAAAACCCACACATATGTGGCATTACGATATTTCCCTTCAATTTTATGTACCCCCCAAAACTTTTCGGGGGCATATAGTGTTTGTCATTTTTGTCCGTCTGTCCATCTGTCTGTCTGACCACCAGGAAGATTTTCATACAGGGCTCGATTTAACTGGATTCGTATAGTGATTTTCGAATCAATTTACAACTATAGCTAATCAATTTCACATGACAAAAACATATAAATAATAGGAAAATTAAAATGCTAATCAAAATTTATCCAAGTTAGTAAACTGCTATTCAATTTTTAAAAATTAAATCACCCCCTGTTTTTGTGTCCATTCCATAACTGTGAGATTCTGCGTTGGATTTTGTAGAAACTTGGCATACATGTTGCTTATGGGGAGACGATGTGTCGCATACAAAATTTTTTGGGGTTCAATGGAGGTCAATGTCATGGATCAAGGTCAACTGTCAGTCAGGTAGATTTCCGTGTCCGCTCAACAACTCTGAGATGCTTCATTGGATATTGCTGAAACATGGCATATATGTTGATTATGGGGAGACGAAGTGTCATGTACCAAATTTTTGTTTTTGTTCAATGGAGGTCAAGGTCACAGATAAAGGTCAAAGCCACGTCAAGGGCCTAGTCACTTCCGAGTGACAATCTCTTGTTTCTGATTAAATCCTTATTGTTTACAGTACCATAACACTGTATATTATCCTGTTATGTTGTTTTACTACTATTTTATATTAGAGATGGGTGGTATTGGAATTTGGAGTTCGGTGTTGGTTTCAGTATTTTTAGGGGGTATACCTCGTATCGGTTTGGTATTCAGTATCTGACTTGACTGAGATTTTCTGATAGTACCAAAGAGGAATTAACATCAGGAAAAACAGAATAAGTTGTTGCAGTATCATTCTACCACAATGCTATAAATGACACTGTCAATGAGCTCAACAGTGGCATTATTTTACAACAAGACATCATATCTACAGTAATTTTGTGACTTGCTCTAAACCCACCTCAATGTTAAAGACCTGTTTCAGGCTTTTACGATCTCAGAGCATGTACCCTGACAATGCCATCTTTAGGGGGTCCTGCTGATAATAGACAAAATACCTGGGCAGTGATATCTAGTCAGGGCTTGGCTGCCTTAACAGGCAGCTATGACTTGGACTAGAAATCACTGATAAGCAATTGGACATGTACAGGATGTAGTCTAGTTGCATAGTCTATTGAGGGTTAACAAAACTGAAAAGAAAATCATCCATTCTTTCATGAACATGAACCCTTCAACTGTTATCAAGTCTCAACAGTCAGGGACTTATAAACAGTGAATGTAGGAAAATTTGAAAACCCCGACGGTTTTGGTATTCAACAATAGGTTCGGTTCGGTTTTCGGTATCTCAATGATATCATTGTCGGTTTGGTTATTCATTATATAGCCCATTTCTACTTTATATGTTATATATTGCATCTGACTTATGTTAAAACCCTGTATTTATCTCCCAATTAATAAATCAGCAATTTATGAGAAGAGCAGATTCACCAGACATATAGGGCATATGCAGATTATTAGAAGATAGATAAATGTAGAAAACAACGATAGTGAAATTTGATCAAGTTTAAAAAGTTCTCCAATTGGATAAACCAAAGTTTAAAATTGTGATTCCTTAAAAAGTGAAAAAAATCAGAGAAATGAGGTGTTGGCTGTAAACAGTTGAAATAATTTGAAATATTTTAAATAATTCGAAATATTTTAAAATATGCTCAAGTGCTCTGATAAGGTCTGTAGATGTGCATAAAGGTTTCAGATTTTTTATTTGATAGTCACACTGGGACTACAGTGGCACCATTTTTGCCATTATGGAGTTGGTTTCCAGCAAAACTATCCAAGGGAATATAATTTGAAATGATTAAAGTATGCTCAGGTAGGGTATATAACGGTTTCAGAATTTTGATTCAACCCCTTGTGGCTCCAGTGGTACTACTTCTGTCATTAGACTCTAGAGAGTTGGTTTCCGGTAAAGGTACCTAGGGTATATAATTCAAAAGGTTTCAAATATGCTCAGGAGTTCTGCTTGGATCTGTAGATGTGCATAAGGGTTTTTGTTTCGGCAGCAACTCCGGGTTGTGCAAAAAAACATGGATGATATCTAAGCACTGTTGACACCTCACCTGTGTTCAAATCTTGATAAGTAAAAGATAAAACATAGTTTGGATCAATAAACTCTGCCCAAATGTAAGGAAATCTGTGTACTATCAAATGCAGCCGGTAATAAGGGCGAAAGCTTGATATATATTCCTATTTTCGTGTTTTGAGTTCCCAATAAAACTTATTGGTAAATTTTACAACAGATTTGAATGGGAGGAATCTGAACGTAGAGGGGTAGCCACCGCGTTCAGATCACTGAACTAGCTTTTGCCCTACTTACTGGCTGCATTTACACATATTTCTTTACATTTGTGCAGGGGCTATTGATCCAAACTGTGTTTTATCCTTTACTTATTAAGATTTGAACAAGGCTGAAGTGACAACCATAGCTTCGATGTTGTCCATGTTTTGTGCGCAACCCAGAGTTGCTGTCGAAATGAATATCGATTTGGAAACAGAAACTCCTAATAAAATGACCCCATGCAATGATCATAATCGACCTCCTCTGCGCGAAAGTGATTGTATTTCCAATTTTCCATCAATATTTGTTTTGGCGCAACTCCGGGTTATTATTTTATAGCCAATATAGGTGTACAGTAACATGGGCAATATCGAACAGGTGGTTGAGGCTTCACCAGCATTCCAATCTTGATAAGTAAAGGAAAGAACTCAGTTTGGATCTCTAGACTCTGCAAAAATGTAAAAAAAATATGTACTACTGTTGAATGCAGCCAGTAATAAGGGAGAAAGCTTGATATATATTTGTATATTCGTGTTTTGAGTTCTGAATAAAACTTACTGGCGAATTTTACAACAGATTTGAATGGGAAAAATCCTGAATGTAGGGGAGTAGCCACTACGTTCAGATCGCTGCACTAAAGTAAAACTAAATTAAAATATTAAAAGCCTGTTGTCATTGAGATGGAGCACAGTCATTGGAATTGCTGTGAAAAATAACCTTATTTGAACAATATAAGCCTTTTCTGACAAAAATATACCTTTCTTATAAATAAAACCACAAGTTGTGAAACTTCAAAAGTTATTTCCCACAAACAAACACGAAATATCTTGGATTTTTTGCTAAATATATTTTTATCGATGATGCACAAACTTGCAATAATACATTTGCTAAAATACCTATTATTTGTCACCTTTATCGCAATTTATTTCTCGGACACTCATAAACTTCCATGCGAATAAAATCCATTCGAGTCCTACGTCACAACCTTCTTCGCAAGCGAGAAAAGCGAAAGGGTGGAATCATCAAAACGGACATCAACGACACTGCAAAATCGGAAAAGGTGGAGATAAATTTAAATCTCTCACATGAGTGGTTCTATGCGGTTCTTGCATGTGCAGAATTTGAATTTAGTCATTTATCCGTTGTTTCAACACATGCAACTTCGACATCGATAAGAAATCTCAATTTACTTTAGTGCTTGTATTTTATCATCTTTTATAAATTTGTTTTTGTGTTTCACCTTTAACTTTGATTTTGGATTTGTCAAGATTTAAATTAGAATGACAGCTGCACAGGTAGCTTTGGCATAGAACCTGCAAGCCACGCTGTGGTAAATTTTTCTGAAGTAAAGTTGTTTGTCGGTATATTTTTATACTAGATATATATGTAAGCCCTATTCGGCCAGTGTATGTGTGGTGAGGCTGGGAGGGGGGGGGGGGGGGGGGGGCTATGTCAAGGGATGTACATTCGTCATTCGCTGGTAGTTCATGCAAATAACACGAAGACAGGCACATTCACTGAAATTGGCGGGGAGGTGGGGGGGGGAGGGATTGAGGGGTGTGGGCAAATTTTTTTTGGGTGGTGGGGTGGGAGAGGGGGGTTGAGGGGTTGGGATGGGTATATCTGAACATGACCAAAACTGCATAGCCACAGGGGAAGGGGGGCACTGCCCCAGGGTGACCATGGTTTGGCCTAACAGATGAGAAAATTGAATTTTTACATAAACGATAAAAAAATCTTGGTATTGAGAGGCCCATATCATTCAATCACCACTATAGGCTAAATTATAGCTAAACTGCATTGGTTGAGGGTCCAACATAAGCAAAGTAGATCAGCCTCTATAATGTCACGCTAGGTCTAGAAAGTAATGAATGTCACTAGATGCTTTTTAGGCACACTGACGTTTCTGTCAATTGTTGTTGGCAGATGTTGAAGTTAAAATTCGAGGTTCGCATTTTTGGATTTGCTTCTACAACCAATATAGCAGGGAGGGAGCTGGGAGAGGCATCATACCTAGGAAAAAGTGAGAAACACTTGCCCCTCCCCCCCCCCCCCCCCCCCTTGGCATGGCAGAAGAAATTTTGCATTGGGGGAGGCTACCCATTGAATGCCAAAGTCCCGAACCTTCTGGGTGAGTGTATGCTCTCCCTCCACCCCCCCCCCCCACCCCCACCCCCTGAAAAATTTGGAAATACTGGACAATCTCAAATGCTATGTCCCGCACTTTGAGAAGCTAATATCTTGCTGGTATGTTCAATTATTATACGTTTTGCACTCTTATTCATGGTTCAGGTTCAATGGGCAAATTTATTGGATGGGGGGTGTGAGCAAATATCCCCCCACAATCCCTCGTTTCCGCCCTCCCTGACTTGACTTTATACCTGTGTTGCTGTAACAATTAGCCATAGTTGCGGAACAGTGACAAATAATAAATAAAGCCCTTTACAAGTCAAACCAAGCAGTCCAGAATGCGATGCTGATAAGTTCCATTTCACGACTTTAGTTTTAAGTGATTTCTTGTTTGTGAAGGTTGTGACGTAGGACTCGAATGGATGTTATTCGCGTGGAAGTTTGTGAGTGCCCGAGAAATAAATTGCAATAAAGGTGACAAATAATTGGTATTTTAGCAAATGTATTTTTGCAAGTTTATGTATATTTCATTGATCAAAAGATATGTAGCTAAAAATCCGAGATATTCTGTGTTTGTTTGTGGGAAATAGCATTTGAAGTGAGTAGACTTTGTAAGACTGTGACCTAGGGCCTCACCCCCCTACCATCGGCCCTCATAGTCTTTGAGAGACCCGTTCAAATCTAGTCTGACTAAGAATGAAATTGATCTGATTCAGGTCAACTCACTTCACGCTTCATATTGAAGATTATCAATCACAAATCAACATTATACTTACCGCTGTCAATCCAGGAAGCATGTATTCACATGCATGCACCATTTTTTGACGATGACATGAAAATAAAACCCATTTATTTTAAATTCGGGAAAATCTAAATTCGCATTCCGATCCCCGAGAAGCTAATCTAAAAAATAATCCCCTTGGGGCCGCAAGAGTTTTTCCTATAAAAGTACATACATTAAAGGATTATTGTATTGAAAAGTACAAGAAACAATGTAAAGCTAATAGCCATGGGAATTTCTATCCCTACTACTACGAATTCCAAGAAATGTTTCACGCTACTTTCATTCAGCCTCCTACGTTTGTTTGCTGTTGTAAAAAAAAATTTACCCACGCTTTTAACAAAAGTAGGAGGCTGAATGAAAAACGACAAAATGTTTTGGATGGCCTGAAATCGGACGTAGACTTTGGTGGGTGTGCGCAGTAAACGTTGTTTATGTTCAAATTTCCAGTTCTTTTCTCAAGTTCTTGAATTTGGATGTGTTTCAACATTTCTTCTTCTTCTTCTGCCGTTGAGTAACCACCGTCATTATGATGACTATTCTGTCACTTTGTTGTGTGCGCATGCTTGCTTACCAGGAAAATTTTTTTTTTATTTTTTATTTTATAAATTTTAATTTTTATTAAAAACAACGTTGTTTTACTATTCATTTTTCCATAAGAGGGTTTTTTTTATATTTATATTGTCGGCAAGAATGAGTGAGTTTGGCAGTGCATTCCAATCTCTTATGGTTTTTGGGTAGAATGATTCCTTTCTCGTTGCTGTTGTACATGCTGGTAGCTGATAAGAATGTATGTTCATATTACGTGTAAGCCGGTTCGCTGGTACAAGTTTATCATCGGCATCAATTCTTACTAGTGCTTTGCTTATTTTGTATAGGAGAGACAATCGAGCATTTTTCCGTCGTAGCTCAAAGCTAGGCCAGTTCAGGTGTTGTAGCATTTGGTCGACCGAAGATCTATTGTGGTATCTGTTGGTAACATACCTAGCCAACCTCCTTTGAACCATTTCAAGTTTGTATATGTCCTTCTTAAGGTGGGGATCCCAAGCAGTGCTTGCATATTCTACTGTTGGTCTAACTAATGAGGTATATGCTTTCTCCTTAATGCTACTGTTTGCGATGTTCAGGTTTCTTTTGAGGAATCCTATCGTTTTGTTAGCTTTTTGGCAGATGTTATTGACGTGAGTACTCCATTTAAGATCTGAAGTTATTGTCACTCCCAGGTATTTAGCTGATTTGACTTGCTCGAGGGTGTGACCATGCAGGACATAGCTGGTGTTCAAGGGTTTCTTCTTGTTTGAGATGGATAGAACCACGCACTTGTCAGGATGAAATTTCATTTTCCACCTTCCTTCCCATTCTGATAGCTTGTCCAAATCATCCTGTAGTCTGTTACTGTCTGCTGTTATAGTTAGGTATGCTATGGTGTCATCTGCAAATAGCCTGACTGTCGATGTTAAGTCTGCTGGAATATCGTTGATGTAGAAAAGAAACAGACTCGGTCCCAGGACAGATCCTTGTGGCACTCCTGATTCAACGTCTATGCATTCGGACTTTTCCCCTTCAGCAATGACTGATTGTGTTCTGTCTGCAAGAAAGTCTTTTATCCATTTATTGGTTTTTCCGCGGATTCCATAATTATCTAATTTATGTATTAGCAGGCTGTGGCTAACTTTGTCAAAGGCCTTGGAGAAATCCATAATCAGACAGTCCGTCTGTTGTCCATTTTCCATGTTTTTTGAGGTGTCATCAATAAATTCGACCAGTTGAGTTTCACAAGAGAGTTTTTTCCTAAATCTGTGCTGTAAATTGTAAAGGATGTTGTAATGGTCCGAGTGATTCATAATGTGGCTGGTAATTATGTGTTCCATTAATTTACAGCAGATGCATGTCAGTGATACTGGGCGATAGTTGATGGCTTCAAAGCGTTTTCCTTTCTTGAAGACAGGGCAGACGTTAGCTGATTTCCAGACTTTTGGTAGTTTCCCTGTGTCGTATGATCTGACAAATATCATTTTCAGGATGGGTGCTATGTAGTCTGCCATTTCTTTTAGTATCCGTGGTGAGATATTATCAGGATCTGCTGCTTTGTGAGGGTTGAGGCCGAGTAATAATTTATTTATTCCATTTTCTGTGATGTTGATATCTGGTGCAATATTGAAATTGCCCCTCATATTGCATCTATCTTTAAATTGTTGTTCGGTAAAGTCTTCTCTCGATGAAAATGCCTCTTGGAATTGCATATTTAGAATGTTGGCGTTCTCGACTGAATTATCGTGGAGAAGTCCGGCAGATTTAAGTGGTGGGATGTTATTACCGTCAGACTTTTTGTGTCTGATGTATGTCCAAAAGCATTTCATGCAGTTTGGTCTGCCTTCTGTGTCATTTCTCGGTGTAACAATATCCTCGATGTATTTCCAGTATGCTTTCCTTAACTCCCTTTGCAAGGCTCGTTTCAGTTCCTTTTGCCGAGCGACGTCCTTTGTATGGTTCGATTTTTTCATACGTTTGTAGGCTCTATCTCTTTTCCTTATGAGTTTCCTGATGTCTGTTGTTATCCACGGACAACCATTCTTCGCCCGAGCTGTTTTGTGGGGGATGTTCCTCTTGATGCTGTCCTCAAGTGTGTCAGCAAATACTGTCCACATTTCCTCAGCACTGGTGTTGTCCTGTAGGTTACTTATGTTGTCTTTCACTTCTTCTAGGTCCTTTTTGATGTTTTCCCACATAGCACGCTTATAAGGCCGGGGAAAAATAATTAATTTGTTCAGGTAACCCGACCGACCCTATTTTTGCCGCCGACCCTAAATATTTTTTACCTTGCACAGAAAAAAAATTTTAAGAAAAAGAAAAAATAATGAAATCGCTATTGCCTAACGAAATAATAGCACCAACTTTGCGTGGTACGACTGTCCCTGGAACGTTTCTCATGTTAAAGGGCGCGTGCACGTCGACCGATGACGCTCATAGCAACAAGTTTCAGAACGCGTGTTTATATCAAAATGTCGGCTACAAGCGTTGTCGCAATTCACACAGAAAAGTGCGAACACAGAGGGAAACAGCAATTTTTAAGAACAGTTTCCAACTCATCCTCATTTATAGACATTTTTAAAGCCATACATACCGAAGAATTTCATGACGTTGAAGTGAAATGTTCACAGGATGCAAATCCAAAGACAGACGACATTTTCCAGGTGGATTCACCCAATATGCAGATCGGAGCACAGGTACTTGTCGAAAATATTTTTATGCCCCACAATGTATATTATACTATTATTATATACTATATACATTGCAGGGCATAAAATATATTTTTGACAAGTGCCTGTGGATCGGAGAGGTCATAAATATGTTTGAAATAAAAACGGTGTTGTTTAAATGCACTTCTTCAAGACTCGCAGAGTCCACTTCAGAACAAACGGAATTTTCACACCTAAATTCTCTCCATCTTCCACACCTAAAACATGACCGCAAAGTGTGATCACGTTCTTGACCTGACAAAGAAACAATGGAACAATCGTACGTAGCCACGATCTTCGAATTCTGGAGTCTCGTTACAGGTTTCAATTTAAGAAATGAAAACACATAGAAAAATGGTTTATAGTTTTATTTACTGATGCAAATCGTATAAAATAACCAAACAAATAGGACATGAGGGATATATAGGGATATACAGGTTGATTTCTGAGACACTTGAAAGCCATTCATTGTAAAAAATAATTGTGAAAAAAAAAAAAAAATCCTGACCGACCAACCCTATTTTTTTCAGCATGTTACCTGAACAAATTAATTATATTTCCCCGGCCTAAAGAGGAATTTGTCTAGGTTTCTGTTTTATTTTTGCCGGTATTCTGTTCACTTCTGTATAGACAATATCGTGGTCGGATATTCCTGGGATAACTTCTGTTCTTCTGAAGCTTTCCGGATAATTTGTGACTAACAGGTCTAGCATATTTGGTCCTCGGGTGGGTTCCTCAACTAGTTGAGTGAGGCCAAAATTGTCTAGTATTTCAGAGAATTTATGGTGAATGTTAATATGCTGGGTGTTTGTTTTGAGCTGCTTATTCTTCCAGTCCCAGCCAGGTAATTTGAAGTCACCAGCCACTGTGATGAATGCATTGTTTATATCTGTGGCTCTTCTCATACTAATTTCGAACTGAGTATATCCTTCCTCGTTTGAAGTTTTATGGTTATAACATGTCGCCAGGTAGATTGTTTTGTGTGCGACTAGTTCTAATTTGCTCCATACCATTTCACAGTTGGTTTGGAGTTCTGGCACTTGTGAGCTGATGAAGGTGTTTCTTATTGCGATGAGAACACCACCTCCTTTCATGTTTCTGTCGTTTCTGTATATGTTGTATCCAGGAGGGAAAATCTGATTGTCTTTTATGGATGAGTCTATCCAGGTTTCAGTCCCAAAAATTACATCCAGCTTAGTACTGTCTATCAAGTTGTGGAGCAGGCCTTGTTTGCTCTTTATGGATTGGAAGTTAACATTAAGGAGCCTTAGTGAATTTTGGTTTTTCGGCTTTGACTTTCTGGTACTGTCTGGTGTTGATGAATGGATTGGTGGTGGTATCCTGTTTAGAGTAGGGCTGGTGATCGATGAGTCGGATAGCATACTGAAGTGGTTGGAAGTACTGAAGACTAGAGAAAAACAGAAAGTAGAGTAGTTGGGACATCCACATACAATGTAGTCCCATGCGGCTGCCGAGTTGTTTGCATGTTCAAGATATTCATTTGTACCAATTGATTGACAGTGAGTGTGGTACCATTGGTTGCAGGTGTCGCAGACGATGCCTCTATCCTCCCAGGTGACTGGTCTGTCGCAAGTGCCACAGGGATAAATGGTAGTTGATATTGAAGGATCACATGGTCCAGGGTTCAGCTCTATGCCATTTGCTAATGAAAGGAGGAGCATTGACATGTAGAGTAGTTTCTGGTGTTACCTTGATCTGTCTTCAAGTGTTTACTTCTTGCAGTTAGCATGAGTTGATGTAGCACGGATGAATCGGCTTTGGCCCCACGGCACCAAGGGCTTGTTGTGAAGGATCATGTTTGATTTGATGCAGGAATGATATGAGCAGCAGCATCAGGGTTAGCAGTATCATTTTGCTGTCTTAATATTCCAATATGTCGACACCTTAGGCTTTATTGTGCAGGTTTAATCGAGTTAGGCAAGAATGGAGTTGGACAGTTTGTACCAGAGGGTGAGGGCTGATAAGATAAAAACTCACCTATACCCCTCGCCCCCAGTCCAGATCTGTCGCCTTGTTTCTCCGCTGCCCCAGAAGCTAAGGATAGTTTAGTTCAGTAACTTATCTAATTCTTCTTCTTCCACTCTAATCTGCATACATTCGCACTCCTGTTCGATGTGACAACAGTTTTTGTAGGTGTCAAGCAGGATCTGTTTAGTTATAACTAGGCTGAGAAGGGGGGCTGGGTGTACCCCGTCTAGATGATTTAAGGAGAGTTTTATTGACTTTCTCTGTACCCCAGGTTTGAGTTTTCTGCTCCTGAGAAAGTTTTTATGGTGTTGTTGCCGAGGCTTTCGATCAGCTGAGCAATTCTGCTGTTTAGTTCTTTTATTTGGCTGGTTAGTTCAAAGTCATCAGTCTTGAATTGTTCGGGATTTGTGTGACCCTTATATTCATTGTACTTTACAATTGACATGAATGGGCAGTCAATAATTTTCAGTTCTGCTCTGTCATATATGTTGAATTTCCTTATGACTTTCTCAAACTTGTCTACAATGTAGTCAACTGCCTTGTTGTTATGGTGTCTCAGATAAATAAATTTTCCTCTTTTGGTCGTTAGATCACAAGTTCCAGACCACAGATATATTAAGATTTGATTGTGTCTCTTTATTGCCTTCTATGTTCGTGCCTCTACGAGATCAATCAGTGCTGATGTTCCTGCACCAGCAATGCACCAAAGTTCGAGTGGAAACTCATCATTGGGACATGAATTTCTAAGGGTAAATCCCTTTCTGTCAGAAACCAAGATTGGTGTTTTATATTTATGTCCAGTGGGAAGTTGGGGCTGATTTTCTATGTAACTTCGCAGTTTCTGATTCATACAGGGTGTTGTGATGGATTCCGGTAATTGTGTTTTTTTTTTTTTGTAGGCCGTTATGTTATAATCGGCGAAAAGAGGGGGGAAATGACCAAAACTGTCGAAAATTTTTCACTGAAGTATTATATTAAAATGTATAGTACATTTTGTTGGTATTTGTTTTGAAAAAATACTTAGCTGAGTAAAGATGTTTCAGGATTTAACGAAGTCAGAAGTGAGCCAAAAATTTTCAAGTCTTTTCCACCAGCGCATTATTTCCATGTCATCGTCAAAAAATGGTGCAGGTATGTGAATACATGTTTCCTGGATTGACAGTGGTAAGTATAATGTTAATTTGTGATTGTTAATCTTCAATATGAAGCGTGAAGTGAGTCTACCCGAATCAGTCCAATTACATTTTTAGTCAGACTAGATTTGAACGGGTCTCTTAAAGACTGTGAGGGCCGATGGTGGGGGGGGGGGGGGGGGGGGGGGTGAGGCCCTAGGTCACACTCACAGTCTTACAAAGACTACTGAAGTGAGGTGCCAGTGAAAATCGGAAAATTAAGCTTTCACAACTTGTGGTTTTATTTATAAGAAAGGTATTTTTGTCAGAAAAGGCGTATACTGGTCAAATAAGGTGATTTTTCACAGGAATTCCATTCCAAATTCAATCACTGTGGACGGAGTCAGAGAGACTCATTGCTCATCCAAATCCAAGCCAGGAAGGCAAGTCAGTGAAGCCACATCTCATATGTGGAGGAGACAATCATTCAAAGTGGGAGTACTTACAGATTAGGTCCCTTTCTAGAGAAATTAAACCAAGTCTATGGAGCCAATGATTTTTTCGGTATTTAGTGTCACGGTGTGCGTCCTTGGCTACAGCGCTCAATGGACACAACATTGAGTAGAACGCCCAGTATTCAATTTTGATCACGAATTAAGAGTTAAACTCGCTGTAATAGTTTAAAAAAGATAAGAAAATTACCCCTTGGACATGTTTTTTCTGAAAACGATCGTTATTATTATTCTCAAGCAACAGCAGACATCCTAAAGAATTTGAGGTGCCATTCGTTATAAGTAGATCGCACTTCAAAGAAAAGATTGATTACACATACAAAAACCTCCATTGCTTTTCGGCGTCGCGCGATTCGGCCCCAATAATTTTCTTGTGCTATTCGGCCTCGTTTTGGGCCGAAAAGCACAGCTTTCGAGGCCGAACGTCGTCCCAAATAAGGGATAATTAATTTAAAAACCTAAAAGCTTATCATGAGTTTGGTACTCACTTTAAAAAGTGCGACAAGTTAAAAAGATGACGAATGAAAGTTTTCATTTCTTCCTTTCGTCCTTTCTCTGTGAATTATTCTGTTCAAAATTCAGAACACCTTGATGCATCTTCGGCTAGTTATAAGAACAATGTTCTGACATCAACCCGGTACCCGCGTAAGGTTGCCCGTATTTATAGTGTTATCGGTTACTCATAAAGTAGTGCTTTAGAATTTAGAATTCTGCAATTATTTACTGTAAAGCACCAGTTAGGGTTTTCCATTAAATAACTACAAACTAATTTTATAGTTTCAAGTGATCCGGCCGTAGTGCTAATGTATATGTAGTGAGTGCTTTCTAGTAAATAACTCAAAAATAATTCACAACTTAAAGTCACGCTTCCCCCAACATAATTATTTTGCAATAATTTACTGTAAAGCACCAACTGGTGTTTTCCGATAAATAAGGGCAAAATAATTTTATAGTTTCAAGTGATCCGGTCGTAGCGCTAATGTATATGCAGTAATTGCTTTCCAGAAAATAATGATGAAGTCATAAAGTTCACCAGTGCTAATCAGTTAAGAATTCGTCTACCAGGCTGCAAGAAATTCTTTTCTGAACAGTATTAGGTCATTGTTTTCAAAACAATGTGTGCATTTTGGCAATTTCAATCACCTGCTTGTTTGTAATTCATTGAATGTCGAGACTCGAGAATGTCCATGAAAGAACCTGAAAAACCTCGAAATCCCCAAGACCGAAAAGTGCCAAAGCCCGAGGCCGAAAAGGGTTGGGCCGAAAAGCGTCAGATGGAGTTGCGCGTTCCATAAAAACGCAAGGCCGAAAGCAAAGATCCTACAAGAACACTCCGATGGAGGATGTCGGTCGGTCCGCCCCAATTTCTGTTCGCACTGGGTCGTTTCGCCCCGGGTCGTTTGACCCCCCCCCCCCCCTATATTAGGGCAAAAAGACCCGGGCACGAGGGGCGAAACGATGATGATTTTATTAAAGGATATTAGTGATGTGTCATTCAAAATCTAATGGTTTTAAAGTACTTTTCCACCATCAATTAACACTAAAATGCATATAACTGATACGGACACAACACACTTACCATCTTGAAAACAATTTAACACCGACAGAAAATTATTTGGATGAATGTATCGGTATTATTACAAAAGTGCAAAAGAAATTTCTCATTGATAGCATTGCAGTGGCGTAGCCAGGGGGATGAGCGTATGGGGGAAGGGGGGACTGCGGACCCACTCCAACGAGAGGGGGGCACCCGCTCTCGTGCTCGCCCCCTGACCAAGCTCGAGGAGTGGGGACAGGGAGGCACATGCCCAACCCCAATTTCAGTAATGCCCCCCCCCCCCCATATTAACCCATATAGGGAACATAAGACAAGATATTTTAATATCTAGATATTTATACTTATTGCATTTTTATGTCCCGAATTTCAAGATTTTCCCCAGGGAGGACCCCCGGTCCTGGTCCAACGATGGGGGACACCCGCTCTCTTGATCGCCCCCCCCCCTAACTTGGATATCCTAGCTATGCGCCTGTAGCACTGACACCTCAATAAGCATGTTTTTATTTCTTAGTGCAATTTCTTTCTGTGGCTGGTCTGGGAGCAGCCCCAGCATGTTATCCATAACGGTTACAAAAAGGAAAAAATCACCGATATGTGTTTTTGAAAGCTGGGAGTCATCCATCAACCTAAAAGGGAGGGGGGGGGGGGTAGTTACTGCCCACATAAAAGGTTTTAGGGTTCACAGAAACTGTAAAAATAGTATATGATCGCCTTATCAAGTGCGATTAAATCAGTCAAGCTACAGTCGCACTGTAAAAACGCTGCACAAGTATCTCATCCGAGGCCAGAACTTTGATCGCTACTTCAGAAAAACTTATAAAAACAAACTTTTCAAGATGGGTTTTGCCAAGCAACATCCAAGAAGAAGTATATCATTTTGGGCTTGCATGTCGGCATTGGAGCACATATATTGTCATTCTATTATTCAATAAGTGGATTTTATACCATGGATTTTATATTTCAATTTCATTATAATTCATTATTCATTATGGATCGGTCTCGTGTTTAAGATATTTCGACTTTAGGAATAAAGGTAGGCACGCCGTATATATTATTCTTTTAAAAAAAATATTGTGGAAAACTCCTAATATTAAAAAAACCCACAACAAAATGAACTAAAAAATTATTTTTTAAAGTTATTTTTCATCTCCCAAACTCATTTTTTTTATTTTACCAAAAGTGGGAACATTCGGCCACAAAAGTGGGAACATTCGGCCTCGACTGAGGCCGAATGTTCCCGGAAACATACTTGGGACCGAATGTTCCCGAGGCCGAAAATACCCGGACCCCAGAGGAGGGGTACGAATCGTCCAGACATCGAAGTACGAATCGTCCAGGGAAAAGGTACACATTGTCCAGACATCGGGGTACGAATCGTCCAACAAACGGTACGAATTGTCCAAGGCACAATCGTCCAGGGCACAAGTTGTCTAACTCCCTATAGTGATATATGGACAAACATGGCTCTGCGTATATAGTATGGGTACGTGGTGGAAACGTCATGGGGACGGTGAGTTTTCTTGAAAGTTTTCCCCAAAGAAATGATTGACGTTGCTATTGACGTCGCGACATCATGATACGAACGTAACGTCATAGAAACGTTGGCTGCTGTTGTTATCCACTGTAAAACCCGGCATTATGTCAGGCTTCTCGTACTGGACTGATATGACAGTATAGTACAGGCGATATATACCCCTGTGGGTCCCTTGGTACTACTAATCGACCTAATGCTTTATATTAACTTGACTGGTATAGGTAGTGCGTAATGCTTGGCCATGATGCAGTATTGTTGGGTGAAGGTGGGGGTAATGCATGGTTGTCTAGTATGGTAGTAAACAGTTTGCGATATTTGCCCTGGTGGTCTACTGTTATTCTTTACAAAACCACCTTTACTACAAAATCACCTAATGGGTTGTACTATCCCCTGGGAAGTTCGGAATACTGGGTCATGAGATTCTGAGGTGTTTGCTGGGTTTCTAGTATAGTAGTAGAGTATAGATTGTCTTATGGACATTCCCAAGACTTGGTCGAGGGTAGAGGTCGTGATCTGAGATAGCTAGCAAGCCGGTAGTAGTGTTACAAGTCAGTAAAAACCGTACAAGGCTGTAGGGGTGGTAGAAGACTATATTATTTGTCGAATACACTGGAAGCCAATATAATGTGACAGACAGGTGAGGACATGGTGGAATATGTCAAATCACAATTATGGAATTCCACCGATGGAATTCCTTTTGTGGAATTCTAATAGAATCCCTTTTTGGAAAATCTCTGTGGTCATGGAATCCCTTTTTACCGAGATGAGGATAAGAGGGCCATGAGGAAATCCCTCAATAAGGTATAATAAACCATCCATCTCATTCTCATCTCGGTATGAAGGGATTCCATATCCATATCCTGATGATGTAACAGCCACGTTAGTGGCACCCTACTGAGAGAATCCCTTTTTTGAAAAACGTTTGGATATGGAATCCCATTTGATCGAGATGAGGATAAGTGGGTTGGTAGGTTATACTTTATTGAGGGATTTCCTCATGGCACTCTTATCCTCATCTAGGTAAAATGGGTTGCCGAAGGCCAGTCATTTTTTAGTTAAGGATACTGTCACCGGGCATGGCCGTTCCGGTTACTAGACGAGTCGCCCCAGTGGACGATTCGCCCCTGGACGATTCGCCCCAGATTTTTTTTTTATAATTTTGTGTAAATGAAATATATATAAACATGTTTAAATATATGTTTTGAATTTTATTTTGAAAAGAACAGATAAAATTAAAAATGAATTGTCAAAATGTCAAATGGAAAAGTACTTACTTTCTTCGACTAAGTCAATTACAGAGCAAATTGTTGTCGATACAAATAATATTGGACATGTGTGCAGTGAATAATAATTCACACTGGTTGGATGAACGGTGTTGTTCACAACACTGTGCATTTTGGATTGAAATTACCAGATAGGAGACAGGTGGCCTTGTTTTTACAACAGTCTGTGTGATGTATCTTTTAAGCCAGTCTAATTGTTTACGCAACAATCAAGGTTAGTTGATTGATATCTCATTCCTTTGGTGATACAGTTAAGCAAGTACCAGTTGTGTTTGCGTTAATGTCTGGTAAATCTGATCAGGATTACAATGCTGTCCTCGAATATTTAAAGTCAAACAATGATTTAGAAAATTTAACAAATATAATCATGTATTTTGAGGCAGCTGTTTGGGAAGCATTCAATGACGTTTTTCCACGTGTAAATCGAAAGGGCTGCCATTTTCATGGGACACAAGCTGTTTGGAGGAAGGTCCAAGGGTTGGGTCTTTCTGTGAGGTATATGGAAAACGCCCAGATTCAAAAGTTTATCAGATGGGTGATGTGTTTGCCCGTTCTTCCTGCAGAACACAATGTGCCTATTTTACATCAATCATTGGTATGGATACGCCTTCATCTCCAATGACTTCTCTCCTGAGGAGTCTTCTTGACGATATTCACAACACTTGGATACATACGCACCTCTGACTTCGGAGTGTGAACACCTCGTCACCTTGTTTAGTAATCATGGAAGCACTGGAATTACCAGAACGACTTGTCAAGACCATCACAGCACTGGATATCTCTTGCCCTGTCACCTGGACTGTCCAGGAGACAGGCAAGAGGGTCCACCTGAACCTGGAGTTCGTCGTAGATGATACAACACCCACTCCTTTACGTAGAGGTAGTACCTTTCATGAGAGGAACCCCTCTCACACTGGTCCTCACCTAAAGGAGTCTGGAGGCCCTGAGAAGAGACTGAAGAGGAAAAAGAAGAGCCCGTCTACCAAGCGAAGGAGCACCCGACGCCTGGAGGCCTTTTTGGAAAGGAAGAGAGAGAAGAGTGAGGAAAGGAAAGGGTCAGAGGAGGCCGCCAGTTCCCCTCCCACTCCCACAGGCTCACCCAACCGACTTCCGGCTCCTGAGCCGGAACTGTTGGATGCGGACAGTCCTGTGGAGACTGAGACGGAATTGGAAGTTGCCCTCTCGCCACTTCCTAACCCTCACTCGCCTCTCCCTTCAGCGCCAAAGAGCCTGGACTTGGAAAGCCTAGAGGACAAATACGAAAGAGAAGCCAAAGAGCGCAGGATCGAAAGAGAACGGCAAGATGAAGTACTAAGGGTAGCATTCGAAAACCTCAACCGGCAAATCAAGAATATAAATATGGCAGCGCAGCAGGCAACACCACCACAGACATCACCAGCAACAGTACCTAATGCAGCTCGGACTAGACCATTCCATCCAGATCAGCCAGCTAGCTAGCAGTCCACCAACAACACCTACTACCAGTGCCACAGTCTCTCCATCAAAACCACCTCCTCCTAAAAAGAAGCAGAAACGTCACAAGCGCCGATAAGTACCCGGACACTCTCCTCCTTCACCATACTCAGACAAATACCAACTCAAATACAGCAAATGTGGGTCGAAAGGGGCTTGCTCCCCATACCGTCCCTACGCGCCTTTGGCACGTGAAACCATTTCATTCTAGTAGTGTGTGGCCACCATCGTCTTGGTCAGTATTTAACAGCAGTGTGCGTACAAATAATAACTGTGAAGGAATTGAATGGTTTCGCGCGCCTAAGGCGCGCAGGGACGTTTTGGAGCAAGCCCCTTTCGACCCCGCTGACAGTTTAGCGGTGTTTATGTCGCTTGTTTTTCTTTTGGGTGGAGGTGGCTGTGATGGAGAGACTGTAGTGGTTGTTGGTGTAGTTGGGGCTGTTGATGTTTTTAGAGGACTGACTAGGATGGAATGGTCGAGTCCTGGCTGCTTCAGGAGTGCTGTGGCTGGTGCGCTGTTCCAGGAGTGTCATCGTTCTGCTGTTGTTGTCAGCGGATTCCTTTAGGGTATTCCCGGCTTCTTCCCGCATGCTATTTACTTCTGCCGTCATGTCAAGTATATCTTGTATCATTTTCCGTTCCTGATCCGGATGGAGGGGAGAGACTGGAGTAGGAGACTTCAGAGAGCCAGTTTCCATTTCCGTCTCCGCCTCACTGATGACGTCGCCATCCTCCAGGTTGTCCCTCAAAGGAGAGGCAGCTGGGGAGTGGATGGGAGTCACAGGAGTTGGAGGGTGGGGAATGGTAGTGGCCTCCTCTGTCTTCTCTTCCGCCTTCTCTTCCTTCTTCAGGAATGTTTCCACCGCCGGGCATCGCGGCACCTGGTGGATCTTCTTCCTCTTCTCAGGGCCTCCAAGCCTTCTCGGGTGAGGACCAGTGCGAGAGGAGGTCCTCTCAACAAACGTACTACCTCTCCCCGAGGAGGGTGGTAATTCTTTCTCTTCTTCAACCTTGAATTCAAGGTTCAGATGAACGCTCTTGCCTATATCCTGGATAGTCCAGGTGATAGGGCAAGAGACGCCCAGAGCTGCTATCGTTCTCTTCAATCGCGCTTCAGTCGCGCTGGTAGTTCCAGTGTTTCCATAGTTAAGGTTATAATTAGGATGCTCGCACTCTAGAGTTGTGAAGGGTGGCACCGTCGTTTAAATAGTAAAATTAGGAGACACCACTTACCATTTTACCAGTTTCTGAAAGTGTTACGCCATGAGGCTCAACTTGTAGACATTCAGGCACAATTCCTGGCTGACGGTAGACTCTGTCAGCATCTTAGGGTAAAAGCTAAATCTGACACTGCCAAAATCTTTGCTGTTTGAGACAAATTTACAGATGGTGACATCACGGCAAACGATGTATTAAGGGAAATAAGAGCCATTTACAAACCATGTGTACGTTTATAATTATTAGACATCTAGACATTACTCCAAAGCCACGTATGAAATTTAAAAGTGATCAGGTAAGATACAGCCTGTAGGTGGTGCTAAAGAAATTATGGACGGACAGAGTATGGATGAAGAGGTGGACGATGGATCGCAACCCATCCCAATAGCTCATACCTGACATTGTCAAGTTGAGCTAATAATAAATTTTGACATCTGCGTGCATTGGGGAAAGGGTTAATACACTACACTGAACTAAATGATTTTCAAAAAATAAACCTTGGATTTATTAAAAGTCCTTCTAGTCATAAACAGAAAAAAAAAACATGTAGATAAAATTAAATATAAAACTAAACATAAAATACATAAGCCTATTCTAATAAACATAATATTCCTTGTGTTCCAAAAATACACTCCAATTATGTCAAAGCTCCATATGTCAATTGTTGAAATATGTCAATATGTATATTGATATCTGATGTTCATATGTATAGGTATTAACTCCTAACACTGCCCCATGCAGCATGAAAAATATAACAAATTATATCTTGTTTGACAGAGCTCAATGAGCTCTGTTAAACATGATATAATATTTGTTAAATTCTCACTTGCATTGTGGAAAAAATTTGCTGCTGAAAACACTGATATTTTGACATCAGAGTGCAGAAGGTTAACATCAACGATGATAAAATTTATGGGTGAACATTACACAATGTTGTCCAGTTGTTTTGAAAATTACTGGTGGGTGGTCTTCATCTCCTGGAACATGGCTCAGGAGAGTTATTGCCTGTGCACCATAGTAATTTCACTGATTGGTGGATCTGAAGAAGATTTTTAAAGCTTATTTCCCATATAGCATTAAGTTAAATCCAGGCACCCATAGACAGCCCAATTATTAACCAATGGACTTGAGTCGAACAAATTTGAATCCAACCCCTCTACACATTCTGTATGCCATATATCAAAGATTTTGTCAAGTGTTTCTGAAGAAGAAGAGTTTTATTAAAGATTATTCCTCATACTGGACTAAATTAAAATTTGGGCTCTAACAGAGAGCCCAAATATTAACCCAGGGACTTGGTTTGAACAAAACTATATATAATCTCCCTAAGGATGCTGTAAACCAAATATCAAAAGATTCCGACTCGTTGATCTGAAGAAGATTTTTTAAAAATTATGCCCCTTTTTGCCCCAGGTTAAAATTTTGGGCTCCAGTATTGAGCCCAAATATGAATCCAAGGAGCTTCATTTTAACAAACTTGTACCTCCCCCCCCCCCCCCCCCCCCCCCACACACACACACACACACACACACTCTCCATACGGATGCTGTATACTAAATATCAAAAGATTCTGATCAGTGGTTCTGAGGAATAAATGTTTTTAATTTTTGCAAATAGACTTATCATTTTTTTTATTCCCCCCCCCCCCCCCTCCCACAGAACAACCGATGACCTTTTTTTTCACCATTCCATTCTATGAGTCGTAAGAATGCTTCATGTCAAATAACAGTTCTCTGTTCCGTACAGTTTAGGAAATACAGGTGTTCGAAAATATGTGTGTTTTTAGCTCCGGGGGTTCGCACAGGGGCATAGGAAATTTCTTTTTTTGTATGAATCAAATACTTATGACTCAATAACACCACATATCAAATTAGATGCAAATCGGATCATCGGTTTAGAAAATAGAAATTTTGGATGGGGCCAAAGGGTCTTGCCCTCCCTTTTGAAAGACAAATATTGGTCCACAAACTTCATTTGAACATACTTGATTCTACACTGTAAAAGGAAGCTCTATACCATATTTCAAGTCATTGTACCCATTGATTCAAGAAAAGATTTTTTTTAAAATTTGGAGTATTTTCTCCCATCCCCCTCCCAGAGGGCTGGGCAAGTTGATTTTAACAAAAAGAAAATGCGATGTCAGAACAAACAATCACCTCAAATTTAACTGAAATCAGTAGGCAGTTTTGATGGAGAAGGTGCAAATGCCATGTTCGTGGATGACAGACAGTGAGTGAGTGATCACTTTTACTCACATGACTGAAGGCAAGCTAAAAACTATTTTAACTCTTAATGTTTCTAAGAAATAATACATGAGGTCATGTCTATAAACAATACCCTCAGCTTTACAAAACATAATACAAAACATCTTTATCTGATAGATTTTCTAACAAATGCCGTTGTTAAATTATAAACCCTGACTCATATGCCATGCAATTTGACTGAAAAAGCAAGGTAAATTCGATCAACTTCGACGCTGTATCCAGCTGTCACTCAAGCATTCACATGCTGCTGTAAGTACTGCCTCTGGCAGTGTAAAGAAAACTAACCCCTGTGTTTGCAATAGAAAGTATAATTTTTTCTCCATTTTAAGTGACAAAAGTTAATTATTTATTAAGAGCATCGTATAAATAAAACAAATAGGCACTAGGGCTGGTATTCAGATTTAAACCACTCGTAGAATAAGGGTTTTAACCATGAGGCAGAGCCTCGTAGTTAAAATCCTTATCCTACTCATGGTTTAAATTTGATTACCTGTTCTAGTACCTATTCATTCTATATATCTCTAGAATACACGAAAGTGATCAAGTCTTTATTGAATATTAAATGAAAATTTATGTTAACTGAATAATTTTTCACCGACAAGGTGATTATTCAGTTAAGAGGGTTCACTGTACATGTATTGTCCAAATGCAGCTGGATTAGGCCCCCACAAAGTAGATCTTCTGTTTCTCAGGACAATTTTTTTGTAAAACTGCATGTGGGCGATACATATTTTTTTATTTTATTTTTGTAATTGTTTCTTTGCCATCAAAAGTTCATGTCTTGTTTTTTTTATGTTTAAGGCCTCATAATCTACAGAATAGCATGGGGGGTGCTAAAGCATTGCAAAGCCTTGTTGCACTCAAGGGACAAATTTATCAATTTTATTAACTTTTTTAGTCCTTACCAAATATATAACTTCAAAACATAAGAAAGAACAGAGTATAGTGACAGAGGACTACAAGAAAAATACCATGAAGGATTTTCAACCCAACAGACATTTACACAGTCTGAAACAAAGCATAAAACTGCACTAACAAAATTTCAGCTCACAAACCACCTAGTCACACTCAATAGTCCATGAACTCAACAATTACTACAATTTGTGTCTTTTTTAAACATGTAAATATCGTTTGGGTGAAAATTGAAAAATCCTCTCTTCCATACATTGAGAACCAATCCCACCATTCACCCTAAATTGTAAATAAATAACTAAATAATTGGTTGGTAGAAATTGTATTTCTATGAATTCACATGAAAAACTCTCAGACTAGTTTCATGTGAATTAACAGAAAATAAAGTTTCAGCAGTTTGGTCATGAGATGAAACCAGCTAATTTGCTGAATTTCCTCATACAGAACATACACAGAATGACACACACTTGTGAATGGGTTACACAGAATGACACACATGTGTGTATGAGAGGCCTGCAGCCAGTAGATGCATAGAACACATTGGGACTCAGTGGACGAACTATCAACAAAAAGAACACATTTTATTGTCAACCAAATTTGTGAGGGGAACCCATGTTACTATACTTAACTATCGCTAGCAATTCAAATTGTAACTGTGGTGCACAATTTGAAGAAAATTCTAGTGAAATTCTGCTTCTATTTAAAAATAGTCCATCGATTTCCATTCTGCACATACATGTGGAACAGATTTTCATTTTTCGCATAGTTTAGTGTTGCTGTAGATAGGGATTTCATAGAACAGGCATGTAATAAAAATGAGAAAACAACAATTTGTGGAGAGAATTTATTTGTAAACTCTTAAAAAATAAAATTTCAGCATTTGATGATGAATTAGTTTAACCCTTTATATAATATGAAAGGCAGATGACACTTGCAAACAAAATTTTTGAATAACTAATTTTTTGTCACTTATTGCGTCAAAAACATAGCTTATGACCCCTTTTTGGAAAGAGCTCAAAGAGGGGTTAAAAGCTAAATTTTTGAAAGAAAAAAATGAAAAAATAATGAAAATTTAATGGTGATTTTTGTGAATAGCGCTGACCGGTTTTGGGCTTTACGTGGGGTAAAGGTTTAAATCAGCTAACCTACAAAACTCTCAGATCTGATACATAGTCAGATTCGACATGTGGTGTATGTAGCACATTTATCAATGTCTGTATTGCATCAGATAAGGCTGAATACATACAGCAATTGTGGTATTAAAAGTAATACTGATGGCATTAAAAGCAATACTGATGAGTTGAACAATGTACATGCAGATGAGATGGACAATCTAGAATTCTGCAGCTTATTCCATGATTTTTCATCATTAAACCAATGATATACTGTGATTTTACACGCTGTTGGCAAAGGCTAAAGGAACCCTTACCATCAGTGTGTTCTATCACACAATTTCATTTCATAATCAAAGAACACTTACTTTTATCATTAATACAAAGGAAATCAGAGATCTGGAAGAATTAACTGATGTTTGGTGGTTTGTTTATGGAGATTTAACAACACCTTCAATCATGGTCACATCATTTAATGGTGGAGGAAGCCGGACTATCCAGACAGAACCACTGAGCAGTAGCAAGCAACTATCCGACTCTCCAACTTACTAACCAGGTACAAGCAGAATTACCAACGCCAATGTTGAAGGCAAGTGCACCATCGATGTGCAGTATGCCTCAGTACAACAGTGCACCATGTCCCAAGTGGGCAAGCAGGATTAAGATCATTAAGCCTTTATCTTTATCTAACCTGAAAAGCAAACGACACTTGCAAAAATAATTCTTGAATAACTAATTTTTTTGTCTCAAAAACATAGGGTTATGACCCCTCGTTGGAACGAGCTCGACGAGCTCGTTCCAACGAGGGGGTCATAACCCTATGTTTTTGAGACAAACTATGAAAAATATAATGAAAATTAATTGGCGATTTTTGAGAATAGCGCTGGCTGGTTTTGGTCGTTACGTTAGGTAAAGGGTTGTTTGTTTGTTGGTGGTTAACGTCACATATTTATGCACCATGGCTAATCGTGACACAACATGGAGATGAAGTAAAGTTTAGTCAATCGTTGATCTACATGTTGCCCATTTTAGAGAACTTTCACCCCAAGCATTGGTGACTGGGTCCTATTTTACTAGTAAAGCGGAACTGGCTTACCAGAGTAAACAAGTGCTGCTTACTTCCCGGGGTTCCCACGGGGAAGGTAAAGGGTTAAGTGTCTTGCCCAAGGCTACAGCACTGATGGCGTGGGTCAGTATCAAACCAGCAACCCTTTACTTTAAAGTCCAATGTCCTAACCAATAAGCAACCACATTCCCGAGTGGTCAATACCAAAAGGATTTTGTGGGGAAAGAAAAAAGCATTTGCCATCAAAAGATCACTCGAAAAAGACTCTTGCAACAAAAGTTACTGTTTGTTCATTGGAGTTTAATGACTCTTTCAACAGATAATGATGTTGGACTGTTTAATGGATGGAGGAAGCCTGAGTGGCTGACTGCATGCAGAGAAAATGGCAAGTAACTGTCAGACTCTCCACCTTACTAACCCAGCAGGATCAGCATCAGCAGAAGGCAAGTCAAGCACTATCAGGCCTGAAAATAAGCAAAATGAGGTTCCCAGGGAGTGAATTTGATGATGCTATCCCATACAGTGGGCCAATTTATCCTCTGGGTACCTCTTTCTGTTTAGTTTTGAGACCCTGGTTCAGATTGAGGGTCACCTGGGGGGTAAATTTAGTGATGCTACCCTGCTGTGCAGGGTAGCATCACTAAATTGACCCTCTGGGGACCTCATTTTGCAGATGATAGTCTGCTTATTTTCTGGCTTGAGCACTATACCTTAATACACAGAGCCACAGTGCTCCCTGTTTTGTCCAAGGACACAACACAGATGATGCGAGTCAGGATCAAACCATCCACCTATTGATCTCAGGTCCAAAGATCTAACCAATGAGCCACCATGCTCCAAGTTATGAGAAGTAGTTCAAACACAGCATGAAAATGAAGATACAGACATTAGTTAACAGGTTTCATTTGGGTATGATTGTTATTCTGAAGGTGGAAGGATCTGTTCATGGCTTGAAACAGAGTAAAATAATCCCAGCATCAATCATTCAAGAGAATAACAATCAAAACTCAAATGAAACAAGTCATTTTTGTATTTACATCATTTTTTTCTTCTGACAATCATCACCAAATGCATTTTAGATTTCAAACAAAAAATACCCCCAGTACCATTTTAATATATAAAACCTATGTAATGATGTGTGTGTGTGTGTGACTTATTTTTCTTTTATTTATTTATTAGTGTTTAACTCTTAACAAGCTACGTATTTCAAAATATTTTTCATCAAATCTAGTCATGGCTGCTCTGAAGCAGCCATGGCTAGTTTTTGATGAAAAATTCATCTAAATTTAACTAAAGAAATCATTAGTCAAAAAGTCTATTCAATTTTCCAGGTGGTAATTTGGTTAAATGCACCCAAATCATACTTATTTCAGAGGCAAGAGATTTTGTGCCCTGGGCAGGAATATCCACCAGCAGCATGGAAGGAGTTAAGGTCACATATTTCAGCACAATGGCAAATCGTGACCGCAAAATGGATATAAAGTGAAGTGCAGCCATTTGTTTATAACCCTTTTGTACATTTTAGAGAACCTCCATGTGTATTACCGGTAACTGTCAAGCTGTGAAAAACAGTACATTCATAAGCCAGATGTGGGAGGAACTATGGTGTTTCAAAAAGTGTTACAAGTATCACATGGGAACTGTGAACAGAATGGGAATCTAATGTCCCAATCATCCCATAATTCTAAATTATATTTTACACACTAATTTCACTTCCTACCCAAAGCAAATTGATGCAATTAAATAATTTTTTCATCGAAATTTATTTTGTGTGCATTATTTGCACACAGCCATTTCGGTTCAGCCAATGGGTTTATTATGACTGCTGGTTTAAATACTGTGACCTGTCATATACTTCCCTTTTTTAAAACATGATAGGAGTCAGAAAACCACTTTTCATTATGCCCCTCAACTAAATACCATTTTTATTGGGAGATTCAAAGCCAATGGAAATATAAGCATATTTCTACAGAGGGGGGGGGGGGGGGGGGGGGGGGGGGGCAGGGGGGGGGGGGACTGGATACTACTAAATCATGCTGGGGTACTGTTTCACAAAACAATTGTTCTGAAAAAATATCGCTAGAAAATAGTTCTACATGTGAAAATAGTTCTACATGTGAAAATCAGCTTGTTCTTTGTTCTGAGTGGTAAAACTACCCCCACTGTGATTTAATAATTATAGACCATACGGTACTGCTTCTTACTTATTTTTCCTTGCATCACATAAGGCCAAAAAATTAAAAATCTTTTTCTCAGGCCCTCCCGCATGGTCCTTTTGGCTGCCGCATGCTCTCTTTTTATAACCAATTTAAACTTGAAAAAAAAATAAAAATTAAATGGTTTATGTCCGATATTTTACCCAAGTTGAAAAAAATTATGAATTTGTCCCTTGAGTGCAAGAAGGCTTTGCAATGCTACAGCATTGCAAAGCCTTCTTGCACTCAAGGGATGAAATACACCACCACCCATGCTATTCTGTAGATTATGAGGCCTAAAACTTGAACCAAGAACATGAACTTTTGATGGCAAAGAAGTAATTACTAAAATAAAAAATAAAATAAAAAAATGCTCGCACGCATGCAATTTCACAAATAATGGCCTGAGAAACAGAAGATCTACTTTATGTGGCCTAACCTAACAATTCTGGAAGCCAATATTTAAAAAAAAAATAACGTTACGATATATATTGATACAAATACATAATTACATTAAAAATTTTCCCAATCACAAAAAATATCTCTTTAAACCAGCTACTAATAAGAAAAGAAATCGTTGATCACTACTACACATAAATAAAATTTGAATAAACAAATTATTGTCACAAAATTTAATATAAAGTTACCCCCACCAAAACACAAATAAATAAATTGATCCCCACCATAATACATATAAATAAACTCTATGAAGGAATTAAGATAAAAATTACAAACTGAATATTTTTATAGTAAACATATCAGTAAGAGAGAGCAAAAAACCCCAGATATGTCACTATACAGAGCACTGAGTAATTATTTAACCCTTTACCCAATGCAGATGATATCAAAACTGTTTATTTTAAATATAATTTTTTTAAAAAATTTGAAAACATTTCAACAAAACCATATCATGTGACCCCTCATTGGAACGAGCTCAATGAGCTCGTTCCAATGAGGGGTCACATGATATGGTTTTGTTGAAAAATTTAATTTTTTTCAACTGCTCAATTTGCAAATTACGCGGGCGGATACAGGCGATTCGTTAGGTAAAGGATTAACCCTTTGCCTAACACTACAGAAGGCCACTCTTGTATATAATTTTCCTGAAGAACTGAATATTTTCAATTTTTGCCTAAAAACATAGCTTATGACATCTCACTGGAACAAGGGCCAATCTGGTATGTATATATGGACAAAAACTGCAATATGTGAATACTCTTTTCCCCATGCTGGTCTCTCACCAAACCACAGAACATCCAAATCCAACAACCGATGCTCGAGTAATAATGTGAAATGTTGATGGCCCCTTGAGTGGTTTTCTTTTGTTGCTAACCAAACCCCTTGAGCTCGTTCCAATGAGAGGTCAAAAGCCATGTTTTTGATGCAAAAAATGGAAGAAAAATAGTTATTCAAGAATCTTGTTTTCAAGTGTCATCTGGTTTTTGTACTGGGTAAAGGGTTAAGGAAACAATACACAATATTTAGGCAATGGAATTCTTTTGGGTTGGGCCACACCTCCTACCACAATTGGCACTGAATGTGAGCCCGGACAGACGGAGCCCTTGAAATATGCCCACCAAAACCTCCTACAGCCATCAAGGGCATGATAAAATCAATGAGTATAGTCAGATGATGGGGTGAAGCAACCATGTTTTGAGGCAAAAATTAAAAAAAAAATATTAAAATTTGAATGACGGTTTTTGAGAAGATTTATTTGTTTATTTATTTATTGGTGTTAAAGGTGACATATTTTTGCACAATGCCTAATCATGACCACAACATGGGGATAAAATAAAGTTTAGTCAATAGCTTATATCCATGTTGCCAATTTTAGAGGACTTCCACCCCAAACATTAGTGACTGTGTCCTATTTTAACAGTAAAACAGAGCTTGTCATTGCAGTAAATAAGCCTGCTTCATTTTCCAGTGGTGGTGGTGGGGGGGGGGCTGGGGCAATTCAACATACTTTAAATTTAAAACAATAAAACAAACAAGCACTATTATTTCTCTAATCCTTGAAAACTAAACCCAATTTTGTTTACTTTTGGTCATGAGCGCCAAGATGTGATCTTCATTAACTCTTAACCTGCTGAGTTTTTTTTTAGATATTTTTCATAAAAGCTAGTCATGGCTGCTAATGAAGAAGCCATGACTCGATTCTATGAAAACTTAATTAACCCTTTACCTAATGAAACGCCTGCATCCGCCCGCATAATATGCAAATTGAGCAGTTCAAAAAATAAATTTTTTCAAAAATTTCAACAAAATCATATCATGTGACCCCTCATTGGAACGAGCTTATGGAGCTCGTTCCAATGAGGGGTCACATGATATGGTTTTGTTGAAATATTTTGAAAAATTTAAAAAAATTATATTTAAAATAATAAATTTTGATATCGTCTGCGTTGGGTAAAGGGTTAAAGCATAACACAAGAAATCATTGATGAAAAAATCCATTCAATTTATAGGGGGAAAATGTGATTAGATGTGCCCAAATTATATTTTTTTCAGTGACAAGAGAAACCCTGTGCTGGGCAGGAATACCCCCACAGCAGCATGCAAAGAGTTAAGTCTCCAAACTAAAGCTGAATGATTTTGGCAATGGTTTCTAGTATAGTCTTGGCTGTCTACATAGCCAGACAAGACTTGGCCTGAAGCAATGGTGAAGCAACAAGTCTTATACATGTAGGTTATTGTAATGTAAACAAATTGTGAGAAAATGGGTATTTAAATGTTAACCATTATAATGTTGAATTGTTTTTAATGAGAATATGAAGTGTTGAGAGTTTTCTGTTGACCCTTTCGGTGACATAACTCCCATATCTGGTCTATGGTATTTACAAAAATTGCTAATCAAATTTTATAATATTTTTGATTTTTGCTTCCAAAATATAGCTTACGACCCCTCACTGGAATGGGCTCACTACACCCATTCCAATGAGGGGTCATAAGCTATGTTTTTTAAAGCCAAAAATTAGAGCTTCAAGATATTCAAGAAATATATTTTTGCAAGTGTCATCTCTTCATCATGTTAGGTAATGGGTTAACACTTTACCCAATGCACAGGATATCAAAATTGGTTATTCAAATTAAACTTTTTTTTTCAAATTTCAAAAAAGAATTTCAACAAAACCATATCCTCATTGGAAGGGTTGCATGATATAGTTCTGTTGAAATTTTCTTTAAATACTTTTTTTCAAATGCTTTGTGTACATTATATGGGCAGATGGTTGATTTGATTCATTTGGTACAGGGTTAAATATCTCGGTGATGGTGACCACAAACACAGCTCTTCTAAAATGTACAAACATAGGGATACAGACAGTAATCTTTATATTCTCTCCCTGAAATTCATATACAGTAGACCCTGTTAATCGAAAAGCCACTTAGCCAATGAAAATTATTCAATAAACAGGAGTATTCAATTAACAGGGATTGTGTCCCTTTCCTATATTCTAGAGATAAACTTAGCATTTATTCTATTATATCTTGTTTGACAGAACTCCATGAGCTCTGTCAAACAATATATAATAGATTAAATGCCTGTAATAGATGTACTGAGGCCAAATAGGTCTATAAACAAAGGAAAAGTGGGGAGAGTCAGGGCAATTTCTCTGCAGGTTAAAAGATTTTTTATTCAAATTAACATGAGTTTACTCTATAACCTATATTCAATTAACAGGTGAAACTTGTAGTGGAGGTATTGTAAATAGTTTTATATTGGGACATTATATTCAATTAACAAGTTATTCAGTTAAGAGCTATCCAATTATGTGGGCTCCACTGTATAGCTGAAAGCAAATGAAAATTTTGTTCATAGGTGCTTAATTTGTAACAACTGTAGAAGAGTGAGTACAAGAACTCTCCTATACATAGAAACGAAACTGTCAAACGAGAAATGAGATGAAAAATTAAAGTGAGCCTTAGACCTGTACTTATAGTAACAGCTGATTTTCATACATTTAACCCTTTACCCAACGCAGACGATATCAAAATTTATTATTTTAAATTTCATTTTTTAATATTTTTCAAAAAATTTCAACAAAACCATATCATGTGACCCCTCATTGGAACAAGCTCGACGAGCTCATTCCAAAGAGGGGTCACATGATATGGTTTTGTTGAAATTTTTTTCAAAAATAATATTTTTTCAGCTGCTGAATTTGTATGTTCCCCAAGCAGATGTGGCCGATTCATTGGGTAAAGGGTTAATGGAAAGATATCCTGCTGCTATGTCATGATTATGGTTATGGAAATACGACTGCCTCTATAAATACTAGTTCATTATGAATCCTACATTACCAGTAAGACAGAACTTGTTTATAGAAATTCTAACTTTCAATTAAAGTATCTATACATACACATGAGAACTGAAAAGGTTATAGAGCACTTCTGTCCACTGGCATGCACAGTAGAAAACATACAGGTGAGCACTCAATGAACACTTAAGGTGTGCAAATTTTGAAGACAAAAGATGATTTCTGGCTACAAAATTTTCCTGGCATTCTATCAGTTATACATAGCATGTTATCAGCATTTTATCTAGACTTTATCTAACCTTTTACCTAAAATGAAAAGCAGACGACACTTGCAAACAAAATTTTTGAATAACCAATTGTTTTCATTTTTTGTCTCAAAAACATAGGTTATGACCCCTCATTGGAACAAGCTCGATGCGCTCATCCAAAGAGGGGTCATAACCTATGTTTTTGAGACAAAAAAATGATAATATAATGAAAATTAATTAGGGAATTTTGTGAATAGTGCTGGCCGGTTTTGGCTGGGCAAAGGGTTAACCTTGTTAAAACTGTTTTCTAAAGTTTATTTGAAATCACACATCAGTAAGCTGAAACAGAAGAAATTTGTGTGAATAAATAACATCTATTGTTCAGTACAGTATGTACAGTGTGATTTAACACTTTACATAAAATAACAACCATATTTGGCCAGTGATATTGGCAAAAAATTGAAATGCAAATTTAAATGGAATGAGCTCACCCAATGATGGGGCATATAAGAAATATTGGCTTATTACCCCCATCTAAAGAGCGGGTCATTTGATACGCTTTCGAAGTGAAATATGTAAACGTTTAGTTATCATAAAGGACGAAGGCGCCTGAGGCGCCAGAGCTGAGACGGAGGTGAAGCCGACATCGAAACTTGTGAGTTCTTTATACTAATTTCACACTTTTTTTAACGTAGGAAGTAGTTAACGAGATGAGACTTCACGAGAATGACTCTGGCTGATTAAACTTTAAGTGATTTTTCCCAAAGGAACTGGGGACAAATGAGGTAACATTTTTTCAAGGATACTCGGACGCTAGAACAAGTGATGGCTCTCCACCATTGCTTTCACCCTCATTGGGTCAAGGGACCCTTAATATATTGGGTGAGGAGGGGGAGCTAATGGGTCACTGATTATGTCACGTGACGTCCATAGCAAGTAAAGCACGCCCCTAGCAACGGGCAAACTACTGGGCCAGTTTTGACCAATTTTGATACATGGACCCAACATGCATTGCAAACGAAAACAGACAGGTCAATGGTGTCATCACGTGACTTCATCACAGCAACCAGAGTGACCCCTTAGCAATGGGCTAACTACTGGGCTAACTACTGGGCCGATTTTTAATGGATGGAGGAAGCCTGAGTGGCTGACTAAATTCGGTATACGGACCCAAAATGCATTGCTAATAAAAACAGACAAATCAATGTTGACGTCTCGTGATTTCCCTAGCAACCACAGTGTGCCCTTAGCAACGGGCTAACTAATGGGCCGATTTGGACCAAATTCAGTATATGGACCCAAAATGCATTGCAAATGAAAACAGACAGATCAATGTTGACGTCACATGACTTCCCTAGCAACCAGAGTGCCCCTTTAGCAACGGGCTAACTACTGGGCCGATTTTGACCAAATTCGGTATACGGACCCAAAATGCATTGGAAATGAAAACAAGACAGATCAAAGTTTACGTCTCGTGACTTCCCTAGCAACCAGAGCGCCCCCTTAGCAACGGGCTAACTACTGGGCCGATTTTTATCAAATTCGGTATACGGACCCAAAATGCATTGCAAATGAAAACAGACAGATCAATGTTGACGTCACATGACTTCCCCTAGCAACCAGAGCACCCCCCTTAGCAACAGGCTAACTACTGGGCCGATTTTGACCAAATTCGGTATACGGACCCAAAATGCATTGCAAATAAAAACAGGTCAATGTTGACATCACGTCTCTTTTACTCTTGCCTGACATGACCCAGAAGCACAGGATTAGCAGTTTCATAATTACTCGCAGAATTATCTGTTGTGATAACTACAAACAATACCGGTACGACGGTATTTTTTTCAGTGAAATTAATGAAAATGGCTCACTGAAATTGGCACATAAAGCTCTAGGCCTATTTAATTCAAAAGACAAGTCTGTGCTGTCTTGTGAAGTGTGTATGTCTGTGCTGGCTAGTGTAGTTTGTGTGTCTGTTGGGCAAATCACCCAGAAACCTTGTCCGAATCGTTCACAAACATGGTCCGAATCGTCCAATAATCTGGTCCGAATCGGCCAGAAATATGGTCCAAATCGTTCATAGATCTGGGCCGAACCGTCCTTTATAAAAATCTGGTCCGAATCGTACACAGTCCAAATCGTCCAGACACCATGTAACAAGTTAATTTTGTTACGTTCGATGTGTACTCTATTTGCTTTAGCTGTGTTGCACAAAATATTAATTGATTTCCATAAGGGGAGATCATTACCATTTGGCATGTGGGAAATTTGGACATCAAACAGGGGAGAATTTTTAAAAATTTTTTTGAAGTTTGTTGTATTATTTGTTTGATACTCAGCCAAAGCCCCTCATTGAAAGAAATTAATTTTCATTGCCCATTTTTATTTAATTTTCTATAATTTCAGATGCACTCTTTGAAAAAAAGGTTTATTCCCTTTCATTTTTGGCTTAACAATTGTCAGCAAACCTTTTGTTTAGAGAGCACTAGAATGTTCTATGTTCCTCATGCACAAGTTTCTGAAAACTGCATATTTACTGAAGAAAGATACTAAAAAAAATTTATAAAAAAAATAAATAAATAAAACCCCCCATCTTCATTGTTTTCCACAATATATTGACCGAGAATCAAATATCTTCCGATTTGTTTTCAAATTGATCTGTTCATGTTTAAATTAATTATTCCTCAGATTTTTCCACAACATAATGTTTTACATGAAACTACATTTGTGATACTCAGTCTTATTATTTTAAAGATGGTCTTTTCAGTAAAACTGTATTGGCATATTATCATCGTCCTTTTTTTTTTTGCACAGCACTGCTGTATTTTCTTGTTTTTAACGTGCAGAACCATCAGAAAGATGAGGACCCAACAAGTAAATCTGGACATCCAGGACCACCAAGTAGTCTACCCAGTGGTCCATGAACTGCATGTTTACTTGAAGGGTTTTTAAAGTGAGTACAGGTCGATGTCCACCCACAGACTGGTCAATTATCAAAGTACCCTGTTTATACTGTAAATAAAATTCACACATGAAATGGCTAAGGCCACAATACTGGCTTCCACAACTATTCAGCAAAGCCATTGTATTTATTTATTTATTAGTGTTTAAGGTCACATACTTATGCACAAAGGATAATTGTGACCGTGACAGTTTTACGGGTGGAGGAAGCTGGAGTACCCAGAGAGAACCACTAAGCATCGACATGCAACTGTCAACTCCTCAACATTCTAACTCTGTTCAAGCTCCACTCAAGCAGAGTTACAGCAGTTGAAGACATGTGCACTATCGACTTACAGTATGCCTAAGTACACAGCATCATCGTGCCCCCATGTAGGCAACCAGGATAAAGTGCCTTGCCCAAGGACACAACGCGGGTCATCCCAAACAGGATCAAACTCTGGACCTCTAGCATAGAAGTCCAACAGTCTACCACTTGGCCAATGCACTCCCTGCAAAGCCATTGTGGAACAGTACAAGTTGAAACAAGTTGTACGATAACCTCAGGATCTTTTATCCTCTTTTTCCTGTATTGATAAATTGAACCATTGAATGGTCATCTGGTAACAGAAAACTGGGTTCAATGAACTTCAATCTAAAAATAATGCTAAGCAGTAAAAATGTTGGACACAGCTCAAAGCTAAGCAAACATCATTTGTCTTACAAGAATAGGAAAAATAGTTACTCACCTCATAATAACAAAGGAAACTGGTCAAATCAGTCCCAGTGTTTCAACACCAGTCAAAATGAGAAATTATAGTGATGAACTAATGGTAACATGGTCTGAAGTCTGCGGCTCGGAGCTTATGTTCAACAAAGACACGAAGGGTCAAGGTTGAACATATGCATCAAGCCACAAACCGCAGACCATGTTATCAATTCATCTCAATAACGTATATGTTCCAATAAGACCCTACCCATAGCCCAAAACCCACATCATGAAATGAACGAGGCAACTTTTAACAATCACAAGTTTAGTAAATAAACCTTTCATGTATCCGCATAACCAAGCCAGAAAATAAGCAGGCTGTCATCTGCAAAATGAAGTCCCCAGAGGGTGAATTTAGTGATGCTACCCTGCACAGCAGGGTAGCATCCCTAAATTTACCCTCTGTGAACCTCAATCTGAATCAGAGTCTCAAAACTAAACAGAAAGAGGTACCCAGAGGATAAATTGGCTGTTTGGGATAGCATCATAAAATTCGCCCTTTGGGGTCCTCATTTTGCAAATGTCAGGCTGCTTATTTTCAGGCTTTCCCACAACATCACTGGACAAAGAAATAAATAATAGGTAACTCCATTTTACTTCAAAACGTCAACTGATTTGTAATTTAAACAACACTTCATTCGGAACATCGTCTACTGCACATGTGAGAAGTCTGGAAAAATGAAGCAGTTTGCAAGTCGCTCTATTGATGAAATAATTACGAAGATTGCAATGTCGCGTGGTCATGTCAGATGGTAACATATGCTACTGTAGACCCTGGGAATGGCAAATCAATATTGGCATAACACCAATACTGTATGGCATATATGGTATTAACACAGCTCCAATCATATCTTGGAAAGCTCTTCTGGGGAGCTTCCAATAAAGTGATGTCAAAGTTTGGATTTATCAGCTAAGGGGAAAAGTAATACAAATCTTCTCGTGGTTATATTCTGTTTATATTTGGTTTGGTAGCCTCCCACAAAATGGAAATGAAAGGCCCAGACTTTAGTCATCAGAATACAATAAATAGAGCTGAAATGGTTAACCGATTAATCGATTAATCAATGATCAACATCTTCATCGATCCAAAAAGTAATTGATTGATTAACCGTTACTTTTGAACTGCTGTATTATATGGGTTGACAAAGGAACAAACTTGCTCCAAAATAGGCAAACATTATTACACTGACTCACATCAATTATATGAGACAGAGTAAAGCATGTAAGTTACTTGCTGACATACTTGTTTACTTGCATGATCATCATACTGTATCAGTAGCTGGAAATGATCATTCTTAACCCTTTACCCAATGCGGGTAGCAGATGATACTTGCAAAAAAATTAATGAATTACTGAAAAATTTTAATTTTTGTCTCCAAAACATAGCTTATGACCCCTCATTGGAACGAGCTCATTCCAATGAGGGGTCATAAGCTATGTTTGTGAGACAAAAATTGAAAACATAATAAATTTGAATGGAGATTTTAGTATATATTCCTAGTCGGTTTTGTTTGTTACGTTGGGTAAAGGGTTCAAGCTGTAAATTATCAACGGTATGGCAGTTATTCAGATATCTATATGGACAAGTGATTAATCAATTAACCAAGGTTAATCCACGTAATTAATCAATCAAGAAAATCCCTTAACCGTTTCGGCTCTAACATTAAACACATCAAGTCCACTCATAAATGAGCAAAGGGTGCAAGAACTCTCCTCCACAGCACCATCAAAGACAACCATGATAAAACAAAACAAATAATATAACTTGATATGTCAAAAATATATATATATATACAGTGGAACCCTGTTCATTGAATGGCCACTTTGCTAGTGAAAATTATTCAATTAACAGGAGTTATCAATTAACAGGGATTGTGTCACTTTCCTGTACTCTAGAGATGAACTTAGCATTTATTCTATTATATCTTGTTTGACAGAGCTCCATGAGCTCTGTCAAATAAGATATAGTAGATTAAATGCCTGTATTGGATGTACTGAGGCCAAATAGGTCTATAAACAAGGGAAACTGGGGAGAGTCAGGGTAATTTTTCGACAGGTTGCAAGATTTTTTATTCAATTAACAGGAGTTTACTCTATAACCTATATTCAATTAACAGGTCAAATTTGTACTGGAGGTATGGTAAATGGTTTTCTTTTGCAAAATTATATTCAATTAACAGGGTTATTCAGTTAAGAGATATCCAATTAAGTGGGTTCCACTGTATATATAAACATCATTCACAATAAACAGATGAAGATAAACTATTATTCCATAATAATATAATAATAAATTATAATACAATATGAGTAACAAAGTTTATATCATAAAACATCACTGACGAAGACCATCATTACATCAGCACTATCAATTCATTCTACATGTTATTGAAATCAATATGGATTTGTCTCTCATTGACCAGTATGCATTTTGGTATTTTTGAGGATATGGAGCTCAAATTTGGGCCTTTTAAAAAAAAATTCATGTTTCTCAAGCAATTTTTCCACAATGTATTGATGAGGGAAGAAGGACTTTTTTATTCTTTTTTTTATGTTAACTGACAAAACAGTCCTGAAAATAGTTTGAATTAGAAATTTAACTTCTATCACTTTTGCAGGAAAAAAAATGTATTATTATTCAGCAGAGAACATTTCCTATAATGCATCTGCAAATTTAACCGACTGTATCCTGTTTGACAGCTCAGTGAGCTCTGTCAAACAAGATATAGTTGGCTGAAAATTGAGACCTACAAGTGCAAATATTATTATTGATAAGATTTCTGGGTAAAACGAACAGTGATGATGCAGATTTTATTTTAAATATCATTTTAAAAATTTTTTCAACAAAACCATATCATGTGACTCCTCATTAGAACAGGCTCATAGAGCTGGTTTCAAAGAGGGGTCACATGATATGGTTTTGTTGAAATTTTCTGAAAAGTTAAAAAATTTATAGTAATTTATATATTTTTTATACTTACCAATGACCCAGACTTAGCTGGTGCTAACTCCAACAAAACCAGGGCCAAACACAAATTTTGCCCCCCAATCCCCAAAATTTGCATCCAAAACAAAAAGAAATCATGTCCTAAAGGACCTCCATAGTACGCCTCTACTGCGCATGCGCAGTGACGCAGTCGTCCCGAAATTGGCGCCAATTATCATTCTTACTGGCAGTGCCTGGTCAGCACTATGTACTCAGCGGGGAGGCAAGAGTTCCCAACTCAGGGAGGGCCATCCCCGTCTGGGTCATTGGTAAGTATAAAAAATATATAAATTACTATAAATTTTTTAACATTTTTATACTGTACCAATGACCCAGACTTAGCTGAATAGTAAACAGGCTGGAGGGCCTAGGACATAGAGGAAAATCCAATAAGCTCAATTATAAATAAAGAGGTAACCCCTTAAGGAGAAAAGGAGTATTAGGCTTTACATGTATCTTTCTTATTTAATATTAAATTAGAAAGATACACTACCCTTAATAATTGAGCACAATAACATTCATGTTCTCTATTAACATCCAGTATAACCCTTATACTAATTATTTTTAAAGCAAGCCAATAAATAAAGTAGTCCAGAGAATTGAGACTCTTTATAATCATTTAAAAGTGTCCGAGTATTGTATATTAAAGCCCGTTTGACACTTGACATATACAAATGCTTCACACCGAGCTACACTTTAAAAATAAGACATGAATGAAATTAAACATTAATATTACACTTTAAAACCATCCCGGAAGCGACTCAGAAATACTGTCTTGGAGGAGGCATTCCCTTGCTTTTCACTATAAAGCAGGTGACCTAAGGGAACACCCGCCCCCCCCCCCCCCCTTCCCCTTGCCCTGGGTCAAATAGCCCAGAGCGAAGAGGGCAGCCGGACGGAGTCACTGCCGGAACAGAAAGCCTGCATAACTATAGTTGCAACTGTTTAGTGGACGACATTCTGAGCAACAGATAACGGACCTAAACAATGCAGGTCTCCAGAAATGGACTCAATATTTCTGAGATAAAAATTAGTAAATGTGGATGGCTGAGACCAATAAGCAGCCTTCATTAAATCTGTAATAGCAACACTATTAGCATAAGCCCAGGAAGTAGAAAGAGCTCTTACTTCATGAGCAGAAATCTTAAGCACAGACTGCTGAGAAGAAGATAAATCTTCATAAGCAGTACGGATAGTTAACTGAATCCATCTAGCAATAGAATGGACTGAAATGTCCTTTCTATTAGGCATCAAAGACAGAAAGAAACGTTTCCGTCCCTTTCTGATGAACTGAGATCTCTGTTTATAGATACGTAGTGCTCTAACAGGACAGAGTAAAGGCCTACGCCCGTCTGAAGACGGAAGAGCCTTAATAACAATAGGTTCCGGATATTTATTAGGAGCCTGATTCTTAGCTAAAAAACCCACATTAGTAGTGAAGGTGATAGTGTTCCCAACACTACGATAATGAGAATCATCCACCGATAGTGCATGAAGCTCACTGACTGTTCTGGCAGAAGAGAAAGCTAAGAGAAAAGCTGTCTTATAAGATAAGAATTTGAAATCTACTGTCCCAAGAGGTTCAAATGGCTTTTCCTTCAATTTAAGGAGAACCCAAGCTAAATTCCACTTAGGAATTAATCTAAGAGTTCTGGGTCTATTTATCGAAAAGTTTCTAACCAATTTCGATAAAGAGACATTAGATCCAATTTGTAAACTATCATGATGTGCATAAGTATCAGATAACATAGATCTATAACCCTTTATAGTAACAGGCTGCAGTTTGATTTCGTCAAACAAGTATACTAGAAAGTTTGCAATGTCTGGTATAGAGGGATCAAATATATCTACAGAATGATCCCTACACCAACGACGGAAAACCTTCCACTTAGCCGCATAGTTTAGCGAAGAGGAGGTCCTCCTACAGTTAGAAATCGCGTCCACTGCTCGTCCTGTAAAGTGCTTGCCATGCAAGAAGGACCGCACAACGGAAAAACGTGAAGGTTGAGACCTTGCAGGTTGTGATGGAGTTGGCGCGATTTCCCCTGCGAAAGAAGATCCTCTCGTGGAGGAAGCTTCCGCGGTAGGTCCCACAACAGACACCTGAGTAGATTTATCCACGGTCTCTGTGGCGACAGAGATGCTACCAACAGAATCTTGCATTGAGATTGTTTTATCTTTAGCAATACTTGTTGAATTAACGGCGCTGGAGGATACGCATATCCTATCATTCCGTCCCAAGGGATCGACAGAGCGTCTACTGCAAATGCTCTTGGATCCGGACACGGGGACACATACGTCTGCAACTGATTGTTGAGATGTGTCGCAAATAAGTCTATCATTGGCCGTTCCCATTGGTAGCAAATCTGATTGAATACTTGTTTGTTGAGAGTCCACTCCGACGGCAACAAGCGACCCTTTCGTGAAAGGGAGTCTGCTAGCACATTCAGACGACCCGGTATGTGACGGACCGAAAGAAGAACGTGATGTTCCAACGCAAACAGAAGGATTCTTTCCGTTAGATTGAACAACGGAACTGAATTAGGGTTTAATTCGGGACCGGGAATTCCCGTTTCCCGATTGGTTACTTCCCGTTCCCGAAAACCGGATTTTTACCATCGGGAAAATTCGGGAACCGGGAATGAGAAAACGATATTTTACGGACTTCTTACTGTGTTTCTTATAAGATTAAAAGCTCACTTATTCAGATCTATCGTCAATGTTTGTCACATACCCCTTTATTCAATGATTTTATTATTTGTATACCGAGTTCCAACTCGTTATCAGTCATTTCTGGCGCGATATCACTTGTGCATAGGCAGTACGGCTATATGCTCATCAACAACAAACAACCCGAAAAATAAATCGGCCTTGATTTTAGAACGAACATCGCCTGCATGATTGGCGACCAACCGTATAACTAGTAAGTTAGTAACTACCATGGATTCCGTCACTCGGACTCACTCCCGTCAGTCCCGTGGTAGTTTATGTCCCATTTTTCGATATTTGACCGTATAAATTCACTTTTAGTTATATGGTAACATGCATAGCATGCCAGTAATGTTACAACTTAGAAGAGCAACAAAATTGCGCCTGTCGGGGAATTTATATATCGCGGGATCGATAACTCCAATCTTCTCCAGTTGTAACTTGTAACTTGTAAAGCCAGAATCGTAGCTATAGACATTTAGAGTTATCGATCTTACAATATACATTTCCAGTCAAGCGTGCTTATGCAGTTTTGTCAAACTTTTGTGTTATCGTTCTTGTGATCTTGTCAAAAACATTTTATCGTCTGCAAGTTTCAACTTTGAAATTAATCTGCGATTCTACTTGTCTTTATTCTTTATTACACTTTCCTGCAAATTTGCAATGGCGTCGAGGCAGAATGCATCTCCCGCCTGGGAATACTTCAACAGAATATCTGATTCAAAGGCAGAATGCAAGAAATGCTCAAAAACATTAACACTTTCTGGCGGTTCCACGGGAGGTCTTGCAAAACATTTACGTCTGGTTCACAAGATTGAGTTGATCAAACGTCCGACTACAGATAGTAGTGTTAGTGCGGGACCATCGAAAATTGCTAAACAGACGTCAGTTGATGCTTTTTTGGTACGACAAAGGCAACCATTGGAGGAAATAATTTCCAAGTTAGCTGCCCTTGATGGATTTTCAATAAACGGTATAACCAAAAGTGATTTTATACGGTCAAATATCGAAAAAATGGGACATAAACTACCACGGGATCCATCAGCAGTTATGCAGTTGGTCGCTAATCATGCAGACGATGTTCGTTCTAGAATTAAGGCCGATTTATCTGAGCGAATTGCTAATGGTGAACGTTTCAGTATAACACTAGATGAATGGACAAGTGTTAGGAACCGTCGGTACATGAACATAGATATACATGCTAAAGACGGTGAGTTTTGGAATACAGGACTTTGCAAAATTACTGGGAAGTTTACAGCAGAGGCTATGGTTGTTTCTGTCACTGAGCACCTTTCAACTTTTGGGTTGTCTGTTGATGAGCATATAGCCGTATGTACAAGTGATGGCGCATCAGTAATGGTCAAATTTGGTCGACTTATGCCAACTGTCTCTGTGTTGTGTCTCAGCCATGGTATTCACCTTGCAGTATCAGATGTTATGTACAAAGGCTTTGGTAGTACTAGTGGTGCTGCTGGTGCAGCACAGTGTGAGTCAGAGCCTGAGGACGAGGAATCTGCTTCGCTCACGGGTAATGAGGGTGACGATGATAATGATATATCCGATGATGAATTTGACGATGGTCTCAACGTCGAAGAAAGTCAATGTGGTACTTTGATAAATTTGGATATAATAAACTTTGCTGACTTGGTGACCAAGGTTAGAAGTGACTGCAAGAAGTTTCGACGTGGACGCGCTGATGAGATTTTACAAACTTATGTGAAGCAGGATCAAGGGAAAGAGTTGAAGCCCATAATCGATGTGAAAACCCGTTGGAATACAATAGAAGCTATGTTCACTCGCTATCTCAGACTCCGACCATGCATGTTAAAGGCATTCTTAGATATTTCATGCACATCTTGTCTTACTCAGCCTGAAGTCGAGGCTGTCACAGATATCGCCAATGCACTTAGGCCTATTACAGTGGCGAATGAAGCTTTATGCCGGCGTGACACAACTTTCGTTTCTGCTGAGGGGATATTGAAATTTCTATTTGCACAGTTAGATTCATTAGATTCTGACATAAGCAAGCGACTGAGCGAAAGGCTGAAGGAACGCTTATGTAAGAGACGAGACAAAACCCTTGTAACTCTTTTGAAATACCTCCACAACCCAAACTTTTGTTTGTTGGACGAACCAGCATTCCTTGAGACATGTGCGAAAACTGTCAGAGTAAAGTTTGCCCGTACAGAGCTCATCCGCCTCAAAGGGTTAAGTGACTTAAGTCTGAGTGAGGCTTCCGAAGTCGTCGAGTCTCCCGCAAGTGTTAGCAATGTATCACCTGATCTCACTGAAAATCCTTCAACTGCACCGACACTTGAGGATGTACTGCAGGGCTATATTGACGATACAGCTTGTAAAACATCTATTACCACACGTGCAGAACCAACAAATGCAAATATCGGGAACGAATTCAAGTTGTATGAGACCAACGGAGTTAGAACGGACAATCTGAACTTTTTATATAACGCCCTCATAACGGGAAAGCCGACATCTGTAGAGTCAGAGCGCAGTTTTTCTACGGCTGGGCACATATGTACCAAAATACGGTCCAGATTAAGTGACAAAGCGTTGAGTAATTTGCTGTTGTTGAGGAAGTATTATTGTGCACAAAGATGTAAAAACGCATCTAAATAAATGGAATGAGTAAAGTACTATAGTGACAGTCACTCTAGTACTTTACTCATTCGATTTATTTGGATGCATTTCGGTGACTCAATAAACATTGAACACTACACAGTAGTTTACAAACTTTACAGTATTGAGCATTGGACAGTCTGGACAGTGATTCAAAAGACATTGTTTATTTACACTTTTACAGCTGAAAGTTGAAACTACAGCTTTCAAATTCAATGTTTGTTTTCTGTATGAATGTTACCTAGGTTTTGTGTGAAATGTCTTTCATTTAAGATTAAAAAACGATACGATTTTGGTCCGATTCCATTATTGTAAACACAGACTTGTAACAAGTTAACAACCCCTTCTATTCCCGGTTCCGTTCCCGGTTCCCGAATATAAACGGGAAAAATTTCCCGGTCCCGATTTTTTAAGAAACCGGGAAATCATTAAACCCTAAACTGAATGAGTGCCTCCCTGATTCCGTATATACGCCACTACTGTCGTATTGTCGGATAGGATTTGGACATGAGCATCGTGAATAATGTCCATCCAGTGACGTAACGCAAGCCAAATTGACATCATTTCCTTGATGTTTATGTGCTTGCACAGGAATTGCGGATCCCAAAGACCCTGGCATCTCGAATCCGTTGGGATTAATGATGCACCCCAACCTGTTTGACTGGCATCCGTCATAATGGTAAAACTCGGATCCGGCAACTGCAGCGGAACTCCTTGAGTTAACCACTGAATGTTTGCCCAAGTCTGAATCTCTTGTTTCACTTGATCTGACAAGAGAACGTCTACATCGAGCGAATGAATTTTCACACTCCAATTCTGAGTCAGGAAAATTTGAAGAGGACGTGTGCGTAGCCGCCCCATCGGAATGAGATCCGCGGCGGCTCCGCACAGACCTATCAGTCTCATAAATTCTCTCGCCGTGACTTTGTCTGCATGCAGACAATAGCGAGCGTAACAACTGACTAATTTCGCTCTGGTTAACGGCAGACGAACGAGATTGTTGTGCGTCTCGAAGCTCATTCCCAGATGAGTGAGTGACTTGGACGGCACCAGATCCGACTTCTCCTCGTTTACTATGAAACCGAGGCGTCGGAGCAATAGAAGAAGATTCTGAACATCGTTCTGAAGCGTTAACTCGTTGCCGTACCTCTGAAGAATGTCTTCCAGGTAGGCCGACGTTACCGCAGACGAATGAGCTCGGAAGTAGATCATTACCGAGTTCATTACCCGAGTGAAAGCCCAGGGTGCTAGATTCAATCCGAAGCACATGGCCCGGAACTGATACACCACTCCTAGGACTGCGAAGCGTAGATACTTTCGGAATGTCGGATGTACCATGACGTGAAAGTACGCATCTTTGAGATCTATGCTCGTTGCATAATCGTTCACCCGAATACTCGCTCTGACCGATCGAATCGTCTCCATATAAAACTTCGGAGCGACGATCAGCTTGTTTATCCAGCTCAAATCTATGACTGGACGGAACGAGCCGTCTGGTTTCGGAACCAGAAACAGATGGCTGTAGAATCCCAGCGATTCCTGGTTTTCTACGGCCTCTACCGCGTTCTTCATTAAAAGAGACTGCACCTCTGATAACAGAGCGTCTCTTTTCTGTGGATTTGACGGAAGATGAGTCCACTTTGGACTTCGAGTTAATGGAGGCTTTCGTTTGAAGGATATCTTTAGACCTTCCGAAGTCACTCCTCTCACCCACGGGTCGTCCGTAATCGACGCCCACTCTTGTGAAAAACTCGACAACCTTCCGCCAACCGGAACGCGATAGAGGTTTAAGCCATCACCTCCTGGACCTGCGAGGCCTGCGGTAGGAGAGACCACGTCTTCCACGACCCGCACCTCGCCTCGTCGACCTCGGGGCGTCCGACCGATTGTCCCGGCCTGAAGGACGTCCCGAACGAGAGTCGCTATCCTGACGGTCTCTCGAATAAGACCAAGAGGACGCACCGGAACCTCTATAGGAACCTCTCTTGGGCGCATTAGACCCAGAAGTGCCCGCCTTATTCGTGTCTGCTGTATCCGACCTTTTAGGAGCGGATCTGAACAACAGAGAATCATTAGCTTTCTTTTTAATATTATCATAAATAGCGGAAAGCTTGCCGTCAAAGAGAAGTTCTCCTGAGACCGAAGCGACTCTAAGAGAGTTCTTCACCTTAGAATCCACTAGTGTGGATGTAGCCAGGGCTGCGTCACGTCTAACCAACTCCAGATTTGCCACTGAAAGGGCGGAGTTACACGTGGAATAAGCTACTGCCCTTGAAAGAAGTCTTAAAGAGGATTGTATATCCTGAAACTCTTCCCCTTGAAGGCGCAGTGATAACGCCTTAGTAAGGTGATCTGCGTAAGATAAGGCATCTAAATTGGCTCTGTTAAAAGCAATAGCTGTTTCCAACACCGCGGTTGGAATAGAAGCTGACGACGGTAATGATAGCTCTAAGTCTTCCGCCTCGTCGTCCATACGCAGAGGAACTCTCGGTATACCCTGTCCTGCCGTGTCGAATTTATTCCTTGCATTAATGAAAGGCAGGTTGAGAGTATTTGCGGACAAGAAACCTGCTTTCCCCGTCCTGGAAGCAAGTTTAAATATAGCGTCATTCAATAATTCAAATGTTCTTGCAACATTATTGGACTGCGACGGAAACTCGGGAGCGATGTCCCTGAACCGCTCAAAAAATTCAGAGTCCAATGACGCTATAATTCTCTTGTCCGGAAGCGCAGCAGTCTGGCCCGACGGAACAACTTGAGGGAGAAAGTGCTGGATGAAGTCCACGGCAGCTTTATGTTGTTCCGAAAGGGATAGCTCCAATTCATCCGTATCCCTTTCACCATCCGGTCGGACCTCCCGATGTTCCCGGTCGTCCGCCCCCGATGCTTCGGCGGAGCGTACCGACCCAGCGCCGTCGGATAATTCTCGATCCGACACCGTTTCTGTCGGCTGCTGGGATGCTGCGATAAGCTGTGCTATCTGCACTAGAATGTCCGACGTCGAGACCTGCGGAGGCGCGGTCTTTCGCTGCTTCGCCGAGGGCAGCTCCGCATCAGATGGCTCCCGCATACTTTTCCTATGCGAACGTCCGGAGTCCATCGGTCTCGAATCCCTGGCTGCCGGATGGTGTGACCTGGTCGCCGAAGAATCCTTCATCGGCGAAGCTGGCAAAATAACGGAGGTCACGCAGCCAAGGTGCGGTCGTGTGCGCCGACGAGAAGAGGAAGCCTTAACAGTCTCTGCGGACTGCTTATACAACAGAGCGTCTCGAGCGACGGACGTATGCTCCGCTAAAGACACATTTTGTACCACAACATCTGGTCCCAGATGTTGTTGTACGAGAGAGGGGCCTCTCTCGTTCGCGGCCCGGCTGGACCTGGACGAGCTAGGAACCGGACTAGAAGGCTTCCTCCGTTCTCGTTTACTATCCGCCGTCACTGGGTGTGCATCTATTATGTTTATAGTGCTCGCATCACCCAAAATTTCCTCTTGGACCGCATCGGACGAACCCGGCTGCCGAACCATTCGGTGAATGGACGCTACACCGGGCGAGCTAGCGGACGACATTTGTCTAATCTCCATGAGCACTTTTGCCGCTAGCTCTGAATTCATTTGTGACGACGGACGCACACTTGAAGAAGATAACATGGAAACATCACCCTGTTCTGGTTCCTCTGAAATAGAAACAGAGAGAGTAGAGTGACCTTGTGGAGAAAGAGCCGGCATCGCTCTTTCTCCAGAAACAACATATCGTGACACACGTTTCCAATGTTTCTCATCCCAATGTTCACATATAGGACAGGGATTAATGCGAGAACACTGACTACAATTAATACAATGATCATGAAAGTCAGAGGAAGATTTCTTCCTATTACAATTTGAACAATGTCCCTTCATTGTGAAAGAACAACAATAAGTCCTAGTTACTCGCAAAAACCCCTGACACAAAGATACATAATAACATGATCCATTAATAAATGAAAAAACAATTGCAAAACAAAATAATTTTGAAAAAATATTTTTTCAGAGAAGCCCAAGTTGCTGAAAAGTAACGTTGAGCCCCGATGGATCCGATGGCAAAGTGTGGTCAAAAATTTTGAATTTATATAAAATAATTAATGAGACACTTTCGGATAATATAAATGTATCTTATAATGAGATAAACTACTACAAAGGCAAACAGCCCCCCTCAAAAAAGGCTGTTGCCAATGAAAACAAACAGTGTAAACACACTAGAAAACATGACTCCAGGCACTGAAAAAACTGGCCCGGAATCAGTCATCAATTACACTCTATCTGATGCAAAACAGAGACTCCCAGGGGAGAATCTGCAGAACATCAGATGGAAGATGCAGAACACAAACGTTATACACCCATGGGTGAAAACGTAACTATGGGGAAAATAACAGAAAACATTCTGTAACCAAGCAACTCTCCCAGGAAATTTTAGAAATGAAACTTCTCAAAAATATGCCAAAAGCATGGGAGAAATGCAAGGGGGGACTTTAGAAGGCTAGGGGAGAGGAAACACTGAATAAGCAGTGCAACAATTAGCAAGAATGACAACAAGAGGCCCATGCCTCGAAAATAGGCAACTTAACATAATTTCAACAAAAAATTTTAAGTACAGCCCTGATTATTTTTTGCCACTTCTTTTTTCCTCTCCTCCTTCTATCCTCCTTAGAATCACATTTTCTCCAAAAATTACGTGTCTGGCATCCTTTAAACTGAGATTTACAAGCACAAAGATCAGTGAGATGTTGACTGATGAAGGGCCAAACAGAGAATGATAATTGGCGCCAATTTCGGGACGACTGCGTCACTGCGCATGCGCAGTAGAGGCGTACTATGGAGGTCCTTTAGGACATGATTTCTTTTTGTTTTGGATGCAAATTTTGGGGATTGGGGGGCAAAATTTGTGTTTGGCCCTGGTTTTGTTGGAGTTAGCACCAGCTAAGTCTGGGTCATTGGTACAGTATAAAAATATAGTATTTTTTCTGCTGCTGGATTTGCATATCACATGGACCGATGTGGCCAATTCATTGGGTAAAGGGTTAATAGTGTTAACTAGCGATAATTTTTTTCTGAAAGTAACATGAGGTGTTCAGGTTTTCTCTGATCATGCTTTATTACCTTTTCATTTGCTGGCTATTTCCAACTAATTCGAGATTGACAACATCAAAAAAATAGAGGTAGCCGCCGGGGGTGGCAAATCTCCCCGAAAAATCACCCAATACAGTCACCTTGGTAATACATTATATTAAATTAACACAGCCACTGTTGGTAGTATTTACTCAAATAATACAGATAAGTTTACTTGTATTTGATGACATGTCAAGTTTGATTTCAATCGGAACCTATAAAATTTTAAGTTCACGGTTGCTGTGACATTGACCTTTGGCACAATGACCTACAAATATGTAGCGTTCTTCCTGTCATGCTCAACACACATTCTAAGTTTGGTTTCAATCGGGAAACCATAATTTTAATAATTAAGAGAGCCAAACCCAGCTCCAACTGATTTCTGGGTAAAACGAACAGTGATGATGCAGATTTTCAGTGTTGATTAGGTTCCTGAGAAACAAAAAAAAATTTTTAACCCTTTACCCAATGCAGACGATATCAAAATTTATTATTTTAAATATCATTTTAAAAATTTTTTCAACAAAACCATATCATGTGACCCCCTCATTGGAACAGGCTCATAGAGCTTGTTCCAAAGAGGGGTCACATGATATGGTTTTGTTGAAATTTTCTGAAAAGCTAAAAAATTTATAGTAATTTATATATTTTTTATACTTACCAATGACCCAGACTTAGCTGATGCTAACTCTTATATTCTAGGGCCAAAGACAAATTTCCCCCCCCCCCCCCCCAATCCCCAAAATTTGGATGAAAATCCAAAAATTAGATGTCCTATGTGGTCCTCCATACTTTTATCCACTGTGCATGCGCAGTGTCAAGGAAGTCCGAAATTGGAGCCAAATCCTCATTCAGTGCCTGGTAAGTGTTATGTAATCAGCGGGGAGGTATGAGTTCCCAACTCATGGGAGGGCCATCCCCATCTGGGTCATTGGTAAGTATAAAAAATATATAAATTACTATAAATTTTTTAACATTTTTATACTGTACCAATGACCCAGACTTAGCTGAATAGAAAAAAGGCTGGAGGGCCTAGGACATAAAGGAAAATCCAATAGGCTCAATTACATGTAAACAGAATTATCCACTCAAGGAGAAGAGGAGAACAGGTTTTACATGTATCTTTCTTGTTTATACCAAAAAAGAAAGACACAATACCATTCCGTAATTGAGCACAATAACATCAATGATCTCTATTAACATCCAGTATAACCCATTATACTAATATTTTTAAAGGAAAGCGAATAAATAAAGATAGTCCAGAGAATGAGACTCTTTATACTCATTTAAAAGTGTCCGAGGATTGTATATTAGCGCTCGTATGACACGTGACATATACAAATGCTTCACACCGAGCTACACTTTAAAAATATTACATAAATGAGATAGACATTAGCTTTACACTTTAAAACCATCCCGGCACCGACTCGGAATTACTGACTCCAGAGGAGGTATTTCCTTGCTTTTCACTATAAAGCAGGTGATATAAGGGAACACCATCCCCCCCCCCCCCCTTCCCCTTGCTCTGGGTCAAATACCCCAGAACGAAGAGGGCAGCAGGACAGAGTCACTACCGGAACAGAAAGCCTGCATAACTATAGTTGCAACTGTTTAGTGGACGACATTCTGAGAACAAAGAACGGACCTAAACAACGCAGGTTGCCAGAAATGGACTCAATATTTCTAAGATAAAAATTCGTGAACGTGGAAGGCTGAGACCAGTATGCAGCCTTCATCAAATCGGTAATAGCAACACTATTAGCATAAGCCCAAGATGTAGACAGTGCTCTTACTTCATGCGCCGAAATCTTAAGCACAGACTGCTGAGTTGAAGATAATTTTTCATAAGCAGTATGGGTAGTTAATTGAATCCACCTTGCAATAGAATGGACTGTAATGTCCTTTCTATTAGGCAGCAGAGAAAGAAAGAAACGCTTACGTCCCTTTCTGATAAACTCAGATCTACGTTTGTAAATACGCATGGCTCTAACTGGACAGAGCAAAGGCCTATCACCATCTGAAGACGGAAGAGCCTTAATAACAATAGGTTCAGGATACTTATTAGGAGCCTGATTCTTAGCCAAAAATCCAACATCAGTAGTTAAAGTAATAGTATTACCAACACTACGATAGTGAGAATCATCAACTGATAGTGCATGAAGCTCACTAACTCTTCTGGCAGAAGAGAAGGCTAAGAGAAAAGCTGTCTTATAAGATAAGAATTTGAAGTCCACTGTATCAAGAGGCTCAAACGGCGCTTCTTTTAGCTTCAGAAGAACACAAGCTAAATTCCACTTAGGAATTAACCTAAGGCTTCTAGGTCTATTTATCGAAAAGTTTTTCACTAACTTAGATAAAGAGACATTAGATCCAATCTGTAAGATATCATGATGAGCATAGGTATCTGATAGCATAGACCTATAACCCTTAATGGTTATTGGCTGCAGTTTGATCTTGTCAAACAAGTATACCAGAAAATTAGCAATGTCTGGAATGGAGGGATCATAAATATCAATAGAATGATCCCTACACCATCGATAGAAAACCTTCCACTTAGCAGCATAATTTAGCGAAGAGGAGGTCCTCCTACAGTTAGAAATTGCATCCACTGCTCGTCCTATAAGATGCTTGCCGTGCAAGAAGGACTGCACTACGGAAATACGTGAAGGTTGAGACCTTGCGGGTTGTGATGCAGTGTGCGCGATTTCCCCTGTGAAAGAAGGTCCTCCAGTGGAGGAAGCTTCCGCGGAATGTCCCACAACAGACATCTGAGTAGATTTATCCATGGTCTCTGGGGTGACAGAGATGCTACCAACAGAATCTTGCAGTGAGATTGCTTGATTTGTAGCAATATCTGCTGAATCAACGGAGCTGGAGGATACGCGTATCCTATCATTCCATCACAAGAGATCGAGAGGGCGTCTACAGCAAACGCTCGAGGATCTGGGCATGGCGACACATACGTCTGCAACTGATTGTTGAGATGCATCGCAAATAAGTCTATCATTGGACGATCACATTGGTAGCAAATCTGATTGAATACTCATTTGTTGAGAGTCCATTCTGATGGCAACATACAACCTTTCCGAGAAAGGGAGTCTGCTAGAACGTTCAGACGACCCGGAATATGACGGACCGATAGGAGAACTTGATGCTCTAGGACAAACAGAAGGATCCTTTCCGTTAAATTGAACAACGGAATGGAATGAGTGCCTCCCTGGTTCTGAATATACGCTACTACTGTTGAATTGTCGGACAGAATTTGAACATGCGAATTCTGAAGAATGTTCATCCACTGACGTAGCGCAAGCCAAATTGACATCATCTCTTTGATGTTTATGTGCTTGTTTAGGAACTGCGGATCCCAAAGACCCTGGCACCTCGAATCTGTTGGGCTCAGAGTTGCGCCCCAACCTGTTTGACTCGCATCCGTCATTATCGTAAAACTCGGATCCGGCAGTTGCAGTGGTACTCCTTGAGTTAACGACTGAATATCTGCCCAAGTCTGAATCTCTTGTTTCACTTGATTCGACAAGACGATGTTCGTTTTGAGCGAATGAGTATTCACACTCCAATTCTGAGTAAAAATATCTGGAGTGGACTAGTGCGTAACCGCCCCATCGGAAAAAGATCTGCAGCGACTCCGCACAAACCTGTCAGTCTCATGAATTCTCTCGCTGTTACTACATCTGAGTGAAGACAAAAGTGAGCGTAACAACTGACTAATTTCGCTCTGGTTAACGGCAGACGAACGAGATTGTTGTGCATCTCGAAGCTCTTTCCCAGGTGGGTGAATGACTTGGACGGCACTAGATCCGACTTCTTTTCGTTTAATATGAAACCGAGAAGTCTGAGCAGTTGAAGCAGACTCTGAACATCGTTCTGAAGCATTAACTCGTTGCCGTACCTCGGAAGAATGTCGTCCAAGTAGGCCGACGTTACTACAGACGAATGAGCTCGGAAATGAGTCATTACCGAGTTCATTATTCGAGTGAATGCCCAGGGCACTAGATTTAGACCGAAGCACATCGCTCAGAACTGATAAACGACTCCTAGGACAGAGAAGCGAAGATACTTTCTGAACGCTGGATGTACCATGACGTGAAAGTACGCATCTTTGAGATCTATGCCCGCAGCATAATCGTTCACTCGATTGCTCGCTCTGACCGATCGGATGGTCTCCATATAAAATCTCTGAGCCACGATCAGCTTGTTTATCCAGCTCAGATCTATGACTGGACAAAACGAGCCGTCTGGTTTTGGAACCAGAAACAGGTGACTCTAGAAACCTGGAGATTGCTGGTTTTCTACGATCTCCATAGCGTTCTGGTCCAGAAGAGATTGAACTTCTGATAGAAGCGATTCTATCTTCTGAACATTTGACGAAAGCTGATTCCAACATGGACTTCGAGTTAACGGAGGTTTTTCCTTGAAGGACAGTTTTAGACCTTCGGAAATCACCCCTTGCACAGATGGGTCGTCCGTAATTGACAACCAATTGGTTAAGAATCTCGACAGCCTTCTGCCAACTGGAACGCAATAGAGGTTTACACCATCACCTCTTGGCCCTGCGAGGCTTGCGGGAGGAGAAACGTCCTTCATGACCCACATCTCGTCCAGTCGACCTAGGGGTGCCTGACCACTTATCTTGGCCAGCATAACGGCCCCTACCTGAGTCGCTACTCTGACGGTCTCTGGAGTAAGATGTAGAGGCATTCTTAGATCCTCTATAGGAACTTCCCTTGGACGTATTCGCCCCCGAAGTGCCTGCCTTACTCCTCTCTGCTGAGTCCGTCTTCTTTGAAGCGGATTTAAAAAGCAGAGAATCTGAATTTTAGTAATCTGATCATAGATAATAGAAAGCTTTCCGTCAAAGAGAAGCTCTCCGGAGACTGGAGCGACTCGAAGAGAGTTTTTCACCTTACTATCCACTCTAGTGGATGCAGCCAGGGCAGCATCATGTCTGACTAACTCCAGATTTGCCACTGAAAGGGCGGAGTTATATGCAGAATATGCTATAGCTCGCGAAAGAACTCTCAAGGAAGTTTGAACATCCTGGAATTCTTTCCCTTCGAGACGTAATGATAACGCTCTGGTAAGGTGATCTGCATAAGATAATGCATTTAAATTAATTCTATTGGACGAGATTGTCGTCTCCAGTATACTGGAGTTAATAGACATGGACACCGGCAATGACAACTCCAGGTCTTCTGCCTGGTCGTCCAAACGCAGAGGAACTCTCGGCACGCCATGTCCTGCCGTTTCAAATCTATTTCTTGAATTGATGAAAGGCAGATGTATAGCGCTAGGTGATAAGAAAACAAATTTGCCAGTCTCAGAGGCTAGCTTGAATATAGCGTCATTCAAAAGTTCAAATGTCCGTGTGACATTTCTGGACTGGGGCGGAAACTCAGGGACAGTGTCCCTATTCCAGCCGAAAAAGTCTGTGTCCAGTGATGCTATCAGTCTCTTATCCGGTAATGCAGCATTTTGGTCCGGAGGAACAACTTCTGGAAGGTGTTGCCAGATGAAATCTACGGCCACCTTATGTTGTTCGGAAAGGGAAAATTCCAGCTCCGCTGATTCCCTTTCACTATCCGACTGGACCATATGAGATTCTCGGTCATCCCTTTCTGACTCTGCAGGGGAGAGAACCGATCCAGCTTCCTCAGACAGTTCCTGTTCCGAAAAAGTTTCTGATGGCTGCTGGGATGCTGCAATGAGTTGAGCTATCTGTGATAGCAAGTCCGTCACGGAGGCCGGTGGAGCCTCGGTCTTACGGGATTTAGCCGCTGGGAGCTCCTGGGACGTTGATTCCTGCATACTTCTTTTATGCAAACGTCCCGACTGGTAAGGCCTCGTGTCCTTGGCTACCGGATGGCGTGACCTGACCAACGTGGAATCCCTGGTCGGTGAAGCAGGCTGGATATCAGAAGTCATGTAGCCAAGTTGCGGTCGTGTGTGCTGCCGTGAGGATGAGGAAGCCAATAGACTAGTCGTGCCGGACTGTCTATACGACGGAGCGTCCCGAGGAGTGGACGTATGCTCCGACTGACGAACATTATGTACAACAACATCTGGTCCCAGATGTTGTTGTAAGAGAGAGGGGCTTCTCTCGCTCGCAGTCCGGGCAGACCTGGACGAGCTAGGTACCGGACTGATTGGCTTCCTCCTTTCCATCCTCGGATCCGTCGTCACCGGGTGTGCACGATCCATGTTTATAGGGCTCGCAACACTCGATCTCCTTTCCTGGACCGTAACGGAAGAACCAGGCGTCACAACCATTTCGTGAATGATTGCTTCACTGGGCGAGCTAGCGGGCGACAATGCCGTTGATCCTACGTGGGACCTCTTTCATTGAGCACTTTAGCCGCTAGCTCTTCATTTGTCTATGACAACGGAGGCACACTTCGGGAAGACATCACGGAAACATCACCCTGTTCTTGTTCCTCTGAAAAAGAGATTGAAAAACTTGAGTGACCCTCTCATCACTAATAATATACCGTGACACACGTCTCCAACGTTTGTCATTCCAATTGGCACACACAGAGCAAGAATTAGTGCGAGTACACTGACTACAAATAATACACTGAGCATGAGAATCAGAGGAAGACTTCCTCGAATTGCAATCTGAACAAACTTCTTTCATTTTGAAAAAAGTTAAACAGTCATCATACTCACACTAACCCTTGAAAATAAGATACATGATAATAATATAATCCATTACAAACATTTCGAAAAATAATTCGAAAGAAAAAATTTTTGAAAAAATTTTCAAGTTGAGCCCAAGTTCCCAATGGGAACGATGAGCCCAAATGGATCCCCAAAAAGCTTAAGTGTGGACAAAATTTTTAAAACATGTCTAAAAATTAATGTTACACTTACGGACAATATTATGTATCTGGCTATGAGCAGAACTAAATAGATGACAAGGAATCACTGTCTGAAGTAACCGTTGTCAATGTAAACAAAAGTGAATAAAACTGGAAACAAGACTCCAGACACTGAAAATATGGCCCGAAATCAGTAACCAATTTTAACACTATCCGATGTAAAACAGAGGCTTCCTGAGAAGAAACTGCAGTACATCAGATGGTAGGTGCATAACTGAAATGCCTAACCACCCTAGGGTGAGGACGTAACCATGGGGAAAAACAGAACCAAGCCAAAACTCCCAAGAAATTTCAGTAAAAATAATTACAAAAATTATGCCAAAAGCATGGGAGAATAGCAAGGGGGTATTAAGGAAAGGGAGAGAGAAAACACTGAACAAATAATGGAAATTTCATAGCAAGAATGAAAATATCAGGCCCATGCCCCGAAATTAGGGAACATGAAATAATTTTGCATACAAATTATAAGTTACAGCCCTGAACACATCCTTCCACTGTTCCTTCCTCTCATCCTTTTATTTCATCCTTAGATCCACCATTTCTCTCATGATTATGTGTCTGGCATCATTTAAACTGAGATTTTAAGCACAGATATCAGTGTGATGTTAATGATTGAAGGGCCAAACAAAGAATGAGGATTTGGCTCCAATTTCGGAATTCCTTGACACTGCGCATGCGCAGTGGATGGAAGTATGGAGGACCACATAGGACATCTAATTTTTGGATTTTGATGCAAATTTTGGGGATTGGAAAAATTTGTGTTTGGCCCTAGAATATAAGAGTTAGCACCAGCTAAGTCTGGGTCATTGGTACAGTATAAAAATATAGTATTTTTTCTGCTGCTGGATTTGCATATCACATGGACCGATGTGGCCAATTCATTGGGTAAAGGGTTAATAGTGTTAACTAGCGATAATTTTTTTCTGAAAGTAACATGAGGTGTTCAGGTTTTCTATGATCATGCTTTATTACCTTTTCATTTGCTGGCTATTTCCAACTAATTCGAGATTGACAACATCAAAAAAATAGAGGTAGCCGCCGGGGGTGGCAAATCTCCCCGAAAAATCACCCAATACAGTCACCTTGGTAATACATTATATTAAATTAACACAGCCACTGTTGGTAGTATTTACTCAAATAATACAGATAAGTTTACTTGTATTTGATGACATGTCAAGTTTGATTTCAATCGGAACCTATAAAATTTTAAGTTCACGGTTACTGTGACCTTGACCTTTGGCACAATGACCTACAAATATGTAGCATTCTTCCTATCATGCTCAACACACATTCCAAGTTTGGTTTCAATCAGGAATGCATAATTTTAATAATTAAGAGAGCCAAACCCAGCTCCAACTGATTAAATTTCAATTTCAAGGTCACTGTGACCTTGATATTGGGCATAATGACCTGAAAAATAAATAGGGTTCTTCCGTTCATCATCCTCAAGCCATAGGCCAAGTTTATTATTGATCTGGCAAGCAAAATTTCAATTAGAGAAGCCAACTCTGGTAAATGTCATTGTAACCTTGACCTATGGCACAATTACCTCAAAATAAATAGGGTTCTTCCTCTCATCATGCTTAATGAACATGCCAAGTTTGGTTTCAGTTTTTAGTTAGAGAGTGGAAACCAAGCGGAACATTGATAAAAATTGAAGTTCAAGGTCACAGTGAGCTTGACCTTTGTCACGATGATCCCAAAATGAATAGGGTTCTTCCTCTCATCATACCTAACCAACATGCCAAGTTTGGCTTCAGTAGGACAAGCAGAACTTCAATTACAGAGCGGAAACCAACACTGATAAAAATCAAAGTTCAAGGTCATTGTTATCTTGGCCTTTGGCATGATGATCCCAAAATAAGTAGAATTCTTCCTCTCATCATGGCACATGCCAAGTTTGATTTCAGTTTTTAGTTAGAGAGTGGAAACCAACTATAATTATGTGTATATGTGGTTTTGTTTCCCCCTCATCAATAACATGAAGCAAACAGTGCAACTTACATATTACATATTACAGGCAGCCAAGACTCGACTAGAAATCACTTCTAAGCAACTGGACATATATAGGCTGTAGTCTAGTATGAATTCAGGACAGTTGTCCAGGGTTAAGAAAACTGAAAAGAAATTCAATCACTTCTTTCATGAAAATGAAGGTCTTATATACAGTGAATGTTGGGATATTCTAAAATTCAGATGGTTTTGGTATTCAATGATTGGTTTGGTTGGGTTTTTCAGTATCCTCTTGATGTTGGTTTGTTTTTTCGGTATAGTGCCCATTGCTAGAGTGTACTGCATGACATGAAATTTACAATCCCAAATGAGTCAGTTTGCTACATGGTCCTTAGGGGAACTTTACATCAAAAAATTCTGATATCCTTTACCATTTTGATGCACCATGTGGTGTCCATGGGTACTCTGTATTTGCAGAAACATTGCACAGTGTGAATACAAGATATGCAGTCAAGTACTTTTTAATTAATTATTTATTAGGATTTAACGGCACTTTAACATCCAAGGTCATATCGTGTCGGTGACAGTTTTACGGGTGGAGGAAGCCGGAGTACCTGGAGAGAAACCACCAAGCAGCTGCCAGCTCCCCAACATCATAACTCCACACTGCAGGCTGCAGCACAGACAGAATTAGATTGGTTGAAGACTTGCACACCATCGAGGTGCAATACGCTTCAGTACATGGCATCATCGTGCCCACATGTGGACAAATGGGGTTAAGTGCCTTGCCCAAGGACACAACGCGGGAGTCCGAATCAATTGCTCTGATGGTCACCCATCCGAGGACTAACCGGGCTCAATCTTGCTTAACTTCGGTGATCTGATGAAAACAGGTTGCAGTCAAGTACTACTTGACAACATTGCTTTCTATACGCATCATGCAATAGTTCTGTGAATACTGTTTGTAATTCTCCGACTGTTTCAATCTTGTAACAATGGTAATGAAAATATATTATCATCATTATGTTTGTGTACAAAATGTTGTATCAGAAACAAACTTTTGTTTCTAAGGCCATATCTTGACGAGCTGAAGACGAGTAGAGATACAGCCTTAGAAACATGAGCGAGACTCTGATACAACATTTTGTACATAAACATTTTGGTGGTGATATATTTATCATGCAATTCTCAACTGTAATAACTTGATTACCACTTTACCTAATGAATCGGTTGCATCCTACCCTCATGGGACCATGCTTGATGAGCTTTTTCCAATGAGGGGTCACATGATGTGGTTTTGTTGAAACTTTTGGAAAATATTTTACAAAAAATAATTAAAATACTAAACTGTGATATCGTGTGCAATGAGTAAAGGGTTAACAAGAATTTTAATTTCAAATTTCATTTTCAGAATGATAAAAATGCTGGTCATTTTGGCTGAAATGGTATGCACCTGCTATGAACTTTTAAATCCTCGGACAAACTTATTGAGTGTATACACATTCAACATTCTGTAAAGACTGTGTACTGTAACTGCATGTTGTTCCAGCTTAAATGCTACCAGTGATTCAGACACTAAACCTTAAATGCAATGTGGGTGCACAAGTTAATAGTTATAATTTTGAGAAGTGTTTTTTCTTTCTTTTTATATATATAAAATGTGTTTCAGAAGCTTTACAATGTTCTATAAATAGTAATATAACCAAATCAAAACCAAGTATGTGCTTTTATTATGCAAGATACATATTTTGCAGCAGGTGCTCCTGATATATTCTGGTGATTACAGACTCAATACATACTTACAGTAAGATAATAGAGCTGAAATGGTTAAAGGGTTTTCTTGATCGATTAATCACATGGATAAACCCTGGTTAATCGATTAATCGCTTGCCCTTATAGGTAGCTGAATAACTGCTGTACCATTGATGATTTATAGCATTGACCATTTACCCAACGTAAAGGACAAAATCGGTCAGCTCTACACACAAAAATCTCCATTCAGATTTTATTATGTTTTCAATTTTTGTCTCAAAAACATAGCTTATGATCCCTCATTGGAACGAGCTCATTGAGCTCGTTCCAATGAGGGATCGTAAGCTATGGCTTTGAGCAAAAAATTGAAAATTTTTAGTAATTCAAGAATATATTTTGCAAGTGTTGCTAACTTAAGAATAACCAGTTCCAGCTACTGATACAGTATAATGATAATGCAAGTGAACAAGTACGTCATCACGTAACTTGCATGCTTTATTCTGTCTCATATAATTGATGTGAGTTAGTGTGACAATTTTTGCCTGTTTTCGAGCTAGTTTGTACCTTTGTTAACCCAGAAGATACAGTAGTTCAAAAGTAATGGTTAATCGATCATTTACTGTTTTGATCAATCAAGACGTTGTTCATTGGTTAATTGATTAATCAGTTATCAGTTAACTGTTTCAACTCTAGAAGATAAAACCGGTTATTTTCTGGTTATAGCTCATGGTCAGCTGGTTATAAGAATGGGCTATCTGCTTCAGCCATTTACCTTGAAAATTGGACAAATCCACCGAGTGAGAAATATGAAAACTACATTAAAACTTTGTAACTTTCAATTTTTGCTTCCAAAACATATCTTGTGAACCATCATTGGAACAAACTTGAGTGGGTGTGAGGGGGACATGAATTATCATCCTTCTAAGTTCTTGTGTGACAAGAAGAAATGAGACAATCAGCGATACATAAGGGAAATCTCCTGATGAGTATTTATTTATTTGTTTATTAGCGTTTAACGACAATTTAACAGACAAGGTCATATCATGTCGGTGACAGTTTTACAGGTGGAGGAAGCCAGAGTACCCGGAGAGAACCACCGAGCAACGACAAACAGCTGCCAGCTCCCCAACATTGTAAATCTGCACTGCAGCACAGGTAGGGTTAGACTGGTTGAAGACATGCGCACCATCGACATGCAGTATGCCTAAGTACACAACGTCATTGTGCCCCCATGTGGACAGTTGGGGTTAAATGCCTTGCCCAAGGACACAATGCAGGAGTCCGAATCGATCATTCAGACGGTCACCCATCCAAGGGCTAACCAGGCTCGACATTGCTTAACTTCGGTGATCCGACGAGAACTGGTTACCGCAGGGCCACTGTGCCCCCTCCTCATGAGTGATCATAACACAACTACTGCACAAAAACTTACACGGGACCTGTTTCCTAACAACTATTGAAGATATTAGCCTACTGAATAAAAAGTTTATAACATCTGAAATATTTTAACCCTTTACCCAATGAAGAGGACATCAAAATTTATTATTTTAAATATTATTTTTTTTTAAAGTTTTTAAAAAAATTTCAACAAAACCATATCATGTGATCCCTCATTGGAATGAGCTCAACAAGCTCCTTCCAATGAGAGGGTCACAAGATATGGTTTTGTTGAAATTTTTAGAAAAACAATTTTTTTTTCAGCTGCTAAATTTGTATATTATGTAGGCAGATGTAGCCAATTCGTTGGGTAAAGGGTTAACAAGAATGCAAAATTGGGTCCATATGATAAGTATAATAAAAGAATAACAAGCCTTTTCAAACCAATATTCCATTGTCAGAAAATTAACCCTTAAAGGGCTATTTCCAAGTTTTACAACCTCAGAACAGGAGCCCTCAACATGCCAACATGAGGAAATCGTACTAACAATAGATAAATTACCTAGGCAGTGGTTTCTAGTCAAGACTTGACTAGAAATCACTGCTAAGCCACTGAATGTGTACAGACTGGGGTCTGGTGTGAATTCAAGACAACTGTCCAGGCCCCTTAAGGGTTAAAAAAAATCTTCTTGTTCCAGACACTAGATATTTTTTAGTGCAAAGTGCAGTGACACCTTAGCCACTGCAGCAGACTTCTAATTTAATGAAAGTGTCAATGACACTGTAGCTCAACTTGTGCAAGACATGTACATGTATAGAATGTGACACAGCAATGACACACATCTAGGTAATGACCTGATAACAAAGGTACATGTAAAGGTCTGTACATAGACCTGAAACAAATGTACAGGTAAAGGTGGGTTAGATGCTAAACGAGAAAAGAACTCTCCATAGGGTTAATGTTATAATCGGGATCCTTGTATGGTGCACCATAAGCCAAATGTTTGCAATTGTTTTGGCCTGTTTGATTCAAACATTAATAAATATTTGTCCAGTCCTTCTTAAAATATAGGTATTTGAATTTTTTATCTTTAGCTCATAGGGTTCCCATGGGTGAGGAGGTTTTATTTTTCTCACTGGAAATAGAAAATCGGATTGTGCTAATAATGTTTACCCTATAAAATATAAACACAGGAACTTGGCTTCAACACATTTGAATATATACATCCTAGGGATGCTGAATTCAAGAATCAATATTTTGTGTGGTGTTTTTGGAAAAGATTTTTAATTATTTCCCTCTCTCAGTCCCCGAGTGGGTCTGACATAACCCAAAACTATTTGCTTTCATACCACAGAGATAACAAAAGCACCCAATAAATTTATAGCAAACATTACTGACATAAAGAACCTTCTTTATAGGTTCTGTACAAAAAATGTGATACACACAATTCCTATAAATATGACTGCCGATAGGCATTTTGAATTTTGGGCTGAGCCCAAAAGCACTCATTACCATCCCATGATGATAACAAATGTAGTCCCAGAAGTTCTGTACAAAAAACAGATTGCACCTAATTTCAGTATAAAATGGCCCCCAGCAGCCATCTTGAACTTTGGACCACACCCAAAAACACTCGTTCTTGTCCCAAGGTGATAACAAAGGTACCCAAGAAGTTTCGTGAAGATCGGTTCATAAATACAGCCTCTAGCCTGAGACGTATTGACATGTGCACTTACATATACTGCGTATAAGTAGCACTGAATAAATTAAAGTTCATCTAATTTGCATAATTTCTGCACGAGAAAAAAACCTGTAGTAATATATGCGATGTATTCCATGTTACTAAACATTCATTCCAAAATTTATTCAAATCAGAACCTTCTTATATACTGAGTCAAAAAAGAAAGTATAAGAAACTTCAAGGAGCAATTTTTTTAGTATTATCAACCTTAATCCCAAACAAATTATTGTAAATTCATATTTTGAGTCCTGCTGTATGAATTTGCGTAATTTCCTGTTCTTATTGCTGCCAGCGTCACGTCAGGACGTCGCAATTCAGACATGGGGTGAAATGAAAAGTTCACACATGCAGTCAATAACGTGTATGTCCACTGTTTGCCTCTTGAATATCAAGACATCGACAGCACATGGACCTGATAAGTCTCTGGATGTCACCCTGTGGTATTGTGTTCCACTCCTGCCTAAGAGCATTATGTAAATTGCCTAACGTCTGAAGAGATCATGAAGTCGGCGGTCCAATTGATCCCAAAGATGCTCGTTTGGCGACAAATCTGGCAAAAGTGGGGTGTGTTGTTTGTGAAGAAGTTTGTTGCTCTGCTCCTCAAGAAAGTCACGACAGATACGCGTCACATAACATTGGGCATTGTCTTGCTGGAATAACTTCAATCTGACGATAGCGCTGAACAACGGGACAACAGCGTTAAGAATTTCATCCCTATATCGATGTCCATTCAGATTACCATCGATGACGATCAACTGCGCTCGATGGTGCAAGGAAATTCCTGCCCAAACCATTACACTACCCCTGCCGAAACAGTCACATTCCCACACAAGCATCAGAAAACAGTTCTCCTCATCGGCGATACACTCTTGCCTTACTATCAGCGCACCATAGACAAAATCGTTATTCATCACCAAAAAGAACTGTGCTCCAGTGCTGCCGAGTCCAGCGAACACGCTGACGTACCCATTCCATTTTGACGGTACGATGACGTTGGGTAAGGATTGGTCCGTGGAATGGACGCCTACTTCGGATGCTGTGTTCAGCGAGTCTGTTGCGGACAGTTTGTGCACTAATTCTATTATTAGTTCTACCAGGAATAATTGCTGCTGTCCTTGACAACGGAAGGAAGCAATCGCGCAAGTGAGACGTCCTGATGTGTCAGTCTTCTGCGGGAGTCGTAACTCTTGGTAGTAAATCCAGTGGTTCTATACCTTCCAATGAGTCGGTAAATAGTGGTCGCAGTGATTCCGAACTCAGCAGCCAGCTCATCTGGATGTATCCCAGCCTCATGCATACCAATGGAATGCAACCACTGATTTTCGGTTGACTTCGGCATTTTTTAAAATGTCGGAAGACAAAAACTAGCGTGTTTTCTCAATAACCCAGGCTCTCTAGCACAACATAACACAAAGAAAATCGTCGGTCACCCATTCAATTTGACATTCTCGGGTAGCACATGCTATTTTGAAATCCATAGCAAAATTGTATACGGTTGGGTGGACAACCACAACATGTCATTAAACTCTTTGCATGACGTCTTGTCCACAAACATGCAACATCAGAATTATTTTATTGCATCTTTTATGCTATTTTTTCACATTTGTTTCTATTATACTTTCTTTTTCGACTCAGTAAGGCAGGTTCTGTACAAAAAACTGATAGTACCTAATTTCGGTACAAAATGGCCATCAGCAGCCATCTTGAATTTTGGACCGCACCCAAAAACACTTGTTCTCGTCCAAAGGTGGTAACAAAGGTACCCAAGAAGTTTCGTGAAGGATTTAATTAACATCTACAGCTAGTTAACACTAGAGGAATGAAGTTATTTCATTATTTATAACTCTGTTGTCCATGCCGGATGATGTTTTTCTAGTACTTGGATGCTACCACAGAAATAATGCCCAGATTTCCAGTAATGCAAAACTTGGGAGGCCAAATATCAACCAAGGAACTTAACTTGAACAAACTTGAGTCTGAGCCCTTCCATTCCACCACCAGGATGCTATATACCAAATGTGAAAGCATTCTGACTGGGGGATCTGAAGGAGAGTATTTTTAAAGACATTTCCTCATATTGCACTAAGTTGAAATTCAGGCTACCATAGGCGGCCCAAATATTAACCCAGGGACCTGATTTGAACAAACTTGAATCTCACCCCCTAGAGATGTTGTATACCAAATATGAAAGCATTCTGACTGATGGATCTGAAGAAGAAGATTTTTAAAGAAATTCATTCATGTTGCTCTAAGTTAAAATTCGGGCTACCATCATAGCGAGCCCAAATATTAACCCAGGGTTCCGATTTGAACAAACTTGAATCTGCCCCCCCCCCCCCCCCCCCCCCCTAAAGATGTTGCATACCAAATATGAAAGCATTCTGACTGGTGGATCTGAAGATTTTTAAAGATATTACCCCATATTTCCCTAAGTTAAAAATTCGGGCTCCTGTATTGAACTCAAATATGAACCAAAGGACATCATTTCAACACACTTGTATCTGTCCCTCCCCTCCCCTCCCCCTGTATACCAAATATCCAAAGATTTTGATCAGTAGTTTGGGGGAAAAATATTTTTTTTAATCTCTGCAAATATGCTGACTCAGCATTTTTTCAATACTCCCCCCCCCCCCCCCCACCTCCTATAGAACACCCTGACAAAACCGATGGCAATTTTTTTTACCATTCAATTCTACTGGTCCTAAGGAAGTTTCATTCCAAATAACAGGAAAAATATTTTTTGCATGAATCAAGTACTTGTGACTAAATAATACCACATATCAAATTTGGTTGAAATCGTGTCACAGGTTCAGAAAATCGCGAAATTTTGGGTGGGGACAAAAATCTTGCCCCTTCCATTGCAAAGGCAAATATTGATCCACAAACTTTGTTTGAACAAATTTGATTCTACACTATGAAAGGAAGCTCCATACCAAATATCAAGTCACTGTACACACTGGTTCATGAGAAGATTTCAAAAATATTTTGGAGCATTTTTCCCCACTCCCTCCCTATGGGGCTGGGCATGCTGAGTTGAACAAAAATCTTGTCCCTTCCATTACAAAGGCAAATATTGATCCACAAACTTCATTTGAACAAATTTGATTCTACACTACGAAAGGAAGCTCCATACCAAATATCAAGTCACTGTACACACTGATTCATGAGAAGATTTTTAAAGAATTTTGGTGAATTTCCCCCCACCCCCTCGCTATGACGCTGGGCAAGTTGATTTGAAAAAAACCCAAATGCAATGGAAGAAAAAGCATATCACCTCAAATATAACTAAAATTGGTTCAGCGGTTTAGGAGGGGCAGGTGCAAACACCATGTTCATGGACGACAGATGTCAGACACCGGACAGATGGTGAGTGATCACTATTGCTCATCCTGACTTTCAGTTAGGCAAGCTAATTAAGATGCCCCCTTTAGCAGACTCACACCCCAGGCATTTGTTACAGGTTATATTATGCCAGTAAAGAGGAACTTGTCTTCAACAGTAAACAAGGACTGCAACTCTTCTGTAGATTCCCGAACGGAGAAGAATGGAACATTTATGCTCGCCTTCTGAAGAATCATTCTGCACCAAAGGGGCTTATACTCTATTATACAAAGGCAAATCAACTAACACAGGACAATATAATAGGTTTACCTTGATGAACCTTCTCTTTGCAATTTCTTTTTTTCAAATGGAGAGCCTTGTTTTTATCAGCCATGGTTTTTTTTTAGGTGCATGTACACTTTAGCTGAATCTGCTCCCATGCCCCAAAATACCCTACAGCTCCTTCGGTCATAAACTATAGTTTAAGAAAAAATTGAAAAAGAAAACTTCAATGATGATAATTGTTGATTGCAATGAGCATATTTGAAGATTCATTACTTAGAGGGTTAACCCAATATACCTGATATCAAGATGCTTCTTTTCATTGTTATTTTTTGTAAAAAATGTTGAACAAATATCTAGTGACTCCTCAATGGAACGACCTCGATGAGGTCATTCCAATGAGGGGTCTCATGATATGGTTTTGCTGAAGTTTTTCAGAAATTTTTTTTCTCAACTGCTCAGTTGTGATTTATGCAGCCGGATGCAGATGATTCATTAGGTAAAGGTTTAATGGTCTAACCAAATACTAGAGTTGAAATGGTTAACTGATTAATCAATTAACCAATGATCAATGTCTTGATCGATCAAATTGATAGATTAACCGTTACTTTTGAACTACTGTATTTACTGGGTTAACAAAGGAACAAACTTGCTCCAAAACAGGCAAACATTGTCACATGACTCACATCAATTCAATGAGACAAAGTAAAGCATGCAAGTTACATGATGACATACTTGTACACTTGCATGATCATTATACTGTATCAGTAGCTGGAACTGGTCATTCTTAAGTTAACCTTTACCCAATGCGGGTAGCAGATGACACTTGCAAAATAGATTCTTGAATTACTAAAAAATTTCAATTTTCAGCTCGTTCCAATGAGGGATCATAAGCTATGTTTTTGAGACAAAAATTGAAAACAAATAAAATCTGAATGGAGATTTTTGTATGTAGAGCTGTTCGATTTTGTCCTTTACGTTGGGGAAAGGGTTAATGCAATAAATCATCAATGGTACAGCAGTTATTCAGCTACCTATAAGGGCAAGTGATTAATCAGTTAACTAAGGTTTATCCATGTGATTAATTATCAAGAAAACCCTTTAACTGTTTCAGCTCTACGAAATACTCTACCTAGCGGTCTGTAAGTGCAATTTGTTGGTAACTCAAAAACAGCAAAATCACAGGCCAATGCTCTGCTGAAGTAGACTATAGATTCTGTCAAATATTCCCCTGCTAGCTTTTCCTCTGTTACTGCCATCTGGAGATGCACACAATTTCAGTATTCTTCCCAAAGAATAGTCAATGAACTTGGGTGGGTCACGAAGAAGTCCTGTGTATAAATTTGAAAAACTACTTCTAAATATCTTCTCACAAACAGTCTGAAAAAAAAAATGTTTAAGTTTATTGGTTTTAAGGTCCTCGTCACTGGTTGTTGTAGACTTCAACACACAAGTATGAAGTAAAGTTTCGTCAATCATTTTTTACAGAAGAACCTGTCTTGAGAGAAAACCCTTTTTGCCATGGCAAAAAGTGTTAACCTTTTGAACTCGTAAGACCGATTTGTCGGTCCAAGGCATAATTTTGTCCCATTTTTGTCTTATTATATGAGGTCTGTAAACGGAGCACTGATGATATAATAATAACTGCAGTCTGCAGCCAGATGGCAGCAGTTATTATTTTATCCTCCTTGTATATTGATATTGGACTGATCCATCTCACTGTAAGTGTACACAGAGGCGATACCATTCTAGTAAATGAGGGTTAAAAGAGGTGTCTATCATGACAGGTTCATTATAGAGTAAAACAACCCAATGGTACAAGGTCACAGAGGTCTCTCAAGGCAAGTGGTCTCTCATGACAGTGGTCTCTCAAGACAGGTATTACTGTATGTACCAATGCTGATCACTGTAGAGCAAGCAATTGGCAAACACTCATCCACTTCCAACATGGAGAAAAAAATCGGGCATTTCTTTGAAATGAAACAGAACAAATAAAAATACACATCTTAGATGAGAATATTCAAATCACTTCTCGTTCAATGTTTTTTTGCTCGAGCAGGTGAAATCAATTCCAATGCTGAGATAAATATTAAAATTTTTTAGTAAATTTTGTTTCTTAACATACCTACCACAATTGTTTACAATTGGCTGTAACGTAAGTGCAAGCCTTACTTCGGAACTAACTCAAGCTTAAGAAACTTTTCCAAACAAGTTGGAAAAGTAATAGAGTGCAAAAGCTTGAAAAAAGATCGAGAAAGGGTTGAGTGAGACCAGTGCTCGAAATTACAGGTACTCTCTGCACACCTCTAGCGTTTACCGAGCGCATGCGCAACAACCGTGACGTCAATTCTGCATTTCCGCCAACAAGAAGTTTATGATTTAGTGGGGAGGCATCGATATCAAAGATATCCCCAAGGAGGGTGGGCCTCCAGTAAACAATTGTGGTAGGTATGTTAAGAAACAAAATTTACTAAAAAATTTTAATTTCTTTTCAACCTACTCACAATTGTTTACAATTGGCTGAATAAACAATAGGAGGCGGTGAATCACATAACCAATACCAACAAGAGCAGCAGAAAGAAAAGCAAGGAGGGCTGAGAATAATAGCAAAACCTGTAATGAAGATAGAGAGAAGGCACCTGAAAAGAACAAGGCCGAGCGAAGCTCAAACCCGATAAAAACAAAATTTAACGAGGGTGCACAACAGCCTGAGCAGCAACGAGAAGGCCTAAAAAATAAAGGTCCTCAGATTGCTGCTGTAGGTGGTGGAGATAAAAGGAGAAGAAGGTAGAAGCATTCCTCTAGTAAGCCGCATTCATAACATCCAGGAGCGAAACAGAATTGGCGAATGCCCAGGATATAGAAATGGCACGAACCTCATGAGTATTAAACCGGTTCGAAACAAGATCCAAAGCAGACAAGCGAGAATAAGCCAGCTTGATTGAAAGACAGATCCACCTGGAAATAGAATGGGAAAAGATAGACTGCCGCTTAGGAATGAGAGACAGAAAGAATCTCTTCCGACCCCTCCTAATGAACTGAGTGTGATTAATCTAAGTCTTGATCACACGAACAGGACAAAGAAGAGGCCTCCGGCCATCGACAGCAGGGAGAGCCCGAACGCAGATGGGAGGAGGTACCGAATCAGGAAGTTGATTCTTGGCCAGAAAAGAGCAATCAGTAGTGAAGGCGACACTGTTAGCCTCATTTCTGAAGAAAGCAGAATCAAGAGATAGCGCATGAAGCTCACTGATATGGCGTACGAACAGGTTCGAAAATAATTATTGAGGTACATACTATATTATTTGAGGTTCATCCTATATTATTTCAGGTTCATCCTATATTATTTGAGGTTCATCCTATATTATTTCAGGTTCACCCTATATTATTTCAGGTTCATCCTAAAATAATATTTATGACCCTCTCGTACGCGATCAATAATTTGTCCGACCCTGGATGGACTATAATTATTGTTTCATGTCGAACCAGGTTCAACATAAATATTTCAGGTTCATCCTATATTAATTGAGGATGAACCCAAAATAATTTGTCCGACCCTGGATCGACCATAATTACTGTTTCATGTTGAACCAGGTTCGACATCAATATTTGAGGTTCATCCTATATTAATTGAGGATGAACCTGAAATAATTTGTCCGATCCTGGATGGACCATAATTATTGTTTCATGTTGAACCAGGTTCGACATAAATATTTCAGGTTCATCCTATATTAATTGAGGATGAACCTGAAATAATTTGTCTGATCCTGGATGGACCATAATTATTGTTTCATGTTGAACCAGGTTCGACATAAATATTTCAGGTTCATCCTATATTAATTGAGGATGAACCTGAAATAATTTGTCCGACCCTGGATCGACCATAATTATTGTTTCATGTTGAACCAGGTTCGACATAAATATTTCAGGTTCATCCTATATTAATTGAGGATGAACCTGAAATAATTTGTCCGACCCTGGATGGACCATAATTATTGTTTCATGTTGAACCAGGTTCGACATCAATATTTCAGGTTCATCCTATATTAATTGAGGATGAACCTGAAATAATTTGTCCGACCCTGGATGGACCATAATTATTGTTTCATGTTGAACCAGGTTCGACATCAATATTTGAAGTTCATCCTATATTAATTGAGGATGAACCTGAAATAATTTGTCCAACCCTGGATGGACCATTATTGTTTCATGTTGAACCAGGTTTGACATAAATATTTCAGGTTCATCCTATATTAATTGAGGATGAACCTGAAATAATTTGTCCGACCCTGGATCGACCATAATTATTGTTTCACGTTGAACCAGGTTCGACATAAATATTTCAGGTTCATCCTATATTAATTGAGGATGAACCTGAAATAATTTGTCCGACCCTGGATGGACCATAATTACTGTTTCATGTTGAACCAGGTTCGATATTTTCCCGCCCTAAATCGGCCCAAATGAAACTTTTTGAGGTATTCTGAAGTGGGGATTGACACTCCAGAAGCCAGGAAATTGCTCCTTTTAATGCCAAATTTAACAATTTTCTCACGGCCCGGCGCGACCGAGCTCGCCAAATTAGGAAGATCTACAGTTCTAACAGTTTGTCAAGAACGTGCCCACTACCCAGTTGGAATTTCGAGGGCTCTCACCCCCACCCCCCATTAAAAGGCTCTAGGGACGGCCCTACAGCTGAGGCATTATCACGTGATTTGTTCAAAACAGTCACCTGCTTCCATGAACATAACACCGTGACATGCCCCACAATGACACAGAAAACATGCTGACCCAGGAGCCGCAGAGCAATTTGAAATTCTGTGGGGGAAGAGGGGGTGGGGATGCATTTCTAGCATTCTGGCATACTAAACCGTTTCCCAACATTGTTACCTGTGTGAAAATGATGAGTCAAAACAGGTTTTAACAAATACTAGCAGGGTTACCCGATGCTGTATGGTAAATTTCTAAGAAAAAACAGTTCATAAAACCACAGCCCTGACTTCAAAAGAGTAACTTGGGCAGCCCTGCAGCCCTAACCGCACCATAATATTCCCGGTAAAAAGTTACCTCAGGTAGACTCCTTTGAAGATCTATAGAGGTGAAAAGAAAGATTGTCATGACATTGGGTGACTCTCCCCAACCCGGCACTTTTTCAATCCTGACTTTTTCAATCCATGACTCCTGGTGTAGAAAAATAACCCTAGCAGAACTACACAATGCGCAGGGCCAACCATGTTTTGGTCCTGCGGGCGGAAAATTTGAAAATGTAAGCTGAAAATACACAATTTCCGCCTATTGCAGCATTGCGCGGACACACAACGTGCAGGGCCAAGCATGGTTTGGCCCTGCGGGAGGAAATTTTGAAAAAGCAAGCTGAAAATATGCGATTTTTGCCTATTGCAGCATTGCTCGAACAATATCAGCTTCTATCGGACCTATATATGTGGGAGGACCGCGGGGAACATAACATGTAATGCCACCCCCCCCCCCCCCCCCAAAAAAAAAACTTTGTGGGGCACACGCAAACCCCCACCCCCCCCCCCCCCCCCCCCCCCACCCCCTCCCCCATGATCTGCGCCCATGGTCCAATTTAATAGGGACACCACACCAAACCTACCAGATGAAATATAGGGACCAAGTTACTACCAACTAAATAGTTTCCATGTGCACATAATCCAGATCGGGGTTTATAGAAATAGATACACAATACACATTGAAATTCTTTGCCGACAAAGGAATTGAATGACAGCTTCTTGTCACCGAATTTGAGCTTTCGCTATTTTGGGAACTTTTTTGTAGAACCACTCATCGCTGATACCTTCACCCGGCACCCGTGACAGGAATCACAGGATGCAGGTGGTTGATTGGTGACAGATTGGCTCAATATAGTTGACAGTTACTTCAAACTTACTCGACTCCAATGTATTCGCCGTCTATCAAGATGAAATTATCAGTTTGTGTATCAATTGGGAGAGTGCAAAACTTCCCTTTGCGTCTCCCTGGACTGGTCCCTTGGACCGCCCCGGACCAGGTCCAGCCTGTCTGTGTACCGGTACAGCAGAGGCAGCCCGGTCCTCATCGGACTGTAACGCGGACCACGCCTGGACCGGTACCGGACCATTTGTTTGCGATCGGGTCCGCAACACTATTGGTTAGCGAATCATATTTCAATATTAAAACACAACTTGTTTGTAACAGTACAGTAAACAATCAACACTGCCCATGCGACATTTTCATGGGAAAAAATCTTATTTATTTTGCGTGATTACAAAGGGTAAAAAAAAAAATCGTGTGAAGCGCATACAAAACAATCTCTCAGCAGGATTCTTTGTCTGAAGCTGTGTGCCTGCATCAAGTTTATCTTGCTTTTTTCCCCCAGTTATGTCCCATTGTTCGTGTTTGTATCGACTCAACTGACTGACTCGTGGAGTGTATTGCATCATGGGATTTTAGCATCATCCTGAATAATTATGGTCGATCCAGGGTTGGACAAATTATTTTAGGTTCATCCTCAATTAATATAGGATGAACCTCAATTATTTATGTCGAACCTGGTTCAACATGAAGCAATAATTATGGTCCATCCAGGGTCGGACAAATTATTTCCGGTTCATCCTTAATTAATATAGGATGAACCTCAAATATTGATGTAGAACCTGGTTCAACATGAAGCAATAATTATGGTCCATCTGACCCCCTATGAATGCTGTATACCAAATATCAAAAGATTCTGACCATTGGTTCTGGAGAAAATATTTTTAAAAATTTTTGCAAATATGCTGACTCAGCATTTTTTCGATGCCCTCTACAGAAACACCCAAACATAACCAATGGCAGGTTTTTTTTACCAATCAATTCTACTGGTCCTAAGGATGCTTCATACCAAATAACAGCTCTCTGTTCCATGTGGTTTGGGAAATATGGGCATTTGAAAATATTTCTATTGTTAGCTCCTGAGGTTCCCATGGGGATGCAGGATTTTCTTTTTGGATGAGTCAAGTACTTATGACCCAATAATAACACATACCAAATTTGGTTCAAATCAGACACATCGGTTTAGAAAATAGAAATTTTGGGCGGGGGCCAAAAATCTTTCCCCTCCCATTACGAAGCCAAATATTGCTTCACGAACTTCGTTTGAACAAACATGATTCTACACCCCAAAAAGAAGCTCCATAATAAATATCAAATCATTGTACCCAGTGGTTCATGAGAAGAAGATTTTTCAAATATTTTGGCGCATTTTCCCTCACCCCCTCCCTATGGGGATGAGAAAGTTGATTTGAATAAAAATGCGATTCCCCTTTGGGGCCATCACTCACACAAACTTTCACTTGAATTGGAGGAGAAGACCAAAACATGATGTTGACTGGACGACGGACAATGTGCACCGGACGACGGACACTGTCGGACAAAGAGCGATGAGATTAGCTCAGCTTGACTTTGTCAAGGTGAGCTAAAAACAAAACAATGTCACACTGTTAATTAATGTTATTGCCCCAATCACTCTGTATTCATGGTAGCTATTTTTGAGGTGTATTTTCCATTACTGCGAACACATTCCCATACCATTCAATGGGGTTCAGCTCAAAGACTGATGTTTAACTCCTTTCATGCTGCTGGCAGATATTCTTAGATTTGATAAATGTTTGAAAATATTCAGTGGATTAAGAGTTAATCTTTATGTCATATTGGGTGCAAGCCAGAAAATAAGCAGACAGTCATCTGCAAAATGAGGTCCCTAGAGGGTGAATTTAGTAATGCTACCCTGCATAGCAGGGTAGCATCACTAAATTTACCCTCTGTGAACCTCAATCTGAATCAGGATCTCAAAACTAAACAGAAAGAGGTACCCATAGGATAAACTGGCCGACTGTATGGGATAGCATCATCAAATTCACCCTCTGGGGACCTCATTCTGCAAATGTCAGACTGCTTATTTTCAGGCCTGATTGGGTGTATGATATGGATGATTGATTGACCAATCTTTAACAATGAGGACAGAATAGATACAGTTCAGTCGCTGTGGACTGGGCATAGTCCATGAGTGGTCAATGATGTCAATGCATGCGGATACCAGGTAATAAAAAATTCATCATCAGCAAAATTTTAATGAAGCACGGGTTGTACCCAGTGCTTCATTAATTAAATTTTTGATGATTATTCCTATAATCAGTGTTTGGAATCTAATATTATTGCCTCCGTGGAAATATTGCCTACCCATGAAAGTGACCAGTCCACGGAGGCTGTACGGCGAGTCTCTGAAAACTGATAGTCGTAGCAGCATGAGTAAAGACCTACAGACATTCATACATGTATGTCTACACTTTTGTCTGTAAAGAATTTTGTCCATGGATCCATCTATGCCTCCAGTGATTCATTAGCAAGATCAGGTAGTCCAGATCCAACTCTGAAGTATCTTGTTTGATCTGGCTGATCTGATCTCATCAACTCATGGAATATATACATTTATTGTATACTTATCAATGATCAGTGGTGGAAATTAACAAAACTGGCAGGTGCAGTTTAATCAGAGACGGGAGTAAATTGCACCCGTAGAATGTTAGTACATGAATTTTGAGGGAATACAGTACAGTCGCCATGGACTGGTCGTAATCCACATGTGGGCAGTTATGTCCACGCATGTGTTTACCAGGTAGTACACTGTAAAAATCATCATCAACAAAATTTTAATTAATGAAGCACCGGGTTGTACCTGGTGCTTCATTAATTAAATTTTTGATGATTATTCCTGTAATTAGTGTTTGGAATCTAATATTATTGCGTCGTCGTGGAAATATTGCCCACGTGTGGAAAGTGACCAGTCCACGGTGACTGTATACTGTAACCAAACACCAGAAACTTTAAATGTATAAAGACCTGCTGAACTATAACAGTAACTTGCCACTGGCCAAAACAACACACATTTATATGCCCTCACAGTATATTAGTGCTCCACAATATTTTTCAACAAGTGCATTTTTTTAGCTCCTGCAAAATAGAAGACATTGGTGCTGACAGGAGCAATTGCACTCACACCTGTCTCATTTCCAAGACTGAATGATGTGCCGTGTTTTTCACCTACCTAATCCTGATCGCTGGATCACCCTGAGTGGTTTCACATGGTTGGTCTCAGAAGGAGGATGGCACTGGAAAACGTCAATCATGTCTAACCAGGTTACCAACCATTTCTAGGTATGCTTCATTTGTTTAAATAAACACTATAGAATAACGTGAATTTCTAATATTGTTCTTACCCAATTTTATATGTATACTGATGGAAACTAGAGATATGACTGTCCCAGATGGGCCTGTCCATACCCCCGCCGCCATGATTATTCTAAGATAAAAAGGGGCACAACTCTGGCAAAAAGAGGCCGATCAAAACTATAATTGCAGGTGAACTTGTTCCCATAGTAGTGAACATCCTTACCAAGTTTCAAAGGAATTGACCCATAAACATCTGAGAAATTCTCTGGACAAAATTCAGGCATTCTAAGATGAAAAGGGGCATAACTATGGCAAGAAACGTCCGATCAAAACTATAATTGCATATGCACAGGATCCCATGGTAGTAAACATCCATACCAAGTTTCAAAGGAATTGACCCATAAACATCTGAGAAAATCTCCGGACAAAATTCAGACATTCTAAGATGAAAAGGGGCATAACTCTGGCAAAAAATTTATATCGAAACTATAATTGCAGATGCACCAGTTCTATGGTGGTAGTAAACATCCGTAGAAGTTTCAAAGGAATTGACCCATGAACATCTGAGAAAATCACCGGACAAACTTCTGGAGCTGCTTTTTTTCAAGTCAAAAAGGGGCATAATTCTGGCAAAAATAATCCGACCGGATCTATAATCACAGGTGTACTGATTCCCATGGCGCTGAACATTCATACAAAGTTTCGAGCAGATTGGTCCATAAACATCTGAGAAAAACCCAAACAAAATTATGCCAAAGGACAGATAGACGGATGGCAAGATGGAGGGACAGACAGACAAGGTGATTGCAGTATAGCCCCTCCCCACCCCCCACAACTCGTTGCAAGGGGTATAAAAAAAAACACAAGTTCAGTTTTGGTAATATAATTTTTTTTATCCGTAGACCAAATGTAGTAAAATCTTACACACAGCCACTGTCTTAAGAGTCTTTGGTTAAAATTCAGCCAATGATGTGTCCCACATGCGACGCTGCATGCATTCAACAGAGCTATTGCTATAATTATGCAGGGTCAATCACAATGCCTCAGCGCCCAGCAATTTGGGGTCCAACTCAACTCGATGGAATACGACAAACCAGATCACTTTACTCTCATAATAATCTCTATGTAACAACCTAGATCAAGGGACTTGCATCTTGGGCTGCACGGTATATCGACAAACCGATATATACCAGTATTCAAACCAATATCGATTGAATACCGGTGTAACTATAAAAAATATTGGTTTATCGTCATTATTTATATACCCTCAGTTTTTTAATTTTCAAGATGTCTTGAGTTTTTTAACTGTAGCTCCGAATGAATAATATTATCCCTTTATCCAAGGAATCGTCTGCTTGAGTCCTCGTAATATACAAATTCAGAAGTTGAAAAAATAATTTTCAAAAGTTTCAACAAAACTATATCATGTGACCCCTCATTGGAGCGAGCTCGTTCCAATGAGGGGTCACATGATATAGCTTTGTTGAAATCTTTGGTTAAAATCTGATAACCTAATTTTGAAAATAATAAATTTTGATATCGTCTGCGTTGGGTAAAGGTTTTTCGAACTGCATCATCAAGGTGTGTTAATTCGTTCCGACTGTGATGTCTTGAGTCTCGATTGTGGTACTTGTGTTCATATATCTGCACAGTTTTCAATATACCGGTATACCCCGGTATGTTTTTGAATACCGACACCGTATTCAGTTTTGAATATCGTGCAGCCCTAACTGCATCTGTGTTACTGCAACTTTGTAAAGCCCTTTGTCATGTGAAAGGTGATTTTCCATCACAGCATTTAATAAACAGATCATAATAATAGTAAAGTGATCTGGTTTGTTGCATTCCATCTCGTCGAGGTCAGATCGCCAGATAACACAAGCCACTGAAGGAGGCTTGTGTTATCTGGTGATCTAACCTTGTCAACTTGACGGAATACGACAAACTAGATCACTATACCATCATAATAATCTTTGTCCCTATATCCCGATAAATTCTGTATTTTGATTGGTCAGAATGCCTTGGACAAATAGCCATGGCAAAGGATGCACCCAACATCCAAGGTATATGAGAGCGTGCATCATCCAGGGTATAAGCGCACACGAAACATCGGGGGTATATGGTTTAAATGAAAGCATTCCAATTTTGCTCGCCTCGAAATAAAAATCGAACCAAAAAACCGAAAATAATCACAAATATCATCAGATTTCCGACAATTCAATCATAAAAATAAAATAAGAGCAAATCGTCCACGAGTACCAATGTGTTCTATGTGCCAGTAGGCACACAGAACACATTGGAACTCAGGGGACGATATGTCAACAAAATACTGTTTACTCGTTTCCTTAATGACCCAAGGGATGTAACTCTATCTGTTGTCTTCTGTGATTATAAAAATGAAATAATTATCACGAATTTGGTCCAAGTGATTGTGGATCTGAGAATTTATTTCCACTATGCTTGTATTGTGTTTCAAACGGGACAAAAGCGTTATCTCCGCCAACATGTATGGTATATGGAGATTTAATACCTGGATGTCTCATTTAAACACCTAGCCTGCGGCTCGGTGTTTAAAAACCGACATCCAGGTATTAAATCTCCATATACCATACATGTTGGCGGAGATAACTTGTAATATGTAACAACCCAGATCAATGTACTTGCAGTAATCTGTGTTACTACAACATTGTAAAGACCCAACAACTGATACGGATTAAGAAAATATGAAACCATCATACTGACATTCTGAATACAGTGAGTTCCATTTAAGTGGATTTACCTAAGGAATAACCATTTTAACTGTGCATAATTTTTAAATCACCAAAACCATTTATCATTTCATCAGTACAAACTTGCTCTTTTATTTATTTTTTTATTTGTTGGTGCTTAGGCTCACATACTTATGCACAATGGCTATTATAAATCGTGACCATGACAGTTTTATGGGTGGAGGCAGCCGGAGTACCTTGAGAGAACCACTGAGCATCGACAAGCAACTGTCAGCTCCTCAACATTCTAACTCTGTTCAAGCTCCGCTCAAGCAGGGTTACAGTAGCTGAAGACATGTGCACCATTGACGTGCAGTACATGTACGCCTTAGAACACGGTGCCATCGTGCCCCCATGTAGGCAACTGGGATAAAGTGCCTTGCCCAAGGACACAACGTGGGTCGTCCCAGATGGGGATCGAACTCGGGACCTCTAGCATAGAAGTCTAACAGTCTACCACTGAGCCACCACGCACCATTTGCTCTGTTAAATGCTCATGAGATATTGAGTAAATCGTTATTATTGGAATAAAAATACTGTGTGATTTTTCAAAAAATTCTAGTAACAACCCTGAAATTATAAGGTACTAGAGATCTATTTGACCTCTGTACTTTGGGTGTAAGCATTTATTCTGTTATCACTTGTTTGACAGAGTTCAGAGAGCTCTGTCAAACAAGATTTATACTCAATTTGTTACCAGAAAGGAGCAAAATTACCACAAATTCTGGTTAATTGAATACTCCTGTCCACTGAATATTTTTTGTTTGCAGAATGCCTATTCAATTAACAGAATTCCTCTATACATTTGATGTACATCTTTGGTAAAATAGTCAAGATGTGATTTGATTTAACCCTTCACCCAATGTAATGGCCAAAACCATTATTATAATTTGCCAATCAATTTTTATTTTTTTTTCTCAAAAATATTGCTTATGGACCCTCATTGGAACGAGCTCAATAAGCTTGTTCCAATGAGGGGTCATAAGCTATGTTTTTGATGCAAAAAATTAGTCATTCAGTAATTTTGTTTGCTTGTGCCGTCTGCTTTTCATGTTATGTAAAGGGTTAACTCTGTCTGTACAATTACCTGAAGGTTATTGTTGAATCTGTTTCTTGTACATTTTTTCTGGTTAAAATCACAAAAGCCTCGGCAGTCAAAGAAATCACAGTCCTTATGCTTAGTACAGATTGGTTCCTGTAAATACTTACTGAGAACAGATTCATAGAAAATATTATCGGAGTCAATTATTTTCACATGATTCCTGCTATCTACACCAAAGTTTTCACCTTTCATATCACAGATGTGCAAAGGCTCATGGAATTTTTCTTGAACAACAGTCAATAGGTCCATAATTTGCAATGCCATCCTTGCACGCTTTAGCCATGGAATGTCCTCGGTCTGGAAGGTGGCAAGACTCCTTGATAATGAGCCACTTGGTGGAAGATATTCTTGCAAATAAAGTGGACCACAGGTTCCATATATTACTGGAAGAAAATTAACATATGACTGATGAAGTTTTGTGAACAGATATTCATTTTGGCTGACCAATGACCATACACTTCTCGCAACTGCAGTTAATTGAGTCACTTGAACATTATTATGAGATCTAACATGTGATGATAATGAATCCATGTCCGACCACATTTTAGAGACTATGCTTTGGTTATCCTTTATAGCAAATCCTGAATTTAATCGAACTGTACCACTGACAAATTTTTCCAACATGTCTTGTATATAAAAATATTGTGATTCTGCAGATGAGATGTCTAATAATGGAAATGGAATGCCTGGAATGTCACTGATATTACTGTATTCTGATTTCAAAACTGCATGTACGCTCTGTCCCTGTAAGCAGAAGTCCATACAGTCACTGAGAAGAACAAGTTTCCCTCCTCTATAATTCAAACAACTAGATGTTTTAATTCTATCAGAATTGCACAAGTGTTCACACATGCTGCCTGTGACATTATTTTTCTGGTATAAATGGCACTGAAATCAGAAGAAGACACAAAAATTATCAACAAGTATTAAGACATCCATTGTTTTGCAATTTTCTGTAAAATTTAGTTACAGCACTGCAAAAAAAGCCTGTTTTAATGTGCCACATAAGGCCTCTGTTAATCTGTACTTTGTTTTCCACAAATTTAAAGATGACATGAAATAATAGCACTTTTATCTGAATATTAAAACAAGAGGCCCTGCGGGGCCTGAAGTGCTCACTCTGAATATAACACAATATAAACAAACACTTTTATCTGAATATTAAAACAAGCGCTCACTCTGAATAGAACACAACATAAACAGAGTCCAAGAATGAGTCTACATGAAGCAATCCATCTCCATAGGATATATTATCAATCCTTGAGCTCTTCAGGAGTGACAAAAATAGTCCGGGCTTCATGCCTTTTCTTCAGTTGATCATAATGTAAAATGTAGAGCTCCTCTATGAAGCCCCTTGATACAACCTATGTTTGATTAATCTTAGTTACAGACCTCTAGAGAGCCCAACTATTAACCCAGGCTCTCGATTTGAACAAAGTTTGAATCTGACCTCCCTAGAGATGTTGTATACCAAATATGAAAGCATTCTGACTGTTGGATCTGAAGAAGAAACATTTTAAAGAAATTTCTTCATATTGCACTAAGTTAAAATTTGGGCTACCATATTTGAACAAACTTGAATCTCACTCCCCTAGAGATGTTGTAAACCAAATATAAAAGAATTCTGAAAGGTGAATCTGAAGAAGATTTTTGAAGAAATTCCCTCATATTGTACTAAGTTAAATTTCAGGTTCCAATATGGAGGCTAAATATTAACCCAGGCCCACCCAACTCCCCCCCCCCCCCCCCCCCCCCCCCCCCCCCCCCGAGATGTATTCCAAATATGAAAACATTCCGACTGGTGGATCTGAAGAAGAAGATTTTTAAATAAAATTTGGGCTTCCATAGGAAGCTCAAATATTTCCCTAGGGACATGATTTGAACAATCTTGAATCTGACCCTCATAACAATGATGTATACCAAACATTAAAAGATTATGACTGGTGGTTTTGAAGAAGAAGATTTTTAAAGAATATTCCCCATATTGCCCTAAGTTAAAAATTCGGGCTCCTGTATTGAGTCCAAATGCGAACAATGGGCTTTATTTTAACAAATTTGTATCCGATCCCCATATGAATGCTGTATAGCGAAAATCAAAAGATTCTGACCATTGGTTCTGGAGAAATGATTTTAAAATTTTTTTTGCAAATATGCTGACTCAGCATTTTTTCGACGCCCTCTACAGAACACCTGACGGTGACGTAAATGATGGCAATTTTTTTTTACCATTCAATTCTACTGTTCCTAAGGATGCTTCATACCACATAACAGCTCTCTGTTCCATGTGGTTTGGGAAATATGGGCGTTTGAAAATATTTCTATTTTTAGCTCCTGGGATTTTTTTTGCAGGAGTCAATACCACATACCAAATTTGGTTCAAATCGGACCATTGGTTCAGAAAGTTAAAAAATTTATAGTAATTTATATATTTTTTATACTTACCAATGACCCAGACTTAGCTGGTGCTAACTCTAAAAAATCCAGGGCCAAACACAAATTTTGCCCCCCAATCCCCAAAATTTGCATCCAAAACCAAAAGAAATCATGTCCTATAGGACCTCCATACTTCGCCCCTACTGCGCATGCGCAGTGTCAAGGACGTTCCAAAATTGGCGCCAATTATCATTCTTACTGGCAGTGCCTGGTCAGCGCTATGTACTCAGCGGGGAGGTAAGAGTTCCCAACTCCTGGGAGGGCCATCCCCGTCTGGGTCATTGGTAAGTATAAAAAATATATAAATTATAAATTTTTTAACATTTTTATACTGTACCAATGACCCAGACTTAGCTGAATAGTAAAAAGGCTGGAGGGCCTAGGACATAGAGGAAAATCCAATAAGCTCAACTATATAATATAGAGGCAACCCCTCAAGGAGAAAAGGAGTATTAGGCTTTACATGTATCTTTCTTATTTTATGTTAAATTAGAAAGATACAATACCCTTCATAATTGAGCACAATAACATTCATGTTCTCTATTAACATCCAGTATAACCCTTATACTAATTATTTTTAAAGTAAGCCAATAAATAAAGTTAGTCCAGAGAATTGAGACTCTTTATATTCTTTTAAAAGTGTCTGAGGATTGTATATTAACGCCCGTTTGACACTTGACATATATTAAAAATATGACATGAATGAATTTTTAACATTAATATTACACTTTAAAACCATCCCGGAAACGACTCAGAAATACTGACTTCGGAGGAGGCATTCCCTTGCTTTTCACTATAAAGCAGGTGACCTAAGGGAACACCCTCCCCCCCCCCCCCCCTTCCCCTTGCCCTGGGTCAAATAGCCCAGAGCGAAGAGGGCAGCCGGATGGAGTCACCGCCGGAACAGAAAGCCTGCATAACTATAGTTGCAACTGTTTAGTGGACGACATTCTGAGCAACAGATAACGGACCTAAACAATGCAGGTCTCCAGAAATGGACTCAATATTTCTGAGATAAAAATTTGTGAATGTGTATGGCTGAGACCAATAAGCAGCCTTCATTAAATCTGTAATAGCAATACTATTAACGTAAGCCCAAGAAGTAGCAAGAGCTCTTACTTCATGAGCGGAAATCTTAAGCACAGAGTGCTGAGAAGAAGATAAACTCTCATAAGCAGTACGGATAGTTAATTGAATCCACCTAGCAATAGAATGGACCGAAATGTCCCTTCTATTAGGCATCAAAGACAGAAAGAAACGTTTTCGTCCCTTTCTGATAAACTGAGATCTCTGTTTATAGATACGTAACGCTCTAACAGGACAGAGTAAAGGCCTACGCCCGTCTGAAGACGGAAGAGCCTTAATAACAATAGGTTCCGGATATTTATTAGGAGCCTGATTCTTAGCTAAAAAACCCACATTAGTAGTGAAGGTGATAGTGTTCCCGACAATAGGATAATGAGAATCATCCACTGACAGTGCATGAAGCTCACTGACGCTTCTAGCAGAAGAGAAAGCTAAGAGAAAAGCTGTCTTATAAGATAAGAATTTGAAATCTACTGTCCCAAGAGGTTCAAATGGCTTTTCCTTCAGTTTAAGAAGAACCCAAGCTAAATTCCATTTAGGAATTAACCTAAGAGTTCTGGGTCTATTTATCGAAAAGTTTCTAACCAACTTAGATAAAGAGACATTGGATCCAATTTGTAAACTATCATGATGTGCATAGGTATCAGATAACATAGACCTATAACCCTTAATAGTAACAGGCTGCAGTTTGATTTCGTCAAACAAGTATACTAGAAAGTTTGCAATGTCTGGTATAGAGGGATCAAACATATCCACAGAATGATCCCTACACCAACGACGAAAAACCTTCCACTTAGCCGCAAAGTTTAGCGAAGAGGAGGTCCTCCTACAGTTAGAAATCGTGTCCACTGCTCGTCCTGTAAAGTGCTTTCGATGCAAGAAGGACCGCACAACGGAAAAACGCGAAGGTTGAGACCTTGCGGGTTGTGATGGAGTTGACGCGATTTCCCCTGCGAAAGAAGATCCTCCCGTGGAGGAAGCTTTCGCGGTAGGTCCCACAACAGACACCTGAGTAGATTTATCCACGGTCTCTGTGGAGACAGAGATGCTACCAACAGAATCTTGCATTGAGATTGTTTTATATTTAGCAATACTTGCTGAATTAACGGCGCTGGAGGATATGCATATCCTATCATTCCGTCCCAAGGGATCGACAGAGCGTCTACTGCAAATGCTCTTGGATCCGGACACGGAGACACATACGTCTGCAACTGATTGTTGAGATGTGTCGCAAATAAATCTATCATTGGCCGTTCCCATTGGTAGCAAATCTGATTGAATACTTGTTTGTTGAGAGTCCACTCCGACGGCAACAAGCGACCCTTTCGTGAAAGGGAGTCTGATAGTACATTCAGACGACCCGGTATGTGACGGACCGAAAGAAGAACCTGATGTTCTAGCGCAAACAGAAGGATTCTTTCCGTTAGATTGAACAACGGAACTGAATGAGTGCCTCCCTGATTCCGTATATACGCCACTACTGTCGTATTGTCGGATAGGATTTGGACATGAGCATTGTGAATAATGTCCATCCAATGACGTAACGCAAGCCAAATTGACATCATTTCCTTGATGTTTATGTGCTTGCCCAGGAATTGCGGATCCCAAAGACCCTGGCATCTCGAATCTGTTGGGATCAATGACGCACCCCAACCTGTTTGACTGGCATCCGTCATAATGGTAAAACTCGGATCCGGCAACTGCAGCGGAACTCCCTGAGTTAACCACTGAATGTTTGCCCAAGTCTGAATCTCTTGTTTCACTTGATCTGACAAGAGAACGTCTATGTCGAGCGAATGAATTTTCACACTCCAATTCTGAGTCAAGAAAATTAGGAGAGGATGCGTGCGTAACCGCCCCATCGGAATGAGATCCGCAGCGGCTCCGCACAGACCTATCAGTCTCATAAATTCTCTCGCCGTGACTTTGTCTGCGTGCAGATAATAGCGAGCGTAACAACTGACTAATTTCGCTCTGGTTAACGGCAGACGAACGAGATTGTTGTGCGTCTCGAAGCTCATTCCCAGATGTATGAATGACTTGGACGGCACCAGATCCGACTTCTCCTCGTTTACTATAAAACCGAGACGTCGGTGCAATAGAAGTAGATTCTGAACATCGTTCTGAAGCATTAACTCGTTGCCGTACCTCTGAAGAATGTTGTCCAGGTAGGCCGACGTTACTGCAGACGAATGAGCTCGGAAATAGATCATTACCGAATTCATTACCCGAGTGAAAGCCCAGGGTGCTAGATTCAATCCGAAGCACATCGCCCGGAATTGATACACCACTCCTAGGACTGCGAAGCGTAGATACTTTCTGAATGTCGGATGTACCATGACGTGAAAGTACGCATCTTTGAGATCTATGCTCGTTGCATAATCGTTCACCCGAATACTCGCTCTGACCGACCGAATCGTCTCCATATAAAACTTCGGAGCGACGATCAGCTTGTTTATCCAGCTCAAATCTATGACTGGACGGAACGAGCCGTCTGGTTGCGGAACCAGAAACAGATGGCTGTAGAATCCCGGAGTCTCCTGGTTTTCTACGACCTCTACCGCGTTCTTCATTAAAAGAGACTGCACCTCTGATAATAGAGCATCTCTTTTCTGCGGATTTGACGGAAGTTGAGTCCATTTTGGACTTCGAGTTAATGGAGGCTTTCGTTTGAAGGATATCTTTAGACCTTCCGAAGTCACTCCTCTCACCCAAGGGTCGTCCGTAATCGACGCCCATTCTTGTGAAAAGCTCGACAACCTTCCGCCAACCGGTACGCGATAGAGGTTTAAGCCATCACCTCCTGGACCTGCGAGGCCTGCGGTAGGAGAAACCACGTCCTCCACGACCTGCACCTCGTCCCGTCGACCTCGGGGCGTCCGACCGAAGGACGTCCCGAACGTGAGTCGCTACCTTGACGGTCTCTTGAATAAGACCAAAAGGACGCACCGGAACCTCTATAGGAACCTCTCTTGGGCGCATTAGACCCAGAAGTGCCTGTCTTACTCTTGTCTGCCATGTCCGACTTCTTAGAAGCAGATTTGAACAGCAGAGAATCCGAAGCTTTCTTTGTAATTTTATCATAAATTGCAGAAAGCTTGCCGTCAAAGAGAAGTTCTCCGGAGACCGAAGCGACTCTGAGAGAGTTCTTTACCTTAGTATCCACTAGTGTGGATGTAGCTAGGGCTGCGTCACGTCTAACCAACTCCAGGTTTGCCACTGAAAGGGCGGAGTTACACGTGGAATAAGCTACTGCCCTTGAAAGAAGTCTTAAAGAGGATTGTATATCCTGAAATTCTTTCCCTTGAAGGCGCAGTGATAACGCCTTAGTAAGGTGATCTGCGTAAGATAAGGCATCTAAACTGGCTCTGTTAGACGAAATAGTTGTTTCCAACACCGCGGTTGGAATAGATGCCGACGACGGTAATGATAACTCTAAGTCTTCCGCCTCGTCGTCCATACGCAGAGGAACTCTCGGAATACCCTGTCCTGCCGTGTCGAATTTATTCCTTGCATTAATGAAAGGCAGGTTGAGAGTATTGGCGGACAAGAAACCTGCTTTCCCCATTTTGGAAGCAAGTTTGAATATAGCGTCGTTCAATAATTCAAATGTTCTTGCAACATTATTGGACTGAGACAGAAACTCGGGAGCGATGTCCCTGAACCGCTCAAAGAAATCAGAGTCCAATGACACTATAATCCTCTTGTCCGGAACCGCAGCAGTCTGGCCCGACGGAACAACTTGAGGGAGAAAGTGCCGGATGAAGTTCACGGCAGCTTTATGTTGTTCCGAAAGGGATAGCTCCAAGTCATCCGTATCCCTTTCACCATCCGGTCGGACCTCATGATGCTCCCAGTCGTCCGCCCCCGATGCTTCGGCGGAGCGTACCGACCCAGCGCCGTCGGATAATTCCCGATCCAACACCGTTTCTGTCGGCTGCTGGGATGCTGCGATAAGTTGTGCTATCTGCACAAGTATGTCTGGCATCGAGGCCTGCGGAGGCGCAGTCTTTCGCTGCTTCGCCGAGGGCAGCTCCGCATATGATGACTCCCGCATACTTTTCCTATGCGAACGTCCGGAGTCCATCGGCCTCGTGTCCCTGGTTACCGGATGGTGTGACCTGGTCGTCGAAGAATCCCTGAGCGGCGAAGCTGGTAAAATATCGGCGGTCACGTAGCCAAGGTGCGGTCGTGTGCGCTGACGAGAGGAAGAAGCCTGAGCAGTCTCCGCGGACTGCCTATACAACGAAGCGTCCCGAGCGACGGACGTATGCTCCGCTTGCGACACATTTTGTACCACAACATCTGGTCCCAGATGTTGTTGTACGAGAGAGGGGCCTCTCTCGCTCGCGGCCCGGCTGGACCTGGACGAGCTAGGAACCGGACTCAAAGGCTTCCTCCGATCTCGCCTACTATCCGCCGTCACTGGGTGTGCACGTTGAATGTTTATAGTGCTCGCATCACCCAACATTTCTTCCTGGACCGCATCGGACGAACCCGGCTGCCGAACCATTCGGTGAATGGACGCTACACCGGGCGAGCTAGCGAACGACATTTGTTTAATCTCCATGAGCACTTTTGCACTTAGCTCTGTATTCATTTGTGACGACGGAAGCGCACTTGCGGAAGATAACATGGAAACATCACCCTGTTCTTGTTCCTCTGAAATAGAAACTGAGAGAGTAGAGTGACCTTGCGGAGAAAGAGCCGGCATAGCCCTTTCTCCACTAACAACATATCGTGACACACGTTTCCAATGTTTGTCATCCCAATATTGACATATAGAACAGGGATTAGTGCGAGAACACTGACTACAATTAATGCAATGATCATGAAAGTCAGAGGAAGATTTCTTCCTATTACAATTTGAACAATATCCTTTCATTGTGAAAAGTCAACAACAAGTCCTAGTTACTCGCACAAACCCCTGACACAAAGATACATAATAACATGATCCATTAACAATGAAAAAACCATTGCAAATCAAAATAATTTTTGAAAAATATTTTTTCAGCGAAGCCCAAGTTTCTGAAAAGTAACGTTGAGCCCCGATGGATCCGATGGCTAAGTGTGGTCAAAAATTTTAAATTTATATTAAATAATTAATGCAACACTTACGGATAATAAAAATGTATCTTATAGTGAGATAAACTACACCAAAGGCAAACAGCCCCCCTCAAAAGAGACTGTTGCCAATGTAAACAAACAGTGTAAAACACCAGAAAACATGACTCCAGGCACTGAAAAAACTGGCCCGAAATCAGTCATCAAAATTACACTCTATCTGATGCAAGACAGAGACTCCCAGGGGAGAATCTGCAGAACATCAGATGGAAGATGCAGAACACAACGTTTATACACCCATGGGTGAAAACATAACTATGGGGAAAATAAAAGAAAACATTCTGTAACCAAGCAACTCTCCCAAGAGAATTTAGAAATGATCTTTCTCAAAAATATGCCAAAAGCATGGGAGAATTGCAAGGGGGGACTTAGAAGACCAGGGGAGAGGAAACACTGAATAAGCAGTGCAACTTTTTAGCAAGAATGACAACAAGAGGCCCATGCCTCGAAAATAGGCAACTTAACATAATTTCATAAAAAATTTTAAGTGCAGCCCTGATTATTTTTTGTCACTCCTTTTTCCTCTCCTCCTTCTATATCCTCCTTAGAATCACCATTTCTCCAATAATTACGTGTCTGGCATCCTTTAAACTGAGATTTACAAGCACAAAGATCAGTGAGATGTTGACTGATGAAGGGCCAAACAGAGAATGATAATTGGCGCCAATTTCGGAACGTCCTTGACACTGCGCATGTGCAGTAGGGGCGAAGTATGGAGGTCCTATAGGACATGATTTCTTTTGGTTTTGGATGCAAATTTTGGGGATTGGGGGGCAAAATTTGTGTTTGGCCCTGGATTTTTTAGAGTTAGCACCAGCTAAGTCTGGGTCATTGGTACAGTATAAAAATATAGAAATTTTGGCTGGGCCAAAAATCTTACCCCTCCCATTACAAAGCCAAATATTGCTTCAAGAACTTCGTTTGAACAAACTTGATTCTACACCTCAAAAGGAAGCTCCTTAACAAATATCAAGTCATTGTACCCACTGGTTCATGAGAAGAAGATTTTAAAAATATTTTCAAGCGTTTTCCCCCCACCCTTTCCCTATGGGGCTGGGCATACAGTTGTGAGTTGAACAAGAAGGACGCCAACACCCTGTAGCTCACCAACATTCCTCTTTGATAGTAACTTTGGCAAACACAAGAACTGTATCAAACAGGCTCATAACATGCAACAAAGCTGACCTAAACACAACATCTTAAAAGTAAAACACAGAAACTGACATAAACACTAAGTTAAACATGAAATTCTGAGCTAAACAGAAAACTAAACACAACTAAAAATGTCAAGAAAAATGTTTAAAATGCAGAGAATGAGGGGTTAATCATGGAACAATGATACTGAGGAACATGTATGATGAATATAAGTGCCATGGGAAGAGAAGGAGCACAGCAGCTGACCTAAACACTAAGTTAAACATGAAATTCTGAGCTAAACAGAAAACTAAACGTAACTGAAAATGTCAAGAAAAATGTTTAAAATGTAGGGTATGAGAGGTTAAATCAAGGTAGAATGATAATAATCATCATATAGCAGCAAGATGAAGGCCATGATATGGAAATAGGGCGAGTAACTGACCTAAACAGAAGCTTTAACATTATTGGACACGAACGCTGACACCGACACCGACTGATCGAGCCATGCCATAAGCTCACACAACTAAAGTTGGTGAGCTAAAAACTGTAACTGACAATGGTGTTCATTTATAATCTTTTCAGAAGTGTTCTGAATGTCACAGAGTACCATAAGGTGGTGAAATAATTTTTTGGTGTGGTATGTCCAAAGAACCAGAAAATTATTTTACAGCTTTAGAGTCTAAGTTTGGACTAATGTTATAGAAAGATTTTAGACAAATTTTGCATTTTAGCTTTTGCAAGTGTCAAAACTCAAAGTTTGGGTTCATTTGCAACTCTGACTATTTTAGAACATGAATGATACTTGTCTGCAGATAATACTTAATAATTAGCATATTTCGGATCTGTCTATCAAAATCAAAAATTGATCTAAAACAAAGAATTTATTAACAATAGCCTGCCTTCATCCTGAAAGCAAATATTTATTTATTGGTGTTCCAGGTCACTGTCAGCATCTTTGGGTGTATTATGACTGCAACCAAGCCAGAAAATGAGCAGACTGTCATCTGCAAAATGAGGTCCCCAGAAGGTGAATTTAGTGATGCTACCCTGCAAAGCAGGGTAGCATCACTAAATTTACCCTCTGTGAACCTCAATCTGAATCAGGGTCTCAAAACTAAACAGAAAGAGGTACCCAGGGGATAAACTGGCCCACAGAATGGGATAGCATCATCAAATTCACCCTCTGGGAATCTCATTCTGCAAATGTCAGACTGCTTATTTTCAGGCCTGACTGCAATGTAGATATGAAGTCAAGTTTTGCCAATCGTTTGCCACTTGCTGCCCACTTAAGTAGACTTCTCTATTTTACCAGTAAAGCAGAACTTGTTTATTATAGAAACAACTACTTCTCCACTTTGCAGGGTTCCCACAGCATCCTGAGAAAAACACATGTGATTTGTGGTGTATATATTCCATACGATATGAATCATGACTAGGGCTGTCACGATTTTTAATTTAGGAATCGATTAATCGTCACTAATAATCGACGATTAATCGTACCTAAATGACCCCCCCTCCCCCTCCTCTCCCTCTCTTTGAGGTCGATAAAAATGAAGCTCAAGTCAGTTGACCTACCTCAAGGAAACAACGAAGACGATCCTTTTTAGGTGCATTCAAAGCTTTGATGTTCTGAACTTTTGAACCGTCAGTGTAATAATCAAGACCGGTCGGCAGTTGCGAACTTCGCAACTGCCGACCAGTCTTCATTACTACACTGACGGTTCAAAAGTTCAGAACATCAAAGCTTTGATGAATGTACCTGGAAGACTATTGCTTCCAACAGCGTCTTGGGGTTTAACATCGATGTTCTTAACTCTTTACCTTTAGAAACAATAGTTTTTTCATCATATTTTCTTTTAATTATTAAACGTCTAGAACGGGATACAATTTACCGATTATTCGACAATGAAAAATACTAATCGATTTCGTCATGACCAATCAACTGTCGATTAATAGATTAATCGTGACAGCCCTAATCATGACACAAAGGCCACAATATACAATGTATATTATGACATATTTGAGCCCACTGGATATTGCTAAATAGAATCACCCTGTTAATCTACACTATATAATTTGTAAAAAGTTTGTTTGTTGGGGGATGTGATCACCTACAATCGTGGACAGTTTCAAACTTTAATCACACTAAATGAGGTTAACAGAGAAATGGTGACGACCCAGATTGTTGAAATGGCATTATAATGCACTGAAGGCTAATAAAATTAACTTTATGTCCACAGCAGTCAAAGAATCTGATTGTTATAGATTGGGGACTTGTTCCCGATTTCTTAAAGAAAAAAAAACGTGAAAATGTTGATATTTGGTTTGTGTGTCCATGCAATAGTCCCTGATTGACACACATTACAAACCTCTGTGTGTGTGGGTGTTTGTTCCCCAATTTCTACACCATCAATCGAATCACCACCAAACTTAGCATGTGTACTCTGTTCTGCCCACAGAGTGTCAATGAGGGTTGGAGTTTCCATGTTTGTTTGTTTGTTGGTGGTTAACGTCACATATTTATGCACCATGGCTAATCGTGACACAACATGGAGATGAAGTCAAGTGTAGTCAATCGTTGATCTACATGTTGCCCATTTTAGAGGACTTTCACCCCAAGCATTGGTGACTGGGTCCTATTTTACTAGTAAAGCGGAACTGGTTTACCACAGTAAACAAGTGCTGCTTACTTCCCGGGGTTCCCACGGGGATGGAGTTTCCATACTTGAGTCCAAAGAGGTAGAATGGGTTGAAATACACATATATTAACTCCACTCTGTCATGTTGATTATCTCCCTTAATTTGGAATGGACTACTTTTCCATACTTGCAGGCCTTTAGATCGCCCCAATTTCACACCGTTTACAGGTGTGCCCAAATTAGAGAGGGTGTGAAGCCATCAAGAAAAATATATAAATGTTTTGTGCCTCTTCTACACTTGAGAATAAGTTCCATCAGGCCTGGGGGGGGGGGGGGGGGGGTGCGGTGGGTCAGTTGGTAGAGGTGCAGGCTGCAAGCCGAGAGGTCCTCGGTTCGAATCCCACCTGCAGCAACCGCGTTGTGTCCTTGGGCAAGACACTTCACCCCCATTGCCCACGTGGGGGCACGGTGATGCTGTGTACTAAGGCGTACTGCACGTCAATGGTGCACCTGTCTTCAACCAATGCTAACCCTGCTTGTGTGGAGTTCGTATGTTGGGGAGCTGTCAGTTGCTCGCCGTTGCTCGGTGGTTCTCTCCGGGTACTCCGGCTTCCTCCACCCGTAAAACTGTCACGGTCATGGTTAGCCATTGTGCAGAAATATGTGACCTTAAACACCAATAAATAATAATAAATAATCAGGCCTGGCATTCTTAAAAATAGGCCGATGAAATCGTCAGATGTGTACCCATACGCGCAACTAGTAGAAAGCTGTATGACGGAGGGCCACCAGGGATGCCGACATTATGTACACCATACATGGTGTGGGTACATATAGGAATGAATTGGAGGAGTGTCTAATTTGATGGATAAAGGGTTAATATCTTCGGATCAAATTATCAGATTTACATCAGCTCAGCACATCAGTAACCTGAATAAATATATAAAGTAACATGACAATCGGATTGATATTTTTTTAGTTATTAGTTATCTCATGCCAAAGGGATTGGAGGAATTTTCAATTTGAAGGATAAAGGGTTAATATCTCAGGATCAAATTATCAGATTTACACCAAAAACTATACAGCTCGGCACATCAGTAATCTGAACACAAATATAAATTAACTTGACAATCCAAGCAATATTTTTCAAGTTATTGAATGCCAAACGGATTGGAGGAATTTTCAATTTGAAGGATAAAGGGTTAATATCTCAGGATCAAAATAACAGATTTACACCAAAAACTATACAGCTCTGTAAATCAGTTACCTGAACACAAATATAAAGTAACTTGACAATCCAAGCAATATTTTTCAAGTTATCGAATGCCAAAGGGATTGGAGGAATTTTCAATTTGAAGGATAAAGGGTTAATATCTCAGGATTAAATTATCAGATTTACACCAAAACCTATACAGATTGGCACAGCAGCAACCTGAACACAAATATAAAGTAACTTGACAATCCAAGCAATATTTTTCAAGTTACCGAATGCCAAAGGGATTGGAGGAATTTTCAATTTGAAGGATAAAGGGTTAATATCTCAGGATCAAAATAACAGATTTACACCAAAAACTATACAGCTCGGAACATCAGTAACCTGAACACAAATATAAAGTAACATGACAATCAAAGCAATATTTTTCAAGTTATCCAATGCCAAAGATTGGAGGAATTTTCAATTTGAAGGATAAAGGGTTAATATCTCGGGATCAAATCATCAGATTTACACCAAAAACTGTTCAGCTCGGCACATCAGTAACCTGAACACAAATATAAAGTAACTAGACAATCCAAGCAATATTTTTCAAGTTATCGAATGCCAAAGGCATTGGAGGAATTTTCAATTTGAAGGATAAAGGGTTAATATCTCGGGATCAAATCATCAGATTTACACCAAAAACTATACAGCTCAGCACATCAGTAACCTGAACACAAATATAAAGTAACTTGACAATCCAAGCAATATTTTTCAAGTTATCGAATGCCAAAGAAATGGATACGGACGCTGGATGGACAGACAGACGGACAGACAGATGGACAGACAGACGGACAAAGGATGGACGAACGACAGATGGCCACCCCAGATGCCGGCATCATGTGTACCAACCATACATAGTATGGGTACACATAAAAATGCAGGAGGGCTAAAAATCGCTTCCCTCAAATGGCCTAGGGAAGCGATTAGCTCTTCTCAAGCTTACAAAAGCTAAAAGTGGCAAAATGAAGTTGTACTATTGATGAATTCTGCCTAGTAGGCTTTGTACCTTTTATTTGGTGCTGCTAACAAGGTAGTCTCTGTGAGATGGCCACACTGCCCCTCCCACAACTCCAGGCCTCGGCAAGGCCCAGATGTGTGGGAGGGGCAGTGTGGCCATCTTGCAGAGATCACTAACACGGCAGAGATCTGAAAATATGTGGGTTTTAGGAATAGGCTGTTGTGGTAATCATTATTTTCTAAGGCCAGGAGGGCTAGTTTTTGCCCTCCTTAATTTTTTACGGCGAGCAGTAGGCGAGTGAATAAATCAAACTCCTGAATATGCCAGGCCTGTTCCATCATAATATGACCAGAGAAACCCAAAGAAAGACATGGCAATAAAATATAACAGGACAAGGCTGTTATTTCTGGTTTTAATGTGACCAAAATTAGGGCAAAATGGTGTGCCCAAAATAAGAAAATTTAAATGCTTGATACTTGGATGGAGGGCAGCTAGAAATATATAATTTTCCAACACCAAACATATGTTACGGTGTGGAAATATTAATGATATTGGTAACAGAAAGAAATCAGAATCAGCAACAATAACTATGAATTTAGAAACAGTATCCCGTAGATTTGTAATAAAATGTTCACAGGGAAATTTCAGCAGACTGCAATAAAATATAATAAAATGCTCAGCAACATTCAAATGGAATAAAAATCCAATAAGTATTGGCACCACAGGTAATTTCCAAATAATCCAGTAGAATCCTGGCTTTAACAAAAATATATTCTGTTTCACAGAAAGTATTGATTCTCTTTTACAAGATGAATAAATTCTCTTCAAAATTCTCTTTTTGAATCACTTTTCCAAATTCACAAAGAAGCACTGCTTCTATAATAAATGCACGCACTGTCCTAGAACAATAATAATCTCCAATGGAAACAACTGCTTTGAAAAGAGTTTTTCTGAAATGATCGAGTCTTTCTGAAAATGAGTCCTTGAAGACGGACGAAATGGTTTCGTGCGCCAAAGGCACGCAGGGACGGTATGGGGAGCAAGCCCCTTTCAACCCTCGGTGACAGTTTAGCGGTGTTTATGTCGCTTGTTTCTCTTTTTGGGTGGAGGTGGCTGTGATGGAGAGACTGTAGTGGTTGTTGGTGTAGTCGGGCTGTTGATGTTTTTAGAGGACTGACTAGGATGGAATGGTCGAGTCCTGGCTGCTTCAGGAGTGCTGTGGCTGGTGCGCTGTTCCAGGAGTGCCATCGTTCTGCTGTTGTTCTCAGCTGATTCCTTTAGGATATTACTGGCTTCTTCCTGCATGCTATTTACTACTGCCTTTATGTCAAGTATATCCTGTATCATTTTCCGTTCCTGATCCGGATGGAGGGGAGAGACTGGAGTAGGAGACTTCAGAGAGCTAGTTTCCATTTCCGTCTCCGCCTCGCTGATGATGTCGCCATCCTCCAGGTTGTCCCTCAAAGGAGAGGCAGCTGGGGAGTGGATGGGAGTCACAGGAGTTGGAGGGTGGGGAATGGTAGTGGCCTCCTCTGTCTTCTCTTCCGCCTTCTCTTCCTTCTTCCTTTTCAGGAATGTTTCCAACTGCCAGGCATCGCGGCACCTGGTGGATGGGCTCTTCTTCCTCTTCTCAGGGCCTCCAAGCCTTCTAGGGTGAGGACCAGTGTGAGAGGAGGTCCTCTCAACAAAGGTACTACCTCTCCCCGAGGAGGGTGGTAATTCTTTCTCTTCTTCAACCTTGAATTCAAGGTTCAGATGGACGCTCTTGCCTATCTCCTGGATAGTCCAGGTGGTAGGGCAAGAGACGCCCAGAGCTGCTATCGTTCTCTTCAATCGCGCTGGTTGTTCCAGTGTTTCCATAATTAAGGTTATAATTAGGATGCTCGCACTTTAAGTTCAGAGGTGCGAATGAAGTGATGTTGTTGGACTGAGTCCTTCAATTCTGTTGACAAACCTTTAAATAGTTATCAAATAGAATGTTCTCCAATATTCTGTTTTCTATCAGTTTCTAGGTGATTCTGTCTTAATTGATGTAAACAAGGTCCTTGACCTACTTAAACAGCTATCAACAGCTATATGTACAATTATCTAAAAATAGATTATGTGTAATAAAGATGTAAACATGCAATTAAAGGTCACTTAGTGCAAATGAGTCACACCAGCTAGAATCTGCGTTCAGAAAAATATCAATTGCGTAGTATTATCAACTAAGGACATATCAATCTTGATATAATATGGGTGCTATAACACATTCACTCGATCTTTAGTACAAATTTGACTTGTTAAATGAATATAGGTTATAGAGTAAATTCATGTTACTTGAATAAAAAAGATTGTGATATATCGAAAGCATATTCCGACAACACTCCCCACTACAATGGGAAAATTATCTCTTGAAGATTTAAAACCTATTTTGGTCGAGTTTTCATGGGGGTAGAAAGTCAAGACGTGATATGCCCTTCTTATCAAAATTGCATCTGGATCTGCGACATCTGTTTGACAAAGCATAATACTTACAACTGACTCAACAAATGTCTTAGATTCTTGTAAATCACATTTCAACTCTTCAATAGATTTTTTTGTAAACATTAAAAGATATCCTATGATATATAAAACCACCAGAAGTATCACAACCAAGAGAATTCTCCTCCTTCTGTACATAAACACAGACATCTTTCTAAAAAATATCTCAAATATTGCATTGCGATATCTTCACCTGAAATATAAAGAAGAAAATAAAGAAAATATTCTCACCCCAGGGGAGTAATACCAAGTCAGAAAATAAGCAGACTGTCATCTGCAAAATGAGGTTTCCAAAGGGTGAATTTAGTGATGCTACCCTGCACAGCAGAAACCAGCTTAAATACCAAACACATTTAATACATTGTGTATCTTATTAAAATTCAAGTTAAGGCCTAAAAAAGTTAAAAGTCTGTTTCTCATGCCCTCCAACATGGTCCTTTTGGCTGCCACATACTCACTTTTTATAACCAATGCAAACTTAAACAAGAGGCCCCACAGGGCCTGAAGCGCTCACCTTGAACAGAGCACAATATAAAAAAATTGACTGTGCATCATGCCTTTTCTTCAGTTGATCATAATGTAAAATGTAGAGCTCCCCTATGAAGCCCCTTGATACAACATTGTGGATTAATCTTAGTTACATTTCTGATTCTTCAGCTACATGACTACATTTAGAGCCCAAATATTAACCCAGGCTCTTGATTTGAACAAAGTTGAATCATACTGCACCAAGATAAAATTTGGGCTACCATAGCGAGCCCAAATACTAACCTATGGACCTGAGTTGAACAAACTTGAATCTGCCCCCCCCCCCACCCCTCTCCCCCCTAGAGATGTTGTATACCAAATATGAAAGCATTCTGACTAGTGGATCTGAAGAAGATTTTTAAAGAAATTTCCTCATATTGCCCTAGGTTAAAATTTGGGATACCACAGCCAGCCCAAATATTAACCCAAGTAACAAATTTGAACAAGATGGCCCCAGGGGGCCTGAGGGCGCTCACCTGACATGGTAGCCTAAATATCAACCCAGAGAATTGATTTCAACAAGTTGCATCTGCTCCTCCTCAGAAAAGCTTATACCAAATATCCAAATATTCTGACCAGTGGATCTAAAAAAAAAGATTTTTAAAGAATATTCCTCATATTGAACTAAGTCATAATTCGGGCTCCCACAGGGAGCCCATATATGAACCCAGGGACTTGGCTTTAACAAACTTGAATCTCACACCCCTAAGGATTCTGCACACCAAATATCAAAACATTCCGACTGCTGGATCTGAAGAAGAAGATTTTTAAAGAAAATTCCTCATTTTGAACCAAGTTACAATTCGAGCTCCCACAATCAGCCCAAATATAGACATAGGGACATGGCTTGAACAAACTTGAATCTTACCCCCCTAAGGATGCTGCATAAAAAATATCAAAAGCATTCATCTGCTGGATCTGAAGAAGATTTTTAAAGAAAATTCCTCATTTTGAACTAAATTGTCATTCAGGCTCCCATAGTGAGCCCAAATATGAACCAAGGGACTTGGCTTGAACAAACTTGAATCTCAGCCCCATAAGGTTGCTCCATGCCAAATATCAAAACATTCCAACTGCTGAATCTGAAGAAGAAGATTTTTAAAGAAAAATTCCTCATATTGACTAAGTTATAATTTGGGCTCCCACAGGGAGCCCAAATATGGACCCATGGACTTGGCTTTAACACACTTGAATCCCCCCCCCCCCCCCCCCCCCCCCCCAAGGATGCTACTCACCACATATCAAACCATTCCGACTGCTGGATCTGAAGAAGAAGATTTTTTAAGAAAATTCCTCATTTCAAACAAAGTTACGATTCAAGCTCCCACAGTGAGCACACATATAGACCTAGGGACATGGCTTGAACAAACTTGAATCTCACCCCCCTAAGGATGCTGCATACCAAATATCACAAGATTCTGCCTGCTGGATCTTGAGAAGAAGATTTTCAAAGAAATTTGCCTGAAATGCACTAAGTTCAAATTTGGGCTCCTATACTGAGCCCAAAATATAAACCCAGGGGGCCGCTTTGAACAAACTTGAATCAGATCCACCCCACAATGCTGCATACCAAATATCACAAGATTCTGCCTGCTGGATCTGAAGAAGATTTTTGAAGAAATTTGCCTGAAATGCACTAAGTTTGAATTTGGGCTTCTATAGTGAGCCCAAATATGAATCCAGGTGGCCGATTTGAACAAACTTGAATCAGATCCACCCCACAATGTTGCATACCAAATATCAAAAGATTCTGCCTGCAGGATCTGGAGAAGAAGATTTTTGAAGAAATTTGCCTGAAATGCACTAAGTTCGAATTTGAGCTTCTATAGTGAGCCCAAATATGAATCTAGGGAGCCGATTTGAACAAAATAGAATCAGATCCACCCCACAATGTTGCATACCAAATATCAAAAGATTCTACTTGCTGGATCTGGAGAAGAAGATTTTTTAAGAAATTTGCCTAAAAAGCACTAAGTTCAAATTTGGGCTCCTATACTGGGCCCAAATATAAACCCAGGGAGCCTATTTGAACAAACTTGAATCAGATCCACCCCACAATGTTGCATACCCAATATTAAAAGATTCTGCCTGCTGGATCTTGAGAAGAAGATTTTCAAAGAAATTTGCCTGAAATGCAGTAAGTTCAAATTTGGGCTCCTATACTGAGCCCAAATATAAACCCAAGGGGCCGATTTGAACAAACTTGAATCAGATCCACCCCACAATGTTGCATACCAAATATCAAAAGATTCTGCCTGCTGGATCTGGAGAAGAAGAATTTTTAAGAAATTTGCCTGAAATGCACTAAGTTGGAAATCAGGCTCCTATACTGAGCCCAAATATGAACCCAGGGGGCCGATTTGAACAAATTTGAATCAGATCCACCCTACAATGTTGCATACCAAATATCAAAAGATTCTGCCTGCTGGATCTGGAGAAGAAGATTTTTTAATGTTTTTCCCATTGCCAACAGTGTTAAAAAGTGCTGACTCAGCACTTTTTCAAAGTCCCGAAACCGTACCCTATGATAAAACCGATGGCAATTTTTTTTTACCAATTCTTTCTGTTGGTCCTAAGGAAGCTTCACACCAAATAAAAATTCTCGGTGCCGTGCAGTTTTGGAGATATGGGCGTTTTAATTTTTTTCTATTTTTAGCTCCTGCAGTTCCCATGGGGCTACGGGAAAAAAAAAAATCAGCATAAATTAGGTACTTATGACCAATAAGCCCTCACATAATATTTGGTTCAAATCAGCCTCTCGGTTTGGAAAATAGAAATTTTGGGCGGGGCCAAAAATTTTGCCCCTCCCATAACGACGCCAAGTATAGCCCCACAAACTTCTCTTGAACAAATCTGAGTCTACACCTCAAAAGGAAGCTGCACACCAAATATCAAGTCTCTGCTACTGCTGGTTCATGAGAAGAAGATTTTTTAAGATTTCAGCACACTTTTTGGGTGTGGCCCTACCCACGGGCGAGGCAACTTGATTTGAACAAAATCAAATTGCGATGTCATAACAAACTATTATCTCAAATATCAATTAAATTGGTTCAGCGGTTTGGGAGGAGAAGACGCAAACACCATGTTCACAGACGACGGACGACGGACGGTGAGTGATCACTATAGCTCTCCTGACTGAAAGTCAGGTGAGCTAATAAAATAATGCCCGCCCACATGCAATTTTTTAAAAAATAGCCTGAGAAACAGAAGTTCTAGTTTGAGGGGCCTAATTTGTTTGTCGTTTCTGTTTGTCATGACATGCCCCATCTCCTCAGCCTCCACAGGCCCGGCCAACTCCAAACTCTGCATGTACATGAATTTCTATCCGATATAACTAAATCGACATGTCTGGAAGCAATATTTTGCATTTTTTACTGAGAAAAAACAATTGTGTCATAAGAAGGTGAAGGTAAAATGCTTTATGGTACGGAACTTTCTATGGTTTAAGGGAGGTAATTCAAAATGCCACCTGTCAAAAAAGAAATGGGTAGCATGGATCCATCCACTGGTATAGCGTACAGTGCAAAACTCTTGATTGTTAACCGGGGGAATACTAAACAAAGTTCATTTTATAAACTACTTGGACTTGTTCAAACCAGGCCCAGCATTTTCAGGTGGGTGTCCGTCCCGGGTCACAGTCACCTGCCAGTCAAAATTCTGCATATGGTAAATGTGCACATGACACTGATTTCTGCAGACCATTAATTCAATCAAAGGCACCTCAAAATTGGATATCTCAAAATGCAATCTTCATGGATACAAAGAGACAACAAAGTGAAGTTTGTGCCGTATGCAGTGTGTCGTCATGGTCACCTGCAGTCACTTATCTGATACAAACTAGCCTATAGGTCGGCAGAATTCCAAAGTTGGAATTACAGGGTTTTTTTGCTGGTTTCGCAAAGCTGTTTGCAAAGCAAGATCTCTCAGGTGCGATCCAATCACTGAAGCTTGATTGGCATGTTGCGATTCAATGGGATTTTTTCTGATTTTTCATGCGCTGATCCAACATTCCAACTCAAAAGCGAGAAAACTAGATAAGTGTAAAAATAAACCAATAATCAATGTTGGTACTGCGTAATGATAAATTGAACAACCATTTGTATGAGTGGATTGCAGTCAGTTGACAGAATGCCATTAGTGTTTTCTAAGACATCAATGCCTCTAAATTAGCTCTCTTGATATGCACCAGTCATTCTCGGTAATCATCTTCCACAACCTTTTTCGTTTTGGGTGAATCGATTTGAAAATTGCTGAGGGGAAGATGAATCATAAACTGCACATAAACCAGATGGGGTCATCAATTTTTTTCTGAGCATGTGGCGGGGGTGGGTGGGTAGGTCAGCAGCTCTGAAAACATATTTTTTCCATGCCTTGAAATTTTTTTCCTATGAGCTCTTATCTTTCAAATAAGTGATGCAAATTGATCAGGGAAGCTTGTGTCAACTTTTTGCCACCACTCCATCTCCTCTGGGTTAACATGGGGGTGATTATGATTAGTAGTACAGGATAGGGACTAATATGGGAATGTGAACAGATGTTCACCATTCCCCATCACATCATCATTGGTTCACGATTTAAAAAAAAATGTTAAAGCAATTTAAACAAATTATCATTTATGTAATCTAACCAGATCTGGCAATAAAATGTCTCTTCTCACTGTGAATAATAGATATCATACAGTGGCATAATGCCATTTCATAATGCAACTGACTACTTTCACAGTCTCTCATTATGTGATTAGGAATTTCAATCATATACAAGGTGGACTGCATGGTATATCGATAAACTGATATATACCGGTATTCAAACCAATATCGATTGAATACCAGTGTAATTACAAAAATAGCGGTTTAGCATCATTATTTATTTACTCACAATTTAATTTTCACAATGTCTTGAGTTTTTTAACTGTAGCCTTGAATGAATAATATTATCCCTTTACCCAAGGAATTGTCTGCATGTGTCCATGTAATATACAAATTCAGCAGTTGAAAAAATAATTTTCTAAAATTTCAACAAAACTCTATCATGTGACCCCTCATTGGAACAAGCTCACTGAGTTCGTTCCAATGAGGGGTCATATGATATTGTTTTGTAGAAATTTTTGGGGAAAATCTGATAAACTAATTTTTAAAATAAGAAATTTTGATATCATCTGTGCTGGGTAAATGATTTTCGAACCGCATCATCAAGGCATGCTAATTCGTTCCGACTATGATGCCCCAAGTCTTGATTGTGGTACTTATGTTCATATATCTGAACAGTTTTCGATACACCGGTATACTGTGGTATTTTTTTGAATACCGATAGCGGTATTCAGTTTTGAATATCATGCAGCCCTAGCCTATATACAAGTAAAACCAAAATGCAGGGTTGTTATTGATCATTCAAGCCTTGGGATTAGTGGGTAGCCTTCAAAACAATTCCCTTCAATTCAAGCTGAATGCTGCAGAAAACTACTAAGAAAATGACTTGTCCTGTCACTGGTCCTGTAACAGATTATAAGCAAATAGGTTTCAAGCCTCTGAGTTGAATGGACGCCCTCCAATATATTGTAGGATAACACTGATATTCATTGCGTAAAAGGTGATACTATATAAATCACAGGGGCTTCACTCGACACATCAGAGCCCCAAGATTTCCATAATGCATACTGACCAAATTTGGAAAGATATGGTGGACCTTTTCAACTGAAATGGTCACCATTTCTTTCTCACTCTCTCTTTTGACTTGCTAAGATGAAACAATTTTGTGCAATTATTGATAGTATATGAAACACGCTCTTAGACTGAGAGGCCAGAATGATTATGTTTGAGACTCAGGGTGATTATTTGGCAATGTGTGTGACACAAAAAAGACAAATCAGAAATCCATCCCCCATAAACTCTGTGCCATTTTACCCTGGCTCATATGAATAGTGCTTCATTTGACTTTGGCCATGCAGTAAGAGAGAATTTCAACCATGTGACCCATTTACTAACGATGGGAAAAAACATCTGTCACATAGGTGCCTTAAAATATCATTTTATGTCACACACATTACCAGACATGTTAAGTCTCACTATTTTGGAGGGAGACTTACTATTTTTCAGAATTAATTTAGCCTAAAATTGGGATTTTTAACAGAATCTCACTGCAGTAGAATCCTCTTAATTGAATATCCATTTTGCCAGTGAAAATTATTCAATTAACAGGAGTATACAATTAACAGGGATTTGGTCAGTTTCCTGTGTTCTGGAGGTAAACTGAGCATTTATTCTATTATATCTTGTTTGACAGAGCTCATAGAGCTCTGTCAAACAAGATATAATAGAATAAATGCCTGTATTGGATGTAGTGAGGTCAAAAAGGTTGATAAATAAGGGGAATTTGGTGCGTGTCACAGTAATTTTTTCGACATATTACAAAAATTTATATACAATTAACAGGAGTTTCCTCTACAACCCACATGCAATTAACAGATCAAATTTGTACTGAAGGTATGGTAAATGGTTTTGTGTTTGAAAATTATATTCAATTAACAGGGATATACAATTAAGAGATATCCAATTAAGTGGGCTCCACTGTATTAAAATAAAAAAAAATTTACTCTTTGAGCCATTTAAAAATTAAAATCTCACTATTTTTGCTCAGAAATCTCACTGTTTTACAATTCAGCAGCTTAACATGTCTGCACATTACCCATGGTTTTTCCCCTAGGCAGTAGTAAATGGGCCACATGGTTGGAATTCTCTCTTACTGATTGACCACAGCTTACAAACAGCTCCATCAAGTGAAGCACCACTCATATTGGCCATGGTGCAACAGAAAAGAGTTTATGAGGGATGGATTTCCGATACCCAAGAAATTGAAAGAATCACCCCTCATCACATTGACTACTGGCAGGTTCAATACAGCAATGAGCTAACTGCCTCTATGAATTGTGCACTCGATAATACTTAATAAATTCAGATTAGACCTTTTTCTTTTAAATTAATATAAGTTACTATTGATTGTATCATTCTCATTATGTTTCATGTTATTTTGGGAAATATTTAACCCTTTTTGTATGGCAATTTAACTTGCACCTTCCAGGTTAAAGTTTTTTTGTTTAGGCCTAAAAAAATTAAAAATCTGTTTCTCAGGCCCTCCCGCATGGTCCTTTTGGCTACCGTATGCTCTCTTTTTATAACCAATTTAAACTTAAAAAAAATAATAATTAAATGGTTTATGTCTGATATTTTACCTAAGTTAAAAAAATTGATGAATTTGTCCCTTGAGTGCAAGAAGGCTTTGCAATGCTTTAGCATTGCAAAGTCTTCTTGCACTCAAGGGATGAAATACACCACCACCCATGCTATTCTGTAGATTATGAGGCCTAAAACTTGAACCAAGAACATGAACTTTTGATGGCAAAAAAGTAATTACTGAAATAAAATAAAAAACCGCTCGCCCGCATGCAATTTCACAAATAATGGCCTGAGAAACAGAAGATCTACTTTGTGTGGCCTTACAAACTTACACCTTTAATTCTTCAAACAATTTAGTGCAATGTCAATGTTTCTCATTTGTGACAATGTCTACTGAACCTTTCTACAGTGATTTTCATTAATATTGACATGATTTGAACCCCTTTTAAACATGTTTTCAGGCTTAGTTTCTTTGTATTTGAAATTAGGCTTTGCCACATACTTTCTGACTTTAATTCTTGCATGGTTAATACAACTTAATGATTGCATTTACATCAATGATTTCTTTTATCGGTTTTAGGAAATATTTAACCCTTTTTCCAAAACAGCTTTTTAATTTTTAAATCAAAAACTAAATTTGATAATGTTTTTAAAAAAATAAACAATTTTTACCAATAAAATCTTACAAATATGACTGTTATTGGAACCAGCTCATACAATTTTATTGACAAACTGTCTGGATATTTCAGGTCATGTTTGCTTTGTGTTAGTTAATTTGCTAATGCTGTGTCAGGTAAAGGGTCAAATTCACTCAATTCTTTTTATGCAAATCCTAGCCAAGGAGCAGCAAGAATCGATTCTCAGATTTGCATCGAAATATAAGCGCTGGAAAATATTAAACATATCCAGCTGCTGATATCTTTAGAGCATAAGAAAGGACAGGCCAGAGGTGAGGAGTAGTGTTACAGAGATTACCTGTAAAATAGACACAAAGAAGTTGGTACCTTCAACTGAATGCAACATTTTATTCCCATTCATTGAATTCAACTCAGTGGCTGTGCTTATCTGAATTCCGAATGCACAGAGGCTTCTGGCCTGTGATGTAATACAGCAGGTAATCTGACTGTGACAGTTCAGCTATCTTTGGGCTGTGGGAGAATTAAACACTGAGTAGGTGCTTCTAGTCAAATGTCGTCTGCCTGAATAGGCAGACGACACTTGACTAGAAGCACCTGCTTTACTGTAAGTTTTTTGCGGTATGTCATGTTCAATAAATTCATTCTGATTCCCCAGCTTCTAAGAGCTAATGTAATTATCATAAAAGTGATAGTTTTTTCTCATGAAGTGATTGCTGGAGAAAACAGATAGCAGACATATTTTAAATTTGTAAGCATAAAGTGAGTGATTCATGGAACATTGGGTGCACAAAACAAAACATGCATGTATGGTTTTCAGATGGCAAATTTATCTCTCATTGCTTCAGACTTCTGTCTTTAGCATTAAAAGCACAATTAGTAATGGGTATGAAATATGCTACATATATTTTTTGTTGCAAGAAAAATATATTAATTTAAAATTTAACATGTCTGTTTGCTTCGTCTTGTGTTCTATTCCACGAATCAGTAGTTTTATGATAACCAATTTAAATATATCTGCCATCTATCTTCTCCAGCTATCACACTACAAAATAAACTATCATGTTTTATGGTTTATCCCATAAATGGCAGTTTATTTGAACAATAAAGGCCTTGGATAAATTTTTACTTTATTCACCTAGTAGGGTGATAAATTGTCCCCGTAGCTTCAACACTGAAAGAATTTATTCCCCTAGTAGCGACGGACTTGTTGACCTCTGGCCTCCACCACATTTGTCTAGCATAATTAATAGTTCAATTGTTGATATCTTTAAATCTTTTTGAAAGTATTACACAATGCCAGTAGAAAACACCACACACTGCTCATATAATAAAGTATTTTTGCAAGTTTAGCTCAAGTTTGTAGGGGAATTATTTTTAGATAGAAATGTATTACTGCGCCTTGTTTATTTTGGCCAATTTTGATGGTCGATCGAATTAGACCAATGTGCTCCTCACTTCTCACTGTGTTTTGTAGCGGATTGTAGCACGATTTTGCTGCAACTGCCCTGTAGAAGATTTATGGGATAAACAAAACAAGAGGCCCCACGGGGCCTGAAGCGCTCATCTTGTACAGAACACAATTTAAACAGAGTCCAAGAATGAGTCTACATTAAGCAAGCCATCTCCATAGGCTACACTGTCAATCCTTGAGTCCCTCAGGAGTGACAAAAATAATCTGGGCATCATGCCTTTTCTTCAGTTGATCATAAGTAAAATGTAGAGCTCCCCTATGAAGCCCCTTGATACAACCTACGTGGATTAATCTTAGTACCTCTAGAGGGTACTGAATACAAAATTTTTAATTCTTCAGCAAAATGGCCAATTCCGGCTCCCATAGAGAGCCCAAATATTAACCCAGGCTCTTGAATGGAACACAGTTAAATCTGACTGCCCTAGAGATGTTGTGTACCGAATATGAAAGCATTCTGACTGTTGGATCTGAAGAAGAGAAATTGTAAAGAAATTTCTTCGAATTGCACTAAGTTCAAATTTGGGCTACCATAGCGAGCCCAAATATTGACCTATGGATCCGATTTGAACAAACTTGAATCTGACCCCCCTAGAGATGTTGTATACCAAATGTGAAAGCATTCTGTCAAGTGAATCTGAAGAAGAAGATTTTTGAAGAAATTCCCTCATATTGTACTAAGTTAAATTTCATGTTCCCATATGGAGCCCAAATATTAACCTAGGCACTCGAATTGAACAACCTGGAATCTCACCCCCCTAGAGATGTTGTATACCAAATATAAAAGCATTCCGACTGGTGGATCTGAAGAAGAAGATTTTTAAAGAAACTTTCTCATATTGCACTAAGTAAAAATTTGGGCTACCATGGTGAGCCCAAATATATACCTAGGGATCTGATTTGAACAAACTTGAATCTGACCCCCATAGAGATGTTGCATACCAAATATCAAAGCATTCTGACTGATGGATCTGAAGAAGAAGATTTTTTTTAAATTACCCTCCATATTGAACAAAGATAAAATGTGGGCTTCCGTAGGAAGCCCAAATATTAATCTAGGGACTTGGTTTGAACAATCTAGAATCTGACCCTCATAACAATGATGTATACCAAATATTAAAAGATTCTGACTGGTGGTTCTGAAGAAGAAGATTTTTAAAGAATATTCCCCATATTACCCTATGTTAAAACTTCGGGCTCCTGTCGAGAGCCCAAATATGAACCAATGAGCTTTATTTCAACAAACTTTTATCTGACCCCCCTATGAATGCTGTATACCAAATATCAAAAGATTCTGATGATTGGTTCTGGAGAAAAGATTTTTTAAAATTTTTGCAAATATGCTGACTCAGCATTTTTTCGATGCCCATTACAGAACACCCTAACATAACCGATGGCAATTGTTTTTTACCATTCAATTCTACTGGTCATAAGGATACTTCATACCAAATAAAAGCTCTCTGTTCCGTTGGGTTTGGGAAATATGGGCGTTTGAAAATATTTCTATTTTTAGCTCCCAGGGTTCCCATGGGGATGCGGGAATTTTTTTTTTTGCATGGGTCAAGTACTTATGGCCCAATACTAACACAAACCAAATTTGGTTCATACCGGGCCATCGGTTCAGAAAATAGAAATTTTGGGCGGGGCCAAAAATCTTACCCCTCCTATTACAAAGACAAATATTACTTCACGAACTTCGTTTGAACAAACTTGATTCTACACCTCAAGCTCCATAGCAAATATCAAGTTATTGTACACACTGGTTCTTGAGAAGAACATTTTAAAAATATTTTGGAGCATTTTCCCCCACTCCCTCCCTATGGGGCTGGGCATGCTGAGTTGAACAAAAATGAAATGCCCCTTTGGGACCATCACTCACACAAACTTTCACTTGAATTGGCCCAGTGGCTTTGGAGGAGAAGACCAAAACATGGTGTTGACGGACGACGGACGATGGACGGGAAGCGATGAGATTAGCTCAGTTTGACTTTGTCAAGATGAGCTAATAAATGTATAGTTTTCAAGTAAAAAATTTATTCTACTCATAGAATTAAGAATGAAACCAACTCACCAGAGGCTCGTCGGTTTCATTCTTAATCTTACTCGTAGAATAAATGTTTTACTTGAAAACACTATATGTTTATTCTATATTTATCAAGTGGCCGTCAGGTTTATATAGTCACAACAGAGGTCAAGAAATAATTACTCTTTTTTAATCACATACCACTAGGATATGGTTTGTCCAAACTTTAACCCATAGGCCATAATCAGGGTTTCAACTACCACAGCTGAGGGGCAGTCAACTGGACCCATTCCCCCACCAATCATTTTCTGATAAAGCAAAAAATCCAGTTGAAAAAACAAATAACATGACGCCGTAAAATTCTATTCAAGACGCGGCCATTCTTCCAACAAAGTTGACACATTTTAGGAGCACCGTTTCTGGAACTGGCATTCTGCAACTTTAGATTGCCGAGAGTCATTCGGAAACTATTGCTATTTTCTGTATTTGCTGATGAGGTAAGATGTCACATGCCGACTGTAAACAAGAAATGGCGATAGCTTTGGGTGTTTCCCTGAAGATTTGACATAATTATTCTCCCAAAATCATTCACACTAAAACATGAATCGCTGTCTCAGATGCAAGGAAATCGCCTTCCTGCAGTGTTCAATTCTAAACTTTTCCCCTCCTACCAGACCCACTAATTTATTCTTACCAGAAATCATTTTTTGCAGTGCTTAGCCTGTGGGTCTCTCTGAATACCATTTTCTGGTGCCACCACTGCTTTGAAAATTATGGGAGAAAAAAATCCCCAAAGTAAAATACTAAAACACACAGCTTGAGATGATAAGCAAGTAAGTAGCGCAGCAAGTTTGAATCAACATCTATTATGGTTTGAAGGATGTGCTGTTGAAATTTATTTATAATTTATTTATTGGTGTTTTAACCCTTCGAATCCTCATCACCTGGAAAGATATCGCCTTTGTGTACACTTACAGTGAGATGGGTCAATCCCATATCAATTTTCAGGGAGGATAAAATAACAACTGCAGTCTGCAGCCGTCTGGCTGCAGACTGCAGTTTTTATTTTATCATCACTGCCCTGTGAAAAAAACCTTGTATAATAAGACAAAAATAGGTCAAAATTATGGCTTGGACCGAAAAATCGGTCTTCAAAGGGTTAAGGTCACATATTTCTGCACAGTGGCTAATCATGACCATGACAGTTTTACGGTGGAGGAAAATGAGTACCGGGCGAGAACCACCGAGTAACAGCCAGCCACTGTCAGCTCCCCAACATACGAACTCCACACAAGCAGGGATAGCATTGGTTGAAGACAGGTGCACCATCGACGTGCAGTATGCCTCAGTACATGTCACCGTGCCCCCACGTGGGCAATGGGGGTGAAGTGTCTTGCCCAAGGACACAACAGTTGCCACAGCTGGGATTCGAACCGAGGACATCTCAGCTTGCAGTCTGCACATCTACCGACTGAGCCACCATGCCCCCTGCTCTAGAAATAAACCCCTTTGTAAATTTCTATGAGAAAGTTGGTGCCCAATTTAAGCCCCTCCCTGATCCACCCCGCCCCCTCCAAAAAAATCTGAAAAGACATAATAAATCCAATGTATGGCTGTGAAACTGGTTCATTTGTCAAATTTTTAAACCATTTTGTGACACCAACGGTTAGAGTTTCATTTTCTTAAAGAAAACAAAATCAACTTTCAAAACCAATCAAAGGCCTAAATAAAGATGTTAGTTTCCCTTATCGGACTGAAAAAAATTAGGAAAGAAAGGTGAGAAAAATTTGTAGTTTTTTTTTTTTTTAATACATGTATATTTTTCCTTTTTTCCAGAATGCAGTTCCCTTCACCCAATTTATGACCTTCTCGACATAAAATAGGCCTCTCTATATGCATTAAAGAATCATTAAACTCAGATACAAAGCTAAAAATTGTTGTTTAGTTCTCACAGTGTCACATCCATCCTGATGTCGGAACAAATCCAAGCACTTGCCCAACATTCAACAGTCAGTGCATCTGAATTATCAAAGAGAAAATTTCTTCCTTTGTCATGGAAACATTCAAGCTTCGTATGACTTTAATTTTTTCGTTGGGAAGACATTTTGCAAAAAGTCATCACATGTAACACATTGTCAGTCACTATTGTTTTGTTTTAATGTAGAATTATGGTACCATATTAGCCCAAAATGCCTGCTAAGTTATCCTTACACTGCCCACGAATGACATTTGGATACAACCTGCCAAGTTCTATGGCGCAATTGGCTTTTATGTAAAATAGTTTGTTTTTTTGGTTTTCTTTGGGAGGGGGGGGGGGGGGGATAATAAAATCTCAATTGTTTGACAATCAATATATGCACTGTGATTTAGAAAAACACAGTAATTTTTTTACTTTTCTGCGATTTCAACAAAATGCTTAGACTCGGAGGTTTAAAATAGGGTCAGTCGGATTAGTGGAAACAAAAATCTTTTTTTTAGGCCTTATCAATAAACTATTTTGATGGGGAACTCTTTCGTCTGAAGAGTGGAAGTGCTAAGGGAAAGAAAATCAGGGATCTTCTTTTGGGGATTGGGGGGCAAAATTTGTGTTTGGCCCTTGATATTTTAGAGTTAGCACCAGCTACATGTATGTCTGGGCCATTGGTATACTGTGTAAAAATAGCAGGGATCTTCTGTATTGCTTTTTAAGGTTCTCACACAAAGTTGTAATAAAATTTCTATGACAAATAAACACTCTTCCATGACCACTCATGATCATTTTTAGAGGGATAATAAAGGGTAACAAACTTTAACAAATAATTTTATAGTTCCAGATGAAATGAGTTGTAGGATTTTGAATCCATATTTTATTTTCAGTTTAAAATTGTTGCACTTGACATCATTTCTTGGTATGATGAAATAACAGATACACAGACGACTGTCAGAAGCCAATCACTTAACCCTTTACCTAACATGAAAAGCAGATGACACTTGCAAAAAAAATTTCTTGAATAACTAATTTTTTTCATTTTTTTGTCTCAAAAACATAGGTTATGACCCCCTCATTGGGACGAGCTCAACGTGTTCATTCCAACGAGGGGGTCTTAACCTATGTTTTTGAGACAAAAAATAAATAAAATTAATTGGCGTTTTTTGTGAATAGTGCTGGCCGGTTTTGGCCGTTACACTGGGTATAGGGTTAATGCTTCTTATATAAACAAACACAACAGATTTTTGTTTTCGAGATGAACTTCGAGAGTTAAAAACTTATTGTTTAAGAAATAATCTTGATACCAACAGTTCCTGGTATAAATGAAAGTGTCAGTGACACAGTAGCTCAACTTGTGTAAGACAGGTATATGCATAGTATGTGACACAGCAATGACACACATCTAGGAAATGACCTGATAACAAAGGTACATGTAAAGTATTGTAAAAGTCTGTACATAAATACTGACCGTAGCCTGTAACAAATGTACAGGTAAAGTATTGTAAAGGTGGGAAATAGTTAGATGCCTCAAGCCAGAGCCGTATTGAAATGTACACTTACTGTGTATAAGTAGCACAGAATAAATCAAAGTTTGTCTAATTGGCTGCCGGCGACCATCTTGAAATTTCGGATTGCACCCGAAAACACTCGTTCTCATCCCAAGGTGATACAAAGGTACCCAAGAAGTTTCGTGAAGATCGGTTCATAAATACTGCCTCTAGCCCGAGCCGTATTGACATGTGCACTTACTGTGCATAAGTAGCACTGAATAAATCAAAGTTCATCTAATTTGCATAATTTATGCACAAGAAAAAAACCTGTATTATGTGTGATGTGTTCCATGTTACTAAACATTCAAACAAAAATTTATTCAAACCAGAACCTTCATCTAGAAGTTCCGTACAAAAAACTGATTGCACCTAATTTCGGTATAAAAAGGCCACCGGCATCCATCCTGAATTTCGGACAGCACCCAAAAACACTCAGCACCCAAAAACACTCATTCTTGTCCCAAGATGATAACAAAGGTACCCAAGAAGTTTTGTGAAGATCGGTTCATAAATACAGCCCCTAGCCCGAGCCGTATTGACATGTGTAGTTACTGTGTATAAGTAGCACTCAATAAATCCAAGTTCATCTAATTTGCATAATTTCTGCACAAGAAAAAAACCTGTATTACATGTGATGTATTCCATGTTACTAAACATCCAAACAAAAATTTATTCAAATCAGAACTTTCATACAGAAGTTCTGAACAAAAAACTGATTGCACTAATTTTGGTACAAAATGGCTTACCACTTCTTGAATTTCGGACCACATCCAAACACACTTGTTCTCGTCCCACTGTGATAACAAAGGTACCCAAGAAGTTTCATAAAGATCGGTTTATAAATACGGCCTCTAGCACGAGCCATACTGAAGTGTTGACAGACGGACAGACAGGTAAAGTTGAGCTAAAAATGCTGAAGACTAGAAGTATACCACTTTTGATTACATAGCATCAGAATGTACTGTATTTTTTCTGATAAAGTGAGCTAGCAGTTTAAAATTTGGGATCAGGTTCTGATATGTAGTGAATTGAACCCACAGGACTAGTCCAAACTAAGTCTTAGACCCAACAACCATAGTGGAATTTTTTGGGGTTACATGACCAACATATGCCATAATGGTCTCAGTGTCAATGAATGGTGTTTACAGTTGAAAACATTGTGCTCACCTTATTGGCCTTGTGTCCTTTTTACAATGGGGTGAAATTTTCGTCGCTTTCTCATTGGTCAAAATTCAAAATGTTAACGCTATTTTTCAGGAATTTCCACACTTCAAATATAGATATTATAGTACCCAGTCGAAAAATTTGCTGCATTGCAAAAAGGAAACAAGTCATCGATCGTGACTTATATATCAACTGAAGTGATAAAGTTTACAAATTTATTAGTGTTCAACTGATGATTGGAATCGGCCACCACAATCGGCTGATTGTGGGCAATCGGATGTCAAGGGCAACTGCTCCCGGAACATCGGTTCAACCGATTGTTGCCATGCATTTTGTGAGAATTCATTAACCACATTTTATTATCTTCTGCAATTGTTCAGTTGTTAATGTAAAATTATATCAATGTTACCAATCAATAAAGTTGAGAAACAACCACAATGTGTATTCTTAATCTCTCTAGATGCACTTTTATGGGATGTACAAGTTAAACGACATGTAAAGCTTACAAATGAGCGTACTCGCGGAAATCACCAGTTCATACCGGAAAAGTGAAGGTTACACTCCAATGACTCAGGACGTGGTAAAATTACCAGTCGCACACACCTGGGTGGTAAACGTAGCTCTTACAGTCACGTTTACCACCCAAGTGTGTGCGACTGGTAATTTTACTGCAATTCCAGTCAACGAAGTTTAACACTGTGAAAAATGTTCAGTTTAATGTAGTTCTTCTTGACTGATTAGTAGTCCACGGTATTACAATCCGAATCGGCATCAGAATAAGCCGATTGTGAGCTCAAATAACCGGTAAATGGTCAGCAATCATTTTTGGTAATCGGTTGAACACAAGAAATTATGTGAGAAAAAGCAAATTTAGACAAAATAGACGTCGTTAAGATTGTTAGGATATGAGTTACGCAAATGAGTGCCATTCATTTGATCAAAATCGGTGAGGTAGTTAGTACAGGTATTTGTTATTTTGTGTTTTTCTAAAAATTTTGTTTCGGGAATGACATACCTTGTGCTTTTTTATTGTATTGATGTTTGATGACGGGACCTATATTTAAGAATATTGATCAAACTAAGAGGACCTGTGGCAGGGTATAGTGGGACAGACAATAGGTTCTTGTGACCAACAAATAAACACAGGTGTTCAACATGTGCCAAAGATCATGAATGAAAGTGTCAATGACACTGTACATAGCTTAACTTGTCTGTGTGTTGTATTTGATGAAAAAGATAATGTTCAATGTTTATGAAAGGATTATGAAATACGACAAGAACTGTGTTAAGTGGGAATATGTTAATTTCTGTTCCCTGTATGCTACATGTATGTTTGCAATAAAAATAATTTGAGCTGTAGACTGTACTAAAGAGTTGAGGGGTGGGTTAATATGGCCCTCACAGTTAATGTATGTGGCCCTCAAATTAATGTATGTCAACCAAAGTTACCAAGTTACAGTGAAATTATTCCAAAACGAGTCATCCTATCAAGTTACAATGAAATCCCTTCATAAATAGGGCCTGCGTAGCCATCATGGTTAACCGATCGCAACCAAAAGGGGACGTCCTCATTTCAACATTATACTGAGTCATCCTTCCAAGTTACAATGAAATCCCTTCATAAATACGACCTGTAGTCTGTGCTAAAGTTTTTCGGGTTTTGTTGGGAACATTCGGCCCCAGGTATTTTTCCGGGAACATTCAACCGTTAGGTGGAGCATTCGTTTTTATGGTGTGGGGAGGCATAACCATGACAAACAGAACAGCATTACATGTCATCCAAGGGAGTGTCACAGGGCAGTACTACCATGAGAACGTGTTAGCAGCTCATGTGGTGCCATTTGCATTACGTCACTGCCGCCGATTCATTTTCCAAGATGACAATGCAAGAGCACACAGGGCCATGTCGCTACAGAGTTCCTTTAGGACCAGAACATCACTGCACTGTCTTGGTCAGCACTAAGTCCAGACCTTTCATCAATTGAGCATGTCTGGGATATGCTTGACAGGCACCTGCGACAACACCAATAGCCCCCTACCAATGTCCAGGAACTTGCTGCTGCACTGGTGAGGAGTATGCCACGCTGGATCCATGCTTGTCTCGCAAACTGAGAAGGATTTACAAGGTACTGAGGTTTTAGACTGAATATGACAAATTCTCTGACTGACTTCTATAGCTCAGTGCGTGGAATGTGTGCTTGTCAGACACCCATCTATCGCTGAAATCATTCACTAGATGTTACAGAGCAATGCCTCACCTGTCGTTTTGATGAAAATATAAATATATTTCTTCATATATCTCACTTTTATCAAATATCAGAGATCAAAATACTTTTTTTTTTATTTGCATAGCGAAATGCTCTACATTTTCAAAAATGGATAGCATTTTTTAAAAATTTGTAGCCTTTTTATGTTTCAAATTCAATCTACAATAATGAGCGCTTTTGTTCCCTAGAAAGCATTTGGGACTTAGTTACATGTATATTAGTGGTACGCCTACTTGAAGAAAAAGTAATTTATACAGTCGGGTAATGCTGCTATTAACTTGCAGTAGCAGCATTACCTGGGGCTGGAAATTTCTGTAGTAACGCCTGGCCCCAAAAGTTGTGTAATCTTTAACTCTTTCACAACTGTAACTTTCAAAGTTTCAAGTGATTTGATCCAGGTATAACCAGAATTACCGGTATATACATGTATGGTACAGACATACTGATTTGGTACTCTGCCATCATGTGAGTGGGCTTCTATCCTCAATTAACTTTTTTACGCGAGTGGATACTTGAGGACTTGGAGGCAAATTGGCAGTTCATGGACCACCAGGTATTCTACCTGGTTGTCCATGAACAGATTTGCCATTGAGCCATCATGTTTCTACCAGACAAGCAGTTACAAGTTAGGACTAATGCTCATTGTACGCCATGATATAGAACCTGAGAATGTGCATCGCATTTCACGATGCATATTTAATGACTGCATAGCTTTTCCTGATTTTTGCATAGCGAAATGTGATGCGATACTGCTTACTTTGATTCCTGTCAAATATCCCCTATTTTTTGGAATAGTATATTACCTTTTACGTGATGAATGTCAGTGTTATCCTACAATTTATTGGAGGATATTCATTCAGCTCAGAGGCTTGAAACCTATTTGCTCAAAATATGGTACAGGACCAGTGACATGGTAGAAACTTTCCAAGTGGTTGTTACAATATTCAGCTTGATCTCACTGAAACATAATACACATGCATATCATTTCTGACTCAGATGATCCCAATCAGGCCTGAAAATAAGCAGTCTGACATTTGCAGAATGAGGTCCCTAGAGGGTGAATTTGATCATGCTATCCCGTACGGTGGGACAATTTATCCTCTGGATACCTCTTTCTGTTTAGTTTTGAGATCCTGATTCAGATTGAGGTTCACAGAGGGTACATTTAGTGATGCTACCCTGCTATGCAGGGTAGCATCAGTAAATTCACACTCTGTGGACCTCATTTTGCAGATGACAGTCTGCTTATTTTCTGGCTTGATCCCAATACACTTTATTCAATGATTTAAAATTATTCTTTGTTGCAGCAGATTGCTATACTTTATTTTAAAAAAAGTTAACTTTATTTTGATTATAAGATAACCCAGCCAGGTGTCTTATATGTGTTTGCAAAGTTTTCAGATCTCATATGCCAGGTTTCTCTCCAGACATCCAGTATCATCCTCAACATGTGCTATACACTATGGTCCAGGGGAAAATGGCTGAAATTCATATTAACTAAACTGATTCCCTCTCGATAAACTGTTTACACCATTGTATAAACAGTTTGTTAACAGGGAATCAGTTTCCCTGTTGATAACTGTCTATCAATAAGATATGATGCCCTGACTATTTGATGGTTTAGCCTTTTCTGACAGTATATCACAAATTGAAGGGAATTGGTTTGAAGGCTACATACTAAGCCCAAGGCTTGAATGATCAATAACAACCCTACATTTTGCTCATACATGCATATGACTGAAATTTATAATTACATAATGAGAATCTTTGAAAGTAGTCAGCTGCATTGGGAAATGACATTATGCCACTGTATGGTGTTTACTTTCATGGTGAGAAGAGTCCTTTTATTGTCAGATCTGGTTAGATTACATTTATGGTAGATTACATAAATGATAATTTGTTTAAATTGCTTCAACTTTTCTCAAAATCGTGAACCGCTAAAATTGTGATGTAACGTCTGTCCATGTTCCCATGATGCGAGCACCTATGCTGTACTATTAATCACCCCCTTGTTAACCCAGAGGAGATGAAGTGGTGGCAAAGCCTACACAAGCTTCCCTGATCATCACTTATTTGAAAGATAAGAGCTCATAGGAAAGAAATTTCAAAGCATGGAAAAAATGTGTTTTTAACAGTTAGACTGAATTTATTATCTGGATTTGTACTATGATCCTGAGAATTCCTAACAAAGCATTCACCTGAGTGTACATGACGTGAATCAACTGTGATTCGCACAAATTGAAACAGATTTTAAGCCTTGTTCCTTGGTTAACAGGTCTGCCTTCAGAGGAAGCAGATGACAGGGTGGTGGGATAAAAAAAAACAAAAACTGCACGCTCAACTGAGAGCAGTGTATACACTATTACCCCTCCTCCCCCCTCCCACTTTCAACTCCAAAACAAGTAGTGAAGTATCGCCAAAACTAAAGAAACAACCAGGGTCGGCAGAAACTTCCAAGAGTCAACAACAACAATAAAGATTTCTCTACAGACTATCATAATAAAATCAAATGCACATAGACAATAGAAACAATTTGCAAAGTACCGTCAAAACTAAACAAACAAACAAACTTGGAGGAAACTTTCAAGTGCCGATAACAAGCAACATTTCTTATCAGAAAAAACTTGATTAATTAACAGTTCAATAGTACATTGTCAAGAAAAAAAACATTCTGTGAAGTCACCGTCAAAGCTGAAAAAAACAAACAATTCTGGCAGACAGTAGACAATGTTTCAAGTCAATTGATGGAATAGTTCTAGTAGTGAATGGATATGTTTCGGTCTCTAATAATTATATTTTGGATTCAAATGTTGGACTTTTAATGCATTACAGTACATTCAAACAAGGTGAGAAAATGTTTTTTTCCACAAAATTTTGAAAAAATCATCAAAGAAATTATTTTTTTTCACAAAATTTATAAAATTTTGATGAAAAATCCTTAAGGGGCTAAATAAGTAATGGAATTTTGTTTATTTTGAAATTTTCACCTCTGATATTCCTTGAATTCAAATTAAATATACACAAATTATACATCAAAATGAAGGCTGGGATGTATAGAACACGAAACACATATGTAATCACCTCATAGAGTTGACAGCAGGCACCACTGGTTCCTGGAAGCCTGCTATCATATTCGTACCAGAACTGATAATAAAATAATATTTCGCAAGAACAACTTGTGGTCAAATGTGCTTCAGATAATCATATTCAGTAACAAAGCTAGGCATTCAAAACACTTTCGAGTGCAGCGATAGGACTGCATTTTGGAAAAGGACAACACTGTCTGCATTTTTTATTGAAGATGGTTTCCATGCTTGACAGACATGCGCAAATCACACGATACCATGAATTTCCATCGAAAAACAAAATCGTAATTCTAAGAAATTTCAACAGATATCAGGATACCTTGCATTGAATATGGCAACTGTGCAGTCACTATCTAATAACAGTATACTGTATAAAGCCAATCTTTCTCATTATCTGATTTTAGATGGCGTTGTATATAAATGCTTTTTCCGTCCGATGAGGTCGACCGGAAATCAAAAGTAATTTCATATGTAAACAAAAGCAAAGGTTTCGGAATTTACCCCCATGCAGCTCTGTCGCTGTGTTTTGAAGAATTTTGATACCCTAGCTTTGTTCTTGGATATGTAAAGCACATTTGCCCACAAGTTGTTCTCGTGAAATATTAAATTATCAGTTCCGATATGAATGCAGATGAAGGGTCATTCATTCATTCGTTTGTTTGTTTCGTTCGTTCGTTCGTTCGTTCGTTCGTTCATTCATTCATTCATTCTGGGTGGACGGATGGATGGATTGATGTGTGGGTGCTTGACTGATCAAGTGTGTGGATATGTGACTGACTTGATGTTTAGGGTAACAAATTAAAGTACCTCCACCTCGTTTATTTTTTATCAACCCGCTATTTGCAGTTCATGATTTCCTTACTTTTGCGTCGGAAGTGTGGCTTATGCCCCCTCATTGGAACGAGCGCGTGCCTGTGGGGGTTGTGAGCTGTACTTCTGACGCAAGGGAGGGAAGATAAATTTGCCTCTCAAGAACTTTCTTATTAGAGTCGTCTGTTCTTCGTGCTCGAATAAGGGCTGCTATGTATGTTAATTATCAGTTATTAAAGTGGCCATTCCATGATGTAATTAAGTAATACTATTCATTAACAAATCAACTTTTAGTTACCTTGAAGTATAGCCAATGCTAGTTCGTAAATGTAGTACCAGTGAAATAACTGAGACAGTTATTTCGATGGTACTGCACTGACGAGCTGCGCAAGTTCGTTAAGTTAGTTCGAGCAAGATACCTTTAGCCCACAATAGTTTTTACTTGGGTATTCACCAACCGTCGGCTCTGCAAATGGTCGTCATCATCACATGCAGTTCTTTCCGACCTAGTTCGTCAAGCTAGTTCGAGCAAGATAACTTTAGCCCACAATAGTTTTCACTCGGCTATTCACCCTTTGCTCTGTGTAGCGTCCAAAACCAACCAACGCTTTTCATAAATAACCACCGAATCTTCTTGATTTTTTTTGTTTTTTGTTGTTGCCTTGGAGATGTGGCTATGTGGCTTATGACCCCTTATAGGAACGAGCAGTTTTTGGGGGGTTTTTTTTCTAGAAAATGAGGCTTATGACCCCCCATCAAAGTGAACCTGTTCCTATGGGGGCCGTGGACGGTGTATCTCGGATAACGGATGGAACAAATATCATAGAACTTGTTTACTATTTACTAGTGTCATATAACATCCATGCCGGATGAAGGGTTATTCATTCATTCATTCATTCATTCATTCTTAGTGTTACTAGTGTCATTCATTCATTCATTCATCCACTCATTCGTTTGTTCGTTCGTTTGTTAGTTCATCAATTCGTTCATTCATTCATATAGTGTTACTAGTGTCATTCATTCAATCGCTCAATCATTCGTTCACTCATTCATTCATTCTTTCGTTCGTTCATTCTGGGTGGACGATCGGATTGATGGATGTGTGGGTGCTTGACTGATCGAGTGTGTGGATGTGTGACTGACTTGCTGTTTAGGGTAAAAAAGTTAAAGTACCTCCACCTCGTTTATTATCAAGAGCACGTCAACAATTCATCAGATAATTTATACCCTGTAGTGCCCTCTTGTGCTAAATCGTCAATTTAGCATCATTAAGATAATTTCAGATCCACTCCTCTTTATTCCTTTTTAGGTTAGTCACTAATCCTTTACCATATGTAGTGCCAGAACGGGAAGCCCTATTCATCAATCCGCTATTTACAATTCATGATTTCTTTACTTCTTGTGTCGGAAATGTGGCTTGTGAGCCCTCAATGGAACGAGCGCGTGCCGGTGGGGTCGTGAGCTGTGCTCTCGACGCAAGGGATGGAAGACAAATTGGTCTCTCAATAATACTTCTTATGAATGTCGTCTGTTGTTCGTTTTAAGGGCTGTTATGTTTATTAATTGTTAGATATTAAAGTGTACATTCCATGCTGTAATTATGCAATATTATTCATTAACAAATCAACTTTTAATTAGTGAAACTATACCTTGAAATACAGCCAACGCTAGTTCGTCAATTTAGTACCAGTGAAATAACTTTAATCCCAAATTCTCACCCGGTTGATCATTGACAGTCTGCCAAGTGTAACGTCAAAACTGCCAGCGCCATTGACAACTACTCAATTTTCAAGATTTGTACACTTTTGTTTGTTTTTACGGGATTTTGTGTACTTGTATATAAACTACAGTGTTTTTTATCCTGTTTGTACAGAATAATTTCGTTTCTAAACAAACTCCCAATTACATACTATTTCCGCAACAGACTGTGACTAGAAATGAAAAAGAAATATCGTCTCAATCCGTCCAACAGTTGAACTATGTCTGGGACTTAACCTCCTTTTATCTTCATCTTGGAACAATATATTGTAGTTATGTCTTGTATCTTTGTCCAGCAAGAAAGGATGGTAGTATGTTGGTGAATTATGGCGGGTAACATTACACTCGACGAGGTGCAGGTAGACGCAGAGTAAGACTTTATACAGCTCTATAATGAGAAAATATGTTCCTTGGCAGGAAATGATGAATCCCCATATAAAAACCACGCAACTGACTGCAACTAATTTTCGCCTAGAGACTTTCAGTCAATGGCTTGTAAAATAGACGCAGGATTCTCAATATTCCATCTCAATTGCCAAAGCCTGAAGGCCCATTGGGATTCCTTCCAAAATATGCTATATAACCTACAAACAGGAAAGAACTTCTTCGATATAATAGGACTTACCGAAATTTTCCAAATTCCTCCAGAGATGTCATTCAGTCTGGATGGCTATGCCCCGATTATTAAACGTATGAGACACGAGAATGATGATGGTCGAGGAGGGGTTGGTCTATATATTAAAGAAGGAATACCCTACAGAGTTTGTAATGATATTTCGTTCTTTATTCCCCATGCTTTCGAATCTCTGTTTATTGAAATTAAAGATAAATACCAACCCAGAATTATTGGCGTTATTTATAGATCCAACACTCCTCCTAAAGCCGACATCAACCTCTTCTTATCAAAATTGAATGAAATAACGAATGTTTTAAATGCCGAAAATAAAAAAGTTTATATTATGGGGGATCTTAACCTAGACCTTTTAAAAGCAACTACACACTCAAAAACGGAAGAATTTGTTAATCTTATGTTCAGTCAAGGCTTTCTGCCATATATCACCAAGCCAATGAGAGTAACCTGTCATTCTGCTAGTCTGATAGATCATATCTTCTCTAATAATGTTTCACAAGCAGCATTACCTGGAATAGTCATATCTGATGTGTCAGATCATTTTGGTGTTTTCTATATTGAGGAAAAACCCAAACCAAAAGATACACCACACTTTACACTAAAAAGAATAATAAATGCAGAAAGAATTGTTGAATTCAAAACACTTATGTCGCAAAGTGATTTTAATCCTGTAATGCAGACGAATTGTCCCAATGAGTCATATGAAACCTTTCTAAACATCTATATGGAAGCCTATGAAAGAGCATTCCCTCTCAAACGTGTTCGCCAGAACAAAAAATTTATTAAAAAACAACCATGGATGACAAGGGGGCTTGTAATATCCTCCAACAACAAAGAAAAATTCTACAAGAAAAAACTCCAAGCTCCCACTGAAAGGAACTCAGAAAACTATAAAAACTACTGTAGAATCTTCAACAAGGTAAAAAAACAATGTTAAGCTACCTATTATAGAGATATCCTAAACGAAAACAAAAACAATATGCGAAGAACGTGGCAGATTTTAAACGAAGCCATCAATAAAGGAAAACGTGAAGCCAGATTACCCTCGTTCTTCATCTAGGACAACATCGAGTAAAGCGAGCCCCATGCCATCGCAGAAGAATTCAACAATTTCTTTATCAACATTGGAAAAAACACATCCGAACAGATTCAGAAAACTAATAAGTCCTACACAGATTACATGGACAACAATGTCTCCAATAATTTTTATTTAATACCCACAAATCCCACAGAAGTCAACCGAGTAGTAAATAAAAAGAAGCCAAAATTATCTAAAGACTGCGATGACATCACAACCTGTCTTCTTAAGCATAAGATAACCGAAGTATTGGATCCTCTAACACATGTAATTAACAACTCTTTCCTAAACGGCAAAGTACCAGACAGGATGAAGATCGCAAAGGTGATACCCATATTTAAAGCGGGTGACGAGCACAGCTTTACAAATTACAGACCTATCAGTATACTTCCGGTATTCTCAAAAGTAATGGAAAAATTCATGGAAGTGAGGCTAGCTAGTTTCCTCAACAGGTTTAATATTTTACACCCTCACCAATATGGGTTCCGAAAGCGACATAGTACTATTCATCCAGTTCTTCAGCTCCTTAAAAGCATTGCAATAGAAAATAATAAACTAGAAAAAAACAGCACCTTAGCACTGTTCCTGGATTTGTCAAAGGCCTTTGAAACCATAAATCACAAAATACTATTAGGTAAACTGGAAAAATATGGCATCTGAGGTGTCACCAACAATTGGTTTAGAAGTTACTTGTCCAACAGGTCTCAATATGTCACGTACGTAGAACACAAATCGAACTTAGCCAAACAGAGTTGCGGTGTACCACAGGGCTCGATTTTAGGCCCTATTCTTTTTCTTTTATATATAAATGATATAAGTAACTCAACATGACTCAATCTTTTATCATTTGCCGATGACACCACTGCACACTGCCCAGGCTCCGATAATAATCCCATTACACTGTATTTCAATGACGAGCTCCAGAAACTATTCGAATGGTGCTCTGTGAACCAGTTAATGCTGAATGCTAAGAAAACCTCGTACATCATATCGGTACTTAATCCAAATAAAGGTAGGAACAATAATCTTTGTCAAGAGGTAAAAATAAATAACCAAAACATTAACAAGGTTGGGGCCACCGAAACAGAAAAATCTGTTAAATTCTTGGGAATTAGCATTGATGAACATTTATCCTACAAGGCTCACATATCCCGATTATGCTCGAAAATAGCACACGCAAACTATAATCTAAACAAAGTTAAAAATATCCTCCCCCACGAAGCTCTGAAAACATTGTATTACGCCCTCATACATAGCCATTTGGTATACGGAATCCAGGCATGGGGCAACTCAAGAGCTATCAAAAAACTAGCTGTCCTGCAAAAACGTTCAATGCGAATAATTAATAACAAAAAGTACAATTCTCATACAGATCCCCTGTTTAAAGAAAACCAAATACTCAAGGTTGACGATTTGTTTAGGCTACATGCACTACTGTTTGTGTTTGACTGGCAGAACAGCAGATTACCGGTGTCTTTCAATGATATATTTAAAATTACCGACAATCCATCTGGTAGGAGAACTAGACAGGCCTCCTATACATAGAAAAAACACGGACCCAAACTCTGGATAAATTTCCTTTATACTCCTTCCCGAAACTATGGAATGCTCTGGACGACACAACTTGAAATATTAGCGACAGAAGCATGCTTAAGAACAAGTTAACTTCCACATTCATTTCCTCATATTCCAGTTATGTCAGCTGCAACAATCCCTACTGCCCTGATTGCACTTCGTAAACTTCATAAATTGTCAAAGTCGTGGTCCTCGTCTAAATCTGGAATTCTCGTCTTGTGCAACCTGTCGCGCTTCCTCCTTACAGTGGTGCTATGTAAAATACTATATGGATACAATTAAGAACTTGCAAATAAAAGTCTAAACAAATTATTTATTTATTTATTGATGTTTAAGGTCACATATTTATGCACAATGGCTAATCATGACCGTGACAGTTTGACGGGTGGAGGAAGCCGGAGTACCTGGAGAGAACCACCGAGCAACGACGAGCAGCTGCCAGCTCCCCAACATCGTAACTCCGCACTGCGGAACAGGCAGGGTTAGATTGGTTGAAGACATGCGTACCATCGACGTGCAGTACGCCTTAGTACACGGCGTCATCGTGCCCCCACACGGGCAATGGGGATGAAGTGTCTTGCCCAAGGACACAACACGGTTGCCGCAGGTGGGATTCAAACCGAGGACCTCTTGGCTTGCAGCCTGCACCTCTACCTACTGAGCCACCGCGCTCCCATCTAAACAAATAAATCATAACATTCGTCATCCTACGATGATGATGCAGCTAATGTAGACACCACGCCCAAACATCATGACCAACCTCCTTGTCGCAGTCTAAACGATACGAACTTCACGATGGGACTTGTTGCCGCCCTCATGTGTTATGATAAGTAGTGGAGGGAGTCCTATAGGCAGGTTGCTTCTTGCCTACCTTGAATCACCGTCTTTCCGCTGGCGAGAATGAGACACTAATACTCTAATCTCAGAAAAGTAATGATTTGATCGTCATTCTCCATCATGTGACACATAATTGGCTCTCAGTTCATTGTTTCAGTCACAGTCTGTTTGCAATCACCCCATCTTCTTCCAGGGGGTGGCAGGTAGACAGCCAATCTGGCTATGCCACTTCCCACGGTATACTTCTCATTACATTTGTGCAATATGTTTATTTGTAACCATTTTACATGTATGTGTACTGTGAATAAAGAATCTGAATCTGCAGTAGCAGACTTCCAGGAACCAGTGGTACCTACGACTGACTCTATGAGTTGATTACACGTGTTTCGTGTTCTATACATCTCAATCTTCATTTTGATGTACATTTTGTTATATTTATTTTGGACTGAAGGAATATCAGAGATGAAAATTTTCAAAATAAACAAAATTCTATTACTTATATAGCCCCTTAAAATACATTCAAATAATAACTTTTCTAAACTGAAAAAAATATAAATTTAAAAAAAAATAAACTCGAAGTAAGTAAATAAGCCAATTTCGAAACTGCCATCTTTGGACTTTAATATATGCAAGGTCCATGTCGTGTACGCTGCCCATATGAACACAGAAATTGAGACCCCACTAATTACACTATGAGGTGGGGTCTCAAAACCCCACCACGTGACTTCAATTTGTCTATAATTAACTTGTGTTTTTTGCAAGTGCGGTAATCAGGTTTATTCTTCCACCAAAAATAGTTTCAGTTCATTGTTATTTAGTGATTGTTAGGTATTGCACTTAAGTATAAATTGAATACGTATGCTTCATACATGTTTTTTGATAATAAAAAGCATTAATATGGCAGAAAAAACTATCAAAATATGGAGTTTGAATCGTGTTTTTAATCTCGCATGAATATGTCAAACTGTGTGATGGGATGTTCGGCTGACGTCGGTTTATCTTTTGATCTCTCAGTCACCGGCTCTTAATTAGATCAAATTTTTTCACAGTCAGTGAAATATTACTTTCACTTTTACTTGAAATATTAAAAAGATAGTTCAATATTTGAAAAAGTTATTGAAAGCTATTGTGATTCGGAATGTTGTTCATCAAAATCGATTCAGAACTCGAGGAATTACGAAAAAATAAATATTATACCGTACTGAAATCATGGATGTGAGTTGAAAAAAATATAACTTGACCAGTACAATATCTGGACATTTCCTCGACGGTCTTTTACCTAACTGTAGCTATTGACGGGGAGAAGAATCATGTTACCGGTACGGAATTTTGAATAAACTGTGGGTTGGGGAGGAAGGGAATCCGATTTACGATTTTAAAAGTTAAGTTCAGAGTGGAATGTTAAAATGTAAATGTTGAGAGTGGAATTAACATAAATAAACTACATTAACGAAAAAGGAATGCTTGTGGTGGCCCTGGGATGTTTCAGCCCAAGACGCTTCGGAATCCATATATTGAAGCGCCTGCATGCACTAGCAAGGAAAACTGGCCAAGATGGGGGGGAGGGGGGGGGGGGGGGGGGGAGATGGGCAAGCAATCAATGATACAGGCCTATTTGTGCGTGTGGGTTTATGGGAGTCTGGGGCCCAATTGCCTCGTTTCGGGGATGGGGAGGGAGGGGGAGGGCTATTTACTTCACCATTTAGGAGTGGTACGGATGACTGAATCTTACACTGCCAAGACACTGAAATTTTTTTTGTGCTGGCTGCACGCAAAAATCAGGGGTGGCGTCAGAAAATCTCCGATAGAGGAACTAAAATCTCCTGTCTGAATGACCTACTTTAATTTTTGGGGTTTCAAGACACGTGTGGGGGGACAAAACAAAAAAATTATAATACGAAATTTCGGGGCATGTTTGAGCTAGGGTTACGATGTATGGTGGTCTGGCTTGTCGATCAGCATGTCATTATTGGAAATAAAAAAATATATTATTTTCTATTGATTTTATTTACATATCGTTATAATTATGATTACTGAATTAATAAAAAGTAATTGAAAATATTGATTTGTCTCATTTTTTCTCAAGCTTGTCATGTGCAGAGGTGTTAAAACAGGTGTTGGTTTGAAGGACAGCTCTGTGCTTTGTCGCACCACTCAAATATCATTTCACACCTTGTGCAAGTGGTAGTTTAATCTACTGTACCTAATTAATCACTTCAATCCCGACCACTTTTATGTAGTAGCCGTAGAATAATATTTTATTTAAGTGTCACATTTCAATACAAATGCATAATATACATACATGGAGAGTATTTTCAAAATATTTATATGAAATCCAGCCTATGGAGGCTTATGAGACACATTTTCATCAGAGGTAGGTCTTTTTTTTTACAGTAGTACATAAAAAACAAAAAAAAAAAACAACAAAAAACCCAAACCCGAAAAACCAAAACACATGCACGCACACCAAAATACACACCCTTGCGGACACCCCCCCCCCCCCCCCCCCCCCCACAGAGTAATATGCAGACATACGCCCACATGCACTTGCGTATAATTCCGTGTACTAATTTTCTTTCACTTTTTCTTACTCCCCCCCCCCACCCCCTCATCACGTATATCTGTCTCTCTCTCTATCTCTTTCCCATTGAAGCGTACTCTCTCTTAGAATGGCACATTCGCAGATATTTTAATTCGGCATCTCCCTTATATTCACCCACGTATTTTTACAAACACACAGGCTTAGCTATTTCAATTGATAATACAAATAACAACAATGTAGAGGAACGTTGAAAAATCCGCAACCCCTACAGAACTGGATGAAGGATATTTATTTCTGTATGCAAATATCTCCCGTCCACCCCCCCCCCCCCCCCCCCCCCCCCCCTTGTGAAATAATCATTAGTTTCAGTCTCGAGTGAGATACTTTTTGGTATCCATTCAAAAACACTATATTTTCTTTTTACTATATCCTTTTTATAAGAATCTTTAATTGCGTTGCCCGACAAGAGTAAGACAGGAAAGAGGATGTGCTGGTCGAGTTGACTCAATGTTGTGAACTGGTATCACTTCGATCATTAGCCGTGGGCGCTTTCGCGGTGCAGAAGGCTTTTTCGCCCCCACTTCCCACCCAAGAAAAACACGGTTCATCACGTGTTGGCCTACAGCTGTAAACAAAATGTGAAATTGGGAACTTCGCGAATATTATTTGTTTTTCTCAAGTCTGGTTTATTTATTTCCTCGATCAAATCGATCATGCAAACACAACAGTTTAGTTTCGAAAGTGACGAGGACTTTGTACTTAACCAAATGGAACTGACTGTTCTTTTCCCAATTTAGAATTTCAAACCACAGCAATAGTCGCCGTCTGTCTCCTCCAAATTCCAATTTTAATTTAAAATAAATTATCTGCTACAGTAACAAACGCAGTTGTCTTGCCAGTTGACGTCACAAGACAGTATTTATTAATCAGCAGAGAAACTGACATGCAAAAGCAATTAAACTAATCGTTAACGCTCGTGACCACGGTGGGTCACAGTGTTTTGAAAACTGTCTTCCACTGATCAAACACTGCGGTCCACTGGAACTCCACGGAGGAGAACACACCGCGGCAGCGTTTTTGTTTCAATCCACGTTGAACGTACTGCAATGTTAGTTATAAGAAACCAAATGAAGTTAAAAGATTAAAAAATGACAACTCATTTATGTAAATATCAATGTGCAAAAAACAAACTTATTTATGTTAATATCTATGGGCAGTGTATTATGTTTCTATAGTTTATTGCTCGTTAAAAGTTAGAACACTTGGCTTGAATGAAATAAAATATATCAAAGCCAATATTCCTGTTATTTTTGCTCTGTTGTCAATGAAGATAAGTAATTAATTGTACACGCCCACTCATAAATAGTTCCTCTATAAATAGACAGCACTAATCTAAATTTAGCATCAATAACTGGGGTATTTATTGACCAGTCTCATATGGGTACTGTACACGTAATGCACAGGTCGCGAGGTGTAAACAGTGCGATTTCATTGCTAACAAAGCGTTTTCTTGGAATGTTTATACCTCGCGACCTGTGACCTTGCATAGATTAAAAGCCAAGATGGCAGTTTCGAAATTGGCTTATTCGGTAGGCTATCCGAGCCGAATCTTCCCGGCCGAATCTTCCCAGGATCGATTCATCCCCGACTCAAACCGATTATCTCGAAAATAGGGAACAATATTTCACAAAACATGTCATGAAAGCAATATGATATGAGGTGGTAGTAGAAAAGAACATATATTGACCCCACAATTGCATTCACGCACACAGAAGCATCTATGGTAAGAGTATTGCCAAGTTTTTTGAATAATTCTTAATTTATTGTAACATAAATTCATAATTTCAAACAAATGGACCTTCACGCGTTCCGTTTTCAGAGCTACGGAGTATAGAATCAACGTCAGAATTTACCCCGAAATGACAAGTTTGAAAGGATCCTACCAGGGAGGTTAATTCTATACTCCGTGATCCTACTAAAGGGTCGGGGAAGAAGTTACCCTGAGAAGATTCGGCCGGGAAGATTCTGCCCTGGTGTTGGGCCGAATGTTCTCACTTTGAGTTTAATTTTTGGAAATTAATATTTTATTCAATTATTTAGAAAAGTTATTATTTGAATATATTTTAATGATTTTTTTTAATCAGAATTTTACATATTTTGCGGGAAAAATTGGTTTAATGAGTTTTGATAAGAATTTGGTCTATTTTGTGACAATTTCTTTTACCTCTTTGCTTGAATATAATCCATTAATTAAAAGTCCAACATTTTAATCCAAAATATTAGAAACCGAAACATGTCCAACCTCTACTAGAACTATTGCAAACGATCGTCATGCAGATTAATAAGAGTTTAAATGTTGAATAAATCAATATTCACAAGTGCGATTCTGTTTTATTTTCACGAGCACTAGCGGACGGTACTTCCGCTGGCAATTTTATAGCCGAAACGAAACAGAAAACGAAACACGCAAATTAGGTGGGGGTGGGGGGGGGGGGGGGGGCTTTTTTCATTTTAATAACCTAATAATATACTATTTCGAGTAATTATGCTTTATTAACACGAGGCAACGCATGCTTGTTCATTTTTGTTATCTTATGAGGTAAACTTATTTAAAAACGTAATAGAAAATTGTCGGTTTTATTTCACACTTCACGAGTGATAGATTTTGACGGGTACGAGTCCACTCGCCCCCGGGTCCACTCGCCCCCTAGGGGGGAGTGGACCCGAATTAGGGGGCGAGTACACCCTGGTCAAATATTCTGAAAATAGTCATTATTTTTTTTAGTTTTAAACAAATAAATTCGTTAATACTTACAGTTTTATGAATTGTAATCAAAGTATATTCCGTTTTTAATGAAAATTATGAACTGATTTACCGGACACAAACAATAATTTGACATAATAAAACCAAGACTCCTTCGTTCATTCATTCGATTATTCATTCATTCATTCATTCAACAGTATGTTATTCAACAGTTCATTTCTTCATTCATTCATTTATTCCAGCCGCCTGGCAAGCTGTTCGGGAAGTGTTCCCGGGACGAGACATTAAAGGATGCTGCTTTCACTAGACACAAGCGGTTTAAAGGAAGGTTACAACAATTGGTTTATAGTCAGCTTATAGAGAAGGTGAGGTGGTTCATGACTTTGTTAGGCAAATTGTAGCGTTGCCTTTTTTGCCTGCCATGCATGATGCAAATCCGCTACACCTTTGAAGCACTCTACAACTGAACACCACCAGATTCATAACTCAGAGAATTGGCTGATTATGTGCAACATCAATGGGTTGACTCGACAACTTTTGGGATTCAAGAGTGGAGCACTTTTGGACACACAGTTACATGTAGGACAAATAATGACATTGAAGGTTATTTATTCTTTAATTTTTTGAAAAATTTAAATATAAATTAAAAAATTTAAAATAATGTAAAAATAATTATAATTAAAGCAGAGTTTAGACATATATTATAATAATATATTTTATAAATATATAATAATCTTAAATTTTGAACAATCTTCAATGATTAAATTTATGATTTGAACACTTACACGATGAAATAATAATCTATATAAAAACCTATTTAATACATTTTGTACGATTTTTTCAGCATGGCATCGTAGAATGAACACGATAGGTAAAGATATCAGTTTCTACAAATTGGTTCCAATTCTCCAAAAAAGAAGCAGAAACAGTAGAATTGCATGTCCGAGCAGTCGATTTAGAGACAGATTCACAAACAAAATACACCAAGATCTCGCAGAGAATTCAGAAGTACTGGGGCCAATATATGGCAGATCCTCATCAACTATCTACTGCAGCATTCTTAAAAAATGTTCTTCCGTGTATGAAAGAAAGTAATAGTATTAGTAGTACTATAGTATGTAATATTGTGCTAATATGAAAGTGGTGCTGATGTTATCAATATCATTGATTGTTATTTTATACTTTTATACGTTATACTTACTAAAGAAAAGCAAACGGTCATATCATGTTGTGTTACATATATATCAAAATACATTGTTTTATGTCTAGTTCAAAATAAAAACATTCGCACATTTATGCCACGTCTTTTTAGTTTCTCAAACCATCCCATAAGTCCCATTGGTTCATTTAGGGGCGAGTGGACACAGGACGAGTGGACTCGGGGGCGAGTGGACCCGCTAGGCTGGGGCGAGTGGACCCGAGGGCGAGTGGACCCGTTCCCGATTTTGACAAGTTGCAATCAGGGCGAGGCCACCAAAGATCAACTTAGATGTAGTTCCTCTATAGGCGTAAATTTTCGCTATTGAAATCCCAATGCTGGCGTGTTCACCACGGTTGGTGTGTAGAGCTAAAAGTTATGTCATAGGCTTTTTATATATAGTAGAATAGGTAATCGTGGTATAAAAGAGTGTATTTAAACGCTTGGGGTAATTTCTGGGGAAAACACCAATGTTCTAGGCGAATTTCAATCAGGTTTCACGTCTGGACACTAAACTGTTTTACAGCTGACCGATCTCCACGGTAAATTCTGTCCTGCACTAGATGGCGGAAAGGGAGTTAGGGTAGTTTTCTGTGACATGAGTAAAGAATTTGACAAGGTGTGGCATGCTGGTCTTATTCAAAAGCTCAAGCGAGTGGGAGTGTCTGGTGACCTCCTTCTCTTTTTAAGATCTTATCTCAGGAACAGATATCAACCTATCATTTCCGGTGTTCCCCAAGGTTCTATACCCGGTTCCTTATTGTTTCTTTTATATGTCAAAGACATGATCGAAAACTTACTTAGTTCTGTTCGCAGACGATACCTCCTTATATCTAATAGTGAAGAATCCTGACCAAGCTTCGATTCTGATGAACCATGATTCATCAACAATTGAACATCGGGCTCAAACATGGATAGTTGAGTTAAATCCCACAAAATGATATGTATGCTGATCTCACACAAATGTAATCCCACAGAGCACCCACCATTACAAGATGTGATTCTGACAGTGGAAATAAATAACTGCAAGAGGCAAAAATAAGAAAATTTCTAACTGTAATCAACTTATTCAACTTGTTCTTCCTAAAGCTCTTTACAATATGGGTTATGTTCTTGATATAGCCATAGACGATTTCAGCACGTATGGCTCTATCTGGCCACAACAGTGACAGCACAAGTGTGAAGTCAAGTTTACCAAAGGTTCGCACTCGTTTGAGAACTTCTATAAAATGCATTGGTTGCCAGGGCAGAGGCGGCCCACTCAGTGAGGGTGCCCACCTCCCTAGTTTGGCGTTCCGGGAGCTCTCTCCGGGAAACCTTTGAAAAATATAGTTCTCCGGGAGTGATGCTTCCAACTGGGGGTAAGTTTCTGTACCAGGAAGACAGGGAAATTGCTGCCTGGACAGACATGCTAATGCTTGTATCGTTCTCACGAGGGACACATTTTCAAAGAGATCTTACAGAGGCAAAATGGTTGGTGATTGTTTGAAGTTTCATAAATATGCAAATCTTTAGAATTACAGCCATAAGTTACCCAGGCTCCAAATGTCAAATATAGTGTCAGTGACTGTCACCAAATATCTACATGCCAGTCAGGGCCGGCGGAACAAGAATGGGGGTGGTGGGGGGGGGGTGGTGGTGGCGACAGGGGCGGTCACCCCTTTGCCCTCGCCCACGGACCGAGCGAGGGGCGAAAGTGCCCGAAAATCAAAAGTTAGCATTGTCATTGACCAACCATCAGTATAGAACCATGATCATACTGATCAGCCTATTATCCAGCTGTATCTTTGAATGACCAATTCTCCTGCATGGATATATATGTAAACATTAATCGCCCATGGAACAGTAGGCCTATGTACCAGCAGATTCTGCCAACCTGCTCAGCCTGACTGTTTTATTCGTGAGATGACCAAAAGCCGAGTTTGCCGACAACAACACTGGTTCAAAGCCTATGGCACTAGATACTCCGAGACTTATACTGGCACCGAGGGGGGGGGGGGGGGGGGGTAAACAGGGCAACTGCCCCAGGGTTCGACCAGTAGGGCAGGGGCCTTTTGGTACGGATGTAAAGGTCATGCGTGTCTCAACCGCTGATGGAGGTGGAAACAGTACGTGATTTCATTGGCGTCATTTGCCGACCAGTTTACCATTGTCCACTCATATTAATAAACACTGAATATTCCGCTGTGCGTGTGAAATACAGTTAATGTGTTGCGTAGTTTTTATTGTATTTACAGCGCTCCGTAACGTATCTCGAGTGGTTTTGTGGTAACAAGTTAACAACAAAGAAACTAATGACTACTGTGCATAAATGCCAGTTACATATGGTAGCCGAGGGTCCTTGAAAGTCCTTGAATTTCAAAACTGTTTACCAAGGCATTGAAAGTCCTTGAACATTACCTTACACCCCCATAGGTCATTGAAAGAGCTCGAATTGTAAAATGCAACAATGTGCCCATAGCTGGGTGAATTCTCTAGTAACATAAGACAAACAAATTGTGGGATGCAAGGATACAAATATGGATGCCATTCGAAGCAGCTCTCTGAACTGGTTCCAATAACATTCATATTTGTATCATTGCATCCTTTAAAACACATTGTAATTTAGTACTGCACTCTTTGTAGTTCCAGAGTTTTGATTGAGTGGACAAAGAAAAAAAAATAATATTGGTAACTTTCCTATCTTGATCGTTAAAGGCCAGGAGACTTGTGTACATTTTTGCCACACTTTGACATTCTGCACCTTCTTGTGGCTCTGCAGTCCTTTCAAGAAAGGCATTGACTACCTTTATAGGTGGCCAAGACCTGTCTAAAAATGATGGCCAACTTTTTTAGAATGCAACTTGGAAATTTGCCCAGAGACTGCATATCAACCAGAGATTGCATATCGTTCCACCACTTCTGTTGTTACTAAAGTGATCAGTCAGAAGAAGGCATTAAGTCTAACAAAAGAATATTGTTTAAGTGTTAACAAAAGAATAGTTAACTTTAATGTGCATGGGCAGTGAGTCTACATGCCTGTAGCAAGTACTGGAATTGTTTTGGCTGGTAAGTGTAAGAACCCTGTGTGTGGGAGCCCGAGGAAGTCTGGCCGTGCTTGTTGACTGCTGTAGACAAGTTTAGTCATTTTGTTAGAAGTCATTCAGAACAAGTTGGCAACACCTGTGGGAAAATGTTCTCAGATGTGGACAATCGAGTCATAAATAATATGCTGAAGTTTACTCTATTCCACTTTTGTGATCAATATACCTCTAGCTGCTACAGTACAGCCGCCGTGGAATAGTCAAAATACATGTGTGAACAGTGTTGCCCTCGGGTACTTTTCTCAATCAATAGTCAGTTGTTTTCAGTAAATATTCAATGGAAGAAGCACTGGTGCTTCGGTCATTGAATATTTGATGGTGATTCCATTGTTTTATGTTGGAGATTCACTGTAAATGCATGCATGGAAATGTTACCCACACCGTGTTTTTACCTTTCCACATCGACCGTACTGTACATGTGACCTTCAGCCCTATTAAATAAAAGCTGCAAGAATTTTCAACTTCACAGCAATCAGATTTGGGTGTGCGACTCTCTCAATGGTCTCATTACATGACTGATTATATATCACATGTGTGACCTCTGGGAGGTATTATTTTCCCAGTGGAGTGAACATGCACAAATGCTTCTGAGCTGCACAGAACTCTGGGTCAAGGGAAACATCTGTATATACATCAGTGCCCCAAGGACATCAGCAATCAACAAAAGCTTGTTTATAAGTCTAACTGGCTGCAAAAGATATAATTAAAACATACCCCGAAAAAACCCTCCTTGAGCTGTATTCCGTGAGAGCTTTTTGGAGATTTACAGAACATAGTGTCAGTAGTGAGGGCTGTCACTATAGACCAAAGCATTTATCACTGTTAAATGCTTTGGCCTATAGTGACAGTCATGGGGTCGGTTGTTCCAATCACTTTTATACTGACAAATATATGTTTACCAACAATCCTACCACACAGTAAAGTGTGGAGGGATTGTTGGTAAACATATAATATTAAAGGCAGTCAACGCAAACAGTGAAAAATGAGAAGTGACTCTTGACTCATTTTTTACTATTGCGGAGGGATAGTGGACCCTACTACATTTTAAACAGACAATAAGATTTATTTCAGATATCAATATTTAATATATGAAGTGAGAAGCATATATACATCGAGATCTGAGTTTTGCCTATCTATAGAAAACCTTTTACATCGAGATTTTTTGTGTGATACCACTTTATTTTAAATCTCTCAATTTTTTGAAAGATTTAAAATAAAGTGACATCACTTGAGCATTTTTTTTTAAAAAAAGAATCACTAAAAAAATCCTAGCTCTGGTACATAATAAATTTATACAGTAGAAAAATATCAAACATAATAAAACATTTCCCCTCTGTGGGTTGTTCTGACACCTGATGTTTGATTACATAAAATTTGCTCAAACCATCGACGATTGGATGAAATTTGATAGTAAGAATTGTCTGTAAATCATATCCTCTTCCAAGTTGATCTAAAGCAAATATACAGTACATTCCATACACCACAGAGCGAGCACTTTGCAGTCTCATTGTGTTAATAGTCTATGAATCTGCGTTTTTCACTATGAATTTGTAAATGTCTTTATTTTTTGGTGGTAAGCCACATGAATCAAAGTAGATGGCTGAATGATTGTCTTTGAAATATATCATCACTCCACGTTTTGCTGGTTCTCTTGATGAATCTGTGTTCACAATATAAACTTTTCTATGTTTAAGCTTATGTGTTGGTAATAAGTCTCTTAAACACACTCTTTCCATTTGTAACAGGGGTGGGGTGAACGACTCCCCAGGGGCTAGAACCCTGGCCGAAATCTCCCTGTTGTTCTTCAGCTGGAATAACCATATCCTGGTAGCCTCGCCAATTTGTAACAGGGGTGGGGTGAACGACTCCCCAGGGGCTAGAACCCTGGTCGAAATCTCCCTGTTGTTCTTCAGATTCGTGAGGATCTGGGTCAACTAGCAAACCATGGATAAAATATAACACAACTCGAGAGGTAGAATAACCATTAAGTTATGTGTTGTGGTCTGGATGAATTCACAATAAAATAGAAAAACAGCTTATACGTGGTTTATTAAGAAGCCAAAAATAGTATGATATGAAATGGATATGAATATGAATGACGGATCAAAAACCACGGGCCCACTACACTTTCAATCAAAAGGGGTTTAAATTCCACCCAACATGTGTTCAGTAAATGTGGATGGTTCCCACCGAACTCGGATCTGGAGAGAATCAGTGTCAGAAACGTTGATTCTCATCAGGGCCGAGTTGAATGGGTCCGATAATGACGGCACCATTTATGGTTAACCTTTTTACAGGTTACAAAGTGTCCCCATAACTAACCTCAACAGGCAGTTGTACTGGCGCAGCTGAATTAGAACTTTAATGCCAAGACGTGGGCGGCAAATTATGAGCGAGACCGCTCTTATATAGGATAATTTCGCGGGGAAAGATTTCGAATACCGGAATCTGATTGATCCCTCGCTTTCACATCGATGAATGAAACAACAGCACAATGCACTACGGCGTGAACCAATTAGGTACATCGATTCATTTTATACATGGAAATGACTTGAAGCCAACAAAAATAGAATTAAACCTCTGTTATGAGTAGACGAATTGTACAACAGAGTGATTTAGAACTTTTATTGTATATTATATTTCAACTGCTGTTACCAAATCCGTTTCACATTTAAGGATGATAACCTTGGGGAATTGTTCAGTATATATTGTCGCTGACTGGTTTCCATGTCTTCTTACCCATTAAAGGGCTGTCATGAACCCTTTAATCAAGATATGGTGTATAATATGACTAGTCTCTTTTAACTAATTCTGCCCACTTTTGAATGTCTTTTTGGCAGTCTATTTCAAAGTCTATACGAGCACAATATTCTAATAAGTCTATTCTTCTTGCTCTCTTGTGTAGATTATGTAGTATAGTCACTGGACACAGTTTCTGTAAACATTCTGTAATGTATATATCTATTAATGTTGTCGTGTTGGATTGACATTCTTCACAGATATTTTTCATTTTCTGTTTAATGGGTTTTATCAGTTCTATCACAACACAATCTTGAAATAATGTTTGTAACTTTTCTTCACACATATTGCAATGTTCACATTTATTCATTGTTAATAGTCAAATATCACTTCTCTTATTTTGTTGATTTCTATCTCACTATAAATTCTGCATAGACAATAACGTTGACCACCTCTGGAAGAGTTTGAGCAAACTGGAGATCCATTCGAAGGTTGCCAGACTTTATAGGATGAGCTAATGGTCCAATACTTGACTGATCAGGTGTCAAATCAATTCCCCAAAGGGTATATCCTTTTGCATAATCCTGCATTCATACATTAATTGTTTGATTTTTGTCCAAAATACCCCATCGCTTCAAATAATGATAAATATGAATTTAGATAAAGTCCACCTTCGAAATTTGGTTCGATGGGACGTGCTTTAATGGAATGTCCATCTATTGTGATTTCCAACTAGTTCAAATTGAAATGTTGAAAATTAAATGGAGTTGTGCCAATATCTCCATTTATATCTTTATTCGAAAACTAAACCAAGAATTAATCGTTTTGGCATCTGTTTCTATTTTTGATCGAAAACCACTTCTAATGGTAAATGTTTTCATTTCTACACGTCTTATGGGGATTTTATAATTTGTTTGATCTATTTGCGCATTAAGATCATTTGCAAATGTAGGAATTAAATCCAATGCCGGTATTCTGAATATGGCTTTTTGAATTTCTATTTTTCCATTTTCATCACCAACCAGACAAAATTTAGTTGGGAGAACGATGAATTTTTAATCTCATTTCCACACCGTTTGGTAAATATTTGTCCTACACAATTAGATCTAAATGTAATTTTCCTCTTAGTTGTACAGATTTACTGTCTGCAATTAATTTGTTACGCTGAATCAAACCTTTGTTATCACCATCTTTAGCTACTGCTATGTAGTATCTACGACTATCTGCATACCACATCTCACTAGTTTTTTTTCACATCTCTTGAATAACTAAGAAAATTCTCAAAAAATCCTCGACAAGGATACATGCCTGTATTGGTGGTTATAAGACTACCGTTCAGTGTAACATCAATTTTACTGAACATGCTGTGAAAAAAATTATTGATAGGAGTAATATTTGTATCTCCACCCAATACACTCCCATCTTGTTTTGTAATTTCAAGTGTAGATGATGCAAGATCTAACCACTTGGTTGTTTGTCTTGGAATTAAAAATTCTATTGGTGAAGAATTGTTTAAAGATGCAATGGGAAATTGCTCAATTTCAGCAGTATTTTTCTTCTATACCACTCGATGTTGGTGATACATAATCTGGATCAAAACCACTACACAACTGCTCACAAGATCCATGTAACATCATGATTTAATCAAATATATCAAGTGGCCTTGAATTTCATTTTGGATGAAATTGTCTTTTCCGTGTCTTGACTCTCTGAGAACGAACCTCAGACTGATGTTTCGGTTCTCGTTTTTGTTTTTTTTTTCCCCAATGTAGCTTTACCCACTGATGCCATAAGATCTTTTGCATGAGTGAGCATTTACATCTTTAAGTGTTTTTTGAATTCTCACCAATAAGCGATGAGAGTGTGGGGGTAGAGAGGGAAGTGAGATGGTTGTTGATGTTGCTAGGGCAGATGGGGCGAGGAAGGCGGTGAAAAGAAAGGGGGGGGGGGGGCTGAGGCATGCGAAACGAGGGGAGATGCAGATGATTTAGGAAGTGGAGGTCGGAGAGGGAAAATGGTTGTAGCAGGGAGTAGCATTGTATGTGGAAATGATAATGTGGTTTGTGCTCCCGATAGTTCGAATCGAACAGTCGTGCGCTTTCCGAGGGGGCGAAGGTGGAGGATCTGAGGGACTGGGTAGATGGTATTGTGCCAGGGTCAGGATCGAATCCGGTAGTGGTGGTCCATGTAATATCGGGGAGAGAAGGTCAGTAAGTCTGATGGAGACGTGCAGAGGTCTAGTCAGCAAACTGCTAAGTAGGAATACAAGAGTAGTCGTATCCGGGGTCCTTCCAATCCTTGAGGGTGGAGCCGAACGGATCTCAGGGATATGGCGCTGAATGAGTAGCATTGTATGTGGGAATGATAAGGTGGTTTGTGCTCCCGATAGTTCGAATCGAACAGTCGTGCGCTTTCCGAGGGGGCGAAGGTGGAGGATCTGAGGGACTGGGTAGATGGTATTGTGCCAGGGTCAGGATCGAATCCGGTTGTGGTGGTCCATGTAATATCGGGGAGAGAAGGTCAGTAAGTCTGATGGAGACGTGCAGAGGTCTAGTCAGCAAACTGCTAAGCAGGAATGCAAGAGTAGTCGTATCCGGGGTCCTTCCAACCCTTGAGGGTGGAGCCGAACGGATCTCAAGGATATGGCGCTGAACGGGCAGTTGGAGGACTACAGTGTTGACCTGGGAATACCTTTATCGACCATCGGGTCACGTTTTGGGGCGACAAGAGCATGTACGGGTGTGGCGGGGTGCATCTTAGCAGGATGGGGAAACGGGTAATGGGGGATAACATTTTTCGGGTAGCGGAGACATTTTTGGAGAGGAGTGGAGTGGGAGGACATAGGCAAGAGTGGGCACAGGTACGGCGAACAAGAGCGAGGCGAAAAGAATAAGTTTACCAAGGTTAGCATCAGAAAACAATGAGACCAGTAGGCGGAAGGCAATGAATCTCGGTACCCTGAAAGAGGGTAAAAGCAACATCCATGGTCTCCACCAGGAAAGTAAGTGAAAATGCTATATTGATCGAGGCAGACGACTTTGGTGTCATGGACTTAAGTGACACGTGGTTAAGACATGGGGAACGGGTAGACCAAGGAAAGGATGTGTGTGTGGATAGGTGTACCGGCGAACAGAAGGCCAGGAAAAGTGGGAGGGGAAGAAATGTACATTAAAGAAGGCTTAAAACCGTCGATGATTACAGACCTCAAACATGTCAGCACCTCAGTTGTTTTTACTTTTTACAAAAATATTTTTTTTGTTCAAAAAACTTTTGTTGCACAATATACTTTTTTTTTCTTTTTTTTGTTATGCTAAAAAAAAAAGTATATTGTGCAAAAAAAAAAAATTATATTTTGCAACAAAACAAAAGTTTTTTTGAAAAAAAAAGAAAAAAAGTTTATTGTGTAAAAAAAATTTTTTTTTGCAAAACAAAGAAGAAAAAACCCCCCCCAAAAACAAACAAAAAAAACTGTGTGTGTGTGTAGGTGTGTGAAAATTTGATTTGTTCAAAACGTTCTCTCATAACTCTAAATGGCCATTGATAACCTTTGTGTGGTAGCTGGACAATATAATTGAAAGCTCATCCCATAGCACTGAACAAATATGGGACTATACTTGGGGGGTATCCAAAGCAAATCCACCCTCATCACTTCACACACCGTTACACGTTATGCTCGTCATTATGTATGTAGAAATATCTCTCGTGCCCCAAAATAATTGGCCTCTTGTTGAATGAGTGTCTTAAATGCCTCAAATGGCTGATATTTAAGCGAGCGCCATTGCTATTCGGGGTTTGCTCAGTTGTATGTAAGGAAGGCCTTTCCCGTTTCAAAAGGGAAAAATCAAAATCAGCTTCTGAAAGGCATCATTTGATTTTAGACACACTTACCTCCCTTCCCTCCGTCTTTCTGATAAGAAGACGCTTTGGAGGTATAATCGAAAATATGGCAGTCTTCCAAATCGCAGAGGTTGCTTTCCTGCAGAAGCACTGAAAAACAAACGATTGGAATTGACAAGTTTCTTTCGGTCGGCTGTAACAGCTATATTTTGAATAGATAGAACACTAAAAACATGAACAGAAAACATGAACAGAAGATCACTCATTCACTCTGCTGAGAAAGAATATAGATGGATTGTCTTTGAAGAGTTTGCCTCGTGTTTCATATATCTAACGAATGAAACTCCGAGTCCTGATTTTATGATGTACAGAAAAGTGACACTTTGTGTGAACCTACGGCTGTCATTGCCGGAAAAACCGAATTTAGGCCTACCCATTGTTTACTTCTAGTTATTCAGTCTGAACAAGCAATTTCAGCAAAAGGAAATGTGAAAATAATGTTATTTTTACATGTAGAACATTTCTGCATCATAAAATGGGCAAAAAAAATATTGAGGTTTTTTGAAAATTTATTAAGGGTAACTAACCATAGGCAAAAATAAAATTTTTTTTTTTTTAGTTGACTAAACCAATAAATGGCACACGTAAAATTTTCCATTGTTCAGGATTTTATTCTTGTGAAATATTATCTTCTGAATTATAGAAGACATTTTAACAGTTACTGTGTGGTGAGTGAACACCTCATTCACGTTATCATAATTCTTAATTGGAACACTGGCTAAAACAAGTTCTCAACTTTGAATAGAAAGAGTCTGTGGTTTCGACCTTCGGCTGTTACGTGAAATGCTTGAACGTTCCAACGAATTCCAATTTCTCTGTGCGATTTACCTGAATTAATAATGACACAGAATTAATTCTGCCCAACACAGAACATGACCTGCTCTTAAAGCTTGTAATCACACAAATCGGATACCAGTTCTTCACCATAATAAATCTGGGAAGTTTGGAAAGTGACTCTTCTTAAACTGTACATAACTTTCTTAGGGCTGCAATATGAACCAACGTTACCACTCGCTTGTTTGTAACAAAGAGTCTTAAAGGACAGCCGATCAAGACCACGAGCAGAGTGTTGAGGTACCCAATGCCCACCAAATGCTGAAACAAGTCGAATCTGAACCTAAAACCCAAATCATATGGTTCTCCTCTAAAATATTCATTCACCTTTAATATGATACATAAACTTAATGCTGACCCGGGATAAACAGAGAAAGAGGTAGAAACCCAGAATGTAACACGTGGATGCTCGTAGGAATGTAAACTTCATCTGTGACACACTAATTATTGTAACGTGGATGCTTTCTTTACCCATCGTGACTCCCTGTTCTACATATCCTTATCGAAAAACCGCTAGCGGCAAATCAAGACGAAAAGACAATTTAGAGGTCGAAAATGTAAAACTGAAATAAAATGCCCCCCCCCCCCGACCAAACCATGCCATACACACGCTTTGAAAGTATGATATCCATAAATGACAGACACTCTAGCACATGGAATCATGACACCGGTCCGCCGCCCCTGTTTAGCTTGTCTAACTTGTAAGTAGAGCCAATATACCACCAGTCATTCTGTGAAAGATACATTTTTAGCTCAAAATACACAGTATATTTAAAGTTTGCAGTATTGGATTGCATTTATTTGATTACTATTACGGTATCGCGACTCTTTCCTCAACCTAATTTGTGTTGTGTTGGATGAAAGAGGACGGATAGCACAGAGAGAACCATCCTGCGCCAGCTATCTACCTACTACCTAACTTCCTAACTTACTAAACCGGTACACGAAGGGCTAACATTGGTTGAAGGGAATTGTACCATCAACGTGTTGTACGCATTTGCACAATGCGCATATTGCTCCCACATGGGCAGCTGAAATTAAGGACCTCACCGCAGACATAACGGTGGAGAAGAAATGCACAGCTTATGGTGGTACTAAAACAGTGTCAGTGCATATACTCTTAGTTAGTCACAGAGCTACTTATTAAGTGGAGTAGAAAATATTTCCAATCTTTCATTTCACGGAAACATTAAATCTGGCAGACAGTGGTGCTGAGCAGACAAAAGCCATCATCAGACATTGATTATCGGTTGGTTATTTGACTTAATTTTCGTATCATAACAGCGTCCCAAATTATACAATATGACCTGCAGAGAATTGGTCTGTCTCTTTGGGGCAATTGGTTGTTTTCCAACATTTTTGTTTAAATATACTGATTGTGGAGTATTCCAGCCTTTTGACCGGCTAATTTGCGAAAACATGCACTATAGATGAATGTGCAACCAGAACAAAGCGAAAATGTATGTGTAAGAATAATGAGCAAAATCTAAGAACAGGTGGGTTTTGAACTCACATCGCATTGAACGCGCACTTTTCAAACAGCAATGTGAACGCCTGTACTTACTGAGCTGCCACCCGATTCGTTTTCTTGTGGTAAAATATAAATAAAGAACTTTAAATCGTAAGACCTCCATCATTCTGTTTCCAGAGGAGATAATATCGTCCATTTTCGAGTAATGAAGGGGTATAGGAAGAATATGCTAGTGCTAGTTTTTTAATAAAAGATGAACAGAAAAAGCAGCTGTGATAAGTTACGCTATAAACCAGCTTAATGATTGAGCAGACGAATTTTTTGGTAAGGGTCTGGTTAGTTGTTCAGACCGGAGTAACATTGTCATAACATTCAGAGTTACTATAAATAGTAACAATTGACTGATGTTGGAACTTATTTTGGTACAAAATATCATCACCAGGTGTCAAAATTTGAACACAAATATCCCAAAAAGGAGTGAATAGAAAGTGCAGATGTTCCGAGCCAAAATCCAGAACATCTCAATAAAGAGAAAGACCCTTTTTACCCATTAAAAATCTTGTTTGTAAAAAAGCGAATTTTCGAAAATTTGTGAAATTTTACAAAATTGGCACTAATTTTTTACCCCTGTCCATATTCTTGTCCAAGCATTCAATCTCTTCTCAGTCACGTTACGTGTGTTTCCGTGGTATAGAATCGCCCATATATCAATAACACTGACATTTCTGAAAATGCGAGGACCCTCCGATGTAGGAAGCACACCTATTAGGAAAAAGCAATTTCAAAGTGCCAAAGATTCAGCGTTTAACCACCACCTAATTGTTCACTGGGTTTGTTTGGGTCACACCCACCCAGTATTCATGCCTAAATCATTGCTATTAAACATAACAAAATGAAGTTTAGCCTATTGTTTGCAATCAAGTTGCCACTTCAGAGAAAAAACACACAAGTCTTTGGGTCCTGGGTCATATTAAAGCAGTGAAGCATAACGTGGCCACCCCAGTTAACAACACTACTGCAGTTTCCAGGGACCCTACAAGAATACCCTCATGTGCACTCTTATAAAATATACATCCATCGGCTACAGCGTAAATGCTCTCCCTTGTCTATAGCTTCTTTGTGTTTGTGTTTTTTCAAATGACACAATCATGTTTTAGAGGAATTTTGAATGTTGGTTTCTGATCCCCCGCCGGGATTCGAACCCTCGGCAACACCGCCTGGCAATCAGGAGTCCAGCGTCTAAACCACTAGACCATTGCACACCGTCAAAAAACGATGGCTGGAATCTAGCTTTTTAGATGAAGTCCTCATGATTACTTGGTTCATCTTCCTTTCGGCAGCAGCATGAAAGTGTGGAACGCGCTGGCTACAGTACGACGAAAGTGCTGTGGATGGCCTCAGACGAGGACTGGCACGGGCTTGTGTGTGTTTTTTCAAATGACACAATCATGTTTTAGAGGGATTTTGAATGTTGGTTTCTGATCCCCCGCCGGGATTCGAACCCTCGGCAACACCGCCTGGCAATCAGGAGTCCAGCGTCTAAACCACTAGACCATTGCACACCGTCAAAAAACGATGGCTGGAATCTAGCTTTTTAGATGAAGTCCTCATGATTACTTGGTTCATCTTCCTTTCGGCAGCAGCATGAAAGTGTGGAACGCGCTGGCTACAGTACGACGAAAGTGCTGTGGATGGCCTCAGACGAGGACTGGCACGGGCTTGTGTGTGTTTTTTCAAATGACACAATCATGTTTTAGAGGAATTTTGAATGTTGGTTTCTGATCCCCCGCCGGGATTCGAACCCTCGGCAACACCGCCTGGCAATCAGGAGTCCAGCGTCTAAACCACTAGACCATTGCACACCGTCAAAAAACGATGGCTGGAATCTAGCTTTTTAGATGAAGTCCTCATGATTACTTGGTTCATCTTCCTTTCGGCAGCAGCATGAAAGTGTGGAACGCGCTGGCTACAGTACGACGAAAGTGCTGTGGATGGCCTCAGACGAGGACTGGCACGGGCTTGTGTGTGTTTTTTTCAAATGACACAATCATGTTTTAGAGGAATTTTGAATGTTGGTTTCTGATCCCCCGCCGGGATTCGAACCCTCGGCAACACCGCCTGGCAATCAGGAGTCCAGCGTCTAAACCACTAGACCATTGCACACCGTCAAAAAACGATGGCTGGAATCTAGCTTTTTAGATGAAGTCCTCATGATTACTTGGTTCATCTTCCTTTCGGCAGCAGCATGAAAGTGTGGAACGCGCTGGCTACAGTACGACGAAAGTGCTGTGGATGGCCTCAGACGAGGACTGGCACGGGCTTGTGTGTGTTTTTTCAAATGACACAATCATGTTTTAGAGGAATTTTGAATGTTGGTTTCTGATCCCCCGCCGGGATTCGAACCCTCGGCAACACCGCCTGGCAATCAGGAGTCCAGCGTCTAAACCACTAGACCATTGCACACCGTCAAAAAACGATGGCTGGAATCTAGCTTTTTAGATGAAGTCCTCATGATTACTTGGTTCATCTTCCTTTCGGCAGCAGCATGAAAGTGTGGAACGCGCTGGCTACAGTACGACGAAAGTGCTGTGGATGGCCTCAGACGAGGACTGGCACGGGCTTGTGTGTGTTTTTTCAAATGACACAATCATGTTTTAGAGGAATTTTGAATGTTGGTTTCTGATCCCCCGCCGGGATTCGAACCCTCGGCAACACCGCCTGGCAATCAGGAGTCCAGCGTCTAAACCACTAGACCATTGCACACCGTCAAAAAACGATGGCTGGAATCTAGCTTTTTAGATGAAGTCCTCATGATTACTTGGTTCATCTTCCTTTCGGCAGCAGCATGAAAGTGTGGAACGCGCTGGCTACAGTACGACGAAAGTGCTGTGGATGGCCTCAGACGAGGACTGGCACGGGCTTGTGTGTGTTTTTTCAAATGACACAATCATGTTTTAGAGGAATTTTGAATGTTGGTTTCTGATCCCCCGCCGGGATTCGAACCCTCGGCAACACCGCCTGGCAATCAGGAGTCCAGCGTCTAAACCACTAGACCATTGCACACCGTCAAAAAACGATGGCTGGAATCTAGCTTTTTAGATGAAGTCCTCATGATTACTTGGTTCATCTTCCTTTCGGCAGCAGCATGAAAGTGTGGAACGCGCTGGCTACAGTACGACGAAAGTGCTGTGGATGGCCTCAGACGAGGACTGGCACGGGCTTGTGTGTGTTTTTTCAAATGACACAATCATGTTTTAGAGGAATTTTGAATGTTGGTTTCTGATCCCCCGCCGGGATTCGAACCCTCGGCAACACCGCCTGGCAATCAGGAGTCCAGCGTCTAAACCACTAGACCATTGCACACCGTCAAAAAACGATGGCTGGAATCTAGCTTTTTAGATGAAGTCCTCATGATTACTTGGTTCATCTTCCTTTCGGCAGCAGCATGAAAGTGTGGAACGCGCTGGCTACAGTACGACGAAAGTGCTGTGGATGGCCTCAGACGAGGACTGGCACGGGCTTGTGTGTGTTTTTTCAAATGACACAATCATGTTTTAGAGGAATTTTGAATGTTGGTTTCTGATCCCCCGCCGGATTCGAACCCTCGGCAACACCGCCTGGCAATCAGGAGTCCAGCGTCTAAACCACTAGACCATTGCACACCGTCAAAAAACGATGGCTGGAATCTAGCTTTTTAGATGAAGTCCTCATGATTACTTGGTTCATCTTCCTTTCGGCAGCAGCATGAAAGTGTGGAACGCGCTGGCTACAGTACGACGAAAGTGCTGTGGATGGCCTCAGACAAGGACTGGCACGGGCTTGTGTGTGTTTTTTCAAATGACACAATCATGTTTTAGAGGAATTTTGAATGTTGGTTTCTGATCCCCCGCCGGGATTCGAACCCTCGGCAACACCGCCTGGCAATCAGGAGTCCAGCGTCTAAACCACTAGACCATTGCACACCGTCAAAAAACGATGGCTGGAATCTAGCTTTTTAGATGAAGTCCTCATGATTACTTGGTTCATCTTCCTTTCGGCAGCAGCATGAAAGTGTGGAACGCGCTGGCTACAGTACGACGAAAGTGCTGTGGATGGCCTCAGACGAGGACTGGCACGGGCTTGTGTGTGTTTTTTCAAATGACACAATCATGTTTTAGAGGAATTTTGAATGTTGGTTTCTGATCCCCCGCCGGGATTCGAACCCTCGGCAACACCGCCTGGCAATCAGGAGTCCAGCGTCTAAACCACTAGACCATTGCACACCGTCAAAAAACGATGGCTGGAATCTAGCTTTTTAGATGAAGTCCTCATGATTACTTGGTTCATCTTCCTTTCGGCAGCAGCATGAAAGTGTGGAACGCGCTGGCTACAGTACGACGAAAGTGCTGTGGATGGCCTCAGACGAGGACTGGCACGGGCTTGTGTGTGTTTTTTCAAATGACACAATCATGTTTTAGAGGAATTTTGAATGTTGGTTTCTGATCCCCCGCCGGGATTCGAACCCTCGGCAACACCGCCTGGCAATCAGGAGTCCAGCGTCTAAACCACTAGACCATTGCACACCGTCAAAAAACGATGGCTGGAATCTAGCGTTTTAGATGAAGTCCTCATGATTACTTGGTTCATCTTCCTTTCGGCAGCAGCATGAAAGTGTGGAACGCGCTGGCTACAGTACGACGAAAGTGCTGTGGATGGCCTCAGACGAGGACTGGCACGGGCTTGTGTGTGTTTTTTCAAATGACACAATCATGTTTTAGAGGAATTTTGAATGTTGGTTTCTGATCCCCCGCCGGGATTCGAACCCTCGGCAACACCGCCTGGCAATCAGGAGTCCAGCGTCTAAACCACTAGACCATTGCACACCGTCAAAAAACGGTGGCTGGAATCTAGCTTTTTAGATGAAGTCCTCATGATTACTTGGTTCATCTTCCTTTCGGCAGCAGCATGAAAGTGTGGAACGCGCTGGCTACAGTACGACGAAAGTGCTGTGGATGGCCTCAGACGAGGACTGGCACGGGCTTGTGTGTGTTTTTTCAAATGACACAATCATGTTTTAGAGGAATTTTGAATGTTGGTTTCTGATCCCCCGCCGGGATTCGAACCCTCGGCAACACCGCCTGGCAATCAGGAGTCCAGCGTCTAAACCACTAGACCATTGCACACCGTCAAAAAACGATGGCTGGAATCTAGCTTTTTAGATGAAGTCCTCATGATTACTTGGTTCATCTTCCTTTCGGCAGCAGCATGAAAGTGTGGAACGCGCTGGCTACAGTACGACGAAAGTGCTGTGGATGGCCTCAGACGAGGACTGGCACGGGCTTGTGTGTGTTTTTTCAAATGACACAATCATGTTTTAGAGGAATTTTGAATGTTGGTTTCTGATCCCCCGCCGGGATTCGAACCCTCGGCAACACCGCCTGGCAATCAGGAGTCCAGCGTCTAAACCACTAGACCATTGCACACCGTCAAAAAACGATGGCTGGAATCTAGCTTTTTAGATGAAGTCCTCATGATTACTTGGTTCATCTTCCTTTCGGCAGCAGCATGAAAGTGTGGAACGCGCTGGCTACAGTACGACGAAAGTGCTGTGGATGGCCTCAGACGAGGACTGGCACGGGCTTGTGTGTGTTTTTTCAAATGACACAATCATGTTTTAGAGGAATTTTGAATGTTGGTTTCTGATCCCCCGCCGGGATTCGAACCCTCGGCAACACCGCCTGGCAATCAGGAGTCCAGCGTCTAAACCACTAGACCATTGCACACCGTCAAAAAACGATGGCTGGAATCTAGCTTTTTAGATGAAGTCCTCATGATTACTTGGTTCATCTTCCTTTCGGCAGCAGCATGAAAGTGTGGAACGCGCTGGCTACAGTACGACGAAAGTGCTGTGGATGGCCTCAGACGAGGACTGGCACGGGCTTGTGTGTGTTTTTTCAAATGACACAATCATGTTTTAGAGGAATTTTGAATGTTGGTTTCTGATCCCCCGCCGGGATTCGAACCCTCGGCAACACCGCCTGGCAATCAGGAGTCCAGCGTCTAAACCACTAGACCATTGCACACCGTCAAAAAACGATGGCTGGAATCTAGCTTTTTAGATGAAGTCCTCATGATTACTTGGTTCATCTTCCTTTCGGCAGCAGCATGAAAGTGTGGAACGCGCTGGCTACAGTACGACGAAAGTGCTGTGGATGGCCTCAGACGAGGACTGGCACGGGCTTGTGTGTGTTTTTTCAAATGACACAATCATGTTTTAGAGGAATTTTGAATGTTGGTTTCTGATCCCCCGCCGGGATTCGAACCCTCGGCAACACCGCCTGGCAATCAGGAGTCCAGCGTCTAAACCACTAGACCATTGCACACCGTCAAAAAACGATGGCTGGAATCTAGCTTTTTAGATGAAGTCCTCATGATTACTTGGTTCATCTTCCTTTCGGCAGCAGCATGAAAGTGTGGAACGCGCTGGCTACAGTACGACGAAAGTGCTGTGGATGGCCTCAGACGAGGACTGGCACGGGCTTGTGTGTGTTTTTTCAAATGACACAATCATGTTTTAGAGGAATTTTGAATGTTGGTTTCTGATCCCCCGCCGGGATTCGAACCCTCGGCAACACCGCCTGGCAATCAGGAGTCCAGCGTCTAAACCACTAGACCATTGCACACCGTCAAAAAACGATGGCTGGAATCTAGCTTTTTAGATGAAGTCCTCATGATTACTTGGTTCATCTTCCTTTCGGCAGCAGCATGAAAGTGTGGAACGCGCTGGCTACAGTACGACGAAAGTGCTGTGGATGGCCTCAGACGAGGACTGGCACGGGCTTGTGTGTGTTTTTTCAAATGACACAATCATGTTTTAGAGGAATTTTGAATGTTGGTTTCTGATCCCCCGCCGGGATTCGAACCCTCGGCAACACCGCCTGGCAATCAGGAGTCCAGCGTCTAAACCACTAGACCATTGCACACCGTCAAAAAACGATGGCTGGAATCTAGCTTTTTAGATGAAGTCCTCATGATTACTTGGTTCATCTTCCTTTCGGCAGCAGCATGAAAGTGTGGAACGCGCTGGCTACAGTACGACGAAAGTGCTGTGGATGGCCTCAGACGAGGACTGGCACGGGCTTGTGTGTGTTTTTTCAAATGACACAATCATGTTTTAGAGGAATTTTGAATGTTGGTTTCTGATCCCCCGCCGGGATTCGAACCCTCGGCAACACCGCCTGGCAATCAGGAGTCCAGCGTCTAAACCACTAGACCATTGCACACCGTCAAAAAACGATGGCTGGAATCTAGCTTTTTAGATGAAGTCCTCATGATTACTTGGTTCATCTTCCTTTCGGCAGCAGCATGAAAGTGTGGAACGCGCTGGCTACAGTACGACGAAAGTGCTGTGGATGGCCTCAGACGAGGACTGGCACGGGCTTGTGTGTGTTTTTTCAAATGACACAATCATGTTTTAGAGGAATTTTGAATGTTGGTTTCTGATCCCCCGCCGGGATTCGAACCCTCGGCAACACCGCATGGCAATCAGGAGTCCAGCGTCTAAACCACTAGACCATTGCACACCGTCAAAAAACGATGGCTGGAATCTAGCTTTTTAGATGAAGTCCTCATGATTACTTGGTTCATCTTCCTTTCGGCAGCAGCATGAAAGTGTGGAACGCGCTGGCTACAGTACGACGAAAGTGCTGTGGATGGCCTCAGACGAGGACTGGCACGGGCTTGTGTGTGTTTTTTCAAATGACACAATCATGTTTTAGAGGAATTTTGAATGTTGGTTTCTGATCCCCCGCCGGGATTCGAACCCTCGGCAACACCGCCTGGCAATCAGGAGTCCAGCGTCTAAACCACTAGACCATTGCACACCGTCAAAAAACGATGGCTGGAATCTAGCTTTTTAGATGAAGTCCTCATGATTACTTGGTTCATCTTCCTTTCGGCAGCAGCATGAAAGTGTGGAACGCGCTGGCTACAGTACGACGAAAGTGCTGTGGATGGCCTCAGACGAGGACTGGCACGGGCTTGTGTGTGTTTTTTCAAATGACACAATCATGTTTTAGAGGAATTTTGAATGTTGGTTTCTGATCCCCCGCCGGGATTCGAACCCTCGGCAACACCGCCTGGCAATCAGGAGTCCAGCGTCTAAACCACTAGACCATTGCACACCGTCAAAAAACGATGGCTGGAATCTAGCTTTTTAGATGAAGTCCTCATGATTACTTGGTTCATCTTCCTTTCGGCAGCAGCATGAAAGTGTGGAACGCGCTGGCTACAGTACGACGAAAGTGCTGTGGATGGCCTCAGACGAGGACTGGCACGGGCTTGTGTGTGTTTTTTCAAATGACACAATCATGTTTTAGAGGAATTTTGAATGTTGGTTTCTGATCCCCCGCCGGGATTCGAACCCTCGGCAACACCGCCTGGCAATCAGGAGTCCAGCGTCTAAACCACTAGACCATTGCACACCGTCAAAAAACGATGGCTGGAATCTAGCTTTTTAGATGAAGTCCTCATGATTACTTGGTTCATCTTCCTTTCGGCAGCAGCATGAAAGTGTGGAACGCGCTGGCTACAGTACGACGAAAGTGCTGTGGATGGCCTCAGACGAGGACTGGCACGGGCTTGTGTGTGTTTTTTCAAATGACACAATCATGTTTTAGAGGAATTTTGAATGTTGGTTTCTGATCCCCCGCCGGGATTCGAACCCTCGGCAACACCGCCTGGCAATCAGGAGTCCAGCGTCTAAACCACTAGACCATTGCACACCGTCAAAAAACGATGGCTGGAATCTAGCTTTTTAGATGAAGTCCTCATGATTACTTGGTTCATCTTCCTTTCGGCAGCAGCATGAAAGTGTGGAACGCGCTGGCTACAGTACGACGAAAGTGCTGTGGATGGCCTCAGACGAGGACTGGCACGGGCTTGTGTGTGTTTTTTCAAATGACACAATCATGTTTTAGAGGAATTTTGAATGTTGGTTTCTGATCCCCCGCCGGGATTCGAACCCTCGGCAACACCGCCTGGCAATCAGGAGTCCAGCGTCTAAACCACTAGACCATTGCACACCGTCAAAAAACGATGGCTGGAATCTAGCTTTTCAGATGAAGTCCTCATGATTACTTGGTTCATCTTCCTTTCGGCAGCAGCATGAAAGTGTGGAACGCGCTGGCTACAGTACGACGAAAGTGCTGTGGATGGCCTCAGACGAGGACTGGCACGGGCTTGTGTGTGTTTTTTCAAATGACACAATCATGTTTTAGAGGAATTTTGAATGTTGGTTTCTGATCCCCCGCCGGGATTCGAACCCTCGGCAACACCGCCTGGCAATCAGGAGTCCAGCGTCTAAACCACTAGACCATTGCACACCGTCAAAAAACGATGGCTGGAATCTAGCGTTTTAGATGAAGTCCTCATGATTACTTGGTTCATCTTCCTTTCGGCAGCAGCATGAAAGTGTGGAACGCGCTGGCTACAGTACGACGAAAGTGCTGTGGATGGCCTCAGACGAGGACTGGCACGGGCTTGTGTGTGTTTTTTCAAATGACACAATCATGTTTTAGAGGAATTTTGAATGTTGGTTTCTGATCCCCCGCCGGGATTCGAACCCTCGGCAACACCGCCTGGCAATCAGGAGTCCAGCGTCTAAACCACTAGACCATTGCACACCGTCAAAAAACGATGGCTGGAATCTAGCTTTTTAGATGAAGTCCTCATGATTACTTGGTTCATCTTCCTTTCGGCAGCAGCATGAAAGTGTGGAACGCGCTGGCTACAGTACGACGAAAGTGCTGTGGATGGCCTCAGACGAGGACTGGCACGGGCTTGTGTGTGTTTTTTCAAATGACACAATCATGTTTTAGAGGAATTTTGAATGTTGGTTTCTGATCCCCCGCCGGGATTCGAACCCTCGGCAACACCGCCTGGCAATCAGGAGTCCAGCGTCTAAACCACTAGACCATTGCACACCGTCAAAAAACGATGGCTGGAATCTAGCTTTTTAGATGAAGTCCTCATGATTACTTGGTTCATCTTCCTTTCGGCAGCAGCATGAAAGTGTGGAACGCGCTGGCTACAGTACGACGAAAGTGCTGTGGATGGCCTCAGACGAGGACTGGCACGGGCTTGTGTGTGTTTTTTCAAATGACACAATCATGTTTTAGAGGAATTTTGAATGTTGGTTTCTGATCCCCCGCCGGGATTCGAACCCTCGGCAACACCGCCTGGCAATCAGGAGTCCAGCGTCTAAACCACTAGACCATTGCACACCGTCAAAAAACGATGGCTGGAATCTAGCTTTTTAGATGAAGTCCTCATGATTACTTGGTTCATCTTCCTTTCGGCAGCAGCATGAAAGTGTGGAACGCGCTGGCTACAGTACGACGAAAGTGCTGTGGATGGCCTCAGACGAGGACTGGCACGGGCTTGTGTGTGTTTTTTCAAATGACACAATCATGTTTTAGAGGAATTTTGAATGTTGGTTTCTGATCCCCCGCCGGGATTCGAACCCTCGGCAACACCGCCTGGCAATCAGGAGTCCAGCGTCTAAACCACTAGACCATTGCACACCGTCAAAAAACGATGGCTGGAATCTAGCTTTTTAGATGAAGTCCTCATGATTACTTGGTTCATCTTCCTTTCGGCAGCAGCATGAAAGTGTGGAACGCGCTGGCTACAGTACGACGAAAGTGCTGTGGATGGCCTCAGACGAGGACTGGCACGGGCTTGTGTGTGTTTTTTCAAATGACACAATCATGTTTTAGAGGAATTTTGAATGTTGGTTTCTGATCCCCCGCCGGGATTCGAACCCTCGGCAACACCGCCTGGCAATCAGGAGTCCAGCGTCTAAACCACTAGACCATTGCACACCGTCAAAAAACGATGGCTGGAATCTAGCTTTTTAGATGAAGTCCTCATGATTACTTGGTTCATCTTCCTTTCGGCAGCAGCATGAAAGTGTGGAACGCGCTGGCTACAGTACGACGAAAGTGCTGTGGATGGCCTCAGACGAGGACTGGCACGGGCTTGTGTGTGTTTTTTCAAATGACACAATCATGTTTTAGAGGAATTTTGAATGTTGGTTTCTGATCCCCCGCCGGGATTCGAACCCTCGGCAACACCGCCTGGCAATCAGGAGTCCAGCGTCTAAACCACTAGACCATTGCACACCGTCAAAAAACGATGGCTGGAATCTAGCTTTTTAGATGAAGTCCTCATGATTACTTGGTTCATCTTCCTTTCGGCAGCAGCATGAAAGTGTGGAACGCGCTGGCTACAGTACGACGAAAGTGCTGTGGATGGCCTCAGACGAGGACTGGCACGGGCTTGTGTGTGTTTTTTCAAATGACACAATCATGTTTTAGAGGAATTTTGAATGTTGGTTTCTGATCCCCCGCCGGGATTCGAACCCTCGGCAACACCGCCTGGCAATCAGGAGTCCAGCGTCTAAACCACTAGACCATTGCACACCGTCAAAAAACGATGGCTGGAATCTAGCTTTTTAGATGAAGTCCTCATGATTACTTGGTTCATCTTCCTTTCGGCAGCAGCATGAAAGTGTGGAACGCGCTGGCTACAGTACGACGAAAGTGCTGTGGATGGCCTCAGACGAGGACTGGCACGGGCTTGTGTGTGTTTTTTCAAATGACACAATCATGTTTTAGAGGAATTTTGAATGTTGGTTTCTGATCCCCCGCCGGGATTCGAACCCTCGGCAACACCGCCTGGCAATCAGGAGTCCAGCGTCTAAACCACTAGACCATTGCACACCGTCAAAAAACGATGGCTGGAATCTAGCTTTTTAGATGAAGTCCTCATGATTACTTGGTTCATCTTCCTTTCGGCAGCAGCATGAAAGTGTGGAACGCGCTGGCTACAGTACGACGAAAGTGCTGTGGATGGCCTCAGACGAGGACTGGCACGGGCTTGTGTGTGTTTTTTCAAATGACACAATCATGTTTTAGAGGAATTTTGAATGTTGGTTTCTGATCCCCCGCCGGGATTCGAACCCTCGGCAACACCGCCTGGCAATCAGGAGTCCAGCGTCTAAACCACTAGACCATTGCACACCGTCAAAAAACGATGGCTGGAATCTAGCTTTTTAGATGAAGTCCTCATGATTACTTGGTTCATCTTCCTTTCGGCAGCAGCATGAAAGTGTGGAACGCGCTGGCTACAGTACGACGAAAGTGCTGTGGATGGCCTCAGACGAGGACTGGCACGGGCTTGTGTGTGTTTTTTCAAATGACACAATCATGTTTTAGAGGAATTTTGAATGTTGGTTTCTGATCCCCCGCCGGGATTCGAACCCTCGGCAACACCGCCTGGCAATCAGGAGTCCAGCGTCTAAACCACTAGACCATTGCACACCGTCAAAAAACGATGGCTGGAATCTAGCTTTTTAGATGAAGTCCTCATGATTACTTGGTTCATCTTCCTTTCGGCAGCAGCATGAAAGTGTGGAACGCGCTGGCTACAGTACGACGAAAGTGCTGTGGATGGCCTCAGACGAGGACTGGCACGGGCTTGTGTGTGTTTTTTCAAATGACACAATCATGTTTTAGAGGAATTTTGAATGTTGGTTTCTGATCCCCCGCCGGGATTCGAACCCTCGGCAACACCGCCTGGCAATCAGGAGTCCAGCGTCTAAACCACTAGACCATTGCACACCGTCAAAAAACGATGGCTGGAATCTAGCTTTTTAGATGAAGTCCTCATGATTACTTGGTTCATCTTCCTTTCGGCAGCAGCATGAAAGTGTGGAACGCGCTGGCTACAGTACGACGAAAGTGCTGTGGATGGCCTCAGACGAGGACTGGCACGGGCTTGTGTGTGTTTTTTCAAATGACACAATCATGTTTTAGAGGAATTTTGAATGTTGGTTTCTGATCCCCCGCCGGGATTCGAACCCTCGGCAACACCGCCTGGCAATCAGGAGTCCAGCGTCTAAACCACTAGACCATTGCACACCGTCAAAAAACGATGGCTGGAATCTAGCTTTTTAGATGAAGTCCTCATGATTACTTGGTTCATCTTCCTTTCGGCAGCAGCATGAAAGTGTGGAACGCGCTGGCTACAGTACGACGAAAGTGCTGTGGATGGCCTCAGACGAGGACTGGCACGGGCTTGTGTGTGTTTTTTCAAATGACACAATCATGTTTTAGAGGAATTTTGAATGTTGGTTTCTGATCCCCCGCCGGGATTCGAACCCTCGGCAACACCGCCTGGCAATCAGGAGTCCAGCGTCTAAACCACTAGACCATTGCACACCGTCAAAAAACGATGGCTGGAATCTAGCTTTTTAGATGAAGTCCTCATGATTACTTGGTTCATCTTCCTTTCGGCAGCAGCATGAAAGTGTGGAACGCGCTGGCTACAGTACGACGAAAGTGCTGTGGATGGCCTCAGACGAGGACTGGCACGGGCTTGTGTGTGTTTTTTCAAATGACACAATCATGTTTTAGAGGAATTTTGAATGTTGGTTTCTGATCCCCCGCCGGGATTCGAACCCTCGGCAACACCGCCTGGCAATCAGGAGTCCAGCGTCTAAACCACTAGACCATTGCACACCGTCAAAAAACGATGGCTGGAATCTAGCTTTTTAGATGAAGTCCTCATGATTACTTGGTTCATCTTCCTTTCGGCAGCAGCATGAAAGTGTGGAACGCGCTGGCTACAGTACGACGAAAGTGCTGTGGATGGCCTCAGACGAGGACTGGCACGGGCTTGTGTGTGTTTTTTCAAATGACACAATCATGTTTTAGAGGAATTTTGAATGTTGGTTTCTGATCCCCCGCCGGGATTCGAACCCTCGGCAACACCGCCTGGCAATCAGGAGTCCAGCGTCTAAACCACTAGACCATTGCACACCGTCAAAAAACGATGGCTGGAATCTAGCTTTTTAGATGAAGTCCTCATGATTACTTGGTTCATCTTCCTTTCGGCAGCAGCATGAAAGTGTGGAACGCGCTGGCTACAGTACGACGAAAGTGCTGTGGATGGCCTCAGACGAGGACTGGCACGGGCTTGTGTGTGTTTTTTCAAATGACACAATCATGTTTTAGAGGAATTTTGAATGTTGGTTTCTGATCCCCCGCCGGGATTCGAACCCTCGGCAACACCGCCTGGCAATCAGGAGTCCAGCGTCTAAACCACTAGACCATTGCACACCGTCAAAAAACGATGGCTGGAATCTAGCTTTTTAGATGAAGTCCTCATGATTACTTGGTTCATCTTCCTTTCGGCAGCAGCATGAAAGTGTGGAACGCGCTGGCTACAGTACGACGAAAGTGCTGTGGATGGCCTCAGACGAGGACTGGCACGGGCTTGTGTGTGTTTTTTCAAATGACACAATCATGTTTTAGAGGAATTTTGAATGTTGGTTTCTGATCCCCCGCCGGGATTCGAACCCTCGGCAACACCGCCTGGCAATCAGGAGTCCAGCGTCTAAACCACTAGACCATTGCACACCGTCAAAAAACGATGGCTGGAATCTAGCTTTTTAGATGAAGTCCTCATGATTACTTGGTTCATCTTCCTTTCGGCAGCAGCATGAAAGTGTGGAACGCGCTGGCTACAGTACGACGAAAGTGCTGTGGATGGCCTCAGACGAGGACTGGCACGGGCTTGTGTGTGTTTTTTCAAATGACACAATCATGTTTTAGAGGAATTTTGAATGTTGGTTTCTGATCCCCCGCCGGGATTCGAACCCTCGGCAACACCGCCTGGCAATCAGGAGTCCAGCGTCGAAACCACTAGACCATTGCACACCGTCAAAAAACGATGGCTGGAATCTAGCTTTTTAGATGAAGTCCTCATGATTACTTGGTTCATCTTCCTTTCGGCAGCAGCATGAAAGTGTGGAACGCGCTGGCTACAGTACGACGAAAGTGCTGTGGATGGCCTCAGACGAGGACTGGCACGGGCTTGTGTGTGTTTTTTCAAATGACACAATCATGTTTTAGAGGAATTTTGAATGTTGGTTTCTGATCCCCCGCCGGGATTCGAACCCTCGGCAACACCGCCTGGCAATCAGGAGTCCAGCGTCTAAACCACTAGACCATTGCACACCGTCAAAAAACGATGGCTGGAATCTAGCTTTTTAGATGAAGTCCTCATGATTACTGAAAAAGCAGCTGTGATAAGTTACGCTATAAACCAGCTTAATGATTGAGCAGACGAATTTTTTGGTAAGGGTCTGGTTAGTTGTTCAGACCGGAGTAACATTGTCATAACATTCAGAGTTACTATAAATAGTAACAATTGACTGATGTTGGAACTTATTTTGGTACAAAATATCATCACCAGGTGTCAAAATTTGAACACAAATATCCCAAAAAGGAGTGAATAGAAAGTGCAGATGTTCCGAGCCAAAATCCAGAACATCTCAATAAAGAGAAAGACCCTTTTTACCCATTAAAAATCTTGTTTGTAAAAAAGCGAATTTTCGAAAATTTGTGAAATTTTACAAAATTGGCACTAATTTTTTACCCCTGTCCATATTCTTGTCCAAGCATTCAATCTCTTCTCAGTCACGTTACGTGTGTTTCCGTGGTATAGAATCGTTCATATATCAATAACACTGACATTTCTGAAAATGCGAGGACCCTCCGATGCAGGAAGCACACCTATTAGGAAAAAGCAATTTCAAAGTGCCAAAGATTCAGCGTTTAACCACCACCTAATTGTTTACTGGGTTTGTTTGGGTCACACCCACCCAGTATTCATGCCTAAATCATTGCTATTAAACATAACAAAATGAAGTTTAGCCTATTGTTTGCAATCAAGTTGCCACTTCAGAGAAAAAACACAAGTCTTTGGGTCCTGGGTCATATTAAAGCAGTGAAGCATAACGTGGCCACCCCAGTTAACAACACTACTGCAGTTTCCAGGGACCCTACAAGAATACCCTCATGTGCACTCTTATAAAATATACATCCATCGGCTACAGCGTAAATGCTCTCCCTTGTCTATAGCTTCTTTGTGTTTGTGTGTGTGTGGGGGGGGGGGGGGGGGGGGGGTGCGGGGGGGGGGGGGCAGGTGACGAAAGGGTTGGAGCCCTCCACTGAAAGGCATTAATCATGATATTCTGAGATTTTGGTTATAAGCACATATATCGAAATTCTGCACCCCTGATACATCTAAAAGAAATTGAAAATTTGATTTGTTCAAAACATACTCTCATAACTCTAAATGGCCATTGATAACCTTTGTGTGGTAGCTGGACAATATAAATGAAAGCTCATCCCATAGCACTGAACAAATATGGGACTATACTTGGGGGGTATCCAAAGCAAATCCACCCTCATCACTTCACACACCGTTACACGTCATGCTCGTCATTATGGATGTAGAATTGTCTCTCGGGCCCCAAAGTAATTGGCCTCACGTTAAATGAGTGTCTTAGATGCCTCAAATGACTGATATTTAAGCGAGCGGCATTGATATTCGGGGTTTGCTCAGTCGTATATATAAGGAAGGCCTTTCCCGTTTCAAAAGGGAACAATCAAAATCAGCTTCTGAAAGGCATCATTTGATTTTAGACACACTCACCTCCCACCGTCTTTCTGGTAAGAAGACGCCGTGGAGGTATAATCGAAAATATGTCAGTCTTCCAAATCGCAGAGGTTGCTTTCCTGTAGAAGCACTGAAAAACAAACGATTGGAATTGACAAGTTTCTTTCGTTCGGCTGTAACAGCTATATTTTGAATAGATAGAACACTAAAAACATGAACAGAAGATCACTCATTCAGTCTGTTTAGAAAGAATATGGATGGATTCTCTTTGAAGAGTTTGCCTCGTGTTTCATATATCTAACGAATGAAACTCCGAGTCCTGATTTTATAATGTACAGAAAAGTGACACTTTGCGTGAACCTACGGCTGTCATTGCCGGAAAAAACGAATTTAGGCCGACCCATTGTTTCTTCTAGTTGATTTATTCAGTCAGAACAAGGAATTTCAGCAAAAAGAAACGTGAAAATGATTGTTATTTTTATATGTAGAACATTTCTGCATCATAAAATGGGCAAAAAGAAAATACTGAGGTTTTTTGATAAATTGCTTAAGGGTAACCATAGGCAAAAATTAAAAAAAAATTTTTTTTTTAGTTGACTAAACCAATAAATGGCACACGTAAAATTTTCCATTGTTCAGGATTTTATTCTTGTGAAGTATTATCTTCTGAATTATAGAAGACATTTTAACAGTTACTGTGTGGTGAGTGAACACCTCTTTCACGTTATCATAATTCTTAATTGGAACACTGGCTTATACATGTTCTCAACTTAGAATAGAAAGAGTCTATGGTTTCGACCTTCAGCCGTTACGTGAAATGCTTGAACGTTCCAACGAATTCCAATTTCTCTGTGCGACTTACCTGAATTAATACTGACACAGAATTAATACAGCCCAACACAGAACATGACCTGCTCTTAACGCTTGTAATAACACAAATCGGCTACCAGTTCTTCATCATAATAAATCTGGGAAGTTTGGAAAGTGACTCTTCTTAAACTGTACATGACTTTCTTAGGGCTACAATATGAACCAACGTTACCATTCGCCTGTTTGAAACAAAGAGTCTAAAAGGACAGCCGATCAAAACCACGATCAGAGTGTTGAGGTACCGAATGCCCAGCAAATGCTGAAACAAGTCGAATCTGAACCTAAAACCCAAATCATATGGTTCCCCTCTAAAATATTCATTCACCTTTAATATGATACATAAACTTAATGCTGACCCGGGATAAACAGAGGAAGAGGTAGGAACCCAGAATGCCCCACGTGGATGCTCGTAGGAATGTAAACTTTATCTGTGACACACTAATTATTGTAACGTGAATGCTTTCCTTACCCATCGTGACTCCCTGTTCTACATATCCTTATCGAAAAATATTCCAGATAAAACCGCGAGCGGCAAATCAAGACGAAAAGACAATTTAGAGGTCGAAAATATAAAACTGAAATAAAATCCCCCCCTCCGCCCCCCCCCCCCCCCCCCCCGGACTATGCCATACACACACTTTGAAAGTAAGCTATCCATAAATGACAGACACTCTAGCACATGGAATCATGACACCTGTCCGCCGCCCCTGTTTAGCTCCAAAAGTTGTCTAACTTGTAAGTAGAGCCAATATACCACCAGTCATTCTGTGAAAGAAACATTTTTAGCTCAAAATACACAGAATATTTAAAGTTTGTAGTATTGGATTGCATTTATTTGTTTACTATTGCGGTATCGCGACTCTTTCCTCAACCCAATTTGTGTTGTGTTGGATGAAAGAAGACGGATAGCACAGAGAGAATCATCATGCGCCAGCTATCTACCTACTACATAATTTCCTAACTCACTAAAGTGGTACACGAATGGCTAGCGTTGGTTGAAGGTAAGTGTACCATCAACGTGTTGTACGCATTTGCACAATGCGCAAAATGCTCCCACATCGGCAGCTGAAATTAAGGGCCTCACCACTGACATAACGGTGGAGAAGAAATGCATAGCTTATGGTGGTAATAAAACAGTGTCAGTGCATATACTCATAGTTAGTGACAGGGCTATTTATTAAGTGGAGTAGAAAATATTTGCAATCTTTCATCTCAAGGAAACATTAAATCTGGCAGACAGTGGTGCTGAGCAAACAAAAGCCATCATGAAACATTGATTATCGTTTCGTTATTTGACTTAATTTTTGTAACATAAAAGCGTCCCTAATTATACAATATGACTTGCAGAGAAAAGTCTGTCTTTTTGGGGCAATTGGTTGTTTTCCAACATTTTTGTTTAAATATACTGATTGTGGAGTATTCCAGCCTTTTGACCGGCTAATTTACGAAAACATGCACTATAGATGAATGTGCAACCAGAACAAAGCGAAAATGTATGTCTAAGAATAATGAGCGAAATCTAAGAACAGGTGGGTTTTGATCTCACATCGCACTGAACGCACACTTTTCAAACAGCAATGTGAACGCCTGTACTTATTGAGCTACCGCCCGGTTCGTTTTCTTGCGGTAAAATATAAATAAAGAACTTTAAATCGTAAGACCTCCATCATTCTGTTTCCAGAGGAGATAATATCGTCCATTTTCGAGTAATGAATGGGGTATAGGAAGAATATGCTAGTGCTAGTTTTTAATAAAAATGAACAGAAAAAGCAGCTGTGATAAGTTAATGCAAAAAACCAGCTTATTGACTGAGCAGACGATTTTTTTGGTAGGGATCTGTTTAGTTGTTCAGACCGGAGTAACATTGTCATAACATTCAGAGTTACTATAAATAGTAACAACTGACTGATGTTGGCACTTATTTAGGTACAAAATATCATCACCAGGTGTCAAAATTTGAACACAAATATCCCAAAAAGGAGTGAATAGAAAGTGCAGATGTTCCGAGCCAAAATCCAGAACATCTCAATAAAGAGAAAGACCATTTTTACCCATTAAAAATCTTGTTTGTAAAAAAGCGCATTTTCGAAAATTTGTGAAATTTTACAAAATTGGCACTAATTTTTTTCCTCTGTCCATATTCTTGTCCAAGCATTCAATCTATTCTCAGTCAAGTTACGTATGTTTCCGTGGTATAGAATCGCCCAATATCAATAACACGGACATTTCTGAAAATGCGAGGACCCTCCGATGTAGGAAGCACACCTATTAGGAAAAAGCAATTTCAAAGTGCCAAAGATTTCAGAATTTAACAACCACCTAATTGTTTTCTGGGTTTTTTTTTTGGGGGGGGGGGGGTCACACCCACCCAGTATTCATGCCTAAATCATTGCTATTAAACATAACAAAATGAAGTTTAGCCTATTGTTTGCAATCAAGTTGCCACTTCAGAGAAAAAACACACAAGTCTTTGGGTCCTGGGTCATATTAAAGCAGTGAAGCATAACGTGGCCACCCCAGTTAACAACACTACTGCAGTTTCCAGGGACCCTACAAGAATACCCTCATGTGCACTCTTATAAAATATACATCCATCGGCTACAGCGTAAATGCTCTCCCTTGTCTATAGCTTCTTTGTGTTTGTGTGTGTGTGTGTGGGGGGGGGGGGGGCAGGGGGGGGCAGGGGGGCAGGGGGCGAAAGGGTTGGAGGAATCAAACATAGTTCAGCCGAGCCCTCCACTGAAAGGCATTAATCATGATATTCTGAGATTTTGGTTATAAGCACATATATCGAAATTCTGCACCCCTGATACATCTAAAAGAAATTGAAAATTTGATTTGTTCAAAACGTACTCTCATAACTCTAAAAGGCCATTGATAACCTTTGTGTGGTAGCTGGACAATATAAATGAAAGCTCATCCTATAGCACTGAACAAATATGGGACTATACTTGGGGGGTATCCAAATCAAATCCACCCTCATCACTTCACACACCGTTACACGTCATGCTCGTCATTATGTATGTAGAAATATCTCTCGGGCCCCAAAATAATTGGCCTCACGTTAAATGAGTGTCTTAGATGCCTCAAATGACTGATATTTAAGCGAGCGGCATTGATATTCGGGGTTTGCTCAGTCGTATATATAAGGAAGGCCTTTCCCGTTTCAAAAGGGAACAATCAAAATCAGCTTCTGAAAGGCATCATTTGATTTTAGACACACTCACCTCCCACCGTCTTTCTGGTAAGAAGACGCCGTGGAGGTATAATCGAAAATATGTCAGTCTTCCAAATCGCAGAGGTTGCTTTCCTGTAGAAGCACTGAAAAGCAAACGATTGGAATTGACAAGTTTCTTTCGTTCGGCTGTAACAGCTATATTTTGAATAGATAGAACACTAAAAACATGAACAGAAGATCACTCATTCAGTCTGTTTAGAAAGAATATGGATGGATTCTCTTTGAAGAGTTTGCCTCGTGTTTCATATATCTAACGAATGAAACTCCGAGTCCTGATTTTATAATGTACAGAAAAGTGACACTTTGCGTGAACCTACGGCTGTCATTGCCGGAAAAAACGAATTTAGGCCGACCCATTGTTTCTTCTAGTTGATTTATTCAGTCAGAACAAGGAATTTCAGCAAAAAGAAACGTGAAAATGATTGTTATTTTTATATGTAGAACATTTCTGCATCATAAAATGGGCAAAAAGAAAATACTGAGGTTTTTTGATAAATTGCTTAAGGGTAACCATAGGCAAAAATTAAAAAAAAATTTTTTTTTTAGTTGACTAAACCAATAAATGGCACACGTAAAATTTTCCATTGTTCAGGATTTTATTCTGTGAAATATTATCTTCTGAATTATAGAAGACATTTTAACAGTTACTGTGTGGTGAGTGAACACCTCTTTCACGTTATCATAATTCTTAATTGGAACACTGGCTTATACATGTTCTCAACTTAGAATAGAAAGAGTCTATGGTTTCGACCTTCGGCCGTTACGTGAAATGCTTGAACGTTCCAACGAATTCCAATTTCTCTGTGCGACTTACCTGAATTAATACTGACACAGAATTAATACAGCCCAACACAGAACATGACCTGCTCTTAACGCTTGTAATAACACAAATCGGCTACCAGTTCTTCATCATAATAAATCTGGGAAGTTTGGAAAGTGACTCTTCTTAAACTGTACATGACTTTCTTAGGGCTACAATATGAACCAACGTTACCATTCGCCTGTTTGAAACAAAGAGTCTAAAAGGACAGCCGATCAAAACCACGATCAGAGTGTTGAGGTACCGAATGCCCAGCAAATGCTGAAACAAGTCGAATCTGAACCTAAAACCCAAATCATATGGTTCCCCTCTAAAATATTCATTCACCTTTAATATGATACATAAACTCAATGCTGACCCGGGATAAACAGAGGAAGAGGTAGGAACCCAGAATGCCCCACGTGGATGCTCGTAGGAATGTAAACTTTATCTGTGACACACTAATTATTGTAACGTGAATGCTTTCCTTACCCATCGTGACTCCCTGTTCTACATATCCTTATCGAAAAATATTCCAGATAAAACCGCGAGCGGCAAATCAAGACGAAAAGACAATTTAGAGGTCGAAAATATAAAACTGAAATAAAATCCCCCCCTCCGCCCCCCCCCCCCTCTCCCCGGACTATGCCATACACACGCTTTGAAAGTAAGCTATCCATAAATGACAGACACTCTAGCACATGGAATCATGACACCGGTCCGCCGCCCCTGTTTAGCTCCAAAAGTTGTCTAACTTGTAAGTAGAGCCAATATACCACCAGTCATTCTGTGAAAGAAACATTTTTAGCTCAAAATACACAGTATATTTAAAGTTTGTAGTATTGGATTGCATTTATTTGTTTACTATTGCGGTATCGCGACTCTTTCCTCAACCCAATTTGTGTTGTGTTGGATGAAAGAAGACGGATAGCACAGAGAGAATCATCATGCGCCAGCTATCTACCTACTACATAATTTCCTAACTCACTAAAGTGGTACACGAATGGCTAGCGTTGGTTGAAGGTAAGTGTACCATCAACGTGTTGTACGCATTTGCACTATGCGCAAAATGCTCCCACATCGGCAGCTGAAATTAAGGGCCTCACCACTGACATAACGGTGGAGAAGAAATGCATAGCTTATGGTGGTAATAAAACAGTGTCAGTGCATATACTCATAGTTAGTGACAGGGCTATTTATTAAGTGGAGTAGAAAATATTTGCAATCTTTCATCTCAAGGAAACATTAAATCTGGCAGACAGTGGTGCTGAGCAAACAAAAGCCATCATGAAACATTGATTATCGTTTCGTTATTTGACTTAATTTTTGTAACATAACAGCGTCCCTAATTATACAATATGACTTGCAGAGAAAAGTCTGTCTTTTGGGGGCAATTGGTTGTTTTCCAACATTTTTGTTTAAATATACTGATTGTGGAGTATTCCAGCCTTTTGACCGGCTAATTTACGAAAACATGCACTATAGATGAATGTGCAACCAGAGCAAAGCGAAAATGTATGTGTAAGAATAATGAGCGAAATCTAAGAACAGGTGGGTTTTGAACTCACATCGCACTGAACGCGCACTTTTCAAACAGCAATGTGAACGCCTGTACTTATTGAGCTACCGCCCGGTTCGTTTACTTGCGGTAAAATATAAATAAAGAACTTTAAATCGTAAGACCTCCATCATTCTGTTTCCAGAGGAGATAATATCGTCCATTTTCGAGTAATGAATGGGGTATAGGAAGAATATGCTGGTGCTAGTTTTTAATAAAAAATGAACAGAAAAAGCAGCTGTGATAAGTTAATACTATAAAACAGCTTATTGACTGAGCAGACGATTTTTTTGGTAGGGATCTGTTTAGTTGTTCAGACCGGAGTAACATTGTCATAACATTCAGAGTTACTATAAATAGTAACAACTGACTGATGTTGGCACTTATTTAGGTACAAAATATCATCACCAGGTGTCAAAATTTGAACACAAATATCCCAAAAAGGAGTGAATAGAAAGTGCAGATGTTCCGAACCAAAATCCAGAACATCTCAATAAAGAGAAAGACCCTTTTTACCCATTAAAAATCTTGTTTGTAAAAAAGCGCATTTTCGAAAATTTGTGAAATTTTACAAAATTGGCACTAATTTTTTACCTCTGTCCATATTCTTGTCCAAGCATTCAATCTATTCTCAGTCAAGTTACGTATGTTTCCGTGGTATAGAATCGCCCATATATCAATAACACGGACATTTCTGAAAATGCGAGGACCCTCCGATGTAGGAAGCACACCTATTAGGAAAAAGCAATTTCAAAGTGCCAAAGATTTCAGAATTTAACAACCACCTAATTGTTTTCTGGGGTTTTTTTTTTTGGGGGGGGGGGGGGGGGTCACACCCACCCAGTATTCATGCCTAAATCATTGCTATTAAACATAACAAAATGAAGTTTAGCCTATTGTTTGCAATCAAGTTGCCACTTCAGAGAAAAAACACACAAGTCTTTGAGTCCTGGGTCATATTAAAGCAGTGAAGCATAACGTGGCCACCCCAGTTAACAACACTACTGCAGTTTCCAGGGACCCTACAAGAATACCCTCATGTGCACTCTTATAAAATATACATCCATCGGCTACAGCGTAAATGCTCTCCCTTGTCTATAGCTTCTTTGTGTTTGTGTGTGTGTGGGGGGGGGGGGGGCAGGGGGGGGGGGGGGCAGGGGGCGAAAGGGTTGGAGGAATCAAACATAGTTCAGCCGAGCCCTCCACTGAAAGGCATTAATCATGATATTCTGAGATTTTGGTTATAAGCACATATATCGAAATTCTGCACCCCTGATACATCTAAAAGAAATTGAAAATTTGATTTGTTCAAAACGTACTTTCATAACTCTAAATGGCCATTGATAACCTTTGTGTGGTAGCTGGACAATATAAATGAAAGCTCATCCCATAGCACTGAACAAATATGGGACTATACTTGGGGGGTATCCAAATCAAATCCACCCTCATCACTTCACACACCGTTACACGTCATGCTCGTCATTATGTATGTAGAAATATCTCTCGGGCCCCAAAATAATTGGCCTCACGTTAAATGAGTGTATTAGATGCCTCAAATGACTGATATTTAAGCGAGCGCCATTGCTATTCGGTGTTTGCTCAGTCGTATATAAGGAAGGCCTTTCCCGTTTCAAAAGGGAACAATCAAAATCATCTTCTGAAAGGCATCATTTGATTTTAGACACACTTACCTCCCACAGTCTTTCTGGTAAGAAGACGCCGTGGAGGTTCAATCGAAAATATGGCAGTCTTCCAAATCGCAGAGGTTGCTTTACTGTAGAAGCACTGAAAAACAAACGATTGGAATTGACAAGTTTCTTTCGGTCGGCTGTAACAGCTATATTTTGAATAGATAGAACACTAAAAACATGAACAGAAGATCCCTCATTCAGTCTGTTTAGAAAGAATATGGATGGATTCTCTTTGAAGAGTTTGCCTCGTGTTTCATATATCTAACGAATGAAACTCCGAGTCCTGATTTTATAATGTACAGAAAAGTGACACTTTGCGTGAACCTACGGCTGTCATTGCCGGAAAAACCGAATTTAGGCCTACCCATTGTTTACTTCTAGTTGATTTATTCAGTCAGAACAAGCAATTTCAGCAAAAGGAAATGTGAAAATAATGTTATTTTTATATGTAGAACATTTCTGCTTCATAAAATGGGCAAAAAAAAATATTGAGGTTTTTTGATAAATTGCTTAAGGGTAAACATAGGCAAAAATTAAAAAAAAATTTTTTTTAGTTGACTAAACCAATAAATGGCACACGTAAAATTTTCCATTGTTCATGATTTTATTCTTGTGAAATATTATCTTCTGAATTATAGAAGACATTTTAACAGTTACTGTGTGGTGAGTGAACACCTCATTCACGTGTTATCATAATTCTTGATTGGAACAAGGGCTTATACAAGTTCTCAACTTAGAATAGAAAGAGTCTATGGTTTCGACCTTCGGCCGTTACGTGAAATGCTTGAACGTTCCAACGAATTCCAATTTCTCTGTGCGACTTACCTGAATTAGTACTGACACAGAATTAATACAGCCCAACAGAGAACATGACCTGCTCTTATCGCTTGTAATCACACAAATCGGCTACCAGTTCTTCACCATAATAAATCTGGGAAGTTTGGAAAGTGACTCTTCTTAAACTGTACATAACATTCTTAGGGCTACAATATGAACCAACGTTACCACTCGCTTGTTTGAAACAAAGAGTCTTAAAGGACAACCGATCAAGACCACGAGTAGAGTGTTGAGGTACCCAATGCCCACCAAATGCTGAAACAATTCGAATCTGAACCTAAAACCCAAATCATATGGTTCCCCTCTAAAATATGCATTCACCTTTAATATGATACATAAACTTAATGCTGACCCGGGATAAACAGAGGAAGAGGTAGGAACCCAGAATGCCCCACGTGGATGCTCGTAGGAATGTAAACTTATCTGTGACACACTAATTATTCTAACGTGAATGCTTTCCTTACCCATCGTGACTCCCTGTTCTACATATCCTTATCGAAAAATATTCCAGATAAAACCTCGAGCGGCAAATCAAGACAAAAAGACAATTTAGAGGTCGAAAATATAAAACTGAAATAAAATTTCCCCCCTCCCCCCCCCCCCCCCCGGACCAAACTATGCCATACACACGTTTTGAAAGTAAGCTATCCATAAATGACAGACACTCTAGCACATGGAATCATGACACCGGCCCTCGCCCCTGTTTAGCTCGAAAAGTTGTCTAAATTGTAAGTAGAGCCATTATACCACCATTCATTCTGTGAAAGAAACATTTTTAGCTCAAAATACACAGAATATTTAAAGTTTGTAGTATAGGATTGCATTTATTTGTTTACTATTGCGGTATCGCGACTCTTTCCTCAACCTAATTTGTATTGTGTTGGATGAAAGAAGACGGATAGCACAGAGAGAACCATCCTGCGCCAGCTATCTACCAACTACATAATTTCCTAACTTACTAAACTGGTACACGAAGGGCTAGCATTGGTTGAAGGTAAGTGTACCAACAACGTGTTGTACGCATTTGCACAATGCGCAAATTGCTCCCACATCGGCAGCTGAAATTAAGGGCCTCACCACTGACATAACGGTGGAGAAAAATGCATAGCTTATGGTGGTAATAAAACAGTGTCAGTGCATATACTCATTGTTAGTGACAGGGCTATTCATTTAGTGGAATAGAAAATATTTGCAATCTTTCGTCTCAAGGAAACATTAAATCTGGCAGACAGTGGTGCTGAGCAGACAAAAGCCATCATCAGACATTGGTTATCGTTTCGTTATTTGACTTAATTTTTATAACATAACAGCGTCCCTAATTATACAATATGACTTGCAGAGAAAAGGTCTGTCTTTTGGGGGCAATTGGTTGTTTTCCAACATTTTTGTTTAAATATACTGATTGTGGAGTATTCCAGCCTTTTGACCGGCTAATTTGCGAAAACAAGCACTATAGATGAATGTGCAACCAGAACAAAGCGAAAATGTATGTGTAAGAATAACGAGTAAAATCTAAGAACAGGTGGGTTTTGAACTCACATCGCATTGAACGCGCACTTTTCAAACAGCAATGTGAACGCCTGTACTTACTGAGCTACCGCCCGATTCGTTTTCTTGTGGTAAAATATAAATAAAGAACTTTAAATCGTAAGACCTCCATCATTCTGTTTCCAGAGGAGATAATATCGTCCATTTTCATGTAATGAAGGGTATAGGAAGAATATGCTAGTGCGAGTTTTTTAATACAAAATGAACAGAAAAAAGCAGCTCTGATAAGGTACGCTATAAACCAGCTTAATGATTGAGCAGACGATTTTTTGGTAGGGGTCTGTTTAGTTGTTCAGACCGGAGTAACATTGTCATAACATTCAGAGTTACTATAAATTGTAACAATTGACTGAACCCAGAACATCTCAATAAAGAGAAAGACCCTTTTTACCCATTAAAAATCTTGTTTGTAAAAAAGCGCATTTTCGGAAATTTGTGATATTTTACCGAATTGGCACTCATTTTTTACCCCTGTCCATATTCTTGTCCAAGCATACAATCTCTTCTCAGTCACGTTACATATGTTTCCGTGGTATAGACTCGCCTATATATCAATAACACTGACATTTCTGAAATTGCGAGGACCCTCCGATGTTGCAAGCACACCTATTAGGAAAAAGCAATTTGAAAGTGCGAAAGATTCAGCATTTAACCACCACCTAATTGTTTACTGGGTTTTTTTGGGGTCACACCCACCCAGTATTCATGCCTAAATCATTGCTATTAAACATAACACAATGAAGTTTAGCCTATTGTTTGCAATCAAGTTGCCACTTCAGAGAAGAAACACACAAGTCTTTGGGTCCTGGGTCATATTAAAGCAGTGAAGCATAACGTGGCCACCCCAGTTAACAACACTACTGTAGTTTCCAGGGAAGATGCCTCAAATGACTGATATTTAAGCGAGCGCCATTGCTATTCGGGGTTTACTCAATCGTATATAAGGAAGGCCTTTCCCGTTTCAAAAGGGAACAATCAAAATCAGCTTCTGAAAGGGAACATTTGATTTCAGACACACTTACCTCCCACCGTCTTTCTGGTAAGAAGACGCCGTGGAGGTATAATCGAAAATATGGCAGTCTTCCAAATCGCAGAGGTTGCTTTCCTGTAGAAGCTCTGAAAAACAAACGATTGGAATTGACAAGTTTCTTTCGGTCGGCTGTAACAGCTATATTTTGAATAGATAGAACACTAAAAACATGAACAGAAGATCACTCATTCAGTCTGTTTAGAAACAATATGGATGGATTCTCTTTGAAGAGTTTGCCTCGTGTTTCATATATCTAACGAATGAAACTCCGAGTCCTGATTTTATAATGTACAGAAAAGTGACACTTTGCGTGAACCTACGGCTGTCATTGCCGGAAAAACCGAATTTAGGCTGACCCATTGTTTACTTCTAGTTGATTTATTCAGTCAGAACAAGTAATTTCAGCAAAAGGAAATGTGAAAATAATGTTATTTTTATATGTAGAACATTTCTGCATCATAAAATGGGCCAAAAAAAATATTGAGGCTTTTTGATAAATTGCTTAAGGATAACCATAGGCAAAAATTTAAAAAAAAATTTCTTTTAGTTGACTCAACCAATAAATGGCACACGTAAAATTTTCCATTGTTCATGACTTTATTCTTGTGAAATATTGTCTTCTGAATTATAGAAGACATTTTAACAGTTACTGTGTGGTGAGTGAACACCTCATTCACGTTATCATAATTCTTAATTGGAACACTGGCTTATACAAGTTCTCAACTTAGAATAGAAAGAGTCTATTGTTTCGACCTTCGGCTGTTACGTGAAATGCTTGAACGTTCCAACAAATTCCAATTTCTCTGTGCGATTTACCTGAATTAATACTGACACAGAATTAATTCTGCCTAACACAGAACGTGACCGCCTCTTTAAACTTGTAATCACATAAATCGGCTACCAGTTCTTCACCATAATAAATCTGGGATGTTTGGAAAGTGACTCTTCTGAAACTGTACATATCTTTCTTAGGGCTACAATATGAACCAACGTTACCACTCGCTTGTTTGTAACAAAGAGTCTTAAAGGACAGCCGATCAAGACCACGAGCAGAGTGTTGAGGTACCCAATGCTCACCAAATGCTGAAACAAGTCGAATCTGAACCTAAAACCCAAATCATATGGTTCTCCTCTAAAATATTCATTCACCTTTAATCTGTTACATAAACTTAATGCTGACCCGGGATAAACAGAGAAAGAGGTAGAACACCAGAATGTCCCACGTGGATGCTCGCAGGAACACACTAACTATTGTAACGTGAATGCTTTCCTTACCAAGCGTTACTCCCTGTTCTACATATCCTTATCGAAAAACCGCTAGCGGCAAATCAAGACGAAAAGACAATTTAGAGGTCGAAAATGTAAAACTGAAATAAAATGCCCCCCCCCCCCCCTCCCCCGACCAAACCATGCCATACACACGCTTTGAAAGTATGATATCCATAAATGACAGACACTCTAGCACATGGAATCATGACACCGGTCCGCCGCCGCTGTTTAGCTCCAGAAGTTGTCTAACTTGTAAGTAGAGCCAATATACCACCAGTCATTCTGTGAAAGATACATTTTTAGCTCAAAATACACAGTATATTTAAAGTTTGTAGTATTGGATTGCATTTATTTGATTACTATTACTGTATCGAGACTCTTTTCTCAACCTAATTTGTGTTCTGTTGGATGAAAGAGGACGGATAGCACAGATAGAACCATCCTGCGCCAGCTATCTACCTACTACCTAACTTCCTAACTTACTAAACCGGTACACGAAGGGCTAGCATTGGTTGAAGGCAAGTGTACAATCAACGTGTTGTACGCATTTGCACAATGCACAGATTGCTCCCACATGGGCAGCTGAAATTAAGGACCTCACCGCAGACATAACGGTGGAGAAGAAATGCATTGCTTATGGTGGTACTAAAACAGTGTCAGTGCATATACTCTTAGTTAGTCACAGAACTATTTATTAAGTGGAGTAGAAAATATTTGCAATCTTTCATTTCAAGGAAACATTAAATCTGGCAGACAGTGGTGCTGTGCAGACAAAAGCCATCATCAGGCATTGATTATCGGTTCGTTATTTGACTTAATTTTTGTATCATAACAGCGTCCCTAATTATACAATATGACCTGCAGAGAATTGGTCTGTCTCTTTGGGGCAATTGGTTGTTTCCCAACATTTTTGTTTAAATATACTGATTATGGAGTATTCCAGCCTTTTGACCGGCTAATTTGCGAAAACATGCACTATGGATGAATGTGCAACCAGCACAAAGCGAAAAATGTGTGTGTAAGAATAATGAGCAAAATCTAAGAACATGTGGGAGTAGTATAGCACGTATGAATCGTGCCTGATTACCCGGAGCTTTGGGGAGCAGCTAGTGTTAAATTCCCATAGGAACCGGAGCCGTTTGGGGGAGCATCTTTGGGGGAGTAAAAGTACGGTTCCTTGCAGCTAGATCCGCCAAATGGTGTAGGTACTGTATATATAGTATGCTATGGCATCTATAGTGATATATTTATACGTGGGGCTATAGGTATATATTATGGGTAAGTGGTGGAAAGATAATGGGAAAATTGGGTTTTCTTGTAAGTTTTCCTGCGAAACGTTTTAAGTTGCAAATGACGCTGTCCACACTACACTCTGATATAATGTTATTCGAATCAGGGGTGTCGGGCTTCTCGTTTGGGGAGAGGGGGTGATATGGTAGTAGTGGTATATATCCATGTTGGTATACTATTAGCCCTTGGGTCTTCATATTATGCTATCTCTGCTATAGCTAGGTCAAGCAGTGTTGTGGGCATGGGAGTCATGTATGGTCGGCCAGTGCGATATTGTCATTGGTGGTTTAGATTGGCAGTACAGGATGAATGGTCTGTTGGGTTATCACCTCCTTAGTACTATTAACCTATCGAATCATTTATAGTATCTAATAATGGCTGGTATTGGTAGTATGGAATTCCAGACCAGGCGGTATTATACTAGGTTGTTTTGAACAGTAGTAAAGGATTAACGACCTGTTGGTCTATTATCCACTAAGTTCTAACCTATTAGCTCGTTTCGGGATGGGTGGAGGTGGTATTGGTAGTACGAAATATGGACTACTAATGAAATGAGGTTAGCCTTTGTGGTGTTTCGGCAATTAAGGCCAGATTTGGGGGGTGGGGGGGGGGAACTTTCGGAGACCGAACAAAGAGCCGATTTATGGACTATTGGGGGCGCTGATGTTGCACTTGTGTAGTTTGGCTCCTGAATCCCAGAAAGGCCTTCAGGCCTCTTACTTCCAAACTCCTACAAAACCTATTTATGGCTCCTATATGGCTCCTATTTCTATAAGCGTCCTATACAATAGATAACAGAAGGCTTCTCAACATTCAATACATTTTATTCTATACAACATAATAATATTACAGTATACATTCATTTGACAAAACACGATTTAATTGCAGTTTTCAAATATACACGACTAATGAATGACGTGTAACACAAAAAAAAAATGAATTTTTCACATCAAGATTGCAGTGACAAAACAGCTGATGGTCAGAGTACATTAATGTCTATATATCCAGTGGTTTGGTCGAGGTTCCATCTTCTTGAACTTTTCTTTTCGGGTAAAAATATGGCAGTCCATCTTTGATCTGACTATAAGTGTACATGTGATTATTGTTCACCACAAATCCACGGTTAACTCCTGTTCCACTCTGTTGCGTTTTCAACACATGCATATATTTGTTCTTCGTTAGGTCGTTTTGGCGTTTATTTATTCCTTTGGAACTGAACTTGCTACTCGGGCCGAAACAGTAGTAGGTTTTGCTACAGAGACCCACAATTCCATCTCCGCTCCATTCAACCTTGAAAAGGCCAGGTGTTCTTTTATCGAATGCTTTCCGGTCGCTGCAACATGATCCCTTCGGTGACCATATATCTCCTCTAATCTTGGTTTGAACAAAGTCTTCTCTGTGCTCATCGCATGATTCTGACGGTAACCATTGATGATACTCTCTATAAAACTGTTCTTTCTTTTCCGGTTTTATTACTTCTTCCAGAGATGATTTGGAGAATGAGATGTATCCAGAATCGGTATCCATGAGGCAGTACTGAAAATCACGTCTATCCACGAAGATATCAATAAAATCATAGTAAAACTGCAACATCTTCATCTTTGCGTATTGGTACACGAAGAATCCGATATGAAGTGGTAAGTTCAGCTTGATGCGGTTCTTATTCATTTCCAACTCGTATACTGTTTCGCTCAAAGGGTTCATTTGTCGGAAGTGCACGTTGTTTATTAAGCGAGAAGCTTTGTCGTCATTACAGTAAATAATATTTCTGTGTTTTTCTTTGTTGGTTACTGTCTTTCCGTACCCGCTATTCCCAAGAAGTTTCATTGTGTCAGCAACTATTGCCTTATCTGGATTCTGATCACCGTCTCTTCTAGCCTGTGATACCTCTTCTCCAAATTTTTTGAAGCACGCTTTTGGTGCGTATTGTATGACTTGGTAAATTTGTGTCACCTCGAGGCCGTGATCAAGGTACCATTTCAGGAGTGGCATTGCAAGCAATATCCTCTTCGCATGGTAACTCCCGATCAAATGTCTTCTTGGCTGGCGCATGACATGGTTTTTCTCTGCAAACTTTCTCATGTGATCTCCAATGTCGTCTGTACAAATGGTGGTATTTTTAAAGATGGGTGTCATTTCTTCAAAGTGATGTCTGAGGTGGTCTGGAACATGAATGTCACACTCAACTAATCCGAACAGATTGCCCGAAATCACATGCTGCATTACTTCACTCTCGTCCATTGTCCATGTTAAAGTGTTGCCCCCAATTTTCTCTAGGTAACATTTTACTGCAGGATCCTTTCTCATTTTCAACCACTGACATTCCCAAATTTCAACAAGTTTGTATCCTTGATCAGCAATGTATTTGGCGTTCTTGATAGTCTCTTTGTGAAGATCTTCCATTTGTTTTTCTCGAACACTGTTGAAAAGAATTGCTTCTCCATTTCTTTTGGTGTTCAGTCGACAATTGTGGCCATGCCAGAAGCAGCCGTGAAATTGGTACACCGTCTGCATTTCTTTGCACCAGCCGTCTACTTGCAGATGTCTCCTTCCAATCTTTTTCTCTTCTCCATTGAACTGATGCCGAATTTCAAGACTGTCTCTTCTGGAGATATAGTTTAACCACTGCTGCGTCATTCTGCCATATTTGTGAGAATACTCCGGTTTGAAGTCATGTTCTTTACGTCTTCTTATATACATCCCAATTGGCATCTCTTGCATTAAACACCACAAGTAAAGAGCGTTGGCGTCATAACCAACTACACCCCCACGCCTTTTAGCTTCCTCTCCATACTGATAAGATCTAATTTTTGTTAGTCCTTTTTCTTGATGACGGTCAAAAATTATCGAAGGACCTCCCACGATGTTGTCTTTTACCAGGTGATGTAAATCTTTGTTCTTCCCGTTGAAAAATGGGTCTCATTGTCGATCGTGTTGAACAAATACTTCAATGTCAGTCCGGGTACACTCATTCCATCTTTCATCATATCAATCCCACGCTCTTTGTAGAAGGCAAATTGTTTCTCTAGTGCTTCTAGGAATGGTTGGACATCACGATTGTTGTACCAGATGAGAAAATCGCGAAAGGTGTTCATCTCGTGGTCTTTCCATGCTTTCTGACCGTAGATGTATTCTTCTTTGGATATATTTTCCCCTTTGAGCGAACTGTAGAATGTATCGTAGTCCGGCAAGTGGTCTTGTTCCAGTTTCTTCAAATCATCAATCCACTCGTATGGCAGGTAACCTTTCGTCACTGAACAGCCAAATGCTCTAAGAAATTTATCATACGAAAAACCAGGTGCCAGATAATTCACAATGTCGAGGAATTTGAACTGTTCTGTTTTAAGGCACAAGAAATTGTTGTTTCTCTTCACAGTGAATCCAATATCCTGTTTCGTTTTCAAGAAAGTAAGTAGCTCGCACTTCACAACATTGAAATCATACTTTCCAGAGTTGAATCCAACAACTGGCATTTCTTTCAGATAAGCAACAAACTGGTGATGTAGCTCCTCCAAGTGATGTGACCTGGCACGTCCTTCTTCATTTAACAATGGGTCGCTCTCAATTGCTTCTGTGATCTTCGTATTGAGTTTATCAATGTAAGGTTGATATTCTGACTTTAACAGTGCATAGGCCCCGTTTGAAATCTCTTCCAAGTAATTCATCATACGGCTCACCAGTTCTTGTGCATTTCCTTCTGTAATAAAGCAGACAGGTTCTACAAATCCTGGTACATTGCTGCTTACACTTACGCTCAATGGAACGTGTCGGGCTTCCCAGGTCAGTTTTTCACTTTTTGTAGGTATATGAGTTGTATCAAAATAGCATTCGAAGTCAAAGGTTGCTCGGTACGGGTAATATCTATTTTCACTTGGAACTGAGATTCCTTCATCTTCTAAGAGTTCAAAAACTGTTTTTGGAACATTATAAACACCGCCAGTATATTCATAAGATACTTCTTTTGTACATGTTCTCTCATGCCTGTTGAGTTGAAAGCCAGTCTTCCACAATTTGCCACACTTCCGACAGGTAAATGACTTACAGTAATGATTGATGTCTCTGATATAACTGAAATGTTCTTCGTGAATGTTGATATACATCGTCTCACTAAAACGGCAGAGTGATCGTCTGACTAGACTAGCATTTGTTTCTCCATCTTCATTGTGTTGCAACTGATAAACGTTGATGTTCAGTTTGAATAAGTTCTCTATTTCAGGTAACTGGTTGAGATTGACTCCTTTGAAAGTTTCCGTGTCTTCATTTGTATACTGTCGAAACAGGTGTTTAGTTTCTGTGTTCAAGTTGTGGTAGGTAGTTCCCCTTGAAAGGGCTAAGCATCTGAATAAACAGAGGTTATCGACATATTTCGTTCTGGTATTTTGGTCTTTGACTAAAACAATTATGGCTGGATTGTCCATGATGTACGCAGGTAAATCTGTGGCGCCTCCAATAGGATGATCTTTGATTTTATTGATGTAGAATGTTATGTTGGTCACTTTATATACACTCCATTTGGAATCGGGTTGCTGTTGTCTCGCCCACTCTAATACATCTTCTTGGGAAACATCTCTCATAAACTTTTCAAAATCTTCTAGATTCGAAACAAGACGTGGTGTATCCAGGAATCTGGCATTGTTCTGGGATGTGTGATAGTATCGGAGGTCGTCAGTTTCATTGTTGCGTAAGATGAATCCGTAGCTCAGGTTGATTTTGAACTTCCATTCTTGTTGTTGAAAAATTGTTTCTGTAAATTCACTGGCCATAGCTGTTATGTCGCCGGTCTTGATGCGAAAATTGTAAGTGTCTTGAAGTTTTCTGTTCGTGATATGGTGGGTCCGTATAATGTCCCAGTTCACTTTGTAAAGAGCTTTCATCTCATCACATTCCTCTTCGTATAGTAGTTCAGGTGAAAACACTGCAGGATCACACTCCATGAATGATGTTTTGGATTTCTTCGTCTTTCCACTTGACTGCTGTTGGTCGTCATTCAATTTTCGTTTTTTGGCTGTTTTCTTGTCAGGTTGATGAGCTGCTTCCATATGTACACTGGTTTGAGACAGTTCACTGAATTCTTGCCGACGCTTTTCACATTTTTTCAAGTGATGCTCGAGATCTTCATTCCTGGAATACTTCATGTAGCAGTTATGGCATCCATATATCTTCTTCTTCATATGCACAGTTCTGATATGTCGCTCCAAGTTGCTTCTCTTGTGGAATATTCTTTCACACTGTTCACATTCTAATGAAGTTAATGTCTTTTCATCGTCTCTTTTATAAGACTTTTTCTGGAGATTTCTTGTTACAACTTGTATCTTCTTGTCTTCTTTCCCCTTGGTTTGGTACTGGTGATCTGTTTTCAGATGCAGTCGATAGGGTATGAGATTGCTGAATTCTCGCTGGCAGTCTCCACATTTCCATTGACTTGTGCAATTCTCTAAGTGGTGCTCCAGTTTTTCTTTCCGAGCGAATTTCTTGCAGCATCTCTGACATTCGTTTCTCCTTTCTTCTAGGTGTACAGTCCTTATATGTCTCTCCAAGTTGCTCCTTCTGCTGAACGATTTTTCACACTGGTGGCATACAAAAAAGGCTGGTGGCATGTTGGTAGCGTTGTCGGGATCTCTTGCCTGAAATAATTGAAAATTTCAAATTAGCAGAGCTTCTCACTGACGATGTGTTCACCTCAGCTGCTGAATGGCGATTGACCGATTGCGCAGTGCACGTCGCCTTTTATACCTTCTGGAAGCCACTCTCCCCACATCAGCAGCAACAAATGGCGCTGAAGCGCCGACCACCCCCCGACTTGTTCTATAGTTATATTTAAAAAAACAACAGTCAGTCTGTACAATTGATGCATCATGTGAAATACCATTCCACGGCATTTTATCAGTCCAGTGGGATGTCCTTGAATTTTACTCCAGGTTATATAATCAGCTCATTCCGCTGAAACACACTAGGGTTCCAATCAAAGTGGAAGTGCCTGGAATTTAAACGAATGCCCATGGAAGGCTGATCTTGCTCACTGAACTGGACCGAAAGATGTGTAATCTATAATAAACAGTAAAGACACAACTTATCATATATTTTTTTTTTCAAATTTAATAAAATTTACCGTGATTTTAGAATACAAAGTGGATCGATAGAAATTTTTATACGATTCTAAATATTTACGCAAAATCGAGCTGGCGACGGACTTATATAGGAATCTGTACATATACCACAAAGGTGTGGTGTTGTGTTATGAAAATTTTACGCATGAAGATAATTCGGAAATGGAGAGGTATCGAAATTTGTACTTTAATGTAACAAATAATCAAACTTGTGTAGATATTGGTCGCAAACATCTTGTGATATAATGAAAACGCACGAGGGGCGTGCCGAAATTAAAAAAAATTATGATATCTCTTTTACACAGAAAAACGTTTGCTGCCTTAGCGCGCTTTTCCTTCAGGCTTTTCGAAATAATAATTCGAGGGGCAGTGGCTGAGAGCAGCTGTAACGTCGCATGTAGGATAGAAAGTCTACATACTGAGCTTTTTACATTTTCTCTAAACAGATTGTCAATTGCTGTCTGGGTGGAAAAGTCAACTGTGTGGGTGTTTTGAGAGAAACAAAACATTTTTCAGGTGTTGCTGACGAATTGACTTCGTCTGTGCTGCAACATGTATATTGTTACGACCCAATTCAAGTTTCGGAAGCTTTAGAAAATATCCGTAAACTACAAAATAATTTGTTGAGTTTCTATTCCTATTCCCGATTCCGTTTAAATTCCAGGCACTTCCACTTTGATTGGAACCCTAGTGTGTTTCAGCGGAATGAGCTGATTATATAACCTGAAGTAAAATTCAAGGACATCCCACTGGACTGATAAAATGCCGTGGAATGGTGTTTCACATGATGCATCAATTGTACAGACTGACTGTTGTTTTTTAAATATAACTATAGAACAAGTCGGGGGGTGGTCGGCGCTTCAGCGCCATTTGTTGCTGCTGATGTGGGGAGAGTGGCTTCCAGAAGGTATAAAATACGACGTGCACTGCGCAATCGGTCATTCGCCATTCAGCAGCCGAGGTGAACACATCGTCAGTGAGAAGCTCTGCTAATTTGAAATTTTCAATTATTTCAGGCAAGAGATCCCGACAACGCTACCAACATGCCACCAGCCTTCTTTGTATGCCACCAGTGTGAAAAATCGTTCAGCTGAAGGAGCAACTTGGAGAGACATATAAGGACTGTACACCTAGAAGAAAGGAGACACGAATGTCAGAGATGCTGCAAGAAATTCGCTCGGAAAGAAAAACTGGAGCACCACTTAGAGAATTGCACAAGTCAATGGAAATGTGGAGACTGCCAGCGAGAATTCAGCAATCTTATACCCTATCGACTGCATCTGAAAACAGATCACCAGTACCAAACCAAGGGGAAAGAAGACAAGAAGATACAAGGTGTAACAAGAAATCTCCAGAAAAAGTCTTATAAAAGAGACGAAGAAAAGACATTAACTTCATTAGAATGCGAACAGTGTGAAAGAATATTCCACAAGAGAAGCAACTTGGAGCGACATATCAGAACTGTGCATATGAAGAAGAAGATATATGGATGCCATAACTGCTACATGAAGTATTCCAGGAATGAAGATCTCGAGCATCACTTGAAAAAATGTGAAAAGCGTCGGCAAGAATTCAGTGAACTGTCTCAAACCAGTGTACATATGGAAGCAGCTCATCAACCTGACAAGAAAACAGCCAAAAAACGAAAATCGAATGACGACCAACAGCAGTCAAGTGGAAAGACGAAGAAATCCAGAACATCATTCATGGAGTGTGATCCTGCAGTGTTTTCACCTGAACTACTATACGAAGAGGAATGTGATGAGATGAAAGCTCTTTACAAAGTGAACTGGGACATTATACGGACCCACCATATCACGAACAGAAAACTTCAAGACACTTACAATTTTCGCATAAAGACCGGCGACATAACAGCTATGGCCAGTGAATTTACAGAAACAATTTTTCAACAACCAGAATGGAAGTTCAAAATCAACCTGAGCTACGGATTCATCTTACACAACAATGAAACTGACGACCTCCGATACTATCACGCATCCCAGAACAATGCCAGATTCCTGGATACACCACGTCTTGTTTCGAATCTAGAAGATTTTGAAAAGTTTATGAGAGAAGTTTCCCAAGAAGATGTATTAGAGTGGGCGAGACAACAGCGACCCGATTCCAAATGGAGTGTATATAAAGTGACCAACATAACATTCTACATCAATAAAATCAAAGATCATCCTATTGGAGGCGCCACAGATTTACCTGCGTACATCATGGACAATCCAGCCATAATTGTTTTAATCAAAGACCAAAATACCGGAACAAAATATGTCGATAACCTCTGTTTATTCAGATGCTTAGCCCTTTCAAGGGGAGCTACCTACCACAACTTGAACACAGAAACTAAACACCTGTTTCGACAGTATACAAATGAAGACACGGAAACTTTCAAAGGAGTCAATCTCAACCAGTTACCTGAAATAGAGAACTTATTCAAACTGAACATCAACGTTTATCAGTTGCAACACAATGAAGATGGAGAAACAAATGCTAGTCTAGTCAGATGATCACTCTGCCGTTTTAGTGAGACGATGTATATCAACATTCACGAAGAACATTTCAGTTACATCAGAGACATCAATCATTACTGTAAGTCATTTACCTGTCGGAAGTGTGGCAAATTGTGGAAGACTGGCTTTCAACTCAACAGGCATGAGAGAACATGTACAAAAGAAGTATCTTATGAATATACTGGCGGTGTTTATAATGTTCCAAAAACAGTTTTTGAACTCTTAGAAGATGAAGGAATCTCAGTTCCAAGTGAAAATAGATATTACCCGTACCGAGCAACCTTTGACTTCGAATGCTATTTTGATACAACTCATATACCTACAAAAAGTGAAAAACTGACCTGGGAAGCCTGACACGTTCCATTGAGCATAAGTGTAAGCAGCAATGTACCAGGATTTGTAGAACCTGTCTGCTTTATTACAGAAGGAAATGCACAAGAACTGGTGAGCCATATGATGAATTACTTGGAAGAGATTTCAAACGGGGCCTATGCGCTGTTAAAGTCAGAATATCAACCTTACATTGATAAACTCAATACGAAGATCACAGAAGCAATTGAGAGCGACCCATTGTTAAATGAAGAAGGACGTGCCAGGTCACATCCCTTGGAGGAGCTACATCACCAGTTTGTTGCTTATCTGAAAGAAATGCCGGTTGTTGGATTCAACTCTGGAAAGTATGATTTCAATGTTGTGAAGTGCGAGCTACTTACTTTCTTGAAAACGAAACAGGATATTGGATTCACTGTGAAGGGAAGCAACAATTTCTTGTGCCTTAAAACAGAACAGTTCAAATTCCTCGACATTGTGAATTATCTGGCACCTGGTTTTTCATATGATAAATTTCTTAGAGCATTTGGCTGTTCAGTGACGAAAGGTTACCTGCCATACGAGTGGATTGATGATTTGAAGAAACTGGAACAAGACCACTTGCCGGACTACGATACATTCTACAGTTCACTCAAAGGGAAAAATATATCCAAAGAAGAGTACATCTACTGTCAGAAAGTATGGAAAGACCACGAGATGAACACCTTTCGCGATTTTCTCATCTGGTACAAGAATCGTGATGTCCAACCATTCCTAGAAGCACTAGAGAAACAATTTGCCTTCTACAAAGAGCGCGGGATTGATATGATGAAAGATGGAATGAGTGTACCCAGACTGACATTGAAGTATTTGTTCAACACGATCGACAATGAAACCCATTTTACCATTTTCAACGAGAAGAACAAAGATTTACATCACCTGGTAAAAGACAACATCGTGGGAGGTCCTTCGATAATTTTTGACCGTCATCAAGAAAAAGGACTAACAAAAATTAGATCTTATCAGTATGGAGAGGAAGCTAAAACGTGTGGGGGTGTAGTTGGTTATGACGCCAACGCTCTTTACTTGTGGCGTTTAATGCAAGAGATGCCAACTGGGATGTATATAAGAAGACGTAAAGAACATGACTTCAAACCGGAGTATTCTCACAAATATGGCAGAATGACGCAGCAGTGGTTAAACTATATCTCCAGAAGAGACAGTCTTGAAATTCGGCATCAGTTCAATGGAGAAGAGAAAAAGATTGGAAGGAGACATCTGCCAGTAGACGGCTGGTGCAAAGAAACGCAGACGGTGTACCAATTTCACGGCTGCTTCTGGCATGGCCACAATTGTCGACTGAACACCAAAAGAAATGGAGAAGCAATTCTTTTCAACAGTGTTCGAGAAAAACAAATGGAAGATCTTCACAAAGAGACTATCAAGAACGCCAAATACATTGCTGATCAAGGATACAAACTTGTTGAAATTTGGGAATGTCAGTGGTTGAAAATGAGAAAGGATCCCGCAGTAAAATGTTACCTAGAGAAAATTGGGGGCAACACTTTAACAGGGACAATGGACGAGAGTGAAGTAACGCAGCATGTGATTTCGGGCAATCTGTTCGGATTAGTTGAGTGTGACATTCATGTTCCAGACCACCTCAGACATCACTTTGAAGAAATGACACCCATCTTTAAAAATACCACCATTAGTACAGACGACATTGGAGATCACATGAGAAAGTTTGCAGAGAAAAACCACGTCATGCGCCAACCGAGAAGAAGTTTGATCGGGAGTTACCATGCGAAGAGGATATTGCTTGCAATGCCACTCCTGAAATGGTACCTTGATCACGGCCTCGAGGTGACACAAATTTACCAAGTCATACAATACTAACCAAAAGCGTGCTTCAAGCAATTTGGAGAAGAGGTATAACAGGCTAGAAGAGACGGTGATCGGAATCCAGATAAGGCAATAGTTGCTGAAACAATGAAACTCCTTGGGAATAGCGGGTATGGAAAGACAGTAACCAACAATGAAAAACACAGAAATATTATTTACTGTAATGACGACGAAGCTTCTCGCTTAATAAACAACATGCACTTCCGACAAATGAACCCTTTGAGCGAAACAGTATACGAGTTGGAAATGAATAAGAACCGCATCAAGCTGAACTTACCACTTCATATCGGATTCTTCGTGTACCAATACGCAAAGATGAAGATATTGCAGTTTTACTATGATTTTATTGATATCTTCGTGGATAGACGTGATTTTCAGTACTGCCTCATGGATACCGATTCTGGATACATCTCATTCTCCAAATCATCTCTGGAAGAAGTAATAAAACCGGAAAAGAAAGAACAGTTTTATAGAGAGTATCATCAATGGTTACCGTCAGAATCATGCGATGAGCACAGAGAAAACTTTGTTCAAACCAAGATTAGAGGAGATATATGGTCACCGAAGGGGTCATGTTGCAGCGACCGGAAAGCATTCGATAAAAGAACACCTGGCCTTTTCAAGGTTGAATGGAGCGGAGATGGAATTGTGGGTCTCTGTAGCAAAACCTACTACTGTTTCGACCCGAGTAGCAAGTTCAGTTCCAAAGGAATAAATAAACGCCAAAACGACCTAACGAAGAACAAATATATGCATGTGTTGAAAACGCAACAGAGTGGAACAGGAGTTAACCGTGGATTTGTGGTGAACAATAATCACATGCACACTTATAGTCAGATCAAAGATGGACTGCCATATTTTTACCCGAAAAGAAAAGTTCAAGAAGATGGAACCTCGACCAAACCACTGGATATATACACATTAATGTACTCTGACCATCAGCTGTTTTGTCACTGCAATCTTGATGTGAAAAATTCATTTTTTTTATGTTACACATCATTCATTAGTCGTGTATATTTGAAAACTGCAATTAAATCGTGTTTTGTCAAATGAATGTATATTGTAATATTATTATGTTGTATAGAATAAAATGTATTGAATGTTGAAAAGCCTTCTGTTATCTATTGTATAGGACGCTTATAGAAATAGGAGCCATATAGGAGCCATAAATAGGTTTTGTAGGAGTTTGGAAGTAAGAGGCCTGAAGGCCTTTCTGGGATTCAGGAGCCAAACTACACAAGTGCAACATCAGCGCCCCCAATAGTCCATAAATCGGCTCTTTGTTCGGTCTCCGAAAGTTCCCCCCCACCCCCCAAATCTGGCCTTAATTGCCGAAACACCACAAAGGCTAACCTCATTTCATTAGTAGTCCGTATTTCGTACTACCAATACCACCTCCACCCATCCCGAAACGAGCTAATAGGTTAGAACTTAGTGGATAATAGACCAACAGGTCGTTAATCCTTTACTACTGTTCAAAACAACCTAGTATAATACCGCCTGGTCTGGAATTCCATACTACCAATACCAGCCATTATTAGATACTATAAATGATTCGATAGGTTAATGTGCTAAGGAGGTGATAACCCAACAGACCATTCATCCTGTACTGCCAATCTAAACCACCAATGACAATATCGCACTGGCCGACCATACATGACTCCCCTGCCCACAACACTGCTTGACCTAGGTAACTAGACAAAAGAGTTTGAGTGTTTCGCCTTACCGAGGTACAAAATACAAAAGAAACCCTTTACCTCGGTTGTTTTCCCAGAACTGTACCGGCAAAACGAGGTTGAAACCGTTAGTACACACAAAGGACAAACAATGGGGTACCTCGGTATGTAGGGTAGACAAGACTGTGTGTGTGTGTGTGTGTGTGGGTTTGTCTTACCAACTTGACGAGGTAACTAGACAAAAGAGTTTGCGTGTTTCGCCTTACCGAGGTACAAAACACAAAAGAAACCCTTTACCTTGGTTGTTTTCCCAGAACTGTACCGGCAAAACGAGGTAGAAACCGTTAGTCCACACAAAGGACAAACAATGGGGTACCTCAGTATGTAGGGTAGACAAGACTGTGTGTGTGTGTGTGTGTGTGTGTGTGGGTTTGTCTTACCGACTTGACGAGGTAACTAGACAAAAGAGTTTGCGTGTTTTGCCTTACCGAGGTACAAAAGACAAAAGAAACCCTTTACCTCGGTTGTTTTCCCAGAACTGTACCGGCAAAATGAGGTAGAAACCGTTAGTCCACACAAAGGACAAACAATGGGGTACCTCGATATGTAGGGAAGACAAGACTGTGTGTGTGTGTGTGTGTGTGTGGGTTTGTTTTACCAACTAGACGAGGTAAGTAGACAAAAGAGTTTGTGTGTTTCGCCTTACCGAGGTTCAAAGGACAAAAGAAACCCTTTACCTCGGTTGTTTTCCCAGAACTGTACCGGCAAAACGAGGTAGAAACCGTTAGTCCACACAAAGGACAAACAATGGGGTACCTCGGTATGTAGGGTAGACAAGACTCTGTGTGTGTGTGTGTGTGTGTGTGTGTGTGTGTGTGTGTGTGTGTGTGTGTGTGTGTGTGTGTGTGTGTGTGTGTGTGTGCGTTTGTCTTACCAACTTGACGAGGTAACTAGACAAAAGAGTTTGCGTGTTTCGCCTTACCGAGGTACAAAAGACAAAAGAAACCCTTTACCTCGGTTGTTTTCCCAGAACTGTACCGGCAAAACGAGGTTGAAACCGTTAGTCCACACAAAGGACAAACAATGGGGTACCTCGGTATGTAGGGTAGACAAGACTCTGTGTGTGTGTGTGTGTGTGTGTGTGTGTGTGTGTGTGTGTGTGTGTGCGTTTGTCTTACCAACTTGACGAGGTAACTAGACAAAAGAGTTTGCGTGTTTCGCCTTACCGAGGTACAAAAGACAAAAGAAACCCTTTACCTCGGTTGTTTTCCCAGAACTGTACCGGCAAAACGAGGTTGAAACCGTTAGTCCACACAAAGGACAAACAATGGGGTACCTCGGTATGTAGGGTAGACAAGACTGTGTGTGTGTGTGTGTGTGTGTGTGTGTGTGTGTGTGTGTGTGTGTGTGTGTGTGTGTGTGTGTGTGTGTGTGGGTTTGTCTTACCAACTTGACGAGGTAACTAGACAAAAGAGTTTGCGTGTTTCGCCTTACCGAGGTACAAAAGACAAAAGAAACCCTTTACCTCGGTTGTTTTCCCAGAACTGTACCGGCAAAACGAGGTAGAAACCGTTAGTCCACACAAAGGACAAACAATGGGGTACCTCGGTATGTAGGGTAGACAAGACTCTGTGTGTGTGTGTGTGTGTGTGTGTGTGTGTGTGTGTGTGTGTTTGGGGGGGTTTGTCTTACCTACTTGACGAGGTAACTAGACAAAAGAGTTTGCGTGTTTCGCCTTACCGAGGTACAAAAGACAAAAGAAACCCTTTACCTCGGTTGTTTTCCCAGAACTGTACCGGCAAAACGAGAACGAGGTAGAAACCGTTAGTCCACACAAAGGACAAACAATGGGGTACCTCGGTATGTAGGGTAGACAAGACTCTGTGTGTGTGTGCGTGTGTGTGTATGTGCATGTGTGTGTGTGTGGCTGGTTGTCATCTTCACTGTACCCATCAGGCTGAATTGCGGTCTGCTTTCCCGACTTCCTCTGTCTTCCTGACTACCTGTCATCCAGCCTATCCGTCTGTCTAGCTAGCATTTTGGCTGTCTGCTTACAAATCAGACTGGCTGTCATATAGCCGGCCTACCTTTCTGCCTGCCTTGTGGGTGCCTATAGGGTACCATCTTGTTTGTCCGCTCAACTGCCTGACAGCCGGCCTCCCCGTCTTTTGACAATGTCTGCCTGCACGTCAGTCTGTTGCATGCTTTCCATACTACCTACCACTCTGCTAGTCTGTCTTAAAACACTGACCTGACCTGGCCTCCCCGTATTCTTTCCGACATTGCTACCTAATTAAACACCCACTACTTAACTACATCCCTTCCTTGTTTGCCTACTAACCTACATGGCATCCTTTCGTGCACAGGTTGCCTGCCCTTCCAGCCATACTACTCACTCACACACCGATCAGCCGAGCTCCCTGTCTCCCAGCCTATCTGCCTGACACTGTTAGACTCCTGCACTGTTTGCCTGTCTGTCTGTTTGGCTGGCTCTCACCCCATCTGCCAGCCGGCATAACTGGTTTGCTGATCTTGGCATGCCACCCCTCTTTACACCCTGCCTCGCTCGCTGTCTAGCAACCCACGTGCCTACCAGCCTGACTACCTGCCTCCTAGCCTTCCCACTTTCTTGAGTGTATCCTTCCGTGCCAACCAACTTGCATGAGTGTCTATCATCCTCACTCCCCGTCCATCTACCTGCCAGGTCGTCTGTCGGCCTGCCTTCCATACTTCCGCACTGATTGCTCCTCCATCTACATCCCTGACTACCTACCAGACTATGAGCTTCCCGCAGATATTTTTTTACTTGGGAGTTTCATACCATTAGATGCATACACAGGCATACAGACAATGTAATATGAGGTATGGTGGTGTTCAGCCAATGAATAGTAGTGGGGTATGTGCAAACTGCAGGGGTATTTTACAGTTGTTAGAGAAGTGTTTTGGATTCCCTTCCCATTGTACTTTGAGTTTCTTGATGGGTTTCTTACGCACACGTCTTGAACGTTGTGCAAGAACTGAATCAATGATATATTTTTTATTATCTTTTACACTTTGAATAACACCTTTTGTTATTGTTAGATACCCAGGATAGGTCAACTGAAATGCATATAATAATGCCTTACGTGTGACCTTGTTTTCTAAGATAAGTCTTACTGGTTCCATGGTTAAAATCAAAGTGATGATTCTTTTGTCTGTTCTGATGTACTTTGTGCATCAGGTATTACATTATACCATGTACTTTGTACATCAGGACAGTCAGGAAAATCATTTTCTACATTATCTGTAAACATTTTGTCCTGAAGCTTTTCTTGCAATTATGGTACTAAATGTTGTTCTTTGATCATCTAGTACCATGGGTGCAAATAAAGATTTAGAATCTGGAACAATCATCTAGACACTTGACATATTTTTTTATTGTTGAAAATATTTGATTTAAAGTGAATCCATAATCCATCACTGATAATATTTAATCTGGAGGTGTTTGCATACATGTTGGTGGATTGTATAATTGACAATTTCTTATCAATTGAATATAAGAACAATTTGGTGACCACTTAACATGTTCTTGTAAAGGAATATCCTTTTCTTCCCAATTATGTAAACCTTGTTCACATACAAAACATTTTACTTTAACATCTCCTACATAGAAAAACCCAGCTTTAGCTAAATCTTCTTTCTTGGATTGTAAAATAGGATTTGTAGTCACACTAAAACTCAAAAAACTTCTTAATTCTGATAAGTATATAGGATATGTAGGATTAAGTGGTAGAAACATCTTTCCTGTTCCCTGTTCAAAGTCGAATTAAGAAATCTGAGTAGTATTTATACCTTATACCCATAGGGTAGTGTGTCATATTTACTGACAACAAAACGTTTTGTGTAAAGAGATCTGAATGTTTTACTTTGTGTTTCACTTGTGACTTGTCTATCTTTGTTACGTTTCATTCTATGTGTATATTCAATGTTTAATTTGTTATTCTCTCTGTCTCGTGCACACTCAATCATGCTTTCAAAATTAACTTTTTGTGATGTTGTGTAATCTAATGTGATACCCTTAACTTTACATGCAGTGTGTATTTCTCCATCTTTAATATATTTGTATCCATAATGTTTTGGACCTAAACCAACAAACTCTATGATTTTTGTCCCTGGATGTTCATCTGTCCACTGCCCTAATCTACTATTTACAATTTTTGGATTCCAGAGTGATGGTTTATGTATGTAAATACAACTGTCTGTGTCAAAATATAAAACTCGTGTTCCTAATTGTTCTAAAACTTTGTATAATTCCATATGTGCATAGGCTGTGACAAATGAAGCTATGACAATATTGGCTGAATTGTGTGGATTGTAAACATCTGTAGTGTCAATGTAGTTCACTAAAACAAACTGACCGTGGTCAAAAAATTCCACATTCTTCACAAGTTTGTCTTTGTTCTGTATTATTTCAAAATATTCTGATGGTTCATTTATGTATTTTGTTTTAGTTTTTATATTGTTTTGTGCATTTTTCCCCAGAGACAATTTAACATGGTTTTGGCAAATGATCTTTTTCCTGGGTTTTTTTTCAACATTTTCTAAAAAGATATTTTCAATTTGTGCATAATCTTTTTTAAATTTTTTTCTGTCTGTTTCTGTTTTCACCCAATCTGGAAACCCACTAGCTTCTTGGTTCATTTTTAAATATTTGTTCACCTAATATTTGTAAATCTCTGAAGACCATTCATCCCAATACCAGATCTGATAAGTGTCAAGAAGAGTGTACCCCAAATCCAATGCTTTGCAAAGTTCAAGAGATGTCCATGTACCTACAAGTGCACGTTGTTCTGGTGTGTGTTTAAAGTGATCTAATTCGTGTTCTGCACACATTTTACAAAGTGTAAATGTCATTTTCTTATTACAATGAATAGGTAAAACTGGAAAAAAAAGATTTTGAGGTGGTAAAACCTTACATTTAATGAGACCTCTGTATTGGCTTATTTCGTTAGTGTCTGTGTTTTCCTTTGTGAGTATATCTGGATGTCCTACTGGATATTCCCTGTGTTTGTTCACATATGGGTAAAGTGAATAGATATCTATGTATTTGATTTCTGTGTCTGTGTTTTCGTCAATTTTGTAGTGTAATTTGATGGCATTTGTTCTCCCGCCAAATAATGCTTCTCATGGTTTAATTGGGTCCATGTGTGGAAATAATGTATGAAAAGAGGCTTGAACTTCAGGATCTAATTTGCATAGATGATCAATTTCGTGTTCCCACACCACTTGTATATTATACCCCAATGATTTGAAATGTTTTATGCATGTTTGGGTTTTGTTGTACAGAGAATGATAGAATTGTGAATTGATTGGATTTTTCTCATATCTGTCAGGATAGCAAGTTTCACATCCATGCCGCATACATCCATAAAATTCATAGATTGTATTTGTCTCTTTGTGAAAACCATCTACATAATAATTTCCAATTTTAATTTCTCCACCATTTAGTGCATGTCGTATGTGTATGCCTTCTTCTTGTGCTAGTAGCTGTAAGTATCTAATGGCTTTCATGGAATATCTAATGGCAGAAGGACACCCTATGTCTGAAATGAGACCAACTTTGATTTCTGGCATTGAATTTTCCACCAAGCTTTATTACAGGCATCAGCTAAAGTTACAGCCTCCCTGAAAGGATCTATCCCACCACATTCGATAAATTGTTTTCTGAACTCTCCACACCCGTAATATATCCACATCAGACTTACAGTACATCTCCATTTCTTTGGCAAATTGAAAGTAGCATTACTAGTAAATTTTTGATTGTACCATTTAATAAAATCTTCTCTGACTGTAGGAGACATAGAGTCAGGCATGTACAATGTTGCATCCAAATAAGGCCCAATGTAGTTTTGATATGATTTTGTGTTTGCCAAATGAGGAAAATAACCTTTTGCTAATTCACTTAAACCAAATGTTTTAGGGAATTGTGCCAATCTCATAGAAAGGAAACTCAATGAATCAATGAGTTTAACACCACAAGCTTTCTGAGAAATAATTTTGTTTCCATTCATGATGACATCGGGTTTTGATGTAGCAGTTTCAATGAGATGTCTTAAGATAAATTGTGCATCAAACCCTCTTGAATTATGAGCGATGGCCATTGTATCTAAATGTTCCTTGCTGAAAAGCCAATTGCAAAAATCACTCAAAGTAGATTCTCCTTTAAAAATGTATTCCCTTTTTCCAACTTTGTCACATCATAAACACGTTTCATGAATAGATTTACAAATACATTCCCCACATGCACGATAAGCAACACAGTAATTTGGGGTGTGGACTTCTGAGTCTTGAGTTGTTTCAAAATCATAAAACACAAAAGGGTACTTTCGGCATTTTGTCATTCTTGGGTGATTTGTATTTTGGAATGAAACAATAATGTTCACTTTTGACTAATTGATGCCAATATTTACATTTTTTAAAACCATCACAAATGTGTTCTCCTTTCCCTGAATATAATTGCATTTTACATGATAGACATTTCTTGACTAACTGACAAATGTTTTTTTCTTGGTTCTGTGTTTGGGTTGTGTGATTTTTATAACAAAATGAACTTCCAAAATCCCTGTTACAAGTGTAACAATGAACAGAATGTTCAGCTGTATACGGTAGTGGAGAATAGCAAACACAGCCTTTGGGGCATTTATGGCGTTCTCTGTTATTATATCCTACATTGCAATATTCACAATAGTAAATACATCCCAAATACCCTGTAATTTTTGTGATGGTGTCGAAATGATGGCCATGCTGATAGATATGAATAACTTTACTCTCTTTTGTAGTTTATGGTGGTTCAAATAAGAACTTTTCTTTGGCAAATTGTGGGTGGATTTTAATTACGTACTCTGGGGGAGAGCACCCCTTGAATTTTACAATATTCTTCATATCCACAAGTTTTATTATAATCAAGACCTGTTTTGTCCATTAATGCCTTTGCCTCAATTTCTTGTGTCGGTCTTTCAGAATATCTAATATTTTTCCATTTCTTCTCCTAAAGGTCTGAATTATCTTTATCAACATGGCATTTTCCCACTACAACCGCGCGTGCAAAGCACATAGAATCATTGACATTTTTAATTTCAACAATAATTTTCTTATTTCCAATTTCCATTTTACCAACAGATGCAAATGAAATGGGTGCATTTCGCCCCGGCCCTTGTGGTAGTGAAGTGTGTGTTATTTCTAAAGATAATTTACCATCATGGATAGTAAAATTCTCATTTGATTGAATACCTTTCTCAATTTCATCTAATACTGTTTTACCATTCACCCCCATAGCCTTTGTAAAAGGAATAACAGTACCTACCTCAAGACCTGGATGGTGGATGGATATCCTCATGGGGACGTTGTCTTGAATACCACATTCCTTTTTCACATCTTCCATCAATGAATCAAACATTTTTACTTAGAAACTCAAATGGATTGTTGACATCGAATTGATTCAAAGTCACTTCACACATATGGGATTCTGAGTGAAATTTTCTGGATTGCTGCAATAACTGTGGGTGAATAGAATACAGTCTCCATATGGAGATTGTATTCTTAGCATATTCAGTCAACCTCTGTTTCTTGCTGCTTACAACATCTTCCGTATCGCTATCATCTGAATCAGTGTAGTCCACTAATGAATAACGATCCGAGAACGGAGAAGGCAAATGATGCTAAAAGTATTTACTATCAGCCATCTAAATGGGGAGAAGTAAAAAGACTTGTCAATGAACTTTATAAGCTGACAACACCGGCTAACGATACTTGTTCGATTTGTCATCAAAAAGGACATCGGGCGAATACATGTGCAGACAAAGGGTCATGTTATTATTGTCATCAGAAAGGACATTGGATTAATGAATGTGGATTGAAAAAGCTATCAAAATACTCTGTGTCTCAACCAAAATGGGGTTCACAACCTGATGTAAAACCTCAACAGACTAAAGTTTATCCATGGTCAGAACAGATAGAGCATGCAGATGGATTACCGATTACAGGTTTCAACTTTCTCCCACGACCTGATGTAAAATACATCAATAACCACTCTATGGGGATGAGCATGATACCACTGTCAACTCTACATGAACAAAAAACAAACTTTACAAATAAGAAAGTTGACTTAACAGAAACTGTGTTACTAGAATTTATCGACAGTGATCATACTTTACTATATAATGTGGGGGTAGACCAAGAATCAATGCTGGAAGTTGCTGGCGACATTTTATTTCCAGAGACGGAGACAGCTCCATTGAATGTTACAAGAAAATGAAAAGCTAAAGACAGGACTTCTAAAATAGGAAAACTTGCCAAGAAACATTGAACATTATGAACAACGTGAATTACTTTTGTAAATACTCATGGATTAAAAAATCTGAAATGTGAAAATGGTGTTCTGGTAGGTTTTTTTTTACATCAGTGCTAAACACCCCCTTCTGCTATAGCAATCATTGCATGGATGTCACAGTAGCAGGGGGTGATTAACACTGATCACAAACTATGTTTCCAAGGGACAATACACCACCTGCATACCCTGTATAGAGTATAGTCAGTGTATGGTTGAGAGTTTTTAGCATTGAATTCACAATATATCAGTAAAGATCGCATTTCCAGGTGTACATCTCCACACCTCAACAGGACGTTCGTATTTCAAAGTGCACAATTTTTTTTACTGATGTTACAGACATATTGTTTGTTACGGAAAATATCATTTTTTAAAACATTTCTTCAGCTGTTTGTACTTCAACAGAGGTTATGTCAAATCTACACAATTTGACGTAACCCCTGATGAAGAACAAACAGCTGAAGAAATGTTTTATAAATTGATATTTTCATGATAGGAAAAAATTGACTAAAAAAGTATAAAAAAATAAACTTTTTTAACTTGTGTGATGAAATACAATTGAGAGAATTCAGTTGTATTCCATCATGCAGGGGTAGCATGTGATTAAGAAAACGCGTTTGTCAGTCTAGGTGGTCCTGAAAAGGAACGTTTTTACTAAACAAAATATTTAGTTTGCCATCTTGATTCCATTTCTGTTTGCTGCGGTCCATAACTTCTATGTATGGAATAATAGTAGCTGTGTCTGATTAATCTTCGAAGAAAAAATTGAATTTTTCTTCAACTTCCTCATTCGCCAGTGACGAGATAGCTCTCCATCCATTATTTCTTGCTAGCTGCCGTAAATTATTTCTCGGTATAACTGTGTGGTCATTCTTGATCTCCCCCTTGCTCAGTGCAGACACACCGCCGTGATAGAATCTCAAGCTCAAAGGATAGATCTATGTTCATGATTAGCATTAGGAAAAATGACACCCTCCATCTGTATTTATACTTAATAGGGGTTTTGAAAAAAAAGAGCAAAACTAATAAAAATGCAAAAATATATCAAGATTATCTATTGGGTGTTTTTATTATTTCCCCTCCAAAATTAAAAAACAAAAGTTTTTTTAAAATTCAGAGGGAAAATGCAGATTACAAACAGATTGAGAGAAGCCAGATTTGGATGGGAAACTGGCAGTTATCGGACAGCACCGAAATGAATGAGCTAACATTTTTCATTTATTGAAAAAACAGCCTTTTAAGGCTATCATATTATTAGAAAGAGGTTTTCATTATACCATTCATTTCAGTATCCACTCTTAATATTTATAAACTAGCTTTGTGAATGGAAATATTTTGAGAATACTATTCAGCGTTTTTTACCCCCCACCCCACCACCTTTAGGATCACTGATTCCGAAAAAACTTGATTTTCGGATAGAGTGATGTTGTTCTGGGTTGAAATGGCAATATAATTTTCTTTAAAAACCACTGACACTCTATCTACGGGTGTCAAACATATTGGTGAATCTTGTAGTCAAAGATACGCCATAGAACCCACACGAGAAAAGCACTTAATATCTATTTCCAAACCTGACAAATTTTTAACTGGCCTGAAAATTGGTAAAATATTTCAAAGTGGCGGCACACTTTTCCAGTGTAAGATTCACTGATTACCCTTTACACACTCAAACACACATGTGGAGGTCTTTTGACAAAAACTAATAATTCAATGTAAATTATGCTCTCTCTGTAATATCAGGATAAATGTTTTATTCGGCACATTGAAAGACAAGTTGTTGGTAATTGTTTCAATGTGGTTAAGATTTATTAGTTTACAGCACAATATCTCAGAATTGTGCCTTTTTCTGAATTTGTAACAGACGTTTTTAAAGAAAATATAATTTTCTTTAAAAACGTCTGTTACAAATTCAATACAGGCATAAAAGTTAAGAGAATTTGCATTTTTCAGTTTGGGTGGAGGAAATATTTATTCTATTTTTTGCGCCACAATGAAGAAAAAATCACATTTTACACTACAAAACATGATGTTATTAAATGTAAGAGAATGCAAAGGTTGCATGCAGTGAGTTATTGAAAATTTACAACGTGTGTGGAACACATGTTTGAAAAAATGTATCTGAATGGAACACGTTTGTCTGAGTTCTGATTAGCTATTTGTAAAATATATACAACCCGTAATGAGAAAATAAATGAGAGAAATGTTTTTTGTCAGAGTGAAGAAGTGTTATTTGTCTTACAAATCGAGTGTCAGACACACTTTCATCCGAGTCATCTCGCATTATAAGACATTCGCACATTTGAAAAATAGAAGTTGTCTGCATGGAAATGATATTGGAACGATCACTTCCTTCCCTAAATATGTAAAAAACACTGATTCACGCTAATTCTGTCAGTGTTATTTTATGTCGTGTGGTGGTGATAAAAACTGTTCCAGTAATAAATAGAAAACTTTACCAATCAGGCGATGTATAATAGGTAGTATTTTTTAAAGCAGAATATTTTGTCAGTATATAAAGACAAATTCCCCTAAACCTGCCAGTATAGCATTTAACACACATTTTTGTCAGTATAAAAATGTTTGGAACAACCTACCCCATGACTGACACTATAGGGACAAGCATTTAACACTGAATTCCCCATACCCCAATATGGGCACTTGAGGTACAAAATTAACACAGGATTCTCCATAGGGCGGATTGTCCCTCATCTGCCATTTTACCCATGGCTATCACTATGTGTACAAGCATTTAACACCGATTTCCCCATACCCAAATACTGACACTCGAGGGACTTTGTGATTGGAAGGGATTTTCCCCAGAGCGTCATCATTGGAGGCCTGATTCCTGCCTCCAATGATGGCACTCTGGGCCAAAATATGGCGCTCTGGGCCAAGACACCCTATGGAGAATCCTATGTCAATTTTTTGGTCTATAGTGCCATATTTGGGTATGGGGACTTCAGTGTTAAATGCTTAGGTCTTTAGTGATAGCCCTCACTACTAGTGTCAAGGTAGAGATCTATGTTTACATCAGTGCTCCAAAGAATTCATCACCCACTAGCAAAAGATGTCATTACAACCTACCCCACTTCCTCACCACAAACAAAGCTGTATAATAAAACACTATTTACCAAATGAGCTGGTGAAAAAAAAAGCCTACTGGCTGCAATAGATTCCATTTCAACCTACTAAATCTTCATAACAATGTATTCCATCTGAGATCTTTAAAGTGGCACAGCACTTCTGGTCAGTGGGCATGCTTTATTTGAAGGTCAAACTAACTGGTTGCAAAAGACTTCATTACAATGTACTGCACATAATTTGTTCCTTACACTATACTCCAGCTGAGCTGTTAAGAGCTACACAGTGCCTTTGGTCACACGAGATGCATGTGTTTATATCAATGTTCCAAGGACATCAGCACTCAACAGAAGTTTCATTTATAGGTTTCATTAACTGGTTAAAATTGACGTAATTGCAACCTACCCGATGTCATTTTAGAACTATGTGAGGAGTCCATAATTCCCATCCTTACATACGGATGCTAAATATGGGGGCATGAAAGTATTCAAAAAATAGAGAAGCTGGAACTCTGGTTTCTAAAGTTTGTCCTGAAACTGAAAAAATCGACAGGTACCAGGTTCTTATTTGGAGAATTAGGACTTCTACCAACAGGCATTAACCCTTTACCCAACGAATCGGCCACATCCGCCCGCGTAATATGCAAATTCAGCAGTTGAAAAATATTATTTTTCAAAAAATTTCAACAAAACCATATCATGTGATCCCTCGTTGGAACGAGCTCGTCGAACTCGTCCCGACGAAGGCTCATATGATATGGTTTTGATAAAATTGTTTGAGAAATTAAAAAAAAAATGATATTTAAAATAATAAATTTTGATATCGTCTGCTTTGGGTAAGGGGTTAAAGTTTAAATAAGGTGTATAAATTTTTTTAGCAAAACTAAAAATGGACCGGATAACAATAATAAAAACTCACGTTCCGTGTATGCTATTCTCCATCGGAACCACTCACAAGCATTGTATACGAGCCCCTGGCTCCAAAATCTCTTCACAGTCAGACTCTATTGGCATGACAAACATTTGGACTGAGCATCGTATTAGAGACCTCAAAAGCTTTGATCTCATCCCAAAGCAAAGATCTCACATCAAAGCAAAGATTCACAAACATCTTTATACAAGATTGGAGAACTACCTAAACAGTTCAAGTAAATACCAATTTTATAATTGGATAAAGACAAACTTCAGATTAGAATACTATTTTTAAAAAAAACTGTCTTTAGCTGTTCCACTTCTCCAATTCAGAACGAGAAATTACCGATTCCCGATAGAAAATGGTAGCTGGACATTGGTGAAAATATCCGACAGGAAATGCACATTGTGTGGAACGGACAAAGGGGATGAATATCACTATATTCTTGATTGCAAAGAATTGGAAGAACTGCGCAAACAATACATAAAGTCCTGATACCGACAACACCCAAATATGTTAAAAATCCAGAACCTTTTTGTTAGCTCAAATATCAAGGTAATTTTTAACTTAGCAAAATTTGTTAAAAAATTACAAAATATTGTTACCTCCTCCCGGCTAACTACAAGGTCACGCCACGTACAGAAAAAGTTAACCTCCGACCCTATGATGCAGAAACTGTGCGAGAGGTTGGGTTGCTGCGGGTGGTGTCTTGTTCTGCTTTAGGCTAAGGGTCGCATTAACCCAGGTTGTAACTTCCTTTTAAATTAGTGGATGTAAACCGGGTCCTGAGCTATTCCTTGCCGTGACTTGGCCTTGGTTCGACCCCCACGTGCTGTTCACCCTCTACTCCTATCCCTAAACACCTATCAGACCTTCGCCCAACCCAAATAATTGACGTTTTTCTCCAATTAACCCCTCGGAGGAATGATGAAAGTAAGTTTGTCCTGCTTCTGAGTCAGTGCTTGTGGCTCCTCACTGGAGTGCGCTTGTTGAACACATTCCACTGCGGGGGCATGAGCTGTGGCTGAGAGACAAACAATGAAAACGTAACAACAAAATGAAGGTGATTTCACCTAATGGTTGTGTTGGGCGAACGGTTGATGGCTTTGAACTCTCCATCTTAGTTTGTGAACTCCGGGTAATTGCCATTGTGGTTGATAAGATTAGGGTGATACAATGGTGGAAAGGTAAATCCACACACAAAATATATACATATACCTATGTGCTATGTCACTATATATACTGTATACATATGTCCATATGTCACATATGTCAATATGTTTGTGAAGACTGAGTGGTTGTAAGCATGTGTCTGTATGTACTGGCCCCTATACTTCTATATCTTGTATATACATGTGTATGTGTATATCCAGTTACACGTATATACAGAGACGTGTGCGTGCGCGTGTGTTTGAATACTAACACGGTGTTGCTGTAGCTAAGCATATCTAGTGTTGGTAGCACTGTTGTAGCCGTAGCGGTGGTGGTGCTTAAAGTGGATGGGTAGTGATAGAGGTTGTTTTTTGTTGCACCAACCTTGAAAATAGAATTTAATACTTTGGGTGTTATTTATATGATAATACGAATGCTGAGGCAGTGAAACTAAAAAGTAAACGTAATTACTGTGTCCATATATGATATTTATATTACTCCCTAGTATTCCTGGTTGTCCCATCTTATACCTATGTGCTATTGTATTAGCCCCCACCCCCCTCCCCCATCCTTAAGGTCTTCACCCCCCCCCCCCCACCCCCTTTCGACAGTTGGTTAGTGAGGTTAGAAACTCCTCTACTGATATTTCGAATGCTCAAACTGGGGTGTAAGATGAGATAAATACTCTGGTAAATATTACGAAAGGGTAACAAAAGGGATTATTAGTTGCAGCTTTTAGATAAGCATTTATTTATATTTCACTGATATCAGACTTTAGTTTGCTTCTGTGTTCCCGTATGCATATTAGCAGTGTGTCCAAAAACCATCTCACTTGAAAAAGCCTATCACATTGTTCAATGTAAGATACTGAAGCCCTTGTATATTGGACGACCCGGTCTACGGGTGGGCACCGTCAGAACAAACTCAGGTGCCAGATGCTGTAAAAGTTTCCGAATCAATCAACTTTAGATACATTATGCAATACTACACTCCCGCCACTGCAGTCCAAATCGTGTCGTGAATTGCTGTAAAGTTCGGCACTCTACCAAATCCATTCTATATTTGCAGAATACCATATAATACATGTTATTTTAGTATATTTTTGTTAAAGAATATGCGCGTGTGTAACTGGGGGTCGTAAACGAGTGTGTGTGAAGGTGTGTGTATGTGTGTGGGGGTGGGGGTGTGTGTGGGGAGAGTGATGAGAGTGTGTATTTATTTATTGGGGTTTAAGGTCACATAGTTCTGCACAACGACTAATCGTGACCGCATGTGAGGGTGTATGTATGTGTATGTGTGTGTGAAGGCGTGCCTATACCTGCGTCTGTATGTGTACCTGTCTGCATGAGGATGTGAAGGTATGTGTGTGTAATGAAAGTGTGTGAGAGCATGGGTGTGTGGAGCTGATGGGTGTGTGTGTTCAGGTATGTGTTGGATGCCGGGTACTGAGGAGAGTAAGGAATGATCAATCGCAACAGGCGATTATTGTAACAGTATTTTAAACACACCACAGACATGTATATATATTCATTTCTTTTTCACTGTATTGTAAGTTTATTACCAAAACAATGGGGAAAAGTTTAAAAAACGAAACGAACCGATAGTCACCCCCGCATAAAATGCTCCTTACATCGTATACTACCAGATGAGCTCTTTGGAGCAGTACAAGGTTCATGATTAAGTGAGACACATGCTTATATATCTGTGCTCCTAGGACATCAATACCGAACAAAGAAGTTGATTTATAGGTCTTACACACTGGTTGAAAGAGACTACATTAGAACCAACCCCCTGCGCAGTGTTCATGGTGGAGGGAGACATTGGTACATACATTGTGCCATGGACATCAAAAAATGAAATTAATGTAGAGGTCTCATTACCTGGTCGCAGTAGACATCATTACAACCTACTACACATAAATTGTTATTTGCACTGAGTTCTAGCTGAGCTCCTTAGAGCGACACAATGCTTATGTTCAGGTATACGCCTGTATTTAAATGAAAACTCAACATCAAGTTCATTTGTAGGGCTCGGTAACTCGTTGCAATTACAACCTTCTACATAGAAAATGCTTCTTACACTGTATTCCAGATGAGCTCTTTAGAGAGCTACTGCACTTGTAGCTATGTTATATCAGTGTCCCAAGGACATCATGACTGAGCCACAAGATCATTTATAGGTCTCACTAACTTGTTGCAATGGACATCGTTACATCGTTAAAGGATCCTTACACTGTATTCCAGCTGAGTTCTTCAGAGGTGTATGGGGCTTATGGTCACAGAAAAAACCTGTATTTATATCCGTGTCCCATGGGCATCACGAATCTGCAAAAGGTCATTTATAGGTCTTATTACCTGATTGCAATAGACATTACACCCTACCACACAGAAATCGTTATTTACACTGTATTTCAGTTGAGCTCTTAAGAGCTATACAGTGCCGATGGCCATGGGATATGTCTCTATTTATACAACAAACTCATTTATAGGTCTGGTTGAAATAGATGTCATTGTAACCTATACCTACATAAAAAAACTTCTTATGCTGTATTGCAGGTGAGCTCTTTGGGGCTGGATAGGGTTCGTAGTCAAGGGAGAAACATGCATTCATATCAGTGTCCCAAGGCCATCAACTTCCAACAAGTAGCTAATTTATATGTCTTGCTTCTTTGTTGAAAGAGACAGCATCGGGACCAACTCGGACGGAAAATGCTCTTAACTCTGCACTCCAGGCAAGCTCTTTAAAGCTGTATAACACTTATGGTTATGAAGGACGCCTGTATTTATATCAGTGTCCCAAGGACATGACGGTTCAGCCACAAGATCATTTATATGTCTCAATATAACTCGTTGCAATGGATGCTATTACAACATACCACACGTAAATTGTTACTTACATGGTATTCTAGCTGAGCTCTTAAGACCTATACAGTCCCTATGGTCATGGAATACAGCTGTATTCATATTATTGTCCCTAGAACATCAAAACTAAATAACAAGCTGATTTATAAGTTTCAGTAATTTCTTGCAATAAACATCATCACAACATTTTGCACAGAAAATGCTTCTTACACTGCACTCCAGATGAGCTCTTTAAAGCTTGGCAGGGCTTCTGGTCATGGTTGATGCTAGCATGTTTATCTCTGTTCCAAGGATATCAACTTCCAACAAGAAGGTGATTTTTATCTCTCAATAACTGGTTGGAATAGACATCATTACAACCTTCTCCCAAATAAAATGGTCATTATGCTGTATTAGGTGAGCTGTTTAGAATTGTGCAGAGCTTATGTTCATGTGACACATCTATATTTACACAAGCATCTCAAGAACATCAAAACCCCACAACAAGCTAATTAGTAGGTCTTGTTAACTGGTTACAATGGGTAGCATTACAACACATCCCACATAGAATGATCTTAACACTGCATTCCAGCTGAGCTCTATGGTCGTGGGAGAAACATGCATTTATATCAGTGTCCCAAGGACATCACAAATCTGCCAAATGGTCATTTATACAGTACGTGGAAAGTGGATTGTAACGATATCACCCGTGGAGTGGAATTATCACCCAAAGTATCACTTTCAAATTCTGTATATGTAGACAAAGAACACAAGCAATGTTTCAACCAATGGACCTCCGGGTTTAACCCGGAGGTCCATTGGCTGGAACTTTGCTTGTACTTGTTATGCTTTACAACAAATTTGCAATTTTTTCTTGGGTGGAATCTCCACTCTGTGGGTGATTTATAGATAATACACTCTCCACATACTGTAGGTCTCATTACCTGGTTGCAATAGACATCATTACATCCTACCACATGTAAATCGGTATTTACACTGTATTCCAGTTGAGCTCTTAAGAGCATACAGTGCCTATAGCCGTGTGATATGTCTCTATTTATGACAGTGTCCCAAGGACACCAAAACTCAACAACAAACTCATTTATAGGTCTCGCTATCTGGTTGAAATAAGACGTAATTACAACGTATCCCTACATAAAAAGCTTGTTACACTGTATTACAGGTGAGCTCTTTGGAGCTGTACAGGGTCCATTTTCAAGGGAGAAACATACATTCATATATCTGTCCCCAAGGGCACCAACTCCCAACAACAAGCTAATTTCTGGGTCATACTTCCTTGTTGAAAAACACAGTATTGGGACCAACTCAGACGAAAAATGCTCTTAACTCTGTACTCCATGTGCGCTCTTTGGGGCTGTACAGTGTTGATGGTCAAGGGAGACTTTGTATGAACATTAGTATCGTAAGGAGTTTAAAACTAAAAAAATGAGCTCATTTATAGGTCTTACTACCTGGTTGCAATAGAGGTGATTACAACCTATCCCACACAAATTGTTAGTTACACTGTTTTCCAGATGAGCTCTTTGGAACTGCATGGGGATTATGGTCAAAGAAAAAGCCTGTATTTATACCAGTAGCTCAAAGAAGTAAACATTTTACAAGAAGATCATTTATAGGAACCATTACCTGATTGCAATAGACGTCATTACAAACTATCCCACATGAATTGTTACACTGTATTCCAGCTGCGCTCTTTAGACTTGCATGGGGCTTATGGTCTCCAGAAAAGCCTTTATATATATCAGTAACCCAAGGACATCCAAATCTAACAAAAAGGTAATTTATAGGTCTCACTATCCAGTTGCAATAGATGTCATTACAATGTAGCACACTTTAATTGTTAGTTACAGTGTATTCCACCTGAGCTCTTTAGAGCTGCATGGGGCTTAAGGTCACAGTAAAAGCCTGTATTTATATCAGAAGCCCAAAGACATCAACATTTAACTAGAAGGACATCCTTTCAACCTAGCACACATGAATTATTAGTTACATTGTATTCCAGCTGAGCTCTTCAGACCTACATGCAACTTGCGGTAATGGAAAAAAGTCTATATTTTTATCAGTAGGCAAAGTACATAGATATTTAACAAGAAGGTCATTTATAACTCTCACAACCAGCTTGCAATAGATGTCATTACAAAAATACACCTTGAATTTTAGTGACACTGTATATTCCAGCTGAGGTGTTAAGATCTGATTGGGGCTCATGGTCACAGAAATGGCAGTATTGATATTACTAGGCCAAGTATGTCAGCATTTAACAAGAAGGTCATTTATAAGTCCAGTACCAATAGATGTCATCATAAAAATACACACCTGAATTGTTAGTTACACAGTATCCCAGCTGAGCTCTTTAGACCTGCATGGGGCTTATAGCCACAGTAAAAGCCTGCATTTATATCAGAAGCCCAAGAATGTCAACATTCAAGTGAAAGGTCATTTATAGGTATCATTACCTGATTGCAACAGACGTCATTATAACCTAGCACACGTGAATTATTACTGACACTGTATTCCAGCTGAGCTCTTTAGAGCAGCATGGGGGCTTATGGTCACTGTAAACGCCTGCATCTATATCAGTAGCCCAAGGTCATCAACATTCAAAAAGAAGATCATTAAAAGGTATCATTTTCTGATGACAACAGACGTCGTTACAACCTAGCATACATGAATAATTATAAGTTACACTGTATTCCAGCTAAGCTCTTTAGAGCTGGGTGGGGCTTATGGTCACAGTAAAAGCCTGTCTTTACATCAGTAGCCCAAGTATGTCAACAGTTAAGAAGATCATTTATAGGTATCATCTTCTGATTACAATAGACGTCGTTACAACCTACCAAACATGAATTATTAGTTACACTGTATTCCAGCTGAGCTCTTTAGAGCTAGATGGGGCTTATGGTCACAGTAAAAGCCTGTATTTACATCAGGAGCCCAAGTATGTCAACAGTTAAGAAGATCATTTATAGGTATCATTATTTGATTACAATAGACGTCATTACAACCTAACCCACACAAATTATTAGTGACACTGAAATCCAGCTGAGTTTTTTAGAACTGCATGGGGCTTATGGTCACAGTGAAAGCCTGCATTAATATGAGTAGCCCAAAGATGTCAACATTTAACTAGAAGGTTATTTATAGGTATCATTATCTGACGTCATTACAACCTAGCCCACATGAATTATTACTTACTCTGTATTCCAGCCAAGCTCTTTAGAGCTGTTGGGAGCTAATGGTCACAGTAAAAGCCCGTATTTACATTAGCAGTTCAAGAACATCAATATTTAACAATTTTACAACCTAGCACATATGAATTACTAGTGACACTGTATTCCAGCTGAGCTCTTTAGAGCTGCATGGGTCTTATGGTCACAGTAAAAACCTGTATTTACATAAGTATCCCAAACATGTCAACATTCAACAAGAAGATCATTTATAGGTATCATTATCTGATTACAATAGACGTCATTGCAAACTAACCCACATGAATTATTAGTTACACTGTATTCCAGCTGAGCTCTTTAGAACTTCATAGGTCTTATGGTCACAGCAAAATCCTGTATTAATATCAGAAGACCAAGGGCGTCAACATTTAACAAGAAGGTAATTTACTAGTCTCACTAACTGATTGCAATAGATGTCCGTACAACTTAGCACACATGAATTATTAATTAGACTGTATTCCAGCTGAGCTCTTCAAACCTGCATGGGCTTATGGTCACAGTAAAAACCTGTATTAATATCAGTAGCCCAAGGACGTCAACATTTAAATAGAAGGTTATTTATAAGTCTCACTACCGGATTGCAACAGCCGTCAGTATAACCTAGCACACATGAATTATTAGTGGCACTGTGTTCCAGCTGAGCTCTTTAGAGCTGCATGAGGCTTATGGTCACAGTAAAAGACTGTATTTACATCAGTAGCTCAAGTCTGTTAACATTTAATAAGAAGATCATTTATAGGTATCATTATCTGATTACTACAGATGTTTTTACGGCCTTACCCACATGAATTATTAGTTACATTGTATTCCAGCTGAGATCTTTAGTTGCATTGGGCTTATGGTCACAGTAAAAGACTGTATTAATATCAGTGGACCAAGGACGTCAACATTTAACTAGAAGGCTATTTATAAGTCTCACTACCTGATTGCAATACCTGTCAGTATAACCTAGCAGACATGAATTATTAGTGACACTGTATTCCAGCTGAGCTCTTTAGAGCTGATTGGGGTTCATGGTCACAAAAACGGCAGTATTGGTATTAGTAGCCCAGGGACTTCAACATTTAAAAAGAAGATCACTTATAGGTATCATTAAATGATTAAAATAGACGTAATTACAACTAAGCCCACGTTATCTATAAGTTGCACTGTATTCCAGCTGAGTTCTTGCGAGCCGTATGGTGCTTGTGGTCACGGTAAAAGCCTGTATTTATACATCAGTAGCACAAGGATGTCGGCATTTAATAGGAAGATCATTTGTAGGTATCGTAATCTGATAACAATAGACGCCATTACAACTTAACCCACATGAATTATTAGTTACTCTGTATTCCAGCGGGGGTACGGGATACCATGAAACAGTTCATTTCCCAGTGTTGGCAGGAGAAAATGGGCGTGGAGAAAAGGAGACCTGTGTGAGAATAGGGGTAATCAATGCCTTCTCACGTGACACGAACAGAGTGTTATTATCATACAGCGAAATTTCTTCTACTTAGACCCATATCTACATAAATCTGGTAAACTTATGTCGTTTAAATATTATGTTTTTCAACCTTATGTTACTTCAAATGTGAAATTTTGGCTGCAAAAATAAATAGCATCAATAATAATCTTTTTGGGTACGAAGTCGTTTTTTAACTGTTACGAAATGACGTACTAAAATGGGTACGAAATTACTCAAAATTCCGGGGACGAAATCATTTTGGGTACGAAATTACTGCAACCCGACTAAAACGTGAATGGGATAAGTTGGGGTTGGGTAGGGGCAGGGGAACAGGAGTAGTGTACTTAATAGGGAGATAAAGAGAGATGCAGTACGTGATGCGTATCATTCAAAATGTTCGTTTTTGAATGCCGGGAAGGTAGGAAGAGGCGGCTCATTCTACACTATAGAAAGAAAGGCCCTTTCAGCTGTGAACCGTGACATTAATCCGTTGGTCGAAGGGGAACTGGAAAATCGCCCTCGTGAAGAATCGGTCAGATATTTTTCGACCCTGGGAAGATTCGGCCCCAGTATTTGGACAAGTACAAACCAATGTATATCCAACATGACAGTTACTTAGTGATAAAAGAATTGAAAAAACACTGTTCATTTGAACTGACAGCAGATCTCCGTAAATGAATTTGAAATCAGTTAATTTCTCCGATAGTCATGCAGTTTGAGGATAGTTTATTCATTAGAAATGTGATCGTAAAGCGGTCATTCTGAAGCGTCGAATATATAACGAGGCCGAGAGGCCTAGACAGATCCGTCCATGGTCATTGTTTTTAAGGGAAGTTAAATACAATACAAGAATCCAAGTGTTACTGATTGTGACCTTAACCTTCATGATATGACAATGGGTCAAGGTCATGGCACAACATTAGGCTATGGGAAACAATTGTGTGAAGTTTGAACAAGATCTGTCACACAGATTCAATTATACGGACCAGAAAAGGTCTGTATAAAAGGGCTGTATAATATATTTTACTGTCTGTGACCTTGACCTTGATGGCATGACCTTGGATCAAAATCGCGACACACCTTTGAGTCATGAGCAACAATTGTACCATGTATGACTAGATCTCACAATCAAGCCAAGTAATATGGACCAGACAACGGCTGCATAACAATATCGAAATTTTGCTGTCCGTGACCTTGACCTTGATGATTTGAAAATGGGTCAAATTCGCAACACACCTTTGAGTCATGAGCAATAATTGTACCAACTATGAATAAGATCTGTCAATCATACCAAGTTATATGGACCGGACAATGGCTGTATAACAATATAAAAGTTTTGCTGCCTGTGACCTTGACCTTGGTGATATGACCTTGGCTCACGTCGCGACACACATTTAAGTCATGAGCAAATTATACCAAGTATGAACAAGATCTGCCAATTAGATCAAATTATATGGACCGGACAAAAATGATAGTAAAATATCAAAGTGTTTCTTGGCTGTTACCTGATATATGGGGCCAGTGACATTCACAATCAGGGTATATACTTCATTATGACTGATGACACTCAGTCTAGTGACTATCCATACGGTTACAAAGTTTTGTTAAAAATATTCAGTGGTTAAAAAATTATGGCCCGGACAAACAAAATGGTGACGACCGTCGAACGGACGGACGGACGGACGGACGACGGTCAACTTAGCATTAGAAAAGCCCCGCTGGCATTTTGTTAGGCAGAGCTAAAAATAAGCACAACGAAAACATTGACAGTACCGTCGGTTGGTAAAAGAACGAGAACAATATATGCCAAATATATGAAAATTTACAGATGTTAAGGAATGTGATGAAGTTACTTTTCATTCCTCTAATCTTTCTTAGAATATGTTCATAGATTATATCGCCCCATTTAATAATATGCATGATAGACAAACAATTATATTGTGGACAAGGTGACCAATTGCCAGGCAACCGAGCAACACTCTACCAAGTCGGCAGAATGTATGTGACTTCCAGTGGTAAATTTATAGCGTTCCACATTCTGTCTCACTATATACCAATGGGTTATACGAAATGTCTTCATGTTTTAGGACTGAGTGCACTGACTGACGCAAACTTTTCCTCTCGACTGTGGATCAGAAAGTTCTATCCTCATACGTGTGCGATACCATTTGCTGCTAAATGTTATAGACTTGGATCGGTGGCAAAAAAACAGCAGTCGATTTTCCGGCCTTGTTGTAGACCAGAGTAAAATGCATTATTCCATTGTAGTTTTTGTTGTTGTTCACCAACTAAGTTCAATTGCCTTTGTGTTCGAATGGTTGCAGGACAGCTTTGTATTGCACATCTCCGACATACTCTATCGTGTCTTCTTTTGTAAACTTGGTATCGGAATTTATTATTATTTATTGGGGTTTAACGACACTTTCGACGGCCAGAGTCACCTTGTGTCGGACAGTTTTATGGGTGGAGGTACCCGGAGAGAAGGATCGAGCAACGGCGAGCAACTGTCAGACTCCTCAACGTACCAACTCCGGACAGGCAGGGTTAGCATTGGTTGAAGACAAGTCAACTATCGACGTGCAGTACATCTTAATACACAGCTTCGCCGTGCCCACGCGTGAGCCATCGAGATTAAGTGCCTTGCCCAAGGACATAATGCAGTTACCCAACGCGGCGTTCGAAAGATGGACCAATGCTGTAACCACCGAGTCACTGCACTCCCTGGTAAAGGTTATTATCAAATACCAAACTTTCGCTTTAAGGCTACAAATTCTGAAAGAGATTATTACTTGTTTTCATGGGCTGAAGTGGGAGAACCGACATTAATCGGAAGATGTGAAATTCAGAAATTGAGAGAAATGATGCTTAACCCTTTACCTAACGAATCGGTTGTATCAGTAAGAGTAGTTTTCAAATTAAGCATTTGATAAGAATATATTTTCCCTCCAAAACATTTTACAAAACCATATCATGTGGTCCTTCATTGGAACGAACTTGTCGAGCCCGTTCCAGTGAGGGGCCACATGATATGGTTTGGTTGAACTTTTTTGAAAAATAAAAAAAAAAACAATAATCGAAAAATAAATTTTGATATCCTGTGCGTTGGGTAAAGGGCGAAACTACTTAGATGAACTATTCTACTGATCTCAGTGAGAAACTGAAAAGGGCCGTGCTGTCAAATTTGGAAATCGTAGCTTGGCACAGCCTTTAAACATCAGTTGACATATCGGAGCACTCTTTCCGGACCATGCACTCACCGTCGTAGGATACAATCACTAAGTGCCTTACTCCATACATCTTTCCTCCTGTGCACGGGCATCAGCTAGGGGACCCAATTCAGTGTGGAAAAAAACCCCAATAAATGTGAGCCTGATAACTTCCATACTCAATATATCCAACCCCATCTATATACGCTCACAAAGTGGACTTTCCACTTGGACAGAAATTCGTTTTCTGTGAAAAAGCAAAAGACCACCCGGCAAACATTCAGCCATGGACCTCTGTGTTAAATTCAGAGTTTCGTGGGCTGAAACTTTGTGTGCCATTGGCAGTTGTTGTGTGGATAGATACCCCATTCCACAAGTGCTAATCAACTCTTCACGTGAAACTACTATAGTTGACTATAGGCATATAACATCAGAGGTGTAGCCAGGAGGGGGGGGGGAGCATCCCCCAAGCCCCACCGCCCCTCCTTAAAAATCCCGAATTCCAGGATCTGCGAGAGGAGTCAATTAATAAAAATACAGATGATATACCACGTTTCGAGCGTCAAAATCGCACCCTTTGGGGCATACTTTCACAATTTCAACCCTGGGCCCCCCACAGGAGAATTTGGAGAAATATACCCCCTTCCCTCAACGCGAGAGGTATACCACCTTGATACCCTCCCCAACTCAAAACGTCGATCTCCATGATATGCCTAGAACATCAAAGTGCTTGGTACCCCCCCCCCCCCCCCAATACGAATACCTGGCTACGCGCCTGTTTGATCTGCTGTATTAAGCAAATTGATATACTCAGTATGCGCTGTGGCGTAGATAAAAGGGGGGGGGGGGAGCGGAGGCCCCACCCCCACCAGAAGTTTTGTCGGAAATTTTTTGGGACCATTTTTAGGCGAATTTATGCCTAATAACATTAAAATGCTGGCTTTGGGGATAAAAACATGCCATTTTGGGTAAAAAAGACCAATTTTCAGTACATTTGCAGTAAACAACAGATTCTTTCTGTTTGTTTGGGTTTTTGTTGTTGTTACACTGTCGGAAAATTTTCGATCTGTCGGAAAATGTTGGGCTTGCCCCTCCGCCAGCGAAAATCTATCTACGCCACTGAGTATGCGCCTGTATCATGGCCTTTTTATAAAAAAGAATAGGGTATGGGCCTTTTGATTAAGAATAAGAATTATCAGGATAGTTATTTTTAAACACTAAATCTTTATCGTTCCCATCAAAGCCTGTGCGTGAGTGAATTAATGAGGATATCCAGGGTGCATGTGGATGGGGTCTTTTCAGGATTGCCTGAAAACTTCACGTCAGGGCGACTGATAAACGAGGCAAAGAGGCCAAACCAATCAGTGGGTAGTCAGATATGTTTTGCTCTGTCCTTTAATCAAACCGCAGTAAGTGGTTCTATCGATGCCTATAAGTTGTGAACTTAGTTTTCTGCAGAAAACGAATTCGATGGCTAGATTTTTCTGGTTGTGTTTGGAAACGCGAATCACACCTTTAGAATCAAAAGAAAATATTTTACGAAAGATGTCACTGTATGGTCACGTGACTAATGTTGATGCGCTGGTGAAGGTGTAACAGTCGTGTTTTTGTACAGGCGACGAGGTTCAATTTCATTGAAAAAAAATTCATCTAAAGGTTAACAGGGATGCACAATGTCCATGCATTAATGGTAGGTTCCTAGTTTAAAAGAGAACCCATGTCGATTGTTATAGAGGTGTAACTGACCAAGTATTTCATTCGCAGTCCTCACATTGCAGTTTTGAAAGACAGGTGCTCTGTCAACCTCTAACATCCTATTTTCGCGTTACGTGTGTATCACCTCAGTGGGATAACTCATCAATGAGTAATTTCGAATTATTGATTTCATCTTACATATATTTAGCATGTCACATAGTTATACAATTGTCATCCTTTTCTCGTATCGTTTCCTTCAAATACTTGATTTCCTCTTCATTTGGACAAAAAGGACTGTAGCCCGATTAGGTAGCTAACGTCATCCACATTCTTGGCCACAGTCACAACTGGGACTTGCTGTTTGGAACTATTATAAAGATTTCAGGAAGTGTGGATAATTCATGACGAACTTGTCATGATGTAAGTGGGTATGAAGTTTTCGATTTTGAATCCAGGCCTGGCGTTTTCAGGAGGGCGATTTATTTGTCCACCCACTGCTCGCCTTAAAACAATTAAGGAACTTAGGAAGGCAAAAACTGGCCCTCCTGGCCTTAGGAAATAATGATTACCATAGGCATAACAGCCTGTTCCTAAAACCCACATCTTTTCAGATCTCTGCTCTGTTAGTGGTCACTGTAAGATGGCCACACTGCCCCCTCCCACACCTTCGGGCCTTGTCAAGGCCTGGGTGTGCGGGAGGGGCAGTGTAGCCGTCCCACAGACTACCTTCTTAGCAGCACCGAATAAAATGTACATGTATAAAGCTCACTATGCCGAATTCATTAATAGTAAAACTTCATTTTGCCACTTTTAGCTTTTGAAAGCTTGAGGAGAGCTAATCGCTCCCCTAGGCCATTCAAGGGGGGGGGGGGGGATTTTTAGCCCTTCTGCATATTTAAGAATGCCAGGTCTGTTTAAAGAAACTGAATAGGCACTACTTTAATACTAAAAACATGCATTCTTATTCCGTAACAAAAAATACCACGGTAAAGTATATTATACCAGTACTCCTTGACTCCTTGGTCTACCATGGTTTTCTGGGACAATACCTTGGTAAAAGGTTTACCATGCACAGAGTACCATCATTACATTGGTGTATTTTCAAATTAATGCAGGGTTGTAATGCAAACTGTGATGTAATTATGACACTCTGTACAGTACCAGTTAAAATTAGGTGCCTACATAATTAGTGCAAAGAAATTCTTATCCTCCCCATTTGCTATAACCCCTCTTTGTTACAACATATTTCAGAAAGCTATCCAATTTTTTTGCATTTTTTGGGGTGAAAATAAAGACAAGCACAAGCAGATGTAACTTGATGGTTATTACTGGTAGGAGTGAATAGGGTGTGTGGATAATATTTGGGTGATACTATTTTCCGGTAGGAGTAAGATATAGTTTAACAACTCAGTAAGCTTCTGCATGTAAATGTATATAAACTATCAATTAAGTGAAATATGACCCATAAGTGATATAGAAAATATACAAATTAAGTGATTCAAGCAGGGTTGGCTGATTTAAATCAATTGATTTAAATCACTGATTTAAATCCTGATTTAAATCAATGATTTTTTTAAAAAAAATCATTGATTTAAATAAAAAAATTACAAATATTCAGAAATATTTTCGAAATAACTTGGAAATGAGCTGAAAAAGGATGAAATGTATATTAACTGTTGGAATACAATGTACAGTTATTAGCCCTTGTTTATGACAGTTAGAACTAATCTATGGAGTGGGAAGATATACATCCCACTGTGTCTTGACTGCTGGAATATGCTGTAGGGAAATTAAATGTTCCCGAATATATTATAAGTTTATATACTTTTCAGCTGATGTGAATAAAACTATAAGTGAACATAGATTTTAAACCATATATATCATATTCTTTCAATGAAGCCATCAAAAATACGAAATCAACTCCAAGATGAACGATCAGTGATTTAAGTATCAAAAGTATCAAAAATGTTTTTCAAGAAGTCATCTTCCATCAAGCAATGCTATAACAGTGAGAAAACACAAGTTTCAATAATTCCTCTCTATTTCCATCTATGCCAAATGTCTATTCTGTGCCAAATATATTCTGGAATTCTTCCCCTCATACCACCTTAAAGACTTAAATGGTTAACACAGGTAAATGTTTTAGTATCAGTTATTTGTGTCCATTCTTTGGGCAGCCATTGATACAAACTCCTGCCAATACACTCAGTTTCTTTTATCTGAAGGAATCATGTGAGAAAAAGTAGCCTCTGGTGAATAATTTATAGTATGGAAATAAAAATCAAATAAATCGATTTAAATAAAAAAAATCTGATTTAAATAAAAAAATCACCAACCCTGGATTCCAGTAGTTCTTGTCTACGTTTCAAGCAAATAAACAAAGTTTGGTCTGTCGGTATGCCATTGTGTCCGAAAGACGGATTATTAAGGTGCAGTGCACGATGGGGTAACTTTCTTTAGTCATTGAACACCATTTGCGTGCCTGGACGATGTGATATTCGTCCTGTAATTTTCATATTTTACCCTCTACTTAAATTTACGTGTTAACTATTTCTTGTGCATGACAAATTCTGTGTGATGGGGAGGCATAATTGAACTTGTTGAATTTTTTCTCAGCACAAAGAAAATAAATAAAATTATTTAATTTTATTCTCAATAGAAACATAAATAAATGTATTGAGATCATAGATAACAGATGAAAATATCCCTCATGTTCAAATGATGACAACGTGAATTGAATTGTTAAATTCACCATGTACACAGTCACAACTCTTTCTGGAATCAGGCCTGAAAATAAGCTGTCTGACATTTGCAGAATGAGGTCCCCACAGGGTGAATTTAATGATGCTATCCCATACAGTGGGCCAATTTATCATCTGGGTACCTCTTTCTGTTTAGTTTTGAGAGCCTAAAACTTACCAGTGCAGTCAGGGAGCAAATTGTTTTGAAAATTTTGCGTAGCAGTTTTTTCTTGACAGTCACAGCAGATGACGCGAAGCATCATCTGAACTGTGAAGCGATTCGCTGGGGGGGGGGGGGGGGGGGGGGGGGGGGGGGGGCACGAGAGGAGGTTCCCTCTCTCGTCAGTGTCCCCCAGGAAAATTTGAAATTTCAGAGGCCAGGAGACGCATTCTGGTTGATTCTGAGAGTATAAAATGTTATGTGATGAGAGAGTAATGAATCAACTTTCTTAGGGATTCAGGCCTATGCGGGAAAGGCACGCCATTGTGTTCGCGCCCCTATACGCGCCTGCATTTAAAATGGGGCGAGCAATTTTATGCATGCCTCGATAATCATTTGCAACGAGCACAACTCAGATTGCGAACATATCAGAGATGCCACAAATTAGGAACTTCCAAAGTAGATGGTATTCTCTAAAATTTTAATGTTCAAATTACCTCGATTTTCGGATAAATAATCCCTTGAATCAAAAGAATAGTTGCTCCATCGATTTATCTGTACACATGCGCAGTTGTGTCTGTTACCAAATATTGACAGAGATTTCCCAAAACGTGCACGCATCTTGGAAAATCCCGGCCAATATTTGGTAACAGGCGCAACTGCGCATGTGTACAGCACAATTGTCTCTTTAGAGGGGGTCTGAACAAATGAATGACATTCACTCATTGAGACTCTTCCGGGTTCCCCGCTGGTGAATGTGACAGCGTGCAAAGTTAAACAGATTTTTCGGAAATAAATTAATCCGGCCTCGTAATTTGCATTGGCACTTTGCGATTCATAGACCTAAAATTGTATCGCTATGTGTGGATGTTGCATCGCATTTTGCGATGCGATTCCGGTCATTTTGCTCCCTGGCAGGACGTTATGATTCCAAGGTGTACATACGGGTGCTTCAGTAACTCCAATCCAAGACTTCCAAGATTAGAAATGAGTCCTCATGCAGAAAAATAGAGTAGAACAGAGGCTAGTGTACTTGTTGTTTGGAAAACCTTTGTTTTCAACATATTGATTACGAGACTTAAGAACAGAAACAATAGAAATAATTTATTCTGGTAAAAATGATAGCTGTTGTATCACTTAACCCTTTACCCAACTTTACGTCCAAAACCGGTCAGCTCTATTCTAAAAAATTGCCAATTATTTTTATTTTTTGTCTCAAAAACACAGGTTATGACCCCTCATTGGAACGAGCTCATCGAGCTCGTTCCAGTGAGAGGTCACAACCTATGTTTTTGAGACAAAAAATGAAAAAAATTAGTTATTCAAGAATTTTGTTTGCAAGTATCAGCTGCTTTTCATGTTAGGTAAAGGGTTAAATCAAATTTCACTCATGTACTGAAAATGTGAGTTTTGCATTTCCAGCACAGTCGGTAATATTTGGTACATGATCTCAGTACCGAAACTGAGTAGATTTTCGGTAGCATTGTACAGCTGTACCCCCCCCCCCCCCCCCACACCCCCTCCCCCCCTCCCCTCCTAAAATATTTCATCTTCCCGATGCAGCTGTACCGAATATGGCCAGTAGAGCATGTATCAGAGTTGAGCACTTAATATTACCCTTGACAGTTGGCAATGCCATGTTTGCTGATATGGACAGATGAGTTTTAAAGGAACAATCATGCTACATGTATGTGGCATGCCAAATAGCATGCTTATTGCTTTAAAATTCCCACATGAGTTGTCACAACAAGGATTCTCCACTCGTTACACCTCCCTGCATGGAAGTGCAATTACCCTTTACCGAATGAATTGGCCTCAACCGCCAATTTAGCATTCGAAAAAAATATATTTAAAAAAAAATTTCAACAAAACCATTTCATGTGTCCTCATTGGAATGATCTTGTCAGGCTCCTTCCACTGAGGAGGTCACATGATATGGCTTTATTGAAATATTTTTGAAAAATTTAAAAAAAAATTGTATTTAAAATTTCATTTATTTTGATATCTTCATTGGGTCAAGGGTTAATAACTAGAGGATCCTTGTGCTAGAGGTTAAATAGTATTGATGCTCTGTTGTCAAGATGCCCCCTGTGGTTAATCAGTTCATAACAACTAGTGATGAACCGATAATCGGAATCAGCAGTCAGACGGTTATGGGGCTTTGGCCAATTATGACAATTGGCAGTTGAAAAATGATAGGTTCTGGTTATTCTATCTTTAACACTGACTATTAAAAATCCCTTTGATATCTGGCCATTTCAGTAAAGTTTCCCCATTAAAAATGTGTGTAGTACATAGCAGAAAATTTAGGGATTCGCAGAGCCGAGATATTACGGAATTTACCAACTGCAATTGGTACAAAATCGCCACCATTTCCCAAAGATTGTAGAGTTCATGTAAACATTAGAGAAACACATCAAGGGAGGTAACACATTGAAAAAAGAACATTGAATAATACATTCTGACAAACATGTAAACCAGGCTTCACAACACACTTTAACATCAAAATTATTATTCATTTAAGACACAAAATATGTGTGCTCAGTATATTCCTGGTTCATTCAGCCAAGTGTATTGTATCCTTGCTCAAAACCGTATTAATACCATTTATATTTAAAACACAATCTTCACGAGAACAATATAGTGTAATTGTATTGTTAATAACGATCTTTTCCCCACACCCCAACCAATATGCAAATATTATTTTGGCTAATATTGCCCAGCACTAAATATGCATTCTCTGAGAACTTATGTGGTATTAAGCTTTCGAAATTGATGATTTATCAACAAAATTCTGTAGTATAACAGGCACCAACAGATTTTTTTCAGTGTCCTACTTCAGCCTTCGGAATTGGCATAATCGGCAGAGAAATAACCGGTAATCGGTTGATGGCAAGTTTTGATAATCATTTCATCACTAATAACAACATCAAACAGCAAGGTACATGTATGTATGGAAATGGGGCACTGCATCCGAGTAGGTGCTGAATATGCTGCTGCTGTGCTGTACATCATGCATGGCATGTAATCTTGCATGTATGTGACATGAGTTGAGAGGGAGAATTGGTGAAAGGCAAGGAAAGAGTGTGCCAAATGTGTAACTTAAAACAAACAACAGGCCTGTCAATTTGAGGCGAATGGCCATTTGGGTTGCATGGAGGTTACCTAAAATGGAAAACAGGCAAACAAAAAATGGGTTGTGTCAGACTTCCCAACTTACCAACTCCACACAAGCAGGGCTAGCATTGTTGAAGACAAGTGCACCATCGACGTGCAGTATGCCTTAGTACACAACGCCACTGCACCCCCATGTGGGCAGTGGGGATTAAGTGTCTTGCTCAAGGACACAACATGGTTGCTGCAGGTGGGATTCGAACCAAGAACCTCTCGTCTTGCAGCCTGCATGTCTACCTACAGAGCCACTGCGCTTCCACCCAAAAGAAACAATAACTGAATATATTGCAAGCCGGGTATACCCTTAGAAGTCTTATTTGAGTAAATACTGTCAGTAGATGGTTATCAGACTACTACTTATTAAGTTATATAGTATTCATTTTCATATATTGATATGAATTAAATGTATTTCGACATGAGCTGAACCTGTTGAAAGTGTTGTTAAACCTCAATCAATAAATAAATTACATTTATTTGTTAATTAGTTCAGCAATCATGAATCTAATCATCAGTATCAGATGCAGGTATTGATCACTATGTTCAGATTTTGAAGCAGTGTATGATGTACTGGTATATCGCGGTATTTTTTTCAATACTGATACTGGTATTAAAATTTGAATAGTGCGCAGCCTAATGCAGACAGTTTCGGTATTCAGTGATGGGTTAAGTTCGTTTTTTTTGGTATCCTCATGATATCAGTATCGGTTCAGTTTTTCATGACATCTCCCATCTCTCTTGACGTCTACCGTACATCCACTCAACATGCAATGTACAGAAACAGACAGTACATCCATCCATATTCAGTGTGTGATGGTCACCATCTTGTTTTGCTCTTGATTATTGATTTTTGTTCCTGAATTTGGTTTCTTTTGAATTTCTATCTTCAGTCATAGTTTTGCCGTATGCATGATTTCCACCAGGCAAAAATGTGAGAGCATTGAATCTGAGATGCTGTTTTCATAAAAATAGACTGTTTAGGCCTAAAAAAATTAAGAATCTGTTTCTCACCCCCCCCCCCCCCCCCCCCCCCCCCCCCCCATCTCCACCCACATGGTCCTTTTGCCTGCGTCATGCTCTCTTTTTATGACCAATGTAAACTTAAAAAAAAATTAAAATTAAATGGTTGATGTCTGATATTTTCCCCAAGTTAAATTTTTTTTATAAATGTGTCCCTTGAGTGCAAGAAGGCTTTGCAATGCCTTATTGCTCTCCAGGGATGAAATACACCACCACTCATGCTATTCCGTACATTATGAGGCCTAAAACATAAACCAAGAACATGAACTTTTGATGGCAAAGAAATAATTACAGAAATAAAAAATAAAATAAAAAACTGCTCGCCTGCATGCAATTTTACAAATAATGGCCTGAGAAACTGAAGATGTACTTTGTGTGGTCGTATTACTGCATGTTTTTTGTCCATGGGGATAATTTTTGGCTTAACATGACAAAGGTATTGTCATCACGTGTGCCGAAGCCTGTGAGTCTGTTCACATTTTCTTTAGCACAGGCTACATCCAGAAGTTCTTGATCGATCATTACTAAATTTAATGTGTAGGTTTGATGTCATGTCTAGTTGAGAATGTCCCATTTTGGTCGCGACCGATCAGCCATGACATCTGCACAGATTTGAAACCGCAAAACCGTTAGCACAGTGCACAGTTTATATTTGAGAAGGGATTTCATTGTAAATTGGTAGGATGAATCGGTATAATATCCAGATGAGAAAGTCCTATTTTGGTTTTGAACTTGTGATCGGTCATCTGTGATAGCCACACAGAGACATGACCTAGATTTGTTTAGCACAGTCTACAGATCATATTTATGAAGTGATTTCACTGTAACTTAATAGGATGACTCAGTATGATGTCTAGATGAGACTGGAATTTGGTCATGATTGATCAGCCATTACCACCGGTTGGACACATGACTTAGATTGCTGTAGCACTGTCTACAGGTCGTATTCATGAAGGGATTTCATTGTAACTTTGTAGGCTGATTCGGTAATATTATCTAAATGAGACTGTCATATTTTGGGTGCAATTGGTGATCTGTGACCATCGGACAGGCATGTGATCTAGATTCATTTAGCAAAGTCTGCGAGTTATATTTATGAAGGTATTTCATTGTAACTTGGTACGATGACTCATTTTGGAATGATTTTACTGTAACTTGGTAACTTTGGTTGACATACTTTGACTGTGAGAGCCACATCAACCCAGGCCTCAATTCTTTGCTACAGTCTACACCTCAAATTATTCTGTTGAAAACAGCATGTAGGGAACAGAACTTAAGATATTCTCCGAATCTCAGTTATCACAATTCTTGTCTTATTTCATAATCCTTTCATAAACATTGAACATTATCCTTTTCATCAAACACTAGACTTAGTCAAGTAAAGATGCAGTGTCATTGACGCTTTCATTGTTGAATGGCAGCAGGAATTTGAATTATTTTCGTATCGCTCATTTTGGAATGATTTTACTGTAACTTGGTAACTTTGGTTGACATACTTTGACTGTGAGAGCCACATCAACCCAGGCCTCAATTCTTTGCTACAGTCTACACCTCAAATTATTCTTGTTGAAAACAGCATGTAGGGAACAGAACTTAAGATATTCTCCGAATCTCAGTTATCACAATTCTTGTCTTATTTCATAATCCTTTCATAAACATTGAACATTATCCTTTTCATCAAACACTAGACTTAGTCAAGTAAAGATGCAGTGTCATTGACGCTTTCATTGTTGAATGGCAGCAGGAATTTGAATAATTTTCATATCGCCCATGTCTAATGAGTTTGCAGGAAGAGGTTTATGATGCTAGCGTTCAATTGAGTAGACGTTCATTTGAGTAGACAGAGCCAAAAATAATAAAAGTGAGTCATGTTCATATTTCAGGCAGTTTCATATCAACTTGCAACTAACCACAAATAAGTCTAAACCCATATTTAAAAAAAAACTGGAAATCTTATTTTGAGGCCACTCCACATGAACATGTAATGCATTCATGAACCTCACGTTTGAAATCTTATTGTCAATGAAGTTGGCATAGTTAAAAATTCTGAGATCCATTGTCAATCAACATGTAAAAGAATAAATGCTAAAATTGGATGTACTGAGGTCAACAGGCTCTATAAACAAGGGGAATTCAGTGGTCGTCGAGAGGAATTCTTCAAGAAAATGTTTTATTCAGTTAACAGGAAATACCACATAATCTACATGTACTTGCTTTTAAGAGGTCAAGTTTGTACTGAATGTGAGGGAAATGGTTTGGTGTTTTGAATTATATACAACTAGCGGGCCCATCCAAAGATGGAAAAGACATTTCCTTGTAGACAGGCCCTCCGGTACAAAGATGGAAAAGTAGCCTGTTGCATATCAAGGGAGACAGAGTTGGAATTTCAGGCTTAATGCATTCACAGATCCCTCCCATTTATATAATGGATTAATTGTTATTCAATTAAAAAATATCTTATGTGGGCTCTGTGTATTGTACTTTATTTGGTGGTTGAGTGCACTGTATGTACAGTAGATTATGTTCCCTTCATCAAAATCAACTTACAGAACATGGACAATGGATTATTACTAAAACACTTAACCCTTTACCCAATGTAGAGAATATCAAAATTTATTATTTTAACGACTATTTTTTAAAAATTTTCAAAAAAAATTCAAAACTATATCAGTGACCCCCTCATTGGAACGAGCTCGATGAGCTTGTTCCATTGGGTGGGGGGGGGGGGGGGGTCACATGATATGGTTTTGTTGAAATAATTTGAAAACAATTTTCTTTTTAATTGCTTTATTTGCAAATTATGCAGGCAGTTGCGAGTGATTCGTTAGGTAAAGTGTTAAAGTGGAATTTTCTCCCAGACAAAAAAACTTGTTTCAGGAATATTATAAGCGTACAGTAGAGTTACCATGGACTTGTCACTTTCGATGGGTGGGCAATATTTCATGGATGTAATACTATTAGAATAAAAAAAACTGATTACAGGAAAAATAATCAAAGATTTAGTACAACCCGGTGTTTCATTAATTAAAATTTTGCTAATGATTTTTATTACCTTGTAAATGCATGCACGGACATCAGTGCCTGGATTGCGACCACTCCACAGCAACTGTACTGTAACTTGCATAGGTTTAGTTATGTACCCTTGAAATGAACCCACATGTCCATTGGCTAAAACTGTACTTCTGCATTATCACAGGGATGCATGGTTATTGTGTGGGTGGAAACGTTTAATTCCACTGTGATTGTTTTACTGACAACCTACTCTGTGTACTGTATTCCATCATATGATTATGACCTACATGTATATTTGAAAGGGACAAAACACGAAATATTGTGCCGTATTTAGAAGTGTGAAAATCAAACAGGGTTAATAATTAAATTCAGTTTAATGAATTGGGTCATCATTACCATAAAATATAAAAATTCATCAGTAGTTTGTGATGCTCCGATTACAATTCTTCTTTTATATAGTCTCTGCTGGAAACCACAGCATGAATTACAGTCAAAGCAAAAAAAAAAAAAGGCAACCACACAGTATTCAAACAATACGAAAATGTTTTTTTACCTCCAGGATGAGAAGGGTTTTGTTAACCCTTTACCCAACGCAGACGATTTCAAAATTTATTATTTAAATACCATTTTTTATTTTTTTTCAAAAATTTTCAACAAAACCATATCATGTGACCCCTCTTTGAAACAAGCTTGACAAGCTCGTTCCAAAGAGGGGTCACATGATATGGTTTTGTTGAAAGTTTTCGAAAAATTATATTTTTTCAGCTGCTGAATTTGCATATTACGCGGGCGGATGCGGGCAATTCGTTGGGTAAAGGGTTAGTGTCAAACATTAGTTTTTTCCATTTCATTTAGTTTGGTCTTAAACATACGGTGTTTGAGAAAAATAAGCAAAGGGATTTGAGAACATGGTATACAACTTAAAAAAGCAATCTTCCTCCTCTCCATTACAAATGACAAAAAGTTTAAAATATGAAGGAATAAAGGGGAAAAAACATGCAAATAAAGGAAATACATTGTTGGTGGAGTTCAAGCGTTTTGGTACATGTACAGGATGTCAGATTAGGAAATTATGACCACCCGGTACAAAGATAAAAAAAAATGGTACATGTAGGAAAAGGCAAGAGTTGATTAAAATAGTATATTTTGTGTTGGCAATTGCCAGTATGATGGGAGAGTGGGATGGGAGAATGAAGGACATGTGATTGGTAGGTAATGCAAAGGAAAGCCTATCAGAGAGATTGGGAAGAATGGAGTATGGGATGTCATCAAGCAGTTTGTCTCAGAGTGTTGTGAGGAGAGGAGAGGTGTGGGGTAAGGAGGCAGTTGGGAACACAGGGCTAATCAAGTCCTTCAGACCTGAGAACCGTGACAAATCAGAGACCAGCCAAAGTGTTATTATTAATATTAGTACAAAAAAGCTGTCGATGTATTTTTCTAATAGAATAAATTGTACATACATGTATAATGAACAAGACCAGCTTGAATAAGTAATGAGATAACATCAAAAAATTTTCTCCATCATCCCTTGAGTGGAACAAGGTGACATTTGCAATGCTTCAGCATTGCAGATGGTGCATTGTTCCACTCAAGAGGTGCCATAATAATAATTATATTCATCTTTGATCACACATCAGTCTGACAGTGATTCAGTAATAGCTCTCTGAGCTCACTTTTTAAGAGTGTTTGGGTGGTATGGTTTCTAGATATGAAAGAATAGAAATTTGCTTTTTAACTCTTTGTCTGCTGTAGGCACACTTTCCTTCCGAGAATAAAAGTATCTTGTTACCTTTTTGAGGTTAATTCTGCTGCTTGTTAACAAAATATACCAGTACCCCTTCAATTTGGAGATATCCTCTTAACAGAGATTTTTCTTGCTGCCATACTGTATGGAATTTCTCATCCAATTTCTCTATGCTTTACAGCAGCCATGAATTGAGTTTTTTTATGTTTTTTTTTTAATGACACTTCTGACAGCCAGGGTCACCACATGTCTGGACAGTTTTAAAAGTGGACGAAGTCAGTGTACCCAGAGAGTACCACCAAACAGTGGTGAGCAGCTGACAGACTCCCCAACATACTAACTCTTCCCAAGCAGGATTAGCATTGTTTGAAGAGAAGTGCACTATTGATGCCTTACATGAAGTGCACTGCGCCCCCACATGGGCAATCAGGATTAAGTGCCTTACCCAAGCTCATAATACAGTTACCCTGGTGGACTGTTCATTTTGAAGTCTAGTACTGTAACCACTCAAGTCAAAAAAGTAATAATTTCACTGTTTCCTTAACCCTCTGCCCTCTGATGTCAAAATTGCAAAGTTTTCAGCAGCAAATATTTCCCATAATGCAGATTGATATTTAACCGAATATATCTTGTTTGACAGAGCTCAGTGACTGTGAGCTCTGTCAAACAAGATATAATTGGTTAAATTCATAGTTAAACAAGAGAAAAATGGAGTGATTGGAGAAAATTCTGTTGCACTGCCAGAGTGCCACTGTTTCAGGGGTTAATATAGCCTGTTCTCATTGGAAAAGGCTTGACACACTTTTTCCAAAGAGACATCATGCATGTAAGCCATGTTCTGGAATCAAAAATTGACAAAATGACCTGAATGTCAATTTATCTCCATAAGGATGGACAGAGTTGACCATTGAATTAGGCAAAGGGTTAACCCTTTACCTAATACAAATAGAAAATGACACTTGAAAAATGAAAATAAATTTCTTGAAAACTTGAAAAATGAAAATAAATTTCTTGAAAACTCGAAAATTTTAATATTTTACCTCAAAAACATGTGCATTTATGTAGCTTATAGACACTCATTTGAATAGTCATTGAGCTTGTTCAAGTATGGTGTTAGCTATATTTTGGAGGCAAACAAAAAAAAAATTTTAATTGCAATTTTTGTGAATCAAACTGGTCGGTTCGTCGCTTGCAGTAGTCAAAGGGTTAAAGCTATTTTTAGCTCAACTTTGACGTAATAAAATTTGAGGTTATGTCATGGCCCATCTGTCCCTCTGTCAACAATTCAATATGGCTCGGGCTAGAGGCTGTATTTATGAATCGATCTTTACGAAACTTCCTGTGTACCTTTGTTATCATCGTGGGGCAAGAATGAGTGTTTTGGGGTGTGGTCCGAAATTCAAGATGGCCTCTGGCAGCCATTTTGTACTGAAATTAGTGCAATCAGTTTTTTGTACAGAACTTCTGTATGAAAGTTCTGATTTGAATAAATTTTTGTATGAATGTTTAGTAACATGGAATACATCACATATAATACAGGTTTTTTTTGCGTGCAGAAATTATGCAAATTAGATGAACTTTGATTTGTTCAGTGCTACTTATATGCAGTACATGTAAGTGCACATGTCAATATGGCTCGGGCTCAAGGCTGTATTTATGAACCGATCTTCACGAAACTTCTTGGGTACCTTTGTTATCACCTTGGGGACAGGAACGAGTGTTTTGGGGTGTGCTCCAAAATTTGAAGATGGCCACCGGTGGCCAATTAGACAAACTTTGATTTATTCAGTGCTACTTACACACAGTAAGTACACATTTCAATATGGCTCTGGCTAGAGGCATCTAACTGTCATCCACCTTTACAATACTTTACCTGTGCATTTGTTACAGGTTACAGTCAGGATTTATGAACAGACCTTTACAATACTTTACATGTACCTTTGTTATCAGGTCATTACCTAGATGTGTGTCATTGCTGTGTCACATACTATACATGTTCATGTCTTGCACAAGTTGAGCTACAGTGTCATTGACACTTTCATTTTTTGACTCTATGAAAGTTTGGAGTTGAGATCAGATATTGGAAAAGCATTTCGCACCCCTGAGGCCCATTGGGTGATACTTTTCTTGTTATACTTATATATTTTTTACAGACAATGAGTTTTTGTCTGGCTTGAAGCACCATGCCATGAGTGTTTTGAAGGTAATCCACCCTCCCATATACTGTAGCATACTGCAGAAACTAGCAGCTCAAAAAAAAGGCAAAGAACATGGTTTACAGTTAAAACTAAAAGTCCTGTCATGAAATGCACACAAATAGCACGTTGATATGCGCGTTAATGTACGCGTTATGGCCCAAGTAAAGCTACCAAATTCTGTACATATGGCCTGTGCACAAGCGATGTTTCAGCCAATGCATCTCCGGGTAACCCGGAGGTCCATTGGCAGAAACATTGCGTGTGTTTGCTATGAGTAACCAGGAGAACCTGCGTGATTTGGATGTCATTCGATATGGCAATTGCGCGCAATTCCAGCGTGCAATTACATGTAAGCCTAGATAAGCGCACTACTGGCGACAGGACTTCTAGTTTTAACTGTAAATAGCAGACCTCAGTTTTATTATCAGGTCTTAACATTCATGTGGGAATCAGAATCGATTCTCACATACAGTTAAAACTAGAAGTCCTGTCATGAAATGCGCACAAATATCACGTCGATTTGCGCGTTAATCTACGCGTTAGGGCCATAGTAAGGCTATAAAATTCTGTATTACCTGTGCAGAATCAATGTTTCAGCCAATGGACCTCCGGGTAACCCAGTGGTCCATTGGCAGAAACATTGCCTGTGTTTGGTATGAGTAACCAGGAGAACCTGCCAGGCTTTGGATGTCATTCGATATGCCAATTGCGCACAAATCCTACGCGCAATTGAGCGCAGATAAGCGCACAGTTCATGACAGGACTTCTAGTTTTAACTGTATGATTCTTACAAAGGGAAACATTGAGAATGAACTTCGATTCCTGCAAAATGTTCATTTGATTCTTGCCATGGGTTCTGAAAATGTCCTTAACTCTTTGCATGCTGCTGGTGGGTATTCTTGCCCAGCAAAGGGGGATTCTCTTATAAGTGAAATAAGTATAATTTGGGCACATGTAATCATATTTTCACACTGAAAATTGACTGGAATTTTTCACCAATGACTTCTTGTGTTACATTTAGACTATTTTTTCTTCAAACCTAGACATGGCTGCTGTTAAGCAGCCATGACTAGATTTGATGAAAAATGTCTTGAAAATACTCAGCGAGTTAAGAGTTCAATGGGCAGTAGAATTATACTTAATTTTGCTTCTTCATAAGGCAACACTGAATTTGCAGTGGTGTCTAGTGGAAAGTCACTGCTAAGGTTATGTAACTTGCATCACGCAAGGTCACCAGAAGCCTGTATGTTGGAACATGCAGAGCCATATCCAGGGATAATTTTGGGACACCTGTCATTATATGCCACAGGCATAACTGAAGGCCGTAGGCAGTTAGACGGAAACTGAAAGTAGGGTTACAGTAATGTACGCTTTTAAAAGACACAAAAGTTAAAATTACTGTAATGCCTCCATGTGCTTTATGCATACATTTGTACCTGTTCCATGCTTTTATTATACCCTACGCAACGAAGTAGGGTATAATAAAAGCATGGAACAGGTACAATGTTTTTGACTGGTCCGTCCGTCAGTCTGTCATTCCGTCAGTCAGTCCTTGTTGTCCGGACTTTTTTTCTACACGCTTCCAGATTTTGAGCTGATTTTTGGTATGTGAGTCTAACATGGTGGCCTACAGAACAAGTTTGCGTTTTGTTCCGCTCCACTGATTTTTACCGAAATTACGGCCCTTGGACTTTGAAAAATGCATCAAAATTACAGTTTCCCGGGCTTTTTTTCTACACGCTTCCAGATATTGAGCTGATTTTTGGTATGTTAGTCTGACATGGTGGCCTACAGATCAAGTTTGCATTTTGTTCCGCTCCACTGATTTTTACCTAAATTACGGCCCTTGGACTCTGAAAAATTCATCAAAATTACAGTTTTCCGGACTTTTTTTCTGCACACTTCCAGATATTTCACTGATTTTTGGTATGTTAGTCTAACATGGTGGCCTACAGAACAAGTTGGGGTTTTGTTCCGCTCCACTGATTTTTACCAAAATTACGGCCCCATAGACTTTGAAAAGTTCATCAAAATTACAGTTTTCTGGGCTTTTTCTCTACATGCTTCCAGAAATTGAGCTGATTTTTGGTATGTTTGTCTAACATGGTGGCCTACAGATCAAGTTTGCATTTTGTTCTGCTCCACTGATTTTTACCGAAATTACGGCCCTTCGACTTTGGAAAGTTCATCAAAATTACAGTTTTCCGGACTTTTTTTCTATACGCTTTCAGATATTATCAAAATTACGGCCATTTTAGTATGTGAGTCTACCACAATGACTTACAGATCAAGTTTGCGTTTCGTTCTGCCCGACTGATTTTTGTGGAAATTACGGGCCCTGGACTCTGAAAAATACAAGTAACAGATTTCCGGGTCATTTTTCTAAAAATTACAGATTTCCGAGCCTGAAATATCGGGGCGCGTGGGGTATGTGAGCGTGCTCACTAAAGTTCTATATTTTTTTTATCAGAGTGCAACTGCCTCAGGCAATTATTTTTAGTCAGCTGGAGTATCCTAGTTTGGGATTCAAGGGATTAGCTTTGTGTTGGTTTTAGTCATGTATAATTTTTGCTGAATTTCGACCATTTTAGTGGAATATGGGAAGGAGATTACACACAAATACAATGAGTTCGGATGCCTGGAGTTTGGGCATCCAAACCGGTATACCGGTAACAAAAACATTCTTGATATGGCCTTCACATGTGTTCTACATGTACATGTAAAACAAGAAACTCACCAAAATTCAATCTAGACCCTTAAGTGTTAAACTCTAGAAATCTTTCAGTTTATAAATATGAGGCTCGTTTTTACTATGGAATATGTAATTGTTTGTCTTGATTGGTGCTATAACACTAATTCTAAATTCTAAATTATTTAAGATCTGAAAATTGATTCTGGGACAAGGAGTTCACAAGAATCAGAACTGATTCTTGTGGATTGGGACAAATTTTAAGGCCTCATTCTTCTATATAGTCATATTTTTTCCCATATTATCTGGTTGATTTCTAGAGGCCAATATTAAAAAGTACTGGTACTCCAAGTAAAAGCTTTCATATATGTAAGGTATGATCTGGAAACAAAATTTAAAAAAAAATAACAACTTGAATGACGTTTTATCTCCATAATAATGGGCAGAGGTGACCATCACATAACATAAAGGGGTAACCCTTTCCTTAACATGAATAGAAGACAGCACTTGAAAAATGTTTCTTCATGACTTAAAATTTTCATCTTTCTCCTCAAAAAAAATAGTGTTTACAAAACATTGGAATGTACTCAGTGAGCTTGTCTAGAAAGGTATTGCCTATGTTTTAGCTACTTTTCTTGGGTCAGCTTGTTGGTAATTCAAACTCATTCCACTGAGGGGGGTCAGATGATATGGCTTTGTGAAATTTTTTTGCAATGCTCAATCTGCATATTATGTTGGCGGAGGCAGTCGATTTGTTAGGTTAAGGGTTAACAAGAATATTCTCAACAAATTTGCATAGAGTACTGTGTTATGAATACTTGAGTACAAATTTGAAGTACTTCCTGGCATCCAGACATGATAATAATTTCTTTTTGGCAGAGATTGGCAACCAGATTTTGGAAAAACACAGCCTGATGAGCAACAGCATTTTCTAACTAACTGATTCATGATAAGCCAAAAATGCAGTCGATACATGTACTTTTCCATTCAGGTAACACATGGTTGATGATTTGTTAAGTGTGATTCAAAGAACTTAAGCAACATCACTCAATATAATGTAATTGTCTGGATGATTGATTAAAACACTGTTGTGTTGAACATACCTCTACACTGTACCTTCTCTATCTGTTGGTTATGAGGGCACTACCTGTGGAAAAATGTTGAAATACAGTGGATCCCTCTTTATTTATTTATTTATTGAGGTTTAACGACACTTTTGACAACCAGTGTCACCTCATATCAGACAGATTTATTGGTGGAGGAATCCGGAGTACCTGGAGAAAACCACGAAGCAACTGTTAGGCTCCTCAACATACTAACTCCACACAAGCAGGGTTAGCATTGGTTGAAGACAAATGCACCATCGACGTGCAGTATGCCTTAGTACACAATGTCACTGTGCCCCAGGGGTGGGGGGTGGGTGAGGGGGGGTGGGTGAAGTGTTTTACCTCTCTGCTTGCAGTCTGCACCTCTACCTGCCCACTTTACTGGATATCTCCCAGTTGTATAACTTTGTTACTTAAGTATAATTTCTAATCATCAATTCATTTATAGAGGCGAGCCGATACCATTCTAGATACTGCTCAGACCTGTGAATAAACGTGGGTGATCCCTGCGGGACCCCTGGGAAGTGAAGGAATGCCTGTTCACTGCGGTATAAACAGGCTCTGTTTCACTGGTAAAATAGGACCCAGTCACCAATGCTTGGGAGGTGCAAACCCACTCTAAAATGGACAACATGGCTTATAAACTCTCACTCCTGGTCTTGAGTTATATTATTTATTTATTGATGTTTAAGGTCACATATTTCTGCACAATGGCTAATCATTGTCTTGAGTAGATACTCATGTTGTGGTCATGATTAGCCATTGTGCAAAAATATGTGACCTTAAACACCAATAAATAAGTAAATAAATAAATAAGCGTGGGTGAAGTAAAAGATGATAAATTTATAACTCTTGTTAATTGCATATAATTTCCCAATGCCCAACCAGTTTGTAGACAGTTACCATACCTTCAGTACCAATTTTATCTGTTAATTGAATATTGGTTATAGACTAAACTCCTGTTAATAGAATAAAAATTCCTGTAATATATCAAAGAATTACTCAGACAACCACTGAATTCCATGTTTAACCCTTTACCTAACATGAAAGGCAGACGACACTTGCAAATAAAATTCTTGAATAACTAATTTTTTTCATTCTTTACGTCAAAAACATAGCTTATGACCGGGGGGGGGGGGGGGGGGGGGCGCAGTGGCTCAGTAGGTAGAGGTGCAGGCTGCAAGCTGAGAGGTCCTCGGTTCGAATCCCACCTGTGGCAACCACGTTGTGTCCTTGGGCAAGACACTTCACCCCCATTGCCCATGTGGGGGCACGGTGACGTTGTGTACTAAGGCGTACTGCACGTCGATGGTGCACTTGTCTTCAACCAATGCTAACCCTGCTTGTGTGGAGTTAGTATGTTGGGGAGCTGACAGTTGCTCGCCATTGCTCGGTGGTTCCCTCTGGGTACTCAGGCTTCCTCCACCCGTAAAACTGTCATGGTTATGATTAGCCATTGTGCAAAAATATGTGACCTTAAACCCCAATAAATAAATAAATATAGCTTATGACCACTCATTGTTTCACTCGTTTCAATCAGGGGTCATAAGCTATGTTTTTGAGACAAAAAGTGAAAAAAAATAATGATAATTGGATGGTGATTTTTGTGAATAGTGCTGGCCGGTTTTGACGGTTATGTTGGGTAAAGGGTTAAAAGACTTAAGTAATCCAATGTTGACATCATAATGTTTGTATCTCCATGAGCTCTGTCAAACAAGATATAATAAAATAAATTAATGCCCAGATTATCACTAGAATACCAGAAAATGAAAAAAATTTGTTAATTGAATACTCATGTTAATTGAATAATTTTCTGTTGCACGGTGACTATTAGTTTAACAGGATTCTGTTGAATGAATTAGAGTATTAAAACTTCTTTTTTATTTTTGTTCACTTCATTGTAGAATATTTATAAAGTAATATTGACTGTCTGCAATGCCATTTTTTCCAGACCTCATTGGTAGCTAAGAATCTCTATAACTCTATGGGTCTTCAGTACAGTTGCTGTGGACTGGTCTTAATCCATGTGTGTGCATTGATGTCCACACATGCATTTACCAGATAATAAAAAATCAACTTCAAAATTTTAAGTAACGAAGCACCATGTAATTAAATTTTTTGTGATTATTCCTGTAATTAGTGTTTGCAATCTAATATTATAGCATCCATAGAAATACAATGGAACCCTGTTATTTGAATAATCACTTTGCCAGTGAAAATTATTCAATTAACACGAATAATCAGTTAACAGGGATTGTGTCACTTTCCTGTATTTTAGAGATAAACTTATCATTTATTCTATTATATCTTGTTTGACAGAGCTCAATGAGCTCTGTCAAACAAGATATAGTAGATTAATGCCTGTATTGGATGTACTGAGGCCAAATAGCATAGGTCAAAGACAAAGGAAAACTGGGGAGTGTCCGAGTAATTTCTCGACAGGTTTCATGATTTTTTATTCAATTAACAGGAGTTTACTCTATAACCTATATTCAATTAATAGGTCAAATTTGTACTGGAGGTTTAGTAAATGGTTTTGTTTTGGAAAATTTTATTCAATTAACAGGGTTATCCAGTTAAGAGATATCCAATTAAGTGTGGGCTCCACCGTACTGCCCACCCTGTGGAAAGTGACCAGTCCACGGCGACCATACTGTAATTCTAACTTTGATCACTTTTTGTGTCAACAAAACAGGTCCCTCAAAATTCAGTTGAAGTTCCATTATAAGTACCCTGACAATTGTGTCTGTACATCTAAGCAGCCAAGACTTGCCTATACAGTTAAAACTAGAAGTCCTGTCATGAATAGTGCACTTATCTAGGCTTAATTGCGCATTGGAATTGTGCGCAGTTGCCATATCGAATGGCATCCAAAGCACGGCAGGTTCTCCTGGTTACTCATAGCAAACATGGGCAATGTTTCTGCCAATGGACTTCCGGGTTACCCGGAGGTCCATTGGCTGAAACATTGCATGTGCACAGGCCATATTTACAGAATTTGATAGCCTTCCTATGGTCATATCGTGTAGATTAACATGCATATTGACGTGCTATTTGTGCGCATTTCAGGACAGGACTTTTAGTTTTAACTGTATGTAGAAACAACTTCAAATCCACAGGATGTAAACTTATCAGTGTGTACATGTAGAAAAATCTCCAGTCCCTTAACCCTTTACCCAACGTAACGATCCAAATCGGCCAGCGCTATTCTAAAAAATCGGCAATTAATTTTTTCATTTTTTGTCTCAAAAACATAGGTTATGACCCCTCGGAACGAGCTCGAGTAGGTTCCATTGAGGGGTCATAACCTATGTTTTTGAGACAAAAGTGAAAAAAAAAAGTTATTCAAGATTTATTTTAGCAAGTGTTGTCTGCTATTCATGTTAGATAAAAGGTTAAGGGTTAACTTCTTATGAAAGTGAACAAAAAAGCATTTAAAAAAGTCTATGTGTAAGACCCTCTAATTTGGGAATATTCCTTCAATTTGAGGACATCAGTTACATTTGTGAGTTTGGTGGAATTAATTTAAAGGCCTGTTCATTGAGAATTGTGGATGTATTCATGTATTCTTGGAATTCTTTCTGAGGAGCTTTCTGAGAATCTATATATCTACTTTTAGTAAGAAAACTGTCTTTGTTCAGTTACAACTTTTTCTCACTGGTACTGCAGTTATCTTAAGTTCAAATACACTTGTACAGCTGTCAGTGAATATTTTTTTTGCCCGGCTGTTATTTTTATACAGGTACATTGTACTAGAGAAAAAATACCAGAAGTACACAATACATTGATGGATGTCATATCGACTTAAAATACCATTTATTAACTGTTTTACTTTGGAGGTTGATTTTATTGGTCTGTAATACCCTACATGTAGTTTATTCCTGCTTTTTCTTTCCTTAAAGCTACAGTGCAGCTTCCGTGGACTGTTCGCTTTCCAATATTTCTACGGACGCAGTAATTGTCGATTCCAAACACTAATTATAGGAATAATCATCAAAAATTTAATTAATGAAGCACTGGGTTGGTTGTACCTGGTGCTTCATAATTTAAAATTTTGCTGATATTTTTTTTTACTTGGTAAACACATGCATGGACATCACTACCCATGCATGGATTATGACCAGTCCACGGCGACTGTACTGTATTAATATTATCTCCGACGAGTTAGATAACTACAGTGATATTTTGAAAATAGAGAGAATTTTTGGGCTTTGTTGAATTTTGCTTGAAATTTCATTGTTAATACATGTACAATAACTGGGAGAGAAACAATCTGATTCAAATAAAAAATAAATTGATATAATTCTTTGTATTATCATGGTCTTTGAGAAGTCCAATAATCAGTGATTTTTCAAAAATTGAGAGTGTTTTTCCCTTTGTAGGATTATGCACAAAATTTCATTGTTTATGCAATAACTTTAAGAGTAAACATCCGATTTCAACAAGTTTGATATCATGCTTTGTAATAATAATGCTAAGACAAGTTCAAAATATATGATGATTCCTTGAAAAGTGAGGGAGTTATCACCCCTTGTTCATTTCATGTTAATTAAATTTTTTATGTGTATGTGATTACTTGAAAAATGATCAACAGATTTCATTAACTATTAACTTTTAACATGCTGCTTTATTAGCTCACCTGGTCCAAAGGGCCATGTGAGCTATTGCCATCACTTGGCGTCCATCGTTGTGAGGCATACGTAAACTTTTCACATTTTTATCTTCTCTTGAACTGCCAAGCCGATGTGAACCAAACTTGGCAAGAATGGTCTGTGGGAGGTCCTCTACAAACGATCCCCATTTTGTTCCCATTGGATGAAAAACATTGCCGCCAGAGGCATTCTTTGATACTGATAAATGGATTTTCAAAATCTTCTCCTCTGAAACTACAGGGCCAAATGTTTTTCAGAGCCACGTGGCACCTAAAAAATCCAAAACCTTCTTGCACATCTACAGACCCTACTGCAACATTTGAGCATGATTTTGGTGTTTCGAATTACATACACCAGGAAGCCTTTTGCCGGAAATGATCTAAGAAAACATGACAGTGGCAACGATGGCACAGCCACAAGGCACTTGAAAAATCAGAAACCTTCATGGGCATCTACAAACCCTACTGCAACATTTGAGCATGGTTTTAGCATTTCGAATTACATACCCTAGGTGCCTTTCGCCGGAAACAGTCTAAGAAAACATGAAAGTGGCAATGGTGGCACAGCCACATGGCACCCAAAAAATCCAAAACCTTTGTGCGCATGTACAGACCCTACTGCAAAAGCTGAGCATGCTTTTAGCGTTTCGAATTATATACTTTAGGAGCCTTTCGCCGGAAAAAGTCTTAAGAAAACATGAAAGTGGCGACCGTGGCACCTGAAAAATCCGAAACCCTCGTGCGCATCTACAGACCCTACTGCAACATCTGAGCATGGTTTTAGCATTTCGAATTATATACTGTAGGAGCCTTTCATCGAAAACGGTCTAAGAAAACACAAAAGTGGCAATGGCGGCACAGCCACATGGCACCTGAAAAATCTGAAACCTTTGTGCACATCTACAGATCATTTAGCAAGTGCAGTTATAGAACTCTGAATTACATGGGTTGGGATTATTTGAATGAAAATTGAAAAATTAGCACATTTTTCAAGTGGCTCCACAGAAGCCACCTGGTGGCGCAAAACTTTTAAAGTGGTATTTTTGGATTGCACAGACTCTATTGAACAACTGTAGAAAGTTACAGCGTTTTGAATTACAAAACCGGAAGTACGGACGTACTAAAGTACGGACGTACGGACGGAGATTACAACGATATCCCCGCATTTTTTAAAATGCGGGGAAAAAAGTTTAGAGATTCCTGATATAAAAAAGTAATATTAAAAGACACTGCAAGGCAATACAGGCCTGGCATTCTCAAAGAGGGTTGCCCTCATAGAGCCCTCGCAAATTGTTTTTTTTTGGTTGGGCTGTTTTTAGCCCTCCTGCATCTAGCCAATTAAACACATCACAAATTGTTTTGCAGTACTACTTATTTTATGCGCACAATTTCTATGGCTCACTTTATCCATATGACAAAAAGAAATATATAATTTGCTCAAAAGTAAAAGTCAACTGCACCACTGGGTTTTATGTTCAAACATTCTGTCACATTCACCATACTGGTGGTATATGACTGGTAATGCTGCCAGTTAGATGTAGAATAATATTTGAACATTCTTGGGGAAAGTACAATTCTACCTTAGGATGCTGTTCACATCTCTCTAGAAATGCTGCTAGTGATAGATGTGGTCAATTTTGTTATTCTAACACTTACTGTATGAAGCCAGAAGACTTCCTTAAACATGTTGTCACCTGAGTTCCAATAATTCTGTTCTTTCTACCTACTGGGAGATAGAACAGTATGGAACTCAAGTGACGATCTGTATCCTGGCGATTTGCCCTCCTGGGAGGATTTAGGAGGGCAATTTTTACATGTAAGTCCAGTGAGAGCGTTCAGTTTCAGTGAGAGATAGTCTGTTAATTAAAACTTTTTGTGAGACCTTAAGAAAATGGTTAATAATTGTACAATATTTTGTGATTTAGCTGCAATGTAATTAATCTTCTTATAAAGATAAATCTATCATGTCTGACTGCTTTTAAAAATTGTATTTGCCCTAGAGCTTCAGTTTAGTGTGATATATGGTCCTTCTGATTAACATTTAAAATTAACTACAGAATGCAGAGTGTTTTGCTACCCTATCACTTTGTGGGTGGATAGTCTACTGAATGACCACTCATTTGGACTGTGGAAACAAAATGAAGGTGTGTTTGGCTTTTCAGATGATGTTGTTTACTGGATGCTTGACTGGACACATCTTGACACCTCCTTTTCAAGAGGTAATGTACAGAAGAAAAGAATATTCTATTTCCTTGCATAAAAACTTGAGATTTCATGTAGCTTGTATTTTTGTATAAAGACTTGTTATTTTCTGCAGGTTATATTTTAACAAGATCCCTTTTGTTCAAATAGTCCATCTCCAACCATGGAGATGGACTTGCTCTTGGATAAATAAATAAATAAATAAATAAATAAATAAATAAATAAATAAATAAATGTACTGGACCTCAGTACATCAAATTCAGATGTAGGAACATAATCTATTGTATCTTGTCTGACAGAGCTCCATGAGCTCTGTTAAATAAGATATAGTATGGTTTTCGTGGAAAGGTCAAAATCCACATGTGGGCAATATTTCCATGCATGCATTAAATAATTCCCTGTCCCCTTTTGTAATCACTGTAATGTATCAATATATTTTCATACCTATGTGCTTCTTATTTGAAGCCTGGTAACACTTTTCAAGCTTCTGGCAAAATGTACGAGTCACCAAACCTCAGAGACAGGACTTCGATTTTGACTAGAATCTGAGAATTCACACAAAGATTTGTGCAACAAAACTAGCGAGAATCCATGTGGATTCTTACTGCACCACAGCTAGGACTTGCGTGAACAGAATTGAGTCAGTTTAACTTTCTACAAAACATAGCTGCAGCAGTTTAATAGTACAATACTAACCTGACCTAAAATATTTTGACACTTTGTCAATAAAATTGTACAAATATGGCTGTCATTGGAACTGGCCGAATATTTGTAAGGTTTTATTGTTAAATATTGTTTATTTTTGTTAAAATTTTTTTTTATCAAATTCAGTTTATATTTTAAAAAGTCATGTTGGGTAAAGGGTTAACATGTGTTATCAGTAGACAACAGGGGTTCAACCATGGTAGCCTCATGGGATCCTGGGACACTCATAACAGGTATGAATTCTCAAAACCATTTTTTACGAGAATCCAAATGGGTTCTCCCAAATTTAGATGAATATAAGCCCCGAGAGAGATCTCGGTATGCACAAGCTACAAACACCATTTGGCTATCCAAGTTTCTAAAAAATAGTTCACTGGAACCCTTTTAATCAAATAGCCACTTTGTCAGTGACGGGGGCGTGGTGGTATTGCGGTAACCAGTTCTCGTCAGATCACCTAAGTTAAGCCATGTCGAGCCTGGTTAGTCCTCGGATGAGTGACCGTCTGAGCGATCGATTCAGACTTCCGCGTTGTGTCCTTGGGCAAGGAACTTAACCCCAATTGTCCACATGGGGGAACGATGACGCCGTGTGTTAAGGTGTACTGCACGTCGATGGTGCACATGTTTCCAACCAATCTAACCCTGCATGAGCTGCAGTGGGGATGCTGTGGCGTTGCAGTAACTGGTTCTCATCAGATCACCGAAGTTAAGCAATGTCAAGCCCGGTTAGTCCTCAGATGGGTGACCGTCTGAGCGATCAACTCAGACTTACTTGTTGTGTCCTTGGGTAAGGCACTTAACCCCGATTGTCCACATGGGGGCATGATGACGCCGTGCACTAAGGCATACTGCACGTCAATGGTGCGCACGTCTTCAACCAATGTAACCCTGCCTTTGCTGCAGTTCGGTGTTCTGATGTTGGGGAGCTGGCAGCTGCTCGTCGTTGCTCGGTGGTTCTCTCCGGGTACTCCGACTTCCTCCACCCGTAAAACTGTCACGGTCATGATTAGCCATTGTGCATAAGTATGTGACCTTAAACACCAATAAATAAATAAATAATGTGCTGCAGTGCGGAGTTACTATGTTGGGGAGCAGGCAGCTGCTCGTCGTAACTCGGTGGTTCTCTCCGGGTACTCAGGCTTCCTCCACCCGTAAAAACTGTCATGGTCATGATTTGCCATTGTGCATAAGTATGTGACCTTAAAACACAAATAAATAAATAAATAATTACAAATAAATAAATAAATAAATAAATAAATAAAAAACAGTGGAAATTATTCCGTTAACATTACTTTTGAGTTTTCCTGCATTCTAGTAATAGATTGAGGATTTATTCCATTATTTTGTACATGTTTATACATGTAAGAAATAGCCTTGTAATTGAAGGTCATTCAAGGCCTTCAAATCCTGGAAAATGTGTCACAAGGCCTTGAAAAGCCTTGAATATTCCTGAAATAAAAATACTGTGGAAGCACGTAAACATAAGTATTATAAGTTATCTCTGCCAACATGTATGGTATATGGAGATTTAATTCCTGGATGTCGTGTTTTAAACACCGAATCACAGGCGAGGTGTTTAAATGAGATATCCAAGTGTTAAATCTCCATATACCATACATGTTGATGAAGATAACGTTTTTGTCCCATTTGAAACACCATATTAACATAGTGGAGAAAAAAGGTTTTGTTTTTACAAATGCAGAAGACGACAGAGAGTGTTACATCCCTTAAGTTGTTAAGGAAACGAGTAAACAGTATTTTGTTGACAAATCGTCCCCGAGTTCTAATGTGTTCTATGTGCCTACTGGCTTATAGAACACATTGGAACTGAGGGGGGACGATATTTGCTCTCATTTTATTTTTCTCAAGTTGTTTCATTTAGTTATTCAACTATTTAATTATAACAGCAAAATATGATCGAATTGTGGGAAATCTGATAATATTTGAAACTATTTTGATGGTTTTTTGTTCCATTTTTGTTTTGAGGCGAGCAGAAGCGAAACGCTTTCATTTAAACCATATACCCCAGATGTTTCGTGTGCCCATATACCTTGGATGTTGCATGCTCGCATATACCTAGGGTGTTGGGAGCGCCCTTTGCCATGGCTTTTTGTCCAAGGCATTCTGACCAATCAGCATTGCCCTAACTAGGACCCTCTGGTCCTGGGGTAAAAATCCTTGAATTTAGCTGTTGTAGGGCCTTGAAAAATGCTGAAATATATCAAGAAACAGCCTCGAAAAATGATGAACATTGTCAGTCCTTGCCTGCAGATACCCTGATATATTATTCATTCCATTTTATCATTTAACAGAGCCTATAGGATAGATTAAAAACCTATACTGGATGTACTAGTCCAAAACAAGTCCAAAAACAGGGAATTCATTCGTTGCAAGAGTAATTCTTCGATAGATCACAATTTTGTTCATTCAATTATCAGGAGGTTACTCTATACCCTATATGCAATTAACAGATCAAATTTAAACTGAAGGTATGATAAATGGTGTAGTGTTTGGAAATTATATTCAATTAAAAGGGTTATACTATTGGTAGATAAAGAGTTAAGTGGGTTCCGCTGTATGAACATGTACCATTTAATCAATTGTCAAATCATGTAATGGTAACTATTGTGCATTGATCCCTATAGACTCCAAGGCTGGTGTGGATCAATATAGAACAGTTAATCATTTCTCAAATACATAGAGATTATTACCATTACATGTATGTGGATGTACAAAATATGTATCTGAGTCTCACTCCGGGTTCTAAGGGTAGATCTTTGACGAGTCGTGATCTACCCTTAGAACCCAGAGTGAGACTCGGATACATATTTTGTACATCCACATAATGGTAATAATCATTTTTAGCTCAACTTTGGCGAAGCCAAATTTGAGCTTTTGTCATGGCCCGTCGTCCGTCTGTCCGTCTGTCCATATGTCAACAATTGGATACAGCTTGGGCTAGAGGCCGTATTTATGAACCGATCTTTACGAAACTTCGTGGGTACCTTTGTTATGACCGTGGGACGAGAACGAGTGTTTTTGGGTGCGGTCCGAAATTCAAGATGGCTGCCAGCCGCCATTTTGTACCGACGATGCAGAAATCTGTTTTTTGTACAGAACTTCCATATGAAAGCTCTGATTTGAATAATTTTTTGTATGAATGTTTAGTACCATGGGATACATCACATATAATACAGTTTTTTTTCTCGTGCATAAATTGTGCAAATTAGACTAATTTTGATGTTTTTTGGTGGTACTTTGTGCAAAATGCCAATACGGCTCGGGCTAGAGGCCGTATTTATGAACCGATCTTTACGAAACTTCTTGAGTACCTTTGGTATCGCCGTGGAACGAGAACAAGTGTTTTTGGGTCTGGTCCGAAATTCAAGATGGCCGATGGCAGCCATTTTGTGCAAAATTAGGTGCAATCAGATTTTTGCACAGAACTTCCATATGAAAGCGCTGATTTGAATAATTTTGTGTGTGAATGTTTAGTACCATGGGATACATCACATATAATACAGGTTTTTTTCTCGTGCAGAAATTATGCAAATTAGATGAACTTTGATTTTTTCAGTGCGACTTACACACAGTAAGTACACATGTCAATACGGCTCGGGCTAGAGTCTGTATTTATGAACTGATCTTCACGAAATGTCTTGGGTACCTTTGTTATCACCTTGGGACGAGAACGAGTGTTTCTGGGTGAGGTCTAAAATTCAAGATGGCTGCCAGTACCGAAATTAGGTCTAATCAGTTTTTTGTACACAGCTTCTATACAGCTCAGACTAGAGGCCATATTTATGAACCAATCTTTACGAAACTTCTTGGGTACCTTTGTTATCACCGTGGGATGAGAGCGAGTGTTTTTGGGTATGGTCCAAAAATCAAGATGGCCACCAGCAGCCATTTTGTACCAAAATTAGTGCAATCAGTCTTTTGTACAGAACTTCTGTATGAAAGTTCTTATTTGAATAAATTTTTGTATGAATGTTTAGTAACATGGAATACATCACATATTGTAAGGGTTTTTTTTTTCGTGCAGAAATTTTGCAAATTAGATGAACTTTGATTTATTCAGTGCTACTTACACAATGCAAGCACACATGTCAATACGGCTCAGGATAGAGGCTGTATTTATGAACCGATCTTCACAAAACGTTTTGGGTACCTTTGTTATCACCTTGGGACGAGAATGAGTGTTTCTGGGTGCGGTCCAAAATTCAAGATGGCTGCCAGTGGCCATTTTGTACCGAAATTAGGTCCAATCAGTTTTTTGTCACAACTTCTATACAGCTCGTATTTATGAACTGATCTTCACAAAACTTCTTGGGTACCTTTGTTTTCACCTTGGGACAGGAACGAGTGTGTTTTGGGGAGCCTTTGTTATCACTGTGCTATGAGAACAAATATTTTGGGGTCCCACTCTGGGACTCAAAGATTTTTTTCTAATTTAGCATCTGACTGTCACCCACCTTTACAATACTTTACCGATACATTTGTTACAGGCAACAGTCAGTATTTATCTACAGACCGTTACAATACTTTATATGTACCTTTGTTATCAGGTCAGATGTTTGTCATTGCTGTGTCACATACTATATATGTACATGTCTTTGTCTTGACAAGTTGAGCTACAGTGTCATTGACACTTTCATTTCTTACAATATATTGGGGATAAGTCGAGAATGTAGAAAAATATGTAACGAACTATTTATTCATACGGATGAACAAAAAGAAAAAAAAATGGAACTCATGCGAAAGGAACGTGCTTGTATCTGACCCCCTGATACAAACATCTGTATCAGGGGGTCGGATTCACGACAGTTGAGGAGTTAATACAGACAAAATACATGTTGATTGTAAGATAAAAAGAGATGCATGACCGATCATTGGAATGGGCTTGTCAAGCTTATGGTTATGAGGGTCATAAGCTACATGTATGTGTGAGAGTCATGAGCTATGTTTGCGACATGTATACCCCCCGTAGAAACCCTGGGAATTGAAGCAGTGCTTGTTTACTGTGATAAACAAGCTCTGTCTTACTAGTAAAATAGGACCTGTTAACCAATGCTCGTAGTGGTAGACCTGTAAAATGAACAGCATGGGTATAAACGATTGACTGAACTTGACATTATCTCCATTTTGCAGTCACAATTAGCCATTCTGCACAAATATGTGACCTTAAACACCAATGAGTTTATAAATAAATAAATGAAGCTGTGAATGAATGTTTGCAAAGTTTTGGGTGTAAGACATGGAAATAACAGTTTGAATGGTGGTCTTGGTGTTTTACACCTGACATATTTGGTTGTTTCCCTTGTGAGAGGTTAAGTTAAGAAAGTGTAACCATCGGCATACTGATGTTCGAATATAAACATTTCAAAGTACTACTTTTTCCCAAAATGCAATAAGGAAATTAACGAGTTCTGTCTTGTGTGACAGAGCTTGTTGAGCTGTATCAAACAATATTAAATTTGTTAACCGTCTGCATTATGATGTCAAAACTGCAAAGTTGCCAACATCAAATATTTCCCGTCATGCAATTTTGATACTTAACCAAATATACCTTGTGTGACAGAGCTCGGCGAGCTCTGTCAAACAAGATATAATTGGTTAAATTAATAGTTAAAAAAGAGCAAAACAGAACGATTGGAGAAAAATCTGTTGCACTAACAGAGTGGTCAGGGATTCTTCTATCCTCTTGGGAAAAGGTCCAGGGCCCATCCAATTGGGAAAATTCACATCATGAAGGCTTCAGTTGGGAATTTGTTTGGGAGAAGAAACACACAAAGAATAAGAAATGTTACCTTCATATTGAACTGAGAACATAAATACAGAAGCTACTGCACATATAGTACATCTAATACGTTTTGTAACAAACAGTCGCATGAAATAATGATCCGTTTTGTAATCTCAATCAAATAAATTGTTCTTATACTATTAATGCTGAAGATATTTATGCGATAGTCTACATTCTGTGGCTTTGCAGTTGTGTCTAGGCAAGTCTTGGCTGCCTAGAAACAACTGACAAGGTTCCTCAGATGTTACTTGCAAATGTATCTAAAAATTGTCTGCTGGGGCACCTATTTTTGTTGCAGAGAAGTCGTGAAATTAAAAATTAGTCCTTCAAGAATTAACCCCTGGCACTCTGGTAATGCAACAGAATTTTCTTCAATCACTCTGTTTTTCTCTTGTTTAACTACGAATTTCACCAATTATATCTTGTTTGACTCAGTGAGCTCTGTCAAACAAGGTATGTTTGGTTAAATATCCAACTGCATTATGGGAAATATTTGCTGCTGAAAACTTTGCCATTTTGACATCAGGGTGCAGAGGGTTAAAAAAGAATTCAATTTTTATTTGAATGAGGACTGAGATTGGGACATTTTTCTTTTGAATTGGGAAAAATTCTTCAAAAATGCCTTTGGGAAAGGGCCCTATATTTGGCCCATGCTGACACCCAAAATAACCCCTGTTGGTAGGGGTTAAATTCCTAGTTGCATTATGGAAAAGTTAGCTGCTTGATATATTGGTATTCTCATTTCAATATGCAGTGTAAAAACACACGTACATAAGGAAAAAATGTTCAAGCAAGTTAGCAGCCTTCTCATTTCATGCTATGACTTAATATTTATTTTACATAGAGTTGTCATTATTGTTTCGAATTAAGTTACCTTGGGGAAGAAGAGTGGAGTTGTGTCATATGATTTTTATTGTCCCTAACCCCTTTGCCCACATCCCTGCTTTAAATTTACTGAATCTTGTCAGTCAAGAGCACTGTACATGTTCTGGTTTTGGTTCTGCAGTACAGTACGGCCACCATGGACTCACTTTCCACGTGTGGGCAATGTATCCATGCATGCAATAATATTGGATTCCAAACACTAATTACAGAAATAATCATCAAACGTTTAATTAATAAAACACCGGCTTTAGTCCATTGCGTCTGTAATGTATTTTACTTATTTGAGATCAAGTGTTAATCTATTCATTTTTAATTTTGACTGGAACTGTAATTACAATTATAGTTATTTTGATGTTATCCATCCTTCAAACAGCATGTTATGAAGGACTTGATGGATTGGTTGTTTTGTTAAATGAAGAACTGATGAGTACATTACAATTCCCTCATGGAAGTTTTTCTCTGTTTTTTATTTTACATTACAAATATATCTTTAACTCTTACACAGCATGATATCGTTTTTTTTTTACATCTTCTGATTGAAAGTCTCTCTTGACTATTGCCATCACTTGGTGTGTGACATCCGTTAACTTTCCAGTAGTTCTGGTCTGTTCATTTTAGTACAGATACTTCATTGAGGAGAGATTCTGTATTCATCCACCTGAATTTCTGAAGTTTTACCCTGTGCACCCTGGTGTGAAATTTGCTCAAGGTCAAGAGGGGAGGGGGGAAGGGGTTGTGAATCCCCCAAATAATTTGCCAGTCAAGGAGGACATTTTCGTATAGTTTGGAGTCATGCAGTTTTGATGCTGTGGACTGGTCACTTTTCATGACTGGGCAATATTTCCATGGATGCAATAATACAGTGGGGCCCACTTAATTTGATATCTCTTAACTGAATAACCCTGTTAATTGAATATAATTTCCCAACACAAAACCATTTACCATACCTCCAGTACAAATTTGACCTGTTAATTGAATATAGGTTATAGAGTAAACTCCTGTTAATTAAATAAAAAATCTTGTAACCTATCGAGAAATTACTCTGACTCGCCCCAGCTTTCCTTTGTTTATAGACCTATTTAGCCCCAGTACATCCAATACAGGCATTTAATCTATTACATCTTGTTTGACAGAGCTGAATGTGCTAAGTCAAACAAGATATAAAAGAATAAATGTTAAGTTTATCTCTAAAATATAGGAAAGTGAGACAATCCTTGTCAATTGAATACTGGTGTTAATTGAATAATTTTCATTGGCAAAGTGGCTATTCAATTAACAGGGTTCCATTGTATTAGATTCCAAACACTAATTATAGGAATAATAATCAAAAAATTAATTAATGAAGCACCAGGTACAACCTGGTGCTTCATTAATTAAAATTTTGCCGAGGATCAATTTTATTTACAAGTAAATGCATGCATGGACATCATTGACCACACCTGGATTATGACCAGTCCACTGTGACTGTACTGTAGGTATTAATTTGCTCTTTCTGGCAATCATGTACTCCCTAATGGGACTAGATTTGCTTCTTGGACATCTGTCATCCACGCAGTTCATCTCATGCAAATGGCTGTTTGGTGACGTTGAGGTTGACCAGTATTGTCTGGTACACTGTTCATGCTTATGAAATAAGAAGGTGCGAAGCCCATCACAACTACCTGTACAGTACGGCTGCTGTGGACTGGTCACTTTCCACAGTGGTCAATGATGTCCATGCATGTGTTTACTTGGAAACAATAATATTAGATTCCCAACACTAATTAAAAAATTTAATTAACTTGCCTGATAAATGCATGCGTGGACATCACTGCCCACGTGAATTATGGCCAGTGCATGGCGTCTATACTGTATTTATCCACAAACAAATTTCCTGAGTTATTTATATTTCCTATTGACACATATATCCCAACTACATGATCACCGAAGTTAAGCAACATCGAGCCCGGTTAGTCCTCGGATGGGTGACCGTCTGAGTGATCGATTCGGACTCCCACATTGTGTTTTTGGGCAAGGCACTTAACCCCGATTTCCACATGGGGACACGATGACGCCGAGTGCTAAGGCGTACTGACCGTCGATGGTGCGCATGTCTTCAACCAATCTAACCCTGCCTGCACTACAGTGCGGAGTTAAGATGTTGGGGAGCTGGCAGCTGCTCGTCATTGCTCGGTGGTTCTCTCCGGGTACTCCGGCTTCCTCCACCCGTAAAACTATCAGTCATGATTAGCCATTGTGTATAAATACATGTATGTGACCTTAAAACACCAATAAATAAATAAATAATCCCAACTGCATCATCAAGGCATGCCTTCAGCTCTGTAATTAAAGTTCCTCTTGGCCGACTGAAACCAAACTTGGCATGTGGGTTAGGCATGATGAGAGGAAGAACCCTATTCATTTTGGAATCATGCCAAAGATCAGGTCACAGTGACCTTGAACTTCAATTTTTTATCAGTGTTGGTTTCTGCTATTAAAGTTTTGCTTGGCCAACTGGAACCCAACTTGGCATTTTATTTAGGCATGATGAGAGAAAGCACCTTATGTATTTTTAGGTCATTATGCCCAGGGTCAAGGTCTCAGTGACCTTGAAATTAAAATTTATCGGTCTGATCTGGTTTTGGCTCTCTTAATTATTTAAAATATGTTTTCGCAATCGAAACCCGACTTGGCATGTGGGTTGAGCATGTCCAGAGGAAGAGCCCTACATATTTTTAGGTCATTGGTCATGGTCACAGTGACCTTGAACTTAAAATCTTATTGGTCCTGATCGAAACCAAGCTTGACATTTCATCAAATACAGGTAATCTTATCTGTATTATTTGAATAAATAATACCAACAGTTGCTGTGTTAATTTAGGGTGATTTTTGGGGGGGATTTGCCACTCCTAGACGGCTACCTATAGTTCATTTTTTTTATATTTTTTTTTATACGCCTGTTTTGAAAAAACGGACGTATTATGTTATGGCATTGTCTGTTGGTTCATCCGTCCGTCCGTAAACAATTTTTGTGTCGCCTACTCCTCCAACAGTTTACATGCTACATTGTTCAAACTTTGCACACATATTGATCAGTAATTGCTGTTGTGCATGTGACAAGTGCAAGTAACTCCATTTTGTATTTCCAGAGTTTTGCCCCCTTTTAGTACTTGAAACATTACATTATGTCGCCTACTCCTTCAACATTTTACATGCTATATAGGTCAAACTTTGCACACATGGTGATCACTAATTGCCATTGTGCATGTGACAAGGGCAGATAGCTCTGTTTTGTAATTCCAGAGTTATGCCCCTTTTAGTACTTGAAACATTACAGTATTGTGTCGCCTACTCCTTCAACATTTTACATGCTATATTGTTCAAACTTTGCACACATGTTGATCACCAATTGCCGTTGTGCATGTGACAAGAGCTGGTAACTCTGTTTTGTATTTCCAGAGTTATGCCCCCTTTTATTACTTGAAACATTACACTATTGTGTCACCTACTCCAACATTTTACTTGCTTTATTGTTCAAACTTTGCACCCGTGTTGATCATCAATTGTCGTTGTGCATGTGACAGGAGCAAATAACACCATTTTGTTTTTAAACGACGAGAATCCTCACCGTGTATAGTTATTATGATCCTCAAAATGTCCTTTTCCTTGGCACCACCTATCATCAATTATCAATGAAGTTAACCTGTCAATGAATGGATGCTACCATTGTAAACGGTGAGGAGAATCTTCTACAGCAGCCTTGTTTTTATTTTGTGAAGACCTCAGGTCGATTAATATGAAAATGTGAAAACAGGTGAATTACCTTTTACCCCAGACATGACAGGGGAATGGGCAATGATTGGGAGGGGGGGGACAGACATAGTCGAGTCAACAGAAATTTCAGACTTTACCCCAGAGAAACTTGTGCATGTTATAAGTTTGACGGGCGTATGTTGCCCCACTAGGCAGTCTCTTGTAGCAGTTTGTTTCCATTTTTTTTCCGTTTTTTTGTGGCAGATCAAAAAACTGAACCACAATACCCTGCAAAAAACGGTTTTACTGATCAAACTATCTTACTGGGATGGAACTGGACTAATGCCTTCCCCCGCCCCTTATTTATGTGTTCTTGTCACTTAGTGTCTTGCCCAAGTACACAACGCAGTTGCCTCTGGTGGGGATCGAACCATAGATCTTTCAGTCTGAAGTTCAATGCCCTAATCATTGAGTCACCATGCTCCTAGCACTGACCAGATATGAACATTACATTTGGTAGGGGTTAACCCATTGCTCACATGGGACTATGGTTGCCCAATGTGCTGAAGCATAATTAGGCCTAAAAAAGTTAAAAATCTGTTTCTCAGCAGGCCCTCCCATATGGTCGTTTTGGCTGCTGCATCCTCTCTTTTTATAACCAGTACAAACTTAAAAAAATAGAAATTAAATTGTTTGTGTCTACTATTTTACCCAAGTTAATAAAAATTGATAAATTTGTCCCTTGAGTGCAAGAAAGCTATGCAATGCTTTAGCATTGCAAAGCCTTCTTGCACCCAAGGGACTAAATACACTACCTCCCCCCCCCCCCCCCCCCCCAGTGCTATTCTGTAGCTGTAGATTATGAGGCTGAAAACAAACCAAGAACATGAACTAAGTAATAATTACAATCATAAAAAATAAAATAAAAAACCACCCGCCTCATGCAGTTTTACAAAAAAATTGCCCGAGAAACAGAAGATCCACTTTGTGGGGCCCTATGTAGGTCAATATGAGCTATTTAGAATCCTTCCCAAGATGTATATGCATGACAGGTGTGGTAACCTAGAGCCATAAAGTTTTGGAATTATGAGCATGAATTGTTTTGGTGATGGATGGATGCGTGTAGATGGATGTGACACATGACCTATTTTCTAAAATGTGGGTCAGTGTGATGCACTTATAATCTCTGCCACTTCCCCTCTCCAAGGTGTGTAGATGTATGTATGTCAGTTTGGGTAACCCTTCGCCAAATATTGTATGATCTATCAGCATATATTATTTTGGGGACATGAACAGGTCACTCAGACACATGAATGCACAGACTCGAAAGCAAAAATACTTAAAGTCACCAGCTTCATTGCAATGGTAGCCAGGCCTAAAAAAAAAATCGAGGCGGGCAATTTATTGCACGCCTGCAAGATTGTGTGACACGATCTGATACCCTATCCAAGTTGATGTTGCATATTATTATTGGAAACAGTCGGCTTCTTATTATGAATTAAGAAATCCGTTTTGGCCAAATTCATCTCCCAACATAATCAGGTCAGACAACCAAGGACACCCATGTAAAACTGTGCCCCCTTTTTCACTCATTGTCATAACAAAAAAAAGGTCTGCTTGCCATTGAACTGAAGTCACTCCATGAATACTGCAGTGTGTTTTCCGGAACTTATTTCGACACTGATTTTTTTCTTCCAAGAAAGACAACACTGCTGTATGGTGCTGTCTTCATAACCTCTTATTGATTCAGAGACTGAAAAGTTCCAGTTGGGAAGTTTACACTTGGGAATCCATGTTCACGGCAGCCTATTGAACAGAACTTATTTTGATAGGGAAAAGTTTTAGAGGTCTTTTGTTTTTCCACTTCATGCTGTGCATTTGATGGATTCTGCATCCTTATTTTGGGCACTATTATGTCCTGTTTTAAGTCATACCCATGGCCTTTGAATAAACAACAGGGAAAATTATCAAATGACAATCTATTTATTTCTTTCTGATTATGATTAGCATTGGGCAACAAAGTAACAAATCTGAGCAACTATTTCTGACTAAATTCTGAGCTTTGGAAAAAATCACAGTTCAATAATTTTTCACACTCATGAAATGGAAACTGCATGTGTGATTTTTCATATGCCTGCATTTTTTCCCCAGATATTCGGCCATGAATAATAATGAGATAACTTGTATGTATCCAAATAGTTACTAATCATTAGTGATTATTTGGACACATATAAGTTAGTACAGTGGCTACTCACCTTACTAATAACTTCCAAGTGTATTTGAGCCAAAATAGCATACCTGTACTTACATTGAAATTTGCGAGTTCAGTTGCACTCCTAGGCAATCAGAGGAGGGCAATTTTTTGCACTCCCCGATTTTCTAGAATGCCAGGCATGGGTACCTGATATATTGTTCGTAAATTTTTGTATACAATATTGTGATTGAAAAAGAGGTCACTTCCACAATCAGATCAGGATTTGATCATAATGCACTTACAAAAGTTAGCTGAGATTTCCATTAACTAGGAGTGCGCTGAATTATTTTTCAAAGGTGATTTGTAACACCAGGTTACCAGCAAGGGGAGCCTTAGTTTAGCAATATATTGTTCATAAATAATCGCTGTATTACAATTTATTGGGGAATGCCTGATGGCACTCTCCAATAAATTGTAACAAAACAATTTTTTAGCTAAACTTGACATAATCAAGATAAGCTATTGCCATCACGCATGCGGAAATCTGTCAGTCTGTGAGTCTGTTCACATTTTCCTTTAGCACAGGCTACACGCCGCAGTTCTTGTCTGATCATCACTAAATTTCATATGCAGGTTTGGGGTCATATCTAGATGAGAACATTTCTTTTGGTTGCGATCGGCCAACCGGTATGGCTGCCCAAGCCCAAAACCCGAAAATGATTAGCACAGTCTACAGGTCGTATTTATGAAGGGATTTCATTGTAACTTGGTAGGATGCCTCTGTATAATGCCTAGACGAGAACATCCCTTTTGGTCATGATCTGTCAATCATGATGGCTGCCCAAGCCCAACACCCAAAAACTTTTAGCACAGTCTGCAGGTCATGTTTAATATGGAGAGATTTTTTTTTGTAACTTGTAAGGATGACTCCTTATGATGACTAGATGAGAATTTCCCCATTTGGGTGTGATCTGCCAACCGTGACGACTGCCCGAGCCCAAAACCTGAAAACCTTTAGCACAGTCTACAGGTCATATTTATTGAGGAATTTCATTGTAACTTGGTGGGTTGACTTCATATAATGTCTAGATGAGAAAGTCCCCTTTTGGTCCTGATTGGGCAACTGTGACGGCTACAGGGGCCCGAAGCCCCAAAACCTTTAGCACAGTCTACAGGTCATATTTATGAAGGATTTTATTGTAACTTGGTAGGATGACTCCAAATAATGTCCAGATGAGAACATCCCCTTTTGGTCGCGATCATTCAGCCTTTATGGCTGCCCGAGCCCAAAGACCTTTAGCATAGTCTATAGGTCGTATTTATGGAAGGATTTCATTGTAACTTGTTAGGTTGACTCCATATAATACCTAGATAATGACATCCCATTTTGGTCATGATTGGTCAACTGTGATGGCTACAGGTACCCGAAGCCCAAAAATCTTGAGCACAGTCTACAGATCATATTTATGAAGGGATTTCAGTGTAACTTCGTAGGATCACTCCAGATGATGCCCAGGTGAGAATGTCCCCTTTTGGATGCGATCATTCAACCATTTTGGCTGCCTGAGCCCGGAGCCTGAATACCTTTAGCACAGTCTACAGGTCATATTTATGAAGGGATTTCATTGTAACTTGGTGGGTTTGACTTCATATAATGTCTAGATGAGAACATCCCCTTTTGGACACGATTGGGCAACTGTGACAGCTACAGGGGCCCAAAGCCCAAAAACCTTTAGAACAGTCTACAGGTCATAATTATGAAGGGATTTCATTGTAGCTTGGTAGGATGCCTCCAAATAATGTCTAGATGAGAACGTCCCCTTTTGGTCGCGATCATTGAGCCTTGATGGCTGCCCGAGCCCAAAAACCTTTAGCATAGTCTACAGGTCATATTTATGGAAGGATTTCATTGTAACTTGTTCGGTTGACTCCATATAATACCTAGATGATGACATCCCCTTTTGGTCCTGATTGGTCAACTGTGATGGCTACAGGTGCCCGAAGCCCAAAAATCTTGGGCGCAGTCTACAGGTCATATTTATGAAGGGATTTCTTTGTAACTTCGTAGGATCACTCCAGATGATGCTCAGATGAGAGTGTCCCCTTTTGGTTGCGATCATTCAGCCATGATGGCTGCCCAAGCCCAGAGCCCGAAAACCTTTAGCACAGTCTTCAGTTCATATTTATGAAGGGATTTCATTGTAACTTGGTAGGTTGACTACATATAATGTCTAGATGAGAACAGCCCCTTTTGGACACCATTAGGCAACTGTGACGGCTACAGGAGCCTGAAGCCCAAAAGCCTTTAGCACAGTCTACAGGTGATATTTATGAAGGGATTTCATTGTACCTTGGTAGGATGACTCCAAATGTCTAGATGAGAATATCCCCTTTTGGTCGCGATCATTCAGCCTTGATGGCTGCCCGAGACCAAAGCCCAAAAACCTTTAGCACAGTCTACAAGTCATATTTATTAAGGGATTTCATTGTAACTTGGTAGGTTGACTTCATATAATGTCTAGATGAGAACGTCCCCTTTGAACGCAATTGGAAAACTGACGCCTACAGGGGCCCAAAGCCCGAAAACCTTTAGCACAGTCTACAGGCCATATTTATGAAGGGACTTTAATGTAACTTGACAGGATGACTCGTTTTGGAATAATTTCACAGTTTACAGGTCATAATTATGAAGGGATTGTATTGTAACCTGGTAGGTTGACTTCATATAATGTCTAGATGAGAACGTCACCTTTGGACGCAGTTGGGAAAATTGATGGGTACAGGGGCCTGAAACCCGAAAACCTTTAGCACATTCTACAGGCCATATTTATGAAAGGATTTCAATGTAACTTGTTAGGATGACTCGTTTTTGAATAATTTCACTGTAACTTGGTAACTTTCGTTGATATACGTTAACTGTGAGGGCCACATACATTAACTGTGAGATCATATTAACCCACCCCTCAGCTCTTTAGTACAGTGTACACCTCATATTATTTTTATCAAAAACATAGCATACAGGGAACAGAAATGAACATATAATTCTTGTCTTATTTCATAATCCTTTCATAAACATTGAACATTATCCTTTTCATCAAACACAACACACATGTTAAGCTACAGTGTCATTGACACTTTCATTTATAAATTAGAAGAATTACCACTGCTCAGCAAACATCAAGCTAATGCATTTAATGTTCCTTGGGCAAGGCACTTAACCCCGGTTGTCCACATTTGTGCATGATGATGCCATGTACCAAGGTGTACTGCATGTTGATGGTGCGTATGTCTTTAATCAGTCTAACCCTGTCTGTGCTGCAGTGCAGAGTTACAATATTGGGGAGCTAGCAGCTGCTCATTGTTGCTCGGTGGTTCTCTCCGGGTACTCTGGCTTCCTCCACCCGTAAGACTGTCACTTACACGATATGACCTTGGCTGTTAATGTGTCATTAACTTGACAAAGGCAAAATAAGCTGTTACCATTACGTGTGTGGAAGTCTGTTCACATTTTCTTTGGCACAGGCTACACCCTATAGTTCTTGTCCGATCATCACAAAATTTCCTTGCAGGTTCGAGGTCGTGTCTAGATGAGAATGGCCCCTATTGGTCATGATTGGTCCACCATGATGGCTGTGAGAGCGCAAAAACCTTTAGAAAAGTCTACAGTTCGTATTTATGAAGGGATTTCATTGTAACTTGGGAGGATGACTCTGTATAATGTCTAGATGAGAATGCCCCCTTTTGTTCATGATCAGTCAACTGTGACTGCTGTGAGAACCCGAAACCCAAAAGCCCTTAGCGCAGTCTACAAGTCATCATATTTATGAAGGGATTTCATTGTGACTTGGTACGATGACTTCATATAATGTCTAGATGAGAACATCCCCTTTTGGCTGCAGTCAGTCAACCGTGATGGCTGTGAGAGCCGAAAACCTGGAAACCTTTAGCACAGTCTACAGGCCATTTTTAGCTCAGCTTTGGCGAAGCCAAATTTGAGCTTTTGTCATGGCCCGTCGTCCGTCTGTCTGTACGTCAACAATTGGATACCGCTTGGGCTAGAGGCCGTATTTATGAACTGATCTTTACGAAACTTCTTGGGTACCTTTGTTATGACCGTGGGACGAGAACGAGTGTTTTTGGGTGCAATTCAAGATGGCTGCCAGTCGCCATTTTGTACTGACGATGCAGAAATCTGTTTTTTGTACAGAACCTCCATATGAAAGCTCTGATTTGAATAATTTTTTGTATGAATGTTTAGTACCATGGGATACATCACATATAATACAGGTTTTTTTCTGGTGCGTAAATTGTGCAAATTAGACTAATTTTGATGTTTTTTGGTGTCACTTTCAGCACTGTAAGTGCAAATGCCAATACGGCTCGGGCTAGAGGCCGTATTTATGAACTGATCTTTACGAAACTTCTTGGGTACCTTTGGTATCACCGTGAGACGAGAATGAGTGTTTTTGGGTCTGGTCCGAAATTCAAGATGGCCGATGGCAGCCATTTTGTACAAAATTAGGTGTAATCAGATTTTTGCACAGAACTTCCATATGAAAGCGCTGATTTGAATAATTTTGTGTGTGAATGTTTAGTACCATGGGATACATCACATATCATACGGGTTTTTTTCTCGTGCAGAAATTGTGCAAATTAGATGAACTTTGATTTTTTCAGTGCAACTTACACACAGTAAGTACGCATGTCAATACGGCTCGGGCTAGAGTCTGTATTGATGAACTGATCTTCACGAAATGTCTTGGGTACCTTTGTTATCACCTTGGGACGAGAACGAGTGTTTCTGGGTGCGGTCTAAAATTCAAGATGTCTGCCAGTGGCCATTTTGTACCGAAATTAGGTCTAATCGTTTTTATGTGTACCCATACTATGTATGGTACACATAATGCCAGCATCCGGGGTGACCATCCGTCGTTCGTCCATCCTTTGTCTGTCCGTCTGTCTGTCCGTCCGTCCGGCGTCCGTATCCATTTTCTTTGGCATTAGATAACTTGAAAAATATTGCTTGGATTGTCAAGTTACTTTATATTTGTGTTCAGGTTAATGATGTGCCGAGCTGTATAGTTTTTGGTGTAAATCTGTTATTTTGATCCTGAGATATTAACCCTTTATCCTTCAAATTGAAAATTTCTCCAATCCCTTTGGCATTCGATAACTTGAAAAATATTGCTTGGATTGTCTAGTTACTTTATATTTGTGTTCAGGTTACTGATGTGCCGAGCTTATAGTTTTTGGTGTAAATCAGTTATTTTGATCCTGAGATATTAACCCTTTATCCTTCAAATTGAAAAATTCTCCAATCCCTTTGGCATTCGATAACTTGAAAAATATTTCTTGGATTGTCAAGTTACTTTATATTTGTGTTCAGGTTACTGATGTGCCGAGCTGTATAGTTTTTGGTGTAAATCTGTTATTTTGATCCCGAAATATTAACCCTTTATCCTTCAAATTGAAAGTTCCTCCAATCCCTTTGGCATTTGATAAATATTGCTTGGATTGTCTAGTTACTTTATATTTGTGTTCAGGTTACTGATGTGCCGAGCTGTATAGTTTTTAGTGTAAATCTGATGATTTGATCCCGAGATATTAACCCTTTATCCTTCAAATTGAAAATTTCTCCAATCCCTTTGGCATTCGATAACTTGAAAAATATTTCTTGGATTTTCTATTTGCTTTATATTTGTGTTCAGGTTACTGATGTGCCGAGCTGTATAGTTTTTGGTGTAAATCTGTTATTTTGATCCTGAGATATTAACCCTTTATCCTTCAAATTGAAAATTCCTCCAATCGCTTTGGCATTCGATAACTTGAAAAATATTGCTTGTATTGTCAAGTTACTTTACATTTGTGTTCAGGTTACTGATGTGCTGAGCTGTACAGTTTTTGGTGTAAATCTGATAATTTAATCTTGAGATATTAACCCTTTATCCTTCAAATTGAAAATTTCTCCAATCCCTTTGGCATTCGATAACTTGAAAAATATTGCTTAGATTGTGAAGTTACTTTATATTTGTGTTCAGGTTACTGATGTACCGAGCTGTATAGTTTTTGGTGTAAATCTGTTATTTTAATCTTGAGATATTAATCCTTTATCCTTCAAATTGAAAATTCCTCCAATCCCTTTGGCATTTGATAACTTGAAAAATATTACTTGGATTGTCAAGTTACTTTATAATTGTGTTCAGGTTACTGATGTGCTGAGCTGTATAGTTTTTGGTGTTAATCTGATAATTTGATCCGGAGATATTAACCCTTTATCCTTCAAATTGAAAATTCCTCCAATCCCTTTGGTAGGAGATAACTCAAAAAATATCAATCCGATTGTTATGTTACTTTATATGTTTATTCAGGTTACTGATGTGCTGTGCTGTATAGTTTTTTATATAAATCTGATAATTTGATCCGGAGATATTAACCCTTTATCCATCAAATTAGACACTCCTCCAATCCATTTCTATATGTACCCATACCTTGTATGGTATACATAATGTCGGCATCCGTGGTGGCCCTCCGTCATATAGCTTTCTACTAGTTGCGCATATGGGTGCACATCTGACGATTTCATCGGCCTCTTTTTTTGTACACAACTTCTATACTGCTTAGACTAGAGTCCATATTTATGAACCAATCTTTACAAAACTTCTTGGGTACCTTTGTTATCACTGTGGGATGAGAGCGAGTGTTTTTGGGTGTGGTCCGAAATTCAAGATGGCCACCAGCAGCCATTTTGTACCCAAATTAGTGCAATCAGTCTTTTGTACAGAACTTCTGTATGAAAGTTCTGATTTGAATAAATTTTTGTATGAATGTTTAGTAACATGGAATACATCACATATTGTAAGGGTTTTTTTTTGTGCAGAAATTATGCAAATTAGATGAACTTTGATTTATTCAGTGCTACTTACACAATGTAAGCACACATGTCAATACGGCTCAAGGTAGAGGCTGTATTTATCAACCGATCTTCACTAAACTTCTTAGGTACCTTTGTTATCACCTTGGGCTGAGAATGAGTGTTTCTGAGTGCGGTCCAAAATTCAAGGTGGCTGCCAGTGGCCATTTTGTACCGAAATTAGGTCCAATCAGTTTTTTGTCACAACTTCTATACAGCTCGTATTTATGAACTGATCTTCACAAAACTTCTAGGGTACCTTTGTTTTCTCCTTGGGACAGGAACGAGTGTGTTTTGGGGTGCCTTTGTTATCACTGTGCTATGAGAACAAATATTTTGGGGTTCAGTCAGACCCACTCTGGGACTCAAAGATTTCTTTTCTAGTTTAGCATCTGACTGTCACCCACCTTTACAATACTTTACCTATACATTTGTTACAGGCAACGGTCAGTATTTATGTACAGACCGTTACAGTACTTTATATGTACCTTTGTTATCAGGTCATTACCTAGATGTTTGTCATTGCTGTGTCACATACTACACATGTACATGTCTTTGTCTTGACAAGTTGAGCTACAGTGTCATTGACACTTTCATTATGAAGGGATTTCATTGTGGCTTGGTAGGATGACTTCGAATAATGTCTAGACGGGAACGTCTCCTTTTGGTCGTGATCAGTCAACCGTGATGACTACGCGGTCCGAAGCCCAAAAACCTTTATTGCAGTCGAAAGGTCGTATTTATGAAGAATTTTATTGTATGTTGGTAGGACGACTCTGTATAATGTCTTGATGAGAATGACCTATATTAGCCATGATCGGTCAGCCGTGACAGCCGCACAGGCATGTGACCTAGATTTGTTTAGCACAGTCTACAGTTCATATTTATGAAGCAGTTTCATTGTAACTTGGTAGGATAACTCGGTATGATGTCTAGAAGTGACTGTCCTATTTTTGTCACACGGTCGGTCAGCCATTACCGCAGCTGGTCACTTGACCTACATTCCTTTAGCACTGCTTTCAGGTCATATTTATGAAGGGATTTCATTGTAACTTGATAGGATAACTCTGAATAATGTCTAGATGGGAACGTCCCATTTTGGTCGCGATTAGTCAGCCATGATGGCTATGCAGACCCGAAGCCCAAAAACCTTTAGCACAGTCTACAGGTTGTATTTATGAAGGGATTTTATTGCATCTTGGTAGGATGACTCTGTATAATGTCTAGATGAGAACGCCATATTTTGGCCATGATCGGTCAACCATGACAGCTGCACAGGCATGTGACCTAGATTTGTTAAGCACAGTCTACAGTTCATGTTTATGAAGCAATTTCATTGTAACATGGAAGGATAACTTGGTATGATGTCTAGATGAGATTGTCGTATTTTGGGTACACGACCAGTCAGTTGTTGCCGCTGCCTGGTTACTTGACATAGATTCCTTTAGCACTGCTTACAGGTTGTTTTTGTGAAGGGATTTCATTGTAACTTGGTAGGATAACTTGGTATGATATCTAGATGAGACTCGCCTATTTTGGTCATGATCGGTCAGCCAAACCGTCACGTGAACTAGATTTCTTTACCAAAGTCTACAAGTTCTGTTTATGAAGGGATTTCATTGTAACTTGTTAGGATGACTCGTTTTGGAATGACTTTACTGTAACTTGGTAACTTTGGTTGACATAAGTTAACTGTTGTGGCCACATCAATCCAGGTCTTAAATTCTTTAGTACAGTCTACACTCAAATTATTCTTATTGAAAACCTAGCCTACAGGACACAGAAATTAACATATTCTCAGTTATCACAATTCTTGTCTTATTTCATAATCCTTTCATAAACATTGGAACATTATCCTTTTCATCAAACACTACACACAGTCAAGTTAAGCTACAGCGTCACTGACTCTTTCATTTACCTAAATGAAAAGTCCAGTGCTTCAAATAAAATTGCCATTCCTCCCAGAAACTCTGGTAAATGGAGCAGTGCTTCTTTATTCCAGTAAACAAGTTCTATGTTACTGGTAAAATAGGACCCGGAGCCAAAACATGAGTAAAAATTCTCGATAGTGAGCAACAAAGGTGTAAACGATTGGCTTAACTTGACTTCCACTATGTTGCAGACATGATATAGACACAGATTCTGGAAAGTGATCTTGAACATCAATAAATAAATACATAAGGCCCCACAAAGTAGATCTTCTGTTTCTCAGGCCATTATTTGTGAAATTGCATGCGGGCGGGCGGTTTTTTATTTTATTTTTTATTTCTGTAATTATTTCTTTGCCATCAAAAGTTCATATCTTGGCTTATGTTTTAGGCCTCATAATCTACAGAATAGCATGGGAGGTGGTGTATTTTGCCCCTTGAGAGCAAGAAGGCTTTGCAATGCTCTAGCACTGCAAAGCCATCTTGCACTCAAGGGACAAATTTATCAATTTTTTTAACTTTGGTAAAATATCAGACATAAACCTTTAATTTTGCTTTTTTTAAAGTTTCCATTGGTTATAAAAAGAGAGCATGCGGCAGCCAAAAGGGCCATGCAGGAGGGCCTGAGAAACAGATTTTTATTTTTTTTAGGCCTAAAACAAGCTATAAATTGAAAATAGAATATGTTTTGATTTTTGGATTTTTCCCCAAAAATCTTCCCACAATCCATTCCAATGAGGGATCAAATGAGGGCTCATCAGTGGAAGTTGAACACTTTTTGAGAATAGTACTGTCTAGTTTTGACCATTATGTTGAGTAAAGACTTGATATAGATGAGATTTACATGAAGGCTATACAGTGCACATCGGTTAATAATGAACATTTTTTTTTCACCAGAATGTGTGACTAACCCTGTGCAATGCACAGGGTTAGTCACAATTTCTAGTTATAAACTAGAGGATGGCCACCAAAGGATGGCTGATTCCCCCGAAAAAAGCCTTGATAGCCATTCCAACCTTATTCGCGACACACCCTCTGGTTGTGGGCAATAATAATACCAAGTATCATTAATATCCTTGAAGGCTGTAAGAAGTTATGGAGCGGACACGAATTCCATCTACGCCCGGACGGACAGACAGACAGATGGACAGACGGACGACGTCACGGCTAGATTCCCCCAAATTTTTTTCCGGGGAATAAAAATGGCAACTGCCCATCTCACGCTTCTTGAAAATGTACACCCACTAAGGCTGCAGAAATGCATATGGTTAGTTGGTTACACATTAACATAGGGTGCAGGATTCAAGCAACTGATGTAAATACTTATACTGGATTGTGGAAATATTTTTAAGGTGAATTTAAAAAATGAAAACATATTCTATTTTCAATTAATCTCTTCTTGTAAATAGAATCACCATTTCCAATTCAGTTATTTTTAGCCAGGGTGAGCTTTTGCCTTTATGATAGCATCGTCTGCATCCATTAACTTTGCATATCAGTCTTCTTCATCGAAACCACTAGACCAAACCCAACCAAACTTGGCATAACTATGGGAAGATAACCTTTCAAGTTTGTTCAGTAGAAGTAGCTAATCCTGTTGGGCTGGAGGCAGTGCCCCAAAAAACAGGAATTCTTCAAAAATTCTTTGACAAACCACCAGCCACAATGCTTTGAAATTTGATATGCGGCTTCCTTAAATGCCCAAGATAAAAGTTTGTTCAAAGAAAGTTTCTTCAGCCATATTTGGACTTGTGCTAGAAGGGGTAACATTTTTGGCCCCAGTCAAAATTTCTGTTTTCCGAATGCTTGGCCAGTTTGCACCACATTTGGTATGCAGTAGTTTTAGGGCACATTTATTGATTTATACCCCAAAAATGTTCTTGTGCCACAGTGTGAACCTCAGGAACTAAAAATAGAACAAATTCAGTTCCCATATTGCCCAGACTGCAAGGAACAAAGAATTGTTATTTGGTGTATATCATCCTTGGGACTTGTAGAATTGACTCGGCCCAAATGTCAGCTGGTTATGTCATGGGGGGGGGGGGGGGGGGGGGGGCATCATTCTGTTCCCATTATTGAATTGATTATCGATGATACTATGTGTAATGTGTAATATGTTAGCAGTTCAAATTTCTGAGTTTCATTTCAGGATCAGAATGTTCCGTATTTTAAATTAACCCAGATATACTGAACTGCATTGAAATTTTCGTTATTTGTGTAGTAAATCACACCAACAGCAGAATGTTTGCGTGAATTTGCCCGCTGGAGAATGCATTGTCAAATTTTGGTCAGTCTTCTCGGATACGATAACTTAATGATATGTGGTTTGCCACAGGTTTACTTAACTGTATGCTTGGGACTTAAATGTGATTTTTTTCTCTTTGAAGTTCCACCAATAATAATGAATGTTTTATATTTGACTCGATCCACAATTAGTGTGCAGTATTTGATTTGGTCATATTTGAATATTCGCTGTGGCCAAAACGAGTCTTGTTGCGATAAAAGATTCTGTGCAAAAACAATGTACACATATACTTATAGATGGACAAGCAGAGTGTTATCCAGTGCACTTGTTCCTCCAGATTCAACACAGAGTTGCTTTGCGTGTCCTTTTAACTGGTTGAGTGCAAGACTCCACTATCAGGTCTTTCAAAAAATTGAGGGTACCAGAAAAAAAAGCCAACATTTTCCTTGCCCATGTTTCATATTCAGTCAAATGCAAATAGTACCATGTTTATATAAATTTGTTTTATTACAGGATTATTGGAGAGTGCCTTTTGGCACTCTCCAATAATTTGTAATAAAAAAATTTTGAATAATAAATTCAGACCACCCAAAATAATCTAGCCCTCAATCAGTTAATGCATTTTGACAGACAAGGAGTTTTAGTCTGTGCAAACTGTGCTCTGTGTGTGTTTTAGGGGTAATCCACTCTCCACATTCTGTATGCATAGCAGGTCAAATTCATCCAATTTTAGGTTCAAGTAATGTCCCGAGTTTGATCCCCATCCGGGATGACCTGCGTTGTGTTCTTGGGCAAGGCTTTTTATCCTGGTTGCCTACATGGGGGCAGGATGACGCCGTGTACTAAGACATACATTGCCTGTCGATGGTGCACATGTCTTCAACCACTGTAACCCTGCTTGAGCGGAGCTTGAACAGAGTTAGAATGTTGAGGAGCTGACAGTTGCTCATTGATGCTTTGTGGTTCTCTCTGGATACTCCAGCTTCAACCACCCGTAAAACTGTCACGGTCATGATTAGCCATTGGGCATAAGTATGTGACCTTAAACACCAATAAATAAATAAATAGATAATAAATAGGTTCAAATAAAGGGTTATTAAAAAAAAAAAAAATTCAAAATTACTGGTTGTGGAAATTACATTTGATAAGTGTTTACATGAACTATCATAAATTCATTCAGAATATGTAATTTTGTTTTACAACTGTGTTATTTTAAACTCTCTTTCCAGGTTTAAGATGGTTTAATGAAGAACATATTCCAGATGTGAAGTGCTGGTGCCAGTTATTGAACAACCCTTACAAAGCTCAGATGGGTGAGGTATAAATAAAGATACCTACTACAGAACACATGCTTAGCAAAGATCTAAACACAAGCTAAACCATTTCCATCAACAAGAAGAAAGAATATTTGACAGGAAGAGAAACAGGAAATACTTGAGAAATGAGAGATAATGGTGCATTTAATTGCTGATGCTTGACTAGTGTTTTTCTTCCACCATGTGTAATTCACTTTTGTGTCTGGTCAAAAGGTATCAGAATGGAATTATATCCTGGGTTGTGATTTTTCTTGTGAAGGACTCTGGATAATTGCGAACATAATCAAGTTTTTTCAAGTCATATGGTATGCATGTATGGAAAATATTATGCAGCAGAATCTCATAAGTATTCGGAATGTGACAACGGAATTATATTCATTGGATTTGTTGTCCATGATGTGAACAGTATATAATTTATTGGGAAAATGTATTCAGTTTTTTAAAAAAATGTTCTATACCCTTGGGAACATTTTTTCAGTTATGGAATATACTTTGAGTAATGGCAACAGAACATTCATCAGCATCTCGACCACAGCCAGTTTCTGAAGTGAATGTTTCTCATCGTGCCAAACAAGCAGTTGACTATTATAAGCAGAATGTTGCTCCAAGGTATAACCACAGTGGCAACACATCAAAAATAGTAGATTATAAGGAAGAAAGTTCATTCAAAGATATGAATGGAGTTGACAGAGCAAATTCTTTTGATGATTTGCGATCTGATTGTAACTCGGTTAACTCAAACTCTTTTCATCGAGCAAAGATGAAACATGGTATTACTGACATGAGAAGTTCTTTTAGTGCTGCCCAACAAAGGTCTTTTGATTTTCGTGGAAATCAAGGATACCATTTTGACAACTATCAAAGAGGTGAAACATCAAGAAATGCGGACAAGTATAGTTCTGGGAGAGATCACACTTCACACATTCAAAAACAAGATTCCCATGGAATGCACAAAAGTAGTAGTAATATGGAAATAGATAATGTAGATGGCATTGATGATGATGCTCATAATACTAGTCTTAAACGAGAATATGGAAGTACTTCATCACTTGATGTTCTTGGTGCAAGTACGGACAGTTTCTTTACAATGTTAAATGATTTAAAGACCGAGAACCTTGACCAGAGAAGCCCTGCACCAGCTAAGTTAGCAGAATTTCTCAAGGGTAAAGTAGATAAAAAGGGTCAGACCATTAAAGGACACAATGTAGAATTAGAACCTGAAGATCATAATGCAAGTCCAAAGTTTAAATCAAAATTCAAGCATAAAGATCGGAAATCAAGGTCAAAAACTATAACCGGGGAAACCGGAATTCTAAAAAAACTCAGGGGTAAAACAGAAGATTCTGGAAGTAAGAATTCTGAACATTCAGAAGGTGATTCAAAGTTTGACGAACGTTTGAGGAAAAAAGCATTCACACATTATGATTGTCAAAGTATTAGCTTTGATGTGAATGATGCAAAAGAAAATCGAACTCATAATTCTTTAAAAAATATCAGCACTGGGGCATCTGCTGCTTCAGCAAGTAGGAACAGCATAGCTGCAAATGAATCACAAAATCCTGATGTGATTGCTGACATTGATGATGGTGATGGGAGAAGTAATGACCTAGTACTGTCCTGTCCATTCTTTAGAAATGAACTGGGTGGAGAGGAAGAAAGACAAATAGCATTGTCTCATTTGACAGCTCATAAAAGATCTGTGATGTCCCCCCAAACTGAATTAAGTGCAATGTCCTTAGTACGGCTATCCACCTGTACAGGACTTTCTATACTGGACTCTTCACCTACACCATCGGGACAAATCTTGCCACCTTTGGTTACACACAGGGGGCATGTTACAGAGTATGTTGATCATGGTTGTACATATTACAGACATTATATTATGGATTATGGTAAGTTTACACTTTAATTACTTTTTTTTAGAATTCAGAATTGGTTTTGAGAAAATTGCTAGAATATTCTCTTTTAACCCTTTATGCAACGTTAATGGCCAAAACTGGCCTGTGTTAATTACAAAAATTGCCAATCAATTTTCATCATTTATTTCATTTTTTCCCCTCAAAAACATGACTTATGACCCCTCATTGGAACGATCTTGTTAAGCTCTTTCCAATGAGGGAGGGGGTCATAATCTGTGCTTTTGGCGCAAAAATAAAAAAAATTAATTATTCAATTATTTTGTTTGCAAGTGTTGTCTGCTTTTCCTGTTAGGTAAAGGCTTAACCCTCTGAACACTCTTACATAAAGCCTCTGGGGGCATGGTGGCATTGCGGTAACCAGTTCTCGTCAGCTCACTGAAGTTAAGCAACTTCGAGCCCTGTTAGTCCTTGAATGGGTGACCGTCTGAGCGATTGATTCGGACTCCCACGTTGTGTCCTTGGGCAAGGCACTTAACCCCGATTGTCCACATGGGGGCACGATGATACTGTGCACTGAGGCATACTGCACGTCGATGGTGTACATGTCTTCAACCAATCTAACCCTGCATGTGCTGCAGTGTGGAGTTACATGTACGATGTTGGGGAGCTGGCAGCTGCTCGTCATTGCTTGGTGGTTCTCTCCGGGTACTCCGGCTTCCTCCATCCGTAAAACTGTCACTGACATGATATGACCTTGGCTGTTCAAGTGTCGTTAAACCCTAATTAATAAATAAATAATAAATAACATAAGGCCTAAAAAGTTGAAAAGCTCTTTCTCGGGTACTCCCGTATGGTCCTTTTGGCTGTCACATTCTCTCTTTTAGAACCAATGCAAACTTAATAAAATAAAATGGTTAAGTTAATAAAATTAATAAATTTGACCCATGAATGCAATAGGGCTTTGCAATGCTTTAGCATTGCAAAGCCTGGTTGCACTCAAGGGACAAAATAGACCACCACCCATGCTTTTCTGTAGATTATAAGGCCTAAAACATAAAACAAACCAAGAACATAAACTTTTGATGGCAAACAGATAATTACAAAAATAAAAAAAATGCCCACCCACACACCTGACCCACATGCAATTTAAAAATGGCCTGCGAAACAGATAAACTTTGTGGGACCTTTTTGGCTTACTGATATACTGTACAGCTCTTCTTGATTGACAGAATGCATTCAGCTCTGTCCAACAAGCCTGACTTGGTTAAATTTCTTGTGACATGGGGAAAATATGCTTGAAGTTTTGATACTTCATCGTCAGTGTGCAGTGGGTTAATTGTCACCTATGGAAAGCGGTGTGTGCAAAATTCATCTTTCATACTTCAATTTTCTTTCAATTTTTATCTCCAAACCATAGCTTATAAACAACTCACCTCCCACATTGGAATGAGTCCATTGAAGTTGTTCCAGTGGATTGCAGGGGGTGGGTATCATAAGCTGCGTTTTTCAAGCATAAAATGAAAATTTTCTGGCAGTCAAAATTTTGTGCTAATGTCATCTTCCAACCATGTTAGATGAAGAGCCATTTTTTATTGCCCAATAATATTATTATCGTTGAGTACTGTGGGAGCGTAATGGGAAAATTGCACCCAGGGGGAGGTACAGTGGAACCCTGTTGATTGAATAGCCTCTTTGCCAGTGAAAATTATTTAATTAACAGGAGTAGTCAATTTACAGGGATTTGGTCCCTTTCCTTTGTTTTAGATATAGATGGCGCTCTGTCAAACAAGATATAATAGTTTAAATCTCTGTGTTGGATGTATCAATGCCAAAAAGGTACATGTATACAGTGGAACCCACTTAATTATATATCTTTTAATTGAATTATCCTGTTAATTGAATGTAATTTCCAAACACAAAACCATTTACTATACTTTCAGTACAAATTTGACCTCTTAAATGAATATGGTTTATAGAGCAAAGTCAGCAAACTCCTGTTAATTGAATAAAAAAATCCTGTAATGTGTCGAAATATTATCCTGACAATCACCAAATACCAAATGTTTAGAGACCTATTTCACAAAAGTGCATCTAATATAGACATTTATTCTATTTTATCTTGTTTGACAGAGTGGTATGAGCTCTGTCAAACAAGATATAATAGAATAAATGCTCAGTTTATCTCTAAAATACAGGAAACTGACCATATCCCTGTTAATTGAATACTCCTGTTAATTGAATAATTTTCACTGGTAAAGTGGTTATTTAATTAACAGGGTTCCACTGTACATATAAACAAGGAGAATTTGATGATTGTCCAGGAAATATCTCGACATATTGTGAGATTTTTTATTCAATTGACAGGCGTATACTCTATAACCCATATCCAATTAACAGGTTAAATTTTTACTGAAGGTATGAGAAATGGTTTTGTGTTTGGAATTTATATTCAACTAACAGGGATATACAGTTAAGAGATATCCAATTAAGTGGGCCCCACTGTTTTTGGCCCTAACGCAAGGCTTTCTGAGTGTCTGGATCAATTATCTTTCCCTGAGGATGAGATTTTCCCACCCACACTACTTATTAATTTTTCTCTCACAAAACCCCTCATGATGACATCAAAATAAAAAACTGCTCGTGATCAAAATTCACTATTCTACTGCTTATAGAGAAAGATGAATTGCACATTCAAAAAGAGCATCAAAAAGTTATGTATACGTAAACCAGAGGTACATGTACATATGTTTCATAATGCCATGATGTCCATTAAACAAAAGAGAAAAAGATGCAGATCTGGAATTTTTTTCAGTTTGACAGATCAGTCTGAAGATTAAAATGGTTATCTTTTGTTATGTACATATATGATATTGTTTGTTTATTAGGGTTAATGACACTTTCAGCAGCCAAGTCCATATCTGGAATAAGGTGGATCAGTGGCTGTGGCATAGAACTTCAAACCAAAATGTTCATGGTTCGATCTCTGCCAGGGGGAACTGCATTGTGTCCTTTGGCAAGGCATTTAATCCTGAATGCCCATGGGGCATGGTGGCATCATGTAGTAATTAACACAACATCACACCTCGATTCCACCTAGCTAATCAGTTGCATCCCCTACATGGTATAGAAATTGTGCAGTAGAAAAAATTTCAACATAACTATATCATGTGTCCCTCTAGAAGCTCGTTCCCATGAGGGGTTCACATGATATGGTTTTGTGGAAATTTTTTTAAGAATCAAGGGGAAAAAATATTAAAATAACAAATTTTGATATCATGTTGTTTTCTGTAAAGAGTTAAAATATGTTTGTGGAAAATAGGCCAAATATTACAATGTACAGTACAAGTCAAAATAAGATGTCTCATAACTGTAGTAAACTAAGTATACTTCTGCTCCTGCACTGATAAGATAAGAATCTGACATTTATCATTTTCTGGAAAGCTCTCAGTGAGAGCTTTCCAGAAAATGATGTCAGCTTCTGGTCTTATCAGTGTGGGAAGAGAAAGATAATAGTTTATAGTGGTTATACAGGAGTTAACTTGTCCGTCGGTCGGTCTTTCGTCATCGTCGTCGATCCGTTGCACATGTAAACTTGTGTAGCGAACTACTGCCACGGTTTTAGCCACATTTTCATGAAACTTCACAAAAATGATCAACATGATGGGGGGAAGTGTGTGACTTAATTTTTTTCCCACTCGGTTTTAAGATGGCCGACTGTGGCCATATTGGATTTTTCAAAATACTTTTGGAGCAAACTACTTCTACAGTTTTTACTGCATTGTCATGAAACTCAATATAAATGATCGACATGATGAGGAGCAGTGCGTGACATAATTTTTTTCCCGATCCGATTAAAGATGGCCGACTGGTGGCCATATTGGATTTTGCCAAATTATAAAATTTGAATGCCTCTTTCAGTCACCCACACTAGGTGGTATGCCATGGTGGGGGTATAGCAGGTGACAGACCATCTCTAGTTTTGACTTGTACTGTATGCACGAAAATTAAACAGTACACCAGAATTATAAGTTGTAGCATTCCATGACTTCAAACTAATCAAACTTCACTTCTGAGAATTGGTATGTAAACAGCATAATTCAACAAACTTCAAAGGCCAGTAATGCAAGTCACTATCTTTTTGCTCATGCATTCCATGTGGAATCATCTGATTTACTTACAGTTGCTCCATTGAAATTGCATTTCGTATATTATACTGAACTCAAATAAATTTGATTATTGCTGCGGGAAGCTTATTAAAAAAATCTGGTAATATTTTTTGAATCCCTACATAACCATTAAGTTACTGCACTCTCATACATATATGACCCAAGGCCTGTTAATGAATTTAGAATTTATCCATATTTATGACATGCCGCACCCTACAGGATGGGGATGAATTACGTTTTCTGGTGCTACAAATATGGATGTACATAAGATGACACTGCGAGAGGTTTTTGTAAGGGGATTCACTAATGAGGCACGAATATAGATATTCCGAAAATCTTATCAGTCGTGTTAATTACCCCTTATCCAGAAGTATCGAGACTCCATAACATGATGTACGCGCAACGGAATGACGATAATCCCCAATGAACGATAATCGACACCTGCACTATTAAAACGAAAGCAAGTGTTGGAATGGGTGGCTTGCTCAAGTAACGAATGAAATCGAGTAACAACTATAAAAATATTATTTAACCTGATAACCAATATATATATAACAATTTACAAATTAATATTTTTACATGGAAAGTATCTATTTCCAATGTCAAAATGTGATATGATTCAATAATCCATAGGTTGAATTTCCTTGATTAGGCACATGCGCAGCAGAGAGCTACACCAAGCCTTATTATCGTTATTATCTAACGACTTGTTCGCATATTTGATTTTCCTTACTTAACTATTCATAAATACAAGCACATTGTATATTTATATAAATTCTCAAATTATTCAGTAAATGATTGAACCACTCAGCCGGTCATTATTATTATCTGTCAATTAACCCTTGACCCATTGAATTGCCCAAAAATATTATTTTTCGAAAATTTTCAACTAAACCATATCATGTGACCCCTCATTGGAACAAGCTCGTCAAGCTGAATCTAAAGAGGGGTCACATGATATGGTTTTGTTGAAATTTTTTGAAAAATTTTTAAAAATGATATTAAAAATAAATGTTTAAATCGTCTGCGTTGGGTAAAGGGTTAAAGCATGCTATCTATTCAATTATTCTTGTTCACTTATCAAATGCTAATATACAATTATGTGCTTACAATATTTAACTATATGTATTGTCAGGTATGAATACTGATATTAAAACTAAGAACTTTCTATCTGTATAAAGCTATACTTATCTCGATCCATCCAAGTCCATATGACCACTATATGAAGAATTCCTGGCACTGTACAGGCAATGCACAACCAACATTACATACTGAAAATTCCTGACCTTCCCTTACCATTTGTTGTCCATTATATGCATGTTGTTTGGTTTCTGACCAGGTTTGGTGTTTTGAAAAATTGTGGCGAGCTGTTGATTGCTCTCCTTAATTTTTTTCCAGGAAGGTTTAGCGCCTCGGTTGAAAATTGCTCAGTAATCTATCATATCATAAGTCGCTAGGACATTCAGCCAGTGAATCACTTCAAGTATTGTCAGTTGCGCAAGTTTACCCATATCAGCAATTGGAAAGTTGAAAATTCAGAGAGTGCATCAAATTCAGGGAAAGAACACTTTGACACATTTGTGTACATGTATATAATCTCATATTTTCATGTGTAGGAAATAAAATGATACAGAAAATCATCTTAGGGAGTGTTTGTTTTATTTCTTCTATCCATCTACAAAGGAGATAAAACCTGGAGCCAGATCAGCTGTAAGTTGTGTAACAATTGCCAGATTATCACGCTTTTTATTGTAATTTGAAATGCCAGTGTTCATGACTGTCACTCGACAAGGCAGGCGATAAAGGGCTCACCTAGATGGAAAATTATGTGGGCGATTGCATTCGGGGCGATCACTCACCTCAAAACACCAAGCCTGTTACTGACCTTCAAATTTTTGTTCTACGCTAAAATTTATGCATGCTGTGTAGAAAGAGTTAACATTGAGTTACATTTGAAAAAAATGAATTTTTATCTGTATGTTCAAAACTATTTTAAATATCCAAAATATAATTGTCCACCTGAAGGCCCCTTCTGTTAGAAATTAGCTGGCATCTACATGTAATGATTGTAATCCCCTTTTCGGTCATCCATTTCTAGGCTATTTCTTCACTTAGTTTATCATTGAAGGTATTCTTTTTGTTTTCAGATCATCAGAATTATTTTGGTGTTGACGAAAATTTTGGTCCTATTGCACTGAGCATCAGACGCGAAAAAATATTTGACAGGGATAATAGTGGATCATCTAAAACTGATTATGGTAACTTTCAATACAGAATAATATTCAGAACGAGTGAGGTAAGATTCTTAGTATCTTAATTGTTGAACTATACACAAAGTGATTTTGTTGCTGAGCCGTGCCTCAGTGGTTACGGCATTGAACTTCAAACTGAGAGGTCTCACTTTGATCCCTGCCAGGGGTAACTGCATTGTGTCCTTGGGCAAGGCACTTAATCCCGATTGCCCATGTGGGGGCACAGTGGTGCTGCGTACTTTGGCGTAATGCACATCGATGGTGCATCTGTCTTCAGCCAATGCTAACCCTACTTGTGTGGAGTTAGTACTTTTGGGAGTCGGACAGTTGCTTGGTGGGTCTCTCCGGGTACTCCGGCTTCCTCCCTTCGTAAAACTGTCCATCATGAGGTGTCCCTGGCTGTCAAAAGTGTCATTAATCTCCAATAAATAAATGAATAAATGTTACTGTACTGAGCCTCTTGGTGGTTGGACATCAGCTGTTACTGTTCACACACAGGTTGATTTGGAAAGTAAGACAACATCTTTAGGGGGACATCAGCACATACACAGAATGATGCACAAGAGGCCACTAGTATTAGCCTTCTGCGATGTCACAAGTCGATTAACCCATTCACTTGTGCGTGTTGTTGTGTGTCTATTACAAGCCTTCACGTCTATAAAAACAATTATTAGAAAAATACTCAGCAATTCATTTGACAACTATCGACAAGTTATTTCGCAATCGGTTCAGTTTCCAGTGATCAGTCGTCTGCTAATGTTTTCAGACACATGTACGAGTTTGGGGGAATTCCCTTGGGCAAATTTATAAATAGGCCAAATGTGGAGCACGTATGTTTGTACTGTCATAGTAAATGCATATTTGAGCTTGTTCTGTTCAATTTGTTATTATACAGCTAATAATGATTGATTTGAACTCTCCCTTCTACACTTTAGAAGTACACTACGCTGCAAGCGACGATTACATGAATCTCCCAGGTCCGAGGAACTGTGTCTCAAGATCACTCACAAATTGCCGACGCTTGTCGGAGAGTATGTCTGTGATCTGTGTCCAACATTTGATTAAAAACTCGGACAGTACGAGACAAATGGATTATCGACTTGATTGGTTTCTCGGACCGTTAAGATTAAGCTTCACAATTATTGACAGCAGTTTTGAACAACTTTTCCCTCAAGTTGCAAAAAGAAATTATGAAAATATTAAAACTAAATCAAGTTACGCTGACCATTTTTAACTCGTTGCGAAACGCTTCACAATTTATTATTACCCATTTAAACAACAATTTCAAAATAAACACTCGATTTCTCCATAATTGTGAAAACAAGATTACATGTATACATATAAATTAATATTAAATAAGAACAACCTTATTTAATATAAATTTATATATTTCTATAGGTGTTTTTCGCAGAGAGCGTAATCTATTCTGTTCGGAGATTGCATTTTTAAAAAAAATTGAATTGGATAGCCTGAGAAACAATAACCGAGAAAATAAAATCAACGTTAGTGGCTCAGAGCCCTTCGAAATATGACATGATACTGTTCCACCCTTACCTCCGCCACCCTATAAATATGCCTATTTATGTTGAATGACTGCCAATCCAGCCCCCCCCCCCCCCCCCCCCCTGCATTACACTAGGCCTAAGTGCATAAATTTCCCACATGACGTGTTTTGCAGTGGCCATCACTCATCGCCATGCAAAGATTCCTCAATCCCCGCACCCCCCCCCCCCCCCCCCCCCCCCCCCCCCAACAAATCCATTTTGTGTCAATTATGCCACTGAATGCGAGTTTCCAAACAATAGTCGCCATTCTTTCTCAGTCGCAATCGACCGACCGCTACATGCTGTTTGGGGTAAATTCATAATTTTCATTCTTGGGAAAAGCTGTCAATGAAGGAGTACTGCCGGTATAATTAAAAAGAGCTGAACGAAAATTCAAATACTCATTTATTTATACTTATTCCATGCAAGAAAATAAAAGAAATAGACGTTCTGAACTTATATTCGCTCACATACTGTGATAATATACACGTGGCAGTTCGAAATAAAAAAAAAAACGTTCTCACTCATCCGGACCTTTACATTTCGCCCCATGCAACAGTCCATGTTTCTTATCATATACAGTACGTGCCAAGTGTATCCTGTCTCAAACACCCGACACGGTGGACGATTTTCTGAAAATCACCGACCAAAACCGTGTCACAACACGGTGTAATTTCACCAAATTAAACACTGTGTGCAAACGGTGTTTAGATGTGGAAAAGATTATCTCCTTCTTGGTAAATCACTGTTGCAAGCGTGATTCAGTGTGAAAAGGATTATTTCCTTCTTGGTAATATAATTAACTGGCTACCAATTGCGCTACTGCAAAAACGTGAGTTGAAATGGGGTTTGGCGAACAGGCTAAGCCTATTTAAACGTGTGTTGATTCAAACTGGTGATGTCTCATTGTGACGAAGAGTTGTGCATTCCATTTTAAAAAAAAAATAAAAATTACCGCACACGTTATCAGCATAAAAACGATCGTACTAACAAGTCCATTTCATTTTCATTCAATACACTGGCCATAAAGGGATAATGGTTTCAAATGCAACTGAATTCTGACCACAGAGGTTTTCAGGAAATCTGCCAATGTCACAGCCGATTTCGATCACACAGTGATTCACTGATTTTTCCTTTGCAGCCTGCGGCTGCAGCAGGATGAGTAAAAAATCCACCTTAAAATCTGTTCGACTTTCACACAAGTCTACAAAGAATGTTGGGCAGTAATAATAATTTGAAGCAGGTTGGTCTTATGAAAGGAATAGATGGATGGGGGAGGTGGGGGGGGGGGGGGGGGGGAGGAGTGTTCGGCCCCATTGGAGTCAGAGACGTTTCAATTTACCCTGGGACATTGTGTTCCCGATATTTTTGAAAACTCAACACGAAAACGTGCCGGGTAAAACACATAGGTCGAAACTACCACTGGAAGCCATTTCAGCCACTGATCATATTCTGTGAAACTAAAACTAAAGGCATTACAGGCAGAGGAAGGTCTGTAAATTGGTACTGGTTAGTTTTACATAATGTTTTCTGTTTCGCAGCTGTTGTCCCCCCCCCCCCCCCCCCCCCCCCCCCCCCCCCCCCCAAAAAAAAAATGCCGGCATAGAAGTTATAGACAGAAAGACGACATGAACATAGTTATGCATCGATTGCCCCTCCCACCAATTCTCAATACCCTATTTCACTTCTCCGCCCTCTATTGCGCCATTCCCCAAAACTCGGGCGATTGAATGCCCTGAAGTTTCCAATTTGATAGAAAAAATAATTTCTATTCATCGCCTCAGTGATTTCTTGAATGACCTGATGCCGTAATATGCTTAGCTGCGTCGGATGTCATTTACCGCTTAATAAAGGCTTCGGTGCCCCGGTATATTGTGCATTACAAAATATTTCAATGTCTGTGGGTGCAACATTTTAAAAAATGTCAATCATTTAAATGCAGCAAATCTTTTGCCATTCAAATAGTGGGTAGTTCTCCCATTCAAATAGTGGGTAGTTCAGATAAAAAGAGAAAAAAACAACAAAAAAAAACAATGGAAAAGGCACTCTTAGACTAGCAGTAACCGTCCCCCCTTTCGTGTTTTCACAGGTGCTTAATTACAGTAGTTTGTTTTGTAATTAAACTGGTGGCAATTAGACACTCATCGAAATTGGATTAAGTGCCAGGCATACAAATCAATCAGCTTCCTTTTATTGTGCAGGCCTTCTGAAGTTATTGTTTACAAAAACAATGCTCTGATCTCACAATGCACCCGAAAAGTAATTAAGTATTCATGAAATTGAATCAAATATTTTGAGAATGGCGTCAATTAATCCATTCCCGACTTGTGTATTGTTTCCTGGAACTCTGCATTCCTTCAGCTCAGTGTTCTCACTGTGACATTTTATTCTTATCACATTCAATAGCAGCCTTACCTTTTTCTGAATTCATGACGCATTTGAATATTGAAATTCCATTGCATCTTAATACGAAATCTTATCATTTTGAGTCTAAGGATTTTGCGAGAGCGTGGTGAGGGAAGGTGAGCCCATCGGCAAGAATAACGTGTTTGAGCCTTTTACCCAATTCATGTAGCGGCGAGATGGGTGCGAACACAAGAGGTGTGCCCCTGAAACAAATGTGAAATTCGAGACAAAAACCCCTCAATTTCCTTGACTGAATCTGCTTGTGTCCATAATTTATAAGTTGTGGAAGGCTTCAATAATTAGGCCACATCACCGGGGTGGGGGCACAACTGAAATGGGGAAGGGGTATGTGCCCATCAGCCCCCCCCCCCCCCCCCCCCCCTCCTGGCTACACCACTGAAATGCCCTCATGAAATATTTTTTTAAAATTATTTTAAAAAAATATTGCAGCCCTCTCGACAATAAGCCTGTGGAATAAGTTTCAGTATGCCCACCCCTACTCCGCAATCTCTTTCGTGCAGTAAATAAATGTCTACATCTGTAGATCAGCACTCTTTGCTTCCAAGGTTTCCCGACAATGATGTGCATTTATTTAAATCATGGTGTGTGCATGTAATCTCAAGGTTTCTCTTGGAATGGCTATTTTAAATGGAATTTGGTTTCAACTGCATGCCCGGTGCAGAGCCTGTCATCCATCCACCGGCACATGTGGCGAGTTTCGAAGAGCGTACGGTCTTCATGGCCCTGCCAAAATGATCCAACAGACTTAATGGTACTGTACTCATTACTAAGTTCCTAGGTAGGCCCTGGGTGATGTATCCCTATTCCTATCCCTACCCCTCCCCCCCCCCCCCCCCCCTCCCGACACACACACACACAAACTGAGTTGACAAATAGATGGCTTCCAGAATATACAAAACGAGTTCAGTAAATCAGGTCTGGGCTAATTTACTGGATAAGTTCTGTAATTTCTTTTCAACCTACTCACAATTGTTTACAATTGGCTGTAACATAAGTGCAAGCCCTACTTTGGAACTAACTCAAGCTTTTAGAATCTTTTCCAAACGAGTTGGAAAAGTACTAGAGTGCTAAAGCACGAAAAAGATCGAAAAAAGGGTCGAGTGAGACCAGCGCTCGAAATTACAGGTACTCTCTCTGCACACCTCTTGCGTTTACCGAGCGCATGCGCAACAACCGTGACGTCAATTCCTTTATTTTCCGCCATTGTACATGGTCGGAAATTTTTGTGACTCGTGCTAATTATGCTATGTATTCTTCGTGAACAACTTATTCTTCATATTTAGTGTGCTAGTGGATTGTATCCTTTTATCAAGCTACCAAATTATTATTATTATTTAATGTTAATTTGTATTTTTATTGCTGTTCTCTTCACACTTTGTCTTGTCTTTCCCCCACGTGTGAACACGACCTTAGTACTGTTTTCCGTCGGCGGGAAGCTTGATTATTGTTTTGATATCATGCCTAAGACTATTCCTTGTACCTCTTGTTTGCAGGTGAAACATGTGGACGATTCTCATGCCACATGTGTCACTTGCAACAATTGCACTCAGGCCCAATCATGTGGTATCTGTGGGGTTTGGTCCTCTAAATTTTGTGCTTCTGTGAACAAGGTGGTTCTTTCCAGAGCTAGAACCCCTCGTTCTCGGGGTAATGGTAGCCGTGCCGTAGCAGACATTTCTGCTGGTGCACGTGGTGACTCTGTCACACAGGATTCGGATCTGACTTCTGTGGCGAGTTCCTCTGCAACTGTTGGCGGTGTTAGTTCAGTGATACCTGACGAGGAGACCGTGGTCTCTTTGTCTTCTGATGTCACTATTGAGGCGTCTTTTTTCGTTGAGAGCTTTTCCGAGGTCAGCTCGCTAACCCTCTCCGATCTGCCTCCTACACCGTCGACCGTTGTTGAGGAGGTTGCTACTCCAGATCCTATTCTGTCTGATGGTGGCTCTTCCATCTCCTCTGGGGATGGTCTACAGTCTCGGGGGACCGAGGCTGTATCTGCTGGTGTGTCTGTGTGTTCTCAGCCTCCCCCAACCTCGCGGCGTGGCTGTGCGGGTTTGCTGTCTGCTCCGTCTCATCTGGCTAGGTTTGCTCCTAGTCAGTTGAGCCGGCCGGTCGCTTCGGCAGCGATTCCTCGTCCCTCGAGTGAATCGTTTATTGTTCCACCTTCGCCTGCTAGTGTGCCGCCTAGCGGGATGGTGTTGGGACGTTGGCATCCAGGGCCTGCTGTTCGGCAGCGGTCAGTGACAGCCCCTGTTAGCTGTCACTCTCGGAACCTTCCTCCGGTGATTCCTCACTGTGTTCCGAGTCTGGGTGTCGATCGATGCTTGCCGTCGGTCTCAGAGGATAGGCAGTTGGGGCCGTCTGCTGCGCAGAGGCCAATGACAGGTTCCTGTCATTCTTGGGACAATCCTTCGGTGTCTTCTCACCGTGTCCTAGGTCCAGCTACCGATCGACGTGTGCCGTCGGTCTCTTTAGAGGATTTGCAGGCAGGGCCTTCTGTTTCGCAGAGGTCAGTGATGGCCCCTGGGCGTCACAATCGGGACTATCCTCCGGTGTCTTCTCACCGTGCTCCTATTCTGTCTGCCGATCGACGTTCGTCGTCGGTCTCTTCTGAGGATTTGGGTTCTTCTACCAGAAGGGTCCATTGGGAGGACACTCCGTCGGGCGATTCTGCTGCGACGGATTCTCAGGGTGACCTGCGCCAGGCCGTTTTGGCACTCACCCGGTTGCTTTCTGGCAACCCTCAAGTTGGGCTCCCTGTGCCTCCTGAGGCACAACCTCCTTTGGTCGGTCGCCGAGATGTCTCGCCTGGCCCCTTGGATACTGCACAGTATTCACAGGAGGTTTCTGCTGGTCAGCCCGAGTTGGGCTACGTCTCCTCTGCTACGGAGGATGACGAGTTTCTTGAAGGTGATGGGCCCCCCTCGTCAGTCTTGGGGCAGGCTTTGGATTTCGTCTTTGGCTTATTGCCGGACATTCAACCTTCCGACCAGCCTTCTGTGACCGTCCGGCCACGGTCCACTGTGGAGCGCCGTAACCCTGTTGAGCCTTCTAGCTCCGGGGCTTTGCATCCTCTACAATCGGCTCAGGTGGTTGAGTCCTTCCAGGGCTTAGACGCCAAAATGCGTTCTAAGGCCCTCAAGGGTTCCTTCTTTTCTAGAGCTGATGCCTTTCTGCCTCCATCGCGGTTTCGTGTGTACGATTCCGTCTCTCCACCAGTCTTTCAAGGGATGACTACTGTGGATGAGGATTCTTCTTCCCTCGGGTTGACTAAGCCTAAGTCGGCAGTTCTCCCGATGTCGGTAGTTGAGTCTATGGTGGGCCTGTCCCGAGAGATGCTGGGTATGTTATCTCTCGCGGACCATGTCGTCGCTGCTCTGGCTGAATATTTTCCGCCAGGGGAGTTTGATGACGCTCAGGCGCCTTTTCGCGTTTTGTCACAGGCTCTTATGAACTTGACTCACACTCACGCCTGTAACACGGCTAATTTGGAGCTGGCATGCCGGGATGCGGTTTTGGATTCTTTACCATCCCTTCCTTCTGAGCAACGTGCTGTTCTGAGGTCTGCCTCTTTGGTGGGACCTCAGTTGTTCCATGATTCCGTGGAAGCTGTTCGTGGCGAAATTCTTCGTCATTCGAAGGACCAGCTTTTGCTGAGACAGCTTGACCCACCTGCTGCTGCGGGTGGGGGTCGTTCCAGGCCCGCCAAGCGTGCTGCTGTGTCTGCCTCGTCGGCGACGTCGGCTACGCCTTAGGCTCCGTCTGCTCCTTCTTCTCATAAGAAGCGCCGACGTGGCCAGGCCCGCTGGCAGCCTCAGGCTGGAAAGTCTCAGGACTCTGTCACTTCCCGAGGTGGTTTCTCCTCTCGGGGGCCTCGTTGAGGCCGCAAGTGAAGGTTCTCACCTCGATTTGCCTCCAGTCGGGGGAAGGCTGTCGCTGTTTTACGACCGTTGGACAGAGATAACGTCAGACTCTTGGGTCCTCGACGTCATTCAATCCGGTCTGCGACTGTCCTTCCATCGGCACCCCAGTTTATCTCGGGTGCCCCTTCCGGCTCAGGTCCCTTCAGATTCTCTGCGTCGGGACCTTCTGGTGCAGGAGATCGACAATCTCCTCACCAAAGGGGCGATCGAGGTGGTCAGGAACACCCTTTCACCAGGGTCTTACTCGAGACTTTTCTTGGTGCCGAAGAAAAACGGCCAATATCATCCTGTCATCGATCTGAGTACCCTGAACGAGTACATAATTGCTCCTCGTTTCAGTATGGAGACTTTCCGGTCGGTTCGACGTTCAGTTCATCAGGGCGATTTTGTGGCCAGTATCGACCTGAAGGATGCCTACTTCCATGTACCCATTCATCTGACGTCACGGAAATACCTTCGATTCTCATTTCGGGATCGAGTTTTTCAATTCAGAGCTCTCCCGTTCGGTTTGAACCTGGCTCCTTGGGCCTTCACCCGACTGATGTCACATGTGCTTGCTTTCCACCGCACTCAGTCGGCAGTGACTTCGTCAGCCTACCTAGACGACATCCTCCAACGGCACCACGATGCTGCTGTTTTGGAGTTCGATGTCCGGCAGTTTCTTTGCCTGCTAGCGTTGCTGGGTTTCAGAGTCAATCGCGAGAAGTCGGATCTTCTTCCTTCTCAGCGATTCCGTCATTTGGGGATGGATTTCGACACTCTTCACAATGTAGTGTCGGTCCCCCAGGCTCGGGCGACGATTCTTTCCGCCTTGACTCGGGACCTGCTTCAATCTTCCTCGGTCTCGGCCAGGACTTTCCTTCGGATGCTGGGCCTTTGCAGTTCGGTGACAGATCTCATTCCGCTCGGTCGCTTGTTTGTCCGACCTCTCCAACACTTCCTGTTGGATCATTGGCGTCCGAATGTAGATCCGCTGGACCTGGAACTCACTATTCCTCGGTCTCTGCTTTGTCACCTCCGCCCTTGGGCAGATATTCCCTGGCTGACACAGGGTGATCCGTTGGATCTTCCTTTGGCCGATCGCATCCTTACTGCGGATGCCAGCGATCGGGGCTGGGGTGCGACGTTGGATCCTCTCGGTCTGTCTACTCACGGAGAGTGGGACAGCGAGCAGGTGGGCCTTCATATCAACCAGAAGGAGCTCCTTGCTCTTCTGTTGAGTTTTCGGCTTTGGATCCCTCATCTGTCGGACCATGTTGTCCTACTTCTTTCGGACAATTCGACAGTAGTGGCCTACATACGGAATCAGGGAGGCACACATTCGATTCCCATGTATCGGCTGTCTCGGGATCTTCTTCTGGTGGCGCGGGATGTGAACGCTCGGGTGTCCATTCGACACATTCCCGGGCGTCTCAACGTCCTAGCAGACTCCCTGTCCCGACGCGACAGTGTCCTTCCAACCGAATGGATGCTACATCGGTCGGTGTTTCAGGCGATTTGCGAGCAGTGGGGTCGTCCTCAGGTTGACCTTTTCGCTACTCGCTGGAATCATCAGGTAGAGACTTTTGTCTCCCCTTGTCCAGATCCTCTGGCGTTTGCAGTAGACGCTCTGTCTCTGGACTGGACAGGTTGGTTCGGCTATGCCTTTCCTCCTGCACCGATTCTAACTCAAGTATTAGCGAAGATTCGTGCTTGCAGTTGCAGGATCATTCTGATCACACCCCTGTCTCCACAGAGGGTGTGGATCAATCTGCTGCGGCCTCTATTGGCCGATCGACCGATTCGTCTACCTCTACGTCGCGATCTTCTTTCACAGGGTCGTCCCAGGAAGTATCACAACAACCTGGCGAGCCTGTCCCTTCACGCCTGTCTTTTATCAGGTCCAGTCTCTGACGTAGAGGTTTTTCGAGACGATCAGTGGAGTGCATTTCTGCATCGCGGCGACCTTCCTTGGGGATATCTTTGATATCGATGCCTCCCCGCTAAATCACAAACTTCTCGTTGGCGGAAATACGTAATTGTCGTCACGGTTGTTGCGCATGCGCTCGGTAAACGCAAGAGGTGTGCAGAGAGAGTACCTGTAATTTCGAGCGCTGGTCTCGCTCGACCCTTTTTTCGATCTTTTTCGTGCTTTTGCACTCTAGTACTTTTCCAACTCGTTTGGAAAAGATTCTAAAAGCTTGAGTTAGTTCAGAAGTAGGGCTGGCACTTATGTTACAGCCAATTGTAAACAATTGTGGTAGGTATGTTAAGAAACAAAATTTACTAAAAATTTTTAATTTTCGGAAAACTGAGGACGAGTTGACGAATTCTGTTTAACTTTTTATGATCCAAAAATCGAAAGGTGCAAATTGTTCCAGTAGTAGGCCTAAGCCACAGGAAATTTAACCATGCCAAGAGTTCACTGAGCTCTGTGAAACAACATTGAACTGGTTCATTTTCTTGTACATACTTGCAATGGAGGCTCTTATTACGCCCATTTAACCTAATTTAAACTGAGAAATGAGGGCAATGGTCTGTAACGGGACAGTTGGATAAATTTGTTATCACTATGCATGTGCTCGATGCTGCCGTGCTTCCATAACCCATAATTAATAAGGGCACGACAGCATCGATCCAAAAATACTATCAGTTATCCATTTTTTTCGATTTCTAAGTTTGTGTAGAGTACCTGTGTTTGTTTTGTCATTCAACGTGATGGTGATATCATCGATAATTAGAAGATTCAATACGGGGAAAAAAGCGAAAATCAGAAACCGACTCTAACCACTGTTTTCCAATGCACGCACGCGTGCACGCAGAGAAATGAGAACTGAAGGCCAACATGTAGCCTAAACTATTTAAAATGAACAACACCGTCACAACGAAGTTTGAATAGAAATAATTGAGACTGAGTTCGCTATGACATTAACTTGACGTATAATATTATGATGACGTATTTTGTTCTCAACATTTTAAAACTGTATGTTAATTCAGCGTGAGGTGATTGAAAAATTCAAGAAGAATTGTCAGTGTAATGTATTGCTCATTAATGTTATTTTCAAGGCGACATTGTCGACAGAAATTGTCAGAATAAAATATGCACGTGTCTATAAGACTGCTTTGTTTTCTTGAGGTGGAGTTGATGTACAGAAGTTAATTACCGCTAATCCTTTACACAATTATGTCCGAGATTACACGACATGAGCTAATCCTTTTCTCTTGAAATGCCTCACTGGATTTAATTATTGCTAACTCAGTCGGCGTAATATCGGACAGGTTTAAATCTTTTCTCTTAACTCAGACCTGGGCGATTCATGTAATCGTCGCTTGCAGCATAGTGTAATTCACACAAAGATGTTTTTATTTAGTTTATTGTCTCTGCCATAGCTCAGTACAGGGTTCGCACAGCCTTGAAATATCCTTGAATTTTTATTCAAACTTTTTGAAGTTGGAATATTCAGAAAATGCCCTTGAAAAGCAGTCAGGCTCCTTGAATGCCCTTGGATTTTTCTTGCTGTCATTGCAGGTTGTTTAATTGAATCCAACCTTTTGCCAAATTTTCAATTTTATTTGGTTTTAATGTTAATAAAAAGGTGAGGAAAGAAAACATGCATATCAGAAATAACTGGTCGAGTGCAGGAAGCCACCATCAATTTAACTGAAAAGTGAGAGTACTCCAGTCTTTTTATTCTTTGCACAGACTCGGTACGAATCAGTAGCAAATGACACTTTCTTCACATAAATTTACTTTATTATAAATCATTGGAGAGTGCCTGCAGGCACTCTCCAATAATTTGTAATAAAATAAATATTAATAAATTGTAACCTCCAAACATAATCTTGCATCCATCCAGTTCTGAAAGAAACAGTTTAAAAGCAGGTGAGATTTTTGAGAAATGACAATTCTGTCAGAAAACAGCTGCTTGATAATACTTATTTGTCCTTGAAATGTCCTTGAAAAATCCTTGAATTTTTTTTGTCCTTGATTGTATGAACCGTGTTAGTAGAACACAATTGCTTCGTTGAAACTGCTCAGCTTCAGTGATTGTACGGCAAACAGAAATTCCAAGTAGGTGGAGTTATGTTAAGTTTTGACAGACGACGTGGTCATTCAAAAATAGTCTGTCAACGATTTCCATTTGGCACATATGTGCAGAACAGATTTTCATTTTCTGCATGGTTTAGTGTTGCTGTAGATGAGGATTTCATAAAACAGGCATGTAATAAAAACCTTTATGGGACTGTGATTGCAAATGCAGACAGTGAATTTGAACTACATCATGACTGTCACTATCTCCAAAATTCTCTCTCCATTCCTGCACATGAACTAGACCATCACCTGTTGAAAAAAAGAATCATAAAAACACTGCACCTCGGAAGCTAATTTCATTTGTTTTTCTTATGCTGTTTTGATTTTAATATATTTATTTATAAAATCGTGAGGTGACGTTGTGGTAACCGGTTCTTGTCAGATCACCGAAGTTAAGCAACATCGAGCCCGGTTAGTCCTTGGATGAGTGACTGTCTGAGCGATCGATTCGGACTCCTGCATTGTGTCTTTGGGCAAGGCACCTAACCCCGATTGTCCACATGGGGGCACGCTGACGCCATGAACTAAGGTGTACGATGATGCGCATGCCTTCAACCAATCTAACCCTACGTTGTGGTAACCAGTTCTTGTCAGATCACCGAAGTTAAGCAACATCGAGCCCGGTTAGTCCTTGGATGGGTGACTGTCTGAGCAATCGATTCGGACTCCTGCATTGTGTCTTTGGGCAAGGCACCTAACCCCGATTGTCCACATGGGGCACGTTGATGCCATGTACTAAGGTGTACGATGATGCGCATGCCTTCAACCAATCTAAGCCTGCCTGTGCTGCAGCGCAGAGTTACAATGTTGGGGAGCTGGCAGCTGCTTGTGGTTGCTCGGTGGTTCTCTCCAGGTACTCCGGCTTCCTCCACCCGTAAAAATGTCACCAAGATGGTATGACCTTGGCTGTTAAAGTGTCTTTAAAACTTAATAAATAAATAAATATAAAATCATGATCCACTAAAGCACTGGTGTAAATATTGCATGATCAGTTAGTTCACCATTTGATCCAGAAAGATTGAGATGGGCAGTATCCCATAAATATCGTTTGATATTGGTATCTTACCTATACTGATGTACCATAGTTAAAAAATAAAGATAAGACAGCAGAACATTTTCCAAAATGGTTGATAGGAGGAGCCCATGGTCTGTGTATTTCATGGGCACTCATCACTGGTCATTTGATGTAATAATAAAGCTGAGAGAAAATACACAGGGGGTCTTTTTTCTCAGCTTTATTGTTACATCAAAGGACCCATGTCGAGGGTCTGTATTATTTCCATTACTTTAACAAATAATGCCACACAAAATAAATTAATTGATTCTCAGGCAACTTTTTTTTTCAAATTAGTGAGGGAGGATTTTATTTTTAATTTTTCTTTTTCTTTTGTAAAAAGTGAGTAAACATGGAGAGGACTTTGGCTGTCTTTTTACAAACAGAAATACTAGTTTCGAAAGTGCATATTTATACAAGTAAATTCATTTTTAATTTGAAAAATAAAACATTCCTCAAAACAAATTCAGAGGCTTCATATTCTTTCGATGCTCTTCATATTATCTTTGAAGTAAAAGTATTTAATCTATGGGGATTTGCCTCGTTACAGTTTATGAGAGAGTGCCTATAGGCACTCTCCCATAAATTATATCAAGGCAAACATATTGGAGGCGCAACTAAATAAATAAGCATCAGTCAAAGAATGTAAAAAGTCTTGGGTCTTCCTGAAAGGCAATCAAAATGTCCAATGAATGGGTTCAAATTCCATGAGGGATCGCCTGAGAATCAAAACAATTTTTTAGCTTAATACAGTCCTTTATTTGTTACATCAACCTGTCCTATCCTCATGAGTCTGTAAGTTGAATATGAGCATTCTGGGTATCTGATTATTGTAGAAAGTTGACCTGCAGCTGGGGAATGTACTAAAAATACCAATTGATATTGGCATTGGTGTTCAGGGTTCCCACAGGCCTTAAAAAGCCTTGAATTTGAAAATCAATTTTCAAGGCCTGGAAAGTCATCAGATTTCCTCAAAACTCCAAAAGTGGCCTGGAAAATCCTTGAATCTTCCAAAATATAAAACACCTTTTTCGTTATGGGCTTCATAAAATGTGGAGGCAAAAACGTCCAGGAATCGCGTCAATAACCTCGAAAAACCTTGAATTTAACTTCTGTGAAGCCTTGAGAAACTTTGAATATGGCATGAAAATGGCCTTGAAAAGCCTGGAATCCATTTACTGATTAGCTGCAGGAACCCTGGTGTCGGAATGCTGTCGACACTGGATACTGTACCAAAACCCAGGTAAATCATCGTAAAAATACCGATACTGAACTTGAAGTTTCAATACCACCCAGTTTTACAGAAAGAGACCATTCTGTAAAATTTTGAGAGCCCAGTTAGCAAATATGCAATACAAGAACTATCAAGTGGTCTGCCCTGTAGACCACACACTACAAATTTGTTGTTGGTTCAAGTTTCTTCTGATCTAGCACATTAATGAAAAGGTGGATATTCTCGCATCTGGTGGCTGAGAACTAAGCCTGTATGTTTTGTTTTTCCTGATTGACTATTCTGTAAGAAACCTGAGAACACAACAAAAATTTGCAGGACTTGAATTCTGTCGCGATTCACGAGAATCGGTTTTGATTCTCACAAACGCTAGAATCAATTTTTCTTTTTAAATAATTGAGTATTTGAGAATCCTCTTATACCCTTGTGAGTGTAACAAGTGCATTTTCCACAGTTAAAAACAAACCTCATATTTATATATTTGGCAGACTTTAAACTCTTAACCCTTTACCAAATGAATAGGCCACATCTGCCTGCGTAATGTAAAGGGTTAAGAGCTAATCCTTCTTTTCATTTTTAGCTCACCTTGACAGTCATGCTGAGCTAATCTAATCATTCTCCGTCCGTCCGTCGTTTGTCAACACCATGTTTTGGTCTTCTCCTCCAAAACCACTGGGGCAATTCAAGTGAAAGTTTGTGTGAGTGGTCCCAAAGGGGCACTGCATTTTTTTCAACTCAACATGCCCAGCCCCATATGGAGAGGCTGGGGGAAAATGCTCCAAAATATTTTTAAAATCTTCTCATGAACCAGTGGGTACAGTGCCTTGATATTTGTTATGGAGCTTCCTTTTTGAGGTGTAGAATCAAGTTTGATCAAACAAAGTTCATGAAGCTAAATTTGGCTTTGTAATGGGAGGGGTAAGATTTTTGGCCTCGCCCATAATTTCTATTTTCTGAACTGATGGTCTGATTTGAACCAAATTTGGTATGTGGTATTATTGGATCATAAGTACTTGACAAGTGTAAAAAAGAAAATTCCTGCATCCCCAATGGAACCCCAGGAGCTAAAAATAGGAATATTTTCAAATACCCATATTTCCCAAACCACACAGAACAGAGAACTGTTATTTGGTATGAAGCATTCTTAGGACCGATAGAATCGAATGGTAAAAAAAAAATTGCAATCGGTTGTGTTAGGGTGTTCTGTAGAGGGCATCGAAAAATATTATGGTTATAGTTCTCGGTTAGTCGGTTGTGAAAATGAGTCAAATGTTTCAGCCCTAATAACCAAACAGATCATTCGCGTGTAATTTCTTGGACTGGTTAAGTTTGCTGCTGACAATGAAACTTAACCTCCTACATACACTGGGGTCAAAATGTAAAGATGCTACACTGCAAATTTTGCCCATAATGCAGCTAGAAATTCAACCTATACATACAGACGTGTTTGGCAGAGCTCATCAAGCTCTGGCAAACAAGATTGAAATTGTTACTCAGGGGTCAGCTTGCAGCTGATTTTAGGGAGAAGTGACTTCTCCCTCCAGAGACTTTAGAGTGAAGTCAGGGGGCAGGAGGGAGAAGTCAGTGGACATGAGGGAGAAATCATTAAAAAAAATAAAACGTGTATGACTTCATGACAAAATAAATGTACATAGAGGACACAACAACAGCTAACATGACGAATTGTGGAGTAAAAAAAATAAATAAAAGTTATACAAAAATTCATACACACACAAAACTAAGTCAGATGGTTTATAACAAGAATGTAGGTTAAAATCCCCCCACCATACAAAAATGTGTGTCTTTCATGGTTTCTGAATGCTCTAACTCTTTCCCTACCAGTGATGACTATGTTACCATGCAGTTGATTTTCTATTTGCCTCAAAGCAGTGGATTTGAAATTTAGTATTACCTATTGTGAGAGTGTTCTTCTCTGCAATAGAAGGTATATTCTTTTTAAAAAAAATATTTAAAGTGTTTAAAATCAATTTCAGGTTCACAAATGAGGCCGAGTCCCTCATGGTTTCTGAATACTGTAATGGAATTGACAAGCATAGTTAAAAAAGTTTTCGATATCCTTTGTTAATTAAGCATTATTAACAATTTGAGTTAATTTATTTCTTACGTAAATGACAAAATATTTCAATTGTCTCCCTTCCCTTCTGCCCTCAGTAATAATACCAATACACTGTGCGATTGGTGCTATGAAGGCCGGCCATTCTTATCCATCCAAATATGTGTGATTTCTATCGTAGCCTTATTGCATTTAACCCCCTTCCAAAACAAGTTTTCAAAGAAAAACTTTAAGATGCAAATTGCAGTTTGCAGTGCGAATTGCAATGGAACCAATCTTTCAATGCAATTTCGACTTTTTATGGATGAACTGTCTCCTACACATTTGTTGTTTGTTTTGAAACTGTTAATTTTAATAAATTCTAATTGACACGATGCATGTCTTGTATGACTCGTTGTTTTTTCTGGTACTTTGATTAGATTAGATTAGATTCTTTATTCAACAGTAGACATTCAAAAGGAACATACATATATAAGTTATTCAATTACATCAAAATTAAGCCACAATATCCACAATTTGAACACAATCAGTAATGAATGACTGTTTATTTGTTTTGGTTTTTTTGTAAATATAGAATGTATACCGTTGGGAGATGACATAGCCTGATTGGCAGTCTACCTGTCCTCCCCAGTTGGAAGGAAGATTATTGGAGAAAGACTTTCGATTCTGTTCCAGGGTGCACTGATTAGAGATAACTTTAAATGAGGGTCTAATAATGAATAACTAATATCTGGTGATCAGTAAAGAACCATGGCTAAAAATACCTTCTCTCTCAAGAGCTACCTATTCTAATTTTACATGCGAAATATCAAGACGACGGAATATTTAGTGAATAAAACCTACAACATGTGCCCTGGAGAGAAAGCAAAGGATGAGGTTTCCAGACTCTAATCAGCCCACGTTTGCATTCTGTTGTCTTGTGCATTAAAGCCAATATATTTCATCACTATATTGGGAGGGCTGTGTTCGTTCTGTTGTCTACCATTTACAATTGGGACAATAAGGATTATTACAACTAACCTGGTATGAATAAGAATCCAGAGTTCTTGTTATGAATGTTTTTCTAAACATATTTCTGTTACTTATACTCTGCAGTTCTTGTCCTAATTCGTTCCATATTTTGGGGAAATGAAAGATGGGTAGATTATCGGGTGATTTGTTTCGTGTACGGGGTATGTATAGAAGGTGAGATTGTCTGGTCCTTACACTCGTAGTTCTTGTGGAGAACATATATTCAAATGATGACGGTAGTTGACCATTACACCAATCGAACATGAACAGTGAGGCATGCAGCGTGAACAGATTGTTGACCTTGAGTATTCTATCTTTTTTAAAGAGTGGGTCAGTATGTTTTTAAATAGCCATTTTGTGCTTGTTGCTGTCAGTTGGGACGAATTGTTTGAACGACTACACCATTACAACTCTTTTCAGAAACATAAAATTGGGCTAGTTTACGCTATTTTCAGAGCCGTGTGATGGATTTTAACAGCAGACATGTTTACTTTGTTATGAATGCGGAAGCGTTTTTTTGGGGAAATAAAACATTAAAAAAATGCATAAAACTGCCATGTCTCCCCAGGAAGTTTTGGGGGGCGACTTGAATTTCGCCCCCAATGTAAGCCAAGGCGACTTGAGGAATGAGAAGGCGACTTCTTCGCCCTAGTCGCCCAATGGAAATTATTCTATTAACAGGAGTATTCAATTAACAGGGATTGGGTCACTTTCCTGTATTCTAGAGATAAATTTAGCATTTATTCTATTATATCTTGTTTGACAGAGCTGCATGAGCTCTGTCAAATAAGATATAATAGATTAAATGCCTGTATTGGATGTACTGAGGCCAAATAGATCTATAAACAAAGGGAAACTGGGGAGAGTCAGGGTAATTTCTTCACAGGTTGCAAGATTTTTTATTCAATTAACAGGAGTTTACTCTATAACCTATATTCAATTAACAGGTCAAATTTGAACTGGAGGAATGGTAAATGGATTTGTGTTGGGAATTATATTCAGTTAACAGGGTTATTCAGTTAAGAGATATCCAATTAAGTGGACTCCACTGTATATTGACATCAATGTGCAGGGGGTTAAAGATTGATTCTAAACATTTTGCAGCAGACATTTGAGATGGGCAAGTGTTTTATATGTTGGTGAGACGAATTTGAAGAAAAAAGTTCATTTCAAACATACATTGTGGCATGTTAGAAATTTGTTCTTTGTTGACATGTTTCCTGTTATTATAGCTCATTACAAACAAAATGGCAGGAAATATTTGTCAGGTTGGCAGTGAAAACAAATTATGAATTATTATATATGTTAGATTTTATAGGAAATGATTTCATTGAAGCTCATCAGTCCTATTAATTTAACTATCAGGCTTCATACACAAAGTAGTTTGCTTACATGTGCATTGGAAACATTTAATTCTGTAGATTGTATCACTTGTCTGACCTTTCCAATAAATATGCACACTTTTGTTATCTAACATGTCTGTCTGTTCTCTGAAAGTTTGGCTTTGTATACAAAAGTGAATGAGTTGCATGCTTTGTTGTAACCCCTTACCTTCTTTAGGAATCTTTTTCTCCAGAACCATTAGTCAGAATCTTTTGATATTTTGTGTACAGCATTGTTACAGGGGTCAGATTCAAGTTTGTTCAAATCAAGTCCCTCCATTAATATTTGGGCTCCCCATGGGAGCCCGAATTTTAACTTAGAGTAATATGAGGAATTATCTTTAAAAATATTCTTCAGATCAACCAGTCAGAATTTTTTGATATTTTGTCTTTTGCATCCTTATGGAGGTCAGATTCAAGTTTATTCAAAGCAAAGCCCAGTGGAAATATTTGGGCTTGCTATGTTTATCGTGAACTTGACTAAAGACTTCCAAGACTAACGGATCAGTTAGCTGCTGGTCAAAAAACTCCTGTACAGTTTCTCGATTCAGCAACACGTTTAGTGAAACTGGGCTTATAAAATTATATTTAACATATGTATTATTATATATCTAAAAGAAATCAGCTGTCAAAGATAGAGAAAATGTCGTGAATGTAAATCTCTATATCTTCTCTTGAGATGATATAGAGATTTATGTTCACTACGTTTTGTCTATAATTCACAGTTGAGCGTATAGTAAATACCTGAAATGCATATAACCAGGGGTCAGTCTGGCAGCTGATTTTAGGGAGAAGTCAGTGGACATGAGGGAGAAGTCAGAAAAAACATAAAAAAAAAAGTTTGCTACTACATTTAACGGCACTGTGAAGTAGATTAGTAGATTGACTGTTTGACGAGCAATCTAAAATTTGAAATCTGCTGCCGCCAGGCAGTACAGTTCAAACTTTAATGTTCTCAACCCTTCACATTATTTATTTGAGACAATGTGAAATTCAAAGCATGAAAACTATTGTAATCACTGGTAGGGTAAGAGTTAAGGGGAGTCCTCATTCATTCATACTGTGCTCAACCAAACATATCATATATTATGGCAAGGTGGTAGTGGTGAATATGAACTGACCACTTAAAAGTTAGTTTTATTAACTGGTTGAGATCTAAATTATTTTTAAAGGTGATTTCAAACCTGGGTATTTTTGTCAAAGATACCACATTACCAGTAATAGTTGCCACAGTGTAGCAAGATTTTGTTCATAAATTATTGTTTTGTTGCAATTTATTGGAGAGTGCCAAATGGGCACTCTCCAATAAATTGCAACCAATCGCCTTTATATAAAAAAAATTTCTTTTGCTGAGCAAATATCAAGCTAATGTATACAGTGTTGAGCCACTAAAGTGGCTTCCAGCACTTTTCAATGGAAGCATGATAGACACTTCTTGTACTCAACCAGTTAACTAAAAGAAAGATGTACATTTAATCTTCAAAAGCACTCATGTTGATTTAAATTTACCTAAGAGCAGTCAAAGTGAAATTTATCAAATATTTTGAGATAGTTCTCAATCACAGAAGGTATTTTTTTTTTAAATATTTAAAGTATTTGAAATGAATTTCATATTTTGATAAGAAGCTGGGTCTACCATGGTTTCTGAATGTCTTAATTAAATTGAAAAGTGTAGTTAAAAAAGTTTTCAATATTCTTTGTTAATTGAGTGTTATTACCAATTTGAGTTAATTTAGTTCTGAGGTGATCAGGGGTAATTGACAAATATTTCAGTTGTCTCCCTTCTCTTCTGCACTGGATTTTTCCAGTGCTCTGCTACTGCAGAGAAAAATGACAGTTTCTGACGGCCATCGTACATTGATACATGGGATTGGTGTTATGGAGACCTGCCATTCTCATCCTCCGTTATATTTGTGATTTATAATCACTGCCTGGTGATTCAGAATGGACATTCTGTTTTTGATAAGCCATTTTTGTGATGGTTGCTACCAGTAAGGGCGAATTGTTTAAACACCACAATATGCCATTACAACTCTTTTGAGTTACATTAAATTGGGCTAGTTTGGGCTATTTTCAGAGCCATGTGACAGATTTTAACTGCAATTGCAAACGTGTTTATTTTATCATGACCGTCAGAATGCGAAAGTGTTTCTATTTGGAAATAAAACATAAGAAATGCTAAAAACTGCCATGTCTCCCAATGAATTTTGGTAGGGCGACTTGAATTTCGCCCCCACTGTTAGCCAAGGCGACTTTAGGAATGACCAGGCGAATTCTTTGCCCTAGTCGCCCCCTCAGCTGACTCCTGCATATAATAAAAATCGTCGGGAGTGGGGGTGGGGGGGGGGGGGGGGTGTTTGGGGGTTGAGGGCATGTTCAAGTTTGTTCAAGTTGGGTTCCCAAGAGTTGCATTACTGGAAATCTGAGCATGATGTCTGTCGTAGCATCTCAATACTAGAAAAAATCATCTGACATGGACAACAGAGTTATAAATAATTACACGACCCTGTTCCTCTATAGTGTTAACTAGCCATAGATGCTAATTAAATCCCTTTGTCAGATCAACCCCCACCCAGGACCTCTTGCTCAATTTTTGCCCCCAAAACATAATTTTTTCAAATTTTATTACTTTACTATTTTTTTTAGCAAACTAAGAAAAATCTGACAGCCAGACCTTGTTATTTTTTTAAGCAGTTTGTACATTATCTGGAGATTTGATAACTACTAAACACTGGCAGAGTAGATGCTCCATACAGACAAAATGCTCCAGTTTCATCAAAAAGCATGAAAAGGAAAAGCCCAAATTCATCATTAGTCTCAAAGGTTCATTGACTGTACCTTTGCTTAGGATTCTCATGTCATTTTACACGATCCAGCATTCATTGTCTTGGTAGAAAATCCACACACCAGACTTTTTAGTGGTAATTCAGCCTCCTAACACTGCCTGCTTTTTTCTGTTTTTCTTCTTTTTTGTATGGCACCATGGGAAGTGGAGCAGCACTTGATTGCTTATTGATTTTTAATGGGACCCTGTTAATTGATAATCCACTTTGCCAATGAAAATTATTCAGATAACAGGAGTATGCAATTAACAGGGATGTGTGTATTCTGGAGATAAACTGAACATTTATTCTCTTATACTTCGTTTGACAGATGGAGTGCTGCCAAACAACATATAAAAGATTAAATGACTGTATTGAGTGTACAGATCCCAGATAGAAGTATAAATAGGGGGAATTTGATGTTTTTCAAGTTTTTCAACATATTACAAGATTCTTATTCAGTAAACAGGAGAATGCTCTTTAACCGATGCGCAATTAACAGGTCAATTTGTACTGAAGGTATGGCAAATGGTTTTGTGTTTGGAAGTTATATTCAATTAACAGAGTTATTCTATTAAGGGATATCCAGTTAAGTGGTCTCCACTGTTTTAGGACCTTTGTTATCAGGTCCTGGGATAGGAGGAGTTGACTCAAGTGGGCGGCATCATTATAAATTATTGGCTAAACATTTATACTTTGTTACCGTTGTGACGTAAGTACAGATAATGAAGTAATAAACATAAACATTTTCTCATATTGTATTAACCCTTAAATCCTCATACAGCCTCAAACCGTCCCTTTTATATTGCTCTGAAAATGTCCCAAATGTATTCTTTATTGATAACTCTACTGGTAGGATACATTTATCTTGACAGGGTTTTTACACATCATTGTTGGCTGCCTGTACAGGCAGCCAACAATGATGTAGAAACACTGTTAACCCTTTACCTAATATGAAAAGCAGACGACACTTGCAAAAAAAATTCTTGAATAACTAAATTTTTTCATTTTTTGTCTCAAAAACATAGGTTATGACCCCTCGTTGGAACGAGCTCGACGAGCTCGTTCCAACGAGGGGTCATAACCTATGTTTTTGAGACAAAAAATGAAAATATTTTGAAAATTAATTGGCGATTTTTGAGAATAGCGCTGGCCGGTTTTGGCCGTTACGTTGGGTAAAGGGTTAAGTCACCTACAGCTGTGTACATGTATATACGGTAGTTATTAACAGCCAATTAATCTGAGAACTTAAGGGTTAAAGATGTGGAATTTCAGTTCATTATTATATTTTAGGGAGAGTTATACTGCAGAATGTGTGAGACGTTACTTATGTTTGAGGGCTACTTGTATCTTAAGGACAGCCCTTGAAGTTAGAAGGTGTGCATGGTGGGTCAGTAGGCAGAGGTGCAGGCTGCAAGCCGAGAGGTCCTCGGTTCAAATCCCACCTGCAGCAACTGCGTTGTGTCCTTGGTCAAGATACTTCACCCCCATTGCCCACGTGGGAGCACGGTGATGCTGTGTACTAAGGCATACTACACGTCGATGATGCACCTGTCTTCAACCAATATTAACCCTGCTTGTGTGGAGTTCATATGTTGGGGAGCTGACAGTTGCTCACCATTGCTCAGTGGTTCTCTCCAGCTTCCTCCACTCGTAAAACTTGTGGTCATGATTAGCCATTGTGCAGAAAAATGTGACCTTAAACACCAATAAATAAATAAATAATTTAGAATGCACCCGCTATGGCACCAAAACGATGTGACCCTGTAGTTGAAAGTTTCAAACCCCAATAAACAAACAAGCCTGCAATGACACACGTAGATGGCATGGCCAAGCCTTTTTGGTGGCAGTTGCCATTTTATTGCCATATGGTTACTTTGAACTCGCAGCTGATGTCGACATTGGTGGGTTAGTGCAGCTGCTTTATCTCTTAACACTAGAAAACTTTCATTACTCCCAACATGGAGACCCATTCAGTCATTGCACCTCCCTGCCATCATACTCTTGCATTTTGGATTGAAGTCAAAATCATTTATAGTGAAAAGGGAGATAATTAGATGGAAATTTGGATCTAGAATGTGAATGAGCAATGACAATATTTTTTCTTAGTCATACTTAGTCATACTTTGTTGTGGAAATTGTGCTCCAGGTGATATTACACACACACAAATTTTTTATCAGTAGTGTGTTTTATCATCATTGTTTCCTGATTCAGTGGCCTGAATATAGTTCCATGTACATTAAGTAATAGTATTGTCAGTCTAGAGGCTGTTGTAGTTTAAAAAAAATGTAATTTAATAGAAAATGCTTCCAGGCACTCTACAGTATATTATAACTAGATATATTTTTATGAATAAAGTGTTGTTTGCAGTTAACTGCAATAGTGCTAAGACCAGTCTGACTGACTGCAGATACTCTAGCTTATTCATGGATTTTTTTTGATTAAGCTTATGATTTGTTGTTAAGTGACACACTATTGGGAAGGACTCCAAGAGCTCTTTCCAGCAGTGAGTCAGATAACAGTAGTGCATCTGCAAAAGCAAAATTATAGTTTGTGTTCAGTGGATTTGTCTTTTGTGTTTAGGGATTAGTACTTGTTTAGCTCATTCCTTGAGTGCTCGAAACCCTTAAAGGCCTGATTCTAACTTGGGCCTTTTTTTTCTGTAACAAAACAGGTGCCCTAAAATGCAAATTTACATAAACTTGCAAGTTACATTCTAAGTACCTTGGCAGTTGTTTCTAGGCAAGTCTTGGCTTGCTATGTGGGCAGCCAAGACTTGCCTAGAAACAATTGTCAAGCCATATGGTGAATTGTACCAAAAATGTGTAAAAATATTCAAGTCTTTAACTGGTTGAGTGCTAGAAGCCACCTTCACGTCACTATTGAAAACTGCGGGAAGCCACTTTAGTGACTTTACTCTGTATGCATTAGCTTGAGGGTGGATCAGAAGAAAATTTTTCAAATAAAAGTGTTTGGTTGCAATTTATTGGAGACTGCTTATTGGAACTCTCCAATAAATGTAACAAAACATTTATTTATGAACAAAATCTTGCAGAACGAAGGCTACTTGTGCTGGTAGCGGGGGGTATCTTTGAAGAAAAAAATAGCCATGTTTTAAATCACCTTAAAAAATAATAAAGCATTGAACCAGTTAAGGGTCAACGTATTGGTGTCAAGGATGATCTTGTCAGTCCAGAACCTGATATTCCATATCATTTCTGCAGCTCCCTCAAATAATTTATCCCTTTACCAAATGTGAAGGCCATATCTGGCCAATGTTATTCACACAAATCAGCATTCAAAGTTTATTTTTCCAAATTTTGCCCATAAAACATAGCTTACAGGCACTTCATTGGAACAAGCTTGTTCCTTTGAAGGGTCATAAGCTATGGTTTTGAGTCATCAAATTAAAATAATAGGCCACAAAAAACTTAACTGATTCTCAGGTAAATATTTTCTTCAAATCAGTGAGGATGGGAGGATTTTATTTTTATTTTTTTATTTTTTGGACGATGTGACAGACTTTAAATAAAGCATTTGTATTTGCCATATTTTTTAAGTGAGCATAATTAATGTAATTTATAACTGATTTATAGAAGTTTTTGTGTTTGCAGCAAATTGAGAAAAAGGTATGTTTTGATATCTGAAAAAAGAATGTGAAATAAATATTGGTTTCTTTTGGAAGTTGACAAGACACTCAACAAAACAGTCAAATGTTAACTTGTTGAGTGCAAGATGTCACTATTGGGAGCATGGTGGCTCAGTAGGTAGAGATGCAGGCTGCAAGCCGAGAGGTTCTTGGTTCGAATCCCACTTGTGGCAACCATGTTGTGTCCTTGGGCTAGACACTTCATCCCATTTGCCTTGTGTGCTAAGGTATACTGCATATCGATGGTGCACTTGTCTTCAACCAATGCTAACCCATTATTGATGACAAAATCTTGCTAATCTAAGGCTCCCCTTGCTGGCAGTATTGTAACTTTGAAAAAAAAAATACTCATGTTACAAATCACCTTTGAAAAATAATTTAGAACTGTACCCTTTAACCCTTTACCCAATGCAGAGAATATCAAAGTTTATTATTTTAATTGCTATTTTTAGCTCACTTTGGTGAAGCCAAATTTGAGGTATTGTCATGGCCCGTCGTCCATCTGTCCGTCTGTTGCGCCATACACACAGATCGGGCTAGAGGCCGTATTTATAAACCTATCTTTACGAAACTTCTTAGGTACCTGTGTTATCACTGTGGGATGAGAAGGAGCGTTTTGGGGTCTGGTTCAAAATTCAAGATGGCCGCGAGCAGCCATTTTGTACAAAATTAGTTGCAATCAGATTTTTGTGCAGAACTTCCATATGAAAGCTCTGATTTGAATAATTTTTTGTATGAATGTTTAGTACCATGGGATACACCACATATAATACAGGTTTTTTTCTTGCGCGTAAATTATGCAAATTAGACTAACTTTGAGTTATTGAGTGTTACTTTCAGCACTGTAAGTGCAAATGCTAATATGGCTCGGGCTAGAGGCCGTATATATGAACTGATCTTTACAAAACTTTTTGGGTAGCTTTGTTATCAACGTGGGACGAGAACTAGTGTTTTGGGGTCAGATCTGAAATTCAAGATGGCCACTGGCAGCCATTTTGTACAAAATTAGGTGCAATCAGATTTTTGCGCAGAACTTCCATATGAAAGCGCTGATTTGAATAATTTTTTGTGTGAATGTTTAGTACCATGGGATACATCACATATAATACGTTTTTTTTCTCTTGCATAAATTATGCCAATTAGACTAACTTTGATCTATTTAATGTTACTTTCAGCACTGTAACTGCAAATGCCAATACGGCTTGGGCTAGAGGCTGTATTTATGAACCGATCTTTACGAAACTTCTTGGGTACCTTTGTTATCACCGTGGGACAAGAACTAGTGGTTTTGGGTGCAGTCCGAAATTCAAGATGGCCACCAGCAGCCATTTTGTTCTTTAGTTAGTGCAATCAGTTTTTTGTACAGAACTTCTGTATGAAAGTTCTGATTTGAATAAATTTTTGTATGAATGTTTAGTAACATGGAATACATCACATATAATACAAGTTTTTTTCTCATGCAAAAATTATGCAAATTAGATGAATTTTGATTTATTCAGTGCTACTTATACACAGTAAGTGCACGTGTCAATACAGCTCGGGCTAGAGTCTGTATTTATGAACTGATCTTCACGAAACTTTTTGGGTACCTTTGTTATCACCTTGGGACGAGAAGGAGTGTTTCTGGGTGTGGTCCAAAATTTGAGATTGCTGCCAGTGGCCATTTTGTACCAAAATTAGGTCCAATTAGTTTTTTGTACACAACTTCTATATGGCTCAGGCAATATGCTGTATTTATGAACTGATCTTTACAAAACATGAATACCAGTTAAAATGCCTGACATGGCCCATTTTAATTATTGGGGGCCTGAGAATCATGAGCAGTGTTTCACAACTAAATATCATTAGCTGAAGCTAAGTTATGCCTAGAACTTGTTCCCATTCTGGAACAGATGATGACATTAATGCAGTTCAACAATGACCTCGATGGACAAAATAAGATTTTTCAGTTATTTTAATGACATTTGATACTGTTGTTTTGTAATTTCTCAAATACAATGGGTTAATTAAATGAAAGTGGAAAAAATTATAGGTGTAAGTGTGGGGTGGAGGAATCTTGCCGGAGAGGAAAAATATAGCCAGATATGAATCTTGCCATCATGGATAATTTTTTTCATGCCCAAATTCCAGTATAACATCATTTGTTATCAAAGACTGTCAGATATCTCCCAATCTACCTGATGGTTGATTGGTTGTTGAAAAATAATCACATATTCTCAAAAGAGTGACAAAAGGCAAAGTATACATGTATTGATCAGATAGAAACTTGGCAAACAAACTGCACTTTACTTAAAAATGGGGTTAAAAAACACCATGATAGAGCTTGTAACATTGATATCTACAGAGACATGATGTTGTGTTATGTGGGCTGGATGGATGGCCTGTCTCACTCAGATGTCTCACTTGGAACTCATGTTACACTGTGTTTAGGAGATGGGAGAATAATATATCATTCCTGTAATCAATTAACCCTTTACCCAACGAATCGGCCGCATCCGCCCGCGTAATATGCAAATTCAGCAGTTGAAAAAATATTATTTTTCAAAATATTTCAACAAAACCATATCATGTGACCCCTCGTTGGAACGAGCTCGCCGAGCTCGTTCCAACGAGGGGTCACATGATATGGTTTTGTTGAAATTTTTTGAAAAATTTGAAAAAATGATATTTAAAATAATAAATTTAGATATAGTCTGCGTTGGGTAAAGGGTTAATAGAGATGAGTGGGATTGGAATTTTGAGTATGGTATTGGCTTCGCTATTTTTAAGGGGGTATACCTCGGTATATCAGTATTAGTTCAGTTTTTCGGTTTATTGCCCATCTCTATTGATTAATGTAATAAACGTTTTTGGTAAATTGCTTGCTTTTCTTTTTGAACAGCTAACAGCATTACGAGGTTCAATTTTAGAAGATGCAGTACAATCCTCAAGTAGGTTATCCAGTTCTCGTGGCCTTCCTATGAAAGATATTGTTGATTTTATTCTCCCAGATGTGCAAACATCATGTCTAAAACCAGGAATTTCTGATAAGAAGACCTACGAACAGTTAGTTAAATTGGATGAAACAGGGGTGAGTACACAAATTATATTTATTTTTCTTTTCTATTGATCTCAGATACTTAAATGAGAATGTTGATTTTTCATTATCATAAATTAAAAAAAAATTTAGTGATCATACATATTTGGATCTTATGCTAGATTTTCATTGTAATCTTGTTTCATTCTAGAATTAAATGACAAAATGAAGTTGAGATTAGTTCAAACTAAAAATAGTGGTTGCAATGAGTGGTTTTCAATTAACAGGGATTTGGCCACTTCCTTGTTTTCTTGGGATAAGCTTATTATATCTTATTTCTCAGAGCTCATGGAGCTTTGACAAACAAGATATAACTGATTGGATGACTGTATTGCATGTACTGAGGCCAAATACATATGTAGGTCTACAAACAAGGGCAATTTTGTGATTGTCATGGTAATTTCTCAACATATTACATGTTTTTTTCAATGAACGGTAATTTACTCAAGAACATAAATCCAATTAACAGGCCAAATTTGTACTGAAGGTATGATAAATGACTTGGAGTTTGGAAGTTATATTCAATTAATGGGGTTAATTAAGAGTTATTGTCAGTGCCATTGCTATGGGGGGGGGGGGGTGGTGTAATAAAACCGTTGCTGCCCCACCTCCCACCCACCCTACCCCTCACACCCCAAAAAAGCCCCAAAATGGTCTCCAATATAGTGGTTACACATGCTTTAAATGCCACAAATTTACTCTTAAAGCACTAAGTTTTGGAAACTTTTCCCTAGTTGCTCCATGAAACCCCACACAATGAGAGTTATCCAATTTAGTGGACTCCACTGTACTTGGAAAGTGCCGTTTTGTTGTGAAGAACTTTATACTGGGGAGCTAGTTCTAACTAAGACCCTCTGGTTATTGCCCACCCTCCCACTTACCTTCATGGAAGTGGGAAGAGGGAAGAGTGTCCTAGTTAGGACAAAGGGAGGCCACCAAAACCCCACACAACAGCTTTTCAAATATTATCTTCCCCCACTAACCCCCCCCTCCCCCCCCCCCCCCCCCCAAAAAAAAAATGGCTGGGGCATCCCTATTATAGAATACTGGCTATGCGTCTGAGAGTTAACCAATTAAATGGGCTCCACTATACTTGGGAAGTATTGTTTTGTTGTGAAGAACGTTATTCTGGAATTTAGTGATTGAACTTCATAACAGCTTAATTCTGTTAAAGTCTGTTCAGTAACCTCTTTTTTTCTCTATTTCACAGTTGACCAATCAATATAAAATAGGTATACTCTATTGCAAAGCAGGACAGTCCTCTGAGGAAGAAATGTATAATAATGGTAAGTCAATAGCTGTTCTGAGTACTCAGATGGGAGCAAGTTCATTGTTTTTAGTAAGCGAGCTGTTAATTGAAAGAATATGGAGCATCAATGCTAATTGGTTAGAGCATAGGACTTTATGGTTGATGTGGTTCGATCCTGACCCGCGTCCATCTGTGCTGTGTGCATGGACAAGACACTTAATCTCGAGTGCCCATGTGGAGGCACCTTGGTGCTCTGTTCTATGGTGTACTGCCTGTTGATGATGCACTTGCCTTCAACAGTTTCGACAATTGTTCACTGCTACTTGGTGATTCTCTCCAGGGATTCCAGCTTCCTCTACTTTTGAAACTGTCTGACATGATGTGACCCTTGTTGTTGAAAGTGTTATTAAACCCCAATAAACAAACAAAGAGTTGAAAGGATAACATTTTACTTGTTGGAAATAAATTTTTCCAGTAAACGGATTATGCCTACTCACAGTATGCAATCACTTTTGAAGGGCTAATTTTATCTTTGGAGCATAATTAAGCATTATTTATAAAGATAATTATCAGACCCCCCCACAAAGTAGATCTTCTGTTTCTCAGGCCATTTTTTTGATAAATTGCATGTGGGCTGGCGTTTTTTTTTATTTTTGTAATTATTTCTTTACCAGCAAAAGTTTATGTTCTTAGTTTGTTTTATGTTTTAGGCCTTATAATCTACAGAATAGCATGGGTGGAGGTGTATTTCATCCCTTGAGAGCAAGAAGGCTTTGCAATGCTAAAGCATTGCAAAGCCTTGTTGCTCTCAAGGGAAAATTTATCAGTTTTAGTAGCTTGGGTAAAATATCAGACATAAACCATTGAATTTTTGTTGTTTTAAGTTTGCATTGGTTATAAAATGATAGCATGCTGCAGCCAAAAACCCCCAATTTATTTTGGATTGATTGACCAATTGTCGCAGTCACAGTTTTCTGGGATTCCATTTCCATTCTGTAATTAAAATTTCTCTGTGCTGATCAAAACCAAATGTGACATGTAGGTTAGTTTTGATGAGAGGAATGGCACTATTTATTTTCGAGTCATTGTACCGAAGGTTATGGTCCCAGTGACCTTTAACTTACAAATTTTCCTGGTTTCCACACTCTAATTAAAATTTGGCTTGGTTGATCGAAACCGAACTTGACATGTGAGTTAGGTATGATGAGAGGAAGAACCCTATTTACTATGAGGTCATTGTGCCAAAGGTCAAGGTTCCTGGTTCCCACTCTCATTTTGTATCGGGGCATTTTTTCAGTGATTGATTAGCCACCCCTGGCAGGCTGCTCTAGTTTGGGTGGGCAGAATGTGTATGTTGAGGGAAAATTTCCATAAGGATTATCAAAATATTACATACATGTTTTAAGCTTTTATTTCACAGAATGTCCTATATATTACAAAAGTTTTGCTTTTAGGCCTAAAAAAAGTTTAAAATCTGTTTCTCAGGACCTCCCACATGGTCCTTTTGGCTACTGCATGCTCTCTTTTTATGACCATTGCAAAGTTCAAAAAATAAAAATTAAATGGTTTATTTCTGATATTTTACCCAAGTTAATAAAATTGATAAATTTGTCCCTTGAGTGCAACAAGGCTTCGCAATTCTTTAGCATTGCAAAGCAAGCCTTCTTGCACTCAAAGGACAAAATACGCCACCAGCCATGCTGTGCTGGACTGTAGATTATGAGGCCTAAGACATAAAACAACCAAAAACATGAACTTTTGATAGCAAAGAAATAATTACAAAAAATAAAATAAAAAGCCGTCCGCCCACCCGCCCTCTTGCAATTTTACAAAAAATGGCACGAGAAACAGAAAATATACTTTATGAGGCCTTATCAGTTTTAAATATAGCTTTTTATATTTTTCCTACTTACAGAAACAGCTGGCCCTGCATTTGAAGAATTCCTAGACCTAATTGGAAAGAAAGTAAGATTAAAAGGCTGGGAGACATATAGAGCTCAGCTGGATAACAAAAGTAAGTATGCTGCTGTAGACTTTTTTGATTATCTGTGTTCTCTCTCCACCTTATAGTCTCTGTATACTGAACGATGGTTTAACCTTTCATTCAACGTATCATACAAATCCTCCAAACACCACACAAAATATTCCATTTAAGTATTTTTCTATTTTATTCTATCAAACATGGCTTATAAACCCTCATTGGAATGATCTCATCTAGCTCATTCCCATAAGGGATTATAAGCAGTGTGATGGAATCAAAAAATGATTTTGTTTTAGTTATTTAAACAAAAATATTGTGAGTGTTATCTAGTCATAGTAGTTAAATGGTTAACAAATTAGCCAAAGTACCCAGATATATGTTTGAAGAACACACAACTGTATCTAATAATTTTGAAGTCTGTGAGAACTTGGTTTATGGTTCATTATTAAGACAGTCTTATTTACTTCATTCATACAGTTATAAGCTTTGGTTTGAAATAAAAGTGAAATTCAGGAATATATATTAACTCCTTCGGCTCATGCAGTTTTCAAGCTGGTGAAAAGCATTGATCCAGGAGGAAAAGTGGAAAAGACTAACATCTTGGAACTGATTTTTAGTCAAGTCTAAATACTATGGTAGGGTCTCGGTCTATTTACTGATAATTTAATTCTGCAGATGTACAGGGTTGTTTATTGACAGCTAAATTTCTATTTTTGCTCAGATTTAGAAATATTGAGTCATTGGCAGACTAGCCTCTGGATGACCTGAGGTGCTGCCCTATCCCCCTGCAATGCTCAGTATTTTTTGCGTTGCTGATTTCAAATTGACATTAAGATTTCCTGGCTTTATTTACCTATTTTAGCACCCCAAGAGATGCAGTTGTTCCCCACCGCCTATTTTCAATACATTTCAAAAATGAGATGTAGAAGCAAGTAACAGGCCTCAGAGCAATTGTCTATATTTTGAGAAATTGTTCCTTCACCAAATAAGAGTTCTAAGAAGACTTGATAATTGCAATAATGTTGATATTAATATAAGCAAGATACTTTTCAGCTTATTGTTTGGAAAGTTAACTGATGAAAGTGTGTTTGAAGAAGACCTGCATGCCATTTTAAATATATCTTGGAAGTCAAAAGAGTTTTTTCAAAGTATTTTCCTCTTAAATTTTTTGAGGTACTTGTTTTCAGTTGCTCTTATTATTGTATTGTTGTTGCTATTATATTGAACTGAAGTTTCCCTTTTTTCAGCTGATAGTACTGGTACTCACTCTGTTTATACACAGTTCAACAATTGTGAGATTATGTTCCATGTATCTACAATGCTTCCTTTTACACATAATAATAGGCAGCAGGTAAAGTATTATTCTGTTCTCTTAATACATGAGATCCCAGCTCTTCAAATAGCCCCATCAATAGGCTGTGTCCTAGTAAAGGGTATGATAGATTGAGTCCTGGAGGTTATATGTCATGACGTACAATTAATTAATTTTGTTACCTTCCAGTTACTGCATAAAAGACTTGAGAAATGATATTGTTACACTGATATTTCAAGAGCCTGGTTCTCAGCCATTTACTGCCATCTCCATCAGATCGCGCTATCACAACATAGTTGGCCATTGTTGCTGTGGTCAGTTAATGTCATCTCAAAATGTGTTCTATTTATTATTAGTCAAGTTGTGACGAAGTCAAACTCAACTTCTAGTTTGATGAATGGCGGGCGGACGGTTGGGCGGGTGTGTAGGCGGGCGTAAACAGTTGGTTTCCGGATGATACTTGATAATAGTTCGACCCATGTTCATAAAACTTCGTAGGTAGGTTGGCCTTGGTGAGAGGAAGAATCCTATTTATTTTGGACTCACTAGGTCAATGGTGAAGGTCACAGTGACCTTGAACATACTAAATCATAAACAATTGGTTTCCGGATGATAACTTGTCTATGGATGAACCCACATTCATGAAACTTTATATGTAGGTTCGCCTTTGTGAGAGGAAGAACCATATTTATTTTGACTTGCTAGGTCAAAGGTCAAGGTCACAGTGACTCTGAACATAGTAAATCAAAACACTTGGTTTCCGGATGATAACTTGATAATGGTTTGACCCATGTTCATGAAACTTCTTTGGTAGGTTGGCATCAGTGAGAGGAAGAACCCTGTTTATTTTGGACTTGTTAGGTGAAAGGTCAAGGTCACAGTGGCCTTCAACATAGTAATTATGTAAACAATTGGTTTCCAGACGATAACTTGATAATGGTTTGACCCACTTTCATGAAACTTCATATGTAGGTTGGCATCAGTGAGTGGAAGAACCCTATTTATTTTGTACTCGCTAGGTCAAAGGTCATGGTCACAGTGACCTTGAACATAGTAAATCATAAACAATTGTTTCCGGATGATAACTTGACTAGGGTTCAATCCACATTTATGAAACTTCATATGTAGGGTGGCCTTCTTGAGAGGAAGAATCCTATGTATTTTGGACTCGGTAGGTGAAAGGTCAAGGTCACAGTGACCTTCAACATAGTAAATCATAAACAATTGGTTTCCGGATGGTAACTTGATAATGGTTTCACCCACATTCATGAAACTTTATAGGTAGGTTGGCCTAGGTGAGTGGAAGACCCCTAGGTATTTTGGACTCGCTAGGTCAAAGATCAAGGTCACAGTGACCTTCAACATAGTAAACCGTAAACAATTGGTTTTCGGATGATAGCTTGATAATGGTTTGACCCACATTCATGAAACTTCATACGTAGGTTGGCCTAGGTGAGTGGAAGATCCCTATATATTTTGGACTCTCTAGGTCAAAGGTCAAGGTCACAGTGACCTTGAACATAATAAATCGTAAACAATTGGTTTCTGGATGATAACTTGATAATGGTTTCACCCACATTCATGAAACTTCATAGGTAGGTTGGCATTGGTGCAAGAAAGAGCCCTATTTATTTTGGAATCACTAGGTCAAAGGTCAAGGTCACAGTGACCGTTCACATAGTAAATTGTAAACAACTGGTTTCAGGACGATAAGTTGATAATGATTAAACCCACTTTTGTGCTGTCACAACTCGAAATTGGATCGGTGATCTTATCTGCATTTTTGTTGTTACAGTGGAGCCCACTTAATTGAATATTTCTGAATTAAATAACCATGTTAATAGCATATAACTTCCAAACACCCAACCATACTCTGATGGCCTCTGAATTTCGCACATTTGTGGACCAATTCGACTTCAGTTTATCCAGTATAAGCATTCAATCTGACATATCTTTTTTTTGACAGGGCCCCATGAGCTCTGTTAAACAAGATATACTAGATTAAATACCCAGTGTATCAGTAGAAAACTTTGCATGTCATGATTGTCAAGAAGTTGACTAATTGGCGGAAACACCTATGAACGACTACAATTTCGAAGTCGACTATTATGGGTTTTTATCACTCCTTTACTGATGAATTATTAATTATTACCCTCCTCCTCATCATGATTGTAAGAAGTGTCAGAGACTGTAGAATATCAAAATACAGTGGAGCCCACTTAATTGGATTTTTTCTCTTAGTTGTATATCCCTGTTAATTGAATATAATTTTCAAACACAAAACCATTTACCATACCTTCAGTACAAATTTGATCTGTTAATTGCATATGGGTTGTAGAGTAAAATCCTGTTAACTGCGTATAAATATTTGTAATATGTCGAAAAAATTACTGTGACACGCACCAAATTCCCCTTATTCATCAACCTTTTTGGCCTCACTACATCCAATACAGGCATTTATTCTATTATATCTTGTTTGACAGAGCTCCATGAGCTCTGTCAAACAAGATATAATAGAATAAATGCTCAGTTTACCTCCAGAACACAGAAAATTGGCCAAATCCCTGTTAATTGTATACTCCTGTCAATTGAATAATTTTCACTGGCAAAATGGATATTCAATTAAGAGGATTCTACTGTACTTTGTAACTGATATTGGAAAGAAGAATGAAGATACAACAACACATCAAACTAGGTCTGGCATTCTAGAAAGTATGGAAGTTCAGGGCATAAAATCCGACGCGAATCCGCGAATCCATTCGCGTAAATATTCGCGCAAACGAAATCACGCGAATCTGTGTGGATTCGCCTACCAACATTGCATAGATTCGCGCAAGAAGAGGGGTTAAAACTGAATAGCGTTGTGCCAAAAGTCGAGACAATAAATTGAATTTAACACGAACGGAAACTGCACATGTCTGTTGTCGATTTCATAATAACAGAACTGAGCCGCGGTTTTTGCTGTCACATACACTTTGATGTCTCTGAATATGTTGCTAATAGAATTATTTCGCCACTACCAACCCCACTCCACAAACTGCCAGTCATCTGAAATAAATAGTTTGGAAGTTCCAATAACCCGGAGTCACGCCTCTCCCCGTCAAACAAAACTGTAAAATGATTAATGACTCCACCTCCCGCTTCAGAATGATGTCTGTCAGTTATCTACAAACTGTCTCGTGTGTCACTCGCTTGAAAACGGTACAAATTTATGGCTTTAAAGTTTTGTTTTATTTGTAATCGCCAATTAGTTCCTATCGTATCATGGCATCTAAAAAAATCTCCAAGAAAGCTGTAGAAAAGTGGCCTGAAGCTGTGTGCCAAAATTTTGACTTTTACGATGATCCAACTGACAATACAAAGTTCTATAAGGCAGTATGCCGAATTTGTGCAAAAAACGGAGAATCAATTTCTAAAAAATTTAAAGGGCAGATAGGTAAAGATATCGCCGTTTATTCCCACGGAACGAAATGTTTGTTACTTCCAAACTTACAGCGCCACATAAAAAGCTCAGCTCATGAGATGTGTTTTGAGAAAGAATACCAAAAACCACTACCACAGACGTCAAAAGACTCGAAAAATGATCAGCCGGCCAAACATTCCCAATCACAACCATTGATTGTTTCATCATTCGGTTTAGTTCAGGCGAGAGAGAAAGTGTGATACGGCTCTCAAAACTTTTGAGAATATGTTGGTTTTTGGCAGAAAATGAGCAGCCGTTTGCAGACTTTCCAAAACTATGTAATCTTGCAGCAGAGCTGGACGTTGTTGTTCCAAATGCATATGTATCAGCGACAGCTTGCCATGTTTTCATCCATTTACTCGCACAAAAAATCAACGAGCACATTCGAGAAATAATCGAAAATGCCAAATTTTTCAGCTTCCTCGTTGATGGCAGTTCAGTTTTCAAGAGAAAATTGACACACGAAGCAGAAATGATATATATCCGCACAGCGAATAATCTCAAAGTTCGTGTGGATTTTTTCAACATGCAATCCATGATATCTTACAACAGCGTGAATGCAGAAAATTTGTTTCACGCCGTCATGCTGAATTTGCTCATGGTAGTAGAAGGGAAGCCTAAATGGGTGCATTTGGATGTTCCAAAAGCAAATCTCATAGAGTCCTTTGACACATATAAGGAGAAGATGGTGGGAGGCGGCGCAGATGGAACAAACGTTAATTTCGGAAATAGGAATGGTTTAATGACTAAATTCAAAATGCTGTACCCCTGGTTCATAGCAGTTCACTGCTTCAGTCATCGCTTCGAACTTTGTATTGCAGATTCTGTCAAAGATGTCAAGGAGTTTAGTGACATTGACACCTTTCTCGACGAACTATATAGACATTTTAAATATTCGCCCCTGGAGTGGTCGTTGGTGCAAAATATTGCAACTGAAACTATGAACTGCAGTGTAACTAAGCCCCCCAAATCGTTTGGAACGCGGTTCATTGAATTTCGCATGCGAGCCCTGACAGCATTGTTTGGTAATTGGGGGCCACTGTTTTTTCATTTTTCAAACTCCTCCCAAACAAGAAAAGACACGGTTGCCGATGGATTCTTGAAAACCCTGATGGACGGACGTTTCCTTGTCTTAGCTGCCGCCTATTTTGACGTGTTAGGTGTCTGCAGTAAGATTTGTGTAGCTCTACAGGCGGCTACTGATAGCATAGCAAGTGTGTGCCAGAACATTCACACTTTAAGAATGGAATTACAACTTCTAGCTGAGAATGATGACAATCTTTTTTCAACCAAAGAAAATAGTATTTGCAAGCTATTAACTGATTCTCCCATTTCTGTGAACCCACCCCTGGGAATAAAGGCAACCCGTAGGGCGGAACAAAACTTCGTCTTTAAGGACGTGAAATTTCGGGTTAGATCAAAAGACCGTGTGAGAAAACGGAAAGTAGATGAAAAAAGTGAAGTAGAATCCAGGAGATACACCGAATACGATGAGCCAGTAAAAGTCAAAGTTATTGAGTCTGTTCACATGGCTGTAATAAAGCAGCGGAAATTATTGTGCTCAAAAATTATTGAAAACAGTCTAGTTCGTTTTGAGGAAGTTGAAAATAAGGCTGAAGTTTTGGCACACTTGGAATGGCTTGATGCACAGTCTTGGCCTGTTTGTGATGATGACAGCACATTATTGAGTCAAGAAGACAGAACACGAATTACAAATTTTCTGAACGACGATGTTGAGAAAGTGGCAAACCATTTTGAAATACCTCTTGCTAAGTACCAGGTAGATGTTAAGGCGGCATTGAAGGAATTTGCACACTTGAAAATTGCTAGAGCAACATCGAAAGCGCAACAAAAGCTCACTTTTGAAGAATACTGGCCTTATGTGAATTCCAAATACGGCAAATACTGTAAGAACTTTCTAACAATAGTGGAGCTGGTACTGTGTTTGCCATTTACCCAGTCAATTGTTGAGAACGGGTTCTCTAGTAAGATGAGAATAGCTACAAATTGGAGGCAAGGTTTATCAGATGATTCCATTAATGACTGTTTGACATTTTCGATAAACTCCAAGAGTGTAACTAGGAGGAAGACTGAGATAGTATCATCTACTGCTCAAGAGTTTGTTAGTGGTGCTGGTTCCACACATGAAGGTCTCAAGAAAAGACGGATTAGAAACCTTGCTAAGACTTTACATATACAACATGATGGTTCTGACTATCCCAGCAGCAGCGAAAGTGACACTGAGAGTGAATGAACGCATGTGTCTAACTTTCCCAGTAGCGGTCAGACATAGACTACCCTGAGTTTCCTGACATTTTCTAGTTTGTGTCATTTGTTCTGAAGTTTAGAATAAACTTTTAAGTAATCATAGTCAAAACGTGAAGAAAAAACGGTTCAGTGCTGCAAGTAATTTAATTTTTTTGTGTTCTGGAATTACGAGTCGAAGCTTAGACAGAAAATTAAAAATCATTCATTCAGCATCGATCATTTATTCTGACAACAAATTCCACAGGTTATCACTCAATTGACTATCTAATCCTAGTTGCCAGTCGCCCGTATTCCCATGGATTGTATCTCTGAAGATTGTGACCATGACAGTTTAAAATTGATTCTTGTTGCCAGAAGCATACAAATATTGCAATCAATAGCACCAGCTTGATGCAGCGCTGCTGATATCCATATTTGTATGCTTTTGCACAGAAATGCTCAATCTATTTTGAGCTGTATTTGACTCATGCTTCTTGATTTCCTTCCGCATTACTTCAGGCTTTGGTGGCTGCTCGTTGATATGTAGAAACCCCGGGGTCATCACGTCAGCTTAAAACCTGGCTCAAACCGACGGACCAGAAGAATAATAGCACAAGTAGACTGCAATACTACAAATATCTGGGAACATTTTCAACGAAACCTCACCAATGTGGATGTCAGTATAATACACTCGATGAGCGGTTTACAGCGACATCCATATTGGTGAGATTTTATTGAGAAAATGTGACAATTTGGTTTATTTTTGAAAAAATCTGTCGTGTCTGAAGAAACCCCATTGTCATGACTTTCTTACCGTGTTCCAGTATTAGTAAGTTGAGCTTGGTTGAACTCAGAAGATTAATTGAAATAAACTCTGCTGCAAGTCCACACAGTTTTATGGCATGCCCTGGCTTCAGCCCTTGTGTATTCATGTTAATTCTCCACACAGACAAATAATTTGTTTGTGAGGAAAGTAAACATAAATGCTTTTAAATAAAAATGAACCGTGGCTGATAACCCAGTACTTGCAAACTCGGACATGCGTATATGCTGGTTGATTTCGCCGGTCTAAAGTCGTCAGCAGAGGTCAGGTGAGAAGGTTCTCTTTATGAGAGAGAGAGAGAGAGAGAGACAGACAGACAGACAGACAGGGAGAGAGAGAGAGAGAGTTTTTGTGTGTTTGGAGATTTCAGAAATCTCCCAACACACAACCCCCCCCCCCCCCCCCCTCTCTCAAATTCATTAACTTTCAAAACTGGAAGTCGTCAGGTTGTGTATAGATCTTAATAATTAAACAATTCAAACACATAGATACCAATTATATCTTTATTGGAAGAATATGTACAAGACTATCATAAAAGCATTAACTGGTTGTAGGACTCGACACTGGAGCAAATATATGGTGATCCCCAAAATATCGTAGAAAATATGAAGATTCGGTCGACAATGTGGGCCGAAAAGCCCAGAGCGTAATCCGAGTGCAATAATTAACGAAGCATGTAATTCACACTTCGGGAATGATCGTACCGAAACTTTCGGTACGATCATTCCCGAAGTGTGAATTATATGTTCAAACGGAGTTGTGCCACTCAGCTATTTTTGTCCGGAAATGACAATGCGTAAGTTTGTCAAACTGAAAGGGAATTTCCAGATTATATCTTTAGCTTTTCTTGGTTGCGCCATTACACATCCGACCACGATACATTGGAAGGATTGAAATTGGATTTGGAATGTATCACGGGTACCACACACTCACAGATAATAAGTTTCCATGGATAAAGCATTTTCAGATTTAGCAATTTTACGCAATCACCATGGCATAAGGGCTAAGGTAAGTCAATTCGTTGAGTGAAGGGATTACACAACCTGGAAATTGAAACATTCGTCCATAAAAATGGTCATTTTTGCCGTGTAAAAAGCTCTGCATTTTTAGCTGAAAAGTCACCAGAGAGCACCATTTGAATGACCAATTTAAAAATTTTCCTGGGGGGAACCCCCCCCCCCCCCTTAGAAAGCTTGTGCCTGCGGCACACGCGGCAGATGCCTTCGGCATCTGCATGCCACTGTGGATTCGCGTGGCCAAATCTGCGTGAATCCATTGGGATTCTCGCAAAAATGCAGAGATTTTATGCCCTGAAGTTCAAATAACTGCCCTTCTCAGCTTGCCAAGGAGTGAAAATGCATTCTTAAATCTTAATGCAGTGAATATTAGACTCTTGACTACCTCAGGTCCAAACCTGAGCCTAGGCTCAGGTTTGGACCTGAGGCGGTCAGGAGTCTGACTTTTCCTTGGAGAGCAGTAGGGATGCGGCATGCCTGCATGCCTAAAAAATGTCCAATCTGAGGAACTAATGACTAAAATATTGTTTTGTTTTCTGTATAGTTGGTTCTAGAGGTCACAGAGTGTGATTAAAGTCTACTTGAATCAATTATTCTTCTTCTTCAGAAGTCAATCATGAAATTTCATAATCATGCCAGCCAAATAGAAAACAGAACAATGACCAGATTCCTGTTAAATCAATTCTGTTAATTGAATATTTTTCCCAGCAAAGTGGCTTTTCAATTATCATTGGCCCTCTATATATTCTTAATGACGCCAACACTTCCGCCATGGATGTCAAGTATACTCATGTATCATATCATACAAGATAGATGAGTTTTAAAGTAACAGACATGCTGTTTGAGTATTGTGGACACTTCAATAAATTGTAAGAAAATAGTTATTAAATGAAAATTTAATCACCAAAAAAATATAGAAATTCATTTAATCATGGCAGGCATTTTTTTGTTAATCATTGTCATATGTTTATGAAATTACTGGATTTATTATATTAATATATTAAATGCACAACTTTCTTTGTTAGACAGTGTCAAAAAAATGTACTTTCTACATGGATATGATGATAGTTTCATTATGCTGGTTGTATGTAATTTAAAAGCTGAACTGTGCTGTTAAAATCCTTGTGTGCAAGACCCCTATCTTGTAAATCTCTTACACAATTTGACTATCTGTTGGAAGTGCCATTAAACTGCAATACATCAATTAATATTCTCGTAAATCAGCTTCTTAATTCAGATTTTTATAGTCAACACTCTACGCTATTGTTGAAAAAAAAAACTCAAAAGTTTTTGGCAGCTGAAATTTCCAATAATCCGATTTAGAATTGAACCAACTATATGCCGAGGTCACTGAGCTCTGTCAAACAAATTATTGGTTAATCCTTTACCCAACGTAACGGCCAAAACCGGCCAGCACTATTTACGAAAATCGCCAATTAATTTTCATTATTTGTCTCAAAAACGAGTGGTCATAACCTATGTTTTTGAGACAAAAAATTAAAAAAAATACTCATTCAAGAATTTTTTTTGCAAATGTCGTCTGCTTTTCATGTTAGGTAAAGGGTTAAATTCTTAGGTGTACATCATCAGAGTGAATTATATCTCCTGAGTCCTTGAGGTTATATGTCATGACATACAATTAATTTTGTTATCTTCCAGTTACTGCGTAAAAGACATGTGGGAAATGATATTGTTACACTGATATTTCAAGAACCTGGTTCTCAGCCATTTACTGCCATGTCCATCAGATCACACTATCAACACATCTTTATCATAGTAAGAGTACATGAACCAAATACAGAGAGAACAAGATACAGGTATGGTCTTTTCCTTTTTTTAATATCTAGCTTATGCAGTGTGTTTAACTCTTTAATTTTTAATTTAACTTGACAAAGTCAAGATAAGCTATTGCCATCACGCGTGAAGATCTGTTAGTCTGTTAGTCTCTGAGTCTGTTCACATTTTCCTTTAGCACAGGCTACACCCCATAGTTCTTGTCTGATCATCACGAAATTTCATATGCAGGTTTGGGGTCATGTCTGGATGAGAACGTTCCCTTTTGGTCACGATCGGTAAATCGATGTGGATGCCTGAGCCCCAAACCATTAGCACTGTCTACAGGCCGTATTTATGAAGGGATTTAATTGTAACTTGGTAGGATGCCTCTGTATAATGTCTAGATGAGAACGTCCCTTTTTGGTCACGATCTGTCAACCATGATGGCTGCCCAAGCCCGAAACCCAAAAACTTTTAGCACAGTCTGCTGGTCATATTTAATATGGTGGGATTTCATTGTAACTTGGTACGATGACTCCTTATAATGTCTAGATGAGAACTTCCCCATTTGGTCACGATCTGTCAACCATGACGACTGCCTGAGCCCAAAACCTGAAAACCTTTAGCACAGTCTACAGGTCATATTTATGAAGGGATTGCATTGTAACTTGGTAGGATGCCTCTGGATAATGCCTAGATGAGAACGTCCCCTTTTGGGCATGATCTGTCAACCGTGATGGCTGCCCAAGCCCGAAACCCAAAAACTTTTAGCACAGACTGCAGGTCATGTTTAATATGGAGGGATTTCATTGTCCCCCGACCCTTCGGGGGACTATTGTAATCAGTAGTGTCCGTGTCCGTCCGTCTGTCCGTGCGTGCATCTGTGCGTGCGTCCGTCCGTCCGTCACACCCTTGTCCGGATGATAACTTTAGTTTGGATGATTTTACTGAAACTAAATTTGGTATGTGTCTTACTTGGGTGGAAATGCAGGTCAAGTTCGAAAATGGGCACGCTCCACTGATTTCTACTGGATTTATTCCCCTTTTTCGACTTAAAAAATACAGTTTTTGTGTTGTCCGGATGATAACTTTAGTTAGGATCATTTGATTGAAACGAAATTTAGTATGCCGCTTATTTGGGTGGAAATGCAGGTCAAGTTCGAAAATGGGCGTGCTCCACTGATTTTTACTGGATTTATTCCCCTTTTTCGACTTAGAAAATACGGTTTTTGTGTTGTCCGGATAATAACTTTAGTTTGGATGATTTTACTGAAACGAAATTTAGTATGCCGCTTATTTGGGTGGAAATGCAGGTCAAGTTCGAAAATGGGCACGCTCCACTGATTTTTACTGGATTTATTCCCCTTTTTCGACTTAGAAAATACGGTTTTTGTGTTGTCCGGATGATAACTTTACTTTGGAACATTTGATTGAAACGAAACTAAGTATGTGGTTTAATTGGTTGGAAATACAGGTCAAGTTAAAAAATGGCCATGCTCTGCGAACAAATTGCATCCTAACAGCTCCCTTGAATTTGCCATCTTGGTCGGGGGACCGGGGGCGTTGCCCTTGTTGTAACTTGGTAGGATGACTCCTTATGATGTCTAGATGAGAATTTCCCCATTTGGGCGTGATCTGCCAACCATGACGACTGCCCAAGCCCAAAACCCTAAAACCTTTAGCACAGTCTACAGGTCATATTTATTGAGGAATTTCATTGTAACTTGGTGGGTTGACTTCATATAATGTCTGGATGAGAAAGTCCCATTTTGATCGCGATCATTCAGCCTTGGTGGGTGCCCGAGCCCAAAAACCTTTAGCATAGGCAAAAGGTCACATTTATGGAAGGATTTCATTGTAACCTGTTAGATTGACTCCATATAATGCCTAGATGATGACATCCCCTTTTGGTTGTGATTGGTCAACTGTGATGGCTACAGGTGCCCGAAGCCCGAAAATCTTGAGCACAGTCTACAGGGCATATTTATGAAGGGATTTCATTGTAACTTCGTAACTTGGTAACTTTCATTGATATACGTTAACTGTGAGGGCCACATACATTAACTGTAGGTCACATTAACCCATCCCTCAGCTCTTTAGTACAGTGTACACCTCATATTATTTTTATCAAAAACATAGCATACAGGGAACAGAAGAAATGAATATATTCCCAATTATCACAATTCTTGTTAGCTCACCTGACTTTCAGTCATAGCGGGGGAGGAATTCGCTAGAATTGTGCACTTGGTGATACCTTCCTGAAATTTGGCATGATGTAAGGGTAGGCATCAGAGATTTCAAAATCGATCGGCTACAAGTTGGCACCATCCTCTAGCCACCACTAGCAGCGAAATCCAAAATGGCCGCCAAGCGGATCGAAAAAAAGCTATTTTCGCCGATCGCACAACTGAAGCTCCAAACCTAACACCATACATGTGCTGTAATTGATGTGAATGATGGAGTGAAGCCCTTGGAACAAGTTGGGGGGAAGATTAATGGATAATGGGATCAGAATTTCCGTCGATGTGTGCGTCTGTGTGTCTGACTGTCAGTATGATCGTCCGTCCGTAGATAAATTAGTGTTGAATGTTTCTCGGGAATGCAATGGTCAAATGAACATGGTATGAGAGATTCCTGTCAACACATGAACAAGGGTACTCGATAGTATGCAGCAGTGGGGATACTTGGACATTTGATAATCCAATTAAAGTGACAGTCTATTCTCAACTTCCGGCATTTTCGATAGATTTATTTTCTAAGAAAATAAAACTATCAAATTTCTAGAGGAGTTCTGGTTCAATCTCAACACCATAGCGACACGTCTGCCAGCAAGGGCAGTGCTGGAATGAACTCGGGATGCATTAGTTCCCGTTGTTAATTATACAATGTTATCTTGCCAGTATAGAACATTGGCAAAATGGGACTAGAAGGGGTGAGTGTATGTTTGCAGTCATTCGAGGTACAGGAATATTTTTTGACTACAAGTAGTATTCTTCATTTTCGGCCAGTTAAGATGTGGTGTGTTCCAAGTCAGGATTAATGTTGCCGACACTTAATGCCCATCCCTCATGGTATGCTACTTTACCAGGGATATAGAGATATAGCCACCACTGGGAGCCAAAACATGACCTTTGATGTCGATGAGTGGTCGAAATGTTTTAGCGAATAACTTATCGAAATATGATCCGGTATGGCAATTTGATACCTTACGTTAGATTTATTAGATCAACTCAGGTATGGATTCATTGAGACATGAGTGCGCTACAAGATGAAGGATTTCCAAGTTGATTTGCTATGGAGTAGGAACTGACTAGTCACATGTGGCCTATGGCCAGAGAAAGACAAGGATACCATAGATGAACACACGGGTGAACGAAGGTATCAACTGTTGTACAGAGGCAAAATAGTTGGGGATATTGTATCATGCTATGCATGAATTAACACCGTCTTGTGCAGTAAATAACAGACTATTTTCCGAAATCTAAAACTGTATTCCTATACCCCGGACAATGTAGCAAGCCACATGGGATGAACATTTGTTAGCAAAATCAACTCAACTAGAAACATGACATGTGTTAACTGGCCGAAAATGGAAAAAAAAATACCAGAATAGGAGATGACTGGTCCTAACATGACAGTATACTACTCAATATTGTTACAACAGCCACCTTCACACTTACACAAAGGTGTGCACCTTAATCCAGCTTTCAAGCATTTGCAATTGCCCTTGCAGGCCTTGGCACAACTACAGTGGAGCATCAGTGCACATGCAGCACTTGCGTCTCCTAGGTGAGTCCAAAATGGGACCAGAATATTGAGACGTGGATTCCACTCCCATCCGTACTGTGATGGGTCTGGCACACATAAGTGTTTCTGCAGAGCACGATGCCAAATGAAAGATGACACAAGAATTACCCTTTTTACATGTTGATACAGAGCTGCTTTGGTGGGCGGGATGTTTTCCATAGACTTAAGGCCATGTGTGAACATATGCCGTCTCGCATCATTGACACGTGTACTGACACAACTGTTACTGTACATCTGTATGGTGAGTTTTTCGATATGCTGCATATGAGGGGAATCCTCTGAAAAGACTTGCGGATTCTCAGTCAATTCTATCATCATTTCAGTTGATGCGGGAAAATTCATCCATGCATTCCATCCTGTCTTCTTCCCAATGCCGAGCATGCTGGATGTTACATCACAACCTGTGAAGGCGTGGAAGAAAGTCAGGGCCTTACAGTAATCAGGTCCAAGTTGTGAAGCTATCTCATGAATTGGCATATCTTTATATGCCTTTCCAATTCCAAACCCAATCCACAGCTCACTGAGTCCAAGGTCACGGAATGTTGCGAAATGGTGCAAAGACAGAATGACGACATCAGAATCAACCGTGCGAAGAAAAGCTATTTTGTGACCTTGTGAGACTGCATGGTTGAGATGAAGCATCATGCGCGTGTCTGCTTCCTCGTGGTTCGATGGAGATATGTCACATAAGCTAACATCCTTATTGCATAGTACATATTCTCCTGATGTCGTTAACAACTGGTACTCGGATGTTGATGTTAATTTCAGCAGTTCAGCAGACAGGAACTTGAAAAATTCGTCTTTATTCTCACTAACTTTCAAGAATGCCTGCCAATTCTTCCCTTTAGGTAAAGGGACGTTCTCGGACACCCGTATCAACCTAACTGCTGTCTCACCGAGGCGTTTTGCTCGCGTCTGATTCTTCAAACTGCCTTCGGGGTAACAGTCATAGATCGCATCAACCCTTGTGGTGTTCGTGTTAATCAGAGATTCGATGTATGGCAATAATTGCAATCGAGCATATTCTCCAAACAGATCCGCTTTCTGTGGTTTGATTACATGGACTACAGCAGGCATATCCAAGATGACAACTGAAGCTTGTCTAGCTGCTGAATTCTTCCCTTGTGCAGGAATAGCTGGTAAACAATTGAGAATTTGAGATTTTGTCCCACTCCGTAGCTTACCTCTATCGGATAATGCTGGCGGATCACGTGCATTCTCGTGCATGAAAAACTCATCCATGTTTGAATCAGGCCGGGCTTGCAGTGAAACGAACATCTGGGTAACTATTGCGGCAGTTGCTTTACTTGACATGAGTTTGTCTCGGCCTTTGTCCAGGTTGGCTGGGGGTGGGTTAAGGAAGGTATATATATTTGCCTTGGGAATAACATCATTCAGGGGTACGGTGCATTCCACAAGCCTTTCCTTCAAGAAAGTGGAATATAAATGCTTGCCCCTTTCGGGTAATGACCGTAAACTCTTACTAACTTCGGGGTCCATATATTCACCAGTATCTAATGTCACCAGCTGACCACTAGTTTCATCATAAGGGTTGATAATGAGTCCCTGATTCACCAGATCGAGGAGAGATTTCAATTGATTCAGAAATTTTTTCTGCTCTGATACCGAACTTTCCGGGTGTTCCGTGTTATCTGATGATGTTGTGTGGAAACTTGCATATTCATACTCATCTATAACACGCAGAACTTCTGACCTTGAAAGCTCAATAACGACTTTCTCTTCAGCCTGGCCATAGAGACCTTTTGGACCACTGTCTTCTTTGAGTAGTTGGATACTATGTTCTTGGCTCTGATCTAAACCCATCATACTGAACTTCCTCTCACTACGCTGGACCACAAAATGGCCTTCCATGAATTTGTTGTGGATTGAAGGATGCCGCCTGGGTAGCTGAGACATGTCTCTCAGAAATACGGGGACCCACCGACAATAATTTGTATGTCCTAGGGCAAAAAAGTAACTGCACAACTCATCGATAGAACACAGTGTACCAGGCCAGTTACCGATTCGTTGGTTCCGAACGAATTGACAGCTTGTCAAGAGAAAGTTCCGAACGATTTCACCCCAATAGCGCGCAGTTGGAGATTGTGAAAGAATCCTCTGTTCCCACATTTCAAATGACTCATGGGGCCCAGTCTGCTGACAGTAAATCTCATAAGCATTCTTTCTGAGGATCTCAAGCCAAGCTAGAGTGAGAAGATATGCCTGTCGCGTCCTCTTGACATGTTTCCCACCAAGTAGGGATGATGCTACACCGGGTGTGAATATCTTTGCGAGGTGAAACATTCGCTCCCAACCAGAACCACCCATAAGCTTACCACCAGCTTCTTGGGTGCACATTTCAAGATGCAGGAATCCAATCATACACACCATTCGATCCTCACCTATCTCCTCTGGGAACAGCCATTGACATTTTTTCTGCCTGGCATACAACGGACAGTCACCTTCAATGACAGGTATCTGGCCGGGGTTTACGAAAGCAGTAGCTTCCCTGACCACATACATAGCATGCTTCTGCATACTGAGTGAGTCCGCTTTCTGCTCACTGAAAACAGGGAATACCCCAATAACTGCACGAGGTTTGACATTGTCTTGATCTTCATGTTTTGAAAAGAAGCCTGAAAAGGTCACAGGGACTTCATCAAGCTGCCAGCTGCCATCAACCTTCCCTTTATTGCTGATCTGTGACACATGAGACAACCAGTCATTCTCTCCCACGTTCAAATCTGCATATTCATTGGGCCGTACATTACATTCATCTGGAGATTCAAGCCTGATGTCCCCACCAAAGTCTTCAACGAAAGGAACAAATGCATAGTCGTCTGGGAGTTCAATTTGTGTGTCTTCTGGAACATCTAAACTCAGTGGTGGGGGATCAGTACCCACATTGTCCCTGCTCAGTTGACCAATGAGTGTGATGGACGTACCATGCATATCAGATCTACCAGATACATCAATGTTATCAGTGGTTCCTATCGAGAAAACATTACGTTTGCAGTTAGCTGGGACTACAACACCTTCGTTCTTGAACCGCAGTGAAACAGCTCTCGCGAAACTCCTGCGAACATCCATTACGCGATCATAAGAGACAGAGAGTCCCATTTGATGAAAATCTCTGATAAGATTTTTCATACGATCATGGGCATGCAACTTCAAACCCACATAAAGAGGCATTGGAGTTTCTCTGTCACGTCTCTGGTGAACATTTTGTGCATGTTCGGAGCGTTTCGCTGAATTGCTGATCAACATCTGTGAAATAGTACAAGCCACTCGAGTCTTGGCATTAACAGTCTCATCATCGCCTAAGTTCTGTATACTACATGTGCCCTCAAGTAGAACTCTAAGAAGAGTCAGGAGTGAGTTGGGTACAGGCTCGCTCAAGCAATAAGATGAAAATGATCCCGTGAAAGGAGCTTGAGATATGAGTATGTGTTTACGCAGAAGAAGACCCACATCAACTATCTTTTTTGCCTCTTCCTCAGACACTATACGAGTTAAAGATTCGGACAACAAGGAGCCAACTCGAAACCTACTTGAAATAAACACATCTCTACCCTGTGTGAAGGCGTCCCAGCCATCGCCCAATTTCTGCAACAAATGTTCTTTGAATCGAGTGGAATGTATTTCTTCACTAAGCCAATCAGAACCGACTTGCTTCAACCTCCGACTGTACAGATTCTTGAGATCGACAAGCTTCATCGCGGAATCGTTGTGTTCAACAAATGTTATGAGCTCTGCCATAACGAGAGGGTCATAGGGCAGGCCTGACGCGGAATGTTCGGCGTTCTTCGACTTTTTAGATTTAGCCGCTCGTGCTTCATTGGCAAGCTTACAATAACAGGTTTTGTGATAGTAAAGATCACTAGCAGCGGAATCAAATGCTGCATTGACCCGAGAAAAAACAACCCAGTTCTCAGCTTCCTTTGCCATAATTTTGAGTTTATTGTTATCAGACATTGATCTGCAAATAGGCTCACTGCTGTCACCTTCGCGTTTGTGACAATAAACACACTGGGGCAGTTTCCTGTCACAGCCAGATTCAAAACTTGTCCGTGTTCTTTTAGGACTCAGCGTGGAGCAGGATGCCACTGCCTCATTTCGCTCTCGCTTGTGTAGCATGCGCTGTACGATGTGAGTCCGAATACTGTCACGGCATGTCTTATGATATATTGCCTTATTCGTCAACAGTGACATCGACATACACTCATCACTCTCTCTCATCAAACAATCAATGGTCAAATTATATGGAAGCTCAACGCCATTATCTAGGAAGCGCGTTATGTCTTCCTCAATAGCTTTATAGGCGTCATGAAAACGAGATTCTCTATACGGACGCATCAATTTCTTGGAACTGTCTTGCTGGCAAAAGCAACAACGTTCCCAGTCAGTACTAGTCCGTACACGAAGAGGATTCTCACTCATTCTGTGAATGATTTTTGTGAACAATCGCGTTCTCGAATTAATTTCGACAGACAAATCAGAATTGCTTGCGGAATTACGCCAAACAAGAGATTGTATGGCAAAGAGACTGCTTCATAAAGAGCGTTGTTTCTCCGGGATCAGCGTCATTCAGGTTTGCCTGAATGACGCTGATCCCGGAGAAACAACGCTCTTTTCAAGTTCCAAGAAATTGATGCGTCCGTATAGAGAATCTCGTTTTATTCTACATCATCTCCCACGTCTGTTTCCAACACGTGCGTGGATCAGAGTTCACTTTCGCGCCCTTACAATCGGATGTATAGTCGGTAGACCGTCGAAAAGGAGGTTCCCTTCAGCCGCTGGCGGCCATTTTGGATTGTGCCGCTACTGGTCGCCACCGGTCGGTGTCAACTTGTAGCCGATCGTTTTTGAGAACCTCATAGCCTACACTAACAGTGTGCCAAATTTCAAGAAGGTATCACCAAGTGCACAATTCACCTGTATGTGACGAATTCCTCCCCCGCTATCAGGAGAGCTATAGTGACCACTCATCGTCCGTCGTCCGGCGTCCGTCGTCCGTGAACATGGTGTTTGCGTCTTCTCCTCCCAAACCGCTGAACCAATTTAATTGATATTTGAGATAACAGTTTGTTATGACATCGCAATTTGATTTTGTTCAAATCAAGTTGCCCCGCCCGTGGGTAGGGTCACACCCAAAAAGTGCGCTGAAATCTTAAAAAATCTTCTTCTCATGAACCAGCAGTAGCAGAGACTTGATATTTGGTGTGCAGCTTCCTTTTGAGGTGTAGTCTCAGATTTGTTCAAGAGAAGTTTGTGGGGCTATACTTGGCGTCGTTATGGGAGGGGCAAAATTTTTGGCCCCGCCCAAAATTTCTATATTTTTATACTGTACCAATGACCCAGACTTAGCTGGTGCTAACTCTAACAAAACCAGGGCCAAACACAAATTTTGCCCCCCAATCCCCAAAATTTGCATCCAAAACAAAAAGAAATCATGTCCTAAAGGACCTCCATACTACGCCTCTACTGCGCATGCGCAGTGACGCAGTCGTCCCGAAATTGGCGCCAATTATCATTTCTCTGTTTGGCCCTTCATCAGTCAACATCTCACTGATCTTTGTGCTTGTAAATCTCAGTTTAAAGGATGCCAGACACGTAATTTTTGGAGAAAATGTGATTCTAAGGAGGATAGAAGGAGGAGAGGAAAAAGAAGTGGCAAAATATAATCAGGGCTGTACTTAAAAATTTTTGATGAAATTATGTTAAGTTGCCTATTTTCGAGGCATGGGCCTCTTGTTGTCATTCTTGCTAATTGTTGCACTGCTTATTCAGTGTTTCCTCTCCCCTAGCCTTCTAAAGTCCCCCCTGGCAATTCTCCCATGCTTTTGGCATATTTTTGAGAAATTTCATTTCTAAAATTTCCTGGGAGAGTTGCTTGGTTACAGAATGTTTTCTGTTATTTTCCCCATAGTTACGTTTTCACCCATGGGTGTATAACGTTTGTGTTCTGCATCTTCCATCTGATGTTCTACAGATTCTCCCCTGGGAGTCTCTGTTTTGCATCAGATAGAGAATAATTGATGACTGATTCCGGGCCAGTTTTTTCAGTGCCTGGAGTCATGTTTTCTAGTGTGTTTACACTGTTTGTTTTCATTGGCAACAGCCTTTTTTGAGGGGGGCTGTTTGCCTTTGTGGTAGTTTATCTCATTATAAGATACATTTATATTATCCGAAAGTGTCTCATTAATTATTTTATATAAATTTAAAATTTTTGACCACACTTTGCCATCGGATCCATCGGGGCTCAACGTTACTTTTCAGCAACTTGGGCTTCTCTGAAAAAATATTTTTTCAAAATTATTTTGTTTTGCAATTGTTTTTTCATTTATTAATGGATCATGTTATTATGTATCTTTGTGTCAGGGGTTTTTGCGAGTAACTAGGACTTATTGTTGTTCTTTCACAATGAAGGGACGTTGTTCAAATTGTAATAGGAAGAAATCTTCCTCTGACTTTCATGATCATTGTATTAATTGTAGTCAGTGTTCTCGCATTAATCCCTGTCCTATATGTGAACATTGGGATGAGAAACATTGGAAACGTGTGTCACGATATGTTGTTTCTGGAGAAAGAGCGATGCCGGCTCTTTCTCCACAAGGTCACTCTACTCTCTCAGTTTCTATTTCAGAGGAACCAGAACAGGGTGATGTTTCCATGTTATCTTCTTCAAGTGTGCGTCAGTCGTCACAAATGAATTCAGAGCTAGCGGCAAAAGTGCTCATGGAGATTAGACAAATGTCGTCCGCTAGCTCGCCCGGTGTAGCGTCCATTCACCGAATGGTTCGGCAGCCGGGTTCGTCCGATGCAGTCCAAGAGGAAATTTTGGGTGATGCGAGCACTATAAACATAATAGATGCACACCCAGTGACGGCGGATAGTAAGCGAGAACGGAGGAAGCCTTTTAGTCCGGTTCCTAGCTCGTCCAGGTCCAGCCGGGCTGCGAGCGAGAGAGGCCCCTCTCTCGTACAACAACATCTGGGACCAGATGTTGTGGTACAAAATGTGTCTTTAGCGGAGCATACGTCCGTCGCTCGGGACGCTCCATTGTATAAGCAGTCCGCAGAGACTGTTAAGGCTTCCTCTTCTCGTCAGCGCACACGACCGCACCTTGGTTGCGTGACCGCCGATATATTACCAGCTTCGCCGATGAAGGATTCTTCGGCGACCAGGTCACACCATCCGGCAGCCAGGGATTCGAGACCGATGGACTCCGGACGTTCGCATAGGAAAAGTATGCGGGAGCCATCTGATGCGGAGCTGCCCTCGGCGAAGCAGCGAAAGACTGCGCCTCCGCAGGTCTCGACGCCGGACATTCTTGTGCAGATAGCACAGCTTATCGCAGCATCCCAGCAGCCGACAGAAACGGTGTCGGATCGAGAATTATCCGACGGCGCTGGGTCGGTACGCTCCGCCGAAGCATCGGGGGCGGACGACCGGGAACATCGTAAGGTCCGACCGGATGGTGAAAGGGATACGGATGACTTGGAGCTATCCCTTTCGGAACAACATAAAGCTGCCGTGGACTTCATCCGGCACTTTCTCCCTCAAGTTGTTCCGTCGGGCCAGACTGCTGCGCTTCCGGACAAGAGAATTATAGCGTCATTGGACTCTGAATTTTTTGAGCGGTTCAGGGACATCGCTCCCGAGTTTCCGTCGCAGTCCAATAATGTTGCTAGAACATTTGAATTATTGAACGACGCTATATTTAAACTTGCTTCCAGGACGGGGAAAGCAGGTTTCTTGTCCGCTAATACTCTCAACCTGCCTTTCATTAATGCAAGGAATAAATTCGATACGGCAGGACAGGGTATACCGAGAGTTCCTCTGCGTATGGACGACGAGGCGGAAGACTTAGAGCTATCATTACCGTGGTCAGCTTCTATTCCAACCGCGGTGTTGGAAACAGCTATTGCGTCTAACAGAGCCAATTTAGATGCCTTATCTTACGCAGATCACCTTACTAAGGCGTTATCACTGCGCCTTCAAGGGGAAGAGTTTCAGGATATACAATCCTCTTTAAGACTTCTTTCAAGGGCAGTAGCTTATTCCACGTGTAACTCCGCCCTTTCAGTGGCAAATCTGGAGCTGGTTAGACGTGACGCAGCCCTAGCTACATCCACACTAGTGGATTCTAAGGTGAAGAACTCTCTTAGAGTCGCTTCGTTCTCAGGAGAACTTCTCTTTGACGGCAAGCTTTCCGCTATTTATGATAAAATTAAAAAGAAAGCTAATGATTCTCTGTTGTTCAGATCGGCTCCTAAAAAGTCGGATACAGCAGACACGAATAAGACAGGCACTTCTGGGTCTAATGCGCCCAAGAGAGGTTCCTATAGAGGTTCCGGTGCGTCCTCTTGGTCTTATTCGAGAGACCGTCAGGATAGCGACTCTCGTTCGGGACGTCCTTCAGGCCGGGACAATCAGTCGGATGCCCCGAGGTCGACGAGGCGAGGTGCGGGTCGTGGAAGACGTGGTTTCTCCTACCGCAAGCCTCGCAGGTCCAGGAGGTGATGGCTTAAACCTCTATCGCGTTCCGGTTGGCGGAAGGTTGTCGAGGTTTTCACAAGAGTGGGCGTCGATTACGGACGACCCTTGGGTGAGAGGAGTGACTTCGGAAGGTCTAAAGATATCCTTCAAACGAAAGCCTCCATTAACTCGAAGTCCAAAGTGGACTCATCTTCCGTCAAATCCACAGAAAAGAGAAGCTCTGTTATCAGAGGTGCAGTCTCTTTTAATGAAGAACGTGGTAGAGGTCGTAGAAAACCAGGAATCTCTGGGATTCTACAGCCATCTGTTTCTGGTTCCGAAACCAGACGGCTCGTTCCGTCCAGTCATAGATTTGAGCTGGATAAACAAGCTGATCGTCGCTCCGAAGTTTTATATGGAGACGATTCGATCGGTCAGAGCGAGTATTCGGGTGAACGATTATGCAACGAGCATAGATCTCAAAGATGCGTACTTTCACGTCATGGTACATCCGACATTCTGAAAGTATCTACGCTTTGCAGTCCTGGGAGTGGTGTATCTATTCCGGGTGATGTGCTTCGGATTGAATCTAGCACCCTGGGCTTTCACTCGGGTAATGAACTCGGTAATGATTTACTTCCGAGCTCATTCGTCTGCGGTAACGTCGGCCTACCTGGACGACATTCTTCAGAGGTACGGCAACGAGTTAACGCTTCAGAACGATGTTCAGAATCTTCTTCTATTGCTCCGACGTCTCGGTTTTATAGTAAACGAGGAGAAGTCGGATGTGGTGCCGTCCAAGTCATTCACTCATCTGGGAATGAGCTTCGAGACGCACAACAATCTCGTTCATCTGCCGTTAACCAGAGCGAAATTAGTCAGTTGTTACGCTCGCTATTGTCTGCACGCAGACAAAGTCACGGCGAGAGAATTTATGAGACTGATAGGTCTGTGCGGAGCCGCCGCGGATCTCATTCTGATGGGGCGGCTACGCTCACGTCCTCTTCAAATTTTCCTGACTCAGAATTGGAGTGTGAAAATTCATTCGCTCGATGTAGACGTTCTCTTGTCAGATCAAGTGAAACAAGAGATTCAGACTTGGGCAAACATTCAGTGGTTAACTCAAGGAGTTCCGCTGCAGTTGCCGGATCCGAGTTTTACCGTTATGACGGATGCCAGTCAAACAGGTTGGGGTGCATCATTAATCCCAACGGATTCGAGATGCCAGGGTCTTTGGGATCCGCAATTCCTGTGCAAGCACATAAACATCAAGGAAATGATGTCAATTTGGCTTGCGTTACGTCACTGGATGGACATTATTCACGATACTCATGTCCAAATCCTATCCAACAATACGACAGTAGTGGCGTATATACGGAATCAGGGAGGCACTCATTCAGTTCCGTTGTTCAATCTAACGGAAAGAATCCTTCTGTTTGCGTTAGAACATCACGTTCTTCTTTCGGTCCGTCACATACCGGGTCGTCTGAATGTGCTAGCAGACTCCCTTTCACGAAAGGGTCGCTTGTTGCCGTCGGAGTGGACTCTCAACAAACAAGTATTCAATCAGATTTGCTACCAATGGGAACGGCCAATGATAGACTCAACAATCAGTTGCAGACGTATGTGTCTCCGTGTCTGGATCCAAGAGCATTTGCAGTAGACGCTCTGTCGATCCCTTGGGATGGAATGATAGGATATGCGTATCCTCCAGCGCCGTTAATTCAACAAGTATTGCTAAAAATAAAACAATCTCAATGCAAGATTCTGTTGGTAGCATCTCTGTCGCCACAGAGACCGTGGATAAATCTACTCAGGTGTCTGTTGTGGGACCTACCGCGGAAGCTTCCTCCACGAGAGGATCTTCTTTCGCAGGGGAAATTGCGCCAACTCCATCACAACCCGCAAGGTCTCAACCTTCACGTTTTTCCGTTGTGCAGTCCTTGCATGGCAAGCACTTTACAGGACGAGCAGTGGACGCGATTTCTAACTGTAGGAGGACCTCCTCTTCGCTAAACTATGCGGCTAAGTGGAAGGTTTTTCGTCGTTGGTGTAGGGATCATTCTGTAGATATATTTGATCCCTCTATACCAGACATTGCAAACTTTCTAGTATACTTGTTTGACGAAATCAAACTGCAGCCTGTTACTATAAAGGGTTATAGATCTATGTTATCTGATACCTATGCACATCACGATAGTTTACAAATTGGATCTAATGTCTCTTTATCGAAGTTGGTTAGAAACTTTTCGATAAATAGACCCAGAACTCTTAGATTAATTCCTAAGTGGAATTTAGCTTGGGTTCTCCTTAAATTGAAGGAAAAGCCATTTGAACCTCTTTGGACAGTAGATTTCAAATTCTTATCTTATAAGACAGCTTTTCTCTTAGCTTTCTCTTCTGCCAGAAGAGTCAGTGAGCTTCATGCACTATCGGTGGATGATTCTCATTATCGTAGTGTTGGGAACACTATCACCTTCACTACTAATGTGGGTTTTTAGCTCACCTGAGCGAAGCTCAAGGGGAGCTTTACTAATCACTTTCCGTCCGCCGTCCGTCGTCGTCCGTCGTCGTCGTCGTCCGGCGTTAACTTTACATTATCGACTTCTCCTCCTAAACCACTAGCCCAATTTTATTCAAATGTTGGCTAAATGTTTATTACCTAATGCCAATTCAGATTTGTTCAAATGAAGTTGCCCCTCCTCCTGAGTGGTGCCACGCCCCCAAGGGGCACCAAAATCTTTGTAAATCTTCTTCTCATGAACCAGCAGTAGCAGAGACTTGATATTTGGTGTGCAGCTTCCTTTTGAGGTGTAGACTCAGATTTGTTCAAGAGAAGTTTGTGGGGCTATACTTGGCGTCGTTATGGGAGGGGCAAAATTTTTTACCCCGCCCAAAATTTCTATTTTCCAAACCGAGAGGCTGATTTGAACCAAATTTTATGTGAGGGCTTATTGGGTCATGAGTACTTGATTTATGCAAAAAAAATTTTCCCGCAGCCCCGTGGGAACCGCAGGAGCTAAAAATAGAAAAAATTTAAAACGCCCATATCTCCAAAACTGCACGGCACTGAGAATTTTTATTTGGTGTGCAGCTTCCTTAGGACCAACAGAAAGGATTGGTAAAAAAAAATTGCCATCGGTTTTATCATAGGGTACAGTTTCGGGACTTTGAAAAAGTGCTGAGTCAGCACTTTTTAACACTGTGGGCAATGGGAAAAACATTAAAAAATCTTCTTCTCCAGATCCAGCAGGCAGAATCTTTTGATATTTGGTATGCAACATTGTAGGGTGGATCTGATTCAAGTTTGTTCAAATCGGCCCCCTGGGTTCATATTTGGGCTCAGTATAGGAGCCCGATTTCGAACTTAGTGCATTTCAGGCAAATTTCTTAAAAAATCTTCTTCTCCAGATCCAGCAGGCAGAATCTTTTGATATTTGGTATGCAACATTGTGGGGTGGATCTGATTCAAGTTTGTTCAAATCGGCCCTCTGGGTTTATATTTGGGCTCAGTATAGGAGCCCAAATTTGAACTTACTGCATTTCAGGCAAATTTCTTTGAAAATCTTCTTCTCCAGATCCAGCAGGCAGAATCTTTTGATATTTGGCATGCAACATTGTAGGGTGGATCTGATTCAAGTTTGTTCAAATCGGCTCCCTAGATTCATATGTGGGCTCAGTATAGGAGCTTGAATTCAAACTTAGTGCATTTCAGGCACATTTCTTCAAAAATCTTCTTCTCCAGATCCAGCAGGCAGAATCTTTTGATATTTGCTGTGCATCGTTGCGGGGTAGATCTGATTCAAGTTTGTTCAAATCGGTCCCCCTGGATTCATATTTGGGCTTACTATAGAAGCCCGAATTCGAACTTAGTGCATTTCAGGCAAATTTCTTAAAAAATCTTCTTCTCCAGATCCAGCAGGAAGAATCTTTTCATATTTGGTAAGCAACATTGTGGGGTGGATCTGATTCAAGTTTGTTCAAATCGGATCCCTGGGTTAATATTTGGGCTCAGTATAGGAGCCCAATTTCGAACTTAGTGCATTTCAGGCAAATTTCTTAAAAAATCTTCTTCTCCAGATCCAGCAGGCAGAATCTTTTGATATTTGGTATGCAACATTGTAGGGTGGATCTGATTCAAGTTTGTTCAAATCGGCCCCCTGGGTTCATATTTGGGCTCAGTATAGAAGCCCGATTTTGAACTTAGTGCATTTAGGCAAATTTCTTAAAAAATCTTCTTGTCCAGATCCAGCAGGCAGAATCTTTTGATATTTGGTATGCAACATTGTGGGGTGGATCTGAATCAAGTTTGTTCAAATCGGCTTCCTAGATTCATATTTGGGCTCACTATAGAAGCTCGAATTTGAACTTAGTGCATTTCATGCAAATTTCTTAAAAAATCTTCTTCTCCAGATCCAGCAGGCAGAATCTTTTCATATTTGGTAAGCAACATTGCGGGGTGGATCTGATTCAAGTTTGTTCAAATCGGCCCCCTGGGTTTATATTTGGGCTCAGTATAGGAGCCCAAATTTGAACTTAGTGCATTTCAAGCAAATTTATTAAAAAATCTTCTTCTCCAGATCCAGCAGGCAGAATCTTTTGATATTTGGCATGCAACATTGTGGGATGGATCTGATTCAACTTTGTTCAAATCGGCTTCCTAGATTCATATTTGGGCTCACTATAGAAGCTCGAATTCGAACTTAGTGCATTTCAGGCAAATTTCTTAAAAAATTTTCTTCTCCAGATCCAGCAGGCAGAATCTTTTGATATTTGGTATGCAACATTGTGGGATGGATCTGATGCAAATTTGTTCAAATCGGCTCCTTAGATTCATATTTGGGCTTACTATAGAAGCTCGAATTCGAACTTAGTGCATTTCAGGCAAATTTCTTAAAAAATCATCTTCTCCAGATCCAGCAGGCAGAATCTTTTGATATTTGGTATGCAACATTGCGGGGTGGATCTGATTCAGGTTTGTTCAAATCGGCCCCCTGGATTCATATTTGGGCTTAATATAGAAGCCTGAATTCGCACTTCGTGCATTTCGGGCAAATTTATTAAAAAATCTTCTTCTCCAGATCCAGCAGGCAGAATCTTTTGATATTTGGTATGCAACATTGTGGGGTGGATCTGATTCAAGATCGTTCAAATCGGCTTCCTAGTTTCATATTTGGGCTCACTATAGAAGCTCGAATTCGAACTTAGTGCATTTCAGGCAAATTTCTTAAAAAATCTTCTTCTCCAGATCCAGCTTCAGAATCTTTTCATATTTGGTAAGCAACATTGTGGGGTGGATCTGATTCAAGTTTGTTCAAATCAGCCCCCTGGGTTTATATTTGGGCTCCGTATAGGAGCCCAAATTTTAACTTAGTGCATTTCAGGCATATTTCTTAAAAAATCTTCTTCTCCAGATCCAGCAGGCAGAATCTTTTGATATTTGGTATGCAACATTGTGGGGTGGATCTGATTGTGATTCATGAACGTATTTATTTGTAAAGTTGATAGAATCTTAGACAAAATTTGCAGAAAAGATCTACTATAGAAGGGGTGGTATCCAGGGTGAACCGTTTACCCAAATCTAGCAGTACTAATGCATTATTCACACAAATCTCCGTTCAAATTTTATGACCCCTCATTGGAACACACACATTCAGCTCATTCCAACAAAGGTCATATGCCATGTTTTCGAGACAAAAGAATAAAAATTTTAGTTATTCATGAAATTTTTAGGCAACTGTTGTCTGTTATTCACATTGCTTCATGAAATTTCAGTACTTTTGGAAGTTACCTCAGTAATCAAGGGTTAATTCCCCTTAATTAAATGTCGCCTCTAAAAAACAACCACTTTGCATATCTTACCTTTTTACCAGCATAACTGCCAAAACTTGTCAGCATTCTTCGCAAAAATCGCTATTCAAATTTTAATTTTTGTCTCTTAAACATACATGTACTTATCGCTTGTAAATACCCCATTGGAATGAGCTTTTTGAGCTCATTCCAATGAGAGGTCGCACACCATGCTTTTTGAGTCAAAAAAGCAATTTTTTAGTTATTCCAGAATTTCGTACGTAAAACACAGCTTTATGACTTCACATTAAAATGAGCTCTCTAAGCTTGTTCCAATCAACATTCACGCACTATGTCTTTCACACAAAAAATAAAATTTTCCATTTATTCCGGAATTTTGTTTGCAAGAACACTCTTACCCCCCCCCCCCCTCCCCCCCCCCCACACACACACACACACACACACACACATGCATCATTCTGTATCTAGAACAAACCATTTACCATATCTTTACGCAAAATTCTCCAGCATCATTCACAAAAAAACACCATTATTTATATATTCACATTTCTGTCTCAAAAATATACCTGATCTTCCCATACCCCTATTGGAATAAGCTGTTTGCGCTTGTTCCAATGATGATAAAAAAAACTAATATTTTGGAAAATTTGTGAAAATTTTTGTTTTCTTGCATGCAAATATGTACATGTAGCACATGGAAGATATCCACAGTTGGGGAGAGATGTCCAAGGCTATCTCTTCACATTCCTTGTTTGTGCTTCATGCTAAACCAGTTTGTCTGCAGAGATAAATTTGCTTTATTAAAAATCATTGGAGATTGGCCACACACCAATGATTTTAAATAAAACTAATTTTAGGTAACAAATGTTGAACTTCAAACAAAATCTATCACTCAACCAGTTAATGTTGATGAGGCATGACATGGTGAAGGTGACCTAAAATACTTCTTAGAGTCACTTTGTCAGGTGAGCGATTAAGGCCACGTGGGGCCTCTTGTTTAGCTAAGAATCAGGCTCCTAATAAATATCCGGAACCTATTGTTATTAAGGCTCTTCCATCTTCAGACGGGCGTAGGCCTTTACTCTGTCCTGTTAGAGAACTATGTATCTATAAACAGAGATCTCAGTTTATCAGAAAGGGACGGAAACGTTTCTTTCTGTCTTTGATGCCTAATAGAAAGGACATTTCAGTCCATTCTATTGCTAGATGGATTCAGTTAACTATCCGTACTGCTTATGAAGATTTATCTTCTTCTCAGCAGTCTGTGCTTAAGATTTCTGCTCATGAAGTAAGAGCTCTTTCTACTTCCTGGGCTTATGCTAATAGTGTTGCTATTACAGATTTAATGAAGGCTGCTTATTGGTCTCAGCCATCCACATTTACGAATTTTTATCTCAGAAATATTGAGTCCATTTCTGGAGACCTGCATTGTTTAGGTCCGTTATCTGTTGCTCAGAATGTCGTCCACTAAACAGTTGCAACTATAGTTATGCAGGCTTTCTGTTCCGGCAGTGACTCCGTCCGGCTGCCCTCTTCGCTCTGGGCTATTTGACCAAGGGGAAGGGGGGGGGGGGGGGCGGGTGTTCCCTTAGGTCACCTGCTTTATAGTGAAAAGCAAGGGAATGCCTCCTCCAAGTCAGTATTTCTGAGTCGCTTCCGGGATGGTTTTAAGGTGTAATATTAATGTTTAAATTCATTCATGTCTTATTTTTAAAGTGTAGCTCGGTGTGAAGCATTTGTATATGTCAAGTGTCAAACGGGCTTTAATATACAATACTCGGACACTTTTAAATGATTATAAAGAGTCTCAATTCTCTGGACTACTTTATTTATTGGCTTGCTTTAAAAATAATTAGTATAAGGGTTATACTGGATGTTAATAGAGAACATGAATGTTATTGTGCTCAATTATTAAGGGTAGTGTATCTTTCTAATTTAATATTAAATAAGAAAGATACATGTAAAGCCTAATACTCCTTTTCTCCTTAAGGGGTTACCTCTTTACTATATAGTTGAGCTTATTGGATTTTCCTCTATGTCCTAGGCCCTCCAGCCTGTTTACTATTCAGCTAAGTCTGGGTCATTGGTACAGTATAAAAATGTTAAAAAATTTATAGTAATTTATATATTTTTTATACTTACCAATGACCCAGACGGGGATGGCCCTCCCTGGAGTTGGGAACTCTTGCCTCCCCGCTGAGTACATAGCGCTGACCAGGCACTGCCAGTAAGAATGATAATTGGCGCCAATTTCGGGACGACTGCGTCACTGCGCATGCGCAGTAGAGGCGTAGTATGGAGGTCCTTTAGGACATGATTTCTTTTTGTTTTGGATGCAAATTTTGGGGATTGGGGGGCAAAATTTGTGTTTGGCCCTGGTTTTGTTAGAGTTAGCACCAGCTAAGTCTGGGTCATTGGTAAGTATAAAAAATATATAAATTACTATAAATTTTTTAACTTTCCAAACTGAGAGGCTGATTTGAACCAAATTTTATGTGAGGGCTTATTGGGTCATAAGTACCTAATTTATGCTGATTTTTTTTTTCCCGTAGCCCCATGGGAACCGCAGGAGCTAAAAATAGAAAAAAATTAAAATGCCCATATCTCCAAAACTGCACGGCACCGAGAATTTTTATTTGGTGTGAAGCTTCCTTAGGACCAACAGAAAGAATTGGTAAAAAAAAATTGCCATCGGTTTTATCATAGGGTACAGTTTCGGGACATTGAAAAAGTGCTGAGTCAGCACTTTTTAACACTGTAGGCAATGGGAAAAACATTAAAAAATCTTCTTCTCCAGATCCAGCAGGCAGAATCCTTTGATATTTGGTATGCAACATTGTAGGGTGGATCTGATTCAAGTTTGTTCAAATCGGCCCCCTGGGTTCATATTTGGGCTCAGTATAGGAGCCCGATTTCGAACTTAGTGCATTTCAGGCAAATTTCTTAAAAAATCTTCTTCTCCAGATCCAGCAGGCAGAATCTTTGGATATTTGGTATGCAACATTGTGGGGTGGATCTGATGCAAGTTTGTTCAAATCGGCCCCCTGGGTTTATATTTGGGCTCAGCATAGGAGCCCAAATTTGAACTTACTGCATTTCAGGCAAATTTCTTTGAAAATCTTCTTCTCCAGATCCAGCAGGCAGAATCTTTTCATATTTGGTATGCAACATTATGGGGTGGATCTGCTTCAAGTTTGTTCAAATCGGCCCCTTGGGTTTATATTTGGGCTCAGTATAGGAGCCCAAATTTGAACTTAGTGCATTTCAGGCAAAGTTTTTTGAAAATCTTCTTCTCAAGATCCAGCAGGCAGAATCTTTTGATATTGGGTATGCAACATTGTGGGGTGGATCTGATTCAAGTTTGTTCAAATCGGCCCCTTGGGTTTATATTTGGGCTCAGTATAGGAACCCAAATTTGAACTTAGTGCATTTCAGGCAAATTTCTTAAAAAATCTTCTTCTCCAGATCCAGCAGACAGAATCTTTTGATATTTGGTATGCAACATTGTGGGGTGGATCTGATTCTATTTTGTTCAAATCGGCTCCCTAGATTCATATTTGGGCTCACTATAGAAGCTTGAATTTGAACTTACTGCATTTCAGGCAAATTTCTTCAAAAATCTTCTTCTCCAGATCCTGCAGGCAGAATCTTTTGATATTTGGTATGCAACATTGTGGGGTGGATCTGATTCCAGTTTGTTCAAATCGGCCACCTGGATTCATATTTGGGCTCACTATAGAAGCCCAAATTCGAACTTAGTGCATTTCAGGCAAATTTCTTAAAAAATCTTCTTCTCCAGATCCAGCAGGCAGAATCTTTTGATATTTGGTATGCAACATTGTGGGGTGGATCTGATTCATGTTTGTTCAAATCGGCCCCCTGGGTTTATATTTGGGCTCAGTATAGGAGCCCAAATTTGAACTTACTGCATTTCAGGCAAATTTCTTTGAAAATCTTCTTCTCAAGATCCAGCAGGCAGAATCTTGTGATATTTGGTATGCAGCATCCTTAGGGGGGTGAGATTCAAGTTTGTTCAAGCCATGTCCCTAGGTCTATATTTGGGCTCACTGTGGGAGCTTGAATTGTAACTTTGTTCGAAATGAGGAATTTTCTTAAAAAATCTTCTTCTTCAGATCCAGCAGTTGGAATGGTTTGATATGTGGTGAGTAGCATCCTTGGGGGGGGGGGGGGGGGGGGATTCAAGTGTGTTAAAGCCAAGTCCATGGGTCCATATTTGGACTCCCTGTGGGAGCCCAAATTATAACTTAGTCAATATGAGGAATTTTTCTTTAAAAATCTTCTTCTTCAGATTCAGCAGTTGGAATGTTTTGATATTTGGCATGGAGCAACCTTAGGGGGCTGAGATTCAAGTTTGTTCAAGCCAAGTCCCTTGGTTCATATTTGGGCTCACTGTGGGAGCCTGAATGACAACTTAGTTCAAAATGAGGAATTTTCTTTAAAAATCTTCAGATCCAGCAGATGAATGCTTTTGATATTTTTTATGCAGCATCCTTAGGGGGTTAAGATTCAAGTTTGTTCAAGCCATGTCTCTAGGTCCATATTTGGGCTGATTGTGGGAGCTTGAATTGTAACTTGGTTCAAAATGAGGAATTTTCTTTAAAAATCTTCTTCTTCAGATCCAGCTGTCGGAATGTTTTGATATTTGGTGTGCAGAATCCTTAGGGGTGTGAGATTCAGGTTTGTTAAAGCCAAGTCCCTGGGTTCATATATGGGCTCCCTGTGGGAGCCCGAATTATGACTTAGTTCAGTATGAGGAATATTCTTCAAAAATCTTTTTTTAGATCCACTGGTTAGAATATTTGGATATTTGGTTTCAGCTTTTCTTAGAAGGAGCAGATGCAACTTGTGGAAATCAATTCTCTGGGTTGATATTTAGGCTACCATGTCAGGTGAGCGCCCTCAGGCCCCCTGGGGCCTCTTGTCTTATTTCATAATCCTTTCATGAACATTGAACATTTTCCTTTTCATCAAACGCAACACACAAGTTAAGCTACAGTGTCATTGACACTTTCATTTGAAAGCCCATATAGTGTCTTCTAGCACTAAACCAGTCAATAAGTCTTGACAGCAGGATTATATTAGTATTTTAAGCTGCGATAACATTTGACTCAATGGTTGTCACTGTGCATTATTCGGGAGAAAATAGGAATTGAGGTTAAAACTTTAAAAAATTGAAAAATAATAACAAAAGAAATGACCACAAAGTATCAATGCGCTGATTGATTTCTTACGTCATAAGACGTACAAAAGTATCAAAGGGTTAAAGAAATTAATTTTTTAAATTCAGACAGTCAACATTTTGCAGTGGGAATCGAGGAATGAGATTTGTGTAATGTACACATAAAAGTCAACAATGGAAATCTGATGGAATTCCTGTCCAATGCAGTGATCAGATGCAGGGCACTGAATTTTACAAAAACGCTCATTTTATTCCTGTGAATGTTACATGAAAGCCTCTTCCAACAATGTGTCATATAATAGCATTTCCCAAGCAATACTAAGGGTACAAACTATGTTGGTTTTTCCATAATCCAGTACAGTGGAACCCTGTTAGTTCAGTTGCAACTTTGCCAATGGATTCCAATTAACCCTTTACCTAACATGAAAAGCAGACGACACTTGCAAAAGCAATTCTTGAATAACTATTATTTTCATTTTTTGTCTCAAAAACATAGGTTATGACCCTTCATTGGAACAAGCTCGATGAGCTCGTTCCAATGAGGGGTCATAACCTATGTTTTAGAGACAAATAATGAAATTAATTGGCGATTTTTTAGAATAACGCTGGGTGGTTTGGACCCTTGTGTTAGGTAAAGGGTTAAGAGGGATTGTGTCACTTTTTTGTATTATAGAGATAAACTTAAAATTTATTCTATTATATCTTGTTTGACAGAGCTCCATGAGCTCTGTCAAACAAGACATAATAGATTAAATTCCTGTAAGGGATGTACTGAGGCCAAATAGGTCTATAAACAAAGAAAAACTGGGGAGAGTTGGGGTAATTTCTTGACAGGTTACAAGATTTTTTTATTCAATTAACAAGTGTTTCATTTAACAGGGTTATTCAGTTAAGAGATATCCAATTAAGTGGTCTCCACTGTATAAGTAGTTCCATTAGTTCCTTGAATCCTGCATCCTATATAACATGAAACCAACTAAACCTGCTCATTTTTAGCTCAACTTTGGCGAAGCTGAATTTGAGCTTTTGTCATGGCCCGTCGTCCATCTGGCCGTCTTGTCAACAATTGAATACGGCTGGGGCTAGAGGCCGTATTTATGAACTGATCTTTACGAAACTTCTTGGGTACCTTTGTTATGACCATGGGACGAGAACGAGTGTTTTGGGGTCCGGTCCGAAATTCAAGATGCCTGCCAGCCGCCATTTTGTACCAACAATGCAGAAATCTGTATTTTGCACAGAACTTCCATATGAAAGTGCTGATTTGAATAATTTTTTGTATGAATGTTTAGTACCATGGGATGCATCACATATAATGCGTTTTTTTTTCTCGTATGTAAATTATGCAAATTAGACTAACTTTGATGTATTTAGTGTTACTTTCAGCACTGTAGGTGCAAATGCCAATACAGCTCGGGCTAGAGGCTGCATTTATGAACCAATCTTTACGAAACTTCTTGGGTACCTTTGGTATCACCGTGGGACGAGAACAAGTGTTTTTGTGGTCCGAAATTCAAGATGGCTGCCAGAGGCCATTTTGTACTGTCTAAGGTCTAATCAATTTTTTGTACACAACTTCTATACGGCTCAGGCTAGAGGCCGTATTTATGAAGCGATCTTTATGAAACTTCTTGGGTACCTTTGTTATCACCGTGGGATGAGAACAGGTGTTTTTGGGTGCGGTTCGAAATTCAAGATGGCCACCAGCAGCCATTTTGTACCAAAATTAGTGCAATCAGTCTTTTGTACAGAACTTCTGTATGAAAGTTCTGATTTGAATAAATTTTTGTATGACATACATCACATACAGTACGGATTTTTCTCTCGTTCAGAAATTATGCAAATTAGATGAATTTTGATTTATTCAGTGCTACTTATGCACTGTAAGTGCACATGTCAATATGGCTCGGGCTAGAGGCTGTATTTATCAACCGATCTTCACGAAACTTCTTGGGTACCTTTGTTATCAACTTGGGACGAGAACGAGTGTTTCTGAGTGTGGTCCAAAATTCAAGATGGCTGCCAGTGGCCATTTTGTACTGAAATTAGGTCCAATCAGTTTTTTGTCACAACTTCTATGCAGCTCGTATTTATGAACTGATCTTCACGAAACTTCTTGGGTACCTTTGTTTTCACCTTGGGACAGGAATGAGTGTGTTTTGGGGTGCCTTTGTTATCACTGTGCTATGAGAACAAACATTTTGGGGTTCAGTCAGACCCACTCTGGGACTCAAAGATTTCTTTTCTAGTTTAGCATCTGACTGTCACCCACCTTTACAATACTTTACCTATACATTTGTTACAGGCTACGGTCAGTATTTATGTACAGGCCATTACAATACTTCATATGTACTTTTGTTATCAGGTCATTACCTAGATGTTTGTCATTGCTGTGTCACATACTATACATGTACATGTACATGTCTTAACAAGTTGAGCTACAGTGTCATTGACACTTTCATTTAAAATGTCGGAAGACAAAAACTAGCGTGTTTTTGTCAATAACCCAGGCTCTCTAGCACAACATAGCACAAAGAAATCGTCGGTTACCCATTCAATTTGACATTCTCAGGAAGCACATGGTATTTTGAAATCCATAGCAAAATTGTATACGGTTGAGTGAACAACAACAACATGTCATTAAACTCATTGCACGACTTCTTGTCCACAAACATACATGCAATATTAGAACTATTATATTTCATCCTTTATGCTGTTTTTTCACGTTTGTTTCTATTATACTTTCTTTTTTGACTCAGTAAATTTTCTATCAGTATATTTTCTATTTTTGCAACAAAAATGTACATCATGGAATGAGCTTGTCAAGCTTGTTCCATGGAGGTGTGTGTGGGGGTGGGGTGGGATTTGGGGGCTTATGTTTTGTGTTTTTGAAGGATTAAATTAATATTTTTAGTCATTCATGAAATGTTTTTGTCATCCTCTCCTTTAGGAAAAGAGTTAGTTAATCATATTTCAAAGTGAAGAACTGGTGATGCAGTCAGTTTCTTGGTTGTGAAGTTATGATTTCGAGTCAAACCATTGGCATCAGTGAAAGACTCTTGATTGAGTAAGACCCCTGGCCCAGTATGCTGGTAGAAGCCAGGTAGCACAGTGTGCTAAAGCACTGACAGGATGCATGCCTTCAGCTGTTATTTTCTGACTTGAAGCCCTACTTTAGGCTTGTTAGTTAGTAGTAGAGTCAAACAACTACTTGTCATTGATTTGTTTTCCGGTGAAGTTTTCTTATTCACCTGAGAATCAGTTGGGGTGCTATGCCCATCATTATTAACAACAATAGCCATTCAAATGCATTCGCTTTTCTCCCAATTTTTGCTTCCAAAACAATGCTTTGGAGTCCCCATTTAAACGATCTCTTACTCAAGAATACATCAATCCAATGAGTTGTTGTAAAGATGTTTTTCAGGCAGAAAATGAAAATGTTTAGTTATTCGAGCAATGTTGGTTTTTTTGCAAGTGTCATCTGCTATTCGTATTTGGTAAAGGGTTAAAAAGTGTTATAAAACTCAGGTAGTAAAACCACAAAGAAATTAAAAATCTGTAGAACTGACATATTTTATGATTGTGCATTATGCCGACTTTGTAGGCAAAAGAGTAGGTTTATGTGAAGCTTAAGTTTCATGCTGAGTTAGTAGAATAAACGTTAAAAGGACTTGACTTGTGTCTCACTGCTGTGTTGGTGCAGTGTATTGGTGGATTATATACAGAACAAGTTTTTTGTCCAATATAAATATTTGCAGTTAACAGGTGTGAGCTGATTCAAGTTGTCATATCTCATGTATTATACTGCAAACAATCAAATTAATATATTTACCTTTCTCATGTTCATTGAATGTGTAAGGAAGCATATGGTGAATCATGTGATATGTAGGGCTGCACGGTATTCAAATTTCAATACCAGTATCGGTACTGAAAATAACCATGATATACCGGTATATCGTAGACTAGTTCAGAATCTGAACGATGTTATCAGTACTTGTGACTGATACTCACTGATACTGATGATAACGTTCAGATTGCTCAACTAATTAACAAATAGGCAAAATTTTGAAGCGAATCCTTAAATCGATTTGCATAAACATTCGCTCAAATCTCCAAGTACGTGAATCTTAGTAGATTCGCATAAAAAATAGTTTTTGATTGTGGAACACGTTACTTTATGCGTCAGGGCTATTTCATGACTGCAATACATGTATAAAGTCAAGTTTATCCAGCTTGTGTATAATTCGCACGTTTTCCCCCCAAAATGATCCCCAAATTTAGGGTGCATCTTATACACCAATAGGATAATCTATCCAGTTTTGGGGTGAAAAACTCTGGTGATGTTCTGGGCAGCTGAGTTCGTAAACAGTTGACACTACGGTTATATTTTGGGCGATTTGCAATTGAATACCCTATGTTTAGCTGAAACCAATATCTTTTAACCCTTTACCTAACATGAAAAGCAGACGACACTTGCAAAAATAATTCTTGAATAACTAATTGTTTTCATTTTTTGTCTCAAAAACATAGGTTATGACCCCTTGTTGGAACGAGCTCGACGAGCTCGTTCCAACGTGGGGTCATAACCTATGTTTTTGAGACAAAAAATGAAAAAAATAATGAAAATTAATTGGCGATTTTTGAGAATAGCGCTGGCCGGTTTTGGCCGTTACGTTGGGTAAAGGGTTAATAAAACATTTTTAGCTCAACTTTGGCAAAGCCAAATTTGAGCTTATGCCATAGCCAGTCGTCTGTCTGTCCGTCTGTCAGTCAACAATTCAATACGGCTCGGGCTAGAGGCCGCATTTATGAACCGATCTTTACGAAACTTCTTGGGTACCTTCGTTATGACCGTGGGACGAGAATGAGTGTTTTGGGGTCCGATCCGAAATTCAAGTTGGCCGCTGGCTGCCATTTTGTACAAAATTAGGTGCATTCAAATTTTTGCCCAGAACTTCCATATGAAAGTGCTGATTTGAATAATTTTTTGTGTGAATGTTTAGTACCATGGGATACATCACATATAATACGGGGTTTTTTATCGCGCAAAAATTATGCAAATTAGATGAACTTTGATTTTTTCAGTGCTACTAACACACAGTAAGTACACATGTCATTACAGCTTGGGCTAGAGTCTGTATTTATGAACCGATCTTCACGAAATGTCTTGGGTACCTTTGGTATCACCTTGGGACGAGAACGAGTGTTTTTGGGTGCGGTCTAAAATTCAAGATGGCTGCCAGTGGCCATTTTGTACCAAAATTAGGTCCAATCAGTTTTTTTGTACACAACTTTTATATGGCTCAGGCTGGAGGCCATATTTATGAACCGATCTTTACGAAACTTCTTGGGTACCTTTGTGATCACCGTGGGATGAGAACGAGTGTTTTTGGGTGTGGTCCAAAATTCAAGATGGCCACCAGCAGCCATTTTGTACTAAAATTAGTGCAATCAGTCTTTTGTACAGAACTTCTGTATGAAAGTTCTGATTTGAATAAATTTTTGTATGAATGTTTAGTAACATGGAATACATCACATATAATACAGGTTTTTTTCTCGTGCAGAAATTATGCAAATTAGAGGAACTTTGATTTATTCTGTGCTACTTATACACTGTAAGTGCACATGTCAATACTGCTCGGGCTAGAGGCTGTATTTATCAAACGATCTTCACAAAACTTCTTGGGTACCTTTGTTATCACCTTGGGACGAGAACGAGTGTTTCTGGGTGCGGTCCAAAATTCAAGATGGCTGCCAGTGGCCATTTTGTACCGAAATTAGGTCTAATCAGTTTTTTGTCACAACTTCTATACAGCTCGTATTTATGAACTGATCTTCACAAAACTTCATGGGTCCCTTTGTTTTCACCTTGGGACAGGAACGAGTGTGTTTTGGGGTGCCTTTGTTATCACTGTGCTATGAGAACAAATATTTTGAGGTTCAGTCAGACCCACTCTGGGACTGAAAGATTTCTTTTCTAGTTTAGCATCTGACTAACACCCATCTTTACAATACTTTACCTATACATTTGTTACAGGCTACGGTCAGTATTTATGTACAGACCGTTACAATACTTTATATGTACCTTTGTTATCAGGTCATTACCTAGATGTTTGTCATTGCTGTGTCACACTATACATGTACATGTCTTAACAAGTTGAGCAACAGTGTCATTGACACTTTCATTAATTTTTACAACCATAGTCTGTGTATGTTTTCATGTTGTGTGTGATATGACAGCTTCAAGCCAGAAAATAAGCAGACAGTCAGCAGCAAAATGAGGTCCCCAGACGATGAATTCGGTGATGCTACCCTGCATTGCATTGCAGGGTAGCATCACTAAGTTCACCCTCTGTGAATCAGGGTCTCAAAACTAAACAGAAAGAGGTACCCAAAGGATAAATTGGCCCACTATATGGGATAGCATCATCAAATTCACCCTCTGGGGATCTCATCTGCAAATGTCAGACTGCTTATTTTCAGGCCTGGGCAGCTTACCGACAAATCCTGTGCAATACCTATGGTTAGTCAGTGTATGTTAGCTTATCATCATCATGCAATGCTCAGGGTTAGTGACTCTTTTCTTTCTGGTTATAAATAAGATTGTTTCTAGTGTATGATTAACTCTGTGCATACACAGCCTTAGTGAGTGTACATTCTCATGTAGTGTGATAAGACCGTTACCAGTTGTTTGTAACCAGAAAGTGTGAGTGACTGCACAGGGTTAGTCACACTTTCTGGTCATAAACATTTTTCATTATTAACTGAGTAACTAACCCTGTGCACTGTACATCCTCACTCTAAATCTTCTCTTTAGCAACTCGTCCAAAACCGGCCATTAATATTCTCAAGAAGCATTTAAACTCGGCTTATGATCCCCTCATTGGAATAGATTGTGGAAAGGTTTTTTTGATTGTTTTCCAAAAAGGAAAGCATATTCTATTTTCAATTAATATCTTGTTTGTAGCACTATCAGGTATGTATGTTATTGGCCTTGTTTTAGAAAATATACATTATGTCACATCTTCCAGTTTAAACAGAACCTTTTGTTGTATAACATGTTTTGCTACTGGACAACAATTTGAGATCCTTGTTAACCCTTTACACAACGTAATGGCCAAAACCGGCCAGTGCTATTCTAAAAAATCGCCAATTAATTTTCATTATTTTTTTCATTTTTTGTCTCAAAAACATAGGTTATGACCCCTCATTGGAACGATCTTGTCAAGCTCGTTCCAATGAGGAGTCATAACCTATGTTTTTTAGACAAAAAATGAAAAAAAATAGTTATTCAAGAATTTTATTTGCAAGTGTCGTCTGCTTTTCATGTTAGGTAAAGAGTTAAATAAGGAACATAATCAGCCAGAAGGTCAACTAGACAGTCATCAATATCAATTTCATGTAGCCTATCTGCAGGTTAATGCCTGTTATAGATTTTTTGTGTCCTGCAAATGAGATTTTTAGCAATGCAGAGACTCAACATGTGTAATATACCGGCAAAAGTCTAAACAACTCAATAAAGTGAATCTTGGCAATGTAGAAAATCTCATGCCGTATAATCTTAGGGCCATTTTGAGACACCTGTCATTCTTCGAGAAACAAAAAGATGGCATTTCTAACTATGGTTGAGCCAGTGTTTTTGTCTGCTCTGACAATCTATATATTTTGTATTCTTCTGGATTTCTATGGACAACATTTTGAAGTTCTCAAAAATTTGATTATAGAGATGAAGTCTGAAAGAAGGGGGCACGGTGGCGTCGCTATAACCGGTTCTCGTCAGATCACCGAAGTTAAGCAACGTCGAGCCCGGTTAATCCTCAGATGGGTGACCGTCTGAGCGATTGATTCGGACTCCCGCGTTGTGTCCTTGGGCAAGGCACTTAACCCCGATTGTCCACCTGGGGGCATGATGACGCCGTGTACTAAGGCGTACTGCACGTCGATGTTGCGCATGTCTTCAATCAATCTAACCCTACCTGTGTTGCAGTGTGGCATTACGATGTTGGGGAGCTGGCAGATGCTCGTCGTTGCTCGGTGGTTCTCTCCGGGTACTCCGGGTTCCTCCACCCGTAAAACTGTCACGGTCATGATTAGCCATTGTGCATAAGTATGTGACCTTAAACACCATTAAATAAATAAATAAATAAATAAATTAATAAGTCTGAAAGAAATATTAAACATCTAGAAAGTGCATCTTCAAGCCACTAGAAGAATACGAGTATTATAGATAAAACATATTGTACCAAATAAGTGGATATTATATTAAACTATTTGATTCTTTACATTTATAGTATATCAGTGAGTCGGTCGAAGGATGTGCCATCATTTGGTCCCCCATTTGCAGAAAATATGACTTTTCCAAAGTCAAAAGAATTCAGAGATTTTTTGTTGGCCAAACGTAAGTATATACTTTGGTGAAAATGTTTATACTTTTAGTTTTTTCTCAAACGAAACTGACCATCACAAAATTCAAAAATCAGTATCTTCGGCTAATCAACGGGCCAAGCATGCATTCTGGACTTTCTTTCTGTGTCAGTTTTATAAGGATAGATATTCAAATTTCTCAATGCTATACGTTTTTTTAATCTGTTTCATCTGTTGATAGGTTGCCAAAAGTGTATAAGAGATGAAAAAAGAATTCCCAGATGATCTTCCATAAGACCCCACAAATTAGATCTGTTTCTTGGCCCTTTTTTGGTAAAATTGCATGTGGGCAGGCAGTTTTTAGCTCAACTTGACAAAGTCAAGCTGAGCTATTGCCATCACTTCTCGTCCGTCGGCATACGTACGTACGTTAGTATGTTAGTACATTAGTACGTCCACAATTTCCTTTGGCACACCTCGCATTTATGATCAGATTGCTTTGAAACTTGGTATGCTTATTTGGGGTGACCTCTAGATGGGAGCTATCGATTTTCTGAAATTTCCGTCAAAAAATGTTGCCGCGGCCAACGTTGTTAGAACTTAGTTTAGTCAAACCTCAATATTTCCCTTTGGCACACCCTATAGGGCACATTTATGATTGGATTGCTTTGAAACATGGCATGCTTGTTTGGGGTGACCTCTAGATGGGAGCTATCGATTTTCTTCCATTTCCGTCAAAAAATGTTGCCGCGGCCATCGTTCTTAGAACTTAGTTTAGTCAGACCTCAATATTTCCCTTTGGCACACCCTACAGGGCACATTTATGGTCAGATTGCTTTGAAACCTGTCATGCTTGTTTGGGGTGACCTCTAGATGGGAGCTATTGATTTTCTTCCATTTCCGTCAAAAAATGTTGCTGAGGCCATCGTTCTTAGAACTTAGTTTAGTCAGACCTCAATATTTTCCTTTGACACACCCTACAGGGCACATTTATGGTCGGATTGCTTTGAAACCTGTCATGCTTGTTTGGGGTGACCTCTAGATGGGAGCTATCGATTTTCTTCCATTTCCATCAAAAAATTTTGCTGCGGCCATCATTCTTAGAACTTAGTTTAGTCAGACCTCAATATTTCCCTTTGGCACACCCTACAGGCACATTTATAATTGGATTGCTTTGAAACTTTGTATGCTTGTTTGGGGTGTCCTCTAGATGGGAGCTATCGATTTTCTTCGGTTTCTGTCAAAAAATGTTGCCACTGGCAAAAAAAAATGACATTGGTACCAATGATCTTCAACGTTCTTACAACTTAGTTTAGTCAGACCTCAATATTTCCCTTTGGTACACCCTACATGGCAATTTATGATCGGATTGCTTTGAAACCTGGCATGCTTGTTTGGGGTGACCTCTAGATGGGAGCTATCGATTTTATTCCATTTCCGTCCATCAAAAAATGTTGCCGCTGGCAACGATCTTTGAACTTAGTTTAGTCAGGCATCAATATATTCCTTTGGCATGCCCCACAGGGCACATTTATGATCAGATTGGTTTGAAACTGTGTATGCTTGTTTAGGGTTACCTCTAGATGGGAGCTATCGATTTTCTTTGATTTTCATCAAAAAATGTTGCCACTGGCAATGACCTTCAATGAACTTAGTAAAAACTTAATGCAGTTAAGCATCAATATTTCCCTTTGACACACCCTGCAGGGCACATTTATGATTGGATCGCTTGCAAACTTGGTGTGCTTGTGTGGAGTGACATCTATATGGGAGCTGTCAACTTTCTTCCATTTCTGTCAAAAAAAGTTGCCGCTGACCTTTGAACTTAGTTTAGTCAGACCTCAATATTTCCCTTTAACACACCCTTCAGGCACATTTATGATATCGGATCACTTTGAAACCTGGTATGTGTGTTCGGGGTGGCCTCTAGATGTGAGCTATTGCTTTTTTCATTTCCATAAAAAATTATTGTCGTTATCACCAGCCTTTGAACTTACTGCATTTGTGCATCAACTTATCCCTTTTGCACTCTCTGCAGGGTATATTTATGAATTTCCATAACCCCCCCTCCCCCCCCCCCCCCCCCCCCAAAAAAAAAAAAAACATTGCCACAAGCAATGACCTTCTACTTAGTGCATTTGTGCATTAACATCTTCCTTTGGCATGCCTCAGATGGCACATTCATTGTCAGGTTGTTTTGAAACTTTGTATGCTTATGCAGGGTGACAAAGATAGGAGCTATTGATTTTCCTTTCATTTCCATCAAAAACTGTTGCTGTTAGCAACAATCTTTGAATTAATTCCATTTGTGCATCAACATTCTTCTTTAACATGGCCTACAGGCCACATTTATCATAGGATTGTTTTTGAACTTGGTGTGCTCATTAGGCAAGACCTTTAGATAAGAGCTATTGATTAACATTCATTTCTGTGAAACAAGTTGCCATTTACAATAACCTCTGAACATACTGCCTTTGTGTATCAACATTCTTCCTTTAGCCAGTCTTACAGTTTACATTTAAAAATGCATGGATTACTCTTGACGTTGTGCACACACAATGCTGTTATGTTGAAATTTCACTAAATAACATTGGTACCAATGATCTTCAATTTTGCCGTTTCATTTTTAACTTACCAAGTTCAAGTTTGTCAAGTTGAGCTACAGTGTCATTGACACTTTCATATTTTTATACCACAACCAAGACTAGCTGGTGCTAAGTTTGCATCGGTATAAAAGGACCATGGTTTTATGATGTAGCTTCTGACAAAAACAGTACTGTTTGTGATACCATTGAATTTTTAAAAGCTTGTATATCTCTAATGTGGTACAATGCAGCCTTTTTAGTTGTTATCTCTTTATTGAATAACCCTGTTAATTGCATATAATTTCTAAACACAAAACCATTTACAATACTTTCAGTACAAAATTGCACTGTTGATTGTATAAAGGTTCTAGAGTAAACTTTTGTTAATTGAATAAAAATCTTGTGATCTATCGAAGAATTGCTCTGACAACCACTAAATTCTCTAAGTTTTTAGATCTCTTTGCCTAGGGGGCTCTGTCAAAGAAGATATAATAGAATAAATGCTCAGTTCATCGTAATTGACAGTTGGGGTGTCGAGTCCACAAAAGTTGTGAATGGAATTGAAACAGGTGAAACAAAATAATACTTCACCAACAATGAGAAAAATGTCAAGGAACAAAAATTTGATCAATCTTTTCCCTGAAATACATTCAGTTTCCCTAAAAATCACCCTTGAGTAAACTAAACAATTTTTTTTAGGTTACTATGTCTGTGCAATAGCAGCAGGCATGTTACTGGAATCACATGATTTCCATATGTTGGACTCGCCATGCACTTGCATTTCTGGTTAAAGAACTTATGGCACAGCCATGCTTCCAATCCATAATCAATTTCAGAATTCTCATGAAACTCTTTTGCCATTTTTGGCTGTTTTAGGGGATAAAAGTTGTGACACCTTGCCTGTTATGTTGACAAATAATTTGAGGACATCTCCATAATTTGTAGACACCATTTATCCACGGGATGGATTGGGAGGAATGTAAAGGCCTGGACAGTGAAGGGCAGGGGACAGTGACCAGCTACAGACATAATACAAGTGCAGAAGTTATTTTGGAGTGTATGCACTGCTAAGCAACATAATGTTTTAAGCAACATAATTCGAGATTTTACAGGAGGTGTTGTTTGTTTCTTAATCCACTAAGGATTCTTTTATCAGTTTGGGGATTAAGTGATACATTAAATCTTCAACTCAACCCCCTGTTAGAGTGAAATTATGAAACTCATTCAATAAGTTATGTCTGGAATTTGCCTGGTACAGTGGAGCCCACTTAATTGGATATCTCTTAACTGAATAACCCTGTTAAATGAGTATAATTTCCCAACACAAAACCATTTACCATACCTCCAGTACAAATTTGACCTGTTATTTGAATATAGGTTATACAGTAAACTCCTGTTAATTGAATTAAAAATCTTGTAACTTGTCGAGAAATTACCCAAACTCGCCCCAATTTTCCTTTGCTTATAGACCTATTTGGCCTCGGTACAACCAATATGGGCATTTAATCTATTATATCTTGTTTGACACAGCTCATGGAGCTCTGTCAAACAAGATGTAATAGAATAATTGCTAAGTTCATGTTTAGAATACAGGAAAGTGACACAATCCCTGTTAATTGAATCTTCCTATTAACTGAATAATTTTCATTGGCAAAGTGGCTATTCAATTAACAGGGTTCCACTGTATTAAATGATTATTGTCGAATAAATTTAAGAAACTACAAAAGCCAGTCATTGATAAGAGATCTAAAAGATATCAACTCACCAATAAAGCTCCTTGTTTCTCAAATTGAACATTTACAAGAATGAAAATCATAACTGGTCAAAAGTGCTTCAAAATTCATTATTCATCCTTGTAAGATCTACAAAGGAATGCTGGGAATATCTAGTTCACTTTGAGTTTGGGCTGAATTTTATCAGTTTTTTGACAAAATTCATGTCTTTGTTATGATATTTTAAATATTTGGATGTTTTTTTTTTCAGTTTTGAATGGAGAAAATGCTGCTCACAGATCTGAAAAATTCAAAACAATGGCTATAAGAACGAGACAAGAATATCTTCGTGATTTGGCTATGAATTATATCAATACCAGTGAATCTGGATCAAAACTTAGTAAGTAGTTTATATTTATTTCCTTGATTACAGAATTCGAATTGAGTAAGGATTCAGAAAAATAAATTGGTAGAGATGAATAATTAATTGTGTTCATTGAATGAGATGATGGCTAAGTTCCATTGTGCCAGCTTGAAATAAAATATGATCAAATGTTTTTACATCATTGGCATAACCACATGGGTCGCCAGATAGAAGATAAGAATTGAATTGAAAAAGGCCAAAAGCTTGTGTTCTGAAATGAGTCTATTACAGTCGATCCCCTATCATGATCAAATGTTGTAAGGTAAACAACACTGGCCCAACACTGCTAGGGAAGGCTTTACACATCCACTGGCACTGAACCCTGTTTTTCAAGAAGATGTCCTGCTTGAGGATTGTTTTGAAGACCCCGTGGGAACCCTGGGAACAGATCTGGAAATAAGCAATTTGTCATTCGCAGAATGATGTCCGCAGAGGTTGAATTTGCCGATTCTATCCCAAACAGTGGGCTAATTTATCCTCTGGGCGCATGGTGGCTCAGTAATTGAGATACAGGCTGCAAGCTGAGAGGTCCTCAGTTCGAATCCCACCTGCGGCAGTTGCGTTGTGTCCTTGGGCAAGACACTTAATCCCTATTGCCCATGTGGGTGCCAAGCCTGGATTTAAGAGGTCGGACATGGACAAAGTCTGACTCAGTTATGCTTTTGTCAGAAGTTTGCACCCGTCACTCTATCCGAGGCCAATTTTCATAGTTGGGGGGCAGTTATGCATGGGAATGGCAGGTGAATTATCGCTCATCTCTTTTTCTGTTCATTGAAAGTACAAATCCATAACAGATTATTTCTTGTCATCATATTACACGACAATCATTTACGAATTCCGTATACCACGTTATAAAAATTCAATGGAAAACAAAAACATAAAACAAGGATTTTGTAGATGGACACTTTCCCAGGAGAATACTCCCGCAATGTATCAAACATGCAGTGCTTCCCCTTGATTTGAATTTCCAAATGTAGTGTTTTTAATTGAAGTACTGTTGTCACACTGACTTATCAATGATATGGTATATTTTCTTAACTATAATTAGAATGTCTAACCCGGAGCTAATTTCAGTGGATGGCACCCTATTCTTTGCCGGTAAGATTTTACCCCTGTCCAGCAGGGTATCTAAATGTCCAACAGGAGTCAGTTTGTACCTTCATTTTGACTGGCACCCCCCCCCCCCCCCCCCCCAAAAAAAAAAAAGAAAAGAAAAGATTATATCCAGCTTTGGTTGGGGCATGGTGGCATTGTGTATTAAGGCATACTGTATGTCAATGGTGCACTTGTCATCAACCAATGCTAACCCTGCTTGTGTTGAATGTGCACATTGGGGAGCCTGCCAGTTGCTTGCCATAGCTCAGTGGTTCTCCCTGGGTACTCCGGTTTCCTCCACCCATGAAACTGTCTGACACAAGGTGACCCTGTCTGTCAAAAGTATCATTAAACCCCAATAAATAAATAAATTTATCCTCTGGTACTTCGTTCTGTTTTGGCTTGCGACCTTGATTGAGGTTAGGGTAGCATCACCAAATTTACCCTCTGGAGACCTCATTCTGCAGATGACTCCCTGATTATTTCCAGGCTTGCCTGAGAAGTGAAGCAATGCTTGCTTACTATGGTAAACCAGCTCTGTTTTACTAGTAAAATAGGACCTGGTCACCAATGCCTGTGGTAGAAGTCCTCTCAAATGGGCAACATGGGTATAAACGATTGGCTGCACTTGACTTTATCTTCATGTTGCAGTCGCGATTAGCCATTGTGCGGAATTATGCATCCTTAAACACCAATAAATAAGTAATAATCTTTTTGAGGGTCACCTTTGTCCTCAGCTGTGGCACCTGTTTCGTGAACCATCTGTTGCCACTTCGGTATTTTCTGGCATCTGATCAAGGTCAGACCTTGCCCCTCAAGGGCACCCTCAAACTGTATGGACAATCTTTCAGCAGTGCCAGGTTTGCTGGGTCTGGGTCTCTGAGAGGATAGAGCCCATAGACCACAACAGATATGGGATAGGCACTTTTGTAGTACAGGCTATTGATCCCAGTCAGGAGACCTGGTTTGACACCTTAAGTCATTTTGACAACACCCTGGCCTTTCCTTCTTTCTGCCTTTATGGGATCAGACTTGTCCTAGACTACGCAGTCCTCCTTTGTCTCAAGTATTAACTTGATTTTCATGGCATACTCATCCTCAGGTAGTTGATTCTATCAGCAATTGGGATGTCGCCGATGTCAAACAGATTCTCCCCCTTTATGTGATGAAGACCACAGTAACCATCATATTCAAACTCAGTTTTGGCATTGTTCATCATCTCCAACCACTGTTCATTGGCACGTAGTGTCACAAGGGGAGGACCCTGGGTGTCCAGGTCGAAGAATTGCGGTTACACTGAGGTAGAGTGTGGCATTTCCACAACTATCTTGATGAGATCATCCATAGTAGACATGATTCTGTAGTTGGGTTGCATCTCTCTCTAACTAAACTATCAACTTTATAACTATGGCTCTCCCCTGGCTTGAACATGGGGTGGAGGTTTGGCAGGGGAGGGATTGGTGTGGTGGGCCCTAGGCTCATGGAACACAGGGTGGGAGGCATTCTTGGTTGGAGCTGGGGTGGGTCTGGTGTGCCTTTATAAAATATACCATATTATTGCACTGGGTAGTACCCTGGCATACAAGGATATAAGGGCATAAGACTCTTGTTATCTGTGTTTCCCCCACAAGTTAATCAAAATCAGTCTGTCCACTTGATATAGAATAAATATATATTTTGTAATCCTCACAAAGCTGTCCCAACAATTAATCAAAAGTGGTATCTTATCAGTCCTTGTGAAAACAGGCAGTGGAGAAATGGATTTGTGTTACTGGAAAAAGAGATATAGAATATACTCAAAGTAGCTTGGTGTACCAAATGTTCACCACGATTTCTGAAGTGGTGTTAGCAGCGAGCGAGTCTTCGCCAAGTGGAACACCACTTCACCACGAGTGGTGAACATTTGGTACACCAAGCTGCTTTGGGTATATTTTATTTATACCATTATCTTCAGATTATTAAGAGTTTAAATGTTAAATAATACAGTATTCAGTATTAAATTCTAAACATTGCCGCTACGTGCGAATCTGTTTTTGTTTACATGAGCACCCATGATCGGTACTTCTGCTGTCAATTTTATCGCCGAAACGAAATGGAAAAAGAAATGTGCGAATCACAGAACCTTTTTCATTTTAATAACATACAATTTCGAGTTACGGATGCTTCATTAACATGAGACAATGCATGTTTGTTAATTTTTGGTATCTTATGAGGTAAACTCATTTAAAAACATAATACATAATTGCCGCTTTCATTTCCCTCTTTGCAAGGTGACGAGCGATAAGTTTAAGACAAGTTTGCATTCAGGTCGAGGTCACCAAAGGTCATCTTGGATGTAGTTCCACTGTAGGTGAAAAATTTTAACTATTGAAATCACATTGCCGGTGTGTTCACCACTGTTAGTGTGTAAAGCTAAAATTTATGTCGTAGGCTTTTTATATGTGTGCGCATGTGTGGAAATGAGAAGTCAGAAAAAAATCCGGAGAGATAAAATGATATAATTTCAGTTAACTTTACATCAAATGATAATATTTTGTATACCATTTCGATCATATAACTATGTTACACCAATGTATACATTGATATGTAAGGGATACGACAGGTAAAGCTGTGTATCCGCCAAAAATTACCACCTGTGCCGAAACACCGAAAAGTGAAATTCAAAACAATGGCCGCCATATTGAATAGCGGAACATTCTAAAAAGTGCAACAACTTTTGTATTCCTTGTGTTTGATGATAGACGTATACACCTATAACATATGTCGAACAATAAGCTACTAAAATACCTCGACAAACCTTATAATCCATCTACAGGCAACAAAACCTTTACACCACTCGTCATATCTGACAGCAAAGGAAAATGGTTGGAAAGAAAAATTACCCAACCAAGTGAACGAGAAATCAAATGGCATTCTAAAAGCGGAGAGACGTGTAAAGAGGGTTATAAATGGATAAAAGATAATCTCAAGAACAAAATCAAAAAACATGGAAACATCTGGTTATATGTTTGGTTAGGAACTTGCGACCTCACCACGAAAAGCAAGAAATACATATCTTTATCATCAGAAGACGATCAGGCAATTGATAACGCTATTAAATATCTGAAAAAAATCTCAGACATAACAAAAACCTACCCAAACTGCAAAATAACTCTCCTAGAAACACCAACATACTCAATCAAAGAGTGGAATGAGCAAAAAGGCCACAAAAGTCCTGAACAATTTTTGGAACAAGATCAAAAACTAGAAACGCAAATATACAGATTAAATGGAAAAATTAGAGAACTGAATCGTGAAAACAACAGCCACTCACCAGTATTCAGTACAGATCTGGTTAAAACATCAAAAACCACAAAAGGTGATAACAGAAACAAACATACAAAAAGGAAAACAAACAACTTTTGGCTTTATGTCGATGGCATCCACCCAGGACCATTACTAGCAAGAACCTGGTTAAAAAAGATTACGGAGCAAACGATAAAAGACTGCTGGAGCCCACAAACGAATTCCAGTCAATGAGGACTTCTATACTATACTACATAATTGCAACCTACTACTACTCTGCCAGTCAGTGAGGATTCTCCTCGCTATACTGGCCCATCACAGAAATCTCAGTCAGTGGGGATCTTCCTCGCTATACTGAAAAAAAAAACAAAAAAAAACAAGAATCTCCATCACACCAGTCAGTGAGGACCTTCCTCGCTAAACTGGACTACCACAGAAACTGCATGTAGTTCTTCTTCGTCACCTTACAAAAGGCTACAACAAACTCCTATCTAATCAGTCAGTGAGGATTTTCCTCGCTACACTGACACACTACAGAAACAACAGTCAGATTCTCTTCACTATATTGTAAAACTGCAATGAACTGCTACTAAACCAGTCAGTGAGGATTTTCCTCGCTATACTGGCACATGAACAGAAATCTTCGTCCTCGCTATCAACATTTCTCAGTGCAAGATGGCAAAATCCATTATGAAAATAATACTAATTTTTATGAGTATATCAGTGCTTAAGTTATGTGAAACAGATGTACATTGTTCATATCCAATCCTCAGATACTCATTGCCAACACCGTGCTCTACCCTGATGCTTGGATACGTACTCAGACAGAACTCCAATCGTAGACGTGGCATGATGATGACACCCGAATCCCCCCCCTCCTGTGATGACTAATCTTGCTTTCTTAGCCATACTACTATCAGGTGACATTAAGTTAAACCCAGGTCCAGCTGTTTATCCGTGTGGATACTGCGAAACCCCTGTCACATGGGAACACAAACGCGCAATTTGCTGCGATGACTGCAGCATCTGGTACCACTCAGAATGTCTCGAATTGAGTGCCTCAAAGCTATCGAACCTACAAAACCAAAATGTATCATGGATTTGCTGTAAATGTAACACACAAAATATAACCAGCTTTACGTATCACACATATGAACTGGAAACATCAAACCACTTTGGTGCTTTAAGCTTCATATCAACTATTCCATCTATTGACTCGTCTTTCAGTCCAACAGCATTTAGTAGTCCTAAATCAAGACACCTTAGCTCTGCAAGTGAAGAATCGATTTTCCAAAAATCTAAATCAGCCAACGGTATCGAAAACAAACAACAAAATCTTCGGATTCTTATGATGAACTGTCAGAGCATCAGAAACAAAAGATCTGAAATTCGTGAAAGCACAGAGTACATCAAACCGGATGTAATTATTGGTTGTGAGTCCTGGCTGTCGAGTGAACATAAAAACTCTGAGATATTCCCAGATGGCTATAATACAAATGTCTTCAGGAAGGATAGAAATAAAAACGGAGGAGGTGTTTTCATCGCAGTCAACGATAATTTCACTACCTGCGCAGTCGAAAATGGTGATAACGATTGTGAACTACAATGGGCCGAAATCCAGACTCAGACAAAGTCGGTGATAATTGGTTCCTACTATCGTCCACCGAATGCAAGTTTAGACGTACTTATTGACCTCAAAACATCGATATCAAATGTGATAGAACATAGTAAGGACAAGCCCATCATACTAGCAGGGGACTTCAATCTCCCACACATTGACTGGCGAAACAACACAGTGAAACCCGGAGGAAATCTTATAAATCATCACGCACAACTTCTTGAAACAATCGAAGAAAATGGTATGGACCAACTACAAAACAAACCAAGTCGAGAAAATAACATCCTTGACCTATTCTTGACAAACCAACCTAGTCTTGTAAAATCGTGTGATACCATACCAGGAATATCAGATCATAATATGGTAGTAATCGACACAATCTTGAAACCCAAATACAACAAACCAAAACGAAGAGAGATATTAATATACAAAAAAGCTAAATGGGAAGATATTAAATGTGATATAACCAAACTAGGAAAGAACATCATAAGCAAAAACACATCAGTTGAAGAAAAATGGTCAGAACTTAAAAAAGGCATCAACAACACTCTGAAAATAAATGTGCCAAAAAAACTGACATCAAACAGACACAACCTCCCTTGGCTCTCCTCCAGAGACAAACGAAAAATAAAGAAAAAACACAAGCTATTCCAGAGAGCGAAACAAACAGGAAAAAGTGAGGACTGGAATAAATACAGACTACAGAAACGTACAACCCAGAAAGCCATCCGACAAGCTCACTGGCAGTATGTCAACAAGGTGTTAGAATCGTCACTAGAAGAGGGAAATAGTAAACCATTCTGGAAGTATATCAAATCTAAACGCACCGACAATATTGGAGTGGCAGGAATCAAGAAAAATGGCATCTTATATCAAGACAGCAAATCTAAAGCGGACCTATTAAATGAACAATTTAAATCAGTCTTCACCAAGGAAAATACATCTGATCCATTACCAGAAAACCACGAGCCAGGTCACCCAAGTATCGAAGATATACACATCGACACACAGGGAGTTGAGAAATTACTTAAGAATATCAACATCAACAAAGCTAGCGGCCCAGACAACATCTCAAATAAGATATTAAAGGCTTGCTCGAAAGAACTTGCACCAGTCTTAAGCCACATTTTCCAACTAAGCATAGACACAGGCACATTACCATCTGACTGGAGAAATGCTAATATAAGTCCCATATTTAAGAAAGGCGACAAACACACAGCGGCAAATTATCGACCAGTGTCTCTAACGTGTGTATGCTGCAAACTACTGGAGCATATTGTGTGTAGACATATACTAAACCACCTAGAACAAAACCGCATACTTACACCACTACAACATGGTTTCCGCAGCGGTTACTCTTGCGAGAGCCAACTTATAATCACCATGCATGACATCATGAAATCATATGACCTCAGGAAACAGATAGACCTAGTTATCCTAGATTTCAGCAAAGCTTTCGATACTGTACCACACAAAGCTTTTATACAAACTAAAAAACTATGGTATCAACGGTAAGACCAACAATTGGATTAAGTCATTCCTAACGCAACGACACCAGCGAGTTGTAGTAGAAGGGGAATTTTCATCCTCCTGCACTGTTGATTCAGGTGTACCTCAAGGAACTGTCCTTGGGCCTCTTTTATTTCTTTGCCATATAAATGACTTACCACTACGTGTAAAATCTCAGGTTCGCCTATTCGCAGACGACTGCCTTCTGTACAGGCCGATATCATCATTAGAAGACCACCTCCAACTTCAACAAGATCTGATCTCGTTAGAAAAATGGGCAATGGATTGGGGGATGCGATTCAACGCCTTTAAGTGCTACATTATGTCAATTCATAGAAGTAAAAATCCATCCTCTTTCCGCTATACCTTAAACAACTATATACTGGAACAAGTACAGAACAACCCATATCTAGGTGTAATCATCAATGAAAACTTAAAATGGACTACTCACATCAGTAAAACCTGCAACAAAGCAAGCTCCACACTCGGATTCATCCGACGAAACCTAAAACATTGCAACAAAAAACTTAAAGAAACTGCCTACATTTCATTAGTACGTTCCCTACTTGATTATGCGAGCACAGTATGGGATCCTCACTTACAGAAAGACATCGATCGGCTGGAGAGTATACAGCGTAGAGCTGCCAGATTCGTGTGCAAGGACTACAAGCGCACAAGCAGTGTCACTTCCATGATGAAAGAACTTGACTGGAAACCACTAAAAGACAGAAGAAGAGAACAGCGACTCGTCCTACTCTTCAAAATCGCTAACGATTTAGTGGCCATCCCTGCTGATAATGTCATCCAATACAACAAACGACCAACAAGATCAGCAAATAGCAAACAAATTAAAATCCATCCATCCAATACTGAAATTTATAGGAACTCATTTGTACCACGGACCATTAAAGACTGGAATTCCATCTCGGAAAGCGCAGTTAACTGCGAGACAATTGAGGGCTTCAAAGCTATTATATCGCGCAAATAATAGGCCCAGTGCGCGCACACTCACCCTGGATAAGTTTTACTCAGTATTGAGGCTAATTTCCAGTATTTTACAGATACAGATACAGATACATAGTAAAATAGGTAATCATGGTATAAAATTCGGTAACCAGTGCCTGGATGGAAGTTCTCTCGTGTTTAACTGGTAGAGTGCTGGAAGCCCATATTTGGGCTTTATTCTGAAGTGTGGGTACCACAGCTTGAAGCCTCATATTCAATGCATGTGCTTTGTATTATCTTTGAAGTGAAATTATTTAGTCTGTAAGGGTTTGCCTTGTTACAATTTATGGGAGAGTGCCTGGGGCACTCTCCCATAAATTGTAACAAGGCAAACACATGTGTACAAGATTTGATGGCCAAAAATAATTTAGCACTCTACCAGTTAAACAATTGCCTAAACTTTATTTTATACTTGTTTGTTTGTTTATTGGGGTTTAATGGATCCTTTCAAGGGTCACATCGTGTTGAACAGTTTTATGGGTGGAGGATACTGGAGTACCAGAAAGAACCACCAGGCAGCAGAGAGCAACTGTAAGACTCTCCAATGTACTAACTAGTGTCAGAAGCAAGTGCACCATCGACATGCAGTATGCCTTAATGCACATCACCACCGTGCCCCTACATGGGCAGTCAGGATAAAGGGTGTTGCCCAGGGACACAATACAGTTACTGCTGGCCCGGATCGAACCATGAAATTTTCAGTATAAAGTCCAGCCACCACACTCCCACAACTTGTGTTTGCAGTCATGATATAGCCATATTTGCTGAAAGTGACCATGAGGGACCATGAGTACTACTAATAATTTCTCTTCCCGATAAATTCTCAATGCCAAATTTATTGAATTTTCTCAAATCAAACTGTGGTTGTTTTACAGCAGGCATGAGTTGATTCTATGACAAATCCAAGAAACTACTCAGTAGGCTAAAAGTTAATAAGTTAATAACCCCCCCCCCCCCCCCCCCCACACACACACACACCTATGGGAACCCTGAGAAGTGGAGCAGTGCTTGTTTCCTTTAGTAAATAATTTCTGTTTCACAAGTAAAACACGACCCAGTTTTCAACGACTGGTGTGGAAGTCTGTTAAAGTGGGCAGCAGAGGTACAAACTATTGAATTCCAACATATGTTGCATCATGGTATAGCCATAGCTGCTGAAAATGATCTTTAAATAAAAGTTATTAGTATGCATGCTTTCAGTCAATGTAAATAGAGCTCATGCTGTGCTTGTGATCGGAAGCATGGGGCTCAGTGTTTATAGCATTAAACTGTGTGCAGATCTAGTAAATTAATGAGTCTGACAGTTGCTTGTCATTGCTCAGTGGTTCTCCCTCACGAGTCTTGTCTCCATCAGCCAATGAAAGTGCCTTTAACCCCCCAATAAACAAACAAACAAACAAACATGCTTGTGATAAATTAGTGTATTGCCTGCCTCTGCTTGTTGGTTCCTATGAGGTACTGGCCTCAATCACTCATAAATTTCACTTTAGATTAGTTTTTAAAAGGAATTGCAAGCTAAATAAAATGAGATGGGTTAATTATATACTTTTTGTTCTGTTTGATTGGGACAGCTGTCATCTTTTGTTCTAAATTAAAATATTTATATTGAGTTGCTTTGTGTTTCAGGCAAGTTTGCTTTGGGAAGTGGAAGAAGGAAAGAAAAATCAAAACAAAAAGTGACCCCTGATTTGTTGGCAAAGGCTGCACTTATTTGGAATGTTCAGGTTAGTGCATTTGTGTACATATACTAATGGTACCTTCATATTCATTGTGTGTTCTAGGTGATGAGCTGAAGCTTTTCCTTTCCATTTTATTTTCCTTGGTTAATTAATTGGTTAATTGAGTTTTCCGATTTTTATTTCTTGGTTTCTTCTGTTGACCCTCAAGTCCCCATACAGCCACAGACTGCCTCTTCTATATTGCTCAGAAAAAGTTGTCCCAAGTGTATTCTTCCTTGAGAACTTGACTGGTAATATGTATTTATCTTGACAATGTTTTTACATCATTGTTGGCTGGCTGTACAGGCAGCCAACAAGAGTGCAGTAGCTCAGTGGTAGAATATTGGACTTCTGTGCTCTCTCTGGCTTCCTCCACCAGTAAGACTGTCACGGTCACAATTAGCCATTGTGCATAAGTATGTGACCTTAAACACCAATAAAAAAATAAATAAATATACATGCAGCCAACAATAATGTAGAAACACTGTTAAGTCATCAGCAGCTGTGTACATGTATATACAGGTTTATTAACATACAATTAAACTGAGGACTTGAGGGTTAATCAATCTGACCTTTTCTTAATGTTATTTGTCCCAACCTGCACCACTATCTCAGAACCTGGCCCCAATTTCAATACATGTACCACCATCCACTCAGTCCCTCAAGTCCCCAGAGCCAAGACCATTGAATTCTACTATAGACAGGAATAACTTTTAACACTTTGACACTGACCAAGTAATTTTCCAAGTAATTGTATGCTTCCTTTAGCGTTAAATTCAAAAACAGCCACAAACAGCCCCTTTTACATTGCTCTGAAAAGGTTATCCCAAGTGTTTTCTTCCTTCAGAACTCGACTGGTAGGATGCATTTATCATGACAGTGTTTTTAAATCATTGTTGGCTGCCTGTACAGAGAGCCAACAATGATGTAGAAACACTCTTAAGTCATCTACAGCTGTGTACATGTATCTACAGAATTTGAGGACTTGAGGGTTAATCTAAACTATATATTCCCTTTACTGAAGTTTATATGTTTTCTGAACTTTTTACAGATTGAGGACTTTGGTCTAGCTGCTAAAATAGATTGTTTGTTGGGTATAGCATTTGATACCATAGTAGTACTAGAAAAGGGCAAAGATGTTATATTTACCATTCCATGTAGTTCTGTGATCGGATGGACACTTGGTTCATCAAGGTAATAACTAAAAACTATTTAGTTAATGAATCTCAAATATATCTGTTTCTCATTGTTTTTTCTATATTTGAAATTTTGTACTGAGCTCTCGATTTTGTTACTTCAAAGAAAGCATTACTCATTTATGCCCTTTGTCAGCTGATTACAACTTAGTTCATACTTCAGCGATCTGAACATAGTGGCTACCCCTCTCCATTCAGATTCTTCCTATTCAAATCTGTGGTAAAATTCCCCAACAAGTTTTAATGGGAACTCAAAACTCGAAAATAATATATATCAAGCTTTTGCCCTTATTACTGGCTGCATTCAATAGTACACATGTTTCCTTACATTTGTGCAGAGTCTATTGATCAAACTATGTTTTATCCGTCAATTATCGAGATTTGAATATTGGCGAAGCATCAACGACTGCTTCGATATAGTCCATGTTTCTGTCTAAATATAAAACAGTAAAAACAATAATCCGGTTATTATTTGCTTGTTCAATTAAACAAATATCTTTATGCCCCTGCCAAGAAATGGCCTGGGGCATATAGTGTAACCCTGTCTTTCCCTCATTCCATCATTGCGAAATAACAGTTTTCCGGACTTTTTTCACCATACATAGAGAATAATGGCTTGACTGGACTAATTACATGAAATAATTCATGAGAGATTTTACAATATAGTCCCTCGCCTCAAATGAATTATTTTGCATAACCAGTCCAGTCAAACGATTACTCTGTTTATTACTTTTCATTATTAACAATAATTATATTATTTAACCCTTTACCTAACGTAAAGGCCAAAAACGGCAAGCGCTATTCTAAAAAATCGCCAAATAATTTTCATTATTTTTTGTCTCTAAAACATAGGTTATGACCCCTCATTGGAACGAGCTCGTTGAGCCGTTCCAATGAGGGGTCATAGCCTATGTTTTTGAGACAAAAAATGAAAATAATAGTTCTTCAAGAATTTTTTTTACAAGTGTCGTCTGCTTTTGATGTTAGGTAAAGGGTTAAAAAAACAGTGAAGTACCCACTACATCCACGGCAAAGCGTCTTCGTTTGCGCGCACGGATACATGACACAATTGTTGATTGCATAATTCACTTATGAAGTTATCGTTTATAATCAAACCTGGAAATCCCAGTAAATCACACTTTTGAAAGTAATAAACTGAGAAAATTGACAGATTTCTGGTTTGTGGCTGTCGAATGATTTTTGAGTTATTGACCTTGAACTTAGTTTATGATGTGAAAACTCAGAGAATCAGTTTTCTGGACTTTTTTTTTGCTATACATTCAGATAATTGACTGATTTCTGGTACGTGGCTTCTGGTATGCGCCTACAGGCATGTGAAGTCCATTGCCTAATCATGCTACCTCACAGGGGCATATGTGTCATACTGACACATCTAGTTGAAATCTACTTTTCCTGATTAAACATGTTACTCATCCTCTCCTATAGTACATGCAGTGTGATTTCGATCACAGCTTGTAATCATTTGCAATTCCACTTCAGTAAGCAAATTCACAGTTCATGAACCACTGAGTAGACTTCTCAGTGGTCCATAAACTGCACTTTTGCTTGTTGGATGCTAAATATAGGCACTAATGCATGACTGGAAACTTTGTAGTTGCAATCATTTCATGCCCAGTCCCCGACTCCCCCATTTTTGTTATGGCAGAATGTTCTCTTCTATTTTTAACAAACTGTTATCATTTTGGATAATATATAAAAATGAAATATTATTCACTGTCATTTTTTTTAACATTTCAGTCTTCGTTTGTACTTCGGCCGGGGAGAATTTATTCTATTGCACACAAAAGCACCCAAGCAGGAAGAACTGAATGAGATTATACATCGATTGCTAATTGTTACACAAGGTTGTGAGGTAGGTTTCTTCGCGGGTATGTTAGTTTACTGCTGGGATAGGGCTTTTGCATTTTATATGGTCATTTTTGAGAGTCATTTCACCTGAACATTTGTGCAAAGATATGAAAGATTATCTTTCATTTAGTGTTCTTTTTAGTCCCCTACCGACATCGCCGGAGGGGACTATAGGTTTGCACTCCGTCCATCCGTCAGTCTGTCAGTCTGTCCGTCTGTCAGTCTGTCAGTCACACATTAGTTTTCCGGAATTTTTTTTGGAAACACTTCAACGGAATGATTTCATTTTTTGTAAACTACTATAGAACGATGACTTACAGATCAAGTTTGAGTTTCATGCTGATTGCATTATTCTTGTGTGAGTTACGGCCCTTGGAAATATGGAAAAGCACCAAAATATTAGTATTTTTATACTGTACCAATGACCCAGACATAGCTGGTGCTAACTCTTAAAATATAGGGCCAAACACAAATTTTGCCCCCCAATCCCCAAAATTTGCATCTAAAACTAAAGAAAACATGTCCTGAAAGGCCCTCCACACTTCGCCCCTACTGCGCATGCGCAGTGTCAAGGACGTTCCGAAATTGGCGCCATTTATCATTCTAAGTTTGGCCCTTCATCAGTTAACATCTGACTGATCTTTGTGCTTTTAAATCTCAGTTTAAATGATGCCAGACACATAAATATTAGTGAAATGGTGATTCTAAGGAGGATAGAGAAGGAGGAGAGGAAAAGAATGTGTGACAGAATATTATCAGGGCTGTAACTTAAAATTTTTTAATGAAATTATATTAAGTTACCTATTTTCAAGGCAGCAGCCATTTTGTTGTCATTCTGATTATTTAGTTACACTGTTTTTACAAGTGTTTTCCTCTCTCCCTGTCCTTTAAGTTCCCCCTTGCTATTCTCCCATGCTTTTGGCATAGTTTCTGTAATTATTATTACTAAAATTTCTTGGGAGTTTTAGCTGAATAACAGAATGAATTCTGTTCTTTCCCCATGTTTACGTCTTCACCTACGGGTGGTTAGGCGTTGTGTTCTGCATCTACCATCTGATGTTCTGCAGTTTCTTCCCTGGAAGTCTCTGTTTTGCATCAGATAGTGTATTTTTGGTAACTGATTTCGGGCCTGGGTGCCTGGAGTCTTATTTTAGTGTTTTTACACTCATTGTTTACATTTACAACAGCCCTCTGTGTGAGGGGGGGATTTCTAACAAATAATATCTTTATGTTATTTTAATCATAACTAGATACATTATTATTGTTCGTAAGTGTTGAATAAATTGTTTAAAATATTTTTAAAATTTTTGTCCACACTTAGGCTTGGGATCCATTGGGGCTCAACGTTACTTTTCAGAAACTTGGGCTGTTCTGAAAAAATATTTTTTCAAAATATTTTGATTTCAATTATTTTTTCTATATTAATGGATCATATTATTATTATGTATTTTGATTGCCAGGGGTTAGTGCGAGTACCAGGACTTGTTTTCTTTTCACATTGAAAGGATATTGATCAATTGTTTTAAGAGGAAGTCTTCCTCTGACTTTATTATCATTCTATATGTGGTCAGTGTACTCGCATTAACTCCTGTTCTGTATCGTATGATTTCGATGACAATATGGGAAGCGTATGTCACGGTATGTTGTTGGGGATTTGGACACTCCGGTCCTTTCCCCGCAGGGTCACTCTACTTTATCAATTTCTATTTCAGACGATCGAGATTAGGGTGATGTATCTGTGATGTCTTCCAACAGTGTGCCTCCGTCGTCACTATTAATGAAGGGCTAGCAGAAAAGTGCTCATGTAATACGCCAATTGCCTAAGAGGACCCTAGTAGGTTCGACGGCCTTTGACGTCCGCTAGCTCGCCCGGTGTAGCGTCCATTCACCGAATGGTTCGGCAGCCGGGTTCGTCCGTTGCGGTCTAGAAGGAATTTTGGGGTGATGCGAGCACTATAAAATTAACTTAATGCACACCCAGTGACGGCGGATCGGAGGGAGAACGGAGGAAGCCTTTTAGTCCGGTTCATAGCTCGTTCCGGTCCATCTGGACGGCAAGCGAGAGAGGCCCCTCTCTCGTTCAACAACATCTGGCCCCAGATGTTGTGGTACAAAATGTGTCGCTAGCGGAGCATACATCCGTCGCTCGGGACGCTCCGTTGTATAGGCAGTCCGCTGAGACTGCTAAGGCTTCCTCTTCTCGTCAGCGCACACGACCGCACCTTGTCTGCGTGACCGCCGATATATTACCAGCTTCGCCGATCAAGGATTCTTCGGCGACCAGGTCACACCATCCGGCAGCCAGGGATTCGAGACCGATGGACTCCGGACGTTCGCATAGGAAAAGTATGCGGGAGCCATCTGATGCGGAGCTGCCCTCGGCGAAGCAGCGATAGACTACGCCTCCGCAGGTCTCGACGCCGGACATTCTTGTGCACATAGCACAGCTTATCGCAGCATCCCAGCAACCGACAGAAACGGTGTCGGATCGAGAATTATCCGACAGCGCTGGGTCGGTAGCCGGGGACTCGAGGCCTGCAGACTCCGGACGTTCGCATAGGAAGTGTGCGGGAGTCAACGTACACGGAGCTTCCGGCGGCAATGCATCGTAAGTCCGCTACTGCACAGGCCTCGGGAACGGACGTGCTTTCCTTAATAGCACAGTTTATCGCAGCATCCCAGCATCAACTGAATCTGTCGCATATATTTTATCCGACGATGCTGGGTCGGGACGCTCCGCGGAAGCGGGTACGGACGTCCGAAAGTTTCATCCGGTCCGACGGGATACCGAAAGGGATTCGGAGGATTTCAAGCTTTCCCTTTCGGAACAACATATGCTGCGATGCCGGATAAGAAACTGATAGCGTCGGTGGACTTAGAAATTTTTGGTTCGGTTCAGGGACATCGTCCCTCAGTTCCGACATAGTCCAATAATGTCACACAAACTTTCGAATTATTGAACGACGCTATATATATTATGGAGATGTCTTTCAAAAGTGTGCCTCTGTCGTCATAGTTAATGAAGAGTTAGCGGCAATAAGTGCTCATGGAATATGTCTATCGCTTACGGAGTGACATTCGCTAGCTCACCCGGTGTAGCGTACATTCATCGAATGGTTCGGCTGCCGGGTTCGTCCGTTGCGGTCTAGGAAGGAGATTTGGGTGATGCGAGCACTTTAATTACTTTAGTACTCACCCAGTGACGGCAGATTGAGGACAGATCGGAGGAAGCCAACAACATAGGGGACCGCATGTTGTGGTTCAGATATTTTACATTCGGAGCATATGTCCGTTGCTCCGGACGCTCCGTTATATTGTCAGTCCGAGAGACTGTCTTTAATGCTTCCTCATCCTCACAGCAGGGCACACGACCGCACATTGGCTACGTGACCTCGAGTATCCGATCAGTTTCGGCATTCAGTGATTCCACGGCGAATAGGTCGCGCCATCCGGTAGCCAAGGGACACGAGGCCTATACACTCCGGTCGCTCGCATATTGGAAGTATGCACGGGGTAACGATCACGGAGCTTCCAGCGGCAATGCATCGTAAGACCGCTTCTCCTCAGGCCTCAGTGACGGACGTGCTATCCGAGTTAGCACAGTTGTTTCGCAGCATCCCAGCAATTGACAGTTTCTCGGTCGAATCAGGAATTATCCGACGGCGCTGGGTCGGTGCGGTCCGCGGTTGCATCAGCTACGGACGACCGAACGCTTTATAGGGTCCGACAGGATGGCGAAAGGGATTCGAAAGATTTCGAGTTTTCCTTTTAGTAGTATCGGAAGATGCCTTTCATATCTTCTGGCATTTCTTCCAGTGATTATTTTTCGGACTTCATTGCTGCGATCTTGGATAAGAGACTTATAGCGTCATTGGACTCGGATTTTTCGATCGGTACAGGGACATTGTCCCTGACTTACCGACGCAGTCCAATATTGTCATTACAACATGTGTTTTATTTTTCGACGCTATATATTTATATATATATACAAGCCTGCTACTAAGCATGATAGTTTAGTTTCTTGTCTGCGTTGCTCATTTCTGCCATTTTATCATTTTTACAAATAGTTTATTTTGGCAGAGCAGGGCATACCGAGAGTTCATATGCGTCTAGACGGTGTGATTAAAGACTGCATATATTCTTTTTCGCCGTTTATGTCTTTTCCAATTTCAATGTTGGGAACGACATTATGTATAGTAGACTTAACTTAGACGCTTTATTATACGTAATCCGCCTTACTGAGGCGTTATCATTACGTCTTCAAGAAAAGATTTACGGGATATTATTCTCAATGTAATTTCTTTTGAGGGCAGTAGTTTGTTCACGTATAACTCCGCCCTTCAGTGGCTGATTGGAGTTGGTTAGACGTGACGCAGCCCTAGCTACATCCACATGCGTGGATAGTAAGGTTAAGAACTCTCTCAGAGTCGCTTCGTTCTCGGAGGAGCTTCTCTTCGACGGCAACTTTCCGGCAATCCATGAATTGCTCGATTTATACATTCTCTTGTCTATCTAGTGTTACAAGAGATTCAGACTGGGGCAAACATTCGGTGGTTGACTCAGAGAGTGCCGCCGCAGTTGCCGGACCCGAGTGTGGCTGTTATGACGGTTGCCAGTCAAACAGATTGGGATATATACTGATCCCTACGGATTCGAAGTGCCAGGGTCTTTGGGTTCCGCAGTCTTTTAGCTATCAGTTTAACTTCCGCGGAATAATGTTTTTTAGGCTTGCTTTATGTCATTGCATGAACATTATTCAGAAACGCATGCCCAAATTCCTGTCCTTTAATTCGACAGTAGTGGCGTATCTCCGGAACCAGGGAGGCACTCTTTCGTTTCCGTTATTCAATTTAATGGAAAGAATCCGTCTGTTGGTTATAGTACACCAAGTTCAGTTTTGGTCCGTCATATTCCGGGTCGTCTGATTGTTTTATCGGACTCCCGTTCTCTTACGGGTCGCTTGTTGCTGTCAGAATGGACTCTCAACAAACAAGTATTCAATCAGATTTGCTATCTATGGGAGCGCCCAATGATGATTTATTTATGACACAGCTTGCTAATCAATTGCAGACGTATGTGTTGGCTTGTCCAGATCTCTGAGCTAATAGTGTTAACGCTCTATTGATCTATAGGACGGGATGATAGGATACGCGTATCCTCTGGCGCTGTTGTTTCAGCAGGTATTGCTAAGATAAACAACCACAATACATTTCTGTTGATAGCATCTCTATCTTCACAGAGATCATGAGTAATTTACTCTCTTGTCTACTGTGGGTCTTAACGTGAAATCTTCCTCTATGTGAGGATCTTTGTTCACTGGGTAAATCGTGTCATCTTTATCACAACCAGCAAGGTCGCAACCTTCATGTATTTCGTTGTGTGGTCCGTATTGCATTGTAAGCACTGTACTGGACGAGCTTTGGACGCGATTTCTTACTATAGGAGATCCTCTTCTTCGCTATTCTATGCGACTAAAGTGGAGGCTCTTCCGTCGTGGTGTAGGGATCATTATGTTCATATTGTTGATCCCTCCATACTACTCATTGCTATTTTTTAGTATACTTGTTTCACAAGATCTACTGCAGCCTGTTATTATTTAGGTTATAGGTTTATGTTACCTCATACCTATGCACTCTACGATAGTTTACAATTGAGTCTTTTGTCTCTTTATCTAAGTCAGTTAGTAACTTTTTGATAAATAGACTTAGAATCTTTAGATTAAATTCCTATACGGATTTTAACTTCGGTTCTTATTTAGCTAAGTAATCATTTGAGCCTCTGGAAACAGTAGTTTTCAAATTCTGACCTTTTAGACAGTAATTCTGTTGGTTTCTCTTTTACTGTAGAGTCAGTGAGTTTCATGCACTATCGATGGATGATTTTCACTTTCATAGTTTCGGAATCAATACTTCCGTTACTATTTAGGTTGGATTGTTGCATAAGAGTTAGGCTCCTATTATCCGGAACCTATTATTTTAAGGTCCTTCCGTCTTCGTATGGGCATAGGCCTTTACTCTTTCCGGGTACAGTTTATGTATTTATAAACAGATATCTGTTTATTACAAGGGCGTAAGCTTCTTCTGTCTTTGATGTCTAGTAGAAGGACGTTACGCTCCATTTTATTGTTAATGGATTCTATTAACTATCGGTACTGCTTATGGTATATCAGTGACTTAGCAGTTCTGCTTAAGATTTCGGCTCATGAAGTAAGAGTTCTTCTACTTCTTGGGCTTACTTTAATAGTGTCGCTATTATAGATTTTTGAAGGCCGCTCATTGCGCTCAGCCATCCACTTTCATGAATTTTATCTTAGAAATATCGAGTCAATTTCTTGAGGCCTCTTTTGTTAGGTCTATTATCTACTGCTCAGAATGTCATTCTCTTTACAGTTGCTACTATAGCTAGGTAGGCTGTCTGTTTCGGCAGTGTCTCCGTTCGGCTGCCCTCTTCGCTCTGGGCTATTTGACCCAGGGCAAGAAAAAGGGGGGGGGGGGGAGGGTGTTCCCTTGGGTCACCTGTTTTACTATGAAAACAAGGGGATACCTCCGGAGTTAGTAATTCTGAGCTGTTATTGGGATGGTTGTTTAGTGAGAAGTTTAAGTTTATAAAATTCATTCAAGTCTTAGTTTTTAAAGTATAGCTTTTGAATATTGCATATGTCAACGGACATGATTATGCAATTCTCAGACACTTTTAGGAGTATAAGAGTCTCTATTCTCTAGACTTACTTTATTATTGGCTTACTTTAAAAATTATTAGTATAAGGATTATATTGGATATTAATAGAGTACATGGATGTATGAAGCTCAATTTTGGAAGGTGTTGTATCTTTCTAATTTATCATAAATAAGAAAGATACATGTAAGGCCTATTACTTCTTTTCCCTACAGGGGATGACTCTATTTTATTTTATTGAGCGTATTCCATTTTGCTCTATGTCCTTGGCCCTCCAGCCTTTTTACTATTCAGCTATGTCTGGGTCATTGGTACAGTATAAAAATGTTAAAAAATTTATAGTAATTTATATATTTTTTATACTTACCAATGACCCAGACGGGGATGGCCCTCCCAGGAGTTGGGAACTCTTGCCTCCCCGCTGAGTACATAGCGCTTACCAGGCACTGGTTATTAGAATGATAAATGGCACCAATTTCGGAACGTCCTTGACACTGCGCATGCGCAGTAGGGGCGAAGTGTGGAGGGCCTTTCAGGACATGTTTTCTTTAGTTTTAGATGCAAATTTTGGGGATTGGGGGGCAAAATTTGTGTTTGGCCCTATATTTTAAGAGTTAGCACCAGCTATGTCTGGGTCATTGGTAAGTATAAAAAATATATAAATTACTATAAATTTTTTAACTTTCCGGTGTTTTTTTGGTAACGCTTCAACGGAATGATTTCATTTTTGGTAAACTACAGAACGCTGACTTACAGATCAAGTTTGAGTTTCATGCTGATTGCATTATTCTTGTGTGAGTTACGGCCCTTGGAAATATGGAAAAGCATCAAAATATCAGTATTTTTATACTGTACCAATGACCCAGACTTAGCTGGTGCTAACTCTTGAAAATATAGGGCCAAACACAAATTTTGCCCCCCAATCCCAAAAATTTGCATCTAAAACCAAAGAAAACATGTCCTGAATGGCCCTCCACACTTCACCTCTACTGCGCTTGCGCAGTGTCAAGGACGTTCCGAAATTGTCGCCATTAATCATTCTTTGTTTGGCCCTTCATCAGTTAACATCTCACTGATCTTTGTGCTTGTAAATCTCATTTTAAATGATGCCAGACACATAAATATTAGAGAAATGGTGATTCTAAGGAGGATATAGAAGGAGGAGAGGAAAAATGAGTGACAGAAAATGATCAGGGCTGTAACTTAAAATTTTTTAATGAAATTATGTTAAGTTACCTATTTTCGAGGCAACAGCCTGTTGTGGTCATTCTTGTTATCAAATTACACTGCTTGTTCAGTGTTTTCCTCTCTCCCTTTCCTTTAAGTCCCCTCTTGCTATTCTCCCATGCTTTTGGCATATTTTCTGTAATTTTATTACTAAAATTTCTTGGGAGTTTTAGCTGGATAACAGAATGAATTCTGTTCTTTTCCCCATGTTTACGTCTTCACCTATGGGTGGTTAGGCATAGTGTTCTGCATCTACCATCTGATGTTCTGCAGTTTCTTCCCTGGAAGTCTCTGTTTTGCATCAGATAGTGTATTATTGGTAACTGATTTCGGGCCAGGGTGCCTGGAGTCTTGTTCTAGTGTTTTTACACTTATTGTTTACATTTAGAACAGCCCTCTGTGTGAGGGGGGATTTCTTGAAAATAATATCTGGATGTTAATTTAATCATAACTAGATACATTATTATTGTTCGTAAGTGTTGCATAAATTGTTTAAAATATTTTTAGAATTTTTGTCCACACTTAGGCTTGGGATCCATTGGGGCTCAATGTTACTTTTCAGAAACTTGGGCTTTTCTGAAAAAATATTTTTTCAAAATTTTTTGATTGCAATTATTTTTTCTATATTAATGGATCATATTATTATGTATTTTGATTGTCAGGGGTTGGTGCGAGTACTAGGACTTTGTTTTCTTTTCACAATGAAAGGATATTGTTCAATTGTATAAGAGGAAATCTTCCTCTGACTTTCATAATCATTGTATATGTAGTCAGTGTACTCGCTCTAACTCCTGTTCTGTATGTGTTAATTTCGATGACAACATGGGAAGCGCATGTCACGTTATGTTAGTGGGGAATTGGCCATTTCGGTCCTTTCCCCGCAGGGTCACTCTTCTTTATCAATCTCTATTTCAGACGATCAAGAATAGGGTGATGTATCCGTGATGTCTTCCAAAAGTGTGCCTCCGTCGTCACAATTAATGAAGAGCTAGCGGAAAAGTGCTCATGTAAATACGTCAATTGCCTAAGAGGACCCTAGTAGGTTCGACGGCCGTTGACGTCCGCCCAGTGTAGCGTCCATTCATCGAATGGTTCGGCAGCCGGGTTCGTCCGTTTTTGTCTAGAAGGAGTTTTGGGGTGATGCGAGCACTATAAATCAACCAAATGCACACCCAGTGACGGCGGATTAGAGGGAGAACGGAGGAAGCCTTTTAGTCCAGTTCCTAGCTCGTCCAGGTCCATCCGGACTGCGAGCGAGAGAGGCCCCTCTCTCGTACAGCAACATCTGGCCCCAGATGTTGTGGTACAAAATGTTTCGCATTCGGAGCATACGTCCGCCGCTCGGGACGCTCCGATATATAGTCAGTCCGGAGAGACTGCCAATAAGGCTTCCTCATTCTCATGGTAGCGCACACGACCGCTCTTGGCTACGTGACCTCAGATATCCAGTCAGCTTCGCCAATCAGAGAATCATCGGCGACCAGGTCACACCATCTGGTAGCCAGGGACACGAGGCCTGCAGACTCCGGACGTTCGCATAAGAAAGTGTGCGGGAGTCAACGTACACGGAGCTTCCAGCGGCAATGCATCGTAAGACCGCTACTGCACAGGCCTTGGTGACGGGCGTGCTATCCCAAATAGCACAGTTTATCACAGCATCCCAGCAATGACAGAATCTGTCGCATCATGTATTATCCGACGACGCTGGGTCGGGACGCTCCGCGGAAGCAGGTACGGACGTCCGAAAATTTCATCCGGTCCGACGGGATGCCGAAAGGGATTCGGAGGATTTCGAGCTTTCCCTTTCGGAACAACATAAGCTGTTGTTTATGTCATCTGACTTTATCTTCTAGAGGTTCTTTCGTCGGACCAGAGTGCTGCGATGCCGGATAAGAAACTGATAGCGTCGGTGGACACAGAAATTTTTGGTTCGGTTCAGGGACATCGTCCCTCAGTTCCGACATAGTCCAATAATGTCACACAACTTTCGAATTATTGAACGACGCTATATATATTATTATTTGCTTGCTATTAACAAGCATGTCTGGTTTCTTGTTCGCAAAGTTACGGAGATGTCTTTCAAAGTGTGCCTCTGTCGTCATAGTTAATGAAGAGCTAGCGGCAATAAGTGCTCATGGAATATGTCAATCGCCTAAGAGGTCCCTAGTGGGATCAACGGAGTTGATATTCGCTAGCTCAGCCGGTGTAGCGTCCATTCATCGAATGGTTCGGCAGCCGGGTTCGTCCGTTGCGGTCTAGGAAGATTTGGGTGATGCGAGCACTATAATAAACTTTAGTACACACCCAGTGACGACGGATTAGAGGACAGATCGGAGGAAGCCTGTTAGTCCGGTTCCTAGCTCATCCAGGTCCGTTCGGGTTGCGAGCGAGAGAGGTCCCTCTCTCGTACAACAACATATGGGACCGGATGTTGTGGTACAGATATTTCGCATTCGGAGCATATGTCCGCCGCTTGGGACGCTCCGTTATTTTGACAGTCCGAGAGACTGTCGATAATGCTTCCTCATCCTCACAGCAGCGCACACGACGGCACATTGGCTACGTGACCTCGAGTATCCGGCCAGCTTCGTCATTCAGTGATTCCACGGCGAACAGGTCACGCCATCCGGTAGCCAAGGGACACGAGGCCTATACACTCCGTTCGTTCGCATAATAAAAGTATGCACGGGGTAATGAACACAAAGCTTCCAGCGGCAATGCATCGTAAGACCGCTTCTCCACAGGCCTCAGTGACGGACGTGCTATCCGAGTTAGTACAGTTTTTTCGCAGCATCCCAGCAATCGACAGATTCTCGGTCAGATCAGGAATTATCCGACGGCGCTGGGTCGGTGCGCTCCGCTGTTGCATCAGGTTCGGACGGCCGAACACTTTATAGGGTCCGACAGGATGGCGAAAGGGATTCGGACGATTTTGTGCTTTCCCTTTCGGAACAACGGAAGCTGCCATACATTTTTTCCGGCATTATCTTCCACAGGTTGTTCCGTCGGACTACATTGCTGCGATGCTGGATAAGAGACTAATAGCGTCATTGGACACGGAGTTTTGGATCGGTTCAGGGACATTGTCCCTCACTTACCGACACAGTCCAATAATGTCATTAGAACATTCGAATTATTTAACGACGCTATGTATAAGCTTGCTACCAAGCATGATAGTCTAGTTTCTTGTCCGCAATGCTCTTCTGCCTTTTATCAATTCTAGGAAATAATTTATTTTGGCAGAACAGGGCATACCGAGAGTTCATATGCGTCTAGACGGCGGGGTTGAAGACTGGGAATTATCTTTTTCGCCATCTATGTCAATTCCAACCACGATGTTGGAAACGACAATGATGTCTAATAGACTTAACTTAGACGCTTTATCATACATAGACCACCTTACTGAGGCGTTATCATTACGTCTTCAAGAGAAAGAATTCCAGGATATGATCCTCAATGTGATTTCTTTCAGGGGCAGTAGTTTTTCCACGTATAACTCCGCCCTTCAGTGGCAACCTGGAGTTGGTTAGACGTGACGCAGCCCTAGTTACATCCACGCGCGTGGATAGTAAGGTGAAGAACTCTCTCAGAGTGGCTTCGGTCTCGGAGAAGCTTCTCTTCGACGGCAACTCTTCAGAAATCTATGAATTGCTCGATATACACGTTCTCTTGTGTATCAAGTGTAGCAAGAGATTCAGACTGGAGCAACATTCGGTGGTTGACTCAGAGAGTGCCACTGCAGTTGCCGGATCCGAGTTTTATGATTATGACGGATGCCAGTCAAACAGGTTGGGGTACAATATTGATCCCAACGGATTCGAAGTGCCAGGGTCTTTGGGTTCCGCAGTTTCTAGGCAAGCACTTATCTTCCAGGAAATAATGTTCTTTAGGCGTGCACTATGTCATTGGATGAACATTATACAGAAACGCATGTCCAAATCCTGTCCGATAATACGACAGTAGTTGCGTATCTCTGGAACCAGGGAGGCACTCATTCGATTCCGTTATTCATTTTAACGGAAAGAATTCTTCTGTTTGTTATAGTACACCAAGTTCTGCTTCGGTCCGTCATATTCCGGGTCGTCTGATTGTGTTAGCAGACTCCCTTTCACGTAAGGGTCGCTTGTTGCCGTCAGAATGGACTCTCAACAAACAAGTATTGAATCAGATTTGCTATCAATGGGAACACCCAATGATAATTTATTTGCGACACAACTCACTATTCATTTGCAGACGTATGTGTTTGCATGTCCGGATCCCTGAGCTTATGTTGTTAACGCTCTATTGATCTAATAGGACGGAATGATAGGATACGCGTATCCTCCAGCGCTGTTGATTCAGCAAGTATTGCTAAGATAAACATCCATAATACAATTCTGTTGATAGCATCTCTGTCTTCACAGAGACCGTGGGTAAATTTACTCAGGTGTCTACTGTGGGGCTTACCGCGAAAACTTCCTCCATGAGAGGATCTTCTTTCGCTGGGGAAATCGTGTCAACTTCATCACAACCCGCAAGGTCTCAACCTTCTCGTATTCTGTTGTGTGGTCCTTCTTGCTTGGCAAGCATTGTACAGGACGAGCTTTGGACGCGATTTCTTTCTGTAGGAGAACCTCTTCTTCGCTATACTATGCGGCTAAAGTGGAGGCTCTTCCGTCGTTAGTGTAGGGATCATTATGTTGATATTTTTGATCCCTCCATACTAGACATTGCAACTTTCTAGTATACTTGTTTGACAAGATCTACTGCAGCCTGTTACTATTAACGTTATAGGTCTATGTTATCTCATACCTATGCACTCTATGATAGTTTACAATTGAGTCTTATGTCTCTTTATCTAAGTCAATTAGAAACTTTTCGATAAATAGACCTAGAATCCTTAGATTAATTTCCTATACGGAATTTAGCTTCGGTTCTTATTTAGCTAAGTAATCATTTGAGCCTTTGGAAACAGTAGTTTTCAAATTCTGACCTTTTAAGACAGTAATTCTGTTAGTCTTCTCTTTTACTGAGGAGTCAGTGAGCTTCATGCACTATCGGTGGACGATTCTCACTTTTGTAGTGACGGAAACACTACTTCCTTTACTACTTAGGTTGGATTTTTGGTTAAGAGTCAGGCTCCGAATAATATCCGGAACCTATTGTTATTAAGGTCCTTCCGTCTTCGTACAGGCATAGGCCTTTACTCTGTCCGGTTAGAGTTTACGTATTTATAAACAGATATCAGTTTATTAGTACGGACGTAAGCTTCTTCTGTCTTTGATGCCTAATAGAAGGACATTACGCTCCATTCTTTTGCTAATGGATTCAATTAACTATCGGTACTGCTTATGGTATATCATTGACTCAGCAGTTTGTGCTTGAGATTTTGGCTCATGAAGTAAGAGCTCTTTTTACATCTTGGGCTTACACTAATAGTGTCGCTATTATAGATTTTTGAAGGCTGCTCATTGCGCTCAGCCATCCACATTCATGAATTTTTATCTCAGAATATTGAGTCCATTTTTGGAGGCCTCCATTGTTAGGTCTATTATCTACTGCTCAGAATGTCATTCACTTAACAGTTGCTACTATAGCTAGGTAGGCTTTCTGTTCCGGCAGTGACTCCGTCCTGCTGCCCTCTTCGCTCTGGGCGATTTGACCCAGGGCAAGAAAAAGGGGGGGGGGGGGGGGGGGGGTGTTCCCTTGGGTCACCTGTTTTATTATGAAAACAAGGGGATACCTCCTCCGGAGTTAGTAATTCTGAGCTGTTACTGGGATGGCTTTTAAGTGAGAAGTTTATGTTTTAAAAATTCATTCAGGTCATAGTTTTTAAAGTATAGCTTTTGAATATATCACGTGTCAAACGGGCGTTATTATACGATCCTCAGACACTTTTAAGGAGTATAAAGAGTCTCTATTCTCTAGACTTTATTTATTGGCTTACTTTAAAAATTATTAGTATAAGGATTATACTGGATATTAATAGAGTACATGGATGTTATGATGCTCAATTTTGGAAGGTGTTGTGTCTTTCTAATTTATCATAAATAGGAAAGATACATGTAAGGCCTAATACTCCTTTTTCCCCTAGAGGGGATGACTCTATTTTATATAATTGAGCGTATTTCAACTTGCTCTATGTCCTAGGCCCTCCAGCCTTTTTACTATTCAGCTAAGTCTGGGTCATTGGTACATTATAAAAATGTTCAAAAATTTATAGTAATTTATATATTTTTTATACTTACCAATGACTCAGACGGGGATGGCCCTCCCAGGAGTTGGGAACTCATACCTCCCCGCTGAGTACATAGCGCTTACCAGGCACTGGTTACAAGAATGATTAATGGCGCCAATTTCGGAACGTCCTTGACACTGCGCATGCGCAGTAGAGGTGAAGTGTGGAGGGCTATTCAGGACATGTTTTCTTTCGTTTTAGATGCAAATTTTGGGGATTGGGGGGCAAAATTTGTGTTTGGCCCTATATTTTTAAGAGTTAGCACCAGCTAAGTCTGGGTCATTGGTAAGTATAAAAAATATATCAATTACTATAAATATTTTTATACTGTACCAATGACCCAGACATAGCTGGTGCTAACTCTTAAAATATAGGGCCAAACACAAATTTTGCCCCCCAATCCCCAAAATTTGCATCTAAAACTAAAGAAAACATGTCCTGAAAGGCCCTCCACACCTCGCCCCCACTGCGCATGCGCAGTGTCCAGGACGTTCCGAAATTGGCGCCATTTATCATTCTAAGTTTGGCCCTTCATCAGTTAACATCTGACTGATCTTTGTGCTTTTAAATCTCAGTTTAAATGATGCCAGACACATAAATATTAGTGAAATGGTGATTCTAAGGAGGATAGAAAAGGAGGAGAGGAAAAGAATGTGTGACAGAATATTATCAGGGCTGTAACTTAAAATTTTTTAATGAAATTATGTTAAGTTACCTATTTTCAAGGCAGCAGCCATTTTGTTGTCATTCTGATTATTTAGTTACACTGTTTTTTCAAGTGTTTTTCCTCTCTCCCTGTCCTTTAAGTTCCCCCTTGCTATTCTCCCATGCTTTTGGCATAGTTTCTGTAATTATTATTACTAAAATTTCTTGGGAGTTTTAGCTTAATAACAGAATGAATTCTGTTCTTTCCCCATGTTTACGTCTTCACCTACGGGTGGTTAGGCGTTGTGTTCTGCATCTACCATCTGATGTTCTGCAGTTTCTTCCCTGGAAGTCTCTGTTTTGCATCAGATGGTGTATTTTTGGTAACTGATTTCGGGCCTGGGTGCCTGGAGTCTTATTTTAGTGTTTTTACACTCATTGTTTACATTTACTACAGCCCTCTGTGTGAGGGGGGGATTTCTAAATAATAATATCTTTATGTTATTTTAATCATAACTAGATACATTATTATTGTTCGTAAGTGTTGAATAAATTGTTTAAAATATTTTTAAAATTTTTGTCCACACTTAGGCTTGGGATCCATTGGGGCTCAACGTTACTTTTCAGAAACTTGGGCTGTTCTGAAAAAATATTTTTTCAAAATATTTTGATTTCAATTATTTTTTCTATATTAATGGATCATATTATTATTATGTATTTGATTGCCAGGGGTTAGTGCGAGTACCAGGACTTGTTTTCTTTTCTCATTGAAAGGATATTGATCAATTGTTTTAGGAGGAAGTCTTCCTCTGACCTTATTATCATTCTATATGTGGTCAGTGTACTCGCATTAACTCCTGTTCTGTATCGTATGATTTCGATGACAATATGGGAAGCGTATGTCACGGTATGTTGTTGGGGATTTGGACACTCCGGTCCTTTCCCCGCAGAGTCACTCTACTTTATCAATTTCTATTTCAGACGATCAAGATTAGGGTGATGTATCTGTGATGTCTTCCAACAGTGTGCCTCCGTCGTCACAATTAATGAAGGGCTAGCGGAAAAGTGCTCATGTAATACGCCAATTGCCTAAGAGGACCCTAGTAGGTTCGACGGCCTTTGACGTCCGCTAGCTCGCCCGGTGTAGCGTCCATTCACCGAATGGTTCGGCAGCCGGGTTCGTCCGTTGCGGTCTAGAAGGAATTTTGGGGTGATGCGAGCACTATAAATTAACTTAATGCACACCCAGTGACGGCGGATCGGAGGGAGAACGGAGGAAGCCTTTTAGTCCGGTTCATAGCTCGTTCCGGTCCATCCGGACGGCAAGCGAGAGAGGCCCCTCTCTCGTTCAACAACATCTGGCCCCAGATGTTGTGGTACAAATGTGTTGTTAGCGGAGCATACGTCCGTCGCTCGGGACGCTCCGTTGTATAGGCAGTCCGCTGAGACTGCTAAGGCTTCCTCTTCTCATCAGCGCACACGACCGCACCTTGGCTGCGTGACCGCCGATATATTACCAGCTTCGCCGATCAAGGATTCTTCGGCGACCAGGTCACACCATCCGGCAGCCAGGGATTCGAGACCGATGGACTCCGGACGTTCGCATAGGAAGTATGCGGGAGCCATCTGATGCGGAGCTGCCCTCGGCGAAGCACCGATAGACTGCGCCTCCGCAGGTCTCGACGCCGGACATTCTTGTGCACATAGCACAGCTTATCGCAGCATCCCAGCAGCCGACAGAAACGGTGTCGGATCGAGAATTATCCGACAGCGCTGGGTCGGTAGCCGGGGACTCGAGGCCTGCAGACTCCGGACGTTCGCATAGGAAGTGTGCGGGAGTCAACGTACACGGAGCTTCCAGCGGCAATGCATCGTAAGTCCGCTACGGCACAGGCCTCGGGAACGGACGTGCTTTCCTTAATAGCACAGTTTATCGCAGCATCCCAGCATCAACTGAATCTGTCGCATATATTTTATCCGACGATGCTGGGTCGGGACGCTCCGCGGAAGCGGGTACGGACGTCCGAAAGTTTCATCCGGTCCGACGGGATACCGAAAGGGATTCGGTGGATTTCAAGCTTTCCCTTTCGGAACAACATATGCTGCGATGCCGGATAAGAAACTGATAGCGTCGGTGGACTTAGAAATTTTTGGTTCGGTTCAGGGACATCGTCCCTCAGTTCCGACATAATCCAATAATGTCACACAAACTTTCGAATTATTGAACGACGCTATATATATTATTATTTTATGCTTGCTATCCAAGCATTTCTGGTTTCTTGTTCGAAGAGTTATGGAGATGTCTTTCAAAAGTGTGCCTCTGTCGTCATAGTTAATGAAGAGTTAGCGGCAATAAGTGCTCATGGAATATGTCTATCGCTTACGGAATGACATTCGCTAGCTCACCCGGTGTAGCATACATTCATTGAATGGTTCGGCTGCCGGGTTCGTCCGTTGCGCTCTAGGAAGGAGATTTGGGTGATGCGAGCACTTTAATTACTTTAGTACTCACCCAGTGACGGCAGATTGAGGACAGATCGGAGGAAGCCAACAACATAGGGGACCGCATGTTGTGGTTCAGATATTTTACATTCGGAGCATATGTCCGTTGCTCGGGACGCTCCGTTATATTGACAGTCCGAGAGACTGTCTTTAATGCTTCCTCATCCTCACAGCAGGGCACACGACCGCACATTGGCTACGTGACCTCGAGTATCCGATCAGTTTCGGCATTCAGTGATTCCACAGCGAATAGGTCGCGCCATCCGGTAGCCAAGGGACACGAGGCCTATACACTCCGTTCGCTCGCATATTGGAAGTATGCACGGGGTAACGATCTCGGAGCTTCCTGCGGCAATGCATCGTAAGACCGCTGCTCCTCAGGCCTCGGTGACGGACGTGCTATCCGAGTTAGCACAGTTGTTTCGCAGCATCCCAGCAATTGACGGTTTCTCGGTCGAATCAGGAATTATCCGACGGCGCTGGGTCGGTGCGGTCCGCGGTTGCATCAAGCTACGGACGACCGAACGCTTTATAGGGTCCGACAGGATGGCGAAAGGGATTCGAAAGATTTCGAGTTTTCCCTTTAGTAGTATCGGAAGATGCCTTTCATATCTTCTGGCTTTTCTTCCAGTGATTATTTTTCGGACTTCATTGCTGCGATCTTGGATAAGAGACTTATAGCGTCATTGGACTCGGATTTTTCGATCGGTACAGGGACTTTGTCCCTGACTTACCGACGCAGTCCAATATTGTCATTACAACATGTGTTTTATTTTTCGACGCTATATATTATATATATATATACAAGCCTGCTACTAAGCATGATAGTTTAGTTTCTTGTCCGCGTGGCTCATTTCTGCCATTTTATCTTTTTTACATATAGTTTATTTTGGCAGAGCAGGGCAAACCGAGAGTTCATATGCGTCTAGACGGTGTGATTAAAGACTGCATATATTCTTTTTCGCCGTTTATGTCTTTTCCAATTTCAATATTGGGAACGACATTATGTATAGTAGACTTAACTTAGACGCTTTATTATACGTAATCCGCCTTACTGAGGCGTTATCATTACGTCTTCAAGAAAAGATTTACGGGATATTATTCTCAATGTAATTTCTTTTGAGGGCAGTATTTTGTTCACGTATAACTCCGCCCTTCAGTGGCTGATTGGAGTGTTTAGACGTGATGCAGCCCTAGCTACATCCACGCGTGGATAGTAGGTTAAGAACTCTCTCAGAGTCGCTTCGTTCTCGGAGGAGCTTCTCTTCGACGGCAACTTTCCGGCAATCCATGAATTGCTTGGTTTATACATTCTCTTGTCTATCTACTGTTACAAGAGATTCAGACTGGGGCAAACATTCGGTGGTTGACTCAGAGAGTGCCGCCGCAGTTGCCGGACCCTAGTGTGGCTGTTATGACGGTTGCCAGTCAAACAGATTGGGATTTATACTGATCCCTACGGATTCGAAGTGCCAGGGTCTTTGGGTTCCGCAGTCTTTTAGCTATCAGTTTAACTTCCGCGGAATAATGTTTTTTAGGCTTGCTTTATGTCATTGCATGAACATTATTCAGAAATGCATGCCCAAATTCCTGTCCTTTAATTCGACAGTAGTGGCGTATCTCCGGAACCAGGGAGGCACTCTTTCGTTTCCGTTATTCAATTTAATGGAAAGAATCCGTCTGTTGGTTATAGTACACCAAGTTCAGTTTTGGTCCGTCATATTCGGGGTCGTCTGATTGTTTTATCGCACTCCCGTTCTCTTACGGGTCGCTTGTTGCTGTCAGAATGGACTCTCAACAAACAAGTATTTAATCAGATTTGCTATCTATGGGAGCGCCCAATGATGTTTTATTATGACACAGCTTGCTAATCAATTGCAGACGTATGTGTTGGCTTGTCCAGATCTCTGAGCTAATACTGTTAACGCTCTATTGATCTATAGGACGCAATGATAGGATACGCGTATCCTCCGGCGCTGTTGTTTTAGCAGGTATTGCTAAGATAAACAACCACAATACATTTCTGTTGATAGCATCTCTATCTTCACAGAGATCATGAGTAATTTACTCTCTTGTCTACTGTGGATCTTAACGTGAAATCTTCCTCTATGTGAGGATCTTTTTTCACTGGGTAAATCGTGTCATCTTTATCACAACCAGCAAGGTCGCAACCTTCATGTATTCCGTTGTGTGGTCCGTATTGCATTGTAAGCACTGTACTGGACGAGCTTTGGACGCGATTTCTTACTATAGGAGATCCTCTTCTTCGCTATTCTATGCGACTAAAGTGGAGGCTCTTCCGTCGTGGTGTAGGGATCATTATGTTCATATGGTTGATCCCTCCATACTACGCATTGCTAGTTTTTAGTATACTTGTTTCACAAGACCTACTGCAGCCTGTTGTTATTTAGGTTATAGGTTTATGTTACCTCATACCTATGCACTCTACGATAGTTTACAATTGAGTCTTTTGCCTCTTTATCTAAGTCAGTTAGTAACTTTTTGATAAATAGACTTAGAATCTTTAGATTAAATTCCTATACGGATTTTAACTTCGGTTCTTATTTAGCTAAGTAATCATTTGAGCCTCTGGAAACAGTAGTTTTCAAATTCTGACCTTTTAGACAGTAATTCTGTTGGTTTCTCTTTTACTGTAGAGTCAGTGAGTTTCATGCACTATCGATGGATGATTTTCACTTTCATAGTTTCGGAATCAATACTTCCGTTACTATTTAGGTTGGATTGTTGCATAAGAGTTAGGCTCCTATTATCCGGAACCTATTATTTTAAGGTCCTTCCGTCTTCGTATGGGCATAGGCCTTTACTCTTTCCGGGTACAGTTTATGTATTTATAAACAGATATCTGTTTATTACAAGGGCGTAAGCTTCTTCTGTCTTTGATGTCTAGTAGAAGGACGTTACGCTCCATTTTATTGTTAATCGATTCTATTAACTAGCGTACTGCTTATGGTATATCATTGGCTTAGCAGTTGTGCTTAAGATTTCGGCTCTTGAAGTAAGAGTTCTTCTACTTCTTGGGCTTACATTAATAGTGTTGCTATTATAGATTTTTGAAGGCTGCTCATTGCGCTCAGCCATCCATTCATGAATTTTATCTCAGAAATATCGAGTCCATTTCTGGAGGCCTCTATTGTTAGGTCTATTATCTACTGCTCAGAATGTCATTCACTTAACAGTTGCTACTATAGCTAGGTAGGCTGTCTGTTTCGGCAGTGTCTCCGTTCGGCTGCCCTCTTCGCTCTGGGCTATTTGACCCAGGGCAAGAAAAAGGGGGGGGGGGGGAGGGTGTTCCCTCGGGTCACCTGTTTTTACTATGAAAACAAGGGGATACCTCCTCCGGAGTTAGTAATTCTGAGCTGTTATTGGGATGGTTGTTTAGTGAGAAGTTTAAGTTTATAAAATTCATTCAAGTCTTAGTTTTTAAAGTATAGCTTTTGAATATTGCATATGTCAACGGACATGATTATGCAATTCTCACACACTTTTAGGAGTATAAGAGTCTCTATTCTCTAGACTTACTTTATTATTGGCTTACTTTAAAAATTATTAGTATAAGGATTATTGGATATTAATAGAGTACATGGATGTATGAAGCTCAATTTTTGGAAGGTGTTGTATCTTTCTAATTTATCATAAATAAGAAAGATACATGTAAGGCCTATTACTTCTTTTCCCTACAGGGGATGACTCTATTTTATTTTATTGAGCGTATTCCATTTTGCTCTATGTCCTTGGCCCTCCAGCCTTTTTACTATTCAGCTATGTCTGGGTCATTGGTACAGTATAAAAATGTTAAAAAATTTATAGTAATTTATATATTTTTTATACTTACCAATGACCCAGACGGGGATGGCCCTCCCAGGAGTTGGGAACTCTTGCCTCCCCGCTGAGTACATAGCGCTTACCAGGCACTGGTTATTAGAATGATAAATGGCGCCAATTTCGGAACGTCCTGGACACTGCGCATGCGCAGTGGGGGCGAGGTGTGGAGGGCCTTTCAGGACATGTTTTCTTTAGTTTTAGATGCAAATTTTGGGGATTGGGGGGCAAAATTTGTGTTTGGCCCTATATTTTAAGAGTTAGCACCAGCTATGTCTGGGTCATTGGTAAGTATAAAAAATATATAAATTACTATAAATTTTTTAACTTTTTAACTTTCCGAAGTTTTTTTGGAAACGCTTCAACGGAATGATTTCATTTTTGGTAAACTACTATAGAATGATGACTTACAGATAAGTTTGAGTTTCATGCTGATTGCATTATTCTTGTGTGAGTTATGGACCTTGGAAATATGGAAAAGTGCCAAAATATCAGTTTTCTGGACTTTTTTTGGAAATGCTTCAACGGAATTCATGCTGATCACATCTAGGTTATAACATTTGTATAATTATTAATGCTCATTAGTCCGGTAGGGGACATTGTATTGCTTCAGAGATACGAGCGCTCTTGTTATCCTTTATCTGGCATCAGTTAGTAGACGATACCTCATAAAAAAATTTCTTGAATAAGTAAAAATTTTACCTTTTGTCTCAATCTAATGAGGTATCATAACCTGTGTTTTTGAGGAAAATTTTGAAAAAAATGAGGGCTGTTAAAAAAAAATGTCTTGTTTCTCATGCAATTTTATGGAGAGGGAGGGAGGCCTTTTTATTTTTTTTTTTTTTTTCACAATCCTTAAAATCATTGAAATTATTAATTTAACTCCTTAAACTATTCTGTGAAAAAACCAATGCTTTCAATAATGAAAATTTCCCCTACTGCAGTTGCAGATTTAACCATCCATATCTCATTTGACAGAGCTCTGTCAAACAAGATATATTTGGTTAATTTTTAGCTCAACTTGACAAAATCAAGTTAAGCTATTGCCGTCAATTCTCATCTGTCGATGTATGTATGTCCGTCCACAGTTTTCTTTGGCACACCGCCCAGGTCGCATTTATGATCAGATCATGTTGAAACTTGGTATGCTTGTTTGGGGTGACCTCTTGATGAGAGCTATCGATTTTCTTCAGCTTATTTGCAAAATTTTTTAAAATCTCCAGAACCACTGATCAGAATATTTTAATATTTGGTATACAGCAGCAGTGTGGGGAGGAGGGTATGGGGGTGGCATCAGATACCCATTTGTTTTAATTAATCCCTGCGGTTACATTTGGGCTCAATACAGCGGCCCGAATTTTAACTTAGTGCAATATAAGACATACTCTTTAAAGAATCTTCTTCCTCAGAACCACAAGTGAGAATCTTTTAATATCTGGTGTACAACATTGTTACAGGGGTTAGATTCATGTTTGTTCAAATCAAGTCCCCCAGTTAATATTTGTGCTCCCTATGTGGGCCTGAATTTTATTTAATATTTGTGCTTTCTATGGGGGCCTGAATTTTAACTTGGTGCAATATGAAGAATAATATTTTTATACCACAAGCAATGGCCCAGACTAGCTGGGGCTAACTCAGTTTAATTCAGGGCCAAACATAAATTTTGCCCCCCCCAATCCCCAAAAATTGCATACAAAACCAAAAAAAAAAAGAAAAAGTCCTATCTGGTCCTCCATACTTTTGTTATCTGTGCATACACAGTATCCAGGAAGGTACCGAAATTGGCAAAAACCATCATTCTTTCTTTTTTTTGTTTAGCCCTAAAGTCAGTAACAATGATCTGACATCTGTGCTTTAAAATCTCCTTTTTTGAGGATGCCAGACACAAATCAATGAAAGAATTGGTGGATCCAAGGCTGTAAACGGATGATGGATGTGAACAATGGTGGTTTCAAGCATTCAGGGCTGTAACTTTATAATAATAATAATAATCCCAATTTTGGGACATACGCCTGTCGTCATCATTCTTGCTAATGATTAATTCACTGTTTGTTCTTCTATCCGATGAAGATCTAGCTTTGCATCTGGTAGAGCATTTAAATCGGTTACTAACTTTGGGCCTTTTTGTGTGCCTGATGTCTTGTTTACTGTTTTTTCCTTTGACGTTGTTTACATTGGCAATGTCCTCAAATATATGTAGTAATTGATATTATATTACTGTAGGATTACTGTAGGATACATGGATTATGATTCCGGTAGTGTAGCTAAAAAATTTGGATTTTGTCCACACTTAAGCTTTATCAGGCTTTATCGGGATACTCTTGGGCTCACCACATTCCCTTGGGGAACTTGGGCTTTTTTTCCAAAAATTTTTTGTTTAATTTTTCAAATTTATTTTTGATTGTCATCATTCATGTATCTTTATCATATTTTTATTGTGGAGTTTCTAGAAATGCCATCGACTTTGTATTTTGATTGTAATTATGAAAGCTTTCTGCTCAAAATGCAAGGCGAGGAAGTCGACCTCGGATTTTATTTACATGCTTGTTGCCTTGCCAGTAGGCGATGCATACCTACAGATTCTTGTCCTACATGTGTACATTGGGTGTTCCGGTACATTGTTGTATAAAAATGTATAAAAAAATAAAATATAATAATAATATAATAATGATATATAATAATAATAAAATAATAATAATAATAATAATAATAATAATAATATATATATATTTATATAATAATAATAATATAATAATATATAAAAATGTATAAAAATCCCCAGTCCCTTAAGGGTTAATCTAAAATCATTGAGGCAGGCCGTAAAATTTTAGAGGAATGATTTTATCATTCATCTGGTGGTTATCTAAATGAAAAAAGAGATAACCGAAAGGTTGTTCACCTGGAACTACAAACAGTTCATCAAAAAGTTGTGTCTTATCACCTTATCTGATAGCACTGTTTTAAAATGTTCTGTGGGAAGACTCCTCTCTTCAGTGCTCGAACTCCCTAAGACAGCTGACACCCCATGTGTTTTAGAAATCTGTGAACTGTCATACAGATGATCCGCTATGACACCTAGCAAAATTTCCACCAATGAAGCACCAGGATTACCCCGGTACTTCATTGGTGGAAATTTTGCTAAGTGTCCTAGTGGATCATTTCTGATTTATATGCATGGAAAAATGCCCACCCATAGATTTTGACTTGTCCATGATGGCTGTACTGTAATCAGTCCTCTTTATTATACCTTCCCCCCCCCCCTCCTGCAAACAAAGTTTGGGGGGGTATATTGGAATCATCCATCCTTATAAGCGCAACTCCTCCTAAACCGTTTGAAGAATTTTCATGAAACTTTACACAATGGAGGAACTCCATATGGCATGAAGCAATATAATTCCGTTCTGACATTTCCAAGGGGAGATAATCTAACTTATACATTTCAATTGCTGCATCATATGGTTGTGTCTTCGTAAGCGCAACAACTGAGGCGCTGAGAGGTATCACTTTGTGAGCTTGCTTACAGTACCTTTAGTTATATCCAGATGTACAGTAAATAGGTTATCTCAAAATTCGAGATTTTATTCTCTGTTGAGGAGCAGCATGTTGTTTTTTTTTAGAAAATAGTGTTGGGTACGAAACAGATATCAATGGAGTGTTGAGTTTATTATAGTTTGTTTGACAGAGCTCCTTAAAATTGTTTGAAAGATGACTGGTTTCAGCTGGTGTTAGAAATTTTTCTATGATAAGTGGACTTATCTTGTTCTCGTATGTCACTCTTTATTGCAAACCCAGGCCAATGTTTTGTTTTTTAAGAATATATCAGTTCCTTAGTTTTCTCTTGTGAATAATTCAGCGCTCATAGGTTTACTAGGAACATCCATCATAAACTTGGCATGTACATTCAGATTTAAGAGTTTGGCTGTATTGAAATTTCAGGCACGGTGTTGGTATTTGTATTTTTGAGGTGATTTAGCTTGGTATCGTAGCAGTGTTTGATATTAACACAATACTGAGACCAGTACAAGAATTCCTTTATCAGTTTAGTACTCACCTGTGGGTGACTTTACCAAATTTATTTATCAGAGCCTTAAAGTGTTCAACTTTCAACTCATGATGATGATGATGATAAGACCTGGCAAGTTTAATAAATAATCCTTAAAAAAGTTAAAAATCTGTTTCTCAGGCCCACCCACATGGTCCTTTTGGCTGCTGCATGCTCTCTGTAATAGGGACCTACGAATTGCTAATTTTGATCGAATCGAATATCAAATCATATTGGTGAAAACGAATTGAATTTTGAATCAAATTTTGAATTGAACTTCGAATTGAATCACAGTTAATGGATATGTCGTCAAAAGAAAAGTTTTTTGTCTAAAATAATACCCCCCGATTATTAAAAGACACAGTTATGTAGAGTGCATTGTTCGCCTCAATAAACAGAGATATAAACCAATATACTAGCTATTGATTGAAACTATTTGAATTGTTGACTTTGTAGCTTCGAAACTGCAGCAATAAACATCTTTTAAACGAAACTATCTACCAAGGCTGTTACTTCACTTTTATCACATGTTTTCTCAGAAAAAACTCATTTTAAATCAGATCGACTCCATTCCAGTGGTGAAGCCATTTGTTTTAAATAAAATGCAGAATTTCTAAAACGAAACGATAATTCAATGCCGAATGGAGTCAATGGCCTTGTAAATTAAAGCCTGCTCTACTTTTGTTTATATAATAATCAGGGGTAATCTTCTAGAAAACCATTGCTTTTGACGATCTATCCAGTAACTGTGATCGAACAGAACAACACTCAATATAAAATAATGTGATCATGTTGTGGAACAAATCATTTATTGAAGTTGAACAGCTGAATAACTTTTCAAAGTTCGAAACTTAAAATTTCCAAAAATGGTCCCTGGTCAAAATGCACAATAAGTTGAAATGAACAGTTCATTGTACAGTTGTAGCTACATCGCTACAAACACTGTTACCACTACAAGTCAGTTACATTTCTACTCAGAACTGTCACAAACTTATGACCGAAGTAGATTCAAAAATATTCAAATTTCCAATTTCGAATCAAATAAAATCAAATATTGACTTTTGAATTGAATTTTGAATCGAATTTTGAATGCAGTGCAAAGCCTTCTTGCACTCAAGGGATGAAATACACCACCACCCATGCTATTCTGTAGATTATGAGGCCCAAAACATAAAATAAACCAAGAATATGAACTTTTGATGGCAAAGAAATAATTACAAAAATAAAATAAAAAACTGCCCACCCACATGCAGTTTTACAAAAAATGGCCTGAGAAACAAGATTTACTTTGTGGGGCCTAATGTATTATTTGTCAAAAGCATTAAAAAGAACACAGTCACTCGCCAGTGTGTGTTTGATGTAATAAAAATACTGAGAGAAAATACCCTGGTATTTTCTCTTGGCTTTTTATTGCATTAAATGACACAATTATTATCAATGCCTATGGAAATATGGAGTTCATGTGCTTATCTTGTCACTCACATTGGGTTAATTATGTTCTGTTGTCTGCACTCTGAACTGTTTTAACCAACAGGGAAAGTATTTTTCAAAACCAAAATTTCAGTATTTTGGCATACCCTTTGTATGGTAAGTCTTTATTGGCACCACAAGATATGTATGGTATACCACCCACTGATATTGAGTATGCATCTCTACTTTTTATTCTTCAGACAATCGAATTGAATCTTAAACGGAATGGACTTGGGCAGCTTGGTTTCCATGTTCAGCCAGAAGGTATTATCACTGATGTGGAAGGGTATGGATTTGCCGAACAGGCAGGTGTAGTTAAAAACAGTCGCTTGGTTGAAATATGTAAAGTTGCAAGGACAACTATGATGCATGAACAAATGTTGGACCTGTTGAGAACATCAGCAACAGTCTGTATTGTTGTCATACCTCCACATAAAGATGGTCGACCCAGGTAAGTGTTTAACTCCTTGCATGCTGCTGGCAGATATTCCTGCCTAGGACAGGATTTCTCTTTCCACTGAAATAAGTATAATATGGGCATGTGTAATCAAATTATCTTCCTGTAAACTGAAGGGATTTTTTAACCAACATCTCTGAGTTAAATTTAGATTATTTTTTCATCAAATCTGGTCATGGCTGCTTCACAGCAGCCATGACCAGATTTGATGAAAAATATCTTAAAAATACTCAGTGGGTTAAGAGTTAATATATACATAGAGATCATTATGACAGTAAAGTGATCTGGTTTATCGTATTTCGTTGATTTGACCAGGTAAGATTGTTGGATCACACGAGCCACCAGACGTGTGATTAGCTTGTACCAGTGAGGGGGCACTAGTGATCAACTGATTATATCATAGGCCCACGAACCGATCACCAATTATTCAGAGTCATAATTGGCCGGTTCTGATTACTAATTGAGTACCAATGGACCTTAGGGCTGTCATGACTATTCAATTAATCGAGTCGAGTCGGTGGGTGCTATAGTCGACTATTATTTTTCATAGTCAACTATTTTTTTTTTAGCTATGTACATCATTCCACTGAATGATGATATTGGTCTGCGAGGGGCACCTAACATTTCTCGGTACCTGTTATTCTTCATATTCATTGTTCATATAACAAAAATAGGCAGTAACTTCGACCTTACCCTCGCATATGATCTCATGAAATGGACGTTGTCATACCTAAACTCCATACTGGATCAAGCTACTGTGAACAAATTGTTGATGATCCATGTTAATTGTTGTCATTTTAAATCCAATAATTTTATTATCGATGTGGAATTTATTGACACTAAACATTGCCAAACTTGGAGGTGTTAGCATCACATGACACAAAATTGATTACGTCAATGATTAATTCCCTGTAAACCCTAGTATTTTTCTGAACATACATAGACCACAGGTACTTGGCACAAGCTGAGAAATTGAAAGAAAAATGATATCTGCTAGCATTTTTGAATCGATGCTGACATGCCCCCATAATTGTATATATAAATATTATGGGGGCACGAGTACCTGTGACATAGACCAGGGGAAATAACAACATTTAAGTTGATTTAACTGATCATTATGACGATGTGGCATCACTCACGTGAGCTGGACATTTCGTACTAGGCAATTTAGGACGTTTTGTACACAATCTAGGACATTTCATACACGGGACTCGGACTGTCTTGAGCCAAGTAAAGATAACAACCTGTATGTAAAAATAACAAATTTATTGCAATAACATATTTATATAAATACAAAATATACTGGAATGATACAAATATAAAGTTATACAAAGATAAGTCTGACTTTGTGCAGTATACAAATAGAACATACTGGAAAATATTTATTATAAGTAAAAGTATGGTAATTAGCTTTAAAAACGTAATTTTTAACATCGCTGGAAGCATTTTTTTGTACGACATACACTGAATAAAACACCTTTTGTGGACACTTATCAGGGAAGCAAGGTAGTAGCAATTATTGGGATAAGTTTTCCCAACATGGTCAGGCCAACGTGTCTGCCCTCAAGAGTGTATTATAATAGATTCTTGTGGATTCATGTAAAATTGTTGGTGAGAATCTAAATTTTGTTTAAATTTAACAAAAATCTGAATTGTTTCTGGACATGTGCTCTGGTAATGTGTATTTAATGAAAAGATTAATATCTCAAAGTATCACTTTATTTTTTGATTCAGAGGAGGAGAGTTGCGATCACTTCCAACAAAATATATTCCATCCTTTTCAAGTACAGAAAGACATTTCACAGATAGACCTCAGCATCGGCAGCCTTACCATGCATACACTGACTCATCTGCATCAAGTATGAAGGACTCAGTAGATAGCCACAACACACCAGATAGTACTCTGTCGAGGTGTACTGGTGACAGTAATTTAAATCGACTGCATAATTCAGCCTCTAATGGCACATTTGATAGTAGTCATTCAAGAGAAGAATCACATGATAGCTCAGATCATTCTTCAGGTTTGTTGATATTGATCTTTTATTTAGTGGGCCAAAGAACTCATTTGGTAAAGTTCAAAATAAATTTCATTCTTAGGCCTAAAAAATGGTTAAAAATCTGTTTCTGAGGCTCTCCCACATGGTCTTTTTGGCTGCCACATGCTCTTTTTTTTTAGCAATGCAAACTTAAAAAAAAATAAAAATTCAATGGTTTATATCTGATATTTTACCCAAGTTAACCCTTTACCTAACCTGTAAAGCAGACGACACTTGCAAAAATAATTCTTGAATAACTAATTTTTTTCATTTTTTGTCTGAAAAACATAGGTTATGACCCCTCGTTGGAACGAGCTTGACGAGCTCGTTCCAACGAGGGGTCATAACCTATTTTTTGAGACAAAAAATGAAAAAAATACTGAAAATTAATTGGCGATTTTTGAGAATAGCGCTGGCCGGTTTTGGCCATTACGTTGGGTAAAGGGTTAATAAAATTGATAAATTTGTCCTTTGAAGGCAGCAAGGTTTTGCAATGCATTGCAAAGCCATCTTTTTTGCACTCAAGGGACGAAATACACCACCACCCATGCTATTCTGTAGATTATGAGGCCTAAAACATAAAACAAACCTAGAACATGAACTGTTGGTGGCAAAGAATTAATTACAAAATTGAAATAAAAAATGCCCATCTACTTGCAATTTTCCCCAAAAATGGCCGAGAAACTGATCTGCTTTGTTTGGTCTCATATTTCAAATTTGAAACATTCTTATACCAATATCACAACCACTGAAATTTGTGGCAGCAGTTTCCAGTAAAGTGTTTTTGGAGAACTGTTGCATTTGTTCACTAGGCTCTAGAAAATGTCTTACAAAATTCATATATTTTTATACTATAAACCAGTGGCCCAGACTAGCTGGTGCAAACTCAAAGTTATCAAGGGCCAAACACAAAGGAAGTGACTAGAATTGGCGCAAACATCATTATTTGTTTGGCCCTAAAGTCAGTAACAATGTTCTGACACCTGTGCTTTAAAATCTCCTTTTTTGAGGATGCCAGACACAAATCAAAGCAAGAATTGGTGGATCCAAGTCTGTTATTTTATGATGGAAGTGTACAATGGTGTTCTTATACGTTCAGGGCTGTAACTTTATTATAATAATTATAAGTGGCTCAGTAGGTAGTGGTGCAGGCTGCAAGCCGAGAGGTCCTCGGTTCGAATCCCACCTGCGGCCACCGCGTTGTGTCCTTGGGCAAGGCACTTCATCTCCATTGCCCACGTGGGGGCACGATGACGCCGTGTACTAAGGCGTACTGCACGTCGATGGTACGCATGTCTTCAACCAATCTAACACTGCCTGTGCTGCAGTGCGGAGTTACGATGTTGGGGAGCTGGCAGCTGCTCGTCGTTGCTCGGTGGTTCTCTCCGGGTACTCCGGCTTCCTCCACCCATAAAACTGTCGCGGTCATGATTAGCCATTGTGCATAAATATGTGACCTTAAACATCAATAAATAAATAAATAAATAATAATTATAAAATTATTTCATGTTTCCCAAATTTTTATACTGTACCAATGACCCAGACATAGCTGGTGCTAACTCTTAAAAATCTAGGGCCAAACACAAATTTTGCCCCCCAATCCCCAAAATTTGCATCTAAAACCAAAAGAAATCATGTCCTGAAGGACCTCCATACTTTGCCCTTACTGCGCATGCTCAGTGTCAAGGATGTTCCGAAATTGGCGCCAATTATCATTCTCTGTTTGGCCCTTCATCAGTCAACATCTCACTGATCTTTGTGCTTGTAAATCTCAGTTTAAAGGATGCCAGACACGTAATTATTGGAGAAATGGTGATTATAAGGAGGATATAGAAGGAGGAGAGGAAAAAGGAGTGACAAAAAATAATCAGGGCTGTACTTAAAATTTTTTATGAAATTATGTTAAGTTGCCTATATTTTTATACTGTACCAATGACCCAGACATAGCTGGTGCTAACTCTTAAAATATAGGGCCAAACACAAATTTTGCCCCCCAATCCCCAAAATTTGCATCTAGAACCAAAGAAAACATGTCCTGAATGGCCCTCCACACTTCACCTCTACTGCGCATGCGCAGTGTCAAGGACATTCCGAAATTGGCGCCATTAATCATTCTTAGTTTGGCCCTTCATCAGTTAACATCTGACTGATCTTTGTGCTTGTAAATCTCAGTTTAAATGATGCCAGACACATAAATATTAGTGAAATGGTGATTCTAAGGAGGATATAGAAGGAGGATAGGAAAAATGTGTGACAGAATATTATCAGGGCTGTAACTTAAAATTTTTTAATGAAATTATGTTAAGTTACCTATTTTCGAGGCAGCAGCCATTTTGTTGTCATTCTTGTTATTTAGTTACACTGATTTTCCAGTGTTTTCCTCTCTCCCTTTCCTTTAAGTCCCCTCTTGCTATTCTCCCATGCTTTTGGCATAGTTTCTGTAATTATTATTACTAAAATTTCTTGGGAGTTTTAGCTAAATAACAGAATGAATTCTGTTCTTTTCCCCATGTTTACGTCTTCACCTATGGGTGGTTAGGCGTTGTGTTCTGCATCTACCATCTGATGTTCTGCAGTTTCTTCCCTGGAAGTCTCTGTTTTGCATCAGATAGTGTATTTTTGGTAACTGATTTCGGGCCTGGGTGCCTGGAGTCTTATTTTAGTGTTTTTACACTCATTGTTTACATTTACAACAGCTCTCTGTGTGAGGGGGGGATTTCTTGAAAATAATATCTTGATGTTAATTTAATCATAACTAGATATATTATTATTGTTCGTAAGTGTTGCATAAATTGTTTAAAATATTTTTAAATTTTTTGTCCACACTCAGGCTTGGGATCCATTGGGGCTCAACGTTAGTTTTCAGAAACTTGGGCTTTTCTGAAAAAATATTTTTTCAAAATATTTTGATTTCAATTATTTTTTCTATGTTAATGGAGCATATTATTATTATGTATTTTGTTTGTCAGGGGTTGGTGCGAGTACCAGGACTTTGTTTTCTTTTCACATTGAAAGAATTTTGATCAATTGTAATAAGAGGAAGTCTTCCTCTGACTTTTATAATCATTCTATATGTAGTCAGTGTACTCGCATTAACTCCTGTTCTGTATCTGATGATTTCGATGACAACATGGGAAGTGTATGTCACGGTATGTTAGTGGGGAATTGGACATTCCGGTCCTTTCCCCGCAGGGTCACTCTACTTTATCAATTTCTATTTCAGACGATCAAGATTAGGGTGATGTATCTGTGATGTCTTCCAACAGTGTGCCTCCGTCGTCACAATTAATGAAGGGCTAGCGGAAAAGTGCTCATGTAAATACGCCAATTGCCTAAGAGGACCCTAGTAGGTTCGACGGCCTTTGACGTCCGCTAGCTCGCCCGGTGTAGCGTCCATTTATCGAATGGTTCGGCAGCCGGGTTCGTCCGTTGCGGTCTAGAAGGAGTTTTGGGGTGATGCGAGCACTATAAATCAACCAAATGCACACCCAGTGACGGCGGATTAGAGGGAGAACGGAGGTAGCCTTTTAGTCCGGTTTATAGCTCGTTCTGGTCCATCCGGACGGCGAGCGAGAGAGGCCCCTCTCTCGTACAGCAACATCTGGCCCCAGATGTTGTGGTACAAAATGTTTCGCATTCGGAGCATACGTCCGCTGCTCGGGACGCTCCGACATATAGTCAGTCCGGAGAGACTGTCAATAGGGCTTCCTCATTCTCATGGTAGCGCACACGACCGCTCTTGGCTACGTGACCTCGGATATCCAGTCAGCTTCGCCAGTCAGAGAATCATCGGCGACCAGGTCACACCATCCGGTAGCCAGGGACACGAGGCCTGCAGACTCCGGACGTTCGCATAGGAAAGTGTGCGGGAGTCAACGTACACGGAGCTTCCGGCGGCAATGCATCGTAAGACCGCTACTGCACAGGCCTCGGGGACGGACGTACTATCCTAAATAGCACAGCTTATCGCAGCATCCCAGCAACAACTGAATCTGTCGCATAATGTTTTATCCGACGATGCTGGGTCGGGACGCTCCGCGGAAGCGGGTACGGACGTCCGAAAATTTCATCCGGTCCGACGGGATACCGAAAGGGATTCGGAGGATTTCGAGCTTTCCCTTTCAGAACAACATATGCTGTTGTGTATGTCATCTGACTTGATCTTCTACAGGTTCTTTCGTCGGACCAGAATGCTGCGATGCCGGATAAGAAACTGATAGCGTCGGTGGACTTAGAAATTTTTGGTTCGGTTCAGGGACATCGTCCCTCAGTTCCGACATAGTCCAATAATGTCACACAAACTTTCGAATTATTGAACGACGCTATATATTTATTATTATATGCTTGCTATTACCAAGCATTTCTGGTTTCTTGTTCGCAAAGTTACGGAGATGTCTTTCAAAAGTGTGCCTCTGTCGTCATAGTTAATGAAGAGCTAGCGGCAATAAGTGCTCATGGAATATGTCTATCGCCTAAGAGGTCCCTTGTAGGATCGACGGAGTGACATTCGCTAGCTCACCCGGTGTAGCGTACATTCATCAAATGGTTCGGCTGCCGGGTTCGTCCGTTGCGGTCTAGGAAGGAGATTTGGGTGATGCGAGCACTCTAATTACTTTAGTACTCACCCAGTGACGGCAGATTGAGGACAGATCGGAGGAAGCCTGTTAGTCCGGTTCCTGGCTTGTCAAGGTCCGTCCGGGCTGTGAGCGAGAGAGGTCCCTCTCTCGTCCAACAACATAGGGGACCGCATGTTGTGGTTCAGATATTTTACATTCGGAGCATATGTCCGTCGCTCGGGACGCTCCGTTATATTGACAGTCCGAGTGACTGTCGATAATGCTTCCTCATCCTCACAGCAGTGCACACGACCGCACATTGGCTACGTGACCTCGAGTATCCGATCAGTTTCGTCATTCAGTGATTCCACGGCGAACAGGTCACGCCATCCGGTAGCCAAGGGACACGAGGCCTATACACTCCGTTCGCTCGCATATTAGTAGTATGCACGGGGTAACGATCACGGAGCTTCCAGCGGCAATGCATCGTAGGACCGCTTCTCCACAGGCCTCAGTGACGGACGTGCTATCCGAGTTAGTACAGTTTTTTCGCAGCATCCCAGCAATCGACAGTTTCTTGGTCGAATCAGGAATTATCTGACGGCGCTGGGTCGGTGCGGTCCACGGTTGCATCAGGTACGGACGACCGAACGCTTTATAGGGTCCGACAGGATGGCGAAAGGGATTCGAAAGATTTCGAGTTTTCCCTTTCGTAGCATCGGAAGCTGCCATACATATCTTCCGGCATTATCTTCCAGTGATTGTTATTTCGGACTACATTGCTGCGATGTTGGATAAGAGACATATAGCGTCATTGGACACGGAATTTTGGATCGGTTCAGGGACATTGTCCCTGACTTACCGACACAGTCCAATAATGTCGTTAGAACATGTGTATTATTTATCGATGCTATATATATATTAGCCTGCTACCAAGCATGATAGTTTAGTTTCTTGTCCGCAATGCTCATTTCTGCCTTTTATCATTTATACGAATAATTTATTTTGGCAGAACAGGGCATATCGAGAGTTCATATGCGTCTAAACGGCGTGGTTAAAGACTGGAAATAATCTTTTTCGCCGTCTATGTCTTTTCCAACCACAATGTTGGAAACGACAGTGATGTCTAATAGACTTAACTTGACGCTTTATCATACGTAATCCACCTTACTGAGGCGTTATCATTATGTCTTCAAGAGAAAGAATTCCGGGATATGATCCTCAATGTGATTTCTTTTGAGGGCAGTAGTTTGTTCACGTATAACTCCGCCCTTCAGTGGCTGCTTGGAGTTGGTTAGACGTGACGCAGCCCTAGCTACATCCACGCGCGTGGATAGTAAGGTGAAGAACTCTCTCAGAGTCGCTTCGTTCTCGGAGAAGCTTCTCTTCGACGGCAACTTTTCAGCAATCCATGAATTGCTCGATTTACACGTCCTCTTGTCTATCTAGTGTAGCAAGAGATTCAGACTGGGGCAAACATTCGGTGGTTGACTCAGAGAGTGCCACTGCAGTTGCCGGATCCGAGTTTTATAATTATGACGGTTGCCAGTCAAACAGGTTGGGATATAATATTGATCCCAACGGATTCGAAGTGCCAGGGTCTTTGGGTTCCGCAGTCTGTAAGCAAGCACTTATCTTCCACGGAATAATTGGATGAACATTATTCAGAAACGCATGTCTAAATCCTGTCCGTTAATTCGACAATAGTGGCGTATCTCCGGAACCAGGGAGGCACTCATTCATTTCCGTTATTCAATTTAATGGAAAGAATCCTTCTGTTTGTTATAGTACACCAAGTTCTGCTTCGGTCCGTCCTATTCCGGGTCGTCTGATTGTATTACCGGACTCCCGTTCACTTATGGGTCGCTTGTTGCCGTCAGAATGGACTCTCAACAAACAAGTATTCAATCAGATTTGCTATCAATGGGAGCGCCCAATGATAATTTATTTACTACACAACTTGCAAATCAATTGCAGACGTATGTGTTTGCTTGTCCGGATCCCTGAGCTTATGTTGTTAACGCTCTGTTGATCTAATTGGACGGAATGATAGGATATGCGTATCCTCCTGCGCTGTTGTTTCAGCAAGTATTGCTAAGATAAACAACCACAATACATTTCTGTTGATAGCATCTCTGTCTTCACAGAGACCGTGGGTAAATTTACTCTGATGTCTACTGTGGGACTTAACGCAAAATCTTTCTCTATGAGAGGATCTTTTTTCGCTGGGTAAAATCGTGTCATCTTTATCACAACCCGCAAGGTCTCAACCTTCACGTATTCTGTTGTGTGGTCCTTATTGCATTGTAAGCATTGTACTGGACGAGCTTTGGACGCGATTTCTTACTATAGGAGAACCTCTTCTTCGCTATACTATGCGGCTAAAGTGGAGGCTCTTCCGTCGTTGGTGTAGGGATCACTATGTTGATATTGTTGATTCCTCTATACTAGTCATTGCAACTTTTTAGTATACTTGTTTGACAAGATCTACTGCAGCCTGTTATTATTAAGGTTATAGGTTTATATTACCTCATACCTATGCACTCTATGATAGTTTACAATTGAGTCTTATGTCTCTTTATCTAAGTCAGTTAGTAACTTTTCGATAAATAGACTTAGAATCATTAGATTAAATTCCTATACGGAATTTAACTTCGTTTCTTATTTAGCTAAGTAATCATTTGAGCCTCTGGAAACAGTAGTTTTCAAATTCTGACCTTTTAGACAGTAATTCTGTTGGCTTCTCTTTTACTGAAGAGTCGGTGAGTTTCATGCACTATCGGTGGATGATTTTCACTTTTGTAGTTTCGGAATCACTACTTCCTTTACTATTTAGGTTGGATTTTCGCATAAGAGTCAGGCTCCTAATTAATATCCGGAACCTGTTGTTATTAAGGTCCTTCCGTCTTCGTACGGGCATAGGCCTTTACTCTGTCCGGTTAGAGTTTATGTATTTATAAACAGATATCTGTTTATTATTACGGACGTAAGCTTCTTCTGTCTTTGATGCCTAATAGAAGGACGTTACGCTCCATTCTATTGCTAATGGATTCAATTAACTATCGATACTGCTTATGGTATATCATTGACTCAGCAGTTGTGTTTGAGATTTCGGCTCATGAAGTAAGAGTTCTTCTACATCTTGGGCTTACATTAATAGTGTCGCTATTATAGATTTTTGAAGGCTGCTCATTGTGCTCAGCCATCCACATTCATGAATTTTTATCTCAGAAATATCGAGTCCATTTCTGGAGGCCTCTATTGTTAGGTCTATTATCTACTGCTCAGAATGTCATTCACTTAACAGTTGCTACTATAGCTAGGTAGGCTGTCTGTTTCGGCAGTGACTCCGTTCTGCTGCCCTCTTCGCTCTGGGCTATTTGACCCAGGGCAAGAAAAAGGGGGGTGGGGGGGGTGGGGGGGGGTGGGGGAGGGTGTTCCCTTGGGTCACCTGTTTTACTATGAAAACAAGGGGATACCTCCTCCGGAGTTAGTAATTCTGAGCTGTTATTGGGATGGTTGTTTAGTGAGAAGTTTATGTTTTAAAAATTCATTCAGGTCTTAGTTTTTAAAGTATAGCTTTTGAATATAGCACGTGTCAACGGACATTATTATACAATCCTCAGACACTTTTAAGGAGTATAAAGAGTCTCTATTCTCTAGACTTACTTTATTTATTGGCTTACTTTAAAAATTATTAGTATAAGGATTATACTAGATATTAATAGAGTACATGGATGTATGATGCTCAATTTTGGAAGGTGTTGTATCTTTCTAATTTATCATAAATTAGAAAGATACATGTAAGGCCTAATACTTCTTTTTCCCTAGAGGGGATGACTCTATTTTATATAATTGAGCGTATTCCATCTTGCTCTATGTCCTTGGCCCTCCAGCCTTTTTACTATTCAGCTATGTCTGGGTCATTGGTACAGTATAAAAATGTTAAAAAATTTATAGTAATTTATATATTTTTTATACTTACCAATGACCCAGACGGGGATGGCCCTCCCAGGAGTTGGGAACTCTTACCTCCCCGCTGAGTACATAGCGCTTACCAGGCACTGGTTATAAGAATGATTAATGGCGCCAATTTCGGAACGTCCTTGACACTGTGCATGTGCAGTAGAGGAGAAGTGTGGAGGGCCATTCAGGACATGTTTTCTTTGGTTTTAGATGCAAATTTTGGGGATTGGGGGGCAAAATTTGTGTTTGGCCCTATATTTTAAGAGTTAGCACCAGCTATGTCTGGGTCATTGGTAAGTATAAAAAATATATAAATTACTATAAATTTTTTAACTTTCGAGGCATGGGCCAGTTGTTGTCATTCTTGCTATAAAGTTGCACTGCTTATTCAGTGTTTCCTCTCCCCTGGTCTTCTAAGTCGCCCCTTGCTATTCTCCCATGCTTTTGGCATATTTTTGAGAAAGATCATTTCTAAATTCTCTTGGGAGAATTAGCTTGGTTACAGAATGAATTCTGTTATTTTCCCCATGTTTACGTTTTCACCCATGGGTGTATAAACGTTGTGTTCTGCATCTACCATCTGATGTTCTGCAGATTCTCCCCTGGGAGTCTCTGTTTTGCATCAGATAGTGTGTAATTTTGATGACTGATTTCGGGCCAGTATTGTCAGTGCCTGGAGTCATGTTTTCTGGTGTTTTTACACTGTTTACATTGGCAACAGTCTCTTTTGAGGGGGGCTGTTTGCCTTTGGAGTAGTTTATCTCACTATAAGATACATTATTATTATCCGTAAGTGTTGCATTAATTATTTAATATAATTTTAAAATTTTTGACCACACTTAGCCTTGGGATCCATTGGGGCTCAACGTTACTTTTCAGAAACTTGGGCTTCGCTGAAAAAATATTTTTCAAAAATTATTTTGATTTTCAATTGTTTTTTTCAATATTAATGGATCATGTTATTATGTATCTTTGTGTTTAGGGGTTTGTGCGAGTACTAGGACTTGTTGTTGATTTTTCATAATGAAAGGATATTGTTCAAATTGTAATAGGAAGAAATCTTCCTCTGACTTTCATGATCATTGTATTAATTGTAGTCAGTGTACTCGCACTAATCCCTGTTCAATATGTCAATATTGGGATGACAAACATTGGAAACGTGTGTCACGATATGTTGTTAGTGGAGAAAGGGCTATGCCGGCTCTTTCTCCGCAGGGTCACTCTACTCTATCAGTTTCTATTTCAGAGGAACAAGAACAGGGTGATGTTTCCATGTTATCTTCCGCAAGTGCGCTTCCGTCGTCAGAAATGAATACAGAGCTAGCGGCAAAAGTGCTCATGGACATAAGACAAATGTCGTCCGCTAGCTCGCCCGGTGTAGCGTCCATTCACCGAATGGTTCGGCAGCCGGGTTCATCCGATGCGGTCCAGGAGGAAATGTTGGGTGATGCGAGCACTATAAACATTCAACGTGCACACCCTTTGACGGCGGATAGTAGGAGAGATCGGAGGAAGCCTTCGAGTCCGGTTCCTAGCTCGTCCAGGTCCAGCCGGGCCGCGAGCGAGAGAGGCCCCTCTCTCGTACAACAACATCTGGGACCAGATGTTGTGGTACAAAATGTGTCGCAAGCAGAGCACACGTCCGTCGCTCGGGATGCTCCTTTGTATAGGCAGTCCGCTGAGACTGCTCAGGCTTCTTCCTCTCACCAGCGCACACGACCGCACCTTGGCTACGTGACCGCCGATATTCTACCAGCTTCTCCGATCAGGGATTCTTCGACGACCAGGTCACGCCATCCGGTAGCCAGGGACACGAGGCCGGTTGACTCCGGACGTTCGCATAGGAAGAGTATGTGGGAGTCACCAGATGCGGAGCTGCCCTCGGCAAAGCAGCGAAAGACAGCGCCTCCGCAGGCCTCAGTGTCGGACATGCTTGTTCAAATAGCACAACTTATCGGAGCATCCCAGCAACCGACAGAAACGGTGTCGGATCGGGAATTATCCGACGGCGCTGGGTCGGTACGCTCCGCCGAAGCATCGGGTGCGGACGACCGGGAGCATCATGAGGTCCGACCGGATGGTGAAAGGGATACGGATGACTTGGAGCTATCCCTTTCGGAACAACATAAAGCGGCCGTGGACTTCATCCGGCGCTTTCTTCCTCAGGTTGTTCCGTCGGGCCAGACTGCTGCGGTACCGGACAAGACAATTATAGTGTCATTGGACACTGATTTCTTTGAGCGGTTCAGGGACATCGCTCCCGAGTTTCCGTCTCAGTCCAATAATGTCACAAGAACATTTGAATTATTGAATGACGCTATATTCAAACTTGCTTCCAAAACAGAAAAAGCGGGTTTCTTGTCTGCCAATGCTCTTAACCTGCCTTTCATTAATGCAAGGAATAAATTCGATACAGCAGGACAGGGTATCCCGAGAGTTCCTCTGCGTATGGACGACAAGGCGGAAGACTTAGAATTATCATTACCGTCGTCTACGTCTATTCCAACCGCGGTGTTGGAGACGACTATTTCGTCTAACAGAGCCAGTTTAGGTGCTTTATCTTACGCAGACCACCTTACTAAGGCGTTATCACTGCGTCTTCAAGGGAAAGAATTCCAGGATATACAATCCTCTTTAAGACTTCTTTCAAGGGCAGTAGCTTATTCCACGTGTAACTCTGCCCTTTCAGTGGCAAACCTGGAGTTGGTTAGACGTGACGCAGCCCTAGCTACATCCACACTCATGGATAGTAAGGTGAAGAACTCTCTCAGAGTCGCTTCGGTCTCCGGAGAACTTCTCTTCGATGGCAAGCTTTCTGCAATTTACGATAAAATTACTAAGAAAGCTTCGGATTCTCTGCTGTTTAAATCTGCTTCTAAGAAGTCGGACACGGCAGATAAGAGTAAGACAGGCACTTCTGGGTCTAATGCACCCAAGAGAGGTTCCTATAGAGGTTCCGGTGCGTCCTCTTGGTCTTATTCAAGAGACCGTCAAGGCAGCGACTCACGTGCGGGACGTCCTTCGGGTCGGGACAACCGGTCGGACGCCCCGAGGTCGACGGGATGAGGTGCGGGTCGCGGAGGATGTGGTTTCTCCTCCCGCAGGCCTCACAGGTCCTGGAGGTGATGGCTTCAACCTCTATCGCGTGCCGGTCGGCGGAAGGTTGTCGAGTTTTTCACAAGAGTAGGCGTCGATTACGGACGACCCTTGGGTGAGAGGGGTGATTTCGGAAGGTCTAAAGATATCCTTCAAACGAAAGCCTCCATTAACTCGAAGTCCAAAATGGACTCAACTTCCATCAAATCCGCAGAAAAGAGACGCTCTTTTATCAGAGGTGCAGTCTCTTTTAAGGAAGAACGCGGTAGAGGTCGTAGAAAACCAGGAGACACCGGGATTCTACATCCATCTGTTTCTGGTTCCGAAACCAGACGGCTCGTTCCGTCCAGTCATAGATTTGAGCTGGATAAACAAGCTGATCGTCGCTCCGAAGTTTTATATGGAGACGATTCGATCGGTCAGAGCGAGTATTCGGGTGAACGATTATGCAACAAGCATAGATCTCAAAGATGCGTACTTTCACGTCATGGTACATCCGACATTCAGAAAGTATCTACCCTACGCAGTCCTAGGAGTGGTGTATCAATTCTGGGCGATGTGCTTCGGATTGAACTTAGCACCCTGGGCTTTCACTCGGGTAATGAACTCTGTAATGATGTATTTCCGAGCTCATTCGTCTGCGGTAACGTCGGCCTACCTGGACGACATTCTTCAGAGGTACGGCAACGAGTTAACGCTTCAGAACGATGTGCAGAATGTGCTTCTATTGCTCCGACATCTCGGTTTTATAATAAACGAGGAGAAGTCGGATCTGGTGCCGTCCAAGTCATTCACACATCTGGGAATGAGCTTCGAGACGCACAACAATCTCGTTCGTCTGCCGTTAACCAGAGCGAAATTAGTCAGTTGTTACGCTCGCTATTGTCTGCACGCAGACAAAGTCACAGCGAGGGAGTTCATGAGACTGATAGGTCTGTGCGGAGCCACTGCGGATCTCATTCCGATGGGGCGGTTACGCACGCATCCTCTCCAAATTTTCTTGACTCAGAATTGGAGTGTGAAAATTCATTCGCTCGACATAGACGTTCTCTTGACAGATCAAGTGAAACGAGAGATTCAGACTTGGGCAAACATTCAGTGGTTAACTCAGGGAGTTCCGCTGCAGTTGCCGGATCCGAGTTTTACCATTATGACGGATGCCAGTCAAACAGGTTGGGGTGCATCATTGATCCCAACGGATTTGAGATGCCAGGGTCTTTGGGATCTGCAATTCCTGGGCAAGCACTTAAACATCAAGGAAATGATGTCAATTTGGCTTGTGTTACGTCATTGGATGGACATTATTCACAATGCTCATGTCCAAATCCTATCCGACAATACGACAGTAGTGGCGTATATACGGAATCAGGGAGGCACTCATTCAGTTCCGTTGTTCAATCTAACGGAAAGAATCCTTCTGTTTGCTATAGAACATCAAGTTCTACTTTCGGTCCGTCATATACCGGGTCGTCTGAATGTACTAGCAGACTCCCTTTCACGAAAGGGTCGCTTGTTGCCGTCGGAGTGGACTCTCAACAAACAAGTATTCAATCAGATTTGCTACCAATGGGAACGGCCAATGATAGACTTATTTGCGACACTCTCAACAATCAGTTGCAGACGTATGTGTCTCCGTGTCCGGATCCAAGAGCATTTGCAGTAGACGCTCTGTCGATCCCTTGGGACGGAATGATAGGATATGCGTATCCTCCAGCGCCGTTAATTCAGCAAGTATTGCTAAAGATAAAACAATCTCAATGCAAGATTCTGTTGGTAGCATCTCTGTCTCCACAGAGACCGTGGATAAATCTACTCAGGTGTCTGTTGTGGGACCTACCGCGAAAGCTTCCTCCACGGGAGGATCTTCTTTCGCAGGGGAAACTGCGTCAACTTCATCACAACCCGCAAGGTCTCAACCTTCACGTTTTTCCGTTGTGCGGTCCTTCTTGCATGGCAAGCACTTTACAGGACGAGCAGTGGACGCGATTTCTAACTGTAGGAGGACCTCCTCTTCACTAAACTATGCGGCTAAGTGGAGGGTTTTTCGTCGTTGGTGTAGGGATCATTCTGTTGATATTTTTGATCCCTCCCATACCAGATATTGCAAACTATCTAGTATACTTGTTTGACGAAATCAAACTGCAGCCTGTTACTATTAAGGGTTATAGGTCTATGTTATCTGATACCTATGCACATCATGATAGTTTACAAATTGGATCTAATGTCTCTTTATCTGAGTTAGTTAGAAACTTCTCGATAAATAGACCCAGAACTCTTAGGTTAATTCCTAAGTGGAATTTAGCTTGGGTTCTTCTTAAACTGAAGGAAAAGCCATTTGAACCTCTTGGGACAGTAGATTTCAAATTCTTGTCTTATAAGACAGCTTTTCTCTTAGCTTTCTCTTCTGCTAGAAGAGTCAGTGAGCTTCATGCACTGTCGGTGGATGATTCTCACTATCGTAGTGTCGTGAACACTATCACCTTCACTACTAATGTGGGATTTTTAGCTAAGAATCAGGCTCCTAATAAATATCCGGAACCTATTGTTATTAAGGCCCTTCTGTCTTCAGACAGACGTAGGCCTTTACTCTGTCCTGTTAGAGCATTACGTATCTGTAAACAGAGATCTCAGTTTATCAGAAAGGGACGAAAACGTTTCTTTCTGTCTCGGATGCCTAATAGAAAGGACATTTCGGTCCATTCTATTGCTAGATGGATTCAATTAACTATCCGTACTGCTTATGAAAATTTATCTTCTTCTCAGCAGTCTGTGCTTAAGATTTCGGCTCATGAAGTAAGAGCTCTTTCTACATCTTGGGCTTACGCTAATAGTATTGCTATTACAGATTTAATGAAGGCTGCTTATTGGTCTCAGCCATCCACATTCACGAATTTTTATCTCAGAAATATTGAGTCCATTTCTGGAGACCTGCATTGTTTAGGTCTGTTATCTGTTGCTCAGAATGTTGTCCTCTAAACAGTTGCAACTATAGTTATGCAGGCTTTCTGTTCCGGCAGTGACTCTGTCCGGCTGCCCTCTTCGCTCTGGGCTATTTGACCCAGGGCAAGGGGAAGGGGGGGGGGGAGGGTGTTCCCTTAGGTCACCTGCTTTATAGTGAAAAGCAAGGGAATGCCTCCTCCGAAGTCAGTATTTCTGAGTCGTTTCCGGGATGGTTTTAAAGTGTAATATTAATGTTAAAAATTCATTCATGTCATATTTTTAAAGTGTAGCTCGGTGTGAAGCATTTGTATATGTCAAGTGTCAAACGGGCGTTAATATACAATCCTCGGACACTTTTAAAGAATATAAAGAGTCTCAATTCTCTGGACTAACTTTATTTATTGGCTTACTTTAAAAATAATTAGTATAAAGGGTTATACTGGATGTTAATAGAGAACATGAATGTTATTGTGCTCAATTATGAAGGGTATTGTATCTTTCTAATTTAACATAAAATAAGAAAGATACATGTAAAGCCTAATACTCCTTTTCTCCTTGAGGGGTTGACTCTATATTATATAGTTGAGCTTATTGGATTTTCCTCCATGTCCTAGGCCCTCCAGCCTTTTTACTATTCAGCTATGTCTGGGTCATTGGTACAGTATAAAAATGTTGAAAAATTTATAGTAATTTATATATTTTTTATACTTACCAATGACCCAGACGGGGATGGCCCTCCCAGGAGTTGGGAACTCATACCTCCCCGCTGAGTACATAGTGCTGACCAGGCACTGCTTTTAAGAATGATAATTGGCGCCAATTTCGGAACGTCCTTGACACTGCACATGCGCAGTAAGGGCAAAGTATGGAGGTCCTTCAGGACATGATTTCTTTTGGTTTTAGATGCAAATTTTGGGGATTGGGGGGCAAAATTTGTGTTTGGCCCTAGATTTTTAAGAGTTAGCACCAGCTATGTCTGGGTCATTGGTAAGTATAAAAAATATATAAATTACTATAAATTTTTTAACTTTCGGGGCATATGCCTGACGTCATCATTTTTGCTAATGATTAATCCACTGTTTGTTAAGTATTCCTTCCCTATCCTTCCATGGACCCTTCCTGTTAAACTCTTAAGATTTCTGGCTATTTTTTATTGAAATTTTTTATTAAATTTCTTGGAAGTTTAACGTGTATTACAGAAAATTTATTCTGTTTTTCCCCATTGTTACGTACTCACCCTAGGGGTGTTAGGTTGTTTAGTTTTGCATCGTCTATCTGATGTATCGTTTTTTCTTCGTATGAAGATCTAGCTTTGCATCTGGTAGCATTTAAATTGATTACTGACTTTTGGCCTTTTTGTGTGCCTGATGTCTTGTTTCCATTTTTTTATTGACGTTGTTTACATTGACAACATCCTCATTTTTATGTAGTATTTTATATTATATTACTGTAGAATTACTGTAAGATACATTGATTATTATGCTGGAAGCGTAGCTCAAAAAATTTTGATTTTGTCCACACATAGTCCCTATCGGAAAGGCCCTGGGCTCATAATGTTCCCTTTGTGAAAGTCAGTAAGCATTTTTTCCAAAAAATTTCTAAAAATATTTTGAATTTAATTTTGATTGCTATTATTCATGTATCTTATTTATATATTTTGCTGTGGAGTGATATCGACTTTTGTCAATGCACTCCTGTGCATTCTTGTCCTACTTGTGTACATTGGGATGATTAATGTTGGAGACGGGCATCGCGGTACATTGTTGGCGTTGAGGTTCATGGACCGGACCTCACACCGCGTTTTAATTCATTTTTTCAGTTTCTATTTCAGAGGAACATGAACATGGTGATGATATTGTGACACCCATCCAAAGTGTACTACCATCGTCGTGCTCTATTGAGCAAATGGAGCCAGCTGCAGTGCTCATGATAAATAAGGGATAAGGCCTCTAGTTAGTGTTCTTAATCTCTTGCAAGCAGCTAGCTCGACCGGTGAAGCGGTTACTCTGTCCGTGGGAGCCGTGACACCGGGTAAGTCCATTGCGGTCGAAGGAAGTGTTGATGTGGGTAGAGCGTGCACTTAAAAATAAAGGCTCACCCAGCGACAATGGAAATAGGGAGAATATAGGGAGGAAGTCAGCAAGTCTTGTTGCAATGTTGTTATGAGAAACTTACACGGGCCGGAGCATATGTCCACTCGCTGCTTGGGACGCTCCGTCTAGTCTGCAGCCGGGGTTGGCTTCAGTCACGGCTTCCTCCGCTACGTTTCACAAGCCGAAATCAAGTTTTCTTGTTGGGAGGCTCTCCGAGGTCCGATGAGATCGCGAGCAGGAGAGGTCCCTCTCTAACCCAACAACATTTGGGGCCAAATGTTGTTATGAGAAACTTGCACGAGCTGGAGCATACGTTCCTCCGCTACGTTATTAAAGCACACACGGCCGCAAGCTAGCTACCTGACTTCAGATATCCAGTCAGCTGCGCGAAGATGGAGCCATTCTACGCCTGTGAAGTCAGACCATCCGGTAGCTAGTGATCCGAGGCATCGATCAACGGGACGTTCGGAGAAGAGATCTGTCTCCGGATCTTCGTTCCAGGAGTAGCAAGCGGCGAAAAAACAGAAGACCGCTGCTCCTCAAGCCTCAGGAGCGGACTTGCTGTCGCAGTTGTGCAGCTATTAGCAGCATCCCAGCAAATGAAAGAGCAGCCTTCCGCAGACTCCAGTGATGAGCTGTCGGATGGTGCTGGATCGGTCTGGTCAATTGTGCATGTAGAAGAAGCCAGAAGTTTCTCTACGGGACACTTGGCTAGATCTGGGGTCAGATCTCCGTTTGGAGAACCTTCTCTGTCCCGTTAACAGTGGCGGTCAGCTGTGTCTTGTGAGAAACCATATTGAGTCGGAACACGCATCAAAATGTTCCTTCCACAATGCAGTCAGTGTCGGCGGCAGTTATGGCATCTTCTACTTACATGGAAGTGCACGAAAGAGGATTAAGCATAGAAGTTTCTAAGCAGGATACTCTGTGAGATCTGGGGAGAGCGCTTTTCTTCCCGTTAACAATCGGGGATGACTGTTTTGTGTTGTAAGAAACTTCAATGAGGAGGATCATACGTACTATGTGACGAGAGCTGGGATGCTTCTTCCAAAGTTCAGCCAGGGTCGGCTGTGATTACAGCTTTGTCTTCTTCCATGGATATGCACGATAAGGGATAGATGCATACAAGTTTCTAACAGAACGCTCGTCGAGGTCTGGAGCAAACCGCGAGCTGGAGATTCTTCTCCTTTCCGTCGGCAGTCGGGGTCGACTGTTTTTGGTTCGAGAAACTTTAGTGAGTTGGAACGTCCGTTCATGCTTGTGGTTCGGGACGCTCCTTCCACACTGCAACCGGATTCAGTGGCAGCTATGGCATCTTCCCTTGTTTCATTAATGAAGCATGTTGACCACAGACTAACTATCTGACTTCACAGGTTCGGGTCGATAGCTAGTCATTTGAGGCTTTTTTATACGCAACATGTGTCGAGGATCTGGGGCCAGATCTCAGTCCCGTGTGCAGCTTATGGTACCAAGTGGATTATTATACCACCCACTTCAAAAGTGGGTGGTATATAGTGTTCACTATGTCCGTCTGTACGTCTGTACATCCATCCATCTGTCCGTCCATCCATTATGCTTTAGGGGTGTACACATCTGCTATCCGCAACTCCTCCTAAACCAGTGAACAGATTTCATTAAAACTCTCAGACATTCTTTTACGTACATTGAAGATGCGCACCTCCTATTTTCTTTTCAGATATTTTCATTTTTACAGTTTCCCATATTGAAAAAAGAACTTTGTCAAATTCAATTGACATTCTGTACAGATCTGCTATCTGCAACTTCTCTTAAACCATTGAACAGATTTTATTGAAACTTTCAGACATTCTTTTACATACACTGAAGATGTTCACCTCCTATTTTCTCTTCAGATATTTTCATATTTACAGTTCCCCATATTCAAAAATGGTCTTTGTCAATTCAGGTTTTATTAGGGAGGGGTATAGATCTACTGTCCACTACTCCTCTTAAACCATTGAACAAACTCCATTGGAACTCTCAGACATTCTTTTACATACATTGAAAATGTGCACCTCCTATTTTTCTTTCATATATTTTCATATTTCGTACGTCCATTCTTCTATCCATATGTCCATCCGTCCATCTGTCCTTTACGCTTTGGGGGTACACATCTGCTATCTGCAACTTTTTTTTAAACCAGTTAACGGATTTCATTGAAATTTTCAGACTTTCTTTTACATATATTGAAGATGTGCACCTCCAGGTTTTGTTTTCAGATATTTTCATTTTTAGGGTTTCCCATATTTAAAAATGGGCTTTGTCAATTCAAGCTGTGACTTCTTTTAAACTAGTGAATGGATTTCAATGAAACCTTCAAACATTCTTTTACATACAGTAAAGATGTGTACATTCTATTTTGTTTTCAGATATTTTCATTTTTACATTTGGGGGGGGGGGGGGGGGGGGGGTGGGTGGGGGGGAGGGGGGGGGGGTCAGTGTTTGTGCTCTCTACATTAAACACACTTTTACTGTTGTAAAATTTTTCTTGGTGGGAGTGGGTGGTATCATTTAGTGAGCACTACTCACAGTTTTTTCTAGTCATTGCTCTGCTAGCCTCGGTCATGAAACAGCTGTCGCAGATTGCTCTGTGTATCGCAGCATTCCAGTAGTCGCTGGTACTACCGTTTAACAGACTCCGTTGGTGAGCTGTCGGACAGTGCTGCGTTGGTCCAGTCATCCATTCAGTCGGATGGAGTTGGCCATTTTTGCTGATGGAACATTTGGATGGTAAGAGGGCTACAGAGTGTGAGTCTCTATCCCTCACAGAAGGGCACTTTAAGACTATGAAATTTCATTCTTAAGCTCTTAGAATATTGTTCCATCTGAATGTAAGTCTGCGTTTAGATGAGCAGGCCGGGGATGAAGATATGTCCCTCCCTGCATCATTTAGTATATGCTCGGAAATAATGAAATGTGCTATTTCATTCAAAAGAGCTAATCTGGATGCAATGTCCTAAGCAGATCACCTTACCAGAGCTATGGCGCAGTGTCTCAATGGAAAGAATATGAGGACGTGGTTCCTAGCTAAAAGTTCTTTCCAGGGCAGTCATGTATACCATGTACAACTCTGCACAGACAGTGGAATATGGAGTTGGTAAGACGTGATGCTGCCCTTGCATCAGTGTCTCATCAACACACTTCAGCAGACCAGGGTAAACAAGGCCGTTTTGCTTCTAAGAAAGCATCAAGAGAATGTCTCGCGAGGGTACAATAACCCTCTTATATTTACTTCGGAAGTTGTCATTATAGCGACTCGGGAAAGGGGCACAGATCTGATCAAGGCTATGGATCTGATGCCCCAAGGTTGATGATTAATGGAAGGTTATCATCTTCATGAGAAACTGGATGTTAATCATGGAAGTTTCTTTCAAAGAGAGTCGCTCCTAGTGGAGGTAAAGGCTCTCTTATTGAAGGGAACAATTGAGATCGACGAGACGAGCTTCTTCGCGGGGAGGACTTAGTTTCTCCTCCTGTAAGCATCGTAAGTCGTAAGCATCAGAAGTCGTACTGGTGATGAACATGACCTCTATTGCTTGCCAGTTGACGGAAGGGTATCAACTTCACAATAATCTGAGGGACTCAAGGATTGACAGTGTATCCTATGGAGATGGATTGCTTAATGTAGACTCATTCTTGGACTCTGTTTATATTGTGTTGTGTTCAAGATGAGCGCTTCAGGCCCTGTGGGGCCTCTTGTTTAATAATCTTCTTGTTCAGATCCACCAGTCTGAATGTTTTCTTATTTGGTGTACAACATCTCTAGGTGAATCAGATTCAAGTTTGTTCAAATCTGGTTCCTAGGTTAATATTTGGGCTTGCTATGGTAACGCAAATTTTAACTTGGTGCAATATGAGGATATTTCTTTAAAAATTTTCATCTTCAGATCCACCAGTCAGAATGCTTTCATATTTGGGAAACAACATCGCAAGGAGGTTTTAATTCAACTTTGTTCGAATTGAGTGCCTGTTTTAATATTTGGGCTCCCTATGGTAGCCCAATTTTATCTTAGGGCAATATGAGGAAATTTCTTTAAACATTTTCTTCTTCATAGCCACCAGCCAGATTGCTTTCATATTTGGTATACAACATCTCGGAGGGGGAGGGGAGGGGGGGCATCAGATTCATCGAGTACGTGGGTTAATATTAGGGCTCCCCCTGGGAGCCTGAATTCTAACTCATTGCAATATGAGGAAATTTGATTAAAAACTTCTTCTTCAGATCAACCAGTCCGAATGCTTTCATATTTGGTATAGAACATCTTTAAGGGTGGGAGTTGTGTAAGGGTGGTGTAAGGGTTTGTGTGTGTGTGTCAGATTCAAGTTTGTTCAAATTGGGTATCTGAGTTAATATTTGGGCTCTATTTGATGAGGGGTGGGAACAGAGACATAACAACCCTTGGAAGTTTGACAGTGCTTGTATACAGCTGATAAAATTGGAAGACCTATGATAATAATTCTCTGACGTGGACACTAGAGTTATGAATAATTTCATGACTTCATTCTTCTGTAGTGTTGATGAATCATGACTAACAGAATGTGACCCAAAATCGTTCTTTGAACCACTTTGTCAGGTGAGCGATTAAGGCCCCTTGGGGCCTCTTGTTTTGGGATCCATGTTGATTTCACAATATTTTATATTTTTATACTGTACCAATGACCCAGACTTAGCTGGTGCTAACTCTAACAAAACCAGGGCCAAACACAAATTTTGCCCCCCAATCCCCAAAATTTGCATCCAAAACAAAAAGAAATCATGTCCTAAAGGACCTCCATACTACGCCTCTACTGCGCATGCGCAGTGACGCAGACGTCCCGAAATTGGCGCCAATTATCATTCTCTGTTTGGCCCTTCATCAGTCAACATCTCACTGATCTTTGTGCTTGTAAATCTCAGTTTAAAGGATGCCAGACACGTAATTTTTGGAGAAAATGTGATTCTAAGGAGGATAGAAGGAGGAGAGGAAAAAGAAGTGACAAAAAATAATCAGGGCTGTACTTAAAATTTTTTGATGAAATTATGTTAAGTTGCCTATTTTCGAGGCATGGGCCTCTTGTTGTCATTCTTGCTAATTGTTGCACTGCTTATTCAGTGTTTCCTCTTCCCTAACCTTCTAAAGTCCCCCCTTGCAATTCTCCCATGCTTTTGGCATATTTTTGAGAAATTTCATTTCTAAAATTTCCTGGGAGAGTTGCTTGGTTACAGAATGTTTTCTGTTATTTTCCCCATAGTTACGTTTTCACCCATGGGTGTATAACGTTTGTGTTCTGCATCTTCCATCTGATGTTCTACAGATTCTCCCCTGGGAGTCTCTGTTTTGCATCAGATAGAGTGTAATTGATGACTGATTCCGGGCCAGTTTTTTCAGTGCCTGGAGTCATGTTTTCTGGTGTTTTTACACTGTTTGTTTTCATTGGCAACAGCCTTTTTTGAGGGGGGCTGTTTGCCTTTGCTGTAGTTTATCTCACTATAAGATACATTTATATTATCCGAAAGTGTCTCATTAATTATTTAATATAAATTTAAAATTTTTGACCACACTTTGCCATCGGATCCATCGGGGCTCAACGTTACTTTTCAGCAACTTTGGCTTCGTTGAAAAAATATTTTTTTAAAATTATTTTGTTTTGCAATTGTTTTTTCATTTATTAATGGATCATGTTATTATGTATCTTTGTGTCAGGGGTTTTTGCGAGTAACTAGGACTTATTGTTGTTCTTTCACAGTGAAGGGACATTGTTCAAATTGTAATAGGAAGAAATCTTCCTCTGACTTTCATGATCATTGTATTAATTGTAGTCAGTGTTCTCGCATTAATCCCTGTCCTATATGTGAATATTGGGATGAGAAACATTGGAAACGTGTGAAACGATATGTTGTTTCTGGAGAAAGAGCGATTCCGGCTCTTTCTCCGCAAGGTCACTCTACTCTCTCAGTTTCTATTTCAGAGGAACCAGAACAGGGTGATGTTTCCATGTTATCTTCTTCAAGTGTGCGTCCGTCGTCACAAATGAATTCAGAGCTAGCGGCAAAAGTGCTCATGGAGATTAGACAAATGTCGTCCGCTAGCTCGCCCGGTGTAGCGTCCATTCACCGAATGGTTCGGCAGCCGGGTTCGTCCGATGCGGTCCAAGAGGAAATTTTGGGTGCTGCGAGCACTATAAACATAATAGATGCACACCCAGTGACGGCGGATAGTAAGCGAGAACGGAGGAAGCCTTTGAGTCCGGTTCCTAGCTCGTCCAGGTCCAGCCGGGCCGCGAGCGAGAGAGGCCCCTCTCTCGTACAACAACATCTGGGACCAGATGTTGTGGTACAAAATGTGTCTTTAGCGGAGCATACGTCCGTCGCTCGGGACGCTCCGTTGTATAAGCAGTCCACAGAGACTGTTAAGGCTTCCTCTTCTCGTCAGCGCACACGACCGCATCTTGGCTGCGTGACCGCCGATATATTACCAGCTTCGCCGATGAAGGATTCTTCGGCGACCAGGTCACACCATCCGGCAGCCAGGGATTCGAGACCGATGGACTCTGGACGTTCGCATAGGAAAAGTATGCGGGAGCCATCTGATGCGGAGCTGCCCTCGGCGAAGCAGCGAAAGACTGCGCCTCCGCAGGTCTCGACGCCGGACATTCTTGTGCAGATAGCACAGCTTATCGCAGCATCCCAGCAGCCGACAGAAACGGTGTCGGATCGTGAATTATCCGACGGCGCTGGGTCGGTACGCTCCGCCGAAGCATCGGGGGCGGACGACCGGGAACATCATGAGGTCCTACCGGATGGTGAAAGGGATACGGATGACTTGGAGCTATCCCTTTCGGAACAACATAAAGCTGCCGTCGACTTCATCCGGCACTTTCTCCCTCAAGTTGTTCCGTCGGGCCAGACTGCTGCGCTTCCGGACAAGAGAATTATAGCGTCATTGGACTCTGAATTTTTTGAGCGGTTCAGGGACATCGCTCCCGAGTTTCCGTCGCAGTCCAATAATGTTGCAAGAACATTTGAATTATTGAACGACGCTATATTTAAACTTGCTTCCAGGACGGGGAAAGCAGGTTTCTTGTCCGCTAATACTCTCAACCTGCCTTTCATTAATGCAAGGAATAAATTCGATACGGCAGGACAGGGTATACCGAGAGTTCCTCTGCGTATGGACGACGAGGCGGAAGACTTAGAGCTATCATTACCGTCGTCAGCTTCTATTCCAACCGCTGTGTTGGAAACAGCTATTGCGTCTAACAGAGCCAATTTAGATGCCTTATCTTACGCAGATCACCTTACTAAGGCGTTATCACTGCGCCTTCAGGGGAAAGAGTTTCAGGATATACAATCCTCTTTAAGACTTCTTTCAAGGGCAGTAGCTTATTCCACGTGTAACTCCGCCCTTTCAGTGGCAAATCTGGAGTTGGTTAGACGTGACGCAGCCCTAGCTACATCCACACTAGTGGATTCTAAGGTGAAGAACTCTCTTAGAGTCGCTTCGGTCTCAGGAGGACTTCTCTTTGACGGCAAGCTTTCCGCTATTTATGATAAAATTAAAAAGAAAGCTAATGATTCTCTGTTGTTCAGATCTGCTCCTAAGAAGTCAGATACAGCAGACACGAATAAGACAGGCACTTCTGGGTCTAATGCGTCCAAGAGAGGTTCCTATAGAGGTTCCGGTGCGTCCTCTTGGTCTTATTCGAGAGACCGTCAGGATAGCGACTCTCGTTCGGGACGTCCTTCAGGCCGGGACAATCGGTCGGACGCCCCGAGGTCGACGAGGCGAGGTGCGGGTCGTGGAAGACGTGGTTTCTCCTACCGCAGGCCTCGCAGGTCCAGGAGGTGATGGCTTAAACCTCTATCGCGTTCCGGTTGGCGGAAGGTTGTCGAGCTTTTCACAAGAATGGGCGTCGATTACGGACGACCCTTGGGTGAGAGGAGTGACTTCGGAAGGTCTAAAGATATCCTTCAAACGAAAGCCTCCATTAACTCGAAGTCCAAAGTGGACTCATCTTCCGTCAAATCCACAGAAAAGAGACGCTCTGTTATCAGAGGTGCAGTCTCTTTTAATGAAGAACGCGGTAGAGGTCGTAGAAAACCAGGAATCTCCGGGATTCTACAGCCATCTGTTTCTGGTTCCGAAACCAGACGGCTCGTTCTGTCCAGTCATAGATTTGAGCTGGATAAACAAGCTGATCGTCGCTCCGAAGTTTTATATGGAGACGATTCGATCGGTCAGAGCGAGTATTCGGGTGAACGATTATGCAACGAGCATAGATCTCAAAGATGCGTACTTTCACGTCATGGTACATCCAACATTCCGAAAGTATCTACGCTTCGCAGTCCTAGGAGTGGTGTATCAATTCCGGGCGATGTGCTTCGGATTGAATCTAGCACCCTGGGCTTTCACTCAGGTAATGAACTCGGTAATGATCTACTTCCGAGCTCATTCGTCTGCGGTAACGTCGGCCTACCTGGACGACATTCTTCAGAGGTACGGCAACGAGTTAACGCTTCAGAACGATGTTCAGAATCTTCTTCTACTGCTCCGACGTCTCGGTTTTATAGTAAACGAGGAGAAGTCGGATCTGGTGCCGTCCAAGTCATTCACTCATCTGGGAATGAGCTTCGAGACGCACAACAATCTCGTTCGTCTGCCGTTAACCAGAGCGAAATTAGTCAGTTGTTACGCTCGCTATTGTCTGCACGCAGACAAAGTCACGGCGAGAGAATTTATGAGACTGATAGGTCTGTGCGGAGCCGCCGCGGATCTCATTCCGATGGGGCGGTTACGCACACGTCCTCTTCAAATTTTCCTGACTCAGAATTGGAGTGTGAAAATTCATTCGCTCGATGTAGACGTTCTCTTGTCAGATCAAGTGAAACAAGAGATACAGACTTGGGCAAACATTCAGTGGTTAACTCAAGGAGTTCCGCTGCAGTTGCCGGATCCGAGTTTTACCGTTATGACGGATGCCAGTCAAACAGGTTGGGGTGCATCATTAATCCCAACGGATTCGAGATGCCAGGGTCTTTGGGATCCGCAATTCCTGTGCAAGCACATAAACATCAAGGAAATGATGTCAATTTGGCTTGCGTTACGTCACTGGATGGACATTATTCACGATGCTCATGTCCAAATCCTATCCGACAATACGACAGTAGTGGCGTATATACGGAATCAGGGAGGCACTCATTCAGTTCCGTTGTTCAATCTAACGGAAAGAATCCTTCTGTTTGCGTTAGAACATCACGTTCTTCTTTCGGTCCGTCACATACCGGGTCGTCTGAATGTGCTAGCAGACTCCCTTTCACGAAAGGGTCGCTTGTTGCCGTCGGAGTGGACTCTCAACAAACAAGTATTCAATCAGATTTGCTACCAATGGGAATGGCCAATGATAGACTTATTTGCGACACATCTCAACAATCAGTTGCAGACGTATGTGTCTCCGTGTCTGGATCCAAGAGCTTTTGCAGTAGACGCTCTGTCGATCCCTTGGGACGGAATGATAGGATATGCGTATCCTCCAGTGCCGTTAATTCAACAAGTATTGCTAAAGATAAAACAATCTCAATGCAAGATTCTGTTGGTAGCATCTCTGTCGCCACAGACACCGTGGATAAATCTACTCAGGTGTCTGTTGTGGGACCTACCGCGGAAGCTTCCTCCACGGGAGGATCTTCTTTCGCAGGGGAAATCGCGCCAACTCCATAACAACCCGCAAGGTCTCAACCTTCACATTTTTCCGTTGTGCGGTCCTTCTTGCATGGCAAGCACTTTACAGGACGAGCAGTGGACGCGATTTCTAACTGTAGGAGGACCTCCTCTTCGCTAAACTATGCGGCTAAGTGGAAGGTTTTTCGTCGTTGGTGTAGGGATCATTCTGTAGATATATTCGATCCCTCTATACCAGACATTGCAAACTTTCTAGTATACTTGTTTGACGAAATCAAACTGCAGCCTGTTACTATAAAGGGTTATAGATCTATGTTATCTGATACCTATGCACATCATGATAGTTTACAAATTGGATCTAATGTCTCTTTATCGAAGTTGGTTAGAAACTTTTCGATAAATAGACCCAGAACTCTTAGATTAATTCCTAAGTGGAATTTAGCTTGGGTTCTCCTTAAATTGAAGGAAAAGCCATTTGAACCTCTTGGGACAGTAGATTTCAAATTCTTATCTTATAAGACAGCTTTTCTCTTAGCTTTCTCTTCTGCCAGAAGAGTCAGTGAGCTTCATGCACTATCGGTGGATGATTCTCATTATCGTAGTGTTGGGAACACTATCACCTTCACTACTAATGTGGGGTTTTTTTTTAGCTAAGAATCAGGCTCCTAATAAATATCCGGAACCTATTGTTATTAAAGCTCTTCCGTCTTCAGACGGGCGTAGGCCTTTACTCTGTCCTGTTAGAGCACTACGTATCTATAAACAGAGATCTCAGTTTATCAGAAAGGGACGGAAACGTTTCTTTCTGTCTTTGATGCCTAATAGAAAGGACATTTCAGTCCATTCTATTGCTAGATGGATTCAGTTAACTATCCGTACTGCTTATGAAGATTTATCTTCTTCTCAGCAGTCTGTGCTTAAGATTTCTGCTCATGAAGTAAGAGCTCTTTCTACTTCCTGGGCTTATGCTAATAGTGTTGCTATTACAGATTTAATGAAGGCTGCTTATTGGTCTCAGCCATCCACATTTACGAATTTTTATCTCAGAAATATTGAGTCCATTTCTGGAGACCTGCATTGTTTAGGTCCGTTATCTGTTGCTCAGAATGTCGTCCACTAAACAGTTGCAACTATAGTTATGCAGGCTTTCTGTTCCGGCAGTGACTCCGTCCGGCTGCCCTCTTCGCTCTGGGCTATTTGACCCAGGGCAAGGGGAAAGGGGGGGGGGGGAGGGGGGGGGGGGGGGGGGGGGGGGCGGGGGTTCCCTTAGGTCACCTGCTTTATAGTGAAAAGCAAGGGAATGCCTCCTCCAAGTCAGTATTTCTGAGTCGCTTCCGGGATGGTTTTAAAGTGTAATATTAATGTTTAAATTCATTCATGTCTTATTTTTAAAGTGTAGCTCGGTGTGAAGCATTTGTATATGTCAAGTGTCAAACGGGCTTTAATATACAATACTCGGACACTTTTAAATGACTATAAAGAGTCTCAATTCTCTGGACTACTTTATTTATTGGCTTGCTTTAAAAATAATTAGTATAAGGGTTATACTGGATGTTAATAGAGAACATGAATGTTATTGTGCTCAATTATTAAGGGTAGTGTATCTTTCTAATTTAATATTAAATAAGAAAGATACATGTAAAGCCTAATACTCCTTTTCTCCTTAAGGGGTTACCTCTTTACTATATAGTTGAGCTTATTGGATTTTCCTCTATGTCCTAGGCCCTCCAGCCTATTTACTATTCAGCTAAGTCTGGGTCATTGGTACAGTATAAAAATGTTAAAAAATTTATAGTAATTTATATATTTTTTATACTTACCAATGACCCAGACGGGGATGGCCCTCCCTGGAGTTGGGAACTCTTGCCTCCCCGCTGAGTACATAGCGCTGACCAGGCACTGCCAGTAAGAATGATAATTGGCGCCAATTTCGGGACGTCTGCGTCACTGCGCATGCGCAGTAGAGGCGTAGTATGGAGGTCCTTTAGGACATGATTTCTTTTTGTTTTGGATGCAAATTTTGGGGATTGGGGGGCAAAATTTGTGTTTGGCCCTGGTTTTGTTAGAGTTAGCACCAGCTAAGTCTGGGTCATTGGTAAGTATAAAAAATATATAAATTACTATAAATTTTTTAACTTTTCAAATCTTTACCCACTGGTGTGTTGCAATGCAATTGTGATCTTATCATGAAAAATACTTCTTTTGTGATCTTAGTTCTGAAATAGCATGTAGTTTTTTTAATGGGAAAAGACACACTGGCACAGATATTTCCTGTTGAAACTTGTTTACCTGTTAATTGAATAGAAAATATTACAATCTGTCAGGAGTTCTGTCAAAGAAGATTAAATTAAGGTAATGCACTTTTTATCACTAGAATGTTGGAAAATAACCAAATTCTGGTTGTTTGAATATTCCAGTTGTTTGAATATTCCGCTGGAAAGGTGCTATTCATGTAACAGTGCCACTGTCCTGGAACAGAAAATATGTATATGTAGTAGGTAAATTATTGTATGGAAAGGGGTGCATGGTGGCTCAGTAGGTAGTGGTGCAGGCTGCAAGCCGAGAGGTCCTCGGTTTGAATCAAACCTGCGGCAGCCACGTTGTGTCTTTGTGCAAGACACTTCACCCCCATTGCTCACGTGGGGGCATGGTGGTATTGTGTACTAAGGTGTACTACACGTCGATGGTGCACCTGTCTTCAACCAGTGCTAACCCTGCTTGTGTGAAGTTAGTATGTTGGGGAGCTGACAGTTGCTTGGTGGTTCTTTCCGGGTACTCCGGCTTTCTCCACCCATAAAACTGTCGTGGTCATGATTAGCCATTGAGCAGAAATGTGTGACCTTAAATACCAGTAAATAAATAAATTGTATGGAAAAGTCTTGAAAACATGCTAGAATACTTACCAAAGTGAAATTGGGCATTTAAGGGTTGAATCTTCCAAGTGATTGTAGGAAAACATTTTCACTTAAAACATTACTAGTAAGCATTACTCTTCTTAAACCATAAGGGCCTAATTCTGACTTTGTCCACTTTTTACTGCAACAGAACAGGTGGCCCAACATGCTGTCTCTGCAGGAACTGGTAAGTTGCATTGTATGTACCTTACCTTGGTATTTTTTTCTAGGCTAGTCGTGGCTGCCTGTGTAGGCGGCCAAGACTTGCCTAGAAACAACAGCTCAGCCACAGGATTTAAACTGTCAAAAAAGTAGAAAAATATGTATAAAACTCTCTAGACCCTCAAAGGTTAAACCTTTACATAAAAATGACACTTTCAAAATTATTTCTTGAATAACTTAAATTTTCCGTTTGGTCCTCCAAAACAAAGCTTATGATCTTTCATTGGAATGAGCTCATTTCTTCATGATCATGAGCTATGTTTGGGAGACAAAACAGTTAAAAAATATAAAATTTGAATGGTAATTTTTGTGAATAACAATGGACAGATGTGGATGTTACATTACAGAATGTTTAAATTGTACTTACCCCTTAAAGGCCTAATTCTTACTTTTATCACATTTTTTACTTCAACAGAGCAGGTGCCCTAGCATGCACACTCTGGGTCAATGTACCTTGGCAGTTGTTTCTAGGCCTATATGGGCAGCTAATACTCCAGGCCTTTCAGAGATAACCCTTTAACCAGAATTTTCCAACTATGAATTTAACCAATTATATCTTGTTTGACAGAGCTCACTTTGCCAGAGCTCACTGATGTCTGTCTAATTTCATTCAATATCAAACTGCATTTTGGGAAATATTTGCTGCTGAAATCTTTGCCATTTTGACATCAGAGTGCAGAGGGTTAATGAATAAATCAGCCATACTTACCCAGTGGTATACACAAAATTTGAAAGCAGTATCTATTGGTCCTGTAAAACCTGTTCTGGTAAATGTTCATCAGTTTTGTTTTGGAAGCAAACAATGAATATTTTCAATCATCAGTTGAACTATATTTTAAATATCCTTCACATGTTTGTTCAGGTAAAAGGTTAACACTTTGACCAAACTGAGTGAGTCTTGTCTTATTGAAGAGCAGTCAACATTTTTCATTTTTAGATAGTAACTTGTTTCGTCTGTAGTAGCTCTCTTCATCATAAGATCAAACTAGTCATATCTTCCCAGCCTTCATAACAATTAACTGCCAAATAAATCAGTTTTATTTACATTTTTCTAGAAAACACAGCTTATCTTCAACCATTTGAAAAAAAAATAAAAATCTTTAACTTTGTGATGAGAGGCATCAATGTAAGCTTTGCAAAATAAACACCTTTTCAAGGTTGCTTTTTCCCATAAAATATGTCAGCAAAGATTCAAATTGATGTGATGATAGGACTTGATAGGTATTGTGTATTTGTGAGTGAAATAAATATTGAACAGCAGTTGTTAACATTGAGAACTTGAAGACAGGAAGTGGAGCTGAAAAACAACATTGTTTATCCACTGTGAAAGCAAATGATCTTCTAGTTCTGATGTGGAGAATTCAAAAATGTCCATGCCTAAAGTATTGTTCTTTGATGAAGTTTTATTTAGTTTTGAATGATTTGACACTAAGAAGACAGAAGTCAAGGCCACTCAGTTTCGATGTTGCATAACAGTGTTTTGAAATTGTTCATTTGTATTTTGATGTAAAGAAATAGTCCTGAAGCCTGAACAGTTGTTTCTAATCAAGAGTTATGCCTGAAGTCTCAGACAACACTTAACTGGAAACAACTGCTAAGCCATAGGTTTATTACTTTCACTAAATTCTCTGTCATTTTACAGGCCTCTAGGAGTTAGACCCCTGCGAATATTCAGTATTCAAAATGATATTCAATTTGATCACAGTATTCAGTTCAAATTCGATTCAAATTCAATTAGATAATTGGCACAGTGGAGCCCACTTAATTTGATGTCTCTTAACTCAATAACTCTGTTAATTGAATAAAATTTCTCAACACAAACCATTTACCATATCTCCAGTACAAATTTTACCTGTTAATTGAATATAGGTAAAAGAGTAAACTCCTGTTATTATATCTTGATATAATAGAATAAATGCTAAGTTTATCTCTAGAATACAGGAAAGTTACACAATCCCTGTTAATTGAATACTCCTGTTGACTGAATAATTTTCATTGACAGAGTGGCCGTTCAATTAACAGGATTCCACTGTATCTAAAGAATATCTTAATAATCTTCAACCACTGGCTACTTTCTGATTTTGAGTGCCTGTTGACCATTAATGCTTGCTACACAGCCTACAACTTTACTGAGCTATTTCCTGTCTAGTGTCTATAACTACTGGAAGAGACTCAGTTCATGTCAACATGCATTGTGGGTGGGGAGGTCATCGTCCAATTCACATTATTGAATTGATTAAGATGAATGCAATGTGTACTATGTTGGCAGTTCATCAGCATCGATGCATTATTGTGGCTTTTCTCAGCAACAACCAACTTGAGCAAAGATAATAAATTTTCGAGTTTCGTTTTGGACATACTTTGGGATCAGGATGTTTTTCGTATTTCAAAAGAAGCCAGAATTACTGAGATGCACAAAAAATTTGAGTATTTGTGTAGTAAATATGGCACCAACTGCAGAATGTTTACGTGAATCTGCCCACCAGTGACCTTGCTTCATCAAATTCTGGTCTGTCTACGTAGAAAAGACAACTTACTGATACAGTAGAATCCTCTTAATAGAATATCCATTTTGCCAGTGAAAATTATTCGATTAACAGGAGTACAATTAACAGGGATTTGGTCAGTTTCCTGTGTTCTGGAGGTAAACTGAGCATTTATTCTATTATATCTTGTTTTACAGAGCTCATAGAGCTCTGTCAAACAAGATATAATAGAATAAATGCCTGTATTGGATGCAGTGAGGCCAAAAAGGTTGATAGGTAAGGGGAATTTGGTGCGTGTCACAGTAATTTTATCGACATATTACAAAAATTTATATACAATTAGCAGGAGTTTACTCTACAACCCATATGCAATTAACAGATCAAATTTGTACTGACGGTATGGAAAATGGTTTTGTGTTTGAAAATTATATTCAATTAACAGGGATATACAATTAAGAGATATCCAATTAAGTGGGCTCACTGTAATTGTTAAATTAAATGTACTCATTGAATTTAAATGTGATTTTTTTTTTCACCATCGAAGTGCTTCTGATAACAATTTGTATGTATTCAGTTCGATATTCAATTCAATTCATGCGTAGTGTGCAGTGTTCAATTCGGCCGTATTCAAATATTCGCAGTGGCTTACTAGGAGTTGAAATTCTCGACAACACCTGTTGTAATCTACTCGAAAGTTTTAATTATGCTTGCTTATGAATTTTTTTTTATTTCAGCTACTGGTTTGAGTCAGTCGTGGAATGTAAGAACAGAATTACCTAGTCAGTCACAGGTAAGTAGACAATAGTTCATGCAAGTTTCGGAAAAGTTTTAGACTAGTAAAGAGATAACGTGACCCCCAAGAGCATCTTTGTGTGTCTTCTGCTCATGAAATGCTTGTTTGTGATTTGCTGTTGAAAAGCACTTTCAGGGACATTTGAATAGTATGTCACTTAACTGTTAACCTGCTGAGTATTTCAAAATATTTTTTATCAAATCTAGTCTTGGCTGCTGTGAAACAGCCATGACTAGATTTGATGAAACATTCATCCAAATTTAACTCAAGAAATCGTTGGCCAAGAAGTCTATTCAATTTACATGGGGTAAATTTTGTTAAATGTGCTCAAATTATACTTATTACAGTAGCAACAGATGGTGTGTGCTGGGCAGGAAAACCCACCAGCAGCATGCAAGGAGTTAAAACATTAAAAAATGAAATGGCCACATCTGACCAGTTCTATTCATCAGAAATCACCATTCAAATTTTATTCTTATTATTACATTTTATTGATATGCACTTGGAAAGGGCTTTCAGGGATCATTTGAACAGTATGTCACTTAATCCTTTACCAAATGTAATGATCATATCTGGACAGTTCTATTCACCAGAAATTGCCATTCAAATTGTGTTATTTTTAAAATTGTTGCCTCCAAAATGTAGCTTACAGACCCTTATAAGACCCCTTTAGAACAAGCTTGTTCCAATGAGGGATCATAAGCTTTGTGTTTGAGGCAAAAATGTAAAAAATTTTAATTATTAAAAACATTGTGCAGAAATATGTGACCTTAAACACCAATAAATAAGTAAATTATAAAAAAGAATGTTCAAGTGACCCATAACCCTTTGAACTCCAGAGGCCGTTTTTCTGGCCGGATCACAAACTATGTCATAATGGGGGATGACTGCAAAGTAAATGTGTGGTGTAGACCAATCAATATTTTCAACGTGCAGCCCTAAGGCTTGAATAACTTGAATAAACATTCTCTGATTCGACTAATATTTGTCCCGGCCCAATTTTTCATTACAGAGTTATGGGCCTTAAGTAAATAATTTGTCTGAACTTGTTAGCATTATAACTCGAACAAAGGTTCTAGATTTGACAACCGGTATATGATTGATAACCGGGTTATGGACATGCAACAGTCTCTGATTGCCACACAACTCGATGCCTGCATCTCCAATGCACACCCCTTGTTCGTGAAATCAAGTTCTGGCTGTTATAAATCAGATATTTCTTGATTTTACGAAAATTTTATAGTCTTGCATCCAGAAATCATTGCTAAGAAGCCTTCTATTATATGTAAGTAAATTTTGTAAGTACAGTGGAACCCTGTTAATTGAAAAGCAACTTGGCCAGAGAAATATATTCAGTTAACAGAAAACAATTACAGGAATTGGTGATTTTACTATCTTCTGGTTGTTATAAACTGAGCATTTATTTTATTGTATCTTGTTTAACAGAGCCCACTGAGTTCTGTCAAACAAGATATAATGGATTAAATGCCTTATTGAATGTACACAATACAAATACAACATTTCTATAATTATTTTCCCTCATGCAATACATTCATGGTGGCATTTCCTTAATGTTATGAATTACTTTCAGGAAATACATCATTCGAGTATACAATGTAGCCTAAATCGGCAGTATTACTGTAGTGCAGGCCAGGCAAGTGAAACAGAGTTACCAGTTTTTCACATCATGAATGTCAAAGGTCATGGGTCAGAGATTAAGTTCTATACCTTTTATATAGGCATAAAGTCAAAATTTAACTCACAGGCTTTATTCCAATATTTCAGTACCTATTATGGGATAAAACATTTATTCTGACACACCCTCTTCTATGTTACATGTATTCTTTTAAATTGTATTTATCCATAATGAAAAATCATTAAATGTATCACTCTTATCTTTGCAGGGTTCTACTACAAGATGGCATGAATTTGCAAAGGATCTTGTAGCATCATACAGTGGTTATCTCGGAAGTACAGAAACTGTGAATGACATGTCAGCATCAACAAACAGTTTTCCTTCAAGGAAATCAGTGACACAGGCTGACTATATATCATTTGGTGCTCCACCAACTGGCAACATTGCTCTTGAACTCTTAAAACAGTGTCAAAATACAAAATACCTCTTGAACCAAAAGAATGGTTCCAGTAGGACTTGTGATGATCAGCCATCAAATAGTACAGGCAGCTCTAACTTAAGTCATTTTAGTAACACGTCATCTCACAGCAGTGGTACTCATCATTCTTCAACATATCCTCCATCAGGACATCGTAGTCAAGAGAATCTCTTAATGACTTCATCTAATAGTAAAGATGATTTATCAGTGACAAGAAGGAAGGATTCTGCATCCAAAACTAGGACTAGACCAAAAACGATAAGTTATAGAAATCCTCAGCTCAGTGCATCTCCGATTAGCAGTCCTACCAGTAGTCCCAGGTCATCTGATAGGTGAATATCAATTATTTTCTCATTGATGACTGGCACTGACATTTTTTCACTGATTCAGTTCTTAACCCTTTGAACCTGGTGGTATCTTCCATATCAGTTCAAATGCAGCACTTAGAAGAGTCCATATTCATTATTTGGGGGCAGACCAATCAATATTGGGGCTGCACGTTGAAAATATTGATTGGTCTACCCCACACATTCATTTAGCAGCCAGTCTCCTTAATGAAATTATGGCGTATTATGTGCCTGGGATGGAAAAGGGGCCTCTTGTGTTCAAAGGGTTAAATCTATTATATAAATGGGGAGTGTGTGATTCCTTCACTTTCCGCATCCATGTCCACATCCAGCTAGAATTCAAGCTTTGATTATCTACCTTGATATGCAGTGCAACTAGAAATTTTCCGTCACATGGGCTGGGCTACCTGTCTTGGGATAGCTTGGTCCACTAGTTTACCGATATTTTGCTCATTTACTTTGTTTCGTTTTCATAAGCAAGGGTGTATAAAATGTCTGACTACTTGTCAAGACTAAGCTTCCCGTACTTAAATTCATTTACAGGGTACATTGAATGCAACCTGCAGATTTACTTAAATGCAGCTTACTGGGTGTCTATTCTGGGGGAGTAGAACTTCTCCAAGTCTGAATTAGGCCTTTAACCCTTTACCAATTAAAATAGTCATATCTGGCCAGTGCTAATTACAAAAAGTGCCACTTAAATTTTATTATATTTTTTCAAACAGTTCAACGTAGCTTATGACCTTTCATTAACCCTTTATCTAACATGAAAAGCAGACGACACTTGCAAACAAAATTCTTGAATAACTATTTTTTTTTTTATTTTTTGTCTCAAAAACATAGGTTATGACCTCTCATTGGAACGAGCTTGATGAGCTCGTTCCAATGAGGGTCATAACCTATGTTTTTGAGACAAAAAATGAAAATTAATTGGCGATTTTTGTGAATAGTGCTGGTCGGTTTTGAACATTACGTTGGGTAAAGGGTTAAAACAAACCCATTGAGCTTGTTACAATGAGGGGGTCATAAGCAATGTTTTTCAGACAAAAAATGAAAATTTTGGATAATCGAGAATATTTTTTCACCTTCAAACCATTATCTAATTTAAGAACCTTATTCTATCAGTGCAATTCACAAAGAATAGCCATTGTCTTGGAGTTAACCAAAGATGCTAATATTAATATATAAATAAATAAATTTGCTAAGGCCTATTAAAAAAACTCATGTTTTTCAGGCATTTTTTACTCAATTTTATAATGATGAGGGAGGGAGGGAAACTTTTTTGTTTCTTTATCCACAAAATAGTCTTGAAAATAGTGGGAATAACTGAGTTAACTCATTTCGTTATTCTGTGGAAAAACCAATGTTTTCAGCAACAAATGTCCCACACTGCAGTTGCAAATTTAAACACCTATATCTTGTTTGACAGAGCTCTGTGAGCTCTGCCAAACAAGATATAGCTGGTTAAATTTTTAGTACTACACATACAAAGAATAGATTTTTAGGTACAAAAAAGAGAGATGAGGCAGATTTTCAATGACAAGGGAGGAGCCTGAGAAACAAGATTTTGATTTAATGGACCAATTAACTGTTCTTTTAGATTAGAGTCATTCATTCTGGTATGGGAACACGTGGGAACCCCGGGAAGTGAAGCAGAGCCTGAACAGGCTCTGTTTTACTGGTAAAATAGGACCCAGTCACCAATGCTTGGGAGGTGCAAACCCTCTCTAAAATGGGCAACATGGCTTATTAACGCTCACTCCTGGTCTTGAGTTTATAACCATGTTGTGGTCATGATTAGCCATTGTGCAAAAATATGTGACCTTAAACACCAATAAATAAATAAATAATAATAGTATGGGAACAACATCTTTGTTAATCTTAGTTTTTGCTTATGTAATGTGATTATGTGTTACTGTTGGAAAGGGTTCTTCAGTGGTGTCTCACTCCCCATGGAAGCCCATGGAAGCCCATGGAAAGTGGAGCTGTGCCTGTTTACCTTGATATAAAAGTTCTGCTTCACTGGCATAACAGGATCTTGTAACCCAATCCTTGGTCCTTGTCCAATACACTGGGAAACATGAGCACAGCAAATTATTAGCTCACCTGACTGAAAGTCAGGGTGAGCTTTTCTTATCACTCTTCGTCTGTCATCCGTCCATCGTCTGCCGTCCGTCGTCCTGCGTGAAAGTGGTGTTTGAGCCTCTTTCTCCTAAACCACTGGCCACATTTTAATTAAATTTCATGTAAGTAGTGGTTATATAAGGGCATTTTGATTTTTATCCAAATTAGGTTTTGGCTCATATTGAGCAGAGGTGTGGGGAAAAAATGGCCAAATTTTTTGAAAATCTTCTAATGAACTTCCAGTAGCAGAGACTTGATATGTGGTATACAGAGTCCTTTTGAGGTTTAGAATCAAGTTTGTTCAAGAGAAGTTTGTCGGGCATTAATTGCCTTTGTTATGGGCACAGGTACTCGGCACAAGCTGGTAAATCGAAAGAAAAATGATATTTGATACCATTTTTGAATCGATGCTGACGTGCCCCTATAATAGTATATAAATATTAACAAGGTACAATACTCGCTTTTCGAAAACGATAGCACTCATCTTCGTTATACTCCCCTCACATAACGTATCCAACAGTATCCGGTATCAGTGGAAAGGGGAATGAATAAGCTTTACAGTCGTGTATTACACGACCGTTGGGTGTTCTTGGGTTGTTCATGATAACTGGGAGAAGTCGCAGAAAAGGCCGAAAAACATTTAGTCGGACAAGATTGTGCTCAGTGAAAAGTGGATTACGAGCGATAATTATCCGATTTATTCAGTGAAAAGTGGATTACGAGCGATAATTATACGATTTATTATAATAATTTGAGGTCTCATTGTCTACGGAGGGCAGATTCAAATATTAACCGTATACCTTTATCAATTACTAATCTCGGATCCACATTTATTCATTTCTGGCGATCACATTTGCCGTTTATAAATTTTTTACCCTTCTTTGGAAACAAAACAAGCTAACGGAATCTATAGAAGCGAAGATGGTCACGAAAACATCCCACTGGCTACTATTTATGCCGAGAATATCATCAATGAAAATAAGCCAATGGGAGAATGGGGAAAATATTTGCACAAGTCGCTTATCTATGGATGCCATCAACTTGGAAACTATTTCAAAGTTACGGCTAAAAGTGTATAAACGGTAAATGTGAACTCCAGAAATGAATAAATGTCAACCCAAGATTGAAAATTGATAAAGGTATACGGCTAATATTTGAATCTGCCATCCATAGACAATGGGACCTCGAATTATTAGTCCCTTCCCGGCATCTATAGGTTTGCACTCTGTCCATCCGTCAGTCTGTCAGTCACACTATAGTTTTCCAGAGTTTTTTTGGAAATGCTTCAACAGAATGATTTCATTTTTGGTAAACTACTATAGAACGACGACGTACAGATCAAGTTTGAGTTTCATGCTGATTGCATTATTCTTGTGTGAGTTATGGCCCTTGGAAATATGGAAAAGCGCCAAAATATCAGTTTTCCGAACTTTTTTTTGCAAACGCTTCAACGGAATGATTTAATTTTTGGTAACCTACTATAGAACGATGACTTACAGATCAAGTTTCATTTGCACTCTGTCCATCCATCAGTCTGTCAGTCAGTCTGTCAGTCATACTTTAGTTTTCTGGACTTTTTTTGGAAATGCTTCGACCGAATGATTTCATTCTTGGTAACCTGCTATAGAACGATGACTTACAGATCAAGTTTGAGTTTCATGCTGTTTGCATTATTCTTGTGTGAGTTATGGCCCTTGGAAATATGGAAAAGCGCCAAAATATCAGTTTTCTGGACTTTTTTTGGAAATGCTTCAACGGAATTCATGCTGATCACATCTAGGTTATAACATTTGTATAATTATTAATGCTTATTAGTCCAGTAGGGGACATTGTATTGCTTCAGCGATACGTACGCTCTTGTTGGTAATAAATCAGATAATTGTTTCTCGTAATCCACATTCCACTGTGCACTATCTTGTCCGACTAAATGTTTTTCGGCCTTTTCTGCGACTTCTCCCAGTTATCATGAACAACCCAAGAACACCCAAATGAAATGATGGTATCAAATATCATTTTTCTTTCGATTTCCCAGCTTGTGCCGAGTACCTGTGGTTTTGGGAGGGGCAAGATTTTTTGCCCGTCCCAAAATTTCTATTTTCCAAACCGAGAGGCAGATTTGAACCAAATTTGATATGAGGGCTTATTGAGTCATAAGTAGTTAATTTATGCCCAAATTGTTTTTCCCGTCGCCTCATGGGAACCGCAGGAGCTAAAAATAGAAAAAAATTAAAACGCCCATGTCTCCAAAACTACACAGCACTGAGAATTCTTATTTGTTGTGAAGCTTCCTTAGGACCAACAGAATGGAATGGTCAAAAACAATTGCTATCGGTTTTATCATGGGGTACTTTTTGGGGACTTTGAAAAAGTGCGGAGTCAGCATTTTTTAACACTGTGGGTAATGGGAAAAACATGTAAGACTACTTTTCTCCCAAACCACTGCTCCAAAAGCTTTCAAATTTCACATATAACATCTTTGGAAGATTGTTTCACATGTTTATTGAAATCAATTCCCTGGGTCCATTTTTGGGCTCTCTATGGGAGCCCAAATGTTTAAATTAGTGCAGTATGAGGAATATTCTTTAAAAATCTTCTTCTAAAGATCTGCCAATAAGAATCTTTTGATATTTGGTATGCAGCATCCTTGGGGGGGGGGGGGGGGGGTGCAGATTCAAGTTTGTTCAAGCCAAGTCCCTGGGTTCATATTTAGGCTGAAAATTTGGGGCCCCGTGCCGGACTCAGAAATTTTGGACCAAAATCCGGAAATTTTTTTTTTGTTTTTTATGCGTTTCAGTTGATTTTAAGACAAAAAAAATTTTTTTTTTTTTTTTACCCTGAAAATTTGGGGTCCGGGTGGGAATTTTGGACCAAAATCCGGAAATATGTTTTTTATGCATTTCAGTCAATTTTAAGACAAAAAAAAATTATATTTTTATACTGTACCAATGACCCAGACATAGCTGGTGCTAACTCTTAAAATATAGGGCCAAACACAAATTTTGCCCCCCAATCCCCAAAATTTGCATCTAAAACTAAAGAAAACATGTCCTGAAAGGCCCTCCACACTTCGCCCCCACTGCGCATGCGCAGTGTCAAGGACGTTCCGAAATTGGCGCCATTAATCATTCTAAGTTTGGCCCTTCATCAGTTAACATCTGACTGATCTTTGTGCTTATAAATCTCAGTTTAAATGATGCCAGACACATAAATATTAGTGAAATGGTGATTCTAAGGAGGATAGAGAAGGAGGAGAGGAAAAGAATGTGTGACAGAATATTATCAGGACTGTAACTTAAAATTTTCTAATGAAATTATGTTAAGTTACCTATTTTCAAGGCAGCAGCCATTTTGTTGTCATTCTGATTATTTAGTTACACTGTTTTTTAAGTGTTTTCCTCTCTCCCTGTCCTTTAAGTTCCCCCTTGCTATTCTCCCATGCTTTTGGCATAGTTTCTGTAATTATTATTACTAAAATTTCTTGGGAGTTTTAGCTGAATAACAGAATGAATTCTGTTCTTTCCCCATGTTTACGTCTTCACCTACGGGTTGTTCTACAGACAAATTTACAGGCTGTGGCGGTACGCCTAACTTTGGACAAAACAATTACACTTTGTTCCATTTACGTTTCACCAAGTAAAGCCTTACAACTGAATGACCTTGAGCTGCTGGTCCGACAACTCCCAACCCCATACATTTTGTTGGGCGATTTTAACGCACATAGCCCCCTTTGGGGTAATTCCTGCAGTCAAGAAGATGCAAAAGCTAAAACTGTAGAAGAGTTCATTACAAAATATGACTTGTGCTTGTTCAATGATGGTTCAGATACTTACCTGCACCCCGCATCTGGTTCTTACACTTCAATTGATTTAACAATTGCATGCCCTTCTGTCTTCCTTGATTTTTCATGGAAGACAGAAGATGACTTGTGCGGGAGTGACCACTTTCCGATTGTGTTGGAGAGTGTAGTTCCGGCGGATGATGAGAGGGTGCCCCAGTGGAACTTTAAAAAGGCTGACTGGGACACTTTCTCATCGCTTTGTTCTGAACGCCTCACACGGGAGAAATTTCAGGACAGTACTGACCAGATTGAACACTTCACCACAGAGTTGATTGACATTGCAAGCCAAGTCATACCTAAAACCTCGGCAAATCCAAAACGTTTCACTAAACCATGGTTTGATACTGAGTGCAAACAGGCTATAAAAGATCGCAAGAAATTTGAGAGAGAATTTAATAAGTCACCAACTACACAAAATTTGGATAGATTACGTATAAATCGGGCAAAAACAAGACGACTTTTAAAACATAAAAAGAAAAGTTCATGGGAAACTTACGTTTCGAAACTAAATCAAAACACCCCCATCACTAAAATTTGGAAAATGATTAAAAAAATTAAAGGAAAAGAAACACAATCAGCTGTACAACACCTAAAAGATAACAACACACTCATAACATCAAAACAGGAAATTTCAAACAAGTTGGCCTCTACATTTTCTAAACATTCGTCGTCTGAAAATAGTAACCCAGAGTTCCTCAAACTTAAAAAACAACAAGAAAAACAAAAGATTAAATTTACATCCAATAACTTAGAGGACTACAACGAACCTTTCTCTATGGAAGAGTTAAGTAACTCTTTGCATAGAGCAAAGGATTCTGCCACTGGACCTGATCAAATACACTATCAACTTTTAAAACATCTGCCTCAAACTTCACTTGCACTTTTATTATCTATTTTTAATGACATTTGGGTGACTGGCCAGTTTCCACCTTCCTGGCGAAACGCTACTATAATTCCTATTCCTAAGCCTGATAAAGATCACAGCAACCCAAGCAATTATAGGCCTATTGCCTTAACAAGTTGCCTGTGTAAAACCATGGAGAGGATGATCAATGATCGACTTGTCTGGTTTCTGGAATCGAACAATCTGCTTGCAGGTGTTCAGTGTGGTTTCAGAAACCAGAGAAGTACTGTGGATCATTTGGTCAGATTAGAAACGTTTATAAGAAATGCCTTTGCTAGAAAAGAACATGTGGTCGCCATCTTCTTTGACCTGGAAAAGGCATATGACACAACGTGGACGTATGGGATTTTAAAAGATCTTTTTAACATGGGGTTGAGGGGGCGTATGCCTCTTTTTATTGAATACTTTTTGAGGGACCGCCAATTTCAGGTTCGTGTTGGGTCAACGTTATCTGATCCTCATGGGCAGGAGTTGGGGGTTCCTCAAGGAAGTATTTTATCTGTTACCCTTTTTTCAGTGAAAATCAATAGTATTATTGATGCAATTGAAAATATGGTTGACTCTTCATTGTATGTAGATGACTTTTTAATCTGCTATAGCAGCAAAAAAATGAATGCTATAGAGCGCAAACTTCAGCTGTGTTTGAATAGAATCCAGAAATGGGCTACAGAAAATGGCTTCAAATTCTCTAAAACGAAAACTAATTGCGTTCATTTCTGTAAGCTCCGGAAACACCACCTTGATCCGGAATTGAAAATAGACGGGAGTCGAATTAATGTTGTTAAAGAAGTGAAATTCTTGGGTTTGTTGTTTGACAGCAAACTGAATTTCACTTCTCATATAAAACAACTAAAGGTAAAGTGTAAAAGGGCACTGAACCTTTTGAAAGTAGTTGGTAGCACTGATTGGGGTGCTGACCAAAAAACATTACTCCATCTGTATAGATCACTTGTCAGATCAAAATTAGATTACGGCTGTGTGGTTTACGGTTCAGCAAGAAAGTCATATCTCAAACCTCTTGATGCCATTCATAATAGTGGTATAAGAATCAGCCTTGGTGCTTTTCGAACATCACCAATAGATTCAATGCTTGTTGAGGCAGAGGAGCCTTCTCTTGGGAAGCGCAGAATTAAACTTTCACTCCAATATGTTTCAAAACTTCTTTCTAATCCGTCCAACCCTGCATACAATTGTGTCTCAGAACCTCAAAATACTGATTTTTTTAACCGTCATCAGAAACATATCCCTCTGTTGGGAATTAGAATAAAACCTCATATGGAGTCTGCCAATATTGAACCAGTTACAATAAAAGAGAACCGTGAACCACAAACTCCTCCTTGGCATCTTAAAAAGCCAACAGTTATTTTGGACTTAGCATCTACTAAAAAGTCTGAAACAAATTCTCTGCAGTTTAAGCAGAAATATGCTGAAATTAAGTCCAAGTACAGTACATATACAAGGATCTATACAGACGGATCAAAAGATGGTGACAAAGTAGCATCAGCTGTTGTCACTGATGATCATGTCACTTCAATCAGAATACCGAATCAAAGTTCTATCTTCACAGCTGAAGTTAAAGCTTTACAACTCGCACTCGAACATATTGAAAATGTACAGGAAAAGAAGTCGATTATTTTTTCTGACTCTCTTTCCTCTTTGCTTGCTTTGCTCAACCCCAAGTTGAAGAACCCTCTCATTTTGGAACTTCGTGAGAAGTTAACAACTCTCATGTCTGACCAATATGATATCGTGTTTTGCTGGTTACCCGGACATGTAGGTATCGCTGGTAACACCAAAGCGGACAGTGCAGCAAAACAGGCTTTATCCAAACCTCTCACTGATTTTAACATCCCTTACAGTGATTTTAAGCCTCATATTAGTAGTTACATCAAATCTATGTGGCAGGCGGAATGGGATGGGGCGACAAATAACAAGCTCCATTGCTTCCGACCAACTATTTCTGATCACTACCCATCCAGTAACCTTTGTAGAAAAGATCATGTTATTCTGACGCGGTGTCATATTGGTCATACACGACTAACACATTCCTTTTTGTTGGAGGGTTCTGTGCGACCAGAGTGTGTTCCCTGCCAGCAGGTGTTGTCAGTGGAACATATTCTTTTACATTGTACAGATTTTAATCATGTCAGAGGGCAGTACTTTTCTGTAGGATCTCTGAGAGATCTGTTTTATTGTACGAGCCCGAATAAAATTCTCTCATTTTTGAAAACAATCAACCTTTTTAGTAAATTTTAAAATTGTTTTTATCATCTTAAACTAAAGTCTTTAAGACTTAAATTCACCAGGTTGATTTGTGAATTATTCATATTTCTTGTTTCTTCATGCGCCACTGTTCATATTACATCGAGTATCATTTTTATTATAGTTGGTTTTTACTCATCTTTGAATTTCGTTTCTGCCATGTTTTTCTTTTAATGTTTTCTCGCCACGATATAGCCTTAGCTGCTGATGTGGCGTTAAGCACCAATAAATAAATAAATAAATACCTACGGGTGATTAGGCATTGTGTTCTGCATCTACCATCTGATGTTCTGCAGTTTCTTCCCTGGAAGTCTCTGTTTTGCATCAGATAGTGTATTTTTGGTAACTGATTTCGGGCCTGGGTGCCTGGAGTCTTATTTTAGTGTTTTTACACTCATTGTTTACATTTACAACAGCCCTCTGTGTGAGGGGGGGATTTCTAAAAAATAATATCTTTATGTTATTTTAATCATAACTAGATACATTATTATTGTTCGTAAGTGTTGAATAAATTGTTTAAAATATTTTTAAAATTTTTGTCCACACTTAGGCTTGGGATCCATTGGGGCTCAACGTTACTTTTCAGAAACTTGGGCTGTTCTGAAAAAATATTTTTTCAAAATATTTTGATTTCAATTATTTTTTCTATATTAATGGATCATATTATTATTATGTATTTTGATTGCCAGGGGTTAGTGCGAGTACCAGGACTTGTTTTCTTTTCACATTGAAAGGATATTGATCAATTGTTTTAAGAGGAAGTCTTCCTCTGACTTTATTATCATTCTATATGTGGTCAGTGTACTCGCATTAACTCCTGTTCTGTATCGTATGATTTCGATGACAATATGGGAAGCGTATGTCACGGTATGTTGTTGGGGATTTGGACACTCCGGTCCTTTCCCCGCAGGGTCACTCTACTTTATCAATTTCTATTTCAGACGATCAAGATTAGGGTGATGTATCTGTGATGTCTTCCAACAGTGTGCCTCCGTCGTCACAATTATTAAAGGGCTAGCGGAAAAGTGCTCATGTAAATACGCCAATTGCCTAAGAGGACCCTAGTAGGTTCGACGGCCTTTGACGTCCGCTAGCTCGCCCGGTGTAGCGTCCATTCACCGAATGGTTCGGCAGCCGGGTTCGTCCGTTGCGGTCTAGAAGGAATTTTGGGGTGATGCGAGCACTATAAATTAACTTAATGCACACCCAGTGACGGCGGATCGGAGGGAGAACGCAGGAAGCCTTTTAGTCCGGTTCATAGCTCGTTCCGGTCCATCCGGACGGCAAGCGAGAGAGGCCCCTCTCTCGTTCAACAACATCTGGCCCCAGATGTTGTGGTACAAAATGTGTCGCAAGTGGAGCATACGTCCGTCGCTCGGGACGCTCCGTTGTATAGGCAGTCCGCTGAGACTGCTAAGGCTTCCTCTTCTCGTCAGCGCACACGACCGCACCTTGGCTGCGTGACCGCCGATATATTACCAGCTTCGCCGATCAAGGATTCTTCGGCGACCAGGTCACACCATCCGGTAGCCAGGGACACGAGGCCTGCAGACTCCGGACGTTCGCATAGGAAGTGTGCGGGAGTCAACGTACACGGAGCTTCCGGCGGCAATGCATCGTAAGACCGCTACTGCACAGGCCTCGGGAACGGACGTGCTTTCCTTAATAGCACAGTTTATCGCAGCATCCCAGCATCAACTGAATCTGTCGCATATATTTTATCCGACGATGCTGGGTCGGGACGCTCCGCGGAAGCGAGTACGGACATCCGAAAGTTTCATCCGGTCCGACGGGATACTGAAAGGGATTCGGAGGATTTCGAGCTTTCCCTTTCGGAACAACATATGCTGTTGTGTATGTCATCTGACTTGGTCTTCTACAGCTTCTTTCGTCGGACCAGAATGCTGCGATGCCGGATAAGAAACTGATAGCGTCGGTGGACTTAGAAATTTTTGGTTCGGTTCAGGGACATTGTCCCTCAGTTCCGACATAGTCCAATAATGTCACACAAACTTTCGAATTATTGAACGACGCTATATATATTATTTTTTTTATGCTTGCTATCCAAGCATTTCTGGTTTCTTGTTCGAAAAGTTATGGAGATGTCTTTCAAAAGTGTGCCTCTGTCGTCATAGTTAATGAAGAGTTAGCGGCAATAAGTGCTCATGGAATATGTCTATCACCTACGGAGTGACATTCGCTAGCTCACCCGGTGTAGCGTACATTCATCGAATGGTTCGGCTGCCGGGTTCGTCCGTTGCGGTCTAGGAAGGAGATTTGGGTGATGCGAGCACTTTAATTACTTTAGTACTCACCCAGTGACGGCAGATTGAGGACAGATCGGAGGAAGCCTGTTAGTCCGGTTCCTGGCTTGTCCAGGTCCGTCCGGGCTGTGAGCGAGAGAGGTCCCTCTCTCGCCCAACAACATAGGGGACCGCATGTTGTGGTTCAGATATTTTACATTTGGAGCATATGTCCGTTGGTCGGGACGCTCCGTTATATTGACAGTCCGAGAGACTGTCTTTAATGCTTCCTCATCCTCACAGCAGGGCACACGACCGCACATTGGCTACGTGACCTCGAGTATCCGATCAGTTTCGGCATTCAGTGATTCTACGGCGAATAGGTCGCGCCATCCGGTAGCCAAGGGACACGAGGCCTATACACTCCGTTCGCTCGCATATTGGTAGTATGCACGGGGTAACGATCACGGAGCTTCCAGCGGCAATGCATCGTAAGACCGCTTCTCCTCAGGCCTCAGTGACGGACGTGCTATCCGAGTTAGCACAGTTGTTTCGCAGCATCCCAGCAATTGACAGTTTCTCGGTCGAATCAGGAATTATCCGACAGCGCTGGGTCGGTGCGGTCCGCGGTTGCATCAGCTACGGACGACCGAACGCTTTATAGGGTCCGACAGGATGGCGAAAGGGATTCGAAAGATTTCGAGTTTTCCCTTTAGTAGTATCGGAAGATGCCTTTCATATCTTCTGGCATTATCTTCCAGTGATTATTATTTCGGACTTCATTGCTGCGATCTTGGATAAGAGACTTATAGCGTCATTGGACTCGGATTTTTCGATCGGTTCAGGGACATTGTCCCTGGCTTACCGACGCAGTCCAATATTGTCATTACAACATATGTTTTATTTTTCGACGCTATATATATATATATACAAGCCTGCTACTAAGCATGATAGTTTAGTTTCTTGTCCGCGTTGCTCATTTCTGCCATTTTATCATTTATACAAATAGTTTATTTTGGCAGAGCAGGGCATACCGAGAGTTCATATGCGTCTAGACGGTGTGATTAAAGACTGCATATATTCTTTTTCGCCGTTTATGTCTTTTCCAATTTCAATGTTGGGAACGACATTATGTATAGTAGACTTAACTTAGACGCTTTATTATACTTAATCCGCCTTACTGAGGCGTTATCATTACGTCTTCAAGAAAAGATTTACGGGATATTATTCTCAATGTAATTTCTTTTGAGGGCAGTAGTTTGTTCACGTATAACTCCGCCCTTCAGTGGCTGATTGGAGTTAGTTAGACGTGACGCAGCCCTAGCTACATCCACACGCGTGGATAGTAAGGTTAAGAACTCTCTCAGAGTCGCTTCGTTCTCGGAGGAGCTTCTCTTCGACGGCAACTTTTCGGCAATGCATGAATTGCTCGATTTATACGTTCTCTTGTCTATCTAGTGTTACAAGAGATTCAGACTGGGGCAAACATTCGGTGGTTGACTCAGAGAGTGCCGCCACACTTGCCGGACCCGAGTGTGGCTGTTATGACGGTTGCCAGTCAAACAGATTGGGATATAATACTGATCCCTACGGATTCGAAGTGCCAGGGTCTTTGGGTTCCGCAGTCTTTTAGCAATCAGTTTAACTTCCGCGGAATAATGTTTTTTAGGCTTGCTTTATGTCATTGCATGAACATTATTCAGAAACGCATGCCCAAATTCCTGTCCTTTAATTCGACAGTAGTGGCGTATCTCCGGAACCAGGGAGGCACTCTTTCGTTTCCGTTATTCAATTTAATGGAAAGAATCCGTCTGTTGGTTATAGTACACCAAGTTCAGTTTTGGTCCGTCATATTCCGGGTCGTCTGATTGTTTTATCGGACTCCCGTTCTCTTACGGGTCGCTTGTTGCTGTCAGAATGGACTCTCAACAAACAAGTATTCAATCAGATTTGCTATCTATGGGAGCGCCCAATGATGATTTATTTATGACACAGCTTGCTAATCAATTGCAGACGTATGTGTTGGCTTGTCCAGATCTCTGAGCTAATATTGTTAACGCTCTATTGATCTATAGGACGGAATGATAGGATACGCGTATCCTCCGGCGCTGTTGTTTTAGCAGGTATTGCTAAGATAAACAACCACAATACATTTCTGTTGATAGCATCTCTATCTTCACAGAGATCATGAGTAATTTACTCTCTTGTCTACTGTGGGTCTTAATGTGAAATCTTCCTCTATGTGAGGATCTTTTTCACTGGGTAAATCGTGTCATCTTTATCACAACCAGTAAGGTCGCAACCTTCATGTATTCCGTTGTGTGGTCCGTATTGCATTGTAAGCACTGTACTGGACGAGCTTTGGACGCGATTTCTTACTATAGGAGATCCTCTTCTTCGCTATTCTATGCGGCTAAAGTGGAGGCTCTTCCGTCGTGGTGTAGGGATCATTATGTTCATATTGTTGATCCCTCCATACTACTCATTGCTATTTTTTTAAGTATACTTGTTTCACAAGATCTACTGCAGCCTGTTATTATTTAGGTTATAGGTTTATGTTACCTCATACCTATGCACTCTACGATAGTTTACAATTGAGTCTTTTGTCTCTTTATCTAAGTCAGTTAGTAACTTTTTGATAAATAGACTTAGAATCTTTAGATTAAATTCCTATACGGATTTTAACTTCGGTTCTTATTTAGCTAAGTAATCATTTGAGCCTCTGGAAACAGTAGTTTTCAAATTCTGACCTTTTAGACAGTAATTCTGTTGGTTTCTCTTTTACTGTAGAGTCAGTGAGTTTCATGCACTATCAATGGATGATTTTCACTTTCGTAGTTTCGGAATCAATACTTCCGTTACTATTTAGGTTGGATTGTTGCATAAGAGTTAGGCTCCTATTATCCGGAACCTATTATTTTAAGGTCCTTCCGTCTTCGTATGGGCATAGGCCTTTACTCTTTCCGGGTACAGTTTATGTATTTATAAACAGATATCTGTTTATTACAAAGGGCGTAAGCTTCTTCTGTCTTTGATGTCTAGTAGAAGGACGTTACGCTCCTTTTTATTGTTAATGGATTCTATTAACTATCGGTACTGCTTATGGTATATCATTGACTTAGCAGTTGTGCTTAAGATTTCGGCTCATGAAGTAAGAGTTCTTCTACTTCTTGGGCTTACATTAATAGTGTCGCTATTATAGATTTTTGAAGGCCGCTCATTGCGCTTAGCCATCCACATTCATGAATTTTATCTTAGAAATATCGAGTCCATTTCTGGAGGCCTCTATTGTTAGGTCTATTATCTACTGCTCAGAATGTCATTCACTTAACAGTTGCTACTATAGCTAGGTAGGCTGTCTGTTTCAGCAGTGTCTCCGTTCGGCTGCCCTCTTCGCTCTGGGCTATTTGACCCAGGGCAAGAAAAAGGGGGGGGGGGGGGGGGGAGGGTGTTCCCTTGGGTCACCTGTTTTACTATGAAAACAAGGGAATACCTCCTCCGGAGTTAGTAATTCTGAGCTGTTATTGGGATGGTTGTTTAGTGAGAAGTTTAGGTTTTTAAAATTCATTCAAGTCTTAGTTTTTAAAGTATAGCTTTTGAATATTGCATATGTCAACGGACATGATTATGCAATCCTCAGACACTTTTAGGAGTATAAGAGTCTCTATTCTCTAGACTTACTTTATTTATTGGCTTACTTTAAAAATTATTAGTATAAGGATTATATTGGATATTAATAGAGTACATGGATGTATGAAGCTCAATTTTGGAAGGTGTTGTATCTTTCTAATTTATCATAAATAAGAAAGATACATGTAAGGCCTATTACTTCTTTTTCCCTACAGGGGATGACTCTATTTTATTTTATTGAGCGTATTCCATTTTGCTCTATGTCCTTGGCCCTCCAGCCTTTTTACTATTCAGCTATGTCTGGGTCATTGGTACAGTATAAAAATGTTAAAAAATTTATAGTAATTTATATATTTTTTATACTTACCAATGACCCAGACGGGGATGGCCCTCCCAGGAGTTGGGAACTCTTGCCTCCCTGCTGAGTACATAGCGCTTACCAGGCACTGGTTATTAGAATGATTAATGGTGCCAATTTCGGAACGTCCTTGACACTGCGCATGCGCAGTGGGGGCGAAGTGTGGAGGGCCTTTCAGGACATGTTTTCTTTAGTTTTAGATGCAAATTTTGGGGATTGGGGGGCAAAATTTGTGTTTGGCCCTATATTTTAAGAGTTAGCACCAGCTATGTCTGGGTCATTGGTAAGTATAAAAAATATATAAATTACTATAAATTTTTTAACTTTTTTACAACGAAAATTTGGGGTCCGGGTGGGACTTAGAAAATTTTGGACCAAAATCCAGAAATTAGTTTTTTTTTGTTTTTTTGCATTTAAAGAAGAAAAAAAATTTAGGCTGAAAATATTTTGTTTGGGGAAAAAAATCTGTTTTTTATGTGTTTATCTCAATTTTGGGACTTAAAAGTTCAGGAACTGAAAATAGAAGGAAAATCCTGTGTATTATGTGGGTACAATCACTTCATCTAGTTGGTATATGCTTTTCTTAGGAGGGGCGTATGTGGCTTATTCAAGTCCCTGTTTTGATATTTAGACCACCATGTCAGGTGAGTGCCCTTAGGCCCCCCTGGGGCCTCTTGTTAATCCCCTCACCCAACGTACATGATATCAAAATTTATTATTTTAATTATTGTTTTTGTTTTCGAATTTTTCAAAAAAATTCAATTAAACCATGTCGCTGTGAACCCTCATTGGAACGAGCTCATTGAGCTAGTTCCAATAGGGAGGGGGTGGGGGGAAGGGTTTCACATGATATGGTTTTGTTGTAATTTTTTTTAATCTTTTTTTTTTCAACTGCTTAATTAGTAAATTATGCAGACGGATGCATCCAATTCATTTGAGAAAAGGCTAAATTGTTACTTTTTACTTTTGTTGTGGACAAGATTTAGCCAAAGATGCTGAAAATGCCCTGAAACTCCAGTAAATAAATGAATAAGTAGTGTCCCACAAAATGACCTCTGATCAGCTCAATGCTTAAAGTTAAATTATTTTTCCTTCAAAATTAAGGAGCATGGTGGCTCAATGGTAGAGCATTGGACTGTAAACTGAAAGGTTGATGATTTGATGCTGATCCCCACCATCTACTTTGTATCCTTGTGTCAGGCACTTAAACCTGAATGCCCATGAGGGGACACAGGGTTTCTGTGTACTAAGGTGCTCTGCATGCATTCTGATATCTATGGTTTAGATAATGAAGAGAGAAAACCTTATAACCTGAGCTGTTGTTTCTACTCATATGCTGTCTGCCTGAATGGGCAGATGTCCTTCTCATTAAATTTCACTAATATTCTCCGGGTATATTTAAGTTCGTAGAAAATTTTCTATTAATAATTGGAGTATTCTGAACCAGTCAAATCAACTTTAATTGAATAGTAGCAGTAAAAATGCTGTCAGGTGACAGCAGGTTGTTGAAAAGGGCTCATGGCATATTTTCAGCAACCATGACTTGATTTAATGAAAAATTTGCTCGAGTCTTGACATCAAGAAATTATTGATAAGAGGACTTGGTACTATTTGTAGAAGTGTATTGTAAACAAGAGTCAGAATTATACCTCTGTTACATGAAAGAGTAGTTTTTTTTTGTAAAGGGCAGGAAAATCTGCTTGCAACGACCAGGGATTCTTCTGCTCTATTTGTGAAAGGGTCCAGGGGCCCATGTCATTGGAAGAATTTGCATCATGGGATCTCCAATTGGGAATTTGTTTTGGAGGGGAAGGAACAGACAAAGACTAAGAAATTTTACATTCAAATTGAACAGACAACATTAAGGCCGATACCTAAGCAACTGCATGTATGCTGCAAGTAAGTTTTATAACAAATAGTCACATGGAATCGTGGTCGCACCAGTCTCTGCAGTCTCTGTTAAACTGTTCTTATACTATTAAAGAAGAACTTGTCATTGTCCCCCGACATTTTGTTGGAGGCCTTCTGTAACCAGTTGCATCCGTCCGTCTGGAGTGATAACTAAAGTTTGGGTCATAGAATCAACTCCAAATCTGGTATATACTTGTACGTCCCCTATCCCAATGAGATTGTGAATTTGAATCTGGTTTCCATCCAATAATTTTTAGCTCAAGTTTGGCAAAGCCAAATTTGAGCTTATGCCATGGCCAGTCATCTGTCTGTCTGTCAACAATTTCAATACAGCCATTTTGTACAACAATAGGTGCAATCAGATTTTTTGCACAGAACTTCCATTTAAAAGCGCTGATTTGAATAATTTTTTGTGTGAATGTTTAGTACCATGGGATACATCACATATAATACGGGTTTTTTTCTTGTGCAGAAATTATGCAAATTAGATGAACTTTGAATGTTTCAGTGCTACTTATACACAGTAAGTACACATGTCAATACGGCTCGGGCTAGAGTCTGTATTTATGAACCTTTGTTATCACCTTGGGATGATAACGAGTGTCTCTGGGTTCAGTCCAAAATTCAAGATGGCTGCCAGTGGCCATTTTGTACTGAAATTACGTCTAATCAGTTTTTTGTACACAACTTCATATGGCTCAGGCTAGAGGCCGTATTTATGAAACGATCTTTACGAAACTTCTTGGGTACCTTTGTTATCACCATGGGATGAGAACGAGTGTTTTTGGGTGTGGTCCGAAATTCAAGATGGCCACCAGCAGCCATTTTGTACCAAAATTAGTGCAATCAGTCTTTTGTACAGAACTTCTGTATGAAAGTTCTGATTTGAATAAATTTTTGTATGAATGTTTAGTAACATGGAATACATCACATATAGTACGGGGTTTTTTCTCGTGCAGAAATTATGCAAATTAGATGAACTTTGATTTATTCAGTGCTACTTATACACTGTAAGTGCACATGTCAATACGGCTCGGGCTGGAGGCTGTATTTATCAACCGATCTTCACGAAACTTCTTGGGTACCTTTGTTATCACCTTGGGATGAGAACGAGTGTTTCTGGGTGCGGTCCAAAATTCAAGATGGCTGCCAGTGGCCATTTTGTACCGAAATTAGGTCCAATCAGTTTTTTGTCACAACTTCTATACAGCTCGTATTTATGAACGAAACTTCTTGGGTACCTTTGTTTTCACCTTGGGACAGGAACGAGTGTGTTTTGGGGTGCCTTTGTTATCACTGTGCTGTCAGAACAAATATTTTGGGGTTCAGTCAGACCCACTCTGGGACTCAAAGATTTCTTTTCTAGTTTAGCATCTGACTGTCACCCACCTTTACAGTACTTTACCTATACATTTGTTACAGGCTACGGGCAGTATTTATGTACAGATCATTACAATACTTTATATGTACCTTTGTTATCAGGTCATTACCTAGATGTTTGTCATTGCTGTGTCACATACTACACATGTACATGTCTTAACAAGTTGAGCTACAGTGTCATTGACACTTTCATTGTTGGAGTTATGCCCATTATTCAACCCTTTTTGCAACTTGAAAATTTGTTGTCTGGATAATTACTTTAGTTCGAATCAACACCAAATTATGTATACAGGTTTGTCTCATGAATACGCTGACCAGGTTCAAATTTGTGTTTGGTCCGATCAATTTTGGTTGAGTTATGACCCTTTTTCCATTTTTTTGACTTCAAGAATTAGTTATCCAGATGATAACTTTAGTTTGGTTGATCGAATCAAAACCAAATCGGTTAGTTTGTCTCAAGAATATTCTGGTCAAGTTCGAATTTGAGCTCTGTCCAACCAATTTTGGTTGAGTTATGGCCCTTTTTCCATTTTTTCGACTTCGAAAATTTGTTGTCCAGATGATAACTTAAGTTTGGGTAAATGAATCGAAACTAATTTTGGTATTTGAGTTTGTCTCAAGAATACGCTGGTCAAGTTCGAATTTGGGTTTGGCCCACTCAATTTTGACTGAGTTATGACCCTTTTCCCATTTTTTTGACTTCAAAAATTAGTTGTCTGGACCATAACTTTAGTTTGGTTAATCGAATTGAAACCAAAATTGGTACCGTGGAACCCTGTGAACTGAATAGCCACTTTGCCAATGAAAATTATTCAATTGACAGGAGTATTCAATTAACAGGGATTGAGTCACTTTTCTGTATTCTAGAGATAAACTTAGCATTTATTCTATTATATCTTGTTATAATAGATTAAATGCCTGTATTGGATGTACTTAGGCCAAATAGGTCTATAAACAAAGGAAAACTGGGGGGAGTCAGGGTAATTTCTCGACAGGTTACAAGATTTTTAGCTCAACTGACTGAAAGTCAGGGTGAGCTATTCTGATCACTTTTCGTCCGGCATCCGTCGTGAAGGTGGTGTTTGGGCCTTTTTCTCCCAAACCACTGGCCGCATATTAATGAAATTTCATGTGAGAAGGGGTTATATAAGGGCATTTTGATTTTTTGTCAAATTAGGTTTCGGCTCATATTGAGCAGAGGGATGGGGCAAAAATGCTCCAATTCTTAAAAAATCTTCTTCTCAAGAACCAGCAATAGCAGAGACTTGATATTTGGTATGCAGCTTCCTTTTGAGGTGTAGACTCAAGTTTGTTCAAGAGAAGTTCGAGGGGCTTTATTTGACGATGTTAAAGGAGGGGCAAAAATTTTGGCTACGCCCCAAATTTCTATTTTCCAAACCGCGAGGCCGATTTGAACCAAATTTTATGTGAGTGCTTATTGGGTCATAAGTACCTAATTTATGCAGAAATTTTTTCCCCATAGCCCCGTGGGAACCACAGGAGCTAAAAATAGAAAAAAATGAAAACGCCCATATCTCCAAAACTACACGGCACTGAGAATTCTTATTTGTTGTGAAGCTTCCTTAGGACCAACAGAATGGAATGGTCAAAAAAAAATTGCCGTCGGTTTTATCATGGGGTACTTTTTGGGGACTTTGAAAAAGTGCTGAGTCAGCATTTTTTAACACTGTGGGTAATGGGAAAAACATAAGACTACTTTTCTCCCAAACCACTGCTCCAAAAGCTTTCAAATTTCACATATAACATCTTTGGAAGATTGTTTCACATGTTTATTGAAATCAATTCCCTGGGTCTATATTTGGGCTCTCTATGGGAGCCCAAATGTTTAAATTAGTGCAGTATGAGGAGTATTTTTTAAAAATCTTCTTCTTCAGATCAAGCAATAAGAATCTTTTGATATTTGGTATGCAGCATCCTTAGGAGGTTAGATTCAAGTTTGTTGAAGCCAAGTCTCTAGGTTCATATTTAGGCTGAAAATTTGGGGTTCCATTGCGGACTTAGAAATTTTGGACCAAAATGCGAAAAAAAATTTTTTTTGTTTTTTTCTGCGTTTTGGTCAATTTTAAGAAAAAAAAAAAAATTTTTTTCCCTGAAAATTTGAGGTCCGGTGTAACAGTTTATCTTCCCCCCCTGTATAACTTCCCCCCCCCCACAGGTTTATCTTCCCCCCCACCTGAATTTTTTTTATCTTTCAATTTAATCACAGAACTTTTTAAAGAATTTGATTTAGTACCCCTCTGTTATATTAAAAAGCATGAGGGGCAATTTGAAAACTTGTTAGTCTGGCCTTGAGAGTGCAGCAACAAACCCTATATTTTGACATGTTTTTTTATTTGAAAATATGAATAAAATTCTCAGCAGTATCGTTGTATGAGCCAAAAAAATAATTTAAAAACTTTGAATGTCTGTTGATCATGATCCCCCTCCCCACCCCATCAGAATATTTGTCACCTTTTACAACTTAAGTTCAGGAATTTTGAGAATGGAAAATATAGCAAAAAATCAGAAGAAAACCAGCCTTTTGTGACTCAGGTGTGGGGTGGATAAGATCATTTCTGAGTAAATAAAGAAAAAATATCTTTCGGTTGAGAACTTTTATTATCATAACAATAAAAACTACGTAAACTACAGCATAAAATTCAAACAAAATATCTAGCACTTGATAGAGTCAACAAAGCCCTCAATGAATTTCTCTTCAAAAAGGTGATATGAGCAGTATTTTTTTCTCTTCCAACTTAAGACATATGAGTCAGAAAACAATAACCTGAATGTTTTTCTTTTTCAACAACTTAGACATAGGAATCGTTGTACTCACATTTTTAAGTTGGCAATTTCTCGTGTCAGGTGGGGGGTAAGATAAACTGGTCACGACATCTTCCCCCCCCCTCCCACACTCACAACAACCTGAATTATTTTCTCTTCCAACTTAAGACATATGAATCAGAAAACAATAACCTGGATGTTTTTCTTTTCCAACAACTTAGACATAGGAATCGTTACTCACATTTTTAAGTTGTTAAAATTGAAAAATTTTGACTAGGGTAGACGATACTGTGACCATATTATCTTACCTCCCACATGACACTGGAAACTGAAACACAAACTAACAAGTGGGAAATATGAATCTTAATATAAGATTAAATCCTCTACAAGGTGTGGGAAAGATAAATTGGTCAGGATATTTCCTCCCCCCTACCCTCTACAACTGAAATTATTCTCTTTGTCACATCCTTAGCAAATAAATCTTAAACTTGAAAAATACAGGTGAAATTCTCTTCAAAATAGTTGTTTGAGTGAAAATAAAAAATATTTAGCGACATCGGGTGACATGTTTAAAAAATGTTTTTTACATATATCCCAGGGGATATTTTGAGAAAAAAAACGCAAGTTCTTCTTGTGCAATTTTCTTCTATTAACAACATATTCAAATGAGTCTTGAAAATGGAAATTTGTATAATATTCAACTCACAATGCTAATTTGTGCTAAAATGTGTTTTTTTTCTATATAGCTCTCTCACATACTGACCAATAAGTTTTTCAATGCGCACTTGATGCTTTTTTAATATCACACACAAGTGAACAAGCAAATTCTAAAAAAAGATCTGGTAAAAATCTGAATGGTAAAAAAATTCAGGTGGGGGGGAATATAAACCAGGTGGGGGGGAAGATAAACTAGTTTATCTTCCCCTGGGGGGGAAGTTGTACAGGGGGGGAAGATATCGTAGTACACCGGGTTAGACTAAAATCCAGAATTTTTTTTTTTTTGTCTTTTATGCATTTCTGTCAATTTTTAAGACAAAAATTTTTTTGCTTTTTTTCCCCTGAAAATTTGGGGTCCGGGTGGGACTTAGAAAATTTTGGACCAAAATCCGGAAATTTTTTGTGTTTTTTTTTATGCATTTCTGTCAATTTTAAGACCAAAAAAAATTTGTTTTTTTTTCCCCTGAAAATTTGGGGTCCGGGTGAGACTTAGAAAATTCTGGACCAAAATCTGGAAATTAGTTTTCGTTTTTTATGCATTTTAAGAAGAAGAAAAAATTTTAGGCTGAAAGTATTTTGTTTGGGAAAAAAATCTGTTTTTTATGCGTTTATCTCAATTTTGGGACGTAAAAGTGCAGGAACTGAAAATAGAAGGAAAATCCTGTGTATTGTGTGGGCACAATCGCTTCATCTAGTTGGTATATGCTTTTCTTAGGAGGGGCGTATGCAGCGTAAGAGTCGTTGCCATGGTCCGGCAAACTTTTAAATTTTGGAGTACCAAAACCCCCATTTTGTTGCATCAGGGGAATATTTTGTGGGTTTTCTCAGCGATATTTGTGTAGGTTTTCACATTCCGAGAGCTGGTAATTGCATAAGAATAAGGATCAGTGAGGAGAAATTCCGGTGAAAAATCCTTCATTTTCACAATAAATTTCAGTGCTGTCGATTTGAGGAGCAATATCGCATTCATGCTTTTTCACACTTCTAAATTGGAAACAAGCAGCTCTCTTTTCCATGCTTCTGTAATTTTCAAGAAAATAGATTCAAGATTCCATTATACTAATTAAAACACACAAATGAGGTGTGAACAGTATACCTGCAAACTGTGGTGTCATTTTAATCATCGTTGACAGCGGAAGTACATCTATAGAAGTTCATGCTTTTTTCAACACGTGTTTGTTTTGGGTAAATGTTGGAGTGATAAGACTGGTCAGAAAACAAAACGTCACGTAATGATATTTACTACTGAATGAAGTTTACAACTTGCATTGTGTAGTGCACACACACTGTACAAACAAATTGCACCGTTTTGTGACGTTTTGCATTTAACATTCAGTGAGGTTATTGTTTACAGTTTGTCTAGCTTTTCATTGGAATAAAGTTATGCAGGACTCATGGAACAATCGCATCATCATAGTACACTTCTTCAGTCATTTGACTATGACATTTGTGTACGGAAATCTTCAAAAGAAGTCTAGAAATGGCACTTCAGCGATCTGTGAATCAATTATTTCTCAGGGATCGGGCAGGTCAGGGTGAATTTTAACATCTTGATAAATGTTTGGAAGGTTCCCTGGTTGTCAGATGCGGCTGGTTGACAGCTGTGGAAACCCTGGGTATGGTAAATGGTTTTGTGTTGGGAAATTGTATTCAGTTATTCAGTTAAGAGATATCCAATTGTATATGAGTTTGTCTCAAGAATACGCTGGTCAAGTTTGTATTTGGGTTCGGTCCGAACAATTTGGTCTGAGTTCTGGCCCTTTTTCCATTTTTTCGACTTCAAAAATTTGTTGTATGGATGATAACTTAAGTTTGGGTGATCAAATTGAAACCAATTTTGGCATATGAGTTTGTCTCAAGAATACGTTGGTCAAGTTTGAATTTGTGTTCAATTCGATGGATTTTGGCCAAGTTATGGCCCTTTTTCCATTTTTTGACTGAAAATTAGTTGTCTGGACAATAACTTTAGTAACCAGTTCTTGTCAGATCACCGAAGTTAAGCAACATCGAGCCCGGCTAGTTCTCGGATGGGTGACCATCTGAGAGATCGATTCGGACTCCTGCGTTGTGTCCTTGGGCAAGGCACTTAACTCCGATTGTCCACATGGGGGGACAATGACGCTGTGTACTAAGGCATACTGCACGTTGATGGTGCGTATGTCTTCAACCAATCTAACCCTGCCTGTGCTGCGGTGCGGAGTTGCGATGTTGGGGAGCTGGCAGCTGCTCGTCGTTGCTCGGTGGTTCTCTCCGGGTACTCCGGCTTCCTCAACCCGTAAAACTGTCACAGTCATGATTAGCCATTGTGCATAAGTATGTGACCTTAAACACCAATAAATAAATAACTTCGTTTGGTTGATCGAATCGAAACCAAATTTGGTATGTATTTTCACTTTGAAACTTAGTAGTCTTCAACATGTGCAGTGTGAGAGCTTGCTGTCGGGGGACATAGCCCACGCCTTGCGGTGGCCTTGTTTGCCTTTGAATTCAAACACTTTCTAAGCTTCGTTCGTTAAGCAATTTAAATTTAATGCATAATTGGTATCCTGAACTGGGTGGTAACAAGGCCTGAGAAAACCAATGGTTTTCTGAGGCCTTATGCATAACCACCAAGTTCAGAACACCAATTGTGCATTACATTTTTAGCTCACCAACTTTAGTTGTGTGAGCTTATCCATGGCTCAATCGGTCGGCATCAGCATACGTGTCCAATAATGTTAAAGCTTCTGTTTAGGTCACTTACTCGCCCTATTTCCATATCATGGCCTTTATAATGCTGCTATATGATGATTATTATCATCTACTATGATTTAACCCCTCATACCCTGCATTTTAAACATTTTTCTTGACATTTTTAGTTGCATTTAGTTTTTTGTTTAGCTCGGAATTTCATGTTTAACTTGGTGTTTAGGTCAGCTGCTGTTCTCCTTCTCTTTCCATGGCACTTATATTCATCATACATGTTCTTCAGAATCATTGTTCCATGATTAACCCCCTCATACGCTGCATTTTAAACATTTTCTTTACATTTTTAGTTGCATTTAGTTTTCTGTTTAGCTCGGAATTTCATGTTTAAGTGTTTAGGTCAGCTGCTGTGCTCCTTCTCTTCTCATGGCACTTATATTCATCATACATGTTCCTCAGTATCATTGTTCCATGATTAACCCCTCATACCCAGCATTTTTAGTTGCGTTTAGTTTTCTGTTTAGCTGAGAATTTCATGTTTAACTTAGTGTTTATGTCAGTTTCTGTGTTTTACTTTTAAGAGGTTGTGTTTAGGTCCGCTTTGTCGCATGTTATGAGCCTGTTTGATACAGTTCTTGTGTTTGCCAAAGTTACTATCAAAGAGGAATATTGGTGAGCTATAGGACATTGGCATTCTTCTTCTTGTTCAAGTGGGGACTGAGATTGGGAAATTTGTGAGTTGGGAAGAGGGAAAAATTCTGCCCAAATGCCATTGGGAAAGGGCCCCATATATGTCCCCGAATACAAAAAGTCATTTAAAGGAAGAACTCCAAAAATTAACTGTACAGGATGCGGATTACTATTTGAACACAATGAGGTAGATTTCCTGATTTTTTTTAGAAAGGATTTGCTAAACTTGATTTTCTACTTGTATTTCTGTCATGATATAGCCACAGATGCTTAAAATCTAATAAATAATAACAATGACATTGTGTACAGTAATTTACTTTCTAATTACATAAAAAATGAATATTGCCAGGAATGTATTTGAAGCATTTTTTGGTGATTATCGATATTGTGAAGTATGTATGATTGTAATTCTAAATAGGACCCTTAGTTCGGGTGTTACCCACTTGCCACTCCCCTGTTGGAAGTAAGAGATTGGGTAATGAATGAGTTAGGGAGCACGGTGGCTCAGTGGTAGACTGTTGGACTTCTATGCTAGAGGTCCAGAGTTTGATTCTCGTCTGGGACAACCCACGTTGTGTCCTTGGGCAAGGCACTTTATCCCAGTTGCCTACATAGGGGCACGTTGATGCCATGTACCAAGGCGTACTGCATGTTGATGGAGCACATATCTTCAACCGCTGTAACCCTGCTTGAGCAGAGCTTGAACAGTGTTAGAATGTTGAAGAGCTGACAGTTGCTCATCGAGCCTTGGTGGTTTTCTCTGGGTACTCTGGCTTCATCCACCCGTAAAACTGTCACGGTCACGATTAGCCATTGTGCATAAGTATGTGACCTTATACACCAATAAATGAAAAAATAAATAATGACAAGAGTTTCCTTCTTAGGACTGGGATCATTGTGGAAATATAGAATAAATAGATACTAGGGCCAGTAAATCAAGATTTAAATCATGAGTAGGATACAGGTTTTAACCATGAGGCAAGCCGAGTGGTTAAAACATTTATCCTACTCGTGGTTTAAATCTGATTACTGGCCCTAGCAGCTATTTGTTTTATTTATACCATGTTCTTAATAAATAATGGACTTTGTCACTTAAAATGGAGAAAAAACAACACTTTTATTGCAACCACACATGGGTTTGTTTTGTTTACATCTGTGCTAGTGGGCGGTACTACTGGCTGTACATGAATGCTTGATTGACAGCTAGACACATCATCGAAGTTAATTGAATTCACCCAGCTTTTTCAGTCAAATTATTATTAACAATTCTTAAATTTTATTTTAAATATTTAATTGTAATTGTAGGTATTTTAAACTTAATAAGTCATTGCACATAGTAGATATTAAAGCAAAATGTTGTATATTTGAAGGAAACATCGCGAAGTGTGAATGTACCAAATTGCATCATGCCAAAGGTCAAGTTGGATGAACTTCCAACTACACATTAAATTGTTTTTAACTGCAGTAGAAGCTTTACACTCCTAGTTGGGTTAAAAGCTAAAATTTAACATACAGGCTTTTCACAGGTAGTAACAGAGGCAAGCATGGTATAAAGAAAGCTCGTCTCAATTTCACATGGATGTAAGTCTTCTCTACTTTCATTTCTTTCCTGTTTTGTTATACTCTTTGTGGAATCTTTTTTTTATTTTATTAGCTTGTTGGATGAAAAGCCTAATTTTTAATGAACCCTATTTACAGGAATTTATCAGGTATGTCATCTGAAGAATCTTTGTCATCTAAACCTCGAGCAGGAAGCTTGCCTGCTAGTAAACCTCTGAAAACAAAGGCAGAGAGTATAACTAATCTTCAGAATAAATTGATGAAGTTGATAGATCCAGACTCCATAGAAAGTGATCATCCAAAATACTCAGTAAGTTTGTCATTTTATTGTTTTCTTTTGTCAGAGTGGAAATAAACTACAGAAGAATTCTTTATTATAACAGGCCTGGCATTTTCAGGAGAGCAATTTATTCGCCCGCCTACTGCTTGCCTTAAAAAAAATTAAGGAGGTCAAAAACTAGCCCTCCTGGCCTTAGAAAATAATGATTACCATAACAGTCTATTCCTAAAATCCACATCGTTTCAGATCTCTGCTATGTTAGTGGTCTCTGTTAGACTGTCACACTGCCTCTTCACACTGCAGTGTAGCCATTTCACAGAGACTACCTTGTTAGCAGCACTAAATAAAATGTAAAATGCCCACTGGGCAGATTTCATTAACAGTAAAACTTCATTTTGTCACTTTTAGCTTTTGTAAGCTTGGGGATAGCTAATCGCTCCCAAGGCCATGTAAGAGGATCGACTTTTAGCCCTCCTACATTTTTAAGAATGGCAGGCCAGTTATAACAACCTTTTGTCAGTGAAAAATATTCAAACCCTTATGATTATTCCATTGCTGAGAATTTTTTTACTCATGAAGGCCTATTTCCGAGTTTTACGACCTTAGAACAGGTGCCCTCAACATGCCATCATGAGGAAATCCTGCTAACAATAGACAAAGTACCTAGGCAGTGGTTTCTAGTCAAGTCCCGGCTGCCTTTACAGGCAGCCAAGACTTGACAAGAAATCACTGCTAAGCCACTGGATGTGTACAGGCTGTGGTCAGATGTTAATTCAAGACAGTTGTCAAGGCCCTAAAGGGTTAACCGCTTACCTAGTAGACATCATCCCAACATGTAGATGATTTTATATTTTGCCATTGTAATGAAAATTTTTTATTTTTTGCTTCAAAGACAAAGATTACAAAATATTTAGATGCATGTATTTAGGAAATGTTTTCTCAAATATCGTATGCTAATTGTATTAGGTAGAATGTAAATGAAAAATAAGAGATTAATTCATTTCTACTTCTGAAAACCAACTCAATCACGTTATGGCATTGACTTCTAATGGCATTTCTGTAATAAACATGTTGTGAATATTTTCCATAATGAACTATTTGATGGTGATTAAGTGATAAAATGGTTATATTAGATGACCTGAGATCTGATAGATACTGGAAAATGGGGAGTAAGTGATTACCAGGGTACTTCTGTTATAGGTTACATCTTTTATTAAATGAACAGGAGTTTATAACCTACATGTAATTGACAGGTCATGTTTGAACTGAACAAATTATTAAGGAGTTTGGTATTTAAAGGTTATATGCAATTAAAAGGATAGTTCAGTTAAGAAATATCCAATTAAATAGTTTCCACTGTATATAAATGCCTGCAGGAAAAATAAATTTTAAGAATCTGAAACTGTTCACAAAACAGCTAATATTGAAGAAATTGTTGAATGTGCACGGCTCTGATTTTCATGTTTCCTTCAATTTTTGTTGTAAATCCAGGAAATGAAAAATAGATGTGAAACAGGAAAACTGAATCAGTATGTCATTAACCTTTTACCCAACATAACGGCCAAAACCGACCAACGTTATTCTAAAAAATCGCCAATTAATTTTCATTTTTTGTCCCAAAAACATAGGTTATGACACAAGCTCATCAAGCTCATTCCATTGAGAGGTCATAAACTATGTTTTTGAGACAAAAAGTTAGTTATTCAAGAATTTTGTTTGCAAGTGTCTTCTGCTTTTCATGTTAGGTAAAGGGTTAAGGCAGTTGATCATTTTACTCAATGAGGAATGAATGACAAAATATGTAATGTATAATCATCATCAGAATTGACATGCTGGGTTGAACTGATCTGCTCACTCCATCAATGAACAGATGGTCAGTTTAACATAATCAAAAATTGAATAAAACCATAGTTGAAAAACACTCTTATTGCCTGAGTATTTATTTATTTATTTATTTATTTATTTATTTATTTATTTATTTATTTATTTATTTATTGGTGTTTAAGGTCACATATTTCTGCACAATGTCTAATCATGACCATGACAGTTTTACGGGTGGAGGAAGCCGGAGTTCCCAGAGAGAACCACTGAGTAATGGCAAACAACTGTCAGCTCCTCAACATACTAACTCCACACAAGCAGGATTAGCATTGGTTGAAGAAAAGTGCTCCATCGACGTGCTGTACGCTTTTTAGTACACAATGCCACCGTGCCCTCACATAGTCAATGGAGTTGAAGTGTCTTGCCCAAGGACACAATGCAGTTGTTGCAGGTGGGATTCGAACCGCGGACCTCCTGGCTTGCAGCCTGCACCTCTCCCTACTAAGCCACCATGCTCTGAACAGGTAGCTTCTTGCGATCTGATTCAGCTGGCAGGTTTCATGCATCAATTCAAGGTGAATAATCTATCATTGAGCGTATAATAAAGTTGTGTATCCCATTTTTCTCATCTGTTTTTATTATTCAGATAAATGCTCGAATCTTTCTTGCAGCTTGGTGCGTTCAGTCGGATAAATAAAAGAACAGTATCTGATGAAAGCCTTCATAGTTCACAAAGAATTATTCCTGCTGATGTTAACAATGTTGGAGAATTATTTTCCTCAGGAAATGCAACATCAAAAAGTGGCTTAACCAAAGAACAAAGGTATATGTTATTTGAAGTGTTCATCAGCCTGATGAAGATCTGCAAAATTAACACACTGATGTTGGAATATCAAAATTTCCAAGCTGAACATTTTCCCCATAATTATCCTCCGCCGTCGAAGTCCTCATGGAGCTCTGTCAAACAAGATATAACAGATTTCTATTCCTGTAGTGTTTGTTCTAAGGTAAAATAGGTCTATAAAGGAGGAGGGGACTGTGGTGATTGTCTGGCAGATTTCTCGACATATTTTAAGATTTTTTATACGCCCATTTGAAAAAACGGTCATAATATGTGATTCGTCTGTCTGTCCGTAAACTTTTCAATTTCCATATGATAACCTGTGTTTGGTTTTATAGATCAGGTCCAAACTTGGTTTGTGCCTCAATTATATCAAAATGAAGGTTAAGTACGAATTGGGGCTTGGCCCGATGATTTTTACAAGCGTTATGGGCCTTTTGACTCAGAAATTGGACATTTCCATCAATATTTTGATAACTTGGAGTTTGGATTCATAGAGCATAACCAAACTTTATATCAAAATGAAGGTGAAGTTCGAATTGGGGCTTGGTTGGATGATTTTTAGGCCTCCTCAACTTTGAAATTGCATATTTCCATCAACATTTTGTATGTACTTTGCTCATGTTATAACTTGAACAATTGTTAACAGATTTTAATTCTTTTTGGTATATGTCTCCATAGCAACAATGTCTATGCCAAGTTCGATGACCAGCGAACCCTCCTCTATCACCCCCCTCCCCCACATCAACATTTTTTTTTTTTTTCTTCAAAATGCATAAAATTTTTCAACTCCCATGCCCCTCCCCCCCAGCAATTTTTTTTTCTTTACTCCAAGATGCATTTTGAAGGATTTAGAGTGATTACATGCAGAAAAAAATTTGACTCCTATTACCCCCCTCCCCCTTACTAAAAATGAAAATGGCCTGAGAACCAGAAGATCTACTTATGGGTCTTCAAATTCTTAATTGCATTGTGGGAATATTTGCAGGTTGTAAATTTTACATTTGATATTAGTGTGCAGAGGGTTAATATTGTAAATGGTTTCTAAGATTTTTCAGCAAATAATAGAGACTTGATCTAGTATGCAAATAAAGTGGGATGTACTTTACTAAACTCTTGTTATTGTCTTTTATTTGATTCATTGTGTGTTTTTAATTTGCAGACTGTCACCACGTGCAGTTGCTGATTCAACATTAAGTGCTTCGAAAAGTAAAGTTGGCTCATCAAGAACTAGTCCAGCATTGCCACTCCCAGAGTCGACAGCAGGTCTTGAATGGTCAAATCTAGTCAATGTTGCAACTAAAGCAATTGAAGGTGTGTAATTTTCTTTGAGTTTGAACTGTTGTATAGTAATTGAAAGTGTATAATTTTCTTTGAGTTTGGACTGTTGTATAGTAATTGAAAGTGTGTAATTTTCTTTGAGTTTGAACTGTTGTGTAGCAATTGAAGGTGTGTAATTTTCTTTGAGTTTGAACTGTTGTATAGCAATTGAAGGTGTGTAATTTTCTTTAAGTTTGGTCTGTTGTATAGCAATTGAAGGTGTGTAATTTTCTTTGAGTTTGGACTGTTGTATAGCAATTGAAGGTGTGTAATTTTCTTTGAGTTTGGACTGTTGTATAGCAATTGAAGGTGTGTAATTTTCTTTGAGTTTGGACTGTTGTATAGTATAAGTTACAGGGCATTTAGTTGGCAGATACAGTGTCATATACGGCTCAGAGAAAATAATATTAGGTTCGGCTTAGTTAAATGATGCGCACTTCTTGAAAAATGTAAACAAAGCAGACGATGTTTACATATGCAACAAGGGGAGTAATTTTGCTTCCGCATTTTAATAAATCCCTCGTGACTTGTTCTATAACCTCCAATGTTTTGGGCCGGTTTGGTATTTTATTATAACAGTTTCATTCAATCGAATGCAATGTCTATACGACAGGGCTGCAGCATGTACATACATGTAAATTAAAAGCTGAGGCATGTGGATATAATGATAGAACAAAATGGCTGACGGGCACCTATTATTAATTTAATATTAATTATTAAATTAATATTAAATTAATATATATCCTGAACCTAATATTGCGGAGTCTCTGTCTCTTAGTAACTTCATTTGATTGGATAAACAAATTTATTAGCATAATAATAATTGATTTGGTGTCAGAAACCACTGTCAAGACTTAACTGGTAGAGTGCTGGGAGCCCATATTTGGGCTTTATTTAAAGGCTTCAAATTCAGCGGCTGTGCTTCATATTATCTTTGAAGTGATGTTATTTAGTTTATTAAGATTTGCCTTGTTACAATTTATAGGAGAATACCCACAGGCACTCTCCTATAAATTGTAACAAGGCAGAGACATGTTAACAATTTTTGGTGGTCGAAAATAATTTCGCACTCTACCAGTTAAATGGTAGAGTGCTAAATTATTTTTGATTGTTAGAATTTGTTCCCAAGTCTTTACCACGTTACAATTTATGGGAGAGTGCCTTTAGATCCTTGTAGACAAAATAACTGCACTTCAAAAAAAATATGAAGCTCTTCCACAGAATATGGAGGCTTTAACTCTTTTAATTGCTGCTGGCGGATATTCCTGCCCAGCACAGGGTTTCTCTTGTCACTGAAATAAGTATAATTTGGGCACATTTAATTTAATTTTCCCCCTGTATTTTGAATGGATTTTTTGATTAATGATTTCTTGTGTTATATTTAGATTCATTTTTCATCAAATCTAGTCATGGCTGCTTCACAGCAGCCATGACTAGATTTGATGAAAAATATCTTGAAAATACTCAGCAGGATAAGAGTTAATCTGTGGAGCCTAGGCTTTAGAATGAAGACTAAATATGGGCTTCCTGCACTCTACCAGTTAACTGAAATGACATAAAAGAATTCTTCTAAAGTAAAGATATTACGATCAGAAATTCTGAGCTCAAATGCATGAAAAATAAGATTCGGCTTCTAATCCCATAAAGGAAACCATTGTATTGAATCGCTAAATGAAATGGATAACCAGACAATAGAGAATAGAATCATAATAAATGAAATGAAGTTGTGTAGTCATAATAAAATGTAAAGAAGAGTATTATTCAAGAAATAAAAAAAAACGTCCTTGATAGCCCTGAAACCAGTAGTCCCCAGTGGTAGAAGTGTGCCTTAGGATGTTTTTAAGACAAAGGCACACACACTTGTGGTTTGAAATAACAAAAGTGTAAATTGATGAAGGAGCCCCCTACTGGGTGTTCACTTTGTGATGAATTTCTGAACACTGTAAATAAATTTCATGAGAAAATTCCACTTGACATTGAACGTATATATTTATGAAACATTCATTTGTTAATGTTTTCGTTGTTTTATAAGTTATAAAAAGTATGCTTAATATGCTTGATATGTTGCATTAAGACTAGAGGTCTGTGTATTTACCCATCTACCCACTGTAATATTACTGGCTGACGTTGATCACAAGCATTTGCAAGTCAAATTTTATAATATTTTTAAATTTTTGCCCCAAAAACATACCTCTTGACCCCTCATTGAAATGAGCTCATTGAGCTTGTTCCAGTGAGCAGTCAAATGCTATGTTTTTGAGACAAAAATTTAAAATATATAGTTATGGCCTAAAAAAGTTTAAAATTTGTTTCTTAGTCCCTCCTGCATGGCATGGTCCTGTTGGCTGCCGCCTGCTCTCTCTTTATAACCAGTGCAAACATAAAAAAATAATAATTAAATGGTTTATGTCTGATAGTTTACCCAAGTTAATAAAATTGATAAATTTCTCCCTTGAGCGCTACAAGGCTTTTCAATGCTTTAACATTCAAAGGCTTCTTGCACTCAAAATACATCAACACACATGCTATTCTGTAGATTATGAGGCCTAAGACACAAAATAACCCAAGAACATGAACTTTTGATGACAAAGAAATAATTACAAAAATAAAAAATAAAATAAAAACCCACCCACCTACATGCAAAATGCAACACATGAGAAACAGAAGATCCACTTTGTGGGGCCTATCCAAGGCATTTATGGTCATGTTTCATCTTCTGTTCATGTTAGGAAAAGAGTTAACAGAGCAATGATTTCAGGGTAAAATTATTCTATATATTTAATTTCAGAAGCTTGCAGATTGCAAGATTTTCTCAAAATTTTCTGGGAAAAGAACCCCCCCCCCCCCCCCACACACACACATACACAACAAATGGTACACCTTCTTGAACTCTCCTCCATATTCAGTTCATGGGGGTGCATGGTGGCTCAGTGGTCATGGATTGGACTTCAAACCGGAAGGTCCACGGTTTGATCCCTGCCAGGGGTTACTGCGTTGTGTCCCTCGGCAATTCACTTCATCCCAATTGCTCATGTGGGGGCATGGTGGCGCTGTGTACTCAGGCGTACTGCACATTGATGTTGCACTTGTCTTCAACCAATGCTAACCCTGCTTGTGTGGAGTTAGTATTTTGGGGGGTCTGACTGTTGCTTGCCATTGCTTGGTTGTTCTCTCTGGGTACTCCGGCTTCCTCCACCTGTAAAACTCCGACACGAGGTGACCCTTGCTGTCAAAAGTGTCATTAAACCCCAATAAATAAATAAATAAATTCACTCCATGGAACTTGCTAAATGCCTTTGTCTTCTGTGTTACACATGCCTTTGATAAATAAATAACATTGGCTAGGGGACTTCAGGCTGTTGATACCATATCTGGTTTATCCTAATTCCTTGTCAATATTAGATCTCTGAGCTCTGTGAAGCAAGATACAATGAATGATGCCTAATCCTGTATAAGGTAAGATGTTGTGTGAATGACTGAAGACATTATATTTTGGTATTATGAGGGGGTGCATTAACAGTTTATCCAGAATATGAATAAATTAGTATTGAAGTGTGAGTGTTCAACATCCTACATATGATGATGATTACTGTTCTGTTGGTCAACCCTTAACCTAACAAATCAGCTGCATCCAGATACCTGCATAGTATACCAATTGGCATGGCAGTGTGCAAAATTTGACGAGAACCCTCGTTTCGTTTGCGTGGTGGTTAAGCAAATTTAAATCTACACAAACGGATGACTGGTTAGCCAAAAGTGGCATCTTGAATGGTAAAGTCTGAGTAACTTAACTGGAAGAGTGATCAATTTTTTCTCAGCCTCAAGATTTGTTCACACATTTTTGTCTTCTTACAATTTATGGGAGAGTGCCTATAGGTACTCTCCCATAAATTGTAACAATGCAAATTGATGGAGATGAAGTAATTTTACTTCCAAGATAATAAGAAGGAAATCCACAAAATATGAACTCGTCAACTTTAAGTACCTGCAGTTCAGAATAAATCCCAAATGTGGGCTTCCAGCATGCTACCAGGTAACCAGCCTTTCTTGTGTCTGATAGATTTTTAGACTTTTGCCTTGAGAGGCAATAAATATTTCAATTCCATGCAATATATGAATACTTGTTAATGATAAAAAAGCAGTATTTTTATACTGTACCAATGACCCAGACTTAGCTGGTGCTAACTCCACAAAAACCAGGGCCAAACACAAATTTTGCCCCCCAATCCCCAAAATTTGCATCCAAAACAAAAAGAAATCATGTCCTAAAGGACCTCCATAGTACGACTCTACTGCGCATGCGCAGTGACGCAGTCGTCCCGAAATTGGCGCCAAATATCATTCTCTGTTTGGCCCTTCATCAGTCAACATCTCACTGATCTTTGTGCTTGTAAATCTCAGTTTAAAGGATGCCAGACACGTAATTCTTGGAGAAAATGTGATTCTAAGGAGGATAGAAGGAGGAGAGGAAAAAAGAAGTGGCAAAAATAATCAGGGCTGTACTTAAAATTTTTTGTTGAAATTATGTTAAGTTGCCTATTTTCGAGGCAAACGCCTCTTGTTGTCATTCTTGCTAATTGTTGCACTGCTTATTCAGTGTTTCCTCTCCCCTAACCTTCTAAAGTCCCCCCTTGCAATTCTCCCATGCTTTTGGCATATTTTTGAGAAGTTTCATTTCTAAAAATTCCCTGGGAGAGTTGCTTGGTTACAGAATGTTTTCTGTTATTTTCCCCATAGTTACGTTTTCACCCATGGGTGTATAACGTTTGTGTTCTGCATCTTCCATCTGATGTTCTGCAGATTCTCCCCTGGGAGTCTCTGTTTTGCATCAGATAGAGTGTAATTGATGACTGATTCCGGGCCAGTTTTTTCAGTGCCTGGAGTCATGTTTTCTTCTGTGTTTACACTGTTTGTTTTCATTGGCAACAGCCTTTTTTGAGGGGGGCTGTTTGCCTTTGAGGTAGTTTATCTCATTATAAGATACATTTATATTATCCGAAAGTGTCTCATTAATTATTTTATATAATTTTAAAATTTTTGACCACACTTTGCCATCGGATCCATCGGGGCTCAACGTTACTTTTCAGCAACTTGGGCTTCTCTGAAAAAATATTTTTTCAAAATTATTTTGTTTTGCAATTGTTTTTTCATTTATTAATGGATCATGTTATTATGTATCTTTGTGTCAGGGGTTTTTGCGAGTAACTAGGACTTATTGTTGTTCTTTCACAATGAAGGGAACTTGTTCAAATTGTAATAGGAAGAAATCTTCCTCTGACTTTCATGATTATTGCATTATTTGTAGTCAGTGTTCTCGCATTAATCCCTGTCCTGTTTGTGAACATTGGGATGAGAAACATTGGAAACGTGTGTCACGATATGTTGTTTCTGGAGAAAGCGCGATGCCGGCTCTTTCTCCACAAGGTCACTCTACTCTCTCAGTTTCTATTTCAGAGGAACCAGAACAGGGTGATGTTTCCATGTTATCTTCTTCAAGTGTGCGTCCGTCGTCACAATTAAATACAGAGCTAGCGGCAAAAGTGCTCATGGAGATTAGACAAATGTCGTCCGCTAGCTCGCCCGGTGTAGCGTCCATTCACCGAATGGTTCGGCAGCCGGGTTCGTCCGATGCGGTCCAAGAGGAAATTTTGGGTGATGCGAGCACTATAAAAATAATAGATGCACACCCAGTGACGGCGGATAGTGAACGAGAACGGAGGAAGCCTTTTAGTCCGGTTCCTAGCTCATCCAGGTCCAGCCGGGCCGCGAGCGAGAGAGGCCCCTCTCTCGTACAACAACATCTGGGACCAGATGTTGTGGTACAAAATGTGTCTTTAGCGGAGCATACGTCCGTCGCTCGGGACGCTCCGTTGTATAAGCAGTCCGCAGAGACTGTTAAGGCTTCCTCTTCTCGTCGGCGCACACGACCGCACCTTGGCTGCGTGACCTCCGATATTTTGCCAGCTTCGCCGATGAAGGATTCTTCGGCGACCAGGTCACACCATCCGGCAGCCAGGGATTCGAGACTGATGGACTTTGGACGTTCGCATAGGAAAAGTATGCGGGAGCCATCTGATGCGGAGCTGCCCTCGGCGAAGCAGCGAAAGACCGCTCCTCCGCAGGTCTCGACGTCGGACATTCTAGTGCAGATAGCACAGCTTATCGCAGCATCCCAGCAGCCGACAGAAACGGTGTCGGATCGAGAATTATCCGACGGCGCTGGGTCGGTACGCTCCGCCGAAGCATCGGGGGCGGACGACCGGGAACATCGGGAGGTCCGACCGGATGGTGAAAGGGATACGGATGAATTGGAGCTATCCCTTTCGGAACAACACAAAGCTGCCGTGGACTTCATCCGGCACTTTCTTCCTCAAGTTGTTCCGTCGGGCCAGACTGCTGCGCTTCCGGACAGGAGAATTATAGCGTCATTGGACTCTGATTTTTTCGAGCGGTTCAGGGACATCGCTCCCGAGTTTCCGTCGCAGTCCAATAATGTGGCAAGAACATTTGAATTATTGAACGACGCTATTTTTAAACTTGCTTCCAGGACGGGGAAAGCAGGCTTCTTGTCCGCAAATACTCTCAACCTGCCTTTCATTAATGCAAGGAATAAATTCGACACGGCAGGTCAGGGTATACCGAGAGTTCCTCTGCGTATGGACGACGAGGCGGAAGACTTAGAGCTATCATTACCGTCGTCAGCTTCTATTCCAACCGCAGTGTTGGAAACAGCTATTGCGTCTAACAGAGCCAATTTAGATGCCTTATCTTACGCAGATCACCTTACTAAGGCGTTATCACTGCGTCTTCAAGGGGAAGAGTTTCAGGATATACAATCCTCCTTAAGACTTCTTTCAAGGGCAGTAGCTTATTCCACGTGTAACTCCGCCCTTTCAGTGGCAAATCTGGAGTTGGTTAGACGTGACGCAGCCCTGTCTACATCCACACTAGTGGATTCTAAGGTGAAGAACTCTCTTAGAGTCGCTTCGGTCTCAGGAGATCTTCTCTTTGACGGCAAGCTTTCCGCTATTTATGATAATATTAAAAAGAAAGCTAGTGATTCTCTGTTGTTTAGATCCGCTCCTAAAAGGTCGGATACAGCAGACACGAATAAGGCGGGCACTTCTGGGTCTTATCCGCCCAAGAGAGGTTTCTATAGAGGTTCCGGTGCGTCCTCTAGCTCTTATTCGAGAGACCGTCAGGATAGTGACTCTCGTTCGGGACGTTCTTCAGGACGGGACAATCGGTCGGACGCCCCGAGGTCGACGAGGCGAGGTGCGGGTCGTGGAAGACGTGGTTTCTCCTACCGCAGGCCTCGCAGATCCAGGAGGTGATGGCTCAAACCTCTATCGCGTTCCGGTTGGCGGAAGGTTGTCGAGTTTTTCTCAAGAGTGGGCGTCGATTACGGACGACCCGTGGGTGAGAGGAGTGACTTCGGAAGGTCTAAAGATATCCTTCAAACGAAAGCCTCCATTAACTCGAAGTCCAAAGTGGACTCATCTTCCGTCAAACCCTCAGAAAAGAGACGCTCTGCTATCAGAGGTGCAGTCTCTTTTAATGAAGAACGCGGTAGAGGTCGTAGAAAACCAGGAATCGCTGGGATTCTACAGCCATCTGTTTCTGGTTCCGAAACCAGACGGCTCGTTCCGTCCAGTCATAGATTTGAGCTGGATAAACAAGCTGATCGTCGCTCCGAAGTTTTATATGGAGACGATTCGATCGGTCAGAGCGAGTATTCGGGTGAACGATTATGCAACGAGCATAGATCTCAAAGATGCGTACTTTCACGTCATGGTACATCCGACATTCCGAAAGTATCTACGCTTCGCAGTCCTAGGAGTGGTGTATCAGTTCCGGGCCATGTGCTTCGGATTGAATCTAGCACCCTGGGCTTTCACTCGGGTAATGAACTCGGTAATGATCTACTTCCGAGCTCATTCGTCTGCGGTAACGTCGGCCTACCTGGATGACATTCTTCAGAGGTACGGCAACGAGTTAACGCTTCAGAACGATGTTCAGAATCTTCTTCTATTGCTCCGACGTCTCGGTTTCATAGTAAACGAGGAGAAGTCGGATCTGGTGCCGTCCAAGTCATTCACTCATCTGGGAATGAGCTTCGAGACGCACAACAATCTCGTTCGTCTGCCGTTAACCAGAGCGAAATTAGTCAGTTGTTACGCTCGCTATTGTCTGAATACAGACAAAGTCACGGCGAGAGAATTTATGAGACTGATAGGTCTGTGCGGAGCCGCCGCGGATCTCATTCCGATGGGACGGCTACGCACACGGCCTCTTCAAATTTTCCTGACTCAGAATTGGAGTGTGAAAATTCATTCGCTCGATGTAGACGTTCTCTTGTCAGATCAAGTGAAACAAGAGATTCAGACTTGGGCAAACATTCAGTGGTTAACTCAAGGAGTTCCACTGCAGTTGCCGGATCCGAGTTTTACCATTATGACGGATGCCAGTCAAACAGGTTGGGGTGCATCATTAATCCCAACGGATTCGAGATGCCAGGGTCTTTGGGATCCGCAATTCCTGTGCAAGCACATAAACATCAAGGAAATGATGTCAATTTGGCTTGCGTTACGTCACTGGATGGACATTATTCACGATGCTCATGTCCAAATCCTATCCGACAATACGACAGTAGTGGCGTATATACGGAATCAGGGAGGCACTCATTCAGTTCCGTTGTTCAATCTAACGGAAAGAATCCTTCTGTTTGCGTTGGAACATCACGTTCTTCTTTCGGTCCGTCACATACCGGGTCGTCTGAATGTGCTAGCAGACTCCCTTTCACGAAAGGGTCGCTTGTTGCCGTCGGAGTGGACTCTCAACAAACAAGTATTCAATCAGATTTGCTACCAATGGGAACGGCCAATGATAGACTTATTTGCGACACATCTCAACAATCAGTTGCAGACGTATGTGTCCCCGTGTCCGGATCCAAGAGCATTTGCAGTAGACGCTCTATCGATCCCTTGGGACGGAATGATAGGATATGCGTATCCTCCAGCGCCGTTAATTCAACAAGTATTGCTAAAGATAAAACAATCTCAATGCAAGATTCTGTTGGTAGCATCTCTGTCGCCACAGAGACCGTGGATAAATCTACTCAGGTGTCTGTTGTGGGACCTACCGCGGAAGCTCCCTCCACGAGAGGATCTTCTTTGGCAGGGGAAATCGCGCCAACTACATCACAACCCGCAAGGTCTCAACCTTCACGTTTTTCCGTTGTGCGGTCCTTCTTGCATGGCAAGCACTTTATAGGACGAGCAGTGGACGCGATTTCTAACTGTAGGAGGACCTCCTCTTCGCTAAACTATGCAGCTAAGTGGAAGGTTTTCCGTCGTTGGTGTAGGGATCATTCTGTTGATATATTTGATCCCTCTATACCAGACATTGCTAACTTTCTAGTATACTTGTTTGACGAAATCAAACTGCAACCTGTTACTATAAAGGGTTATAGATCTATGTTATCTGATACCTATGCACATCATGATAGTTTACAAATTGGATCTAATGTCTCTTTATCGAAATTGGTTAGAAACTTTTCGATAAATAGACCCAGAACTCTTAGATTAATTCCTAAGTGGAATTTAGCTTGGGTTCTCCTTAAATTGAAGGAAAAGCCCTTTGAACCTCTTGGGACAGTAGATTTCAAATTCTTATCTTATAAGACAGCTTTTCTCTTAGCTTTCTCTTCTGCCAGAAGAGTCAGTGAGCTTCATGCACTATCGGTGGATGATTCTCATTATCGTAGTGTTGGGAACACTATCACCTTCACTACTAATGTCGGTTTTTTAGCTAAGAATCAGGCTCCTAATAAATATCCGGAACCTATTGTTATTAAGGCTCTTCCGTCTTCAGACGGGCGTAGGCCTTTACTCTGTCCTGTTAGAGCACTACGTATCTATAAACAGAGATCTCAGTTCATCAGAAAGGGACGGAAACGTTTCTTTCTGTCTTTGATGCCTAATAGAAAGGACATTTCAGTCCATTCTATTGCTAGATGGATTCAGTTAACTATCCGTACTGCGTATGAAGATTTATCTTCTTCTCAGCAGTCTGTGCTTAAGATTTCTGCTCATGAAGTAAGAGCTCTTTCTACTTCCTGGGCTTATGCTAATAGTGTTGCTATTACAGATTTAATGAAGGCTGCTTATTGGTCTCAGCCATCCACATTTACTAATTTTTATCTCAGAAATATTGAGTCCATTTCTGGAGACCTGCATTGTTTAGGTCCGTTATCTGTTGCTCAGAATGTCGTCCACTAAACAGTTGCAACTATAGTTATGCAGGCTTTCTGTTCCGGCAGTGACTCCGTCCTGCTGCCCTCTTCGCTCTGGGCTATTTGACCCAGGGCAAGGGGAAGGGGGGGGGGGGGGGGGGGGGGGGGGCGGGTGTTCCCTTAGGTCACCTGCTTTATAGTGAAAAGCAAGGGAATGCCTCCTCCAAGACAGTATTTCTGAGTCGCTTCCGGGATGGTTTTAAAGTGTAATATTAATGTTTAATTTCATTCATGTCTTATTTTTAAAGTGTAGCTCGGTGTGAAGCATTTGTATATGTCAAGTGTCAAACGGGCTTTAATATACAATACTCGGACATTTTTAAATGATTATAAAGAGTCTCAATTCTCTGGACTACTTTATTTATTGGCTTGCTTTAAAAATAATTAGTATAAGGGTTATACTGGATGTTAATAGAGAACATGAATGTTATTGTGCTCAATTATTAAGGGTAGTGTATCTTTCTAATTTAAATATTAAATAAGAAAGATACATGTAAAGCCTAATACTCCTTTTCTCCTTAAGGGGTTACCTCTTTATTTTATAATTGAGCTTATTGGATTTTCCTCTATGTCCTAGGCCCTCCAGCCTGTTTACTATTCAGCTAAGTCTGGGTCATTGGTACAGTATAAAAATGTTAAAAAATTTATAGTAATTTATATATTTTTTATACTTACCAATGACCCAGACGGGGATGGCCCTCCCTGGAGTTGGGAACTCTTGCCTCCCCGCTGAGTACATAGCGCTGACCAGGCACTGCCAGTAAGAATGATATTTGGCGCCAATTTCGGGACGACTGCGTCACTGCGCATGCGCAGTAGAGTCGTACTATGGAGGTCCTTTAGGACATGATTTCTTTTTGTTTTGGATGCAAATTTTGGGGATTGGGGGGCAAAATTTGTGTTTGGCCCTGGTTTTTGTGGAGTTAGCACCAGCTAAGTCTGGGTCATTGGTAAGTATAAAAAATATATAAATTACTATAAATTTTTTAACTTTCAAAAAAAATTTACATAGAGCATTCGGTTAGCCATCTCCAAATCACATGAACGGTCAGTTGGTTAGAGTCATTTTTGAACTTTTGCACACTGCAATAATTGGGCAGTAGAAGAAAGCATATTGTGTGACCCTTTGATGAACTTGTTCTAGTGAGGGGGATACATGGTATGGTGTCGTTGAAACTTTTTTTTAAATTTGAGGAAATAAAGTATTTAATGGGTAAAGAGTTAATCCTCTGCACACTGCAGTGCTGGAAATGAACAAAATTGATGGGTGCTGTTTTAAGCTCCCGTGAAATCAGAGACGGGAGTAAATTGTAACCGTAAAATATTAGTATATGAGAATACGGTCACCGAATACCAGAAACCATAACCCTTTGAACTCTAGTGGTATCTTCCATGCCAGTTCAATGGCAGCAATTAGAAGAGTCTATATTCATTTGGGGCTGACCAATAAATATTTTCAACGTTCAGCCTCTAGGCTGCACGTTGAAAATATTGATTGGTCTACCCCACGCATTTACTTAACAGCCATCCCATTTAACAATGTTATGACGTATCATAGCTCCCGTAAAATAGAAAATACGGATGCTGATGGGAGCAACTGCACTCACACCCATCTAATTTTCAGGACTGACACTGATGTCAAAATACTGCAATTGTGAGTAACAAGTATTTCCTATAAGGCAGCGAGGCATTTAACCAATTACCCATTCAATCTTGTTTGACAGAGCTCAGTTGAAATGGTTAAATTCTTTTTTGCCTTGTGGGAAAAATTTACAGGTGAAATTTTGATATTTTGACATCACTGTGCAGAGTGTTAAATATGACATTGCAAGAATAGTCTTTCAGAATTTGTTTTCATTCCCCAATCTTATGAATCTGTTCACACACCCATATATTTATCGCTGTTGAACTGTAAAATTGTCAACTGTTGGAATTTGCCATACATTTCAGTTAAAAATTATGAATCTATTCACACACCCTTATATTTATCTCTGTTGAACTGTACAATTGTCAACTGTTGGAATTTGCCGTACATTTCAGTTGAACATTTTCTTTGCAGGTGACCAGTCAGATCAAACACTCCATGGGAGTAGACAAAAGGAGGATGTTTTAAAAACAGGGTCAGAATCAGCCTCAGGTCAAAAGGAAATCCATGAATCACAAATAACACTTAAAAGGTACTTGATAAATTATTACTTTGGGCACCTGAATGTTGATGGAGAAATTAATACTACTAAGTAATACCTAAATATTGTCTAGCAACTCTCAGTCTTGTATATAATCTCGTTCATTTGTATGAACCATTGTGATGCTTGAGTGCTTCTGTAGGTTAGTTGTAGGGTGCTTCTGTAGGTTAGTTGTAGGGCACAACAGCCATATGGGTTGTGTTGATATGGTTGATAAACAGTTGCATTTATATGTCCTACGTACAACATATAAATGGTACCAACAATTTTTTCCCCAGCTCATCATGCAAAGCTTGCTGAATTTTCATAAACTTTATGCAGTGAATGGAGGGAAAGGTGATTTTCTTTACATTCATAAAAATTTTAAAATTATCATTACTTATATTCATTGATACCCGGAAACTAACCCCCCAACCTACGTCTTGCTGGGGGTGATATTCTTTTAAAATCTTTTTCAGATTGACCTGTCAGAATCTGTTGGTATTTGTTATACAGCATCCTTATGGGTGGTAGATTCACATTTGTTCAAATGAAGTCCCTGGGTTCATATTTGGGCTCCCCATGGAAGCCCAAATTTTAACTTGAAGTAATATGAGGATATTCTTCGAAAATCTTCTTCAGATCCACAAGTCAGAATCTTTCAATATTTGGTGTACAGCATCCAGTTTTGTTTGAATCAAGTCCCTGCATTCATAGTTGGGCCCTTAAGAGAGGAATATCCTTTAAAAACACTCATCTTCAGATCCACCAGTCAGTTCATTAGAATCAAGACCCTGGATTCAAATTTGGGCTCCCTCGGTGAGCTTGAAAATGAGATTTGGAGTGTTTTATGCGAACAAAAAGAAAATTCAACCAGTTGATCTCATATGGAAAAGGGCAGGAGTTGTGGGTGGGTGTTCATTGTGTTTGGTTTTTTTGGGTGGGGATGGGGGGGGGTGGGGTAGGTTCAGCCTTCAGATGAGTTTTAAAGGGTTTTGAGTGATTTTATGCCAAAAAAAAAAATAAAAAATTCAATGACCGGCCCTTCCCCACCCCACACACTCCCCTGGCTAAATTGAATTAACATGCAGGTGGTGAATGTGACCTTAACACCTTCTTTAAGCAACTTTCTCTAGTGAGCAATTTTGGAGAGATGGCAGTTAGTTGCTCGTCGTTGCTTGGTGGTTCTCTCCGGGTATTCCAGCTTCCTCCACCCATAAAACTGTCGTGGTCATGATTAGTCATTGTGCAGAAATATGTGACCTTAAACACCAATAAATAAATAAATAGTGAACAATTAAGGCCCCTTGTAGGCCTCTTGTGATATTTCTAGTGCACTAAATTCTGCAGTTGTAGCCATTAATTGTGCAAAAACATATTATTTTGGGGTTTGATTGCTTTACTTTTGGCAGATTCATTTAAATTCAGCAATTTTTTTTTTTATGATAAAATAAAGGCTAAGTTTGACTTTCGGTTTTCTGATGCACATAATTCAAAAGCTGTGGCCCTTGATTGTGTGAAAACTTCATTCATTTTTTTTTTTGTTTCTGCATCATAACTTTACTACCTTTTAGCAATTTGCTTTGAAATTTGATAGTTTTTCTTTTTACTGAAAAATAAAAGCTGTATTTGATTTTGAGATTGCTTTTGGACTTAATTATCTGGTTGAGTGCTGGAAGCCCATATTTGGGCTTTACTCTAAAGGGCAGGTACTGCAGCTCATTGGCTTCAAACCCTGTGGATGTCCTTCATATTATCCTTGAATCTGAGTTATTTAGTGTATATGTATTTTCCTTGTTACAATTTATGGGAGGGTGCCTATAGGCACCCTCCCCTAAATTGTAACATGGCAAAGACTTGTGAACAAATATTGTTGACTAAAAATAATTCTGCACTCGACCAGTTATGTTGTTATGATCCTTGATTTTGCAAAAAATGTTATTATATTTCTGAATATGGGACATTATCTGCATTGATAGAAAATTTATTGTTTTAGTGGACCAACTGTTTGGCGGTCAAATGCAACCACTCCCCACCAAAGAATAGAAGAACTTGAAGAAAGAGTTGCAACACTACAAGAACAACTTAAGCAAGTAAGTAAGATTATGTCACTTGAATATAGTATCTTTCATATTTGAGAAATTCATTTGCGATGGTTTTGAATGTTTGCAAAACTACACTGGAAAAGTTGTGTACTCTTGTTTACCAGTTTTTTGAATTTATATACACAGATACACCAGGGATTTCTCTAGCTCCATCAAAACTCTTGAAAATATGGCAGGAGGGTTTAACCCTTTGAACTCTAGTAGTATCTTCTATGTCAGTTCAATGGCAGCAATTAGAAGAGCCCATATTCATTATTTTCATTATTAAGGGTAGACCAATCAATATTTTCAACGTGCAGCCCAAGGCAGCACGTTGAAAATATTGATTGGTCTACTCCACACATTTACTGAACAGCCATCCTATTTAATGACGTTATGACGTATCATGCTCCTGGCCAGAAAAGCGGCCGCTTGGGTTCAAAGGGTTAAGAAACTCCTTGAATTACTGCTTGTTCAAGTGTAGGAACCCTGGTGTACAATCTTTTGACATATTGGATACAATGACAAAACACTGTGTGAAGAATGAAAAACTTAGTTTCCTTGTTTGAATCAGTACAATGCAGCTAAAACAAATAGACTTGTGCACCACACTAAAAGACATGTGCTGTCCCTCCTCCTCCTCATGTATGAACTTTAAAATAAACTAAACATCTGCAGACACTTTCTTTGAGATGTCCATAAATGTTAACATATATTGTAAAATAAACAATTCATTCATCGAATTTCCAAAATAGAAAATTTCTCACTCTTCAATTTGAAGTATAATTGTGTTTGTTCTAGTGAGGGGGTCATAACCTATGTCTTTGCGGCAAAAATTGAAAAAAATTTGGTTTGTCGGGAAATTTTTTTTTGCAAAGTGCCATCTTCCATTCAGGTTAGGTAAAGGGTAAATCCCAATAAAATAACAAACGGCATTCATAAAAGTGTCAGAGCAAAAAAAGAGAGAAATTATGAAAATAAATCTCCCCAGCTTGTGCTTTGAGACATGGGATATCCACTAAGTTTGGATTCTTTTCTCTGAGTTTGGTCCTTTTTAGCCCTTTACCTGTTAATCCAGAATAATCTGTAAATTAATTGTAATTAATTAAGGTGAAAACAAATTTTATACCATGCTCGCCTATGTTACTACCTGGGGGTGTGGTGGCTCAGTAGGTAGAGGTGCAGGCTGCAAGCCGAGAGGTCCTCGGTTCGAATCCCACCTGCGGCAACCGCGTTGTGTCCTTGGGCAAGACACTTCACCCCCATTGCCCATGTGGGGGCACGATGACGCTGTGTACAAAAAGCGTACTGCACAGTGATAATGCACCTGTCTTCAACCAATGCTAACCCTGCTTGTGTGGAGTTAGTATGTTGGGGAGCTAACAGTTGCTCGCCGTTGCTCGGTGGTTCTCTCCGGGTACTCCGGCTTCCTCCACCCGTAAAACTGTCATGGTCATGATTAGCCATTGTGCAGAAATATATGACCTTAAACACCAATAAATAAATAAATAAATATGTTACTACTTGTGAAAAGCCGGTATGTTAAATTTTATCTTTTAACCCCATTACCAGTGTAAAGCTTCTACTGCTTTTGAAAAAATTTACACCTACAGTCGGAAATCATCCAATTTGACCTTTGGCATGACGCAGTTTGCCAATTTCGATACATTCACACTTCACAATGTTTCATTCGAACATACGACATTCTGCGGTACTATCTCCTACGTGAAATGACTTATTAAGTTTAAAATACCTACAATTAAATATTTAAAATAAAATTTAAGAATTGTTAATAATAATTTGACTGAAAAAGCAAGGTAAATTCAATCAACTTTAACAATGTGTCTAGCTGTCAATCAAGCATTCACATACAGCCGGTAGTACTGCCCATACAGCCGGTAGTACTGTGCAGATGTTTGCGATAGAAAGTGTAATTTTTTCTCCATTTTAAGTTGATTATTTATTAAGAGCACGGTTTACATAAAACAAATACTAGGGTCGGTAATCAGATTTAAACCACTCGTAGAATAAGGCTTTTAACCACTCAGCAAGCCAAGTGGTTAAAACCATTATCCTACTCATGGTTTAAATTTGATTACCTGTTCTAGTACCTATTTATTCTATATATTGTTCCCAAAATTTCAGCTAACACATTATGTGACCCTTCATTGGGACAAGCTGGTCAAAGTTATTCCAATGATCGGTCACATGATATTGTTATGTTGTAATTTTGACAAAGTCAAGCTGAGCTAATCTAATCGCTTCCCGTCCGTCATCTGTCAACACCATGTTTTGGTCTTCTCCTCCAAAGCCACTGGGCCAATTCAAGTGAAAGTTTGTGTGAGTGATGGTCCCAAAGGGGCATTTCATTTTTGTTCAACTCAGTATGCCCGGCCCCATAGGGAGGGAGTGGGGGAAAATGCTCCAAAATATTTTAAAAATCTTCTTCTCAAGAACCAGTGTGTGCAATGACTTGATATTTGCTATAGAGCTTCCATATGAGGTGTAGAATCAAGTTTGTTCAAACGAAGTTCGTAAAGTAATATTTGGCTTTGTAATAGGAGGGGTAAGATTTTTAGCCCCGCCCAAAATTTCTATATTTTTATACTGTACCAATGACCCAGACTTAGCTGGTGCTAACTCTAACAAAACCAGGGCCAAACACAAATTTTGCCCCCCAATCCCCAAAATTTGCATCCAGAACAAAAAGAAATCATGTCCTAAAGGACCTCCATACTACGCCTCTACTGCGCATGCGCAGTGACGCAGACGTCCCGAAATTGGCGCCAATTACCATTCTCTGTTTGGCCCTTCATCAGTCAACATCTCACTGATCTTTGTGCTTGTAAATCTCAGTTTAAAGGATGCCAGACACGTAATTCTTGGAGAAAATGTGATTCTAAGGAGGATAGAAGGAGGAGAGGAAAAAGAAGTGACAAAAAATAATCAGGGCTGTACTTAAAATTTTTTGATGAAATTATGTTAAGTTGCCTATTTTCGAGGCATGGGCCTCTTGTTGTCATTCTTGCTAATTGTTGCACTGCTTATTCAGTGTTTCCTCTCCCCTAGCCTTTTAAAGTCCCCCCTTGCAATTCTCCCATGCTTTTGGCATATTTTTGAGAAATTTAATTTCTAAAATTTCCTGGGAGAGTTGCTTGGTTACAGAATGTTTTCTGTTATTTTCCCCATAGTTACGTTTTCACCCATGGGTGTATAACGTTTGTGTTCTGCATCTTCCATCTGATGTTCTACAGATTCTCCCCTGGGAGTCTCTGTTTTGCATCAGATAGAGTGTAATTGATGACTGATTCCGGGCCAGTTTTTTCAGTGCCTGGAGTCATGTTTTCTGGTGTTTTTACACTGTTTGTTTTCATTGGCAACAGCCTTTTTTGAGGGGGGCTGTTTGCCTTTGCTGTTGTTTATCTCACTATAAGATACATTTATATTATCCGAAAGTGTCTCATTAATTATTTAATATAAATTTAAAATTTTTGACCACACTTTGCCATCGGATCCATCGGGGCTCAACGTTACTTTTCAGCAACTTGGGCTTTGCTGAAAAAATATTTTTTCAAAATTATTTTGTTTTGCAATTGTTTTTTCATTTATTAATGGATCATGTTATTATGTATCTTTGTGTCAGGGGTTTTTGCGAGTAACTAGGACTTATTGTTGTTCTTTCACAATGAAGGGACATTGTTCAAATTGTAATAGGAAGAAATCTTCCTCTGACTTTCATGATCATTGTATTAATTGTAGTCAGTGTTCTCGCATTAATCCCTGTCCTATATGTGAACATTGGGATGAGAAGCATTGGAAACGTGTGTCACGATATGTTGTTTCTGGAGAAAGCGCGATTCCGGCTCTTTCTCCGCAAGGTCACTCTACTCTCTCAGTTTCTATTTCAGAGGAACCAGAACAGGGTGATGTTTCCATGTTATCTTCTTCAAGTGTGCGTCCGTCGTCACAAATGAATTCAGAGCTAGCGGCAAAAGTGCTCATGGAGATTAGACAAATGTCGTCCGCTAGCTCGCCCGGTGTAGCGTCCATTCACCGAATGGTTCGGCAGCCGGGTTCGTCCGATGCGGTCCAAGAGGAAATTTTGGGTGATGCGAGCACTATAAACATAATAGATGCACACCCAGTGACGGCGGATAGTAAGCGAGAACGGAGGAAGCCTTTGAGTCCGGTTCCTAGCTCGTCCAGGTCCAGCCGGGCCGTGAGCGAGAGAGGCCCCTCTCTCGTACAACAACATCTGGGACCAGATGTTGTGGTACAAAATGTGTCTTTAGCGGAGCATACGTCCGTCGCTCGGGACGCTCCGTTGTATAAGCAGTCCGCAGAGACTGTTAAGGCTTCCTCTTCTCGTCAGCGCACACGACCGCACCTTGGCTGCATGACCGTCGATATATTACCAGCTTCGCCGATCAAGGATTCTTCGGCGACCAGGTCACACCATCCGGCAGCCAGGGATTCGAGACCGATGGACTCCGGACGTTCGCATAGGAAAAGTATGCGGGAGCCATCTGATGCGGAGCTGCCCTCGGCGAAGCAGCGAAAGACTGCGCCTCCGCAGGTCTCGACGCCGGACATTCTCGTGCAGATAGCACAGCTTATCGCAGCATCCCAGCAACCGACAGAAACGGTGTCGGATCGAGAATTATCCGACGGCGCTGGGTCGGTACGCTCCGCCGAAGCATCGGGGGCGGACGACCGGGAACATCATGAGGTCCGACCGGATGGTGAAAGGGATACGGATGACTTGGAGCTATCCCTTTCGGAACAACATAAAGCTGCCGTGGACTTCATCCGGCACTTTCTCCCTCAAGTTGTTCCGTCGGGCCAGACTGCTGCGCTTCCGGACGAGAATTATAGCGTCATTGGACTCTGAATTTTTTGAGCGGTTCAGGGACATCGCTCCCGAGTTTCCGTCGCAGTCCAATAATGTTGCAAGAACATTTGAATTATTGAACGACGCTATATTTAAACTTGCTTCCAGGACGGGGAAAGCAGGTTTCTTGTCCGCTAATACTCTCAACCTGCCTTTCATTAATGCAAGGAATAAATTCGATACGGCAGGACAGGGTATACCGAGAGTTCCTCTGCGTATGGACGACGAGGCGGAAGACTTAGAGCTATCATTACCGTCGTCAGCTTCTATTCCAACCGCGGTGTTGGAAACAGCTATTGCGTCTAACAGAGCCAATTTAGATGCCTTATCTTACGCAGATCACCTTACTAAGGCGTTATCACTGCGCCTTCAGGGGAAAGAGTTTCAGGATATACAATCCTCTTTAAGACTTCTTTCAAGGGCAGTAGCTTATTCCACGTGTAACTCCGCCCTTTCAGTGGCAAATCTGGAGTTGGTTAGACGTGACGCAGCCCTAGCTACATCCACACTAGTGGATTCTAAGGTGAAGAACTCTCTTAGAGTCGCTTCGGTCTCAGGAGAACTTCTCTTTGACGGCAAGCTTTCCGCTATTTATGATAAAATTACAAAGAAAGCTAAGGATTCTCTGTTGTTCAAATCTGCTCCTAAGAAGTCGGATACAGCAGACACGAATAAGACAGGCACTTCTGGGTCTAATGCGCCCAAGAGAGGTTCCTATAGAGGTTCCGGTGCGTCCTCTTGGTCTTATTCGAGAGACCGTCAGGATAGCGACTCTCGTTCGGGACGTCCTTCAGGCCGGGACAATCGGTCGGACGCCCCGAGGTCGACGGGGCGAGGTGCGGGTCGTGGAAGACGTGGTTTCTCCTACCGCAGGCCTCGCAGGTCCAGGAGGTGATGGCTTAAACCTCTATCGCGTTCCGGTTGGCGGAAGATTGTCGAGCTTTTCACAAGAATGGGCGTCGATTACGGACTACCCTTGGGTGAGAGGAGTGACTTCGGAAGGTCTAAAGATATCCTTCAAACGAAAGCCTCCATTAACTCGAAGTCCAAAGTGGACACATCTTCCGTCAAATCCGCAGAAAAGAGACGCTCTGTTATCAGAGGTGCAGTCTCTTTTGATGAAGAACGCGGTAGAGGTCGTAGAAAACCAGGAATCTCCGGGATTCTACAGCCATCTGTTTCTGGTTCCGAAACCAGACGGCTCGTTCCGTCCAGTCATAGATTTGAGCTGGATAAACAAGCTGATCGTCGCTCCGAAGTTTTATATGGAGACTATTCGATCGGTCAGAGCGAGTTTTCGGGTGAACGATTATGCAACGAGCATAGATCTCAAAGATGCGTACTTTCACGTCATGGTACATCCGACATTCCGAAAGTATCTACGCTTCGCAGTCCTAGGAGTGGTGTATCAATTCCGGGCGATGTGCTTCGGATTGAATCTAGCACCCTGGGCTTTCACTCGGGTAATGAACTCGGTAATGATCTACTTCCAAGCTCATTCGTCTGCGGTAATGTCGGCCTACCTGGACGACATTCTTCAGAGGTACGGCAACGAGTTAACGCTTCAGAACGATGTTCAGAATCTTCTTCTATTGCTCCAACGTCTCGGTTTTATAGTAAACGAGGAGAAGTCGGATCTGGTGCCGTCCAAGTCATTCACTCATCTGGGAATGAGCTTCGAGACGCACAACAATCTCGTTTGTCTGCCGTTAACCAGAGCGAAATTAGTCAGTTGTTACGCTCGCTATTGTCTGCACGCAGACAAAGTCACGGCGAGAGAATTTATGAGACTGATAGGTCTGTGCGGAGCCGCCGCGGATCTCATTCCAATGGGGCGGTTACGCACACGTCCTCTTCAAATTTTCCTGACTCAGAATTGGAGTGTGAAAATTCATTCGCTCGATGTGGACGTTCTCTTGTCAGATCAAGTGAAACAAGAGATTCAGACTTGGGCAAACATTCAGTGGTTAACTCAAGGAGTTCCGCTGCAGTTGCCGGATCCGAGTTTTACCGTTATGACGGATGCCAGTCAAACAGGTTGGGGTGCATCATTAATCCCAACGGATTCGAGATGCCAGGGTCTTTGGGATCCGCAATTCCTGTGCAAGCACATAAACATCAAGGAAATGATGTCAATTTGGCTTGCGTTACGTCACTGGATGGACATTATTCACGATGCTCATGTCCAAATCCTATCCGACAATACGACAGTAGTGGCGTATATACGGAATCAGGGAGGCACTCATTCAGTTCCGTTGTTCAATCTAACGGAAAGAATCCTTCTGTTTGCGTTAGAACATCACGTTCTTCTTTCGGTCCGTCACATACCGGGTCGTCTGAATGTGCTAGCAGACTCCCTTTCACGAAAGGGTCGCTTGTTGCCGTCGGAGTGGACTCTCAACAAACAAGATTTTTATACTGTACCAATGACCCAGACTTAGCTGGTGCTAACTCCACAAAAACCAGGGCCAAACACAAATTTTGCCCCCCAATCCCCAAAATTTGCATCCAAAACAAAAAGAAATCATGTCCTAAAGGACCTCCATAGTACGACTCTACTGCGCATGCGCAGTGACGCAGTCGTCCCGAAATTGGCGCCAAATATCATTCTCTGTTTGGCCCTTCATCAGTCAACATCTCACTGATCTTTGTGCTTGTAAATCTCAGTTTAAAGGATGCCAGACACGTAATTCTTGGAGAAAATGTGATTCTAAGGAGGATAGAAGGAGGAGAGGAAAAAAGAAGTGGCAAAAAATAATCAGGGCTGTACTTAAAATTTTTTGTTGAAATTATGTTAAGTTGCCTATTTTCGAGGCAAACGCCTCTTGTTGTCATTCTTGCTAATTGTTGCACTGCTTATTCAGTGTTTCCTCTCCCCTAACCTTCTAAAGTCCCCCCTTGCAATTCTCCCATGCTTTTGGCATATTTTTGAGAAGTTTCATTTCTAAAATTCCCTGGGAGAGTTGCTTGGTTACAGAATGTTTTCTGTTATTTTCCCCATAGTTACGTTTTCACCCATGGGTGTATAACGTTTGTGTTCTGCATCTTCCATCTGATGTTCTGCAGATTCTCCCCTGGGAGTCTCTGTTTTGCATCAGATAGAGTGTAATTGATGACTGATTCCGGGCCAGTTTTTTCAGTGCCTGGAGTCATGTTTTCTTCTGTGTTTACACTGTTTGTTTTCATTGGCAACAGCCTTTTTTGAGGGGGGCTGTTTGCCTTTGAGGTAGTTTATCTCATTATAAGATACATTTATATTATCCGAAAGTGTCTCATTAATTATTTTATATAATTTTAAAATTTTTGACCACACTTTGCCATCGGATCCATCGGGGCTCAACGTTACTTTTCAGCAACTTGGGCTTCTCTGAAAAAATATTTTTTCAAAATTATTTTGTTTTGCAATTGTTTTTTCATTTATTAATGGATCATGTTATTATGTATCTTTGTGTCAGGGGTTTTTGCGAGTAACTAGGACTTATTGTTGTTCTTTCACAATGAAGGGAACTTGTTCAAATTGTAATAGGAAGAAATCTTCCTCTGACTTTCATGATTATTGCATTAATTGTAGTCAGTGTTCTCGCATTAATCCCTGTCCTGTATGTGAACATTGGGATGAGAAACATTGGAAACGTGTGTCACGATATGTTGTTTCTGGAGAAAGCGCGATGCCGGCTCTTTCTCCACAAGGTCACTCTACTCTCTCAGTTTCTATTTCAGAGGAACCAGAACAGGGTGATGTTTCCATGTTATCTTCTTCAAGTGTGCGTCCGTCGTCACAAATAAATACAGAGCTAGCGGCAAAAGTGCTCATGGAGATTAGACAAATGTCGTCCGCTAGCTCGCCCGGTGTAGCGTCCATTCACCGAATGGTTCGGCAGCCGGGTTCGTCCGATGCGGTCCAAGAGGAAATTTTGGGTGATGCGAGCACTATAAAAATAATAGATGCACACCCAGTGACGGCGGATAGTGAACGAGAACGGAGGAAGCCTTTTAGTCCGGTTCCTAGCTCGTCCAGGTCCAGCCGGGCCGCGAGCGAGAGAGGCCTCTCTCTCGTACAACAACATCTGGGACCAGATGTTGTGGTACAAAATGTGTCTTTAGCGGAGCATACGTCCGTCGCTCGGGATGCTCCGTTGTATAAGCAGTCCGCAGAGACTGTTAAGGCTTCCTCTTCTCGCCGGCGCACACGACCGCACCTTGGCTGCGTGACCTCCGATATTTTGCCAGCTTCGCCGATGAAGGATTCTTCGGCGACCAGGTCACACCATCCGGCAGCCAGGGATTCGAGACCGATGGACTCCGGACGTTCGCATAGGAAAAGTATGCGGGAGCCATCTGATGCGGAGCTGCCCTCGGCAAAGCAGCGAAAGACCGCTCCTCCGCAGGTCTCGACGTCGGACATTCTAGTGCAGATAGCACAGCTTATCGCAGCATCCCAGCAGCCGACAGAGACGGTGTCGGATCGAGAATTATCCGACGGCGCTGGGTCGGTACGCTCCGCCGAAGCATCGGGGGCGGACGACCGGGAACATCGGGAGGTCCGACCGGATGGTGAAAGGGATACGGATGAATTGGAGCTATCCCTTTCGGAACAACACAAAGCTGCCGTGGACTTCATCCGGCACTTTCTTCCTCAAGTTGTTCATTCGGGCCAGACTGCTGCGCTTCCGGACAGGAGAATTATAGCGTCATTGGACTCTGATTTTTTCGAGCGGTTCAGGGACATCGCTCCCGAGTTTCCGTCGCAGTCCAATAATGTTGCAAGAACATTTGAATTATTGAACGACGCTATTTTTAAACTTGCTTCCAGGACGGGGAAAGCAGGCTTCTTGTCCGCAAATACTCTCAACCTGCCTTTCATTAATGCAAGGAATAAATTCGACACGGCAGGTCAGGGTATACCGAGAGTTCCTCTGCGTATGGACGACGAGGCGGAAGACTTAGAGCTATCATTACCGTCGTCAGCTTCTATTCCAACCGCAGTGTTGGAAACAGCTATTGCGTCTAACAGAGCCAATTTAGATGCCTTATCTTACGCAGATCACCTTACGAAGGCGTTATCACTGCGTCTTCAAGGGGAAGAGTTTCAGGATATACAATCCTCCTTAAGACTTCTTTCAAGGGCAGTAGCTTATTCCACGTGTAACTCCGCCCTTTCAGTGGCAAATCTGGAGTTGGTTAGACGTGACGCAGCCCTGTCTACATCCACACTAGTGGATTCTAAGGTGAAGAACTCTCTTAGAGTCGCTTCGGTCTCAGGAGATCTTCTCTTTGACGGCAAGCTTTCCGCTATTTATGATAATATTAAAAAGAAAGCTAGTGATTCTCTGTTGTTTAGATCCGCTCCTAAAAGGTCGGATACAGCAGACACGAATAAGGCGGGCACTTCTGGGTCTTATCCGCCCAAGAGAGGTTCCTATAGAGGTTCCGGTGCGTCCTCTAGCTCTTTTTCGAGAGACCGTCAGGATAGCGACTCTCGTTCGGGACGTCCTTCAGGCCGGGACAATCGGTCGGACGCCCCGAGGTCGACGAGGCGAGGTGCGGGTCGTGGAAGACGTGGTTTCTCCTACCGCAGGCCTCGCAGATCCAGGAGGTGATGGCTCAAACCTCTATCGCGTTCCGGTTGGCGGAAGGTTGTCGAGTTTTTCTCAAGAGTGGGCGTCGATTACGGACGACCCGTGGGTGAGAGGAGTGACTTCGGAAGGTCTAAAGATATCCTTCAAACGAAAGCCTCCATTAACTCGAAGTCCAAAGTGGACTCATCTTCCGTCAAACCCTCAGAAAAGAGACGCTCTGCTATCAGAGGTGCAGTCTCTTTTAATGAAGAACGCGGTAGAGGTCGTAGAAAACCAGGAATCGCTGGGATTCTACAGCCATCTGTTTCTGGTTCCGAAACCAGACGGCTCGTTCCGTCCAGTCATAGATTTGAGCTGGATAAACAAGCTGATCGTCGCTCCGAAGTTTTATATGGAGACGATTCGATCGGTCAGAGCGAGTATTCGGGTGAACGATTATGCAACGAGCATAGATCTCAAAGATGCGTACTTTCACGTCATGGTACATCCGACATTCCGAAAGTATCTACGCTTCGCAGTCCTAGGAGTGGTGTATCAGTTCCGGGCCATGTGCTTCGGATTGAATCTAGCACCCTGGGCTTTCACTCGGGTAATGAACTCGGTAATGATCTACTTCCGAGCTCATTCGTCTGCGGTAACGTCGGCCTACCTGGACGACATTCTTCAGAGGTACAGCAACGAGTTAACGCTTCAGAACGATGTTCAGAATCTTCTTCTATTGCTCCGACGTCTCGGTTTCATAGTAAACGAGGAGAAGTCGGATCTGGTGCCGTCCAAGTCATTCACTCATCTGGGAATGAGCTTCGAGACGCACAACAATCTCGTTCGTCTGCCGTTAACCAGAGCGAAATTAGTCAGTTGTTACGCTCGCTATTGTCTGAATACAGACAAAGTCACAGCGAGAGAATTTATGAGACTGATAGGTCTGTGCGGAGCCGCCGCGGATCTCATTCCGATGGGACGGCTACGCACACGGCCTCTTCAAATTTTCCTGACTCAGAATTGGAGTGTGAAAATTCATTCGCTCGATGTAGACGTTCTCTTGTCAGATCAAGTGAAACAAGAGATTCAGACTTGGGCAAACATTCAGTGGTTAACTCAAGGAGTTCCGCTGCAGTTGCCGGATCCGAGTTTTACCATTATGACGGATGCCAGTCAAACAGGTTGGGGTGCATCATTAATCCCAACGGATTCGAGATGCCAGGGTCTTTGGGATCCGCAATTCCTGTGCAAGCACATAAACATCAAGGAAATGATGTCAATTTGGCTTGCGTTACGTCACTGGATGGACATTATTCACGATGCTCATGTCCAAATCCTATCCGACAATACGACAGTAGTGGCGTATATACGGAATCAGGGAGGCACTCATTCTGTTCCGTTGTTCAATCTAACGGAAAGAATCCTTCTGTTTGCGTTGGAACATCACGTTCTTCTTTCGGTCCGTCACATACCGGGTCGTCTGAATGTGCTAGCAGACTCCCTTTCACGAAAGGGTCGCTTGTTGCCGTCGGAGTGGACTCTCAACAAACAAGTATTCAATCAGATTTACTACCAATGGGAACGGCCAATGATAGACTTATTTGCGACACATCTCAACAATCAGTTGCAGACGTATGTGTCCCCGTGTCCGGATCCAAGAGCATTTGCAGTAGACGCTCTATCGATCCCTTGGGACGGAATGATAGGATATGCGTATCCTCCAGCGCCGTTAATTCAACAAGTATTGCTAAAGATAAAACAATCTCAATGCAAGATTCTGTTGGTAGCATCTCTGTCGCCACAGAGACCGTGGATAAATCTACTCAGGTGTCTGTTGTGGGACCTACCGCGGAAGCTCCCTCCACGAGAGGATCTTCTTTGGCAGGGGAAATCGCGCCAACTACATCACAACCCGCAAGGTCTCAACCTTCACGTTTTTCCGTTGTGCGGTCCTTCTTGCATGGCAAGCACTTTACAGGACGAGCAGTGGACGCGATTTCTAACTGTAGGAGGACCTCCTCTTCGCTAAACTATGCGGCTAAGTGGAAGGTTTTCCGTCGTTGGTGTAGGGATCATTCTGTTGATATATTTGATCCCTCTATACCAGACATTGCTAACTTTCTAGTATACTTGTTTGACGAAATCAAACTGCAACCTGTTACTATAAAGGGTTATAGATCTATGTTATCTGATACCTATGCACATCATGATAGTTTACAAATTGGATCTAATGTCTCTTTATCGAAATTGGTTAGAAACTTTTCGATAAATAGACCCAGAACTCTTAGATTAATTCCTAAGTGGAATTTAGCTTGGGTTCTCCTTAAATTGAAGGAAAAGCCATTTGAACCTCTTGGGACAGTAGATTTCAAATTCTTATCTTATAAGACAGCTTTTCTCTTAGCTTTCTCTTCTGCCAGAAGAGTCAGTGAGCTTCATGCACTATCGGTGGATGATTCTCATTATCGTAGTGTTGGGAACATTATCACCTTCACTACTAATGTCGGTTTTTTAGCTAAGAATCAGGCTCCTAATAAATATCCGGAACCTATTGTTATTAAGGCTCTTCCGTCTTCAGACGGGCGTAGGCCTTTACTCTGTCCTGTTAGAGCACTACGTATCTATAAACAGAGATCTCAGTTCATCAGAAAGGGACGGAAACGTTTCTTTCTGTCTTTGATGCCTAATAGAAAGGACATTTCAGTCCATTCTATTGCTAGATGGATTCAGTTAACTATCCGTACTGCGTATGAAGATTTATCTTCTTCTCAGCATTCTGTGCTTAAGATTTCTGCTCATGAAGTAAGAGCTCTTTCTACTTCCTGGGCTTATGCTAATAGTGTTGCTATTACAGATTTAATGAAGGCTGCTTATTGGTCTCAGCCATCCACATTTACTAATTTTTATCTCAGAAATATTGAGTCCATTTCTGGAGACCTGCATTGTTTAGGTCCGTTATCTGTTGCTCAGAATGTCGTCCACTAAACAGTTGCAACTATAGTTATGCAGGCTTTCTGTTCCGGCAGTGACTCCGTCCGGCTGCCCTCTTCGCTCTGGGCTATTTGACCCAGGGCAAGGGGAAGGGGGGGGGGGGGGGGGGGGGGGGGGGGGCGGGTGTTCCCTTAGGTCACCTGCTTTATAGTGAAAAGCAAGGGAATGCCTCCTCCAAGACAGTATTTCTGAGTCGCTTCCGGGATGGTTTTAAAGTGTAATATTAATGTTTAATTTCATTCATGTCTTATTTTTAAAGTGTAGCTCGGTGTGAAGCATTTGTATATGTCAAGTGTCAAACGGGCTTTAATATACAATACTCGGACACTTTTAAATGATTATAAAGAGTCTCAATTCTCTGGACTACTTTATTTATTGGCTTGCTTTTAAAATAATTAGTATAAAGGTTATACTGGATGTTAATAGAGAACATGAATGTTATTGTGCTCAATTATTAAGGGTAGTGTATCTTTCTAATTTAAATATTAAATAAGAAAGATACATGTAAAGCCTAATACTCCTTTTCTCCTTAAGGGGTTACCTCTTTATTTTATAATTGAGCTTATTGGATTTTCCTCTATGTCCTAGGCCCTCCAGCCTGTTTACTATTCAGCTAAGTCTGGGTCATTGGTACAGTATAAAAATGTTAAAAAATTTATAGTAATTTATATATTTTTTATACTTACCAATGACCCAGACGGGGATGGCCCTCCCTGAGTTGGGAACTCTTGCCTCCCCGCTGAGTACATAGCGCTGACCAGGCACTGCCAGTAAGAATGATATTTGGCGGCAATTTCGGGACGACTGCGTCACTGCGCATGCGCAGTAGAGTCGTACTATGGAGGTCCTTTAGGACATGATTTCTTTTTGTTTTGGATGCAAATTTTGGGGATTGGGGGGCAAAATTTGTGTTTGGCCCTGGTTTTTGTGGAGTTAGCACCAGCTAAGTCTGGGTCATTGGTAAGTATAAAAAATATATAAATTACTATAAATTTTTTAACTTTTCAATCAGATTTGCTACCAATGGGAACGGCCAATGATAGACTTATTTGCGACACATCTCAACAATCAGTTGCAGACGTATGTGTCTCCGTGTCCGGATCCAAGAGCATTTGCAGTAGACGCTCTGTCGATCCCTTGGGACGGAATGATAGGATATGCGTATCCTCCAGCGCCTTTAATTCAACAAGTATTGCTAAAGATAAAACAATCTCAATGCAAGATTCTGTTGGTAGCATCTCTGTCGCCACAGAGACCGTGGATAAATCTACTCAGGTGTCTGTTGTGGGACCTACCGCGGAAGCTTCCTCCACGGGAGGATCTTCTTTCGCAGGGGAAATCGCGCCAACTCCATCACAACCCGCAAGGTCTCAACCTTCACGTTTTTCCGTTGTGCGGTCCTTCTTGCATGGCAAGCACTTTACAGGACGAGCAGTGGACGCGATTTCTAACTGTAGGAGGACCTCCTCTTCGCTAAACTATGCGGCTAAGTGGAAGGTTTTTCGTCGTTGGTGTAGGGATCATTCTGTAGATATATTTGATCCCTCTATACCAGACATTGCAAACTTTCTAGTATACTTGTTTGACGAAATCAAACTGCAGCCTGTTACTATAAAGGGTTATAGATCTATGTTATCTGATACCTATGCACATCATGATAGTTTACAAATTGGATCTAATGTCTCTTTATCGAAGTTGGTTAGAAACTTTTCGATAAATAGACCCAGAACTCTTAGATTAATTCCTAAGTGGAATTTAGCTTGGGTTCTTCTTAAATTGAAGGAAAAGCCATTTGAACCTCTTGGGACAGTAGATTTCAAATTCTTATCTTATAAGACAGCTTTTCTCTTAGCTTTCTCTTCTGCTAGAAGAGTCAGTGAGCTTCATGCACTATCGGTGGATGATTCTCATTATCGTAGTGTTGGGAATACTATCACCTTCACTACTAATGTGGGTTTTTTAGCTAAGAATCAGGCTCCTAATAAATATCCGGAACCTATTGTTATTAAGGCTCTTCCGTCTTCAGACGGGCGTAGGCCTTTACTCTGTCCTGTTAGAGCATTGCGTATCTATAAACAGAGATCTCAGTTTATCAGAAAGGGACGGAAACGTTTCTTTCTGTCTTTGATGCCTAATAGAAAGGACATTTCAGTCCATTCTATTGCTAGATGGATTCAGTTAACTATCCGTACTGCTTATGAAGATTTATCTTCTTCTCAGCAGTCTGTGCTTAAGATTTCTGCTCATGAAGTAAGAGCTCTTTCTACTTCCTGGGCTTATGCTAATAGTGTTGCTATTACAGATTTAATGAAGGCTGCTTATTGGTCTCAGCCATCCACATTTACGAATTTTTATCTCAGAAATATTGAGTCCATTTCTGGAGACCTGCATTGTTTAGGTCCGTTATCTGTTGCTCAGAATGTCGTCCACTAAACAGTTGCAACTATAGTTATGCAGGCTTTCTGTTCCGGCAGTGACTCCGTCCGGCTGCCCTCTTCGCTCTGGGCTATTTGACCCAGGGCAAGGGGAAGGGGGGGGGGGGGGGGGGGGGCGGGTGTTCCCTTAGGTCACCTGCTTTATAGTGAAAAGCAAGGGAATGCCTCCTCCAAGTCAGTATTTCTGAGTCGCTTCCGGGATGGTTTTAAAGTGTAATATTAATGTTTAAAATTCATTCATGTCTTATTTTTAAAGTGTAGCTCGGTGTGAAGCATTTGTATATGTCAAGTGTCAAACGGGCTTTAATATACAATACTCGGACACTTTTAAATGACTATAAAGAGTCTCAATTCTCTGGACTACTTTATTTATTGGCTTGCTTTAAAAATAATTAGTATAAGGGTTATACTGGATGTTAATAGAGGACATGAATGTTATTGTGCTCAATTATTAAGGGTAGTGTATCTTTCTAATTTAAGATTAAATAAGAAAGATACATGTAAAGCCTAACACTCCTTTTCTCCTTAAGGGGTTACCTCTTTACTATATAGTTGAGCTTATTGGATTTTCCTCTATGTCCTAGGCCCTCCAGCCTGTTTACTATTCAGCTAAGTCTGGGTCATTGGTACAGTATAAAAATGTTAAAAAATTTACAGTAATTTATATATTTTTTATACTTACCAATGACCCAGACGGGGATGGCCCTCCCTGGAGTTGGGAACTCTTGCCTCCTCGCTGAGTACATAGCGCTGACCAGGCACTGCCAGTAAGAATGATAATTGGCGCCAATTTCGGGACGTCTGCGTCACTGCGCATGCACAGTAGAGGCGTAGTATGGAGGTCCTTTAGGACATGATTTCTTTTTGTTTTGGATGCAAATTTTGGGGATTGGGGGGCAAAATTTGTGTTTGGCCCTGGTTTTGTTAGAGTTAGCACCAGCTAAGTCTGGGTCATTGGTAAGTATAAAAAATATATAAATTACTATAAATTTTTTAACTTTTTGAACCGATGGTCCGGTATGAACCAAATTTGGTTTGTGGTAGTATTGGGTCATAAGTACTTGACCCATGCAAAAAAAAAATTCCCGCATCCCCATGGGAACCCTGGGAGCTAAAAATAGAAATATTTTCAAACGCCCATTTTTCCCAAACCCCACAGAACAGAGAGCTTTTATTTGGTATGAAGTATCCTTATGACCAGTAGAATTGAATGGTAAAAAAAAATTGCCATCGGTTGTGTTAGGGTGTTCTGTAATGGGCATCGAAAAAATGCTGAGTCAGCATATTTGCAAAAATTTTAAAAAAATCTTTTCTCCAGAACCAATCATCAGAATCTTTTGATATTTGGTATACAGCATTCATAGGGGGGTCAGATAAAAGTTTGTTCAAATAAAGCTCATTGGTTCATGTTTGGGCTCTCTACAGGAGCCCGAAGTTTTAACATAGGGTAATATGGGGAATATTCTTTAAAAATCTTCTTCTTCAGAACCACCAGTCAGAATCTTTTAATATTTGGTATACATCATTGTTATGAGGGTCAGATTTTAGATTGTTCAAACCAAGTCCCTAGGTTAATATTTGGGCTTCCTACGGAAGCCCAAATTTTATCTTTGTTCAATATGGAGGGTAATTTAAAAAAATCTTCTTCTTCAGATCCATCAATCAGAATGCTTTGATATTTGGTATGCAACATCTCTGTGGGGCTCAGATTCAAGTTTGTTCAAATCAAATCCCTAGGTATATATTTGGGCTCACTATGGTAGCCCAAATTTTTACTTAGTGCAATATGAGAAAATTTCTTTAAAAATCTTCTTCTTCAGATCCACCAGTCGGAATGCTTTTATATTTGGTATACAACATCTCTAGGGGGGTCAGATTCCAGGTTGTTCAATTCGAGTGCCTAGGTTAATATTTGGGCTCCATATGGGAACATGAAATTTAACTTAGTACAATATGAGGGAATTTCTTCAAAAATCTTCTTCTGCAGATTCACTTGTCAGAATGCTTTCACATTTGGTATACAACATCTATAGGGGGGGTCAGATTCAAGTTTGTTCAAATCGGATCCATAGGTCAATATTGGGGCTCGCTATGGTAGCCCAAATTTGAACTTAGTGCAATTCGAAGAAATTTCTTTACAATTTCTCTTTTTCAGATCCAACAGTCAGAATGCTTTCATATTCGGTACACAACATCTCTAGGGAAGTCAGATTTAACTGTGTTCAAATCAAGAGCCTGGGTTAATATTTGGGCTCTCTATGGGAGCCGGAATTGGCCATTTTGCTGAAGAATTAAAAATTTTGTATTCAGTACCCTCTAGAGGTACTAAGATTAATCCACATAGGTTGTATCAAGGGGCTTCATAGGGGAGCTCTGCATTTTACTTATGATCAACTGAAGAAAAGGCATGATGCTCAAGATTATTTTTGTCACTCCTGAGGGACTCAAGGATTGACAGTGTAGCCTATGGAGATGGCTTGCTTAATGTAGACTCATTCTTGGACTCTGTTTAAATTGTGTTCTGTACAAGATGAGCGCTTCAGGCCCCGTGGGGCCTCTTGTTTATAAAAAAAAATATTAAAAATGTGACAAATTTTGATTTTGTGTGCATTGGGTAAAGGGTTAAGAATATGAAATAGGAAATTGTCCTGAACTAGTTTCTACATTGTATTTACAGGAAAGAGAAGAGAAGAATGCTCTTGATGAGGAAGTGCAGGACTTGCGTGTTGAGAATATTCGATTACAGGAGGAATCTCAGACAGCTGCTGCCCAACTGCGGAAATTTACTGAATGGTTTTTCAGTACCATTGATAGACATTGATAAACTGAAAATTATGTGATATTTGTGTAGAGCACTGTTATATATTTTTGTATATTTTTAATTATGGCATTGGAGTACAATGTATTGTGAAAATACTGTTTTTTTTTAGAAAAATGCTAGCTAATAAAGCATTTGGTAATGTTTTCTGTTACAGGTGTTGTATGCTACATGAAAACCCTGAGCGTCCTGAATTCAGTTTGAAATCCTAGAAAAAGTACATCACTTTTCTTTGAACTCTAGGATGCATTCAGGAACCTTTATCGTCTTTGAAATGAGGAGATCCACCCTCATAGTCAATACTTCGTACTTCCTCCCACCTTAAATTTTTACAGTGTATTATCTGCAATGTGTTTTTGAATGCTACTGGTGCAATTGTTTGGCCCTGAAAAGTTTTATGTCATTCCCACATACAGGTATGGTCTGAGTTCTGTAAAACTATATCTGAGTACACTGGATCATTTCCTGAATTGTTGATATCAAAGCTTCATAATTTCTGGAAATCTTTTCATAACTTCAAGTCATGAATGCTTTTTATGTTAGATCCATAATCTAACCAGGGTTCACACAGTTCCTTGAAAGTGTTTAACCCTTAAAGGAATATTTACGAGTTTTGCAACCTTAGAACAGGTGCCCTTAACATGTCATCATGAGGAGGTACTGATGACAACTGACAAAGTAGGTAGGCAGTGGTTTCAAGTGGAAGGCTTGGCTGCCTGTTAGACTTTACTAGAAATCACTGCTAAGCCGCTAGACGAATATAGGCTGTGGGCTGGTGGGAATTCAAGACACTTGTTAGGCCTTTAAGGGTTAAAAATGCTTGAATTTTAAAAACTGGAATTCCAATCCCTTGAAGGTGCTAAAAAATTGGACTTTCTTGGAAACAACACAAATTGATTACAACACCTGAAATGTAAACAAAAAAAACCCCAAGAAACTATAGAATATTTGTTCAGAGTGTCCTGCATAAAGACACTGAAGTTTTTGTTATAGATTTGTAAAATTGCTACGTTAAAAATAGTGACACATTAGTGGTGTCAATTGACAAGGTTCCTGTGGGGCCTAACATTCAAGGAATCCCCCTGAATTTGACTAGAGGCCATCCAAGTCTTTGAAATCCTGGAAAATGGGTCAAGAGACCTTGAAAATTCTTAAATATTCTGGAAATACAAATGCTGAAAATGTGCATATTCATTACTGTATAGTTTTACATGCCATAGTTTATGAAGGTGTAATTCTAACTAGAACCATTACCCTCTCCTTCCACTTCCCTTGAAGGTAAGTGGGAGGAGGGGGTAAAGGATGCAGGGTCCTAGTTCGGACTCGTGAAGGCGGTGCCTTCAAAATCCTAGAATTTAGCTACTGTAGGACGTTGAAAAATGTGGAGAAATAGATTTGAATAGCCTTGAATTTTTCCTTTGCCTCCAGGATCTCTGATTGATTTGGAAATGTTGAGACTCATTCTTGGAAACCAGAATTGATAAGCAAACTACAGTGGTACTGAGGAGCTACTTGTGACCCTCATACAATAAAAGTCAAACTCATGCATATCACCATTTTCAAGTTAATATTGTAAATCAGAACAGAATGGGCTATTTCAAAACTGATTTCTGCAGAAAAAAATTGCAACAAGATTTTTTATAAAATTTTCAGGGAGCACAGTGACTCAGTGGTTACGACATTGAATTTCAAAAAGAGTGGTCCATGGTTCGATTCCCACCAGGGGTAACTATGTTGTGTCCTTGTGCAAGGCACTTAATCCTGATTGCCAATGTGGGGGGCACAGTGGTGCTGTGCACTAAGGCTAAATCTATGGTGCACCTGTCCTCAACCAATGCTAACCCTGCTTGTGTGGTGTTAGCACGGTGGGGAGTCTGACAGTTGCTTGCCATTGCTTGGTGGTTCTCTCCAGGTACTCAGGCTTGCTCCACCCATAAAACTCTGACACGAGGTGATCCTGGCTGTCGAAAGTGTCAGTAAACTTCAACAAATAAATAAATATAAAATTTTCATCATGTAGTTCCTTTTAATTTAATGTTTTTGTGCTAAAAGCCAATTTTTCTCATAATTGTTCCTTAACTTCCTACACACTGAGGCCAAAATATCCCAATTTTAACCTGCAAATTTGTCACATAATGCAACTAGGAATTGAAGCAATTCAATCATGTTTGACAGAGCTCGAGGAGCTCTGTCAAACAAGACTGAATTGCTTCAATTCCTAGTTACATTCTGAAAAAAAATTGTGGCTTGCAATTTTGACATCAATGTGTGGAGGGTTAACAGAGTGAGTGCTAGAATCACCATTGGGAAATAATTTAGGACTCAGCCAGTAGTTAGTAAGTTTATACATGAAAGTGCACTGCCAGAAAAGTTACTTATCTACATACACCGTTCTTGCTTCATGTTATTTATCTCCCAACATACTCTGTCCGACTCATTCATATATCTTCATCAGGCCTCACTTAGAATATGCTTAGTAATACATATGCATATATGTAATATTATATCATCGAATCTGCTGCTGTACTTAGGAGTTTACTTCCCTTCAGAGCCGAGTTCATTTTCAAATAATATTGATTCCATTGTAGTGCAATATATGCTGCATCACAGTGACATAAAAGTATGCATCATGCCAAGCATTGATAAAGATGAAGTATTGAAGAAGTCAAAGTATGCTCTTCATTCCAATCTAGTGTTCAATAAAATGTTGCTTTCTCCTCGACCCAAGATGGTGACCTAAGATATCTAATTTGAAAATGAAAACCACTCTGATGGAAGTAAACTTGTGAGCATGACTGCAAATTCAATGAAATAATTTATACCATTTGACAATAAATATTCATAAATTTTTTGTTATTACAATTATATACATGAACTTCTATCAAAGTTCTGATTTAGGGTATAGTATCCAGACTTTTTGCCTCGTTTGTCTTACAGTGAGAAGAGCAAGAATTTGATTCAAGTTCAGGCCAAAAATAAAAGGCTGTGTTCTCAGGCATTTTTGCTAAAAAAAAACCCGACGAGGGAGGGAGGTGTTTTTTTTCTTTCTTTCTTCTCAGTCCTATTCTTCTCAGTCCTATGAATTTAAAATCGTAAGTTAATTCTTATATTCCGAAGTCTTTTCACCTATTGTACACACATATGGCTCTTTGAAACTGACCATTTCACAAGACTGTGAAGTTGCAAATTCAAACAAGATCAAGTTAGGCCTGTTAAAAAAATTTCTTGTTTCTCAGGCAATTTTCTCTCAATTTCATGATGAGGAAGGGAAGCTTTTTAAAAAAATTTTGTTAATCAACAAATGGTCCTGAAAATAGTTGGAATTAGAAATTTAACTATTATCTGGAAAAAACTTTTTTTCAGCAGTGAAAGTTTCCCACAGTGCAGTTGTAAATTTAACCAACTATATCTTGTTTGACAGAGCTCAGTGAGTTCTGTCAAACAAAATATACTTAGTTAAATTTGTATCCTACAAGAGCAAAATAGTGACGAGACTTCCAGCTAATAAAAAAGAAGTGATGAAGCAGCTTTTCAATGATGAGAGATGCCTGTGTACCTAGCATTTTTTTTTAATAGCCTTTTGTGCATGTTTATAATATTAATTACGGTTAAAACTAGAAGTCCTGTCATAAAATGCACAAATAGCACGTTGGTTTGCGCGTTAATGTACACGTTGTGGCCATAGTAAAGCTATCAAATTATGTACATATGGCCTGTGCACAAGCAATGTTTCAGCCAATGGACCTCCGGGTAATCCGGAGGTCCATTGGCAGAAACATTGCATGTGTTTGCTATGAGTAACCAGGAGAACCTGCCGTGCCCTGGATGCCATTCGATATGACAATTGCGCGCAATTCCAATGCGCAATTAAGCCTAGATAAGCGCACTATGCGTGACAGGACTTCTAGTTTTAACTGTATATATAAATGTACTTTACACTCTTCCTCTTTATGCCCCATGGGAACCCCAGGAAATGAAGCAGTGCTTGTTTACTGTGGTAAAGAAGCTCTGTTTTACTGGTAAAATAGGACCCGGTCACCAATGCCTAGGGCAGAAGTCCTCTAAAATGAGTAACCTAGGTATAAACGATTGGCTGGACTTGACTTAACTCCATGTTGCGGTCACGATTAGCCATTGTGCTCTAGTATGTGACCCTAAACACCAATAAATAAATAAGTAATTCCTCTTTACATGTGAGAAAACTGCAAGTGTAACATAAACTATTTTTATTTTGAGTATTAGAGCAGTTTGTAACCTTAATTAACCCTTTACCTAACAAATCAGCAACATTTGTCTGCATAATTTACAAATTGAGGAATTAAAAAAAAAAAATTCAAAAAAGCTCAGCAAAACCATATCATGTGACCCCCTCATTGGAATGAGCTTGTTGAGCTCATTCCAATGAGGGGGTCACATGATAGATAGGTTTTGCTGAAATATTTGAAAACAATTAAAATAACAAATTTTGATATTGTTTGAATTAGGTAAAGGGTTAAGCATGCACTTGTATATGAACCACACATGCACACCATCCCCAAATACAGATTTGTATTTGGGGCCTCTGGTATTTGGCACACACATGTAATTATGTGAAAATTTGACTTCAGCGTGAATAGAGATAACAACAACTCAGCATTTTATTAAATTATTAGGTATTTATTAAACAGATATTGTGTATATGTAAAGTGACACTTATATAATTTGAAATTGTTATCAGTTTAGGAAATTAACTCTTTACCTCCAAGTCTGGAAATAACCAGACTGTCATTTGCAGAAAGATGTTCCCAGAGGGTGAATTTGGTGATGCTCCCCTGCACAGCAAGGTAGCATCACTAAATTTACACCCTCTGCGAACCTCAATCTGAATCAAGATCTCAGAACTAAGGCAAAAGAAGTTCCCAGAGGATAGATTGGCCCACTACATGGGATAGCATCAACAAATTCATCCTCTAGGGACCTCATTCTTCAAATGACAGATTGCTTATTTCCAGGCTTGTTTACCTCCATGATGGGGAAGTGGAGCAGTGCTTGTTTACTGTGGGAAACAAATTCTGCTTTACTGATAAAGTCGGACCTGCTTATCAATGACTGGGGTTAAAAGCCGCTAAAGTGAGCAGCATAGTTACATGTATAAGCGATCAGCTACACTTAAACTTTTTACTTGTATGATGGTCATGATATAGCTTCAGGTTCTGAAAGTGATGTTAAATACCAATAAATAAATAATCCTTTACATAATAACAATTGCAGATGACACTTGTATGCAAAATTCTGAATAACTGAACATTTAAGTTTTTGCTTCCAAAACATAGCATATGACTCCCCATTGAAACCAGCTCAGTGAGCATGTGTCACTAAGGAATCATAAGCGATGTTTTGGAGGTGAAATGTTTTAAAATTGTAAAATTTGATTGGCAATCTTGTTAACAAGTGTTGGTTGAATATGACATGACCATTATGTTAGGTAAAGAGCTTATTAACTGGTAGTGTGCTGAAAGCCTGCATTCTGAAGTGCTGATACAGTGGAACCATTGAATAGCCACTTTGCCAATGAAAGTTATTCAATTATCAGGAGTATTCAATTAACAGGAATTGTGTCACTTTCTTATATTCTAGAGATAAACTTGGCATTTATTCTCTTTTTCCTTGTTTGACAGAGCTCCATCAAACAAGATATAATAGATTAAATGTCTGTGTTGGATGTACTGATAATGAGGCCAAATAGGTCTATAAACAAAGGAAAACTGGGGAGAGTCAGGATAATTTCTCGACAGGTTTCAAGATGTTTTATTCAAGTAACAGGAGTTTACTCTAAACCCTATATTCACTTAACAGGTCACATTTGAACTGGAGGTATGGTAAATGGTTTTGTGTGGAAATTATATTCAATTAACATGGTTATTCAGTTAAGAGATATCCAGTGAAGTGGGCTCCACTGTACCACAACTCAAAGGCCTCATACACTGGATGTGCTGAATACTATCACTGAAGTGAAATTGTTTTGTCTGTAAGGATTTGCCTTGTTACAATATAGGCACTCTACCATAAATAGTAATAAGGCAAAGACATCTGAACAAATTCAGATGAGCAAAATACATTGGCAAAGTTTACCCTCTACCTAATGAATTGGCTGTATCTGCCACATAATTTAGAAAAGTTTACCCTCTACCTAATGAATTGGCCGTATCTGCCACATAATTTACAAAATGAGCAGTTAAAATATTTTTCAAAACATTTTGACAAAATCATATCATGTGACCCCCTCGTTGGAACGAGCTCATTCCAATGAGTGATCACATGATATGGTTTTGTTTGAATTTTTTTTTAAATTTGAAAAAAATGGTTAAATTAATAAAAATTTATATTGCGTGTTCAGTAAAGGGTTAACCTTTTTCATACCTAGTGCTGACTTGGAATTGGCTCAGATCTGGCTCTGTAATATTGCAGCAGTATAAGGCCACACAAAATAAATTAATTGATTCTCAGGCAATTTTTTTTTACAAATCCGTGAGGGAGGGAGGGTTTTATTTTTAATTTTTATTTTTCTTTTGCAAAATGTGAGCAAACATGGTGAGGATTTTGGCTGTCTTTACACACAGAAATATAGAAAGTGCATATTTATAAAATAAATTCATATTTAATTTGAAAAAATTCTCTAAAAGCAAACTGTAGGTACTGCAATTCAAAGGCTTCATATTCTTTCGATGTTCTTCAAATTATCTTCGAAGTAAAATTATTTGATCTATGGGGTTTGCCTCATTATAATTTATGGGAGAGGGCCTACAGGCACTCTCCCATAAATTGTAACAAGGCAAACATATTGGAGACGCAACTAAATAAATATGCATCAGTCAAAAATTGTAAAAAGTTTCGGGTCTCCCTGAGTTTGTACTAATATTGGAAGACACTGAAAGGCAATAAAAATGTCCAATTAGGGGATTTAAATTCACTGAGGGATTACCTGAGAATGGGGTGTGGTGGCTCAGTAGGTAGAGGTGCAGGCTGCAGGCTGAGAGGTCCTCGGTTCTAATCCCACCTGCAGCAACTGCATTGTGTCCTTGGGCAAGACACTTCACCCCCTTTGCCCATGTGGGGGCCCAGTAGCATTATGTACTAAGGCGTACTGCATGTCAATGGTGCACTTGTCTTCAACCAATGCTAACCCTGCTTGTGTGAAGTTAGTATGTTGGGGACAGTTACTCGCCATTGTTCGATGGGTACTCTGGCTTCCTTCACCTGTAAAACTGTTGGACACAAGGTGACACTGGCTGTCGAAAGTGTTGTTAAACCCCAATAAATAAATAAATTGCCTGAGAATCAAAACACTTTTATGTTCTTTAGCCTAATCTAATATGTTTCCATTGATGAAAAGCTCCCGCAATCTATCTCACCAGAGTACAGCACCAAGCAAAAAAAAAAAATGTGAGGTAACTTCAAGAAAATTTCTCTTGTTTTTTACCTTGATTGAAAAGACAAGTTCTCAATAAGGATTATAAATAAAAAGAAATTGTGGGGGGTGGGTGTCTCTTTTTTTTTTTTTTATCCATAAAGCACAATTGAAAAAAGTTGAAATTATCTAAAAAATTCACCTCGCTGTGTACTCTGATGTCAAAAATCCAGCATATTTAGCAGCAAAATTTATCTATTCAGCTGGGAGTTGGACCAATTATATCTTATTAGGCAGACCTCAGTGAGATCTATCAAGAGATTCGCTGTGGGAACCCCTGAGGGTACAGCAGTGCTTCTTTACTGTGGTAAACAAGCTATGTTTTACTGGTGAAATAGAACCCTGGAGGCTGGACTTGATTTTATATCCATGTTGCGGTCACAATTAGCCATTGTGCAGAAATATATAACTTTAAACATTGATAAATAAATTTAAATCAAAAGAGATATAATTGATTAAATTTCAAATCGTACCAGTGCAAAATAGTATCATTGAAGAGATTTCTATTAAATTAACATTTTGCTAGGGGTAAAATATCCTCTTCTGGAATTCATTGAAGTCACATGTTTTTTCACATGTCAAAGTTTTCATCCCATTTATTATTCTTATTAACTGGTAGAGTGCTGGAAGCCCATATTTGGGCTTTACTCTGAAGTGCAGGTGCCACAACTTAAAGGCTTCATATTCTGTGGATATGCTTCATATTATTTTTGAATTAAAATAGTTTAGTCTGGGAGTATTTGCCTTGTTACAATTTATGGGAGAGTGCCATGAGGCACTCTCCCATAAATTGTAACAAGGCAAAGAGACATGGACAAATTTGTATAACCAAAAATAATTTAGCACTCTACCAGTTAAAGGGTGCGCAGTGGCTCAGTGGTAGACTGTTGAACGTCTGTGCTAGAGGTCCCAAGTTTGATCCCCAAACGGGACAACCTGCATTGTGTCCTTGGGCAAGGCACTTTATCCCAGTTGCCTACATGGGGGCACGATGACGCCGTGTACTAAGGCGTACTTCATGTCGATGGTACACATGTCTTCAACAGCTGTGACCCTGCTTGAGCGGAGTTTGAACAAAGTAGAATGTTGAGGAACTGATAGTTGCTTGTCGATGCTTGGTGGTTCTCTCTGGGTACTCCGGCTTCCTCCACCCGTAAAATTGTCATGGTCACGATTAGCCATTGTGCATAAGTATGTGAACTTAAACACCAATAAATAAATAATACTAAATACTCTTATTAAAGAGAGAGATTTGCTTCAGCCAATGAAGAAGTACTAAATATCTGAAGTAACAAAACCGCTGACCAAAAATTTCAATCAGATTTTCAAGATGAGGTCGTTGTGCAAGAAATAAGAATTTTTTAATAGCCTATTTCAAAATATTTTTCATCAAATCTAGTCATGGCTGTTGTAGAGCAGCCATGACTAGATTTGATAAAAAATTTATCTAACTTTATCCAAAGAAATCATTGTCAAAGAGTTCATTCAATTTACAGTAGAGAAATTTGGTTGAATGTACCCAAATTTCACATCTTTCATTGGCAAGGAATTTTGTATCCTTGGCAGGAATATTCACCAGCAACATGCAAGGAGTTAAGCTATCTTGAAGATCCTGCAGAGAATCACTGTCATGTTTTGGCAATGTTTGTGAGGTGAAGCCAGAATGAGAGAATTTTTGGTACAGTTAATATACAGTGGAGCCAACTTAACTGGATATATCTTAATTGAATAACCCTGTTAATTGAATATAACTTCCAAACACAAAACCATTTACCATGCTTTCAATACAAATTTCACCCATTAATTGCTGATAGAGTAAAACCCTCTGTGCTGAATAAATATTTCGTTAATATGTCGAAAAATTATGACATTCACTAATTTCCCCTTGTTTGTAGATCTATTTGGTCTTAGTACATCCAATACAGGCATCTAATATATTACATCTTGTTTGACAGAGCTCCATGTCCTCTGTCAAACTCAGCAGTTATCCCATTATATTTTGTTTATCTCTAGAATACAGGAAAGTGACCAAATCCCTGTTAATTGAATACTCACTGGCAAAGTAGCTAATTCAAATAACAGGCTTCCACTGTACAACTTATTCACTCTGCTTATGCATGTATAATCAGACGAAAGGAAGACAAAAAGAGTATATGAAGGATGTGGTTCCAATCGAATATTTAAATGACAAACTCATTGTGCATAAGTATGTGACCTTAAACACCAATAAATAATAGTAAATGACAAACATTGAGGGAGAGAAGTGTTGTATTTAAAAAATATATTTTACTATTTGATGTTGTGAATTTATCACACACAGAGTAAGAAGATATTTTTGTAATGTGAAAGTGTATCTTTCATAATATGATAAGATGGTAGGAAAAAGTGACAACAAATCACACATTCCCAAATACTTCTTTATCTTTAATTTTTTATCTTCAAGTTTAAATTTAAGTTTTTTTTTAATCATTTGCAAATTCAGTTTTCATAAATTAGTGCTAACTCATACATCTTTTCACTGAAAATGATATTATATTTAAAGAATTAAATTTTAAGCTTTTCAATTTCTTATGCATAAATATTTGCATAAAGAAAAAGTCGGCCATCCATGAGTAGGCAACAAAATAATCACTAAACTGAGGAGATAGGACTCTGTGAAATACAATTCAATTCAAAATCATCTTGATGATATGATTTAATTTGATTCGATACGAGTCCTGCCATTTTCCGGAATGTTTAAAATTGGCAAAATGTTCTCAAAATCCCACAAAGTGTCTCATCTTGAACTCTTCTTTTGTCATCAGGTCTCCTGTACAGGAGACCTGATGATGACAGAAGAGTTCAAGGAGGTTCTGCTTCTGAAATGACCTGTATTCCATTTTTAGCTCCACCTCACAAAATGTCAGCGCAGCTTTTCTAATGCTAAGTTGTCCGTCGTCCAGCTGGCCGGTATCAACATTTTGTTTGTCTCGGCCGTAATTTCTTAACCACGAAATATTTATTACAAAACTTTGTAACTGTATGTATTGTCACTAGACAGTGTGTCATCAGCCATAATGATGTCTGTACCCTCAAGTTGAAGGTCACTGGCACCCACAGATCAGGTAACAGTCAAGAAAACTTATATTTTACCATGGTCAAGGTCACAGACCGCAAGATTTTTATATTATTATACAGCCCTTGTCTGGTCTGTATAATTGAATCTATGTGACACATCTTGTTCACATTTCACAAAACCTAACATTGTGTCATGACCTAGACCCATTATCATATCATGGAGGTTAAGGTCACAAGCAGTAACACTTGGATTATTGTTTCGTATTTAGCTTCCCCGAAAAGCAGTGATCCTGGGCAGAGCTGTCTATGCTAAGAGGCCTCTTGTGTAATATTTGGCATTTTTTGATTGACATACTCAAATAGATGAGTCGCCATTAAATACAATACTTGAGGTGAGACTGCCAGTATTTACAGTTATAAGATTGTACAATAAAGTCGCCACTGAATACAATACTTGAGGGGAAACTGCCAGTATTTGCAGTTGTAAAAATGTACAATAATTGAAGAACTGTGAGATTCGGTTCAAGTCAATTCAGAATCCTCTGGTGGTATTGCTTAGATTTATATCCTATTCGATTTAAAATAGGAGATTTGCAGCCCCTAGATGAAGGATGGATAATAATTTAATCTTACAAGGCTGTTGGATTAAATTATTACTGAACCTTTGTTCAAATACAAAAAAAAGACTTCCTATTTTTATGCCCCACCCATTTTGGCATTAAGTGTATGTTGTGAATATGAATTCCAGATAATAACTTTAGTTTGACTGAACAAAATGAAACCAATTTTTTTACATTATGACCACATCATACAGGTTGGGATTGATAGTGGTCTTGGTCTGATAGTTTTTAGCAGAGCTATGGCCCTTTTAAACGGGGGCATTAGTGTCCCATGGACACATTTAGTAGCCTGCTGTATTGGGTTAATGGAGATATGATAAGATACTTATTGATTCTATATCGGCAAAGATAAATGACTTGAAACTCATGCTTGGCAGTGGGGGTAGGGGGGGGGGGGGCATAGCCACCCCTGGCATTGCACTTGTTTCTCTTAACTCATTGCATGCTGCTGGCAGATATTCCTGCCCAGCACAGGGTTTCTCTTGTCACTGATTAAGTATAATTTGGGCATATTTAAACATATTTTCCCCTGTAAATTGAATGGATTTTTCACCAATGATTTCTTGTTATATTTTGATTAATCTTGGAAATCACACAGCTCTGCCAAACCAGATTAAATTGGTTAAACTCCAAGTTGCATTATGGGAAAAATTTTCTACATGAAAGTATGGTACTTTGACATCAGAGTGCAGATGATTAACAGAGTGTACAAGGCAGGCAGCCAAGGCTTGACTAGAAAACACTACTTAGGTAATCTGTCTATTGTCAGCATGATGGCATGTTAAGGGCACTTGTTGTAAGGTGAAAATAGGCCTTTAAGGGTTAACATGACTATAAAACCCCAACAAAATGACAGTTTTGTCAGCATTTCTTTAACCTTTTGAACCCTGAAAGGTCGCTTTCCCGGCTGAGGGACACTATGCATCATAATTTCATGAAGTAGGATGGCTGCTATGTGAATGTTTGGGGTAGATCAATCAATATTTTCAACGTGCACCCTTGGGGGGCCCCCAGGCAGCACGTTGAAAATATTGATTGGTCTACCCCCAAATAATGAATATGGAGTCTTCCAATTGCTTCCATCAAACTAATGCAGAAGATACCACCAGGGTTCAAAGGGTTAATATGGTTAACCAGTTTAGAAGTTGTGATCAGTTCTAGAATACACAATACTTCCCTTTACTGATGAATTGCTGTTATGTGACATATTCAAAAAAGGATTATCTGAGCCCCTTCCAACAGTGTATCATGTATTATCATACCACACCTTTTCAAAACCATCTTTATGATTCATCTGCAGTAATATTGGTCAAGTAGATCAGCCTTAGCACTTAGATTTTAACTCATCGAAGATTGGTTTTAGGTTCACCACAGTTTCATGAGTTATTTACGACATTCTTTTTCCGCATGGGAATCTGGGAAATTGAGCAGCACGTGTTTACAGCAGGTAGAATAGGACCGATGAACCAATGCCTGGGGCGTGAGTCCTCTAAACTGAGCAGCATAGCTATGAATGATTTGTTAAACTTGACTTTATACTTGTGTTGTGGTCATTATATAATCGTAGATGCTGAAAGTGACATTTAAATGGTAATAAACTAACAAACACCATTAAGATTTCAGCACAAGGAGAGGGGTTGAAAAATCAAACTTGATCATCATTTTTGAAATACAGTGGAATCCTGTTAATTGAATAGCCACTTTGCCAATGAAAATTATTCATTTAACAGGAGTATTCAATTAACAGGGATTGTGTCACTTTCATTTATTCTGGAGATAAACTTAGCATTTACTTTATTATATCTTGTTTGACAGAGCTCCAAGAGCTCTGTCAAACATGATATAATAGATTAAATGCCTGTATTGAATGTACCGAGGCCAAATAGGTCTATAAACAAAGGAAAACTGGGGAGAGTCGGGGTAATTTCTGGACAGGTTACAAGATTTTTTATTCAATTGACAGGAGTTTACTCTATAACCTATATTTAATTAACAGGTCCAAATTGTACTGGAGGTATGGCAGTGTTTTCAGGGAAAAATAGATGAGGCCATATAATGAGGCAACCAAGAGTCGTACCAAAACACCCATTTTGTTGCATCTGGGGAATATTTTGTGGGTTTTCTCAGTGATATTTGTGTAGGTTTTCACATTCCGAGGGCTGGTAATTGCATAAGAATAAGGACCAGTGAGGAGAAATTCCAGTGAAAAATTTACTCTATAACCTATATTCAATTAATAGGTCAAATTTGTACTGGAGGTTTAGTAAATGGTTTTTGTTTTGGGAAATTATATTCAATTAACAGGGATATACAATTAAGAGATATCCAATTAAGTGGGCTCTACTGTAATACCAAAAAACATGGTATTTTTACAACTTATCCTCCAAAACTGCTGAACTGAATTCTGTGAAATTTGAGGTGATTGTTATGACATCGCATTTTGATTTTGTTAGAATCAGTTCCTCCCACCTCCCCTTGTGGGAACTCCAGAAAATTAAGCAGTAAACAAGCTCTGTTTTACTGGTAAAATGGGCTGCAGTCACCAGTTCTTGGGGTAGAGGTCTTGTAAAAATGGGCAACAGGGATATAAACAAGTGTGCAGAAATATGTGACCTAACCAATAAATAAAACATTTTAACAAAACCGTTTCATGTGACCCCTCATTGGAATGAGCTTGTCGAGTTCATTCCAATGAGGGGGTCATATGATATGTTAAATTTTTTTCAAAAATTTTGTAAAATATTGTTTAAATAATGTCACTGGAAGTTTTTTAAATGATGATGAATAGTGGAGGTTCAAATTTCATGCTGGAATACATTTTTCAGTTGATGTGACCACTTATTGGAATGAGCTCATCATGCTTGCTTCAGTGAGGGGTCACATGATATGGTTTTGTTGAATTTTTTATAAAACTTGAAAAAAAATATTTAAAATAATAATAAATTTTAATATCGTCTGTGTTGTGTAAAGGGTTAATCCTTTACCCAATGCAGACGATATCAGAATTTATTATTTTAAATATCATTTGTTTAAATTTTTCAAAAAATTTTAACAACACCATATCAGGTGACCCCTCATTGGAACGAGCTCAGTTTGCATATTACGCGGGCGGATGCGGGCGATTTGTTAGGTAAAGGGTTAAAGCACAAGTTTAACCCTTTACCTAACATGAAAAGCAGACGACACTTGCAAAAAAAATTCTTGAATAACTATTTTTTTTCATTTTTTGTCTCAAAAACATAGGTTATGACCCCTTGTTGGAACGAGCTCAACGAGCTCGTTCCAACAAGGGGTCATAACCTATGTTTTTGAGACAAAAAATGAAAAAATAAAGAAAATTAATTGGAGATTTTTGAGAATAGCGCTGGCCGGTTTTGGCCGTTACGTTGGGTAAAGGGTTAAACATAGGAAAATGGTTTGGCTCATGTAATAATGTACAATTATTGGCTTTCCTTTGAGGTTGATACAAGGAATTATCAACCTGAGAAAAGTAATATTCACTGAGGCCGTACTATTATGACAAAAAAAGTAATTTGCAAATTCCTTGATTTATTACATATTTTGTTTAAGAAAAACAACATATTCATATGCAACAAAATAAATTTAATTTCGACATTTATATGTATAAGAAGCAATGTGTATTAACTTATGTGTTCATGTTGTAGTTACTTGTTACATTTGAACAGTTCCTAAACATTGGAACACAGAAATTAAGGAAGGAGCAAGTTCAAATACCATTTCTCTTTTTATTGCAAACAGATATTTGGAATCATTATATCAACCTACATGTGCTATTTATAGACAAAAATGATAGAGCGGTGAAATATCGACTCAATTTTGATAAAAATAGAATAGATCAGCAATTCTGGAGTATATCAATACTTCCGACGGAAGTTTTAGCCAATTAAATTACCAGATTTTTTCTGTCATATAATAAGTTTTAATGGTTGAATGCATCATATCTACAGGACTTTTAAAAGCAAATGTTATACCAAACTTGATGTGTCATGAGGTGTGACTTATAAAACTTTTATATTAAAATATTCATCAACAAAACAGGGTAGTGTAGCATTGCTTTGAGAGCAACAAGGTACCATCTGCTTCAGCAGTGTTTTCACCTTATTACGCTCAATGGGCGATATGATGTGTTCATCGTAGGTTTTCTGAGCTGTCTGTTGATTGTGGTGATTTTGTTAGTATCACAGTAACATCACAATCACATGGGCACAGTTTGGACTACAACTCATGTTTAGGAAATAAATTTTTTTTTTTCTTAAAATTAAATTATTACATTGGGTTGTCAGTAACTTTAATGTTTATTCTTTAGAAGATTTTTATTGTAATTAATGTTATTTTTTGAAAAATATAAGTATAGTAGCATAAAATTTCATGTTACACTACAAGGCCAGACTAAATTAGGAATTTGAAATTTTGTTTCCAAAGCAAGAGTTTTACTTGAATTTTTTTCTCCTCATTTTTTCTATACTTATCTTTTTAACCGTTTACCTAACATGAAAAGCAGACGGCATTTACAAAACAAATTCTTGAATAACTAATTTTTTTCATTTTTTTGTCTCAAAAACATAGGTTATGACCCCTCTTTGGAACGAGCACAGTGAGCTCATTCCAAAGAGGGGTCATAACCTATGTTTTTGAGACAGAAAATGAAAACAATAATGAAAATAAATTGGTGATTTTTGTGAATAACGCTGGCCAGTTTTGGCTGTTAAGTTGGGTAAAGGGTTAAAGAATTCTGCAAAAAAGCTTTTTTTTAAACTATTCATATCTATGTTGAATGGTCTACTTATAGAGGTATTGAATGCTCTGTTCCAGGAACCATTTTCAGCATTATTACCAACCAATTTTTAAAGCAGATATATGAATGTGAATAAAACCCCTTGCTGGAGACATTCTCTTTTTGTATATATGACAAGATTTCAGCAATCAGGATTGTTGTTTTGAAGTGAGGTGATTCACCCCAATGCCCCGACACCCCCCACCCTGGTCTACCTGATTTGAATATCAGGAGAACAGCAATTGCACATAAATTAAGAGATTCTGAAAGTTGTATTCACACAATAAATCTAATGGAACCATACCAAGTTTCATTTAACTCTTAATGGTCTGGGTAATTTTCTAGAATTTTCACTCTACACCTCATATGAGTCTAACAGCTAAGTAGGGGGCGCGGTGGCATTGCGGTAACCGGTTCTTGTCAGCTCACCGAAGTTCAGCAACGTCGAGCCCGGTTAATCCTCGGATGGGTGACTCGATCGATTCGGACTCCCACGTTGTGTCCTTGGGCAAGGCACTTAACCCCCGATTGTCCACATGGGGGCACAATGATGCCGTGTACTAAGGCGTACTGCACATCGATAGTGTGCATGTCTTCATTCAACCAATCTAACCCTGCCTGTGCTGCAGTGCGGAGTTACGATGTTGGGGAGCTGGCAGCTGCTCGTCGTTACTCGGTGGTTCTCTCCGGGTACTCCGGCTTCCTCCACCCGTAAAACTGTCATACCTTCAGTACAAATTTGACCTGTTACTTGAATATAGGTTATAGAGTAAACTCCTGTTAATTGAATAAAAAATTCAGTAAACTGTCAAGAAATTACCCTGATTCTCCTCAGTTTTTCATTGTTTATAGACCTATTTGGCCTCAGTACAACCAATACAGGCATTTAATCTATTATATCTTGTTTGACAGAGCTCATGGAGCTCTGTCAAACAAGATATAATAGAATAAATGCCAAGTTTATCTATAGAATACAGGAAAGTGACACAATCCCTGTTAATTGAATACTCCTGTTAATTGAATAATTTTCATTGGCAAAGTGCCTATTCAGTTAACAGGTTTCCACTGTATTGCTACAGTGCACAATGAGAGTGGACTACAAGGGATTGGAATCAATGACCTGAGGTGTAATTTTTCTTGTATTTCATGAGCGCCAAAGGCTTTAGTAACAAGAACACAATGAGGGTGCAGTACGGAGGACTGGATTCAGTGACCCCAAGGTGGAGTTTTTCCTGTATTTCATGAGCACCCAAGGCACATGTGAAATACAGGAAAAATTTCACCAAGGTTCATTGATTCCACCACCCTGCACTCTACCAGAGTTGTATTCTGTATTTATACCATGATTAAACTTGAATTAAGTGAATGAAGCTGATATTTTTAAAGAAAAATATTACCTTCAGCAGTCTGATAACATTCTTGCTGAACTCTTTTGTGTCGGGAATGCGGTGGCTCACTGGCAGACTGTTGGACTTCTATGTTAGAGGTCCCGAGTTCGATCCCCATCCAGGATGACCTGCATTGTGTCCTTGGGCAAGGCACTTTATCCTGGTTGCCTACATGGGGGCACAATGATGCAGTGTACTAAGATGTACTGCACGTCGATGGTGCACATGTCTTCAACTGCTGTAACCCTGCTTGAGTGGAGCTTGAACAGAGTTAGAATGTTGAGGAGCTGACAGCTGCTCCTCGATGCCCGGTGGTTCTCTCTGGGTACTCTGGCTTCCTCCACCCGTAAAACTGTCACGGTCACGATTAGCCATTGTGCATAAATATGTGACCTTAAACACCAATAAATAAATAAATAATAATATGTACTTTTGTGTAAAATTTCATTCGCATCATAATGTCACTCTGATGCATAACGTACAATCAGGTGTGTTTTTACATGACATTCTTAAGTATAATGTAGATATATCATGTGCGGTGCATCTACAACAATTCTCTATGTCTGTATTGTATTGCACAATGTTGAATACACACAGCAACTGTATATAAATACTGTTATACTATGAGTCAATCACTCTCGTGAACCTTCTGGTAGGATGTAAGTCTCCCTCCTTTTAAGTATAACAGGCCTGTGGAATGGTGTAAAAGAAAGCCACAGGATGGGTTTATTGGAAAATGTTCTACAAGTATTGGAAGTATTTCATCCTCAAGTATTAAGCGATTATATTTTTTTATTTGTTGAACATCTTGCCAGGGTTTGATTTTATCAAGAAATAAATACCTGCATTATATGGCATTCTGTTACACCTGAATTGAAAAGCTTCAGAATATCTTGATAGCCAGTACAGAAGAGATGATCCTAGTTTGACAGAAACTACTTGTTAATATTTATTATTGCCACGATGTCGTGTTGATGGTAAAAGTAATATTTTATCCCATTTCATCTATCAATTTCATTGATTAACTTTACTTACTTTACTTTTCCCTTTACCTGTAATGCAGATGACATGTGCAAACAAAATTCATGAATAACTAATTTTTATCATTTTTTGCATCAAAGATGTTGCTTGTGACTCCTCACTGGAATGAGCCCTTTCCAATGAGGTGCCATAAGCTATGTTTCTGAGACAAAAAAAATTGAATGATTTTTGGCTGTTACATTTGGTAAAGGGTTAACTCTTATTTATCTCCTTAACCCTTTACCCAACTTAACAGCCAAAACCGGCCAGCACTATTCTCAAAAATCGCCAATTAATTTTCATTATATTTTCATTTTTTGTCTCAAAAACATAGGTTATGACCCCTCTTTGGAACGAGCTCGTCGAGCTCGTTCCAAAGAGGGGTCATAACCTATGTTTTTGAGACAGAAAATGAAAAAAAATAGTTATTCAAGAATTTTGTTTACAAGTATCGTCTGCTTTTCATGTTAGGTAAAGGGTTAACTGGTTGAGTGCTCGAAGCCACTTTAGTGGCTTCACACTGTATGCATTAGCGTGTTTGCGCAGCTGTAAAAAATGTTTATGTAAAATTGTTCTCTTACAATTTATTGGAAAGTGACTTGTCATTCTCCAATAAATTGCATTAAAACAAACATGATCAAAATCTTGCTTGCATGTGGAATGGTATCTTTGTAAAAAACAAACTTATGTTACAAACAAGCCTGGAAATAAGCAATCTTTCATTTTAAGAATGATGTCCCAGCGGATGAATTTGCTGATGCTATCCCATACAGTGGGCTAGAATCCCCCAATTTATCCTCTGGTACCGCTTTCTGTTTAGGCCTGAGACCTTGATTCAGATTAAGGTTCACAGAGGGTAAATTTAGTAATGCTACCCTGCTGTGCAGGGTGGCATCACCAAATTCACCCAATGAGAACCTCATTCTGCAGATGACAGTCTGCTTATTTCCAGGCATGGTTACAAATCACATTTGTAAAATGATCCAGTACTCAACCAGTTAAAATTAGAAATCACCTCCAGCCTAATATCCGTTTACAGAAGGTTGAAAAACTGAATGCATTCCTTGCCCAACAAATAAGTATTCACAAGGCATCAGTTTAGAGCAAAATAGAAACACAGTTTGTCTCTTTGTCAGTATCTGTTTCATTTTCCTGAGAATACCAACCCAATTACAGACAGTTACACAAAAAGTTTGATAGTCCGACCCTTTACCTAACATAATAGCTATTTACAGCCAGCGTTCTTAAAAATTATCACCATTAAAATTATATAATTTTTTTCATTTTTTGCCTCCAAAGATACTTATGACTCCTCATTGGAATGTGCTGTTCATGCTCTTTTCAATGAATAAAAATATATTTTTATAACATAAATTCCTTTGCAAGTGTTATCATGTAATTGTGTTAGGTAAAGGGTTAAAGACTGCATCTGGCATTGATGCTCCTCGGTGGTTCTCTCTTGAGTTCTCCAGCTTCATGCATCCTTGAAACTGCCCTATATGATATAACTCTGGCCGTTGAAAGTGTTGTTAAACTCCTAAGAAACAAACAAACTAACTACACAAATGGCATAAACAGAACGTTTAATTATCACATAATTACCATCAAATACCTCATAATGGAAATATCATTCACAACATGTCTAATAAATGTGTTACATCAGAAGTCGACATGATCATCATAATATAGTGAGTGTATTGGTATGGATGTAGAATACATATATCTTACAGATATAATAGATACAAATATCCTCCCTTATATATCATTAACCCCTTCTAAAATATCTACACCTATTTACGCCATTAGCAGAGTGAAGCGGAGGATACTTCCCAGAAGGTGCTTAACCCTTTACCCAATGCAGACGATATCAAAATTTATTATTTTATTTTTATTATTTTAAATAAAAATTTTCAATTTTTTTCAAAAAATTTCAACAAAACCATATCATGTGACCCCTCATTGGAATGAGCTCGACGAGCCCGTTCCAAAGAGGGGTCACATGATATGGTTTTGTTGAAATTTTTCGTAAAATACTATTTTTCAAGCTGCTGAATTTGCATATTATGTGGGTGGATGCAGGCGATTCGTTGGGTAAAAGGTTAAAGGCATTGTACTTTTCCCTAATTCAAAGCCATATGTTGCATGGCATCCATGCCTGGGGTCATTCTACCACAACAAAAACAATTACGATCCTCAAAAAAAAAAAGCCATCCATGTCATATCCAACAAAAGATACTTTGCTCACACAGATCCATTATTTCGTCAGACTCATATTTTAAAGTTTGAAGACCTGTATAAACTCCACGTCCTCCTATTTATGCACGATTGGTATAATAAAAAGCTACCGTCTAGCTTTGAACACACATATAAAATAAATGCTAACCCCCTGGGTATGGAAATGAGACAGTCAAGCAAATTATGTATAGGGAAGCCACACACCCAATTCTCTGCAAACCTTCCATTACATAACTTCCCCAGGATCTGGAATAGCATTGAACCAGCTGTTCAGAACTACTCCAGATCCCAGTTTAAAAAGACTCTGAGAGAATTTTTTAAATTCCTATGTGTTAAACACTAATTGCAATAATCCTACTTGCCCAGACTGCAGGTAAACACTGGTGTCTCATCAAAGCAACAAATATACATTCTTCACCATTTTCAAACCTGATTTATTGTGGTCGATAGACCAAACTATCAATATTGAAGAACGAACCATCTTGATCTTGGTTAACTGTCTTAATTACGACATACATATATATGTGAAATCTGTCGTTGGAGTTGTTTGATCTTGCTTTAAACAAACACGAATGGCAGGAAGACAGCCCTTGTGGCTATGCATCTCCCAGTAGTGCTTGTACATGTTTATATACTTTATAATCTATTCTGCACAAAATCATTGTGTAACATAGTACTACTGAATAAAAGCTATCTGTCTTTATCTACCCTTCACCTAACATGAAAAGCAGACGTCACATGCATACAAAATTCTTGAATAACTAATTTTTAGCTCAACTTTGGTGAAGCCAAATTTGAGCTTTTGTCATGGCTCGTCTGTCCGTACGTCAACAATTGGATACGGCTCGGGCTAGAGGCCGTATTTATGAACCAATCTTTACGAAACTTCTTGGGTACCTTTGTTATGACTGTGGGACGTTTTTTGGGTGCGGTCCGAAATTCAAGATGGCTGCCAGTAGCCATTTTGTACCGACGATGTGAAAATCTGTTTTTTGTACAGAACTTCCATATGAAAGCTCTGATTTGAATAATTTTTTGTATGAATGCTTAGTACCATGAGATACATCACATATCATACAGGTTTTTTTCTCGTGCTTAAATTATGCAAATTAGACTAACTTTGATTTATTTAGTGTTGCTTTCAGCACTGTCAGTGCAAATGCCAATACGGCTCGGGCTAGAGGCCGCATTTATGAACCGATCTTTACGAAACTTCTTGGGTACCTTTGTTATCACCGTGGGACAAGAACGAGTGTTTTGGGGTAAGGTCTGAAATTCAAGATGACTGCTGGTGGCCATTTTGTTCAAAATTAGGGGCAATCAGATTTTTGCTCAGAACTTCCACATGAAAGTTCTGATTTGAATAATGTTTTGCATGAATTTGATTTTTTCAGTGCTACTTACACACAGTAAGTACACATGTCAGTACGGCTCAGGCTAGAGGCTATATTTATCAACTGATCTTCACCAAACATCATGGGTACCTTTGTTATCACCTTGGGACGAGAACGAGTGTTTCTGGGTGCGGTCCAAAATTCAAGGTGGCTGCCAGTGGCCATTTTGTACCGAAATTAGGTCTAATCAGTTTTTTGTACACAACTTCTATACGGCTCAGGCTAGAGGCCATATTTATGAACTGATCTTTACGAAACTTCTTGGGTACCTTTGTTATCACCGTGGGATGAGAACAAGTGTTTTTGGGTGTGGTTCCAAATTCAAGATGGCCACCAGCAGCCATTTTGTACCAAAATTAGTGCAATCAGTCTTTTGTACAGAACTTCTGTATGAAAGTTCTGATTTGAATAAATTTTTGTATGAATGTATAGTAACATGGAATACATCACATATAGTACGGGTTTTTTTCTTGTGCAGAAATTATGCAAATTAGATGAACTTTGATTTATTCAGTGCTACTTATACACTGTAAGTGCACATGTCAATACGGCTCGGGCTAGAGGCTGTATTTATCAACCAATCTTCACGAAACTTTCTGGGTACCTTTGTTATCACCTTGGGACAAGAACGAGTGTTTCTGGGTGCGGTACAAAATTCAAGATGGCTGCCAGTGGCCATTTTGTACCGAGATTAGGTCCAATCAGTTTTTTGTCACAATTTCTATACAGCTTGTATTTATGAACTGATCTTCACGAAACTTCTTGGGTACTTTTGTTTTCACCTTGGGACAGGAACGAGTGTGTTTTGGGGTGCCTTTGTTATCACTGTGCTATGAGAACAAATATTTTGGGGTTCAGTCAGACCCACTCTGGGACTCAAAGATTTCTTTTCTAGTTTAGCATCAGACTGTCACCCACCTTTACAATACTTTACCTATACATTTGTTACAGGGTACGGGCAGTATTTATGTACAGACCGTTACAACACTTTATTTGTACCTTTGTTATCAGGTCATTACCTAGATGTTTGTCATTGCTGTGTCACATACTATACATGTACATGTCTTAACAAGTTGAGCTATAGTGTCATTTTTCATTTTTTGTCTCAAAAACATCGGTTATGACCCCTCATTGGAACAAGCTTGATGAAACAAATAAAACACCTTATATGAACATTTACAATCAACAGCCGGTTAAGTTTTAAGTACATGTACATGCAATGTGTCCAAAGTCAAGATATTGGCTTTTAGCATTTCTCAGAAGAAAAAACAATCATGAATTGTAACAGTAGGACAATTTTGTTGTTAATTTTTTGTCATACCCAATTTGCAGATGACTAGTAACTCTTTTTCTAAGTACTTATAAATTTTATTTGTATCTTGATGGGAACCCAAGGAAGCGGAGCAGTGCTTGTTTTCTATAGTAAACAAGATCTGCTTTACTGGCAAAAGAGGACCTGATAACCAATGCATGCCTGAAGTTGGAGGCATATGTATAAACAATTTTTTAAACTTGATTTATGTTCTGGAGATGATATAGCTATAGATGCTGAAAGAGACCTTTTTATGTGCAAAGCACTGCTTATGATCCATCACAACAACAAGCTTTACAAGGTTTCATTGTGAGAGTTATAAGATGTGTTTTGGGAGCAGAACTTTTGAATGATGACTTCTGTGCTCCAATTGTTTTTGATTCTATTCTGCAATGCCTTGCATTACTTACCGCGGGCTGAAATGGTTGTGATGCTGCTGCAACGAGAAAGTATTGTCCATTGTTTGTGATCACTGTTTTATTATCAGGTAGAGATAAAATATATTGTTATGCAATAAATATTCATATTTTAGTGTTTGTAAATGTAAATATGTAAAAATTAAGACACCTCATTCAGTTCATAAAATCATAGCTTGTGAATATAACATATACATTCTTGTGCCAAGGCCAATCTCTTTGGCCCCCAAATAGCTAAAATCTTTTATTGAATGCCATTCTTTAACCCTGCACTAAACACGACAAGAGGACGACACTTGAGTAAAATGTTTCTTCAATAACCCTTTATGTAACGAATCGGCCGAACCCACCTGCCTAATTTATAAATTGAGCAGTTGAAAATATAGTGTTTTCGAAACCTTCCAATAAAACCATATCATGTGATACATCATTGGAACAATCTCACTGAGCTCGTTCCAATGAGGAGTCACATTATATAGTTTTATTGACATTTATTGAAAAAATTGAGAAAAAATAATTAAAATAATGAATTTGATATCATGTGCATTACGTTAAAGGTTAACATCTGCACACTGATATCAAATGTTCAGTTTGCTCATTTTTCCCTTAATTGGTTGAGTCCTGCAAGCCACGATCAGGGCTCTTCTGAAAAGTGGCAAAAGTCACTATAGTGGCTTTGCACTGTTTGCACTAATTTGTCGTTGGCTCAGCAGCAGAAAAAATTATTAAGATAAAAATGTTTTGTTACCATTTATTGGAGAGTGCCAACTGACACTTTCCAATAAATTGCAACAAAACAATTTTTTCACAATTTCTTTCTAAACCAAGCAGAACCAAGTCTCTATTTCTTGAAGCTTAACTCCTAGCATTCTGGAAGTGCAACAGAATTTTCTCCAATCATTCTGTTTTTCTCCTGTTTAACTATGAATTTGACCAATTATATCTTGTTTGACAGAGCTCACTGAGCTCTGTCAAACAAGATATATTTGGATAAATATCAAACTGCGTTATGGGAAATATTTATTGCTGAAAACTTTGCCATTTTGACATCAGTTTGCAGAGGGTTAATATCTTTGAAAAAATTACGCATGTTACAAATGACCATTCAGAAGTAATTTAGTACTCTACCAGTTAATTCCATACTGCAGATCGATATTTCCTCCCAGGTCATGAACTCTCTTGTCATTAAAATAAGTAAAATTTGAAGATATTTAACCAGACTTCCCTCTGTGAATTGCATAGACTTTTTTGACCGATGTTCTCTTGAGTGAAATTTTCACAAGTTTTTCATCAAATCTAGTCATGGCTGCTTAACGGCTGCCATGACGAGATTTGATGAAAAATAGTTTAAAATTATGCAGCAGGTTAAGAGTTAATACAACAAGGCATTTAACAAATTCTCTGAGCTCTGTCCAACAAACTGAATTGGTTAAATTTCTAGTTGCATTGTGGGAAAAATGTGCAGAGTTATATTTTGATACTAGTGTGCAGATGGTTAACTAAATATTTTCGAGAGGTTTTGTCCTCAAAAACATAGCTTATAACCCTCGTTGGAACTTGTTCTTTGAGCTCCTTCAACAGAGGTGTCATAAGCCATATTTTGGGTATAAATCATAGGCTAAACTTGACTTTATACTTATGTTGCAGTCATGATATAGCCCTTGGTGCTGAAAGTGACCTTAAACATCAACAAATAAATAAATCACTGAAACAGATAAGCGGTTATATGTATCCAAACAATTTTGTACTGAATGGAGATGTCATTTTAACCACGACATTTCAACTTCTCTGTATATTTTCAGAAAATATGAGGTCTGTTTGATTGGCAGTCCATGTTATTTCAGAAGACAATTGGTTGAAAAGTTTTCCAATGGGATATTTTTGGAAGAGCCGCAATTCCTTTTTCTCTGCTAGACGTTGAAGGATGTGAAAGCTATTAAGCTGTGTGTGCAGTTACAGCATAACAGCTTTCATGTCTCCAAATGTCACTGACTGGAACAGTTGACTTGATGTCATCATGAGTGGTGACATATTGAGGTGATATATTTTCAGCAGTTCCCTTAAATAGGGATTCATTAACTGGTAGAGTGATGAAAGCCCATATTTGGGCTTTAATCAGCTATTAAGCTGTGAGTGCAGTTACAGCATAACAGCTTTCATGTCTCCAAATGTCACTGACTGGAACAGTTGACTTGATGTCATCATGAGTGGTGACAGATTGTGGTGATATATTTTCAGCAGTTCCCTTAAATAGGGATTCATTAACTGGTAGAGTGATGAAAGCCCATATTTGGGCTTTAATCAGCTATTAAGCTGTGAGTGCAGTTACAGCATAACAGCTTTCATGTCTCCAAATGTCACTGACTGAAACAGTTGACTTGATGCCATCATGAGTGGTGACAGATTGAAGCGATATATTTTCAGCAGTTCACTTGTATAGAGACCCATTAACTGGTAGAGTGATGGAAGCCCATATTTGGGCTTTAATCTGAAGTGCAGGTAACCCATCTTAAAGACTTTATATTCAGTGGGTGTACTTCATAGTATCTTTGAACTGAAATTATTTTGTCTTTAAAGATTTGCCATGTTACAATTTATGGGAGGGTGCCTATGGGCACTATCCCATAAATTTTAACAAGCAAAGATATGTCGACAAATTTTGAGGACCAAAAATAATTCAGCACTATACCAGTTAATTGAACTAACGTGGACAAATCCATTTAATCCTGACCAATGTTAATTTGCATTGTGGCCATGGCCAAGACATCAAACCCCTCACCTAACATGAAAAGCAGACAACACTTGCAAACAAAATTCTTGAATAACTAATTTTTTTAATTTTTTGTCTCAAAAACATATGTTATGACCCCTGATTGGAATGAGCTCAATGAGCTCGTTCCAAAGAGGGGTCATAATCTATGTTTTTGAGACAAAAATAATAAAAATTAATTGGCGATTTTTTAGAATAGCGCTGGCCGGTTTTGGCTGTTACATTGGGTAAAGGGTTAATCCCCATTTCACACATTGGGGCACTGTAGTGCCGTGTACTAAGGCATACTGCAGTGCCCATGTGCCCTTGCTTCAACTGCTGCTAACCCTGCTTGTGCCGAGTTAGTAAGTTGAGTCTTTAACAGTTGCTCGCTGCTGTTCAGTAGTTCTCTCCAGGTAGTTTGGCTTCCTGAACCCACAAAACTTTCTGACATGATGTGATTCTGCCTGTTGAAAGTGCTGTTAAACCCCAATAAATAAACTAACACTCCAGTTGGATTTATATCAAATGTCAAAGGATTAATTGATCTTACTGTCAGCTTATAGCAATATTCATTTGTAGCTTGCCAGTAATGTTTTCACCTCCACCTTGTCAAAATCAATATTTTCTCAGATAAAATAAAATATTCTCTTTTAGGCCTAAAAAATTTAAAATTATGTTTCTCAGGTCCTCCCACATGGTCCTTTTGGCTTCTGCATGCTCTCATTTTATAACCAATGCAAACTTATAAAATAAAATTAAATGGTTTATGTTATATTTTACCCAAGTTAATAAAATTGATAAATTTGTGCCTTGAATGCAAAAAGGCTTTGCAGTGCTTGTGCATTGCAAAGCCTTCTTGCACTCAAAGAGCAAAATACACCACCCATGCTATTCTGTAGATTAAGAGGCCTAAAATTTAAAACAAACCAAGAACATAACCTTTTGATGGCAAAGAAATAATCACAAAAATAAAAAATAAAATAAAAAACTGCCCATCCACATGCAGTTTTGCAAAAAATGGCCTGAGAAATAGAAGAGCTAACTTTGTGGGGCATTATCTTCTCTGATTTTGTTTCAGAACATGGAATTCCATCTCTTCCTTCACAGTATCCCTGCAGCATCCTGTTTATAATTAAGGATAATGTTGATGTTGTGGTTAAAATGACTTGTGTTCCAGTTTGTTGTTTTGGAGGATATTTTTCCACAGGGAATAATTATTTTTCACACATTTACTGTATATTTATATTATTGTGCAGGCAGTAAAAAATATCATCCAATGAGAGTACTAAAAAAAGTCAATAAAATGCATCAGAATGTTTGAGGGGGAATTGACGTTTAACGCTATACCTAGCATAATGGTTAAAACCGGCCAGCACTATTCCTAAAAATCTCCCTTCAAATTTAATTATTTTGTTCATTTTTTGTCTAGAAAACAAAGTTTAGGCCCCTCATCAGAATGAGCTTATCGAGCTCATTCCAGTGAGGGTCATAAGCTTTGGTTTTGAGGGAAAAAGCAAACAGTTCAGTTATTCAAGATTTTTTTTAAAGTGTCGCCTTCTATTCAAGTTGGGTAAAGGGTAATAGGATATTTTTTCAAGCCCTAATTTTTTACACATTTATTGTATATATCCATTTTTGTATGGGCATTAGCCCTTTATCTAACAAATCGTCTGCATCTGCCGACGTAATTTGAAAATTGAGCAGTTGAATAAAATTAATTTTTCAGAATATTTTTACAAAACCGTATCATGTGACCCCTCATTGGAACGAGCTCGATGAGCCGGTTCCAATAAGGGGTCACATAATATGGTTTTGTTGAAATTTTTTGAAAACTTCAAAAAAAATAGTAATTAAAATAATTAATTTTGATAATCTCTATGTTGGGTAAAGGGTTAAAAAAACCCATCCATGTCGAGTTCTAAAACCAGTGAGAAAGTTTCAGGTTGATATGACATTTAAACCCAGATCTGCTGTACTTTCTTCCCAAGTTTACATTTTTCATTAAGAATTAAAAATGGAGTGTTTATGTTATTCTGTTTGAAAATGACATCATATTTTATTCTTTGATCCTTTACTACACAAATTATCCAAATAAATTCTTGTGAATTTTCAGAAATTATGTATGGTTTAGTCATATTGTTAGACATTTAACTTCAGAGATCATGGGAACATGTAGTTAACCCTTTACCTAACGAATCCCTGGTAGAAAGCTCAGGAAGTGAAGCAGTGCTTGTTTATTGAGGAAAACAAGTCCTGTTTTACTGGTACAATAAGACCCAGTCACCAAAGTTTGGGGTGGAAGTCCTCTAAAATGGGCAACATGGATATAAACAATTACCAAACTTGACAAATGTAGATGAAATCAAAATTCATTATTTTAAATATTACTGTTCAAAATTTTCCAAAATATTTCAACAAAACCATATCATGTGACCCCTCATTGGAATGGGCACAGCGAGCTCGTTCCAATGAGAGGTCACATAATATTTTTTTGTTGAATTTTTATTTTTTTTTTGTTTCATTCGCTGATTTTGTATATTATGATGGCATATGCGACGATTAATTCAGGAAAGGGTTACTTAATCTCTTGTGGAAATGAAGCCATGCTTGTTCACTGTGATAAACAAATTCTGTTTTGCAACAGGACCCAATAACCTATGCCTCTAATGTGGGCTGCATAGATATGAACAGTTGGCTAAACTTTACATTATACTCATGTTGTGGTAATGGTGTAGCCATAGATGCTAAAAGTGACCTTAAACACCAGTAAATAAATGAATTCAGACTGAAACAACAATAATTTATCGATATGAGTTTGTCTTGTTTCAGTTTATTCAAGAATAGCATGCTGACCCATCCCAGAACAGGTAGCTCTGCCCACATTGCGGAAAATTTCTACTTGTATTGCATATCAAGGGTGGATAATCAAGGCTTGCTTTTGAGCTTGATAGTGCCATTTTTTGTTGGACTGAATCACACACTCCCCATTTATACAGTAGATAAACTGTAACAGTGTAATAGTCTAATTGTGGTATCAGGACTCATTGAACAATGAAGTTTTTGTTTGAATCAGATCAAATTGAATCAAATTTCAGTGCTTTGCAGAGCTGTAACACAAGTTCAAAGGTTGTATTTTCTTGCACAGCATAGGTTGTGATACAGTTTATTAGCCATTTTATACTGATAAATTGGATACTTCTCATAATCTCCTGTGGATGCATATTCAAGCCAGAAAATAAGCAGACTGACATCTGCAAAATGAGGTCCCCAGTGGGTGAATTTAGTGATGCTACCCTGCATAGCAGGGTAGCATCACTAAATTTACCCTCTGTGAACCTCAGTCTGAATCAGGGTCTCAAAACTAAACAGAAAGAGGTACCCAGAGGATAAATTGGCCCACTGTATGGGACAGCATCATCAAATTCACCCTCTGGGGACCTCATTCTGCAAATGTCAGACAGCTTATTTTCAGGCCTGTGCATATTTGATTACTTTGATCAGAAAAGTTCTGTTCCCTCTGGGAACCTCATGAAGTGACGCCATGCTTGTTCGCTGTTGTAAAAGTCTTGTGTCTTGTTGGTAAAATCGGACCTTATAAGAAATGTCTCTTAACCCTTTACCTAACATGAAAAGCAGACGACGCTTGCAAACAAAATTCTTGAATAACTAATTTTTTTTAATTTTTTGTCTCAAAAACACAGGTTATGGTCCTTCATTGGAACAAGCTTGATGAGTGATTTATGATAGTTAAAGAATTGACTCTTTACCTAATGCACAGGATATCAAAATTTTAATATTTTAAATATTATTTTTTCAATTTCTTAAAAATATTTCAACAAAACCATATCATGTGACCCCCTCATTGAAAGAAGCTCATTCCAATGAGGGGTCACATGATGTGGTTTTGTTGAAACGGTTTAAAATATAATCTTTTTTCAACCGCTCAATTTGTAAATTACACAGGCAGATGCAGACGATTAGTTAGGTAAAGGGTTAAAGTGGACGACAAAGGTATAAACGATGATGTTGTTGAAAGTTACTTTAAACACCAGTAAACAAACAATCCCAAATGGTCCATGAACAACCGATTTACTTGCAGAATCGTCAAGTTGCTACTGTTTTTGTAAAGCTGTAAGGAAGTATTTAGGTGGATGTCCACCCATCAGGTAATTTCCTGTGGAAACCCCAGGAAGTGAAGCCATGCTTATTTACTGTGGTAAACAAGCTCTGTTTTATTCGTAAAATAGGTCCCGGTCACCAATGCCTGGGGTGAAGTGCTCTCAAAGGGGCAACATAGATATGAACGATTGGCTGGACTTGACTATCTCCAAGTTGCGATCACGATTATCCAGTGTACTTAAATATGTGACTTTAAACCCCAATAAATAAGTAAATAAATAATCGGGTAACAAATCTGATAGATTATCTTTTAACCCATAAATCCACAGAAAGCCCCACACTGCCCATTTTACATTGCTTTGAATAAATTGCCCACAGGTGTATTCTTCCTTGAGAACTCACCCGTTAGGCTGCATTTATCTTGGCAGTATTTTTACATCATTGTTGGCTGCCTGTATTGGCAGCCAACAATGATGTAGAAATATTGTTAACCCTTTTGGACGGGGACGCGATGGCGTTGTGGTAACCTTTTCTCATCAGATCACCGAAGTTAAGCAACGTCGAGCCCGGTTAATCCTCTGAGCGATCAATTCGGACTCCCGCATTGTGTCCTTGGACAAGGCACTTAACCCTAGTTGTCCACATGGGTGGCACGATAACGCCATGTACTAAGGCGTACTGCACGTCGATGGTATGCATGTCTTCAACCGATCTAACCCTGCCTGTGCTGCAGTGCAGAGTTACGATGGGGAGCTGGCAGCTGCTCGTTATTGCTCGGTGGTTCTCTCTGGGTATTCCGGCTTCCTCCAGCCGTAAAACTGTCACGGTCATGATTAGCCATTGTGCATAAGTATATGACCTTAACTGGTAGAGTGCTAAATTATTTTTGGTCATCAAAATTTGTTCACATATCTTTGCCTTATTACAATTTATGGGAGACTGCCTACAGGCACTCTCCCATAAATTATAACAAGACAAGTCCTTACAGACTAAATATCACTTCAATGATAATACAAAGCACATCCACTGACTTCGAAGCTTTCAAGTTGTAGTACCTTCACCTCAGAGTAAAGCCCAAATATGGGCTTCCAGCACTCTACCAGTTAAAACACTAATAAATAAATAAATAAATAAATAAATAAATAAATAAATAAATAAATAAATAAATAAATAAATAAATAACCCTTTTGGACACTGGTTATTATCTTCCAGGTCAGTTCAAGTGGAGCATTTGGAAGAGTCTATATTCATTATTCTGGGGTAAACCAATTGATATATTTAATGTGCAGCTTTGTGGTTGCATGTTGAAAATATTGATTTGTCTACCCCACACATTCACTTAACAGTCATCCTACTCTATGGAATTATGATGTATCATGTGTCTGTACCGGAAAAACAGTCTCTCTGGTTCAAAGACTTAAGTCATCTGCAGCTGTGTACATTTATTACACCACTAACGTCTAATTATAATAGGAATCGGTAAAAAATAAATTGCGTTCTCCCCTCACTAGTGAGATCAAACACTTCGGTGATTAACATTTGGTGTGAACTTGAAATTTACAAATGAATTTTCACAAGCGCAAAACAAAAGTTGTTCTCGCTCCACTAGTGAGTATAACAAGACGCGGCAGATTACGATGGAATGCCAAAATGTATTAATTAACTTGAAATTTACAAATGAGTTTTCACAAGCCCAAAACAAAAGTTATTTCAATTCAATGTTGAATTATTATTTAAGCGAAAATGAAGTAGAAATTTCATTTTACTGAATTTGTGGCTAAAAATTACGACATTTCGCCAACAATCCTGAAAACTAATTTGTGTGGATGTACACAGTATCCAATGCGATCTGTGTCAGCAGAAACAGCGATCAGCTGATTGTGTAAACAGATTTCTTGCGTATTATGGGCATCGGTTTGGATCGTTTGAGTTGAAGCTTCAAATGAAAAGGGTATAATAAAAAGAAAATCTAATGTTTTCTTGTGAATACCGGGATTAATCTCATTCGTGAGTGAGAGAATTTGTATTTTCACTCGCAGCAAGCTGCTCGTGAAAATACAAATTCTCTCACTCACTCATGAGATAAATTCCTGTATTCACAAGAAAACATTAGATATCCTCTATGTGTCCATGTTAGTTATCATAAAAATTAGGTGTCATCCCAAGACGAATTGGTAAAATATCCCAACAAGACGATCCCAAATTAATCTGGGAATTTAAAGAGTTAATGTTGAAAGTGACAAACACCATTGAAATTATTCATTATTTGCAAAACATGGATTGGATTTTTTCCTGAATTGAAATATGTCTGCGATACCACATAGATACTGTTTAATGAGAAGGTTGAGGGACAAAAACAGGTTTATAGGAAATCATTAGTGAAATACCATGTGTATTGAACTTTTTGTTTTAAAATAGTCTTGCTTTTAATAAGTTGGAAGATTATTCCATTCCAGGAGGTTCATGGATTTACATTCCATTATACTATATGTGAAGTATTCACCATCATTTACATTTTTTGGTATTATTAGGTAAATATAGATTTGTATAAAATTACTTCTAAATAATAATAAATATTTAATAATGTGATATTTTGTGTTTTGCCTCTAGAAAATACCTCACATCTTTAGTGCTGTGTAAGAATTGGTCTCAGGGGGCGCGGTGGCATCGCAGTAACCGGTTCTCGTCAGATCACCGAAGTTAAGCAACGTCGAGCGCGGTAAGTAGTTGGATGGGTGATCATTTCAGCGACCGATTCGTGCTCCCACATTGTGTCCTTGGGCAAGGCACTTAACCCCGATTGCCTACATGGGGGCACGATGACGCTGTGTACTAAGGCGTACTGCATGTCGATGGTGCGCATGTCTTCCACCAATCTAACCCTGCCTGTGCCGCGGTGCAGAGTTCAGAGTTACGATGTTGGAGAGCTGACAGCTGCTCCTCGTTGCTAGGTGGTTCTTTCCAGGTACTCCGGCTTCCTCCACCCGTAAAACTGTCACCGACATGATATGACCCTGGCTGTTAATGTGTCGTTAAACCCTAATAAAAAAAAAGAAAAAAAAAAAGAATTGGTCTCTTCAGTTAGGAATAGACGAATTCACAGCCTTATTATTTTAGATCCCTTTGGGAACCCTGGGAAGTGAAAGAGTTCGTGTTTACTGGGCAGCCGAGCTCTGATTTACTGGTAAATTAGGATCCGGTAGTCATTGCTTGGGGTGGATGTCTTTTAACCCTTTACCTAACATGGAAAGCAGACGACACTTGCAACAAATATTCTTGAATAACTAATTTTTTTCATTTTTTGTCTAAAAAACATACATTATGATCCCTCGTTGGAATGAGCTCGATGAGCTCATTCCAACGAGGGGTCATAACCTATGTTTTTTTAGACAAAAAATGAAAAAATAATGAAAATTAATTTGCAATTTTTGAGAATAGCGCTGGCCGGTTTTGGCCGTTACGTTGGGTAAAGGGTTAAAAAGGGTATAAGCGATTGACTGGACTTGACTTTATATCCATGTTGCAGTCACGATGAGCCATTGTGCAGAAATTCGTTACCTTGAACACCAATAAAATATTGTTCGCTGGTGTAATATTCTTGTGCTTCCCCGTGTGATCCCTGGGAAGTAAGCAGTCCTTGTTTATCGTCGTAAAAATTTCTTTCACTGGTAAATTTATGTATGGTTACTAATGCCTCTAAAAAGGACAGCACAGTTTTGAACAATTGACTAAACATGGCTGCATGCTAGTGCAGTGATCGTGATACAGCCATGGTTGCTAAAAGCGACCTCATCCACCAGTAAATGAATAAATAGCTATGCTTGTGGGAATCCAAGCCCTTGCGCTGGTCCTTAAAAGTGCTTGAATTTTAAAACTGAAATTCCAGACCCGTTAAAGTTCTTGAAAAATGGACTGTCATAAAAAAAAAAGTCATGGAAAGAAATGCAAAGTATATTCAGGCAAATTGCTTAGTAAAGTTTTGTTAAAATGTGTACATGATTGCATGAAAGTTGTGGTATTTTGGTTATGAAAATTGCATTTTCTATCATTTTAAACAATACCTGAATGTTGTATCAGAATCTGGTTCGTGAAAATCTCTTTCAGGGATCTTTCCACGAATCAGTGTCTTCTACATGAATTATCAGATTGAGGCGTATGTATTAGAATTGTTACCATGCTCTGACATCAGTTTGGTTAAAAATCAATCCAGATCAACTGAGTTAATTGAATATGAACCCAATCTCTTGTCAAAATTAATTTGAGGTAAATGTCCCAGAAACTTTCTGAAAATTCTTTACAAAAGTCCTGGATTTGTTCTTTCAAGTGGTTTCTTCCCACTAAACCAATTTTCTTTAGACCAACTCCCACTGGATCAATTCCCAAAAGACCATTTCTTCTTAGACCAGCTATTTACTGTTATTGATTAAGGGTTGATTAAGAATAATTAGGAAAATATTTATTTACTGAAAAGCACTTTATTTGATTAAAAAAATATTTATATGCATAACATTATTATTGATTAAGGATAATTTTGAAAACATATACAGTGGAGCCCACTTAATTGGATATCTCTTAATTGTATATCCCTGTTAATTGAATATAATTGTCAAACACAAAACCATTTACCATTCCTTCAGTACAAAGCTGATCTGTTAATTGCATATGGGTTCTAGAGTAAACTCCTGTTAATTGTATATAAATTTTTGTAATAAGTCAAAACAATTACTGAGACACGCACCAAATTCCCCTTATTTATCAACCTTTTTGGCCTCACTACATCCAAGACAGGCATTTATTCTATTATATCTTGTTCGACAGAGCTCTGTGAGCTCTGTCAAACAAGATATAATAGAATAAATACTAAGTTTACCTCCAGAACACAGGAAACTGACCAAATCCATGTTAATTGTATGCTTCTGTTAATTGAATAAATTTCACTGGCAAAAAGGATATTCAATTAAGAGGATTCTACTGTATTTAATACAATTATATTTTTTGTATTTGGGAAATTTCACAATTTCCCAAATACAAAAAATATAGATTTATAACATGACATTTCTTTGATACACATGACGTGGAAAGATGCACCTGTACCATTCCCCTTGAAACACCAAAATCAGTAAATTCCACTCTGAAATCAGTTTGGGTAAACATTAACCCAAATCAACTAGGCTGGGTTCATTTTCACCCAACCCACTTGATTTGCATTGATTAATAACCCAATTGATTTTAGAGTGTTTCTGCATTGACCCCCCCCCCCCCCCCAAACATCTACTAACCTTGCCTTCATTCATAACATACAAATAATATAGCTTTATAACAACAACAATACATGTAACAGTTCGTCGCCTGAGTGCTAGAATGTCCTATGTCCCATAGAACATTCTATCACTTAGGCGACGATTTATACTGAGCACATATACTTGGCTTGGACAAGGAATGGTTCTGCATTGACCTCCCCATTTACTAGCTCACATCATTTGAAAGTTTGTGATCTAATAATAATAACAACAACACTTTGGCCGGCCGCTCATTTGTCGCGGTTCTCGGGTGAGAATGCCTTGGTTACCCATATACTCACAACTGCTGCCCTGTTCCCACGCTTCTCTCCTCCCAACACTCTGAGATGACCTGCTTGATAACATCCCTTGCCCCATTCTCCCCAATCTCTCCGATTAGCATATTAACCCTTTTCTTTGAGTCTCTTCCTAACCACGTGTCCTTCATTCCCCCATCCCACTTCCCCATTATAATCCCAGTGAATCTTATTCTTTTAGACTGGTATTTTGGGCATTCTAGAAGAAAGTGTTCCAGGGTCTCCACCACGCCTAAATTATACATCTGGCACTCCTTGTCACTGTTTTCCCCAATTTTATCCCTCAGCTCCAGGGACCGCGACCTCAGCTTGATTTGACCCCCTCTCACCAATTAAGGTTACCATCCTCCATAACCATTTCTCTGACGATTTTTTTATCCTGGTTTGCCCCTACATCTATAAACCACTGTTGGCCACACATTCACTAAAATCACATATAACACAAAGGATTGTGTTTGTTTTGTTATGAAAACCAGCCCAACAACTGTTAACCACAAAACAATAAAGAATCACATCCTTTCAAAGTGTGTGATGACTATAACAATTGTTATGAAAAATCAGTCCAACATCTATAAAATATCAATAACATTAAATACATTTATAAATATATCAAATTATTGATATAAAATTATTTTAAAAGTAGAACATATTGGTTGGTCTTGTGGGAATTGGTCTAGTGGGAATGAACCTTTCAAGCGTATCTGAACCCAGAATCCCGCCAATTGGAGATGTATTTGTTTATTATGGTTGGTTGATACCTTTAGCTTCAGGAACCGTTGCTGCGGGTTCTTGAAATCCTCAAACGTCCTTGAATAAAGTTTTAGGGCCCTGGAAGTGTTTTAAAATAGATTTTGTAACCAAAGAATCTCCGAAGTTGCTTGGACACAATGTCATTCTTTATTGTGTACTTCGTCACACTGGCATTGGGGGGAAAATCGCAAAACAAAAGTCTGTTCAGAAACTCTCACAGTAAGAGCCACATCTCCCATTACGGACATTCGTTGGGGATCGAATCAGATTTCACTTCTTCTGATGGCAAACTAAATCATCCGTACCTTCTATCTATTTCCCGTGGTGCAGTGGAGCATTCTTGTCTGTCGTAAACAAGTTCTGCTTTAGTGGTAAAATATGAATTTGTGGGTGGAGTTCTCTGAACTGGGTAGTTGGTAAAACTGGACTTCATGCCTTTGCTGCGGTCAGGATATAGCCATAGATGTGAAGGCTGCATTAAAACACAACAAATAATAACTGTCTATTATCGTTAGAGATATTTTTGAAGTATTAGAAATATAAACTGCTCAGTAAGCCAAGATTTTGCATTTTGATAAAGACATTGGCCAATACACCATTACCTGTACAGTGGTTAAGTTAACTGAAAAATCAGCATCCCGTCAGATCCATTGTGTGATATAGCCATAGATTCTAAAAGTGACTTTAAAGACCTATACATATATTTTAATTCGAGTTAATATACTATATATGGTAGGGGTATGTTCACCCAGAGCTCACTACCTCAGGCTTGCACAATAAGAGTCTTGTAATCCAAATTCCAGACATTGCATGAATTCCGAGTCTGACGTATTATTTTCTGAACGCAGAAAACTAGTTTGTTTTTGTGGTGCCTCCATAAATATATAGCGCACCCCCTCACCAAAATCCAAGTCTGAAATATCCGATCCTATGGAGGCCTACATCAGGTTCAAGCCAGAAAATAAGCAGACTGACATCTGCAACATAAGGTCCCCAGTGGGTGAATTTAGTGATGCTACCCTGCATAGCAGGGTAGCATCACTAAATTTACCCTCTGTTAACCTCAGTCTGAATCAGGGTCTCAAAACTAAACAGAAAGAGGTATCCAGAGGATAAATTGGCCCACTGTATGGGATAGCATCATCAAATTCACCCTTCGGGGACCTTTTTCTGCAAATGTCAGACTGCTTATTTTCAGGCCTGATCAGGTTGGGGATAGACTCCTCATTCCTAGGCCTACGCCTACCTTGATGGAGGCGCGGGCCTGGGAACGAGGAGTCTGACAATAGTAACTCCTACAACTCGTGTCACTCATTATCGAGTGTGGTGGCTTAGTGGTTTCGGCATTCGACTTCAAACCCATCCCCACCAGGGGTAACTGCGTTGTGTTCTAAGGCGTACTGCACATCTATAGTGCACTTGTCTTCAACCAAGGCTAACCCTGCTTGCACAGAGTTAGTACGTTGGGGAGTCTGACAGTTGCTCGCCACAGCTCGGTGGCTCCCCGGGAACTCTTCTCCATCAACCCGTAACACTGTTCGACACGAGGTGACCTTGGCTGTCGAAAGTATTAAACCCCCAATAAAAAATTAATGTTCACCACACCAAGGGGCCTCCAAGCTCATACAAGCCCAGACCCCATGCACCCAAATGGGGGGGGGGGGGGGGGGGGATCATGTCATGAGTATCATCAATGAAGAGAATTATTTGACAGTTCACTCACAGCTCATTGCTGTAGATGTTTTTCGCTGACCTGTGCAAAGCTCAAGAGGAGCTTTACTAATCACTTTCTGTCTGGTGTTAACTTTACATTATCGTCTTCTCACAAACTACTCGACCAAATTGAACCAAATCTGGCGTGCAAGTTGCCTATCATTTGTCAATTCAAGTTTGTTCAAATCAAGTTGCCCTGCCCCACGGTGGGGCCACGCCCAAAAAGTGTGCCTGAGTCTTAAAAATCTCCTTCTCCTGAACCAGCAGTAGCAGAGACTTGATATTTTGTGTGCAGCTTCATTTTGAGGTGTAGACTCAGATTTGTTCAAGAGAAGTTCGAGGGGCTATATTTGCTGTTGTTATAGGAGGGGCAAGAATTTTTGCCCCGCCCAAAATTTATATTTTCCATACTGAGAGACTGATTTGAGCCAAATTTGATATGAGGGCTTATTGGGTCATAAGTAGTTAATTTATGCCAAAACATTTTTCCTGTCACCCCATGGGAACTGCAGGAGCTGAAAATAGAAAAAATTAAAACGCCCATATCTCCAAAACTACAAGGCACTGAGAATTTTTATTTGGTGTGAACCTTCCTTATGACCAACAGAATGGAATGGTCCACAAAATTTGCTATCGGTCTTATCATAGGGTACTTTTTCAGGATTTTAAAAAAGTGTTGAGTCAGCAGTTTTCAACACTGTTGGTAATGGGGAAAACATTGAAGCATCTTTTCCTTCCAAACCACTGCTCCAAAAGCTTCCATATTTTACATCTTTGGAAGACTGATTCACAGATTTGTTGAGATCAATTGTCTTAGGGGGGTCGGGGGGGGGGGGTGAGATTCAAATTTGTTCAAGCCATGTCCCTGGGTTCATATTTGGGCTCACTGTGGGATCCCGAATTATAAATAATTTGGTTCAAAATGACGAATTTTCTTTAAAAATCTTCTTCAGATCCAGCAGTCGGAATGTTTTGATATTTGGTATGCAGCATCCTTGGGGGTGGGGAGGGCGGGGGAGATTCAAGTTTGCTCAAGCCAAGTCCCTGGGTTCATATTTGTAACTTAGCTCAATATGAGGAATATTTTTCAAAAATCTTTATCACACCCACCAGTCGGAATCTTTTGATATTTGGTATACAGTATCCTTAGGGAGGTGAGATATAAGTTTGTTAAAGCCAAGTCCCTAGGCTCAAATTTGGGCTTCCTGTGGGAGCCCGAATTGTACCAAAATTTCTATTTTCCGAACTGAGAGGCCAATTTGAAACCAAATTTGATATGAGGGCTTATTGGGTCACAAGTACCAAATTTATGCCCAAAACAGTTTTCCTATTGCCCAATAGGAACCGCAGGAGCTTAAAATAGAGAGAAAAAAATTAAAACGCCCATATCTCCAAAACTACACAGCACTGAGAATTTTTATTTTGTGTGAAGCTTCCTTAGGAACAGCAGAAAGGAATGGTCCAAAAAAAAATGCTGTCAGTTTTATCAAAGGGTACTTTTCCAGGACTTTGAAAAAATGCTGAGTCATCATTTTTTAATACTGTGAGTAATGGGAAAAACATTAAAGAATCTTCTCCCATACCACTGCTCCAAAGGCTTTCATATTTCACATATAACATCTTTGTGCTTTCTCTGTGTGGGGTGAGGGGTGGCAGGGGATGCATGTTACGTTCAGGTTTGTTCAAATCCATTCCTTAGTGTTTTTCCGTAAAATTTGCCTTTCATGACTTCATTGTTTTGTAGTGTTGATGAACCATGTCTAACTGAATGTGACCCCAAATACTTCTTTTAACCACTTTGGCAGGTGAGTAATTAAGGCCACTTGGGGCCTCTTGTTTAATTAGTAAGTAGATTACATAATCTACAACAACTGGATCGAAGGAGCATTGGCTTTGAACCTGTCATGAAGTAGTCAAGATGTCGGGAAGAAGTTTGATTTCTTGTCCTTAGAGTATATTGAGAATCCACACACGTCAGTTGAAGTGTTTATGTTTATGATTGTTATGCTAATCGCCCACAGCGCGAGTGAAATCGATTTATAATTTTTTTTATTTCAAGTAGTCTATTCACACCTATATTTAATGCAATAGTGCTTTCATATGCGATGAATAGTGAAATGAATATTAGTGTGGGAAATGTGAAAACACGTGTCTTGGGAGTACAGAACCAGTACATTAAACTTCGAATTCTCATTAACCCTTCTTCTACACGGGGAACCCACGAAAGGTAGACCGGCTCTCGATCACGGTGGATAACAAGTTCTGCCGCACTGGTTTAAAGGGATCAGATAACTAACACCTCGAGTGAGAATCCCCTTAAGTGGGAAGCACATGTATGAATGATTACTCAACTTAATGATCCAGCTATGTATAGCCATAAATGTTATTTATTTATTGGGGCTTAACGACACTTTCGACAGCCGGGGTCACTTCGTGTCGAACAGTTTTACGGGTTGAGGAAGTCAGAGTACCCAGAGAGAACCACCGAGCAAAGGCGAGGAACTGTCAGGCTCCCCAACTTACTAACTCCACACAAACATTGGTTGACGTGCACTATCGACTCCCAGTACGTCGTAGTACATAGCGCCACCGTGCCCCCACGTGGGCAATCAGGATTAAGTGCCTTGCCCATGGACGCAATGCAGTTACCCCTGGTGGGGATCGAATTGTGAACCTTTCTTCTTGAAGTCCAATGTCGTAACCACTAAGCCACCGCGCTCACCGGTGAGCATTAGAGTAGTAGGAGTTATGATTGTCAGACTCCTCGTTCCCAGACCCACGCTCACCTAAGGATAGGCGTAAGCCTGGGAACGAGGAGTCTACCCCAACCTGACCTTTCGTTTTGACCTTTCGTTTTGAAGCCCAATGCCGTATCCACTGAGCCACCGCGCTGCCAGCCTGTTAAATTAAATGTGATCAATAAACAAAAAATATATTGCATGTTGTCAGGTAACGAGTGGATAAATTAGACTTAAAACTTATGATGTGGTCTCATTATAATCATAGTTCCAGAAGGTGATATTAAGCCCGAACAAACTAGACTGGTGGGGGGTTTATTCCCAACAAGATCCCGCGGGAACCCCGGGAAGTAAAGCAGTGCTTGTTTACTGTGGTAAACAAGCTCTTTTTCACTGGTAAAATAGGACCCAGTCACTCATGCTTGTGGTGCGAGTCCTCTAAAATGGGCAGCATGGGATATAAACGACTGACTGGCCTTGACTTTATCTCCATGTTGTGGTCATGATTATCCATTGTGCAAAAGTATGTGACCTTAAACACCAATAAATAAATATAAATATTCCCGTCAAGACGAATCACAACAAGACGAATGTCGAAAATGGTCATCCCAACAAGTCGAATTTATTTAACCTCCTTCACTCTGATGTCAAAATACCAAAATTTCAGGAAGCTGTTTTTTCCCATAATGCATCTAGAAATTTAACTAATTCAATCTCGTTTGACAGAGCTCAATGAGCTCTGTCAAACGAGATTGAATTGGTTAAATTTCTAGTTGCATTATGGGAAATTTTTTCTGTCTGAAATTTAGATATTTTTACATCAGTGTGCAGGTGGTTAAAATGACTACATAACCCATTTATTTTGAGGTTTTCCACTACAAACTGCAAACACGGCTTACTTTTGGACAAAGAAATTTCAGTTAACTGGTTGAGTGTTGGAAGGCCATTTTGGGGCTTTATCCTGAAGTGTGGGTGCCAGGGCTAAAAGGCTTCATATTCTGTGGATGTTCTTCAATTAATTTTTGATGTGATATTAATAAGTCTGGGTGGATTTGCCTTGTTGCAATTAATGTGAGAGTTACTATAGGAACTCTCCCATTAATTGTAACAAGGCGGTAATATGTGAACAAAATTTTGACAACCAAAAAAAAACTTAGCACGCTACCAGTTAACAGAGGATCCACGCTTTGTTACAAGACGCTATTTGCTACAGTTTTTTGTATCTTTTTTATCAACTAAACTCCCAAACACATGCATAAAATAAAACCCAAAATACTTCAAATATCCTACATTGTAATGTACACGTTCTTTTTAAAGAAAATTTCCCCCATATTTGATGAGAAAAAAAAATCCTCTTGTTGGGATTTGTCCTGTCGGGCTTGTCTTGTTGGGATATTTTACCAATTCATCTTGTTGGGATGATACCAGGTGGGTTGGGGGTGTCTCAACAGTTGTTGATTTTAATTTTCAAATCACCAACAGTTGAGAATTCCATGTCCTTTGGTAGGAGATTTATATGAATTTTAACTGTAGCTGTGACCCTTGGTAACTGACATTTCGTTCTTTTTGAACCAAATTTCCTTGGATTTTCTGAGGTCAATATATTCGAAAACCCAAAGGTCATATTTTTCGTACACAAGGGGGAGGAGGGCGCACTCTAGTGTCTTCATCATTTGGTAATTCACAGACAGTAGTTGGAAAAATACCACTTCAGGCGGGTGAGGAGGGGGGAGGGGGGTGGGCGCAGATGGTTTTAAAAAAAATGGATATTCGGCAGCCAGACGGCGGGGTACAGATGGACATTCAGAGAGGGTTTACACGCCACAATCCAAGATTGAAATAAGCAACTGGTTCGCAGGGAATTTACACATAATTTGGTTACCAGTTTTCCTCCTGCACAAAATCAACAGTATTTTACTACAAAGTGGTCACAGGTCACAGTTGAAAAACAATTTCAAAGATATACAAATCAAAGATAAAAAATAAATAATTTACAGTCTTAAAGTTTATTAACTCGTTTGACGCAAAATTGATAAAAAGATTTTCTGTCCAGCGACATAATTCAAGGGAAATAAAATTCTTCATAATTTTTCTTCAGTCTACGTTAATCGGGGAGTGCTGTGGCTCAGTGGTTACGGAATTGGGACTTCAACCCTTAACCCTTTACCAAACGCAGACGATATCAAAATTTATTATTTTAAATATCATTTTTTTCAAATTTTTCAAAAAGTTTCAACAAAACCATATCATGTGACCCCTCGTTGGAACGAGCTCGACGAGTTCGTTCCAACGAGGGGGTCACATGATATGGTTTTGTTGAAATTTTATGAAAAATAATATTTTTTTATGATATAATAATTAATATTTGCTGAATTTGCATATTACGCGGGCGTATACGGCCGATTCTTTGGGTAAAGGGCCAAGGGCCACGCTTCGACCCCTGCCAGGGGTAACTGCGTTGTGTCAGTGCTCAAGGTACTTAATCCCGATTGCCCGTGTGGGTGCACGATGGCGATGTGTACTAATGCGCACTGCACGTCGATGGTGCACTTGTCTTCAACCAATGCGAACACTGCCTGTGTGGAGTTAGTACGTTGGGGAGTCTGGCAGTTACTCAGAGGTTCTCTCCGGGTACTCCGGCTTTCTCTGTCCGACACGAGGTGGTTCTGGCTGTCGAAAGTGTCGTTAAATCCCAATAAATAAATAAATAAATAAATAAATAAATAAATAATTATGATTCCCCATTGGGCGAAAACCAAGCTGTCACGCTCAATGTGCAATTAAACGACGCAATATGTTAGGTTTTCTACTTTTTTCTCTACTCTATGGCAGCTGCTGTGAATAACAAATTCTTTCTTGTATAACACGAAACGGTTAGCGGGCTGCAGACATTTTGAATAATGAAGGTTCAAAGGGGAAGTTACTCTGTTACCTGTATATAGATTTCGACTGATTGCATATAGTTTTTACACACTTTGCACGCGAAGTCTAAACCCATGGCATTTTCAGAAATTTGTGGGAGGTAAGATGCAGACGGATATGCTTGAAGTGACATTAAACTCCACATTTGGCAATGCAGCAATGAGTCTGCTCGCATTTACCCTGAAAGGTGGATCTTTCGTTGTTGTTCGTATTTTTGAGACAACATGAGGAAAAGAGTTGAGCAAGAATAAATACACAGAACGACACGCGCGTGTGAATGGGTTAATCGAGTTTTATCCTTCCGCGATAGCACAACTCCCATATCGATTAACTCATTCACACCCGCGTGGCGTTCTGTGTTTATTACACGCCTTCATGTCTATGAAAAACAATTACTAGGACACTCAGCAATTCATTTGACAACGTTACTGTCAACAAAAAGAACACATTTTATCGCCAACTAAATTTGAGAGGGCAACCTGTGTTACTATTTCGTCCCCTGAGTTCTAATGTGTTCTATGTGCCTAGTGGTACATAGAACCCATTGGTACCCAGGGGACGATTTTTAGCTATCGCTAACGATTGGAATTGTAATTGCGGTGCACGATTTGTATAACATTCCAGTGAAATTTCACTTCTTTATGAAAATAGTCCGTCAACGATTTCCGTTCCGCACACATGTGCGGAAAAGATTTTTTCATTTTCTGCATGGCTTAGTGTTGCTGTAGATGAGGATTTCACAGAACATGCGTGTAATAAAGGCGTTGTCTGGCCCTCATTTATTTTTTACTCGGCGCCACCAGGATTCAAGAAACAGTCCAGTAATGGTTTAGTGGGGGCGCGGTGGCGTTGCGGTAACCGGTTCTCTTCAGATCAGCGAAGTTAACCAATCTCGAGCCCGATTAGTCCTTGGATGGATGACCGTCTGAGCGATCGATTCGGACTCCCTTGGGCAAGGCACGTTACCCCGATTGTCCGCGTGGAGGCACAATGACTCCGTGTACTGCGGCGTACTGAACGTCGATGGTGCGCATGTCTTCAACCAATCTAACCCTGCCTGTGCTGCAGTGCGGATTTACGATGTTTGGGAGCTGGCAGCTGCTCGTCGTTGCTCGGTGGTTCTCTCCGTGTACTCCGGCTTCCTCCACCGATAAAACTGTCACCGACACGATATGACCTTGTCTGTTAACGTGTCTAATAAATAAATATAAATATAATTAATGGTTCAGATGAGGAAACGTGACCCATATGTTTTCACAACGTTAGTACTGCATCTTTCAGACATGCGAAACGTTAAACCTCTTTACGTTTAATGTCCATACTTCCTTTGTGAGTTCTGAAGAGACACAAAAGTAGAATGCAGTTTTAATCATGAAAGAAAAAGTCTCGAGGAAATTAAAAATTTACAGTGTGATACTCTTATGATGAATGCTTTGATTGTGTGTGCTTTTTGAATGTGACGATAAAAGTTGCCAAACCCCACTGTGATTGTGAAAAGGGTCATTATGCAGTCACTTTATTTTGGAAGCTTTTATATCGCTAGGAACAAACCTGTGAGCGACTGTCGATCTAATAAATTCATAGATACACACTCTTTGGGTGATTATACTATTGGTTTATAAATGTTCAACATGCGTCTTGGAATTTAATATAATAAACCAGTCCAATTTTAAGCTGGAAAGTGAAAAAGAGAACTGGAATAGCAGTGTTTAGGTAAAGTAAGTTCATATGTACAAAACCATTTTTCTTCCGCAAATATCTGTAAATTTCACGTTTCAGCTTAAAAGGTTTTTCTCAACTGGTTGAGTGCTAGAAGCCACTATCAAGGCTTTAAAAAAAATGAGGGTACCAGAGCAAAATCCAGCAGTTTCTTTTCTTGTGTTTCATATTCAATCAAACGCAAATAATATTTTGTTCATATAAATTTGTTCTTTTACAAATTATTGGAGAGTGCCTGGAGGCACTCTCCAATAATTTGTAATAAAACAAATTTTGAATAAATTTGGACCACCAAAAATAATCTAGCCCTGAAACCAATTAAACAATTGAACTAGTTTAATTTGCTTATACAGACACAATAACCGCAGAATCGACTTGGAACAGATCAGAAGCATCATCCTGTTCAAAGTTCTTTCATACAGAAATCTTCAACTTAGAACATTGCCCCTCCCTTCTCTCAATACACACCTGGCACATGGTCAGGTTCCATAAAAGGGGGTGAACTAGCTTTTTTGGGGGATATGATATTTGGGATGCCTTTGGGGTAGGGGGGAGGGACTTCCCTATTCTTAACCAGGGCCCTCGTTGGGAGAAACGGGTAACGATCTGGGGATCCTAGTTGGGACTTTGCCTCCCATCCCAAGAAAATTTTTCAAAATTCGGTGTTCTTAGAACGATCTCGGGCATTGATAGCATATGTAGCCCTGTATTGGAGGCCTTTTAATAATAATAATTCTTTGGCCTTCCACTGATTTGTCGCGGTCCTCTAACGAGGCATACATTAACCCAGTCCCTCGCTGAGCTGTTCCTCCCCTACTCTCCCTCCTAATCTCCAAGTATTCAGTCAAAAAGTGTTTCATAATTCCTCCTATTTGCGCTTTCTTGATCTCCCCAGCTATAAAATTGACCCTTTCCCTTGTGTTATTCTCCATCTACGTATCTCTCAGGTTTGTATCCCCTTTTTAGCTCACCTGCATGCTAAAAGTCAGGATGAGCTATAGTGATCACTCATCATCCATCGTCCGTGAACATGGTGTTTGTACCTGCCCCTCCTAAACCGCTGAACCAATTTTAGTTAAATTTGAAGTGATTGCTTGTCCTGACATCGCATTTTGTTGTTGTTTGTATTTTTTAAATCAACTTGCCCAGCCCTGTAGGGAGGGAGGAAAATCCTCCATTTTTAAAAAAAAAACGCTTCTTCTCGTGAACCAGTGGGTGTAATGGCTTGTTATTTAGTATGTAACTTCCTTTTGAGGTGTAGAATCAAATTTGTTCAAACGAAGTTCGTGGACCAATATTTGCCTATGTAATGGGTGGGGGGGGGGGGGCAAGGTTTTTGGCCCCTCCCCAAATTTCCATTTTATGAACCGATGGTCCGATTTGGTATGTGGTATTATTGAGCATAAGTACTTAACTCAAGCAAAAACAGTTTTTCCCGTGGGAACCCCAGGAGCTAAAGAAATATTTTCAGACGCCTATATTTCCCAAACCACACGGAACAGAGAGCTGTTATTTGGTATACAGCATCCTTAGGACCATTAGAATTGAATAAGTAAGGGTGGGGGGAGGGGGGGGGGGATCGAAAAATTGCTGAGTCAGCATATTTGCAAAAATGTAAAAAAACATTTTCTTCACAACAACTGATCAGAATCGTTTGATATTTGGTACACAGCATCCATAGGGGGGTCTGATACAAAATTGATAAAATGAAGCCCCTTGGTTCATATTTGAACTCAATATAGGAGCCCGATTTTTTAACTTAGGGCAATATGGGGAATAATCTTTAAAAATCTTCTTCACAACCACCAGTCAGAATCTTTTAATGTTTGTTATACATCATTGTTATGAGGGTGTGATTCAAGATTGTTCAAATCAAGTCCCTCGGTTAATATTTGGGTTTCCTATGGAATGGGGGATTATCTTTAAAAATCTTCTTCTTCAGATCCGTCAGTCAGAATCCTTTCATATTTGGTATACAACATCTCTAGGGTGGGGGGGGGGGGGTCAGGTTTAAGTTTGTTCAAATCAAGTCCCCCTATGGGGACCCGAATTTTAACCTGGTGCAATGGGGGGGGGGGGGGGGGGAGAGGGTGTTTACACAATCTTCTTTTTCAGGTGCACCAGTCAGAATCCTTTCATATTTGGTATATATACTCGCCCAAAAAAGAAAGTGTGCATTGCAGAAATTGATCAAACTCCAAAAAAATAATTTCGTAGGTGTAAAGAGTGTTAACCTGTTCATGAATAAGTTATATTGAACACAAAAACAGCTTTCCCCGTTAAAATTGCATTAACGTTAAATGACGTGCTGCACGTTTGTGAAAAGGCATGTTCTGCACGTGGAGAGTCTGAAAAATTCATGCAGCAGTGTGAATCCTTCGGTATTTAAACACTAAATTAAGGCCTTCCTATCGTTCACATTCAAACTTGCGCTGCTGTTAAAGCGACTCCACATTAGCATGCCAAGATTGACAATGAATCAACGTCTCTTTGCCCTGGGTTTGATTAGAGCTGGCAGAACACACAGAGAGGTTGCCTAGCATTTGAACTGCCACCGTAACACTGTAGACAGGCTAGTCCATCGACATGTACAACATGATGACGTTCGAGACCGACCCCGCTCCGGGAGACCACGAGTTACCACCCCTGCACAATATCGGTATATCCGTGTCGTCCATCTCCGGAACCGGCAACAAACGGCAACGACGACAGCCATGAACATCCCTAACCTGAGACTGATACATCCTTAAACAGTAATCAACCGGCTGAGAGAATACGGCTAGCGTCCTCGAAGACCTGCAATTCGTCCGATTTTGACGTTACGTCATCGTCGTGCTCGACTGCAGTGGTGGAGACAACATCTCAGGCATCCCTTACACTGGTGGCGACGTGTTTTATTCACAGATGAATGTCGTTTCCATCTTTCATCATCAGATGGCCGCCAGAGAGTGTACAGACGTCGAAACGAACGCTACGCTGATCCATGTGTCGTGGAGCGAAACCGTTATGGGGGAGGGTCTCTCATGGTGTGGGGTGGCATCACTGCCCGTAACAGAACTGAGCTGGTCATTATTGATGGCAATCTCAATGCAGCCAGATATCGTGATGAAGTGCTTACACCTGTTGTTGTCCCATTTCTGCAACGTCACGGCCCCGGCGTCATTCTACAGCAGGACAACGCCCGACCCCACGCAGCTCGTGTTGTTCAACAGTATCTGCAGCAACAACAAGTGGATGTTCTTCCCTGGCCCGCAAATTCGCCCGATATCCCACCCATTGAGCACGTATGGGACGAAATGAAACGTCAGCTACGCCGGCTTCCCCATGCACCGTCAACGCTTGTGGAACTCCAAAGACAGCTTATCAGAATATGGAACAACATCCCACAGCACTTCCATGCTAACTTGTTCGCTTCCATGAGGCGTAGATGCACAGCAGTAGTCGATGCAGACGGAGGTCATACCAGATATTGAGTGTGTGACTTTTGTGTTTGACCCTTAGTGTCTTTGACTCTCCATGGCACCAAGAGTATTCGTCGTATCGTAATGAAATTTCTCGTGTTGATCACAAATTGATTCATCTGTGATTGAATAAAATTTCCATGAATGAAAATGATATATATCTTTTTTAGTGTTATTTTTTAGCATGCACACTTTCTTTTTTGGGAGAGTATATCATCTCTAGGAGGGGTGAGTAGATTCAGGTTTGTTCAAAGTGAGTGCCCGGGTTAATATTTAGGCTCCCTATGGTAGCCTGAATTTTAACTTAGTGCAATATGAGGAAAATTCTTGAAAAATCTTCTTTGATCCACCAGTAGGAATCCTTTCATATTTGATATACAACATCTGGGGGGGGGGGGGGGGGGCAGATTCAGGTTTGTTCAAATCGAGTGCCTGGGCAGATTCAGTTTTGTTCAAATCGAGTGCCCGGGCTAATATTTGGGATCTATAAGGGAGCCCAGATTTTAACTTAGTGCAGTATGAGGAATAATCTTTAAAAATCTTCTGCGGATCCACCCGTCAGAATCTTTTGATATTAAATTTTGGTATACAGCATCCTAAGGAAGGTTAGATGAAGTCCGTGGTAATATTCTCAAAATCTTTTTCTCCAGAACAACCAGTCAGAATCTTTTGATAATTGGTATACAACATTCTTCCGATTTGTTCAAGTCAAGTTCCTTGGTTGATATTTGGACTCCCTAGTTTTCCATTACTGAAAATCTGGGCATTATTTCTGTGGTAGCAACATAATACTAGAAAAAACTCATTTCGCATACATGGACAGCAAAGTTATAAATAAATAATTAAATAATTTCATTCCTCTGTTATGTTAACTAGACATAGATTGTAATTAAATCCTTCTTTACACAACTTTGGTCAGGTGACCGCCTCAGGATTCATGGGGCCTCTTGTTCCATTGGTTTCCCAAGAAGCCTTGTTCTACTTGGCAAATACTCGGGGCGTTCTAAAATGAAATGGTCCAGGGTCTCCCAAGTACTCCTAAGTTTGGCAGACTATTTCCTTGACTTTCCCGATTCTCCCCCTCAACTCCAGTGACTTCGATTTCACTTCGAACAACAAAGATTGCCCCCCCCCCCTCACCCCACCCATAAGATCCATCTAGGTACTCCCCAAAAGCGGCGCATCTTTTTTATATAACCTGTCTACAAAGAGCTCTTGGTCCTAATTGCAGCTCGCCAGTTTCTATTGCAATCCTCGAATACCCTTCCCCTGATACAGCTAGTCACCTGCTTCAGTCCCCATTCTAGATCTTCAGCCTTTACAGAGCAATTCTCCATTTGCTCCCATGCTTACCTTAACCATCCTATCTGAATGTTAGAGTTCCATACATGGTAAAACGTTTTACACCATCTGCTGTTTGGGAGGTTTACCAAGTAATTCAGGTACGCTAATTTCCCCATATCTATTCTATCTTAGCCGGCATCTTCCAGAGTTCTTCTCTGGCTGCTTCCATTGCGGCCCCGTTATTTGATCCGGTTATCCGCAGACCTGCATCATTTTGTAGAATCTCCAAATTCCTCACTTCTGTTTGGTTTATAGGAATCACATCTGTCCATACGTTATACGTGATAATCCCACTATCTTCCAAATAGTTTTTCCAACGAACACCTTGTTAAGGCTATTTCCTCCATGAATTTTTAACTGATTGAGTATTCTTTTTCCCTTTGTCTTAAGTTTATATGTAATGTTTCTGTATTTGCTTCTACCTGTAACACCTGAACTCACTTTCGTTCACAGTATTCATATTCTCACGTTTCTCCCACTGTTATATCCTTGCTTTCCTCTTCACCAGTAGAGAATTTACCCACCCTCCACTAACGCGACTTATCTACCCTACGGCCCACAGGTATTACCTTGCTTTTGTTTTCGTTCAGTTCAAGTCGTCATTTATCCCCGTATTTTCATAACATGAAAAACAGTTTTTGTAGTCCCTCTTCACTCTCGGCTAATAAAACCATGTCGTCGGCAAAGAATAGCCCTGGGATTTTGTCTTTCCAACTTTGACCCCCCTCTTCACTTGCAATCAACCCATCTCTTAAATCTAAAATGTACAATGCAAACGGAATCGGTGACAGGATGCATCCCTGCTCAAGGTCCATCTCCAATGGAACCGCTTTTTGTTGTGATGTTTCCCAGGTTGAGTATACTCTGCACATCTTTGTACAGTGCCGTCGTGATTCTTACAGTCTCCTCCGAATCCAAGGCCCTAAAGTTTCTGCCATATTCCCTCCCTCCGTACGATGTCGTATGCCTTTTTTCACATCAAGGAAGGTCATACTTATCTTTCTCTTATTGACTTGATGGCTCTGTATGTTACGTGAAAGTTGCATTGGGCCCATGTTTTCTTTCTGGGTGGTGGGGGAGGGGATGTTGGCGAAAAGTGTAGGGCGCCAAGGCCACCAGCAGCCCCCCTCCCCCCCCCCCCCCCCCCGCGCTATGCCATTAGTACACACACAGCTTGCAATTCACCTTTTAACCGACAAATCAACAGACTTGCCCAAACTGTATTTTCTTTTGGGTTAGCCAGTTTTGTATTATATTTTTCCTTATTCCTTGTTGGAAGCACACCAGATACACTTGTTCAAAGAGGGCTTTTTAGTGTGCTGGAAATGAACAAAATTGAGGTTTGCAGTTTTAAGCTACACCCGTAAAATGTTAGTTTATGAATTTTCGAGGGAATACTGTCATCGAACACATGAAACCTTAACCCTTTGAACTCTAGTGGTATCTTAGATGCCAGTTCAATGGCAGAAAATCTACTAGAGCCCATATTCATTATTTGGGGAAGACCTATCAATATTTTCAACGTGCAGCCTCGGGGCTGCACGTTGAAAATATTGATTGGTCTACCCCACACATTTACTGAACAGCCATTCTATTTGATGACGTTATGATGTATCATGTTCCTGGGCAGAAAAGTGGCCGCTCGGGTTTAAGGGGTTAAATGTATAAAGAATTGCTCAATTATGACAGTAACTTGCCACTGACCCCAGAGTGTTGCTTTCTCAAAACAGGCATTTATATGTCTTCACAGTATATTAGTATTGCTCCACAACATTTTTCAATAAGTGCACTTTTTAGCTCCCCAGAAAATAGAAAACACAGGTGATGACGGGAGCAATTTCACTCGTACCCGTCTCATTTCCAAGACTGTCATTATAGCGTGCTTCAAATGATAATTTTTAAAACTATTTTTGGATATATTTTGGTGTAATTTTGACTCGTATTTGTGAAATGGTTAACGTAAGTAGTATGTCAAGTACCCGGACAGGACCCATTGGCAGGACCCCGGTGCAGGACCCCGGAAGTGACGTCATGTCACGTGACGTAGTGGCGCCATGTTGTGTTGTCGTGGTAACCCGCGTAAGCGGCCATGTTGTGACGTCATCCCCATAGTGATACGTGGTGTGAGTGTGCATGCGCAGCGCGTGTTGTTAGGGTGATACGAGTTTCCGTCGTCCATTTTGTATACTGGAGACAGCCATCTTGGTTTCTTTGGTAGCACCTGATTGCTATGTTACCCAATTTTTCTGCAATAAGACGGGGTATGTTCGGAGGGTGTATTCGATTGAATCGGAGTAATGTTCTGGCTTAGGATTCTCCCAGAATCCCTTTTTGGATCTCTATCCCGACTTTTACTATTTCGAATTCTTTCAGAATTCTATGCTTCTATCTATATATGCAATAGTTTACGTCTACCTGACCATGTTCCTTTATTCTAGAGTATACTCCAGTAGCGTAGAAGAGCATATTATTTGGAACAGTTTATCTTATTATTACTATATTTAGCAATTTCTGGTCTATTCTTGTTAGTTCTGACCCTATTCCAAGTACTCGTGTTGTTTCATATATCTAAATTATAAATAACCAATCAGATTGCTTGATTTCCCATAATCTGTATACAGAGTTATCTCCCTTCTGTATAATAAAAGACTATATCCAATGGCCATATTACATGGAATCCCATTTTGGGGAAACACACGTGGCTATAGAATCCCTTTTCTGTCATATGTGCTTATGTGAAAAAGCACAATGTGACACAATGTGCCCTAGAACAAAGGCACATGCTTTATGTGCTTATATGTGCTTATGTGAAAAGGCTCAATGTGACATAATGTGCCCTACCACATAGGCACATACGGGTATTTTAGGATACCTGGTATTTTATTATTTGAGGATACTAGTTGGACTTTACATCCGGGTACTTCATGCTACATCCGGGTACTTCTGTTGGGGTATTAGATAAAAAAAAAACAACAATATATAACATTTCATTTTTATTCAAGTATACAATTCAATGTCTCAAGGCATTTCTCTTTGTAGTTCTTCTTGCATGGGCTAACCATTTCATCTTCTTGTGGGATGGAGCTTCTTCCCATTGCATGACTAGGTTCTTGATAAAACACATTCTCTCATTGGATAACTTGGCTTTGTTGGTCGCTTTAATTTCCTGTCTGGCATCTTTGGGTTCCTCTTTCTCTAGCTGTTCCATAGTAGTAACTTCAGTCTTCTTAGTAGTAATTTCATTTGTGGTTTGAGTGGAAACATCCTTCTTAGCTTCAGTAGTAACTTCATTCGTAGTGGTAACTTCATTCTTTATGGGAGCTGGCATCTTTTTCTTGACTTCAGTAGAAACTTCATTCGTAGTGGTAACTTCATTCTTTATGGGAGCTGGCATCTTTTTCTTGACTTCAGTAGTAACTTCATTCGTAGTGGTAACTTCATTCTTTATGGGAGCTGGCATCTTTTTCTTGACTTCAGTAGAAACTTCATTCGTAGTGGTAACTTCATTCTTTATGGGAGCTGGCATCTTTTTCTTGACTTCAGTAGAAACTTCGTTCTTAGTGGTAACTTCATTCTTTATGGGTGCTGGCATCTTTTTCTTGACTTCAGTAGAAACTTCGTTCTTAGTGGAAACTTCTTTCTTTATGGGAGCTGGCATCTTTTTCTTGTCTTCAGTAAAAACTTCGTTCTTCGTTCTTAATGGAAACATCTTTCTTTGTTTCTGTAGAAACTTTGTTCATAGTGGTAACTTCGTTCCTGTTTGTATTGGGAGTCAGTTCTTCTGTCTTTATTCTTTTGTTTACTGATCGGCCAGTATCCACACATCTTTGTTTCTTTCCACCAGTATCCATGTCTAGATTTTTTCTCTTGGCTGCATTTACCACACGATTCACTTGGGTCAGTTCCTGGGAAGTCAGCTTTAATCCAGCATCATTCTTGAAGATCTGTATATGTAAGTCATCTTTGAATCTGAGAACCGTCGTTGACACAGACATCTTCAGTCTTCGACGTTCAAAACGGAAATGAATTTATTTTTATACTAACACTCCTTTTATAGTTTTTTCTAATCGTCTTCTTCTTCTTCTTCTTCATCATCTACTCGGAATGAGTTATTTGTCATGAGGTTGTCGAACAGAAATCTTCGCTTTTCCAAGGCATATTTCTGGGATTCTTCAAAGTCAAAATCCTCTTCTTCACAAGACGCTTGGCTGTTTCTTGAATTTTCTTGTGAATTGCGTCGTTGCAAAAATTTCGAATGTACTCAAGGGTATGAATGTATTTCTCACTAATGGCTTTTCTAACATTGTTTTGAAGTGCTCTGTTTGCTGTTTCAACTGCATCTTCACTATCCATTCCATCTTCGATATATCTGTTCATGAGGTTGTCAAAATTGTTTTGGTATTTGTCAAAGGCACTTTGAACGATACCTCCCATCATAGAAACGTCCTCTTCTTCGTCTTCTTCTTCATATTCCATATCTTCTGACGATTCATCAGAGTCCGAATCTCTTGACCAATGTTTTGGTGCACAGCTGGATTGTATTGTGTCCGCTCTCTTCGAAGGTCAGATTATAAATAACAAATTTCTTATGAGCACGACCCTTTTATAGGATATCGGACAGAGCATTGATGACGGGTTTGATCAACTTTCCTAAAAATCCTCCTTTCTGTATGATGCGTCTTCTTTCCCGATAAGACAGTTCTCTCTTTGGTGAGGCAATTCTCCTTATTTCGTACTTGTGTGGAATCAACTTAGCTCTCTCGGATTTGGTTATCGGTACTGCGCCCTGCAAGATGTTCGAGGCACAATCACATATACATTGTATCAAATCATCACTGACCATCTTCAGCATAGTCTTGGTTTCATATCGATTCGCATCAGATAGGATTCGCAGTGTATCTAAATTTCTTTCTAATCTTGTAGTGTTGCTCGATGTTTCCGATTTCCTCATGGGAAGCTCCTGGAGAGTTCTTTATCACAATATCTGCAGCAATGGACTTTCATGACTTTACTCTTTCGTGGTCGTAGAACAAATGAATTCACTCCAACACTCCTTTTATACTTTTTTCAGAGCTAGGACTGGGTTGATAAGCGCCGAGAGAAAGCAACTCTTTCGCAGTATACATCTTTTGATATCTGGAGAAATTCCATCATCTGTTAGCAGCTTCAATACATGTTCGTATTTTCGCAGGTCATCAAATTCAGCTAAATTCAGTGGTATCTTATCTTCGAGAATGTTGGTAGCACATTTGCATAAACAGGTAATCAAATCTTCATCAGCAGCACGTAGAACGGCATCGATTTCCTCCTTGTCAGCATCCCGTAAAAATTCTAAAAGTGCTTTATTCTGGTCAGTCAGTCCAGTATCTCTCTCCTCTTCTCTTCTTCTTGGACAGTTATGTTCTTCGTGTCTCTTCCTATTGTATGGCTGTGCGAACAACTTAGTACAATATCTGCAGTGGAGCCGACGATGGTCCTTTTCGTGTCTTCGAGCATTATCCGATCTTGAAAATAACTTGGAACAGTATCTGCATCGAACTGGTAACATGTCTTCACTCGACGACGGTCAGGACACAAATGAATTTATTTGCGTACCAACACCCCTTTTATACCTTTCCCAACAGAAGTACCCGGATGTAGCATGAAGTACCCGGATGTAAAGTCCAACTAGTATCCTCAAATAATAAAATACCAGGTATCCTAAAATACCCGTATGAGCCTATGTGCTAGGGCACATTGTGTCACATTGTGCCTTTTCACATAAGCACATATAAGCACATAAAGCATGTGCCTTTGTGCTAGGGCACATTGTGTCACATTGTGCCTTTTCACATAAGCACATATGACAAAAAGGGATTCTCCAGTAGGTATCCTCGAATAAAACAATACCAGGACATAGGTATCCTCAAATGTGATAGGGCATATTGTGTCACATTGTGCCTTTTCACATAAGCACATATTGGCACATAAAGCATGTGGCTATGTGATAGGGCATATTGTGTCACATTGTGCCTTTTCACATAAGCACATATGACAAAAAGGGGTGCCGAAGGTCATATGTTTTTCAAAAAGGGGTGCTAAAATTGGGGTGCCATTGGATATAGGCTTTTGTTATACACAACGGAGATAACTGCATTATGGGAAATCAAGCAATCTGATTGGTTAGTTAGATAAATGAAACAACAAGAGTACACGGAATAGGGTCAGAACTAACAAGAATAGACCAGAAATTGCTAAATATAGCAATAATAAGGTAAACTGTTCCAAATAATAGGCTCTTCTACGCTACTGGAGTATACTCTAGAACAAAGGAACATGGCCAGATAGACGTAAACTATTGCATATATAGATAGAAGCAGAGAATTCTGGGTAAATTTGTCCTATAGCACTACGTGCTATTCTTAATAGGGGAAAAACGTCATGGGGATCCAAAAAGGGATTCTGGGAAAATCCTAAGCCAGAACATTACTCCACTTCAGTCGAATGCACCCCCGATACCCTCTCGGTACTATAGCACTACGTGCTAAGCCGATCAATTGGGGAAATAAAGTCAATTTCGGTGATTTTGGGTGGATTTTGGTGATTTGGGGGATTGTCGGGTTGTTTGTGGTAATCAGATTTACTCCGATTCAGTCGAACATACCCACCGAACATACCCCTATCCTATTGTAGGCCTTAGGTAACATAGCAATCACGTGCTACCATAGAAACCAAGATAGCGGCCTCCAGTATACAAAATGGACGACGGAAACTCGTATCACCCTAACAACACGCGCTGCGCATGCACACTCACACCACGTATCACTATGGGGATGACGTCACAACATGGCCGCTTACGCGGGTTACCACGACAACACAACATGGCGCCACTACGTCACGTGACATGACGTCACTTCCGGGGTCCTGCACCGGGGTCCTGCCAATGGGTCCCGTCCGGGTACTTGACAAACTACTAACGTACGTTCTATCAGAAACTTCGATCGTACCTCGATCTGTTAAAACAGCTCCTGGACTTGAATCTATTTGTTATTGATTGGGACAGTGGGAATCTCGGTTAATCCATTCATAAGAAAAACAGTTTACGTTGCTTTCGAATGGTTTCAGCAAAGTAAAAATAAGAATATTATATCGGTTTTATGGCCATTTCTTCATGAGGAAATTTATTGGGGCCTTGATGTCATATTGCGGTGCTTGGCGTGGAGTAACGTGGTTTGTCACGGAAGCATACGTAAACATCAATATTGTGACGTTATTACCATGATGATATCAGTGCGCATTTGCATCACACATTGGGAGTGACACGTGCCCCCCCCCCCCCCCCCCCCCACCCCACACTCTATTTGGATGATGTTGGTCAATATTTCGAAATTCATTGGTTGCTATGGTCGACTACTTTCACAGTGCCCATAACTGCAAGAGCCTCAACATTTTCCACACACATGCAACCTTAACCACGACTTTTGACTACTTCTACCACTATCAGTCTTCCATTTTACTTCTACTTCTATTATAAACTTTCGAGATCGTGGTGGCTCAGTGGCAGGGACGCCGGATGCACCGAGACAGAGGGGGGCGGCTGCCCTCTTTGCCATCGGACCACGGGAGCGAGAGGGAGGGCGAGGACAATGCCCTTCTCAGATTCGTCACTCAATTTTTTTTCAATGATTTAGTCTCGAAATGGAGCAAAAATACACCCCAAATCCGTTCTGGGAGCTTTCAAAATTCAATGGGGGAGTTCGGGAGGAGGTGCCACCAGGAGGGGGCACCTCCTCTCAAACTCCCCCATCTCGGGCCTTCGAGACATACACGAAGCATGTCATGGCGGGGCTACTAATGCTTGTAAATGCCTTCCCCTGGATCTGACACCCCTCCCTCACCTTGAAGTGCTTCCGGCGCCCCTGTTGGTTGAAGTTTGGACTTCAGATCAAAAGGTCGTAGGTTCAATCCTGACCCGCGTCATCTGCGTTTTGTACTTGAGCAAGACACTTTATTCCATTCGCCGAAGTGTGACAAAGTGTACTTAAGCGTATTAGTCGACAGCACCCATGCCATCACCTGATGCTAAGCCTACTTGCTCGAGGTTAGTAGGCTGGAGTGACCGATAGTGACTCGCCGCTGCTCGGTGGTTCTCTATGCGTACTTCGGCTTCCCCCAGCCCAGTCGTAAACTGTCCGACACGATATGTCCACGTTTATTGAAAATTTTGTTAACCCTCTGAACTCTGATATCGAAATGGAAACGTTTACCGCAGCAAATATTTTCCATAATGCAGTTGGATACTTAAACAAATACACCTTGTTTGACAGAGCTCAGTGAGCTCTGTCAAACAAGATATGTCCACCTGGAACCTAATTAAGCACCCCCTGAAATGTTTCCTGACAGTGAAGTTGCTGTTACTGATTATAATGTTTTAATGATTCATGTGTCTTGAGTGCATTTCATCCAGTGAAACGTGATGTTTCTGGTTGATAGCGAACACCAAACACATCCCCTCGTCCTCGTGAAGCATGCTACCCACGAAAAATACTATCACGTATGCCATTCAAATCTACTGGAAGGACAATTGGCTATAGTCATTCTGTCATCAGCAGACTTGTCCAAAAAATCAACAAACCAACGATGTTAAGGGCCGACCAAGGCCTGAACAATCCAGAAAGACCTTTCCACGGGAAGATCGGAGTCTGGTACGCCTCGTTAGGCGTGAACCCTTTGCTTCAAGTGGGATTTTGCGTTTGTGCAACAGAATTGTCCGAAACCGTCTCAAAGCACTGGGTATGAGGCCCAGAAGGGTCATCAAGCTCCAGCTCTGTCCGATGAATGAATGAATGATCTTCTCTTTAGGATCAGATATTTCCGCATCTCCATCGACAAATGTGGCTGGGAATGTAAATGTAGAATTAGATTTGTTAATTGCTTTTTTCAAGATTTCCCAAGTTTTTTTCATGTTATGTTTATTTTCATGAAGTATAGTCTTGTAATAATCAGATTTGCGAGCCCTTTTCAATCTGTTAAAGATGGTACAGTATGCTTTGTATCTTAATTTGTTTTGTGTGGTTGGGGATTTTAATTTTTTGACAAACAGTTTTGTTTTTTCCAATGATGACTGCAAAGGGCCGATATCATCTATGGTTCACGCTTCACAAACTTTTGGGGAACTCTTATGATTTCTTCTGGAAAAGCTTGATCGAAAGCTACAGGAACAGTCTCGAGAAGAATGTCGTAGGATTCGTTGGGACAAGGAGCATTCATTACATCGATGTAGTCACTTTCAGACAAAAGAAACCTAAACTGATTTACATTTTTTCTGCTTAAAAGATCTTTTGGAGGTTTATAAGGGATGGGTGCGCCTTTTTGATGATTCATCAACATAAAATGTTGCACAATGGTCATTTACATCTGTAATAATTATTCCAGATATATTGGGATTAATTTTGTTGCTGAAAATATTATCAATTATGGTGGCAGAATGGCCTGTAATTCTAGTTGATCTTGTAATTAATGGCATAAAACATGAACTAAACATAGTTTCGATAAATAAGTCGGTTTTGTTATGCCTACAAAAACCAAGTAAGTCAATATTAAAATCACCCATAAGATAAACATTCTTATTTTTGCACTTGAATATTTACCACATTCGTCATTTTTTCCAGGAATAGATCGAGGTATGCTTTGGGGGTTGTGTTTGGTCTATAAATAATTCCAACAATATTTTTATTTTTCATCGAGATCTCCACAAATAAGGATTCAAATACATGGGGGATAAAAACAGAAAGGTCTTCACGGATCTTAAAAAGGGACGGTATCTTTGATATAAAGTCCTACACCCCCCTACCGTCGTCGTTACTGGAGCGCTGCCGAGTAATCAAGGGTTGGTAGCCTTTCAGTGAGTAGATAATGTTTTCTTTCACACTGAATGTTTCTGTCAAACCTATGATGTCTAAGAAATTTGATTCTGACTGAAGGCTACATGTTAGGTTATGGAAGGGCTCCCAGTTAGCATTAAGGCTTCGGGAGTTTAGGTTAAAGATCGTGAGCGTGTTGGGCTTTTTCGAGATCTCATTACTAAAGCGCTCAGGGGTGTAATATTCACAACTCTGTTCTTCGATGGCGAAGGGAGAGTTCTGTCCAGCGGCTTCATTGTCGGCAATTACATCATTACAGTGAAATTACATCATTACAGTGAGAAATAAAGTCAAATGAGCTGCTGCTCTGTATCTCATCAAGTGTAATATTGTTAGCCATTATCAAATGTCGAAAAGTGGACCACTCTGCCAAGGAATAAACCAATAAAACTTACAAGTGTGACTGAGCAAGCATTTTGCAAGATCAGCACCCGAGCTATTCTCTGGTGGGGATCACTGTCCTGCGATTACTTTGATACAACGTTGTCGGGGGGGGGGGGGGGGGGGGGGGGGCTATTGTGAAATACCACTCCTGCCTTTTACCGCTGCTATCACTCACTGACAGTCCCATCATTACTTTTGTTGTCAGCCATGCACTGCTGCCCCTAATAGCGTGATGATTGAATTCTGCCACTACTATCATCTTTCACTCCTACACTGCAAAAAATCATATAGGTTCTCTTTAGTCTTGTCTTTAGTCTCTAATCTTGTCCCTGAGATGGAACCAGTTCTGTTTAAACAGTATTTATTTCAAATCAAATAAATTTATAAAGATTAACATTAAATATTAACAGAATTAAACATAAATCGAGGGGGGTTCAGCCGTAAGTTTAGAGCTTATACGAGATTGTCTCAAATCATTATTAAGCAAAGGAGATATGAACAGTTGGCATATCGAACCAGTTTTGGTTCTATACAGAACCCAAACTGGTTCGATATGCCAACTGTTCATATCTCCTTTGTTTCAAAATGTTTGGCGACTGCGTTGAATAAGCAGTCCAAGTTTAGTGCTGAATCTACTTCAGTTCATGTAATATTCTGTTAAAATTGAATGCTAATCTTGGTAAATTTATTTGATTTGAAATAAATACTGTTTAAACAGAGCTGGTTCCATCTCAGGGACAAGATTAGAACCAGTTTTGGTTCTAAAGAGAACCTATATTTTTTGCAGTGCAGTATTTCTATCGCTTGTATCGGTGTCAACCGCTACTACCTATATTGTCTCGTGGGAATCCCGTAAAGTGGAGCAGTGCTTGTTTAATGCAGGAACAAATTCTGATTTACCAGTAAAACATGACCCGGAACCAACGCCTGGGGTGGAACTCCTGTAAAGTGGGCATCATAGGTATCAACGATTGGCTAAATATGACTCCATACCTATGTTGCGGTCATGATGTCGCCAGAGATGCTGAAAATTACCTCGTAAATACCAATACATAAATACTTCCTGCTTCCAGTACCAATCCTACCATCCCTGCTTCTACTACTTCTGTCACAACCAGTGCCATTGTTAGATATGGCAAGAAATGAGAGCAAACGTAGATCTATTGGCCTTTTTTTCCAGGAAACTGTGGAAACACTGATATACAGGCTATTTTTCAAGTATTTTCATCAACCAAGAACAACTGTCATTGAAAGTACTCTAAAGGGTGTTTATTTATTTATTTATTGGTGTTTTGTGTTATGCACAATGGCTAATCGTGACCGTGACAGTTTTAGGGGTGGAGGAAGCCGGAGTGCCCTGAGAGCAACTGTCAGCTCCTCAACATTCTAACTCCACACAAGCAGGGTGAGCATTGGTCGTGCAGTTCGGTCGTGCTGTTCGCCTTAGCACTACACAAGGCCACCGTGCCCCCACGTGAGCAATATGGGTGCAGCTCATTGACACAACGCGGTTGTCGCAGGTGGGATTCGTACATTCTAGCTCAAGCAGGGTTACAGCGGTTGAAGACGTGCACCATCGACGTGCAGTACGCCTTAGTACATGGCGTCGTCGTACTCCCATGTTGGCAACGATGATAAAATGCCTTGCTCAAGGACACAACGCGGGTCGTCCCAGACGGGGATCGAACTCGGGACCTCTAACATAGAAGTCCAACAATCACCGCGCTCCCGTTTAGGATATTTAAATGCTACAATGCTATAGAACATCTGGAAACGATGAGGTCATTGGAAACACTGGAAACGTTGCAAACAGTAAAAACGTGGAAAATGGTGGAAAGGATGGAAACATTGAACACGGTGAAAACAGTAGAGGATGTTTTCATAGTTTGTGAACTGTGAGATTGACTTCCCATTAATAGGAGTGGAACCAAGGAGTTCCGATTAACCCTTTGAACCCCGATGGTATATTCCATGCCCAGTTCAGAACCATCGACTGGTAGAGTCAATAATCGTTACTTGGAGAAGACCAATCAATATTTTCAACGTGCAGCCTTGGTGCTGCACGTTGAAAATCTTGATTAGTCTGCCACTCAAATTCACCGAGCAACCATCTATTTTATAAATTCAGGTCGTCTGGCAAGTCTGGACCTGAAAAGCAGTCTTTCAAGTAAACGAGGCGTGAGAGTCCATCACAAATTTGAAAGAGTAGCTAACGTCGCTCAGAAACTAGAGTTGAGGTTCTGAGCGCTTCTTTTCCAAAAGCAGAATGGTAAACTATATTATTGTACCAAAATACTCTGGCCTACCAGGGTATTAGCCCGGTATACCAGGGTGTGTTTGGACAATAACATGATACACTGTGATACTCTTTTATCAGTCTCTCTGATGCATGCATTGTCAGTAGTACTGGACAGTGGCATTATATGTACCAAGATCTAATACAGTATTCCCCATACCCCAAGTTTGGTACTATAGGTACTGGATGTACTAGAGGAATTCACATTGGAAAACAGGGTATCCATATGGACCGAAAGTCGGTAACTTATATACTATAGGCACTGGTGGTATCTGTAAGCTCATCAGCACTGCAGCAATTGTAGGTACCGGTAGTCCTATGAGAATTCGTGTAGTAAATTTTGCAGTCGACTGCAAAATTTTCCATAGGAAACCTAGTTCCTATAGAGTCAGTTTTGGGAATCCTGTGTTACCTACTGGTACCTATAGTGCCAGTATCCACTACTATTGCCCTTGCACGTGAGGTTACTGGCACTGGACGTTAAGAATAAAAAAAAATTGTAAACATAAATGCCAAGATAATAATATGACGACGCAATTTATAGTGCAGTCGATAAAGCCAGTTGTTTGGCGAACCCGGAAAAATGGTAGTAAACTGGATTTTACCTCGTTCGATGCAGGGAGGTTCCTTCTATAACATATCCCGAATCCGTTTAGTGGAAAATTTTTGACAGCGCTCCAAAGAGGACACCATTTTTAACAATTTTCATCATTTTGCTGACCAGCGTTTGCAAAAGGTTGGATTTTCTGAACTCGGTCAATTCAACTGGCCCTAATTTTCCTCCTTTTTTGGTGCCAGGCCTTATTTTCCTAATTTTTATGTAACAATCCTAAAATTTCCCGTATTTTTTTGGGTAAAATTCGTACCTTTTTCAAAATGTTGTGGTTTTGCTAGTTTATGATACACATTTTAAGTCAGAAATAATAATAAGGTATCTATATTGCTAATGTGATCTAAGTTTTAGTATTTCGGATACTGAGAAAGATCAACCAGGGGTTGGCTAGTCAGAAACAGAGGCATTCATCATTTATCTGATGAATTTGATGAAGAAAGCCCTCATCCACTGAAGGTAATTTAATTGACACCGCATTTTCCCAATGAAGAAATACATTATGTACTGAGGGATCATTGTGCTCCTTGTAAAATACATGTTGTAGCACACTGAATAAGTGCTGAATGGGTATGTTGACAAGCGAGAAAATAAGCAGACTGTCATCTGCAAAATCAGGTCCCCAGAGGGTGAATTTAGTGATGCTACCCTGCACAGCAGGGTAGCATCACTAAATTTAACCTCTGTGAAGCTCAATCTGAATCAGGGTCTCAAAACTAAACAGAAAGAGGTACCCAGAGGATAAATGGGCCCACTGTATGGGATAGCATCATCAAATTCACCCTCTGGGGACCTCATTCTGCAAATGTCAGATTGCTTACTTTCAGGCCTGTATGTTGATGACTATGGAAGCCAACATCTATGATAATGATCTTAATTTCAGTATTTGATATGGTTACAGTTAACTGCTTGAGTGCTAGAAGCCACTATGATGACTTTCAGAAAAATGTGGGTACGAGAGCAACAGCCAACATTTTCCTTGCTCATGTTTCATATTCAGTCAAACACCAATAATATTTTGTTTGTATACTGAGTCAAAAAAGAAAGTATAATAGAAACAAATGTGAAAGAATAGCATAAAGGATGAAATATAATAGTTCTAATGTTGCATGTTTGTGGACAAGAAGTCGTGCAAAGAGTTTAATGACATGTTGTTGTCCACCCAACCGTATACAATTTTGCTACGGATTTCAAAATAGCACGTGCTACCCGAGCATGTCAAATTGAATGGGTGACCGACGATTTTCTTTGTGTTAAGTTGTGCTAGAGAGCCTGGGTTATTGAGAAAACACGTTAGTTTTTGTTTTCCGACATTTTAAAAAATGCCAAGGTTAACCGAAAATCAGAGTTTGCCATTGGTACGCATGAGGCTGGGATACCTCCAGATGAGCTCGCTGCTGAGTTCGGAGTCACTGTGGCCACTATTTACCGTCGCATTGGAAGGTATAGAACCACTGGATCTACTGCCGACCGACCGCGTTCAGGTCGATCAAGAGTTACGACCCCTGCACAAGACCGGCACACCAGGACGTCTCACTTGCGGGATCGCTTCCTTCCGACGACGAGGACAGCAGCAATTACTCCTGGTAGAACTAACAATAGAATCAGTGCATAAACTGTCCGCAACAGACTTGCTGAACACGGCATCCGAAGTAGGCGTCCATACCACGGACCAATCCTCACCCAACGTCATCGTACCGTCAGAATGGAATGAGTATGTCAGCAGCATGTTCGCTGGACTCAGCAGCGTTGGAGCACAGTTCATTCTAGTGATGAATCACGATTTTGTCTACGGCGCGCTGATTGTAGGGCAAGAGTGTATCGCCGACGAGGAGAACGGTTTTCTGTGTGTGGGAATGCGGTGTGGGTAGTGGGTAGTGTAATGGTTTGGGCAGGAATTTCCTTGCACCATCGAACGCAGTTCATCTTCATCGATGGTAATCTGAATGGACAACGATATAGGGACGAAATTCTTAGCGCTGTTGTTGTCCCGTTGTTCAACGCTAACGTCGGAATGCAGTTATTCCCACAATACAATGCCCGATGTCACGTGGCGCGAATATGCCGTGACTTTCTTGAGGAGCAGAGCATCGAACTTCTTCCCTGGCCCCCACTGTCGCCAATCGAGCATCTTTGGGATCAGTTTGACCGTCGGGTACGACTTCAGGATCTTCAGACGTTAGGCGATTTACGTAATGTTCTAAGTCAGGAGTGGAACGCAATACCACAGGGTGACATCCAGAGACTTATCAGGTTCATGCGCCGTCGATGTCTTGCCATCCAAGAGGCAAACAGTGGACATACACGCTATTGACTGCATGTGTGAACTTTTCATTTCACCCCATGTCTGAATTGCGACGTCCTGACAACAGTAAGACAACAGTAAGAACATGAAATTATGCAAATTCATACAGCTCGACTCGAAATATGAATTTACAATAATTTGTTTGGGATTAAAATCGAAAATACTAAAAAATAGCTCATCAGAGTTTATTATACTTTCATTTTTGACTCAGAAAATAAGTTTGTTTTGATGAACTAATTCAGACCACCAAAAATTTTATAACATTCAACCCGTTAAGAAACTTAATTATTTTTATGAAAGATGTGCAATATTTTGTTCTTATTTTTGGGGGAAGTTCTCTTATTTTAACCTAAAATTCATTTATTTTTGTAAAAGTTTGTCCCCAAAAATGCTCTTATTTTAAACAAAAATGGAGCTGGTAGCCTGTCAATTGAAACAGAACGCTGTCATTGAGTTGGAGAATCTGTACGATGGAGTCAGACGCAAATTAGTTCCCTTATCAGACATTGCAGAAGCTGAGTTTGTGAAATTAACCCTTTACCTAATGCGGAAGGCAGACGACATTTGCAAACAAAATTCTTGAATAACTATTTTTTTTTTTCATTTTTTGCGTCAAAAACATAGCTGATGACCCCTCATTGGAACGGTGAGGAGTCGTACATTATGTTTTTGAGACATAAAATGAAAACATAATTGAATGGTGATTTTTGTGAATAGCGCTGGTCGGTTTTGGCCGTTATGTAAGGTAAACGGTTAAAATATTGCCTCTCGCGGTGTATCGCAGTGTATCTCTGGGTTAGATCAGAAATCATCAACTGCGAACCTCTGGGTTCAGGTTGTGAAGTATGTCGACCTCCCGAAGACTTTCATCAGAGCAGAACGATTCAGTGAATACACACTCTATTTTTCGTTGAGCAGAATGTCGGATCAAAACACCTGGAACCTAATTAACCACCCCCTGAAATGTTTCATGACAGTGAAGTTGCTGTTACTGATTATTATGTTTTAATGATTGCTATGACTTGCAGTACATTTAATCTAGTGAAACATGATGTTTCTGGTGGATAGCGTACCCCAAACACTTCCCCACGTCCACGTGAAGCATGCTTCCCACGAATGTCACAAAAACACTATCATCCACATGCAATATCTGGGTATGAAACAAGAAAATTTGTCACGTTTATCAAAAAATGTTGACATGGCAAGGAGGAGACTGTCAGAGGCCCAATGATGGTAAATCGTTGGCATGCATGCAACAGGCATGTCATTCAAAGCTATTGAAAGGCAAACTTGGCTATAGTCATTCTGTCATCAGCTGAATTGTCCGAAAACATCAACAAACTAACGATGATAAGGACCGACCAAAGCCTGGACAACCCCAAAGACCTCTGCTCGGGAAGATCGGAGTCTGGCACGCCTCATTAGGCGTGAACCCTTTGCTTTAAGTGGGGTATGGGAACACCTTTGCCCCCCCCCCCCCCCCCCCCCCCCACTAACAGACGTTTGTGCAACAGAACTGTCCGAAACCGTCTCAAAGCATTGGGTAAGAGGTTAAGAAGGGTCATCAAGCGTCCAGCTCAGCATCAAAGACGACGTTTGGTGTGGTGTATGGCACGACAACATTGGAATCTCAGGACGTAGAGGGAGTCCACTGGTCAGACGAGTGGAGGTTCCTGCTTCACGTCACATATGGTCTCATGAGAGTGTAGAGGCATAGAAATACTACTTACGCTCCTAGGAACATTAGATCCACTGTTCCTTATGGCGGAGGGTTAGTAATGATCTGGAGATGCCTCTCTCATGACTGTAAACTTGATATGGTGACTATATACGTGGGAATCTCAATGGTCATCCGTACATCCGGGACATTCTCAGTCCGGTTGCCGTGCCTCATTTTGACAACCACCCGTTGGCTACTCGCCCTGTATTCGTGGACGACAATACAAGGCCACGTCGTTCCCACGGTGTGAGAGCATTCCTTCAGAACAACGCTATTACAACCCTACCTTGACCTGCAATGAGCTCTGATTTGAATCATTTAGAACACATCCAGGACTTTCTTGGACGTTGTGTGCAAGCAAGGGATCCGCCTCTACAGAATTTGGCCGATCTGGAAGCTGCATTGCATGAGGAGTGGCAGCAGTTGCCACTGGACCGTATTAGAAGGAGGCTCACTGGTAGCATTAGGAGGAGGACTCAGGCTGCTATCCGTACACGTGGTGGACACACTCGCTAATGACATCAGACACTGCTATTGTGTTCAGGAAATGTGTCCTCTTGCAAAGTCACTATAGAACCAGAGAAGCTCCTCCCAACAGACAGAGCGGCTCATTTCCACTCTATGTGTGAGTATCTGCAGATTGTGCGTTGGGATTGGTTGTTCAGTGATGATTTAGACCCAACGGCCTGGGTTGGAAGTTTCAAAATACTGAACTTGTTTCTGTGATGGCGGATAGAGAAGCCGCCCCAAGTTCGCTTTTGAATTTTGTGCGTTGTAAATGAAAGATGACAAGTCGAACTACATGCAGAACCAATACCTAGTGCTGATGTCGCCGTTGTGGGGAATGTTCCACTCCTACCCCCACATTCCCCCCCCTCCCCCCAAAAAATAAGCATTTGTACTCGGGGATCGGCCCCTTCGCAAACATCCTTGCCCAAATTCTGACCACTTGTCTTCTAATCCATTGTACGTTTCCTTCAAAATATTCATTTTTACTGTGAAGTTGCTATAAGAGAGTACGAAATAATTTCTATTTGCGTTTCATTTTTTTATAATTTTTTAAAATCTTTCATTATCCCCGATTACGTAGTGGGAGGGGATTTTAGGAATGGGTTCTTTCCGTGGAGTCGCCCTTCCGTCCTTCTATCCGTTCGTCCTTTCCCATTTCTTGTCATCAGATTTTAAAGAAAACCGTTCAAAAGATTTTTCTCATTTTTAATATTTAGTTTCTTGGTAATAATATCACGAATTAGGATTGCGAGCCAGCTACGTTCAAGTATTTCTTCAAGAGTTATTGCTCTTGTTGGATTTGGATTTTCTTTTACCACATTATCATTTCGTGCCATCACATTTCAAAGAATACCGGCAAGATTTTTGTTTTCAAATTTAATGCATAGATTTTGTATGATAATATCATGAATGGGATTGTGAAGCAGCTGTGTCCAAGTATTTCTTCGAGAGTTATTGCCCTTGTTTGACTTAGAAATTATTTTCTTCACATAATCATATTTTGTTGTCACATTTTAAACCTTTGCCCAACGTAACTGCCGAAACCGACCAGCGCTGTTTACAAAAATTACCATTCAATTTTCATTATTTTTTAATTTTTTGTGTCAAAACAATAGCTTATGAACCCTCATTGGAACGGGCTCGGTGTGCTCGTTCCAATGATCGGTCATAAGATATGTTTTTGACGCAAAAACAAATTATTCAAGGATTTTGTTTGAAATTGTCGTCTGCCTTTCGTGTTAGGTAAAGGGTTAAAGAAAACTGTTCAAGATTTATTTCTTTACCCCAAAATTTTATTGCGTAGCATTTTGGTGATAACACCATGAATGGGACAGGGAACCATCTGTGTCCAAGTATTTCTTTGACAGTTCGCCCCCTGAGTTCCAATGTGTTCTATGTGCCAGTAGGCACATAGAACACATTGGAACTCAGGGGGCGAGTTATTGCCCTTGTTGAGCATAGGCTGTGGGAGGATGGGGATGGGTTCGTTTATTTTTTTGAAAGTTTGAATTTTTTTTCCAGGAAACAAAAATACTTCCTCAGTGATGCAGATGGTCGGTTTAGAAAGTGATGTTGAAAGAGCATCGATTCGTTCAAACAGAATCGAACAAAAGATACTAGAGTTGAATCTAGAAATACTAGAAACTGGTAAAAAGGCAGCTGCAAGTGATATGAGAAAACTTCAATCTGATATGAAAAAGAAACTGAGAAGATACAGAGATAAACAGAGGCAAATATTTAAAAATAAGAACACCGACTCGGACTGTAAATTTGATTCTTTCATTTCACAACAGGTGCAGCAAAGAGCAATGTCCCGTGTCTCATTGCCGCCAGGACGGCATCGTTCAGTTTCTTCCAAGTCTCGAAAAACAGACCAATCGGACGGAGAGATCATAGAACTTGATCCCTCATTTTTCACGGATCAGCAGAAGTCTAAAATAGACTTACGACCACAGACTTCGTTGTCATTGAGTTACAAGGATTTTTCGAGAGCTCAATCTGCTTTCCGTTTAGACGACGGGGTACTACAGAAACAAATTCGTTACTTCGATAAAGACGAACTGAAGGATAGAGAGATTTTCTATTCTCAGCTTATAACTTCAAGAGTTACGCGCGAAAAAGATTTATTCGAGGATTTAAACAGTAAGGTGCTATTGTTCAACAAAAATGAATCTCAAGAACATAAAAAAGAACGCTTGAAAGCCTTGAAAGGCCTGTGGGCATCTTCTTCCGCACTGCTGTCCAATGCAAAGAAGATATCCACAACATCACGACCGTCCTCTTCCTTGGGTCCGTTTCAAGCGCAGGAAACACAAGATGCTGATAAAAAGTTACCACACGTTGCAAAACCAAAAGATAAAGACATATCTTTTGCAGACGTTTACATTCAACTGTGTGAATCTCGCGACATTGGCAAGGAGACCGTTTCACAGTTAAAAGTTTATTGTGTTGAAAAAGAACCCATATATAGAAAGAAAACGAGATTCAACATGAAGTCGATAACTTCTAGACTTAATGAAAAGAAGTCGACCAACGTATCTGATCAATTAGACATATGTCCAATTTAATAATGGATCTTTGTAGAAGCATCTAAGAAAATATTCAAAGGCGATGGTGGCTCAATGAAAGTGTGTACACAAATATCCGAGACGCACTGGACATGCCAAAGATGGATCGGCCCGCGTGGAATGAAATTTGATAAACACGCTAAAAACTAAAGTGTTAAAAACTACACTTGAAGTGCTGTATTGAACACTTACTAAGTGCTGAACTAGCACTTTGTTCAAGTGTAGATATCCCAGAACATGACAGGTGTTACAATAATACCACTTGACAAGTGTAATGTCGCGACACTTAAAAGGAAACAACGCAGATGACGCGGATCAGGCTCGAACCCTCGAGCCTGATCCGCGTCATCTGCGTTGTGTCCTTTTAATTATGTACCCACCAAGCGCAAAGCAAATTATGATTCTGAAGAACCACCAATACTAGACACATGGGAAGTGCCATCCATTCAAGTTTTAGACGTCTGACGATTGTAATGTCTAAGTGCTTAAAGCATTGCACTTTGAGTGTTAAAATCAAACCTTAAGAGTTAGAATGGGTTTAACACCTTGAAAGTGCCAGTTTTAACACTTTAGTTTTTAGTGTGAATGAATCTACAGTAATACCAATTCCTTGAGTCTCGTCGGACATTGATGAGTACGACGGAGGGTGTCAAAACTTACGCGCGGGGAAGGGAGCTGCACCAATAGATATTCTAGGCCTTTGAAACAGCTGACGACCTCGCGTTTCACGCCATTGCCTTATATAGTAGTATGCCAGCAAAATGTATGGAGATCCGCTTCTCTCTCTTTTCTCTGGTGTGTATTTCACGATCTGGTACTGGCTCAGTCTGCTTCCTCGACTCCAACCTACGGTGGCTGATTTAGTCTCTTTTTTACTTTTTTTATCTCGAGATCTCGAGATAATATCTCAAGATCTGGAGATAATATCTCGATATCTTGAGATATTTTCTCGACATCTTGAGATACTTTCTCGAGATCTTGAGATAGTTTCTCGAGATCTCGAGATGCATATCTCAAGATCTTGAGATACTATCTCGAGATCTCGAGATAAAAATGTATTGAGGGTGGCTTAAATCAGTCACCGTACCAACTATTTCCAACCTGAAGACTTTTATAGCCTTCGAGTTGAGAATTTTTTGGAGTTAGGCCCAAAGGGAGGATCTAAAAAAAGCGACAGACATTGTAATTATCATAATCATTGTGAACTTAGGATACTGCTGAACAGGCTTAAATACAAATATTTTGTCCATTATTTTAAATGAACGATCGTCCCAAAAGTATTTAGACATGATCATTGACTTTATCAATTGCTTTATACGTAGGAAACCTTTTTTTCGCATATTTTAAAATTTTGTTCTTTATGAGAGAAGTCCGTCTAAAGTCTAAAGTTTGCCACTGGTTTCAAGAACATTTTAACCGTCAGACAGGCCTGGCAATCTAGAAAATCAAGGAGTGCAAAACAGTTGCCCGCCTCAGTTTGCTTGGGAGTGCAATTACACCAGAAATTTTCACTGCAAAAACTTGTATGCTATTTTGGTTATATTTACTTCAAGGTATTATTATTGTGAGTGAAAAAATACTACATTCAGCTGCATAGTGGAAAATTGGCACACACATCTGATTATTCAAAATGTTGCATTCAAATCATATATGACTGCCTTCTACAGTCAAAATATATCGAACTGTGACACAAAATGGGTCATGAATTGACACACACGTGTTCTCATTATTCAAAATGTTGCATTCAAATCATATATGACTGTCTTCCACAGTCAAAATGTATCGAACTGTGACACAGAATGGGTCATGAATTATTGCGAATCAATGCAACATTGACAAATGGTCCCCTGAGTTCCAATGTGTTCTATGTGCCAGCAGGCACATAGAACACATTGGAACTCGGAGGACGAAATGATAATAGATTTTAAAGGCAGTCCCAAACAGGTCCGGCATTCCAGAGAATCAAGGGGTTCAAAAAATTGCCCTCCTCAGTTTTTTCTATGCGTGCTGTAGGCGTGCAGCTGTCCTGCGCTCCTAAAGAATGCCAGGCATGGTCGGAACAAATTTGAAATAGATTTACGTGCGCTATATTTGTAGAGCGTAACATACTAGGCCCTATAAAAATTCGTGAAATGACTTTTGGCGCACGCGAAGGTTGCAGGTTCCTAAAAATTCAGGAATTTCAAAAACCCAAACAAACAAAAAAACAGGCGGCGTAACCGGGAGGTGGGGGGAAGTGCCCCTCCACTTTTCACCACGGATATATATACGCGGTTACATAACGAGTTAAAAATGGGCGTTTGAAAACGTGTCAATATTCAGGCATTCCTGTAATATATACTGAGTCAAAAAAGAAAGTATAATAAAATTTGAGGAGCAGTTTTCTTAGTATTATCGACTTTAATCCCAAACAAATTATTGTAAATTCATATTTCGAGTCTAGCTGTATGAATTTGAATAATTTCATGTTCTTACTGTTGCCAGCGTCACGTCAGGACGTCGCAATTCAAACATGGGGTGAAATGAAAAGTTCACATATGCAGTCAATAGCGTGTATGTTCACCGTTTGCCTTTTGGATGGCAAGACATCGACGGCGCATGGACCTGATGAGTTTCTGGATGTCACCCTGTGGTATTGCGTTCCACTCCTGCCTAAGAACATTACGTAAATCACCTAACGTCCGAAGATCATGAAGTCGTGTCCGACGGTCCAATTGATCCCAACCATGCTCGATTGGTGACAAATCTGGCGAAAGTGGGGGCCAGGGAAGAAGTTCGATGTTCTGCTCCTCAAGAGAGTCACGACAGATACGCGCCACGTGACATCGGGCATTGTCTTGCTGGAATAACTGCAATCCGACGTTAGCGTTGAACAACGGGACAACAACAGCGTTAAGAATTTCGTCCATATATCGCTGTCCATTCAGATTACCATCGATGAAGATCAACTGCGTTCGATGGTGCAAGGAAATTCCTGCCCAAACCATTACACTACCCCCGCCGAAACGGTCGCATTCCGGCACGCAAGCATCAGATAACTGTTCTCCTCGTCGGCGATACACTCTTGCCCCACCATCAGCGTGCCGTAGACAAAAATGTGATTCATCACTAAAAAGAACTGTGCTCCAACGCTGCTGAGTCCAGCGAACACGCTGACGTACCCATTCCACTCTGACGGAACGATGGCGTGGGTTAAGGATTGGTTGCGTTGTATGGACGCCTACTTCGGATGCCGTGTTCAGCGAATCTGTTGTGGACAGTTTGTGCACTGATTCTATTTTTAGTTCTATCAGGAGTAATTGCTGCTGTCCTCGTCGCCGAAGGAAGCGATCCCGCAAGTGAGACGTCCTGATGTGTCGGTCTTGTGCAGGGGTCATAACTCTTGGTCGACCTGAACACGGTCGGTCGGCAGTAGATCCAGTGGTTCTATACCTTCCAATGAGACGGTAAATAGTGGCCACAGTGATTCCGAACTCACTAGCGAGCTCATCTGGAGGTATCCCAGCCTCATGCATACGCAACCTCTGATTTTTGGTTGTTTTTTTAAAATGTCGGAGGACAAAAACTAGCGTTTTTTCTCAATAACCCAGACACTCTAGCACAATATAACACAAAGAAAATCGTCGACTACCCATTCAATTTGACATTCTCGGGTAGCACGTGCTATTTTGAAATCCGTAGCAAAATTGTATACGGTTGGGTGGACAACAACAACATATCATTAATCTCTTTGCACGACTTCTTGTTCCCAAACATGCAACATTAGAACTATTATATTTCATCCTTTATGCTATTTTTTTCACATTTGTTTCTGTTATACTTTCTTTTTTGACTCAGTATACAAACAAAATATTATTGGTGTTTGACTGAATATGAAACATGAGCATATATTATTTGCAAATTCAAACAACATTTGGCCACCTTCGGTCGCTTCGGTCCGTTTCAAGCGCGGTTGAAGTAGAAGAATTGGACAGGACAGTGACCATACCGCAGCATGCTCATCTAAACGAGAGACTAGACATTTAGTACATTTACAGATATATGATTGTAACTTTTCTCCCACTGGGAGGAACCATTGTAGCCTTGAAAATTTGTACCCCTCCATTTTTATCTAGCTTTCGCCGCATCTGAAGAAAGGCTCGAGTGTTTGTAGAATTTATGGTTTTGGTGCTTTCCATCTTGAATTATTCGGCTCACTGAATGAGAAAACGATTGAACCGACTTGGGAGAAAGATTGACAAACCAACAACAATCCATAGCCAAGCACGGGTGAAAAAAGTAAACCCTGCATCCGACACGGCAAGCAGACGACACAAAAATATTCTTGAGTAACTAAAATATTCCATTTTTTGGCCTCCTAAACATAGCTTATGACCCCTTATTGGAACGAGTTCAGTGGGATCATTCCAATAAGAGACCATAAACTGTTTTGGAGATGAAAATGTAAAAAAAAATGAAATTTTAAATTGTGATTTCTGTGAATACTAATGCCTGTATATGACAGCTATTCGTCGATAAAGGGTTAAAATTGACGGCTAAGCCGATATTGTTGTTTTGAGCACACTTTGAAAGGCTGAATCTCGATTAATTCTAATGAAGGGTTTTAGCACTGTAATCTTCATAAATATTGTAGACCCATTCACGCAAATATGAAAGCAATATATACACGTTTGAATTCAGTTGCAGATATTATGTTTTTAAATGCCCGTGGATATTTAAATACTCCCAGTTTACCTATAACGGAATCCGTCGTGCTGTGTCGATATGTAACACGTTTATTACTGAATAAACACACTGCACAACAAAAGAAATTTCCCAATCAAATATGATTAAAGAAGAAAGATCAACAGAAACTTCACAGTAAACTGCAATATTTCTTCAAATTAACCATATGTTGAACAAAAGTATCAATTTTACACTTCTTACCAATGAAAATGGATATAGTTACTTCCAGCTGAACGTAATGGTACAAATCTGTCGGAATTAAAAAAAGCACGGGGAGTGTTTGTCTTGGGGGCGGCACTGTTAAAAGTGAAAACAAGATTACTTTTTATGGAGTATCTCTCTGCATTTGAAGCCGGAGTTATGCTATTTTTATGCATTGGCCCCAAAGGAAGATCCAGGAAGCGTGATTATGAGGAATATTGCAGACACTTCAAGTCGATGAGTCGCTAAAGTTCCCCACAGGTTGAAGGTTCTGTTTTGCGTGTCCCTTGAAGAAAGTAGAATGACAGATCACGGTATAGTCCCAATATATATATACCAAGGTAATAAGGGCAGTAGTATGTCTTGTATGTTTCACCTCATAGTTGCAGGATCTCATGTGACGTCATAGTCACGTGACCCAGTGGCGCCATGTTTGGTTGCCATGGTAACCCGTGTGAGCGGCCATGTTGTGACGTCATCCCCATAGTGATACGTGGTGTTAGTGTGCATGCGCAGCGCGTGTTGTCAGGGTGATACATGTTTCCGTCGTCCATTTTGTATGGCCGCCATCTTGATTTCTATGGTAGCACGTGGTTGCTATGTGACCTAAAACCTTCTTATAGGACAGGGATATGTTCGGAGGGTGTGTTCGATTGACAGGAGTCAATCTAATTACCATGAACAACCCGACAAACCCTCCAAATCTCCAAAATCCCTCAACCTACCGAAATTGACTTTATTTGATACGGATGTCCCCTAGAATCCTATTTAGGACCGCCATACTATGGTACCGAGAAGGCCCCCAGGGGTAAGTTCGATTGAACTAAAGTAGTTTTTCTGGTTCGGATTTTTCCCGGAATCCTTTTTAGGACCGCCATACCATGGCTTATAATAGTAGCACGTAGTGCTATACTACTTAGGGGGCCCCTTTGTATTTTATCTAATTGATAGACAACCTCCACGAATTCCTATATTATTCCTAAAGCCAAGAATCTATCGAGTGACTCCACATACTGCTCGAACGACTCGGAAGTCCATCGAACAAATGAGCTATCGAGTAATTGCTCGTTCGAGTGACTCGCACATACTGCTCGAACGACTCGAATCCCATCTAGCAAATGTGCTTCAGAGCAATTACTCGATCGAGTGACTCGCACATACGACTCTTATCCTCATTTCGGTATTTGAGGATACCTATGACATGGCAAAATATTATTTGAGGATACCTTTTATAGGACACTTATCTTAGGATACTATTACCTATTTGGCCCGGCTTTCTAGGCCACCCCAAGACATACCTATCCCAAATTCTCCTAATAAGCTGTTGAGCAATTACTGAAAAATCATTGCTCGAACGACCCTAGGCCCATCGAGCAAATGAGCTTTAGAGCAATTGCTCGATCGAGTGACTCGCACATACTGCTCTTAGCCTCATTTCAGTATTTGAGGATACCAATGGCCTGGTATTGTATTATTTGAGGATACCTTTCAAGGATACCTTTTACAGGATACTTATCTAAGGATACTATTACCTATTTCGTCAGGCCTTTTAGGCCACCCCGAAGACATACCTATCGCAAATTCCCCTTATAAGCTATCGAGCAATTACTGAAAAGTCATTGCTCGAACGACTCGAATCCCATCGAGCAAATGAGCTATAGAGCAATTGTTCGTTCGAGTGACTCGCACATACTGCTCTTAGCCTCATTTCAGTATTTGAGGATACCAGTGGCCTGGTATTGTATTATTTGAGGATACCTTTCAAGGATACCTTTTACAGGATACTTATCTGAGGATACTATTACCTATTTCGTCAGGCCTTTTAGGCCACCCCGAAGACATACCTATCGCAAATTCCCCTTATAAGCTATCGAGCAATTACTGAAAAGTCATTGCTCGAACGACTCGAATCTGATCGAGAAAATGAGCTATCGAGCAATTGCTCTTTCGAGTGACTCGCACATACTGCTCGAATGACTCGAATCCCATCGAGCAAATGTGCTTTAGAGCAATTACTCGATCGAGTGACTCGCACATACGAATCTTAGCCTCATTTCAGGAAACAGGCATTACATGGTCACAGGCGTTTTCTGAAAAGGGATTCTAAAAAAGGGATTCCGTAAAATGATGTTCCGTGTTTTCAATCGAACTTACCCCTGGGGCCTTCTCGGCACCTATGGGCTTCTCGGTACCATAGTATGGCAGTCCTAAATAGGATTCTAGGGGAAATTCGTATCAAATAGTCAATTTCGGTGGTTTGGGTGGATTTGGGGGGGGGGGGGTTGTCGGGTTGTTTGTGGTAATTAGAGGTTACTCCTGTCAATCGAACACACCCTCCGAACATACTCCTGTTCTATAAGAAGGTCTTAGGTCACACAGCAACCACGTGCTGCCATACAAACCAAGATGGCGGCCTCCAGTATACAAAATGGACGACGGAAACACGTATCACCCTGACAACACACGCTGTGCATGCGCACTAACACCACGTATCACTATGGTGATGACGTCACAACATGGCCGCTCACGCGGGTTACCATGACAACTAAACATGGCGCCACTGGGTCAGGTGACTATGACGTCATGAGATCCTGCATGAGTTCCTGCAACTGTGAGGTGAAACATACGAGACATACTACTAAGGGCCTACATATTTGATCACAAAATATGATATGCCGTGGTAATTAGAGGTTATTGTTTGGTTGCTGGCCGAGATATCAGCCTGAGCTAATACCATATCAGTCTGAGACCGAAGGTCGAAGGCTGATATGAAGTTACCTCGGGTTGATATCTCGGCCTATATGAAAGTAACCAAGTAATAACCTTGTTATTTATTAAACCAAATCAACTAATTACAAAATGTTCTCAGATCTGTTACAGTTTTCTGACAGTGTTATTGTGTCTCATTCTTTTCAGGAAGTCCGAAGTTTCCTCTTCTCCTAGTTCAACTATTCAAACGTATCTCAGTAGGAAAGCCGCGACGTGCGGATAACTGATATCTCTTCTCTCACTTCGACGAATTTCCGCTTACGGCTCCCAATCTCAGTTTGCGTTGAATTACAGCTCTCTTCTTTTTTCTCTTCATCCACCTATTCCTTACTTATTGCCATCATTAATTCCTCACCATAAAAAATACTACTCCCTTTTGCCCGATAATGCAAAATTTTACTGGTTGATTGCTTTCGACGAATAAGGGCGAACGATTTCGCTGGGAACACAATGGCTGCCTGTACATAGTAACGCATCAAGGGGAGCAACTGCAGCTTGATTCATATTGACAAATTGGCGTCATATCAGACTATCTCGATAATGGGCAATTCTGGGAAGGAAAATCATATCTAATAAATAGTCTTTGATAAGGGACTTTCCAGTGCATTATCAGCCATTTCTTCGTACATGAGGTTAATGGCAGTTTGAGGTTTCAGGACTGGAAGTATTTAAAATAGTTTGATTACACATTTTATTGAAGAAAATTCAACATCGGTACTTGCTTATGCCCCCACCACCCACTAATCACAAACAATAGGAGTATTTTAGTGAGGGAGTGTCCTGAGTCCACCCGCTTGAATTCAACACTGGGTTCGGCTTTGGTTTGGTTAAAAAAATGCAGACACAACGCGGGGTTCTGTTGTGCGTGTTCCTTCAAGAAAAGTAGATATCCATGAAATTGAGCATTGGTGTTCAGAATGACCTGAATGCCTTCTCAGACGTATTGAGTTATGCCGTTCTCTCTCATTCCACTCGAGTGATTCCCTCTTTTTCGTTGAGAAATAGATTTTTTGTTCATCAGGATCATAACGCAGTTCATGGGAGTCTGATCATAATGAAATCTTACATGGATGTTCAGCTTGACATGGCCCGCGGGCGCGTGGGGTGACCCCCCCCCCCCCCCCCCCCCCCCCACACACACACAAAAGGAAAAAGTCTCCCGACTAGGGATTTCGTCGTGCAGAGGTGGGCAAGAAATTATGAAGTACCACGTTGGGCAGTCGTCTTTGCTTGCCCGACGCTTTTGCTCAGGCTTTGGAGTACTTAGTTGGGCAAAATTTCTGACACTATTATTGTCATCGTGCCCCCATGTAGGCAACCGGGATAAAGTGCCTTGCCCAAGGACATCTTGCCTGACAAAAATATACACAGATTAGAAAGTGCAATAAATGCCCGACTAAGTATATCGATATAATTTCATTTCCAGAGAGAAAGAGAGTAACTAATAATAATTAATTTTTGTGATCATGACTTGGGCATCTCTACCAAGCTGGAGTGTAATTGTTCAATGTTTTAACTAACCCTTTACGCAACGTAACGTCAAAAACTGGCCACAGTTATTCGAAAAAATCACAATTCAGTTTTTATTATTTTTTCATTTTTGTCTCAAAACATATATAGCTTATGCCCCCATTGGAATGAGCTTGGTGAGCACGTTCCAATGAAGGGACGTAAGATATGTTTTTGACGCAAAAAATAAAAAAATAGTTATTCAATGATTTTGTTTGCAAGTGTCGTCTGCCTCTCGAGTTAGTAAAGGGTTAAAGAAAACTGTTCAAGATTTTTTCTTTACCCCAAAATAAAATTTTATTACGGATCGTAATGTAATCTTTCACGGATGTTCGGCTTGACCTGCTCTCTCAGACATAAAGTATATTGAGTTATACCGCCCCACATTCCACATGTGAGTTATGCCTCCTTTTCAAATTGAGGAATCGAATTTTTTTCCCGTTCGAGGCGTAAGACACTTCACAGTAATCAGAAATCTTACATGTATGTTCAACATGACACATACCAAGCTATGATGTCCGCACATTTCACCCGTGGGTTATTTCCCCCACCCCACCCACTTCGAGAAATACTATGCGCCTGGATACAGTCCCGCGCCTCGATGTGGCGCAGGTGGGGGATATGCCAGTACCTTTTCTACATTCTCTAGTTTTATCATATTTTCATACAAGGACGCATATGCCTCTTCGGACTCCACGATAGATAACTGGGTGATATTGAAGCAATGCTGATGAGGGAAGATGTATGAAATTCAGAAAAAAGAATACCACTTTAAACTGTTTTCCCATTTTCGATCTACGTTGTGTCCAATGAGGCCACATAAGGAGCTTGATTTGAAACTTAACTCCCAACGAAAATCATTCTGCTCTCCACGAGGAGGCTTCATATCAAAGATAGAAACACTTTGTCAGATAGTTCATTTGCAATATTGTTAACTGAATTACCTCCCTTTGAGCTTAGATTTATTGTCAGTTTTCATATAAAATTTTGTTTGTGCTTATGCTGGGACTGTGAACTGATATCTATGATCCTTTTCATTCATGATCACAAGCAGGCTTGCGTGTGATATTCAGTTGGGATTGCGACTATTTTTTTTAAAAATGAGTTATCTCCCTTTGAACTTAGATTTTTCACTAACATCTGGATATTCTTGTTGCACAATTCATCCAACGTTAATGGACCGATTTTGATGAAACCTTTCATACATGGCAACTAGCTAGTAGACATACAAATACTACCGAATTATCATATAGCGACAATTTTTAAATGAATTATCTCATCATGAACTTAACCCTTTAAACTTGTAAGACCGATTTTTCGGTCCAGGGCATAATGTCGTCCGAATTTATCTTATTATAAGAGGTCTATACACAGGACATTGATAATAAAATAATAACTGCAAACTGCAGCCAGGCAACTGCAGACTGCATTCACTATTTTATCCCACTTCTATATTGATACTGGACTGACCTATCTCACTGTAAATGTACACAAAGGTGATACCATTCCAGGAAACGAGGATTCAAAGGGTTAAAGTTATTGTTTATACCACGAGTGCCGTGCTTATTCAACGTTACGTGACAAAATGCAGACACTGGTCAATGAGCTAGATACACCACGCGTGGAATCTGCATCAGGTGTAAAAACGTCATGTAAGAACGCATCCGATTGGACGTTGCGCGGATGAGTGACGTCATGACGTGAATAAAATGCTTCGACACGAAACAGCGTCAAGCAAGAAAGTTATCAAACCGCCGAAGGTGATAATTTTCTTTAACAATATCCGCTTTATCCACTTAATTTAATCGTGGTATAAATACAATAAACAACTCGGGTAGAGTACGAGTGGTGGGAATCAACGTCCCTTGGTGGAGTTTTTCCTGTATTCCACGCGTGCCTTCGGCGCTCGTGAAAAACAGGGAAAACGCCACCTGAGGTCGTTTTGACTCCAGTCCCCCGTACTCCACTCTCGATGTGTTCTGTCTTATGATATCTGTATTTACTTGTGTACTCAACTTTTGTGAGGTTTATGATCCGATTTTGATGATGAAATATCTCGTAAAGGAGGCATCCCAATACTCCCTAATTTTCAAATTGCAATTTTTTTTTTTAAATAAATCATCTCCTCCTGACAAAAAATTAAATCGAGATTTCTGTTTGAAATGCTTGTGAGCAGCGCATCCCAAGATTTGTAGACCGGATTTAGTTAATCCTTTATCTAACATGAAAAGCAGACGATACTTGCAAACAAAATTCTTGAATAACTAATTTTTTTCATTTTTTGTCTCAAAAACAGAGGTTATGACCCGTCTTTGGAACGAGCTCGGCGAGCTCGTTCCAAAAAGGGGTCATCACCTATGTTTTTGAGACAAAAAAATGAAAAAAATAATGAAAGTTAATTGGCGATTTTTGTGAATAGCGCTGGCCGGTTTTTGCCGTTACGTTGGGTAAAGGGTTAACTACTTGTATGTTTTCCTCAGGATCACTAGCTAAAAGACACATACATAGTTCTAAAGTTTTGAGTTGTAGAGGTTTAACATTGAGTTATGTATATAACGAGTGGATTAGTATATTAAGTGCTAATACAGGTGCTCACCAGTGTAGCAAGTGCACAAGAATGTATATTACCATTCACTCCACGAATTAAGTGTGTGCGAGGGTATTTATCACTCAAGGTGACAGTTCTAGATTTTGTTGGTAGTTACTCAACGGGTGGATCGCTGGAAACTGATATACACGAGCTGTTGCTATAAAATCTACACTCCATTTGGAGGTTTCAAACTGATCCCAGAAAGAATCAGATTTTCTTTGTGACACACTTATCAGTTACAGTTGATTGGATAGTGACTATTGGTAATATCCAATCAAATGTAGCAGAGTACTATGTGATGAAAAGAAATCTGTGGTCAAAAATAAAAGCAATGGATGCAGGACTGAAATGAACGCGCGCGCGTGTGTGTGTGTGTGTGGAGGGGGGGGGGGGGGGGGGGGGGCACTAAGCCAACCAGAAAGACTCGTCATATTTTCCAGACCACCAGGCCTGGAAACAAAGGGCTCACATCGCAACCCATTGACAGGTTATGCTATATACCCATAAGTAAAAAGGTGTATTACTTCTCCGCCTTCTCTGTTTTTATTACGCCAGTCGTGTTGATTTATGTCTAAATGCGATTTTTGCCCAAACAAAAGCGAAATCGCGCATTTGTTGTTACTATTTCGTCCCCTGAGTTCCAATGTGTTCTATGTGCCTACTGGCACATAGAACACATTGGGCCTCAAGGGACGATTTATTTACGACGAAATCCTTTCAAGACAGAAAAGCCTGCAATTTTATTCATAATGTGGATGCAATACTCAACCTTTGAGTCGACATAGTTCCGAAATATAGGAAAGTCTTTCTGGGAACACATGTAAGATTAGCAATCTAATAAATTTGTGGTATATTACTTCGTCGTAACCTGCAGTTCGTTCTGCGTATTTTACAACTGACGTAACCCCCACGTAACATAAAGGATCGTTCCCATGTTATTTCCGATTAGGAGGTCAATTAGTATGATGATAGACCAGCACTTAGAAACTTAGAAAGGCTATTCACAATGGGTTTCGTCTCCTTATTCATACCATAGCCCGGTTACAGATCTTTTTGTCCTTTGAAATATAGTATAATTTCTTGTCCGCACAAACATTTTGTGTTGTCACTCAACCATCAATAACCCAGTTTGAATGACGTTTTTTTTTTTTGGTATGATGATGGATCAGCTTGGTGGAAAGTCTGTCTATTTAGGGTGTGGCATGTTTACTCCACTTTATCAGAGGCCGATATAGACCTTGTTAGACTTTGGACTACAGTGACAGCCCTTGACTGTACACGCACAAATTTTGTGTCATAACCCAAACTACACAAGTTAACATAGGTAGTCCCATTTAAATGTTTTTGCTAAATCGATAGAGATGGACGAGGTGGAGTGGGATAAACATAGAATGGGAAATCTCGTCCGCTAGTCTTTACGAGAGTTATAGCGCTTGTATGACTTTGGAATATAGACTTCTTGTCCATAAACACAGTTTGTATCGTACTTCGTGCCCGTTGACCCAATTTGAAAATTCTTTGGTTTGCTGATAGGCCAGCACGGTGGAAAGGCTTTCAACAGAGAGTGAGTATCATTTGTTAATTTTTCACCTGGGTTACAGTCCTTGTTGGACTTTGAAATATAGCGATATCTCTTATCATTACTAACATTTGTGTCGTGGCTCATCCATCGATAGCAATTTGAATATCCTTTATGATGGCAGACCAATATGGGAGAAAGGGAATCGACACGAGATGGGTTTCGTCCACTCATTTTTAACAGAGCTACAGCCCTTTTTGACCGATAATATGGTAAGATTTAGTTATAATGCATAAACTTGGACTGAAATTCCAACACAAATTTTCTAAAATTATGTAGGGAGTTGAGATTTTAGGACACGAAAGGAAAGAATATGAAGCTATGTTTCAATGTACTGCTCCATGAGTATTTTGACCAAAAGAAAAACTTAAATTTTGATTAAAAAGAGGTCCTTGGGAATTTTCATACATCAAAGTTGTGTATGTGTATATGGAAATTGATTTTAAAATGTACGTGGGTGTGAGTGTGAAGTGATTAAGGGTGTGTGTGTGTGTGTGTGTGTGTGTGTGTTTCGAAGAACACAATCATGTTTTAGAGGAATTTAGAATGTTGGTATCTCATCCCCTGTCGAGAGTCGTTCCCTCAGCACCCCTGCCTGGCAATCAGGAGTCCAACACCTAAACCACTAGACCACTGAACTTTGTCAACAAGAGCACCACCAGGCGTGGACAAATACGACCCTTAGCCATATTGAATTGTACCAACTTTGGTTGAGATCAAATAATCCAAACTAGAGCTGTTGGTCGGAAACAAAAACAATGTTAATAGCCAATATAATTCTAAGTCGAAAACGGGCTGTAACTCATTTAAAAATAAATGGACCGAACCTATAATCAAACTTGGCCTCTATTACTAGCAGGGTAATACACATACCAACTTTGGTTGAGATCAAATGATCCAAACAGGAGTTATCGGTCGGAAACCAGAAATTGCTAATAGACGACCGAATTTTAAGTTGAAAAAGGGTTGTAACTAATGTAAAAATGAAAGTGTCAATGCCACTGTGGTTTAACTTGACCGTGTGTTGTGTTTGATGAAAAGGATAATGTTCAATGTGCATGAAAGGATTATGAAATACGACAAGAATTGTGATATTTGAGAATATGTTAATTTCTGTTCCCTGATTGCTATGATTTCAATAAAAATAATTTGAGGTGCAGACGGTACTAAAGAATTGAGGATGGGTTAATGTGGCCCTCACAGTTAATGTATGTCAACCAAAGTTACCAAGTTACAGTGAAATTATTCCAAAAACGAGCCATCCTATCAAGTTACAATGAAATCCCTTCATAAATATAACTCATAGACTTTGCTCAAGGAATCTTGGTCACATGACAGCTCGGCAGTCACGGTTGGCCGACCATGACCAAAATAGGACAGTCTCGTCTAGATATCATGCCAAGTTATCCTACCAAATTACAATTAAATCCCTTTATAAAAAGAACCTGTAGACAGTACTAAATGAATCCAGGTCGCGTGACCAAGTGACGGTAACGGCTGACTGATCGTGAACAAAATAGGAAAGTCTCATCTAGACATATCGAGTTGTCCTTCCAAGTTACAATGAAATCAAATCATAAATATGAACTGTAGACCGTGCTAAACAAATCTATGTCACAGGCCTGTGCGGCTATCACGGTTGACCGATCACGGCCAAAATAGGACATTCTCATCCAGACTTTATACTGAGTTATCCTACCAAGTTACAATGAAATTCCCCCCGTAAAGACGACCTGTAGACTGTGCTAAAGGTTTTCGGGTTTTGGGCTCGGGCACCCGTCAGGGTTGACAGATCGCGACCAAATGGGGAAGCTCTCATCTAGACATCATATTGAGTCATCCTACCAAGTTACAACGAAATCCCACCATATTAAATACGACCTGTAGACTGTGCTAAAGGTTTTGGATTTCGGGCTAGGGCAGCGGTCACGGTTAAAAGATCATGACCAAAAGGGGACATTCTCATCTAGACATTATACAGAGTCATCCTTCCAGGTTACAATGAAGTCCTGTCATAAAAACGACCTGTAGACTGTGCTAAAGGTTTTCGGGTTTTGGTCTTGGCCAGCCATCACGGTTGACAGATTGCGACGAAAAGGGAAAGTTCTCATCTAGATATGATACGAAGTCATCGTACTAGGTTACAATGAAATCCCTTCATAAATAGGACCTGTAGACTGTGCTAAAGGTTTACGGGCCCATGTCGCCGTCACGGTCGACCGATCGCGACTGAAAGGGGACGTTCTCATCTAGACATTATACTGAGTCAGCATACCAAGTTACAATGAAATCCCTTCATAAATACGGCCTGTAGACTGTGCTAAAGGTTTTCGGGCTTCGGCCCGTGTAGTCATCACGGTTGACCGATCGCAACCAAAAGGAAACAGCCGAGTATAAGCTCTTTAGCTTGATGCTGAATCCATTTCCTTAATAGTTGTATGCTTTTATTGATTTGTGAAAAAATGTACTTTCATACTTTGGAAATAAATACTGTTTAAACTAACCAAAAGGGGACATCATCATCTAGACATACCTAGTCATCATGCCAAGTTACAATGAAATCCCTTCATAAATACAACCAGCAGTCTGTGCTAAAGGTTTTCTGGGTTTGGGCTCGGGCAGCCGTCAAAGTTGAACGATCGCGACCAAAAGGAGACGTTCTCAGGTAGACATTATCTGGAGTTATCTTACCAAGTTCCAATGAAATCCCTTCATAAATACGATCTGTAAACTGTGCTAAAGGTTTTTAGGCTTCGGGCCCCTGTAGTCATAACAGTTGACCGATCATGACCAAAAGGGGATGTCCTCATCTGGACATTAAACGGAGACATCCTACCAAGTTACAACGAAATCCCTCCATAAATGCGACCTGTAGACAGTGCTAAAGGTTTTCAGGTTTGGGCTCAGGTAGCCGTTACAGTTGACAGATAGCGACCAAATGGGAAACTTCTCATCTAGACATCATACGGAGTCATCCTAGCAAGTTACAATGAAACCCCTCCATATTAAATATGTTCTGTAGACTGTGCTAAAAGTTTTCGGGTTTTGGGCTAGGTCAGCCCTCACGGTTAACAGATCGGACCAAAAGGGGATGTTCTCATCTAGACATTATACAGTCATCCGTCGAAGTTACAGTGAAGTCCTTTCATAAATACGTCCTGTAGACTGTGCTACCCGGTAACAGTTTTGGGATTTTGGGCTCGAGCAGCCATCATGGTTGACTGATCGCAACCAAACGGGGACTTTCTCATCTGGACATCACCCCAAACCTTTATATGAAATATGGTGGCGATTGAACAAGAACAACGGGGTGTAGCCTGTGCTAAAGGAAAATGTGAACAGACTGACAGACTCCCGCATGTGTGATGTCAATAGCTTATCTTGACTTTCTCAAATTAAGCTAATAATTGGCTGGAATCCATATTCGACCTTGGCCTGTATTACTAGCTGGGTAATAGACATACCACATTTGGATGAGATCAAATAATCCAAACTGGAGGTATTGGTCGGAAACCAAAAAACGTTAATAGACAGTGAAATTCTATGTCGAAAAAGGGCCATAACTCATGCAAAAATAATTAGATAGAACCCATATTTGAACGTGTCCTCTATTACTAGCTGGGTAATACACATACCAACTTTGGTTGATATCAAATAATCCAAACTGGAGTTATCAGTCGGAAACCAAAAATGTTAAGATGGATGGACAGACGGATGGATGGATGGACGGACGGACGGACGGACGGCTGGACAGACTGATGACATAATCTGACCTTTTTTCAAACGGGCGTATAAAAATGATGGCTGAATTCGAGATTTTAGTTGAAGTTTTCATAATTACTTGGTTCACCTTCCTTTCGCCAGCAGTGGGAAAGTCTGGAACGCGTTGGCTACTGTACGACGAAGTGTTGTGGTTGACCTCAGACGAAGACTGGCACGGGCCTGTATGTGTTTTTCGAAGGACACAATCATGTTTTAGAGGAATTTACAATGATGGTTTCTTATCCCCAACAGACACTCAAGTAAATCGTTAAAAACACACTTTTTAAACAAAACACAATGTAAAATCTGGCCAACCACTGCCATGGGCACATCCCATTTAAAAAAAAATATGCAGGTTTTAAACTAGATGTGTGACTGTCCCAGATGGGCCTGTCCAACCCCTGCTGGCCCCACTGCCACGATTATTCTAGGACAAAGAGAGGCACAACTCTGGTAAAAACAATCTGATCAAAATTATAATCGCAGACAATATTCAGGCATTCTAAGACAAAAAGGGGCATAACTCTGGAAACAAAAGTTTGATCAAAACTATAATCACTGGTGCACAGGCTCCATTGATAGTGGACATCCATACGAAGTTTCAAAGGAATCGACCCATAAATATCCGAGAGAATCTCCTGACAAAATTAATTATTCTAAGATAAAAAGGGACATAACTCTGGCAAAAAAGTCCGATTAAAACTATAATTGCTAGTGCACAGGTTCCCTTTGTAGTGAACTTCCATACCAAGTTTCAAAGGAATCGACCCATAAACGTCCGAGAAAATCTCCTGACAAAATTCAGGCATTCTAAGACAGAGAGGGGAATAACTCTGGCAAAAAAATTCCGATCAAAACTTTAATCACTGGGCGCAGGTTCTCATGGTAGTGGACATCCATACCAAGTTTCAAAGGAATCGACCCATAAACATTCGAGAAAATCTCCATACAAAATTAATTATTCTAAGATGAAAAGGGGCATAACTCTGGCAAAAAAGTCCGATCAAAACTATAATCGCTGGTGCACAAGTTCCCACGGTAGCGAATATCCATACCAATTTTCAAAGGAATCGACCCATAAACATCTGAGAAAATCTCCAGACAAAATTCAAGCATTCTCAGACATGTGAAAAATGGCAAAACTCTGGCAATAATAGTCCTATAGGAACTATGATCGCAGATGCACAGGTTCTCATAGTGATGAACATTCATACCAAATTTCAATGACAATGGTCCATAAACGTCAGAGAAAATCTCTGGACAAAATTATGTCTATGGACGGATGGACAGATGAGATGATTCCAGTATAACCCCCCACCCTCCCCCCACAACTTGTTGAGGGGGGGGGGGGGGTATAATAAAAAATTCCATGCTGAACCATTGGAGAGAAATGAACCTGTGCATTGATTCCTTACCATTCTTTTTCATCAGCAGGCAGGTGTTCAAGCAAACTGTCACTTGTGAAACAGTCCTTTTTGACTTCAATTGTCTATGTGAATTTCTTCATATTCTTGTTCAGACCTAGGATCATTGGATTCTACTGTGGACTGGAAGAACTTTTGACACTGTAACCCTCGCTAAGTAGTTTACCAATTCATTGTATTCTTCCTTTTATCCTAAAATCCCCACACAGCCACAAACAGCCCCTTTTATATTGCTCTGAAAAGGTTATCCCAAATATATTCTCCCTTAAGACTTGACTGGTAGGATGCATTTATCTTGACAATATTTTACATCATTGTTGGCTGCATGTACAGGCAGCCAACAATGAAGAAGAAACACTGTTAAGTCATCTACAACTGTGTACAAGTATATATGGTAGTTATTAATATACAATTAATCTGACCTCCTTTTCTTAATGTTGTTTGTCCCAGACTGCACTACCTTCACAGGATCTGGCTCCAATTCCAATACCATACTGTCTATGCTGTCCCTCAAGTTCCCTACCCTAGCCCCTGGGAAATAAAAAAGTATGATTCACATTATCCTAAAATTCAAAGTACCCTGTCAAAACCCTACCCCAACCAATCATGCTGCTCCAACCCAACAATAATTTCATCCACTTCCGCCAACACACACATACATGTGATACCTCTTCCCAGGCACATTGATCCTTGTTTAGTTAGCTGGTGCCAGGACATCACAAAAACTACAATTTTTGGTAATTGTAGTCTAAAAGAGAGTATCTTGGGGCACCTGTTCCCAGAAAAAACTATGAAATCAAAACTAGGTGTCAAGAAGAGATAAGGCGACAAAGGAATAAAACAACACAAAATTTTGAAAATTTTATCTTTTATTAGATTTAAATGGTAATTTATATAAACTTTTAACAGGGAACTGGAATTAACCACAGTATAAAAGAAAGGGAGAAAACAAAATTAAAAATGGAATTTTTACTTAATTTGGTACAGAAAATATTGAGTTGTATTTGGTACTTTAACAAAATAACTACAAAATTCAATTTTCCCATTTAACACAACAGACTCATACATGATAATAATAATAATAATATGTCTCTTGCCATTCTGAAACAAAAAGCTCCAAATTATAAAACAACAAACTTTATTCCAGAGCTTACATACCAGATTTGAATTAGATCACTGACAGAGCTTGAGCTACTGTAGATTTTCACCAACCTTACTGAAGATTGCATGATCAAGTTTTTAGAGAATTATATCTGAACAAATATTTACTGCTGTAAACAGACATGACCTGACTGGATAGAGTAATCTCAAGTGAAAAGATCTCTGCCATTAATATTTATTTATTTATTTATTTATTTTTTGGGGTTTAACGACACTTTCAACAGCCAGGGTCACCTCATTTTGAACCGTTTTAAGGGTGGATGAAGTCAGAGTACCCAGAGTAAACCACCAAGCAGTGGCAAGCAACTGTCAGGCTCTCCAACATACTAACTCCACACAAGCAGGGTTAGCACTGGTTGAAGACAAGTGCACCATCAACGTGTAGTATGCCTGAGTACAGAATGCCACCATGCCCCCAAGTGGGCAATGGGGTGAAGTATCTTGCCCAAGGACACAATGTAGTTGCCACAGGTTGACTGCCAACTGAGGACCTCTCGGCTTACAGCCTGCGCCTCTACCTACTGCGCCATTACACCCCCATCTCTGCCATGAAAAACAAGCTGCAATAAAACAATTTTCATTTAATTCTTAACTGGTAGAGTGCTAAATTATTTTTGGCCATCAAAATTTGTTCACATATCTTTGCCTTGTTACAATTTATGGGAGAGTGCCTACAGGCACTCTCCCATAAACTGTAACAAGACAAGTTCTTACAGACTAAATAATATCACTTCAAAGATAATATGAAGCACATCCACTGAGTGTGAAGCCTTCAAGTTGTAGTACCTTTCACCTCAGAGTAAAGCCCAAATATGGGCTTCCAGCACTCTACCAGTTAATCTACTAACTGGTAGAGTGCTGAGAGCCCATATTTGGGCTTTATTCTAAAGTGCAGGTAACACAACTTAAAGGTTTCATATTCTGTGGATGTACTTCATATTATCTCTGAAATGAAATTATTTAGTCTGCATGGAATTACATTGTCATAATTTAATGGGAGAATGCTTATAGGCACCCTCCCATAAATTGTAACAAGACAAAATTATTTTCAATTCAAAAATAATATGAAGCACATCCACAAAATATGAAGCCATCAAGTTGCGGCACCTGCTCTTCAGAATAAAGCCCAAATATGGGCTTCCAGCACTCCAACAGTTAATCAATCGTTTATATCTAAGCAAGACTTTTAGATTGGTTACCAGGCCCTATTTTATTAGTAAAATAGAAATTGTTTACAAAAGTAAACAGCATTGCTCAACGTTCCCTGCATAGCAGGGCAGCATCACTAAATTTACTCTATGTGAACCTCAATCTGAATGAAGGTCTCAGGACAATCAGAAAGGGGAACCCAAAGGATAGATTGGGAGATTCTATCTCACTGTATGGGATAGAATCAGCAAATTCATTCTCTGGGGATCTCCATCTGCAAATGACAGACTGCTTATTTCCAAGCATGAACACAATCAGAGGATGACACAGACTGAGATGTGTCTGAAAAAGTGACTCTTTAAGATATACAAACATTCTTGAAGGAAAATAGGGAAAGAAAATTGCAAATACAATTTATGGACAATGAACCTTCACTTTAGTTCAATAAATCAGTGTCTCACTAAATCTCTTTTCATTGATTTTAAATCAAGAATTCAAAGTATTACAAATAAAGTTGATAATCTGAGAGTTGGATTAAAAACAAGCCAGATGTGAACTGGCCATATGGTCCACTGGGACAATTCCCAGTTGGTCCCCTATTGGGTTCCCCCCTGGGGCCCCCAAATTTGATGCAGCCCAACACCTGTTGGTGCATGATGAAATTTTGTGAAAATGACTAAAAGGCGAAATGGAACTGATTGCACAGACTGCCGGTATATCAAAATGTTCTCTATGTGGACTGCCAATGGCAATCTGCAAAGAGGATATTTCGATATACCAGCAGCCTAGTCTGTCATTGATCACTCAGATGAAAGGAACAGCATTCCTTCAGTTTCAAAAATCATAATTTTCTCTGATTGGGCCAAACTATGGTCTTCCCTAAGATGGGCTCTCCCCTGGTACAACTATTTTTGCTTAATGATCGATGAAGATGATACAAAAATGCCATGGAAATGTCCTTTTTGTGTACTGTCATTGATCGCTCAGATGCAAAGAAGCCACTTTCATTCAGTTCCAAAAATCAAAATTTTCTCTGAGTCTGGGGCCCCCTTGGTGCATTTCCTAGTAAGTTTTCTTGATCCAGTCCACCCATGAAACAAGCATATCTCTGGAGTGTCAAAAAATCAGCAATATATTAAGAGTGATTGTATCTTGATCTGGTTCACTGGATCAATTTACCTGATGATAAGGGCACTATCAAATCTGCTTGGATGCCCCCCCCCCCCACCCCCAGCCCCTGTTCCCTTGGTCAAGAGCCCTCCCCACATACCAACCCACCCACCAGCTCCAACAATCCTGCTTTGTACTGAAACAAAACTACCGGCTCACAACAGCAGGGAGACATGACTCTATTTTTCAAGCTTTCAAAAAAATACTAACCAGAGAAACATTTCAGCAGTAAAACTTGTCAGTAAACAAGCAAATGAGATGGAATGTTAAGAATACAAAATTAAAATAAACACACTTAATAATAAAACATGAAAAATCAATGAAAACAAACACAAACACGCATCTAATATGTAATACATACATCAATGAGTTTTATCACTCCAAAAATAAGAAATAAAGCCTGTTATAAATGGTGGGGTAGTAATCAAAATATCTTGATCATTTATGATATATTCATACAAATAATCTCTGAGAAAATATCACATATCAACTCCAATTAACTTGTAGTTTAGGCCTCACAGAGTAGATACCCTGTTTCTCAGGTCATTTTTTGTAAAATTGCATGCGTGCGGGCGGTTTTTTATTTTTTATTTTTGTAATTATTTCTTTGCCATTAAAAAGTTCATGTTCTTGGTTTGTTTTATGTTTTAGACCCATAATCTACTTAATAGGGTGGTGGTGTATTACGTCCCTTGAGTGCAAGAAGGCTTTGCAATGCTAAAGCATTGCAAAGCCTTTTTGCACTCGAGGGACAATTTTATTAACTTGGGTAAAATATCAGACATAATCAATTTGATTTTGGTTTTATTAAGTTTGGATAGGTTATAAAAACAGACCATGCGGCAACCAAAAGGACCCTGCGGGAGGGCCTGAGAAACAGATTTTTATTTTTTTTAGGCCTTATTCTGCAAAATGACCATTTCATTAGAAAAAATGCAACAAGGTGGGCCTGCATGGTATATTGATAAACCGATACATACCGGTATTCAAACGAATATCGATTGAATACCGGTGTAATTACAAAAATATTGGTTTATCGTCATTATTTATTTACCCACAATTTAATTTTTAAGATGTCTTGGGTTTTATAACTGTAGCTCTGAATGAATAATATTATCGCTTTACCGAAGGAATCGCCCGCATGTGCTCACGTAATATACAAATTCAGCAGTTGAAAAAATAATTTTCAAAAATTTTGACAAAACTATATCATGTGATCCCCTCATTGGAACGAGCTCGTTCCAATGAGGGGACACATGATATTTTGTAGAAATTTTTGGAAAAATTTGATAAACTAATATTTAAAATAATAAATTTGGATATCGTCTGCGTTGTGTAAAGGTTTTCCGAACAGCATCATCAAGGCATTCTGATTCGTCCTGTGATGTCCCAAGTCTCGATTGTGGTACTTATGTTCAGATATCTGAACAGTTTTTGATATACGGGTATACTGCGGTATCTATAATAATATAATTATCGTTAATAATGAAAAGTAATAAACAGAGTAATCGCTTGACTGGACTGGTTATGTGAAATAATTCATTCAAGGCGAGGGACTATATTGTAAAACACTTGTGCGCATTCGCACACTTGTGTTTGTACAATGCCTCTCACCTTTCATGAATTATTCATGTAACTAACCCAGTCAAATGATTACTCTCTATATATTTTTTTAAATTTGCAGAAAATGACAATACAGGAGGGCCTGGTAAACAGAATTCTTTTTATTTTCAGGGTCTAAATGGTTTCTTTATATAAATGTATGAATTCTGTCATGCATACTGCAAGCATTGAGTGTAACAAAAACATGAATGGAAAAAAAGGTCTCACACAAATAAATGAAAACTGTAATATGGAATATTTATACAATCAATAAATACTATACATAACAGAAAAAATATATTTACTGCATAAAAATAAAAAATATCTAAATAAAATATTCAATATGAACAATTCTACTAAGAATAATAATAAAAATAATATCAAATAAATGGAATTCTAGATATGATTACCAAAACAGAAAGTCACATCAGTCTTGCAAATATTTACATGAATATTCATAGAATATTTTTCCTGAAACATATATTTGCCCAAGACGGAGTGTTCTTATACAGAGAACTTTGGTTGCTCTTCTTTTTTCTTCAACAGATCAAATGAGAGGTATTCATGGTAAAGAATTCTTAGATGAATGTCAGATGCTCATAAGAAGGTATTTGTGTATGGCATAGAGAAAGCATTTAATGGGATGAGGAGGAGGGATATCAAATAGAAAGAAATTTTAGGACACAAGTGGTACAATGTTTGACTTTCTCGCTGAAATATCTGTTTTTAACCCTCACCCCCCCCCACCCAATATTAAAGTAAAAGCCATATCCGACCTGTGCTATTCACAATAAATGTCATTCAAGTTTGTGGGTTTTTTCAGTTTTTACCCCCCAAACATAGTTAACCCCCCCTGCACACTGATGTCAAAATATCTAAATTTCAGGCAGAAAAAAATTCCCATAATGCAACTAGAAATTTAACCAATTCAATCTCGTTTGACAGAGCTCATTGAGCTCTGTCAAACGAGATTGAATTGGTTAAATTTCTAGATGCATTATGGGAAAAAAACAGCTTCCTGAAATTTTGGTATTTTGACATCAGAGTGAAGGGGGTTAATGACACTTCACTAGAACAAGCTCACTGTGCTTGTCCGACTGATGGGCCATAAGCAAAGTTTTTTTGGGGGGGGGGGGGGGGGGGGGGCAAGAAAAAACATTTTCAAAGCTATTTTTTTGGTAGTGTGTTCTGGTCCTGTTAAGTAAAGAGTTAACAGGTTGTACAACCATTTTTAACTTGAAAATTCTTTAAAAATGTTTTCAAGCAATCTTCTCGAATCAAATGCCAACTGGCAATTATTTTTAGCATGAATGCCCCATCTTGTGAGTGAAATAATTCCAAGAAATTTCAGACAGATTCTTTGGAGGTGGAGTGGAGTGACCACCTTTCAAACTCCACTATTATCCCCATTCCACAGCTGCTACAAGTGAAAATATTTTTTTTATAATTTCAACAAAACCATATAATATGACCCCTATTTGGAACAAGCTCAACGAGCTCGTTCCAATGAGAGGTCACATGATATGATTTTGTTGAATTTTTTTTCTCATTTAAAAATACTATTTAAAATAATGAATTTTGATATCATCTGCATTGGGTAAAGGGTTAACTTCTAGGATGAGGAGAGACACTTGATGTATCTGTAGTTATGGATAATGATTATGATCGATCACCTTGATTTGGTACAGTGGAGCCCACTTAATTGGATAGCTCTTAACTGAATATCCCTGTTAATTGAATATAATTTCCCAACACAAAACCATTTACCATACCTCCAGTACAAATTTGACCTGTTAATTGAATATAAGTTATAGAGTAAACTCCTGTTAATTGAATAAGAAATCTTGTAACCTGTCGAGAAATTACCCGGACTCTCCCCAGTTTTCCTTTGTTTATAAACCTATTTTGCCCCAGTATATCCAATATAGGCATTTAATTTATTATATCTTGTTTGACAGAGCTCATGGAGCTCTGTCAAACAAGATATAATAGAATAAATGCTAAGTTTATCTCTAGAATACAGGCAAGTTGAATACTCCTGTTAATTGAATAATATTCATTGGCAAAGTAACTATTCAATTAACAGGGTTCCACTGTACTTGGTTACATATTGTGTGGAATCGACCCATATCTGGTTTACTATACCAGTATAAACTTCAAGATATCCAAGAAGAAAATTTGCAGTTCATTGTGTCTCTGGGTAGACTACCAGTGGTCTAGTAACTATAAATTTCTGTTGGGTCCTCAACTTTCTAATGGTGAGCAAGCGAGGGTAGGTGAAATGTTTACCCATTAGGTGGACGAGTATTAAATCACAGTGCATATTGTGCACATTTTTCTTTTTCATTTTCCAAACCACAGTTTATAATCCATCTTTGGAACAAGCCCATTTAACTTATTTCATTGAGTGATCACAAACTGGATTGAAAAATCATGATTTTTTTTTTTATTTGGCAAAAATACTACATTTGTCCTTCAACCTGTTTTTAAAGGATTAACAGTGTAAAATTATGTCATATTTTCTAATATCAGTTTACATCAGACATCACCATTGATCATGCTTGGTTTCTTCAATATTATCTGGAATGGATAATGCAGGTTCTCATCATAAACATCTCTCTGAGAATCTTGAAACTGAAAAAAATGATAAAATGAATTAATCAGTATATACTCTGCACTAGTAGAAACCAAATCTCATATTTATATATTTACTGTAAGTTATCTCCGGCAACATGCATGGTATATGGAGATTTAATACCTAGATGCAACTTTTTAAACACCGAGCCACAGGCGAGGTGTTTAAATGAGACATCTAGGTATTAAAACTCCATACGGCATACATGTTGGCAGAGATAACATTTTTGTCCCGTTTGAAACACAATAGAAACATAGTGGAAACAAATTTGTGGACGTGTTTTGCAAGCTCCGCAATCAGTTGGACCAATCACATAAGTAATTGTTTTGTTTTTCACAAACACAAAAGACAACAGATAGAGTTACATCCCTTTCCCTTGGAAACGCGTAAACATATCAGCTATTTTGTTATTAGATTTGCTCTTATTTCATTTTTCTCAAGTTGTTTGATTTAATTATTCGACTATTTATATTATAACACCAAACTATGATTGAATTGTCGGAAATCTGATGATATTTGAGACTATTTTCAGGTTTTTTGGTTCAATTTTTATATCGAGGCGAGCAAAAGCCTTTCATTTAAACCATATACCCCCGATGTTTTGTGTGTGCTTATACCCTGGATGTTGCACGCTCTCATATACCTTGGATACTGGGTGCACCCTTTGCCATGGCTATTTGTCCAAGGCATTCTGACCAATCAAAACACAGAATTTATCAGGATATAGAGACAACAGAATTTAACCCTTCTGGTCCCAGTTCCAGATTGAGTCTGTTTCTTGTTCTTCCATGTACATGTATATGCAGAACACATGTTCCAATGTTCAGATATTTGTATGGTTTTATTGAAAAACTGTTTTTGAAAAATGTGAAATTTAATTTATTTTAAAAAAATACTGTGTTAGATAAAGGGTTAACAATGGCAAATAAAATAAAATATATTTTATTATATGAATACTTACATTGTGATGCAGTTTCCAAACAACATCATCATAGTTTTCTTCAACAGTAACATCAAACTTTCCGGAAACCAGATTTACAAATTTATCGAAGGTTTTATTTCTTGAGGGAGCAAACATGATGGCACAACCCTGTAATGAGGAAGAATGTTTAGGCTGAAGATGTGCTTCAATGGTTGCAAATTTTTGTGTTAATCCTATAGAAGGAACTTATTTTATGTTATTGCAAACACAACAAATACAGATTCAGAAAATATGCAATTCCAAACAAAAGTTGTGTCAGTATTTCGTACCACATTTAACCCTTTACCCAACCTAACGGCCAAAACTGGCCAGCGCTATTCTAAAAAATCACCAATTAATTTTCATTATTATTTTTTCACTCAAAAACATAGGTTATGACCCCTCATTGGAACGAGCTCCTTGAGCTCATTCCAATGAGGGGTCATAAAAATGTTTTTGAGACAAAAAATGAAAAAAATTAGTTATTCAAGAATTTTTGGGGCAAGTGTCGTCTGCTTTTCATGTTAGGTAAAGGGTTAAAATAAACAAAACAAATTGTAACATTTAGGTACCTGTGGTTTTAATATACTCCAAACTAATTCAGCAAGATCTTCTCTTCCTTCATCAAAGAATAGGCTGAAAGAGAAAGGCAAATAAAATTTTATTTTTTTAGTGACATGGATGTGATCTATTGAAATATGGATCACCATTTCTGTATATTTGCTTTGCCGCGAAAATGCTGTTATTCAACACACAGCTAAAAATGACTCTTTGGGGCCCTTTCCAACAATGGAACACAGATCAGCATACCATCAGCTTAGTATTATAATCTCCATAAATGATTTGGGATGTCACAGGCTGATCACACTGGCCAATTGCACAAATAAGGGTGCCATATGAAGCAAGAGCAACAGATGATCAGAATCAATGTGATGTGTTTACTGAGTCATGAGTGTGCAGTTAAAATTAAAATAGATGAAAGTGTCAATGACACTGTAGCTTAACTTGACTGTGTGTAGTGTTTGATGAAAAGGATAATGTTAAATGTTTATGAAAGGATTAAGAAATATGACAAGAATTGTGATAATTGAGAATATGTTAATTTCTGTTCCCTACATGTTATGTTTTCAATACAAATAATTTGAGGTGTAGACTGTACTGAAGAATTGAGGCCTGGGTTTAATGTGGCCCTCACAGTTAATGTCTGTCAGCCAAAGTTACCAAGTTACAGTAAAATCATTCCAAAACGAGTCATTCTACAAATTACAATGAAATCCCTTCATAAATATGACTCGTAGTACTTTGCTAAAGGAATCTAGGTCACGTGCTGGTCTGACCAAAAATAGGCAGTCTCATCTAGATATCACACTGAGTTATCTTACCAAGTTACAATGAAATCCCTTCATAAAAACAACCTGCATACAGTGCTAAAGGAATCTAGGTCATGTGACCAGGCAGCGGGAACGACTAACCTATTTTGACCAAAATAAGACTCATCCAGACATCATACCGAGTTATCCTTCCAAGTTACAATGAAATCGCTTTATAAATATGAACTGTAGACTGTGCTAAACAAATCTAGGTCACATGCCTGTGTGGCCATTATGGTTAACCGATCATGGTCAAAATTGGACACTCTTATCTTGATATTATACCGAATCATCCTACTAATTTACAAAGAAATCCCTTCAAAAATGCAACCTGTAGATTGTGCTAAAGGAATCTAGGTATGTGCCCCTGCAGCCATCATGGTTGACTAAACCCGACCAAAATAGTACATTCTCATCTAGACATTATACTGATTCATCCTACCAAGTTACAATGAAATCCCTTCATAAATACAACCTGTAGACTGTGCTAAAGGTTTTGGGGTTTCGGGCCTGCACAGCCATCATGGATTATCGATCACAACCAAAAGGGGAAGTTCTCTTCCAGATATAACCTTGAACTTGCATATGAAATATTGTGATGATCAGCCAAGAACTACAGGGTGTGTAGCCTGTGCTAAAGAACATGTGAACAGACTCACAGACTAACAGACTCATAGACTTCCACATGCGTAATGGCAATAACTTATCTTGACATTTATTTTTATTTTTATAATCACTACCTTGTAGACATGAACGCAGCAGCAGATGACTTAGCCGTGTTTCTACAACTTTGTTGACTGCCTATACAGGCAGTCAACTGTCTACACAGGCAGTCAACAATGATGTAAAAACATTACAGTAGAATCCTCTTAATTGGATATCCATTTTGAAAGTGAAAATTATTCAATTAACAGGAGTATACAATTAACAGGGATTTGGTCAGTTTCCTGTGTGCTGGAGGTAAACTGAGCATTTATTCTATTATATCTTGTTTGACAGAGCTCATAGAGCTCTGTCAAACAAGATATAATAGAATAAATGCCTGTATTGAATGTAGTGAGGCCAAAAAGGTTGATAAATAAGGGGAATTTGGAGAGTGTCACAGTAACTTTTTCGACATATTACAAAAATTTATATACAATTAACAGGAGTTTACTCTACAACCCATATGCTATTAATAGATCAAATTTGTACTGAAGGTAAGGTAAATGGTTTTGTGCTTGAAAATGATATTCAATTAACAGGGATAGACTATTAAGAGATATCCAATTAAGTGGGCTCCACTGTACCAAGATAAATGCAGTCTACCGATTGTATTCTCGAAGAATACACTTCAGAGCAACCAATTTAAAAGTGTCAGTTTGTGGTTGTATGGGAAACCCGCGGCTAAACTACTCATCCAGCATGACAAAAGGACTCATTAAAGTCCGAGTAACGAGTCACCCAGCGAAAAAAAAACAACTTATAACTTTATTTTATAGTTTTAAAAATAACGTAAACAAAGACATTTTAAACAAGTCTAACAGTGACCACCCGGTCATGGATGCCCCTCAACTATGGTCAAATGACCTATAATACTGGAATGAAAAGTTTTGTGTTGAATTTGGTGCTCACTATAGCCCATAAGGTTTCGAATTTAATAAAATACATCTGAACATAGCAACCAAAAGCTGTATTGACCTTATTTCCATAAGGTCAATACAGCCACTAATATGCTGGAACTTTCTCAACAGAACCTTACACATATGGATGTCACTTGAATTAGCATACAGTACAAGTCAAAATAAAGTTGTAGGATAACAACTATAAACTATGTATCTTTCTCTTCCTACACTGATAAGACCAGAAATTAACATCATTTTCTGGAAATCTCTCTGTGAGAGCTTTCCAGAAAATTATATCAGATTCTGGTCTTATCAGTGCACAAGCTGCAGTATACTTAGTTTATTGCAATTATGTTACAACTTATTTCGACTTGTATTGTAATGTGCAAGTCCTTTTGACAACAATATCTGAATGGTTTTATTGGAAAATAGAGATTGAATTTTTTGCCCATGAGTGGAATTTAGTTTATTAAAAAAAAACAAAAAACTTTCTTGTGCAAAGGGTTAACTTATATAGATTAACCTTTTAAACAATGAAACCCTGCAGAGATGGATTGTAAATGACGAATGTGTGTAAGCAGACGGCATCTTTGTCAGCCAAGCATTATAGACGGACAAATACAGTCTGTGAGAGAATTATGTTTTTCCATTCCTGTGACCTTGACCTTTGTCACTCAAGCATGGTGTTGCTGTGTAAAAGACCTTCCATTGCTCTTTACCCTTGTGTAAAGTTTCATGGGAATCCACAAAAGCATTATAGTAGACTTATGGCTCCAGATGGACAAATAAAGTTGAACAGATGGATGGATGGACAGATGGACAGATGAATGGATATGCAGACATACGGATGGACAGATGGATGGACAACCAGGTTTTAAGATGCCTCCCATCAGGGACATAAGAATTCCCCCTCTCAATTACACTAAGAATTCCAAGGAAAGTAACTTGAACTACTCTTCTCCAAACCTATATGGTTCTGCAGTTCTGCAGTTAGTGAATTTTCTTTGTGGAACATCTTTCACTTATTTCCGACTTTGACAAATTCTTTGGCCTCAGAACAGGTTCCACAGCATCTAGTCTTAACCCTTTACCTAACATGAAAAGCAGACGACACTTGCAAAAAAAATTCTTGAATAACTAATTTTTTTCATTTTTTTGTCTCAAAAACATAGGTTATGACCCCTTGTTGGAACGAGCTCGTTCCAACGGGGAGGTCATAACCTATGTTTTTGAGACAAAAAATGAAAAAAATAATTAAAATTAATTGGCGATTTTGTCCATTACGTTGGGTAAAGGGTTAAAAGCTGCTTTGAGACAACAGTCCGACTATAATGGCAGTGATTTCCAATAAACTCTTGGCTGCCTATATAGGCAGCCAAGACTTGACTAGAAACTACTGCCAAACCCATGAGACTTACATTCTGTGTTGAAGTGGAAATACTGAAAAAATGTCCACACCTTTAAGGTTTAAGGACATTCCATTCCAAAACTTGACTTGAAATTTTGGGTGTTTGGATTTAAGAATCATAGCCAAATGGTAAACCACACCTCTAGAATTAATTTGGTTTGCGCAATTATTGCCACAACTGCTAATTCTTAAATATGCTTCAGTTCAGCTGAATTTGAAAGAAGTTTAAAATTTTGAGAAGTTTTGTTCATGGTTAATTAATACTCTCATGGAGTGTCCTATATTTGCTTTGCCTTGTATATTTCATGTGCTGCCGTCAATGCCCTATTACCTATTGCTTGACAAAAACATGTGTTGTAGTGCTCCACAAGAATTGATTTTCTTGGGCATAGGGTTAACAATGCATTCAACCATAGCTTTGCAAGCGCAGTAAAGCACACATGCAGTCACATCTAAAATTCAAAGGCTTAAACTTTACTCTCTCATGTTTAGCCTAGGACTACACATAGTTGCCTGAAAGAGCAAGCTGTCAAAACGAAACTTGCCCGTGACAAAAGTTGTATTTGCAATACTTGGTATACCTGATATTTCATTTGAGCAAAAATTTATGTATGCTTGGTTACAAGAGTTATTTACATAGTAACCATTTGACCAAACATGCACTTCTTCGTATTAGTATAGGCCTAAAAAAGTTAAAAATCTGTCTCTTGGGACCTCCTCCCACATGGTCCTTTGTCTGCTGCATGCCCTCTTTTTATTACCAATGCAAACTTTAAAAAAATAAAAATTAAATGGTTTATGTCTGACATTTTACCCCAAGTTAATAAAATTTATAAATGTTTCCCTTGAGTGCTACCAGGCTTTGCAATGCTTTAGCATTGCAAAGCCTTCTTGCACTCAAGAGATGACATACTTAATTCACAACTAAGTTACAATACGCATATTTCAATAAATGTAAGTAAATTAATTTTAAACTCTCACCAATCTGCACATAAAACATAATCAAAATGATCAACTAAATCTTGATCAGCACTGTATCCTTCACCCCATCTTATCAATCTGTAAAGAAAATTATTACATATTCTTTTATTTGACTTCAACTTGCATAAGAACCACTTCACATTGCTTGAAATGTTACAAGTAAGGACTCACAGACATAATATTAGATGGCTACATACATTCTCATAACAAGAGGCCTGTATAGCAAAGCGCTGATAATGCCCCTAACCGCAAAAACTTTTCTAAGTCGAAAGAGTAAAAAAGGACCATAACTCAGAAAAAAATGAGTCAAAAGAAACTTATGTTATCAGGGTCATTCCCCCATGATGCTTTATCACAACACCAAATATCATTCAAACTGGAGAAGCAGTGGCTGAGATACAAGGGAAAATGTTGGTATGACAGAGGGATGGACTAATGGATGGATGTATGGATGAATGAATGGATGGACGGACAGAGGTCTCCACTAGATACCCCTTCGACTTTTCTAGTTGGGGGCATAATAAGGAGGCAATTCAACATATCTTGTTTGACTAAATATATGTTCCCAATTCTCAACTGCTTAATCACACAATTTCTGGGTGTGATTTTTCAAGAATTCAGTTAGCAGGGATTTTTTTCTAGAACTGACAGGACTTACAGAAAATAAAATATACGGCATGTGATTACATGCAAATGATTAGGTAATGAATAATTATATATGATTACTCCTTGACCTAATATAATGTCCATATACAGCCAGCACTATTCACAATGAAAGTGTCAATGACATTGTAGCTTAACTTGTGTGTTGTGTTTGATGAAAAGGATAATGTTCAATGTTTATGAAAGGATTATGAAATAAGACAAGAATTGTGATAATTGGGAATATGTTCATTTCTGTTCCCTGTATGCTATGTTTATGATAAAAATAATATGAGGTGTACACTGTACTAAAGAGCTGAGGGGTGGGTTAATATGACCTCACAGTTAATGTATGTGGCCCTCACAGTTACCGTATATCAACAAAAGTTACCAAGTTACAGTGAAATTATTCCAAAACGAGTCATCCTATCAAGTTACATTAAAATCCCTTCATAAATATGGCCTGTAGACTGTGCTAAAGGTTTTCGGGCTTTCGGCCCCTGTAGCCATCAGTTTCCCAATTGCGTCCAAAGGGGACGTTCTCATCTAGACATTATATGAAGTCAACCTACCAAGTTACAATGGAATCCCTTAATAAATATGACCTGTAGACTGTGCTAAAGGTTTTTGGGCTTTGGGCTCTGGCAGCCATCATGGTTGAATGACTGCAACCAAAAGGGGACATTCTCATCTGGGCATCATCTGGAGTGATCCTACAAAGTTACAATGAAATCACATCATAAATATGACTTGTAGACTGTGCTCAAGGTTTTTGGGCTTCGGGCCCCTGAAGCCGTCACAGTTGACCAATCACGACCAAAAGCGGATGTCATCATCTAGGCATTATATGGAGTCAAACTTATGGGTTACAATGAAGTCCTTCCATAAATATGACCAATAGACTATGCTAAAGTTTTTGGGGTTTTGGGTTTGGGCAGCCATCAAGGCTGTATGATCGTGACCAAAAGGGGACGTTCTCATCTAGACATTATTTAGAGTCATCCTACCAAGGTGCAATGAAATCCCTTCATAAATATCACCTGTAGACTGTGCTAAAGATTTTTGGGCTTCGTGCCCCTGTAGCCAACACAGCTGCCTAATGGTGTCCAAAAGGGGCTGTTCTCATCTAGACATTACAAGAAGTCAACCTACCAAGTTACAATAAAATCCCTTCATAAATATGATCTGAAGACTGTGCTAAAGGTTTTCGGGCTTTAGGCTTGGGCAGCCATGGTGGTTGAATGATCGGAACCAAAAGGGGACATTCTCATCTGGACATCATCTGGAGTGATCCTATGAAGTTACAATGAAATCCCTTCATAAATATGACCTGTAGACTGTGCTCAAGATTTTCGGGCTTCAGGCACCTGTAGCCATCACAGTTGACCAACCACGACCAAAATGGGATGTCATCATCTAGGCATTATATGGAGTCAACCTAACAAGTTACAATGAAATCCTTCCATAAATACGACCTACAGACATGCTAAAGGTTTTTGGGCTCGGGCAGCCATCAAGGCTGAATGATCATGACCAAAAGGGGACGTTCGCATCTGGACACTATTTGGAGTCATCCTACCAAGCTACAATGAAATCCCTTCATAATTATGACCTGTAGACTGTTCTAAAGGTTTTCGGGCTTTGGGCCCCTGAAGCCGTCACAGTCGCCCAATCGTGTCCAAAAGGGGACGTTCTCATCTAGACATTACATGAAGTCAACCTACCAAGTTACAATGAAATTCCTTCATAAATATGACCTGTAGACTGTGCTAAAGGTTTTCGGGCGTCGGGCTCGGGCAGCCATCATGGTTGAATGATCGCAACGAAAGGGGACAATCTCATCTGGGCATCATCTGGAGTGATCCTAAGAAGTTACAATGAAATCCCTTCATAAATATGACCTGTAGACTGTGCTCAAGGTTTTCGGGCTTCGGGCGCCTGTAGCCATCACAGTTGACCAATCACGACCAAAAGGGGATGTCATCATCTTGGCATTATATGGAGTCAACCTAACAGGTTACAATGAAATCCTTCTATAAATATAACCTTTTGGCTATGCTAAAGGTTTTTGGGCTCGGGCACCCATCAAGGCTGAATGATCCTGACCAAAATGGGATGTGCTCATCTAGACATTATTTGGAGTCATCCTACCAAGTTACAATGAAATCCCTTCGTAAATATGACCTGTAGACTGTGCTAAAGGTTTTTGGGCTTCGGGCACCTTTAGCCGTCAAAGTTGCCCAAATCATGTCCAAAAGGGGACGTTCTCATCTAGACATTATATGAAGTCAACCTACCAAGTTACAATGAAATCCCTTCATAATTATGACCTGTAGACTGTGCTTAAGGTTTTTGGGCTTCGGGCAGCCATCATGGTTGAATGATCGCAACCAAAGGGGACAATCTCATCTGGGCATCATCTGGAGTGATCCTACGAAGTTACAATGAAATCCCTTCATAAATATGACCTGTAGACTATGCTCAAGGTTTTTGGGTTTCGAGCACTTGTAGCCATCACAGCTGACCAATCACGACCAAAAGGGGATGTCATCATCTAGGCGTTATATGGAGTCAACCTAATAGGTTACAATGAAATCCTTCCATAAATATGACCTTTTACCTATGCTAAAGGTTTTTGGGCTTGGACAGCCATCATGGCTGAATGATCGCGATCAAAATGGGACGTTCTCATCTAGACATTATTTGGAGTCATCCTACCAAGTTACAATGAAATCCCCTCATAAATATGACCTGTAGACTGTGTTAAAGGTTTTCGGGCTTCGGGCACCTTTAGCTGTCACAGTTGCCCAACCATGTCCAAAAGGGGATGTTCTCATCTAGACACTATATGAAGTTAACCTACCAAGTTACAATGAAATCCCTTCATAAATATGACCTGTAGACTGTGCTAAAGGTTTTCGGGCTTTGGGCTCGGACAGCCATCATGGATCAATGATCGCAACCATAGGGGACAATCTCATCTGGGCATCATCTGGAGTGATCCTAAGAAGTTACAATGAAATCCCTTCATAAATATGACCTGTAGACTGTGCTCAAGGTTTTCGGGCTTCGGGCACTTGTAGCCATCACAACTGACCAATCATGACCAAAAGGGGATGTAATCATCTAGGCATTATATGGAGTCAACCTAACAGGTTACAATGAAATCCTTCCATAAATATGACCTTTTGTCTATGCTAAAGATTTTTGGGCTCGGGCACCCATCAAGGCTGCATGATCGCGATCACAATAGGACGTTCTCATCTAGACATTATTTGGAGTCATACTACCAAGTTACAATGAAATCCCTTCATAAATATGATCTCTAGACTGTGCTAAAGGTTTTTGGACTTTGGGCCCCTGTAGCCATCACAGTTGCCCAATCACGTCCAAAAGGGGACTTTCTCATCTGGACATTGTATGAAGTCAACCCACCAAGTTACAATGAAATTCCTCAATAAATATGACCTGTAGACTGTGCTAAAGGTTTTCGGGTTTTGGGCTCGGGCAGTCATCACGGTTGGCAGATCATGCCCAAATGGGGAAATTCTCATCTAGACATCATAAGGAGTCATCCTACCAAGTTACAATGAAATCCCTCCACATTAAACATGACCTGCAGACTGTGCTAAAAGTTTTTGGATTTCGGGCTTGGGCAGCCATCACGGTTGATAGATCATGCCCAAAAGGGGACGTTCTCATCTAGGCATCATACAGAGGCATCCTACCAAGTTACAATGAAATCCCTTCATAAATACGACCTGTAGACTGTGCTAATGGTTTTTGGGTTTTGGGCTCGGGCAGCCATACCGGTTGCCCAATCGTGGCCAAAAGGAGACGTTCTCATCTAGACATGACCCCAAACCTGCATATGAAATTTTGTGGCGATCAGACAAGAACTGCGGGGTGTAGCCCGTGCTAAAGGAAAATGTGAACAGACATCACAGACTCACAGACTAACAGACTATGTCAAGTTAAGCTAAAAATCACCATTTCAATTTTTGCCTCCTAAGCATAGTTTAGGAACCCTCATTGGAATGAGCTCGGCGAGCTCATTCCAATGAGGTGGTCATAAGCTATGTTTTTAACCCTTTGAACACTGGTGGTATCGTCCATGTCTGTTCAATGACAGTAATTGAAAGAATCCATATTCATTATTTGGGGGTAGACCAATTAACATTTTCAACGTGCAGCCATAGGGCTGCACGTTGAAATTATTAATTGGTCTACCCCACACATTCACTTAGCAGCCATGCTACTTAATGAAATTATGACGTATCATGCTTCATGGCCAGAAAATCGGCCGCCTGGGTTCAATGAGTTAAGCAAAAAATTAAAATTTTAGTTGTTTTAGACGTTAAGTAATGTGTTGACAGGAACATTCTATTCCAGTGGTGTTCAATTAGATTAGTATGAAGACTGATTAGAGCCTTTGTTATGTGGCATACTGCTGGAAAGGGGACTGATAGTCATTTCCAACTGACAATTATCTGACAGCAATTCATCATCAAAAGCGAAGATACACAAACATATACATTATATATTTGGTTAATAATTAAATAGTTAAAAGTTTCATACCTGGAATGTACTTTTGTTTCCTGAAAAATACTGTTCTCTTCTCCTTTTTTAATAATTAATTCCAAGTCTGTAATAGAGAAAGTAGACAAAATATGACCAATGTATACATGGTAATTTTTTTAAACATCTAAATCCACCATGTGACCTCCCCAGCCTCTCTTCCCACCTTCCACTCACACATCTATCATAACAACAATGTTAGGCTTGTATCAAGGATTCATATTATGTACATTGCAACGAACCCAAATAACTTAAATTTTTGACCAATTAACTGCAGCAACAAACATCCCACTCTGTTTTTACATGTGACTTTTAGTTGTTTTATCCAAACAGCAGACAATAAATTTACATTCTATTTCAGTAAGGTCTTGTTATTTTTTACCAAATTTCTTTTACAAATGCATTCCAAGGGTATAAAGGTAGAAATCTAACATATCAAGAGAAGAAATATAAGATTAAGATACTCTTACAACACAGAGTTCTGAACAGCCGTAATGAGTGGTGGTCGGGTATGTCCAACATATTTTCATTTCCAAACACCACTTTGGCCAAAAAAGGCTCTTCTAACCACCACAAAATCTCCTCAATGTCACGTTTTGCACCACAGGTTTTGCTATTGGAGGAGATCTTCAGTTTCAAAAGTTTCTGGGCAGAACCTGGTAACTGACCTTCAACTGACTTTAACCCTTTACCCAATGCAGACAATATCAAAATTTATTATTTTAATTATTGATTTTTAAAATGTTTAAAAACTTTTCAATAAAACCACATCATGTGACCCCTCACTGGAACGAGCCCATTGAGCTTGTTCCAATGAGGGGTCACATGATGTGGTTTTGTTGAATTTTTTTGAAAAATGTATTTTTTTCGACTGCTTAATTTGTAAATTACGAGGGCAAATGCTGCTGATTCGTTAGGTAAAGGGTTAACTGATGATATAATATAATGACACTGATAAAATTTGATAGGAAGATACTGAGTTTTAATCCAAGTTATGTTTTGAAAAAGAACAGAACAAAAATATATCCAACTGAGTATGTTGTTTTCAGCCATCAAAATTAGCAATGGGAATCAGCAATGCCACACTAAATGTCAAAGTTGACCACTGTTGATATGGTTGATAAATGCCGTCAAAAACATGTTCTACTCATCAGTTTGTGGAATAAACCTCTATAGTAACTACACATCAGTCTCGAATGTCAATGTGTTCTGATTTTAACCCTTTACCCAATGCACTGTACTTCAAAATTTATTTTAATATTGCTTTTTTAAATTTTTTCAAGCAATTTCAATAAACCACATCACGTGACCCTTCATTGGAATGAGCTGGGTGAGCTCATTCCAATGAGAGTCACATGGTGTGGTTTTGTTGAAATTGTATGAAAAATTAATTTTTTCAACTGCTCAATTTGTTAATTACACAGGCTGATGGGGCTGATTGATTACATAAAGGGTTAACCCTTAAGGGCCTAGAGATTTTAACATATTTTTGTTACACTTTGATAGTCTACATCCTGTGGCTTTGCTGCTGTTTTTTGGAAAGTCAAGACAAGACTTGCCCAAAAACAACTACCTACTTAGAATGTAACTTGTGAGTTGACCCAAAGACTGCATGTAGGGGCACCTGTTCTGTGGCAAACTAGAACTATCACTAGAACGATCAATTATGTAGGAGTTGTGCACACAAGAATCTCATTTGAAAATCGATAATAAATCTAAGTTCGGGGAAGATAACCTGGTTAAAACTGTCGCAGATGAAAAATGTTTATAATATGCGTATGTTCACTTGCTAGTCATAATGTTTGAGAAGTTTCATCGAAATCGATTCAATAATGTATAAGGAGTTGCGCACACAAGAATCTCATTTGAAAATCCATAATAAATCAAAATTAAAGGGAAATAACCTGGTTAAAATTGTCACAGATGAAACAATTGGAATATGCATGTGTTCACTTACCAGTTAAAATATGTGAGAAGTTTCATCAAAATGAGTTCAATAATGTAATAGGAGTTGCACACACAATAATCTCATTTGAAAATCCATAATAAATCTAAGTTCAGGGGAGATAACCTGGTTAAAATTGTCGCAGATGAAAAATTTTAGAATATGTAAATGTTCACTTGCTAGTCAAAATGTTTGAGAGGTTTCATCGAAATCGGTTCAATAATGTAGAAGGAGAAACGCACACAAGAATCTCATTTGAAAATCCATAATAAATCTAAGTTCAGGGGAGATAACCTGGTTAAAATTGTTGCAGATGAAAAATTTTGGAATATGTGCATGTTCACTTGCTAGTCATAATGTTTGAGAAGTTTCATTAAAATCATTCAATAATGTAGGAGGAATTGCACACACAAGTTCGAAAAGACATATAGTTGACAATATAGCTCTGAAGTGGGGGTATAAAAATGTGATCAAAGTCAGAATTAGGCCCCCAAGGGTTAAAGCAATAGTCATGCTATGTTGGCACTACTGATATAATATTAGAACATTTCTTTTCATGTTCTATCGGTCGATAGTACCTGAGTTTGTGTGATTTCTGAAATAAAACCTGAAGCAGCGAAGCTGCTGAAGGTTTTATTTCAGAAATCACATTCAGAAATCACACAAACTCAGGTACTATCAACCGATAGAACATGAAAAGAAACGTTCTAATTATTTTATTATGCCAAACAAAAAATAGCTTTCATTGTGAAGCGTTAACTTCAGCATGCCATCAATCTTGTAATAACAATGTAGTCGAATCCAAAAACATGATGTCATTTTGAAAGAATGACGTCTCTTTCAGGCCTGGCACTCTGAAAAATGCAGGAGGGCAAAAAATCGCTCTCCTCAATCAGCTTAGAAGAGCAATTAGCTTTACACAGCATTTTAAGTATCCAGTTGAACGAACTCATTGAAACTGAAACCAACAGATTACATCAGTAATTTTATTAACTTTACTAAGGTAAAGCGAAATCTCTTAGACATCTAGATGTCTCACTCAACAACCGAAAACACACTTGACAAGACCTATGTGTGTACCCAGACCTGTTGTCCAAGAAAGTCATACACCTACCACTACCACCTTCAACCCCCCAAGAGGGGGTTGAAGGTGGTAGTAGTAGGCGTATGACTTTCTTGGACAACAGGTCTGCTTGAATCTACAGTCACATCCTGGTGCAAGTGCTTCAAGTGACAGGATAGTAGTAATGGTAGTATATTATAGTGTCAATATTCCTTGAATAATTACCCCTCAAACTGTGATGTCTGTTGTTGAACTTGAAACTGACAGAAAAAAATATTGCTGTGACCCATTTTGCTTCAAATGATCGCAACTGTGTTTGGGTATGGTTGCAGCCATTACCTTTTACCACTAACCACTTTCAAAATGAAATTACGTGATGTTATGTGACTTCGAAGTTAAATTACATTTTTGCTTTACAACAGAAATTTAATGTGAGCATAATACATGTAATCTCAATCATCCCAGACCAAAATATTTAGGAGGGCAATTTTTCGCTCTCCTTAATTCTTTCAGGAGGGCAGTAAGGAGAGCTAAAAAATCGCTCTCCTGAAATTGCCAAGCCTGCTCTTTAGGAGTTTCCAGATCAACAAATTCGAAAATGACTTGTCACAAGTGCCGTCGCTTTTGGAGTTTCTATATCACTAAATGCCAGTGTTTACAACTGCATCATGCTGTTCATGTTATAATTCATTATTAATGCTTGTGTGATAAGTGGAATAAATTAATGGAATATAAATTCATGTTTCTTGGGCGACGACAGTTGTTAGAATTAAGCAGAGCGAAACAATTTATTTTGAACTTGAAGTGGAGGCTCAGTGAGGTCGAGGAGTACTAAACTTGTGGAAATATAATTGATTGAAGTCATAACTCATATTCAGGATTCACTGAAGTGGTGAACAACACGTGAGTTTTTAATATTTCTGATTCTTTTGAATTCACTGTTTGCAGTTAAAATTGAAAACACACCCACTGAAGATGACATATTTGTTGGTAAGTTTGACTTTATCGGTGACGAAAAACGTTAAACAGACACGGCGCCTGCATTTGGTGTTGAGAAATTCCAGTCAGAGCTGATCAATGGAAGTGGAGCTTACATTTTCTTTGTTCTCTTGTCTACAGGGAAGAACGTTCCGATAGTACCAGTGTTTTGCCCCAAAACTCCAGTACTATGACTTTTAGAAGGTGTCAAATTAACCAATCACGGCTGATGTTACAAACGTTAGGCATAATAATGTTAATTAGGACCTTACAATTATTCCACCTCTCGTCAGAAGTGACTGGAGGATCTATGTTATGATATGCCACTTAAATAGCCACTTTGCCAGTGATAAATATTTGATTACCAGTATATTCAATTTGAGAGCACAGGGGTACCTAAGGTCTTCTCACATGAGAACTGCAACAAACAAGTGGCTGGCCAAAGAGTTATTATAAAATTAAGAGGAATTTGGTCATTTTCCTGTTTCCAGTGATAAAATGTGGTAAATTGTGCACTTATACCATTTTATTTTGTTTGAAAGAGTTCATGGAGCTCTGTCAATGAAGATAAAATAGATTAAATTTTTATATTAGATGTACTGAGGCCAGATATAATCACAAACATGCAAAATTCAGTAGCTGTCAAAATAATTCTTCAATAGATTATAACAATTTTTTATTCAATTAAAAACAGTTTACTCTTTTAGCTGCACACAGTTAATTCTTAGAGGGCTAAATTACTTTTCAATGGTCATTTGTAACTGGAGTAATATTTTTTAGAAACATCATGTTACCAACAAACAGCGTCTTAGTTTAGCAAGGTATATTCATAAATAATTTTGGTGTAATTTACTGGAGAGTGCCATTTGGCACTCTTCAATGAATTGTAAAAAAACAATTTCATATTAACATTTCTTCTACTATTATTTGTTTATTTATTTACTGATGTTTAAGGTCACATATTCCAGCACAATGGCTAATCATGACCATGACAGTTTTATCAGCAGAGGAAGCCGGAATACCTGGAGAGAACCACCAAGCAATGGCAAGCAACTGTCAGCTCCCCAACATAGTAACTCCACACAAGCAGGGTAAGGATTGGTGGAAGACAGGTGCACCATCGATGTGCAGTATGCCCCAGTACACAATGCCCCCATGTGGGCAATGGGGGTAAAGTGTCTTGCCCAAGGACACAACGCCGCAGGTGGGATTCGAACCGAGGACCTCTCGGCTTGCAACCTGCACCTCTACCTACTGAGCCACCATTTCTTCTACTGTTGTGCCAATAACAAGTCAGTGCAAACAGTGTAAAGTGACTATATATAGGGGCTTCCAGCACTTTTCAGTGGAGCCCTGATAGTAACTTCTAGCTCTCAACCAGTTAACGGGCCAAATTTCTACTGAAGGTATGGTAAATGGTTTGCTGTTTGGAACTTAAATGCAGTTAAAAGGATTATCCAATTAAGAAACAGCTCCCAGTGTTCTTTCCAATACACATCACATAATAGCATTTCCAAAGCAATTGTAAAGGTACTGATCTCTCATCAGAATGACTTTTATCATTGAAACAGATTGGTCAGTGTTCAGTATGTATGTTTCTGGCCCCGTGGTGGCTTGGTTTACATACATCATGAAGTGCATTTTAGTTTTAACAGTGCCTTTTGTGTGAAACAATGTATTGCTACTAGCCAACAATTTGGGATCCTTGTTTCAAAATCAGAAACATGAGTAACCACAAGATGAACTGAACAAACGGTTTGCAATATTGAATTCATGTAATGAGTCTGCAGGTTTATGCGAACTACAAATTGTGTGCCCTGGATGGTTGGATGAATGAATGGATAGCCAGATGGATGCCATCCATCTTCTGGTCTCAACTTCCTGGGAACAACATGTTCACTTTTCAGCTACAAGCCAGTTGAAAAAACTATACAGAATGGAATTTATTTATTGGTGTTAACACTTTACCTAACATGACAAGCAGATGACACATGCAAAAAAAATTGTTGAATAACTAATTTTTTTTTATCTTTTGTCTCAAAAATATAGGTTATGACACCTCATTGGAACGAGCTCGAAGAGCCCATTCCAACAAGGGGTCATAACCTATGTTTCTGAGAAAAAAATGAAAAAATAATGAAAATTAATTGCCAATTTTTTAGACTTGGAATTTAAATATAGACTAATAAGACCTGTTAAAAAAAATACTTCTTTCTCCGGCAATTTTTCCTCAATTTCATGAACAGGGAGGGAGGCTTTTTTTTTGTTTATTCACAAAATAGTGGTGAAAATAGTGGGAATCAGAAATTTAACTACCTACACTATTTTGTGGCAAACCAATGTTTTCAGCGGTGAAAATTTCCCATTCCCATAACATAGTTGAAAATTTAACCAACCACATCTTGTTTGACAGAGCTCTGTGAGAAAGTCCATTAAAATCCCTTTCAGTTATGTGGTAGCCTTGTCACCTAACTATTTCAAGACAACTTGCCTATGATCAAGCTTTTCTATTTAATAATATTCATGTTGTCCATTTTAAAAGACTTGACCCAGCATTGCTGGTTACTTTCTTCAGTTCGTGAGTATAATAAACAGAACAAATCTACCACACAAAACAAGCACTGCAAAAACATTCTGAGGTTCTAATTTACAATATTCTGGAAAGAATAATGGTGAATTCTCTAGAGACAAGGAAGCTGCTCAGGTCAAAAGAGTACATTGCAACTGAAAAATATACTATAAAAACATAATATACTTGCATAAAAATAAATAATGAAATGATATGATCTTACTAAGTCGGTGTAAGTCAGGAACTATTCTCTACTCAAGAAACACTTTCAGTACAGTGAAAAATTTTACTCAAATTAGCAATATTTTTTCTGAGTGACTGGAAATGGGATTTCACTTCTCTTCCTCAAGAAACAAAATATATCAATTCTTACTGTTAACCCTTTACACAATATATCAAAATTTATTATTTTATTTATTGTTTTTTAAACTTTTAAAATAGAATTTCAGCAAAACCATATCATGTCATGGGTCACTTGACACGGTTTTGTTAAAATTTTGCGAAAAATTTTTTTTTTTTCAACGGCTTAATTTGTAATTTGCAAGGGCAAATGCAGCTGATTTGTTAGGAAAAGAGTTAATGGTCATTAGATTTCATTAGATACACTGCACTCTTGAAACAAGAGATTTATTTTTTATTTTTTTTTTGGAAGGGGGGGGGGGGGGGGGTTTAACAACACTTTTGACAGTCAAAGTCACCTTGTGTCGGACAGTTTTACAGGTGGAGGAAGCCGGAGTACCCGGAGAGAAACTACCAAGCAACACCGAGCAACTGTCAGACTCCCCAACATATTAACTCTGCATAAGCAGGTTTAGCACTGGTTGAAGACAAGTGCACCATCGACATGCAGTACGTCTTAGTACACAGCACCACCATGCCCCCACGTGGGCAATTGGGATTAAGTGTCTGGGATTAGAACAGATGTCCCCTCGGCTTGCAGCCTGCATCTCTACCTATTGAGCTACCACACTCCCAATATACAAGAGACTGGCAGGACATAATTACATGAGGTATGTAGTGAAACCCTATTAATTGAATAGCCACTTTGCCAATGAATGGAACGTGGTCATTTTCCTGCAGTTTGGTGATAAACTGAGTATTTGTTCTCTTACATCTTGCTAGTCAGATTTAAAGCTTACAGAAGAATGGGGGGGAGGGGGGGGGGGGGGGAGGCTGCATTTTGTTTAGTTAACAGGAATTTATTCTTTTATGTGCATGCAATTAACAAGCCAAATTTGTACAAAATGTATGGCAAATGATTGGTGTTTGAAAGTTAGAGGAAATTAACAGGGTTATTCTACTAAATGTTATTCAATTAAGTGGGCTCAACTGTATCACCCAGTCAAGGTTGTGGACTGAGAAGATCAAAATGTTATAATTACTTACACACAGCACTTGCATTGTGTCCAATGTGTAACAGCCTTGAACTCCTCACATGCTGTGGGCGGATATTCCTGCCACAGACATGAAATCTCTAGCCCTTGAAATAAATATGATTTGGGCACATTTAACAAAATTTTCCCCAGTAAATTCAAAGGACTTCTTGACCAGTAATTTACAGCAGCCATGGCTAGATTTGATAAAAAAATATTTTGCAAATACTCAGTGGGTTAAGAGTTAATAGGGATGGTCATTGGCCAGAAAATTTACCTTCAATTAGAACGGGTTTATATGAAATCAATAGGATTTGTTTAATCTGAATAAATTCTAATATGACCATGAAACTGAAAGAATTGCTTCTTTTGCCATCAAAATGTTACTCCGCTTTACAAAATATATGCAATCAGACAAATGCATTTATTCTAAAATAAAATGTGTGGCTTATCACAGGAATAAACTCTATAGTATGCTCATCAAAATGAGAGTGAGAACAATAAACTTTTTTCTATCATTTCTGATAAACACAACAATAATACTTTTAACCCTTTACCCAACGTAACGGCCAAAACTGGCCAGCGCTATTCTCAAAAATGGCCAATTAATTTTCATTATTTTTTCATTTTTTGTCTCAAAAACATAGGTTATGATCCCTCATTGGAACGAGCTCGTCAAGCTCGTTTCAATGAGGGGTCATAACCTATGTTTTTGAGACAAAAAATGAAAAGAAATAGTTATTCAAGAATTTCTTTTGCAGGTGTCGTCTACTTTTCGGGTTAGTTAAAGGGTTAACCCATTACCCAATGCACAGAATATCAAAATTTAATATTTTAAATATTATTTTTTCAACTTTTTCCAAAACATTTCAACAAAACCATATCATGTGACCCTTCATTGGAACGAGCTCATATGATATGGTTTGTTGAATTTTTTTTTTTAAATTATCGTTTTTTATCTGCTCAATTTGTAAATTACATGAGCGGATGTAGATGAATAGTTAGGAAAAGGGCGAAGGAAGATATCAAATATCCATTTCGTCTCATATTTAAAAAATACAGTATTTAGTTTATTGTTTTGTTCCATTTAGCTTCTCAAGCATTACTTTAATTTTTAACCTGTTATCAATATCCCAGTCTATGGGTACTTGACAAAATTCGAGGGGAAATGGAATCTCCCTGTTATTTGAAATTTATTGATTCAGCAAAATGAATGGTTAATCAAAAGAATTACTCTGCAGCAAGTCACTGTTATGCTTCAGAAAGCCAACCATCCTCACAATCAAACACAGAAATGTATAATTCAATGTTATATGCCATGGGAAACCAGTGTTACCACAGTAGATAATTGCTGTTGTAATGCACATACTATTGGTTACTTTGTAGAAAGAATGCTTACATGAACTATACTCAGGACACAGACATCAAACGTTTGGGTCGTCTGCTATTCATGCGACGTGAAATATATTTTTGGCATGACAGCCAGTACTAATTGTAGTTCTATCCAGGACTCTCCAGTCATTACAGCTGCCTACAGGAAGGTGTAATGACAGTAAATCCTTGTTAAGATTGGAAATCTGAGAGTATTCTTCCACTGTTCTGCTATATAAAGTTAGCATCTCTGTCGCCACAGAGACCGTGGATAAATCTACTCAGGTGTCTGTTGTGGGACCTACCGCGGAAGCTTCCTCCACGGGAGGATCTTCTTTCGCAGGGGAAATCGCGCCAACTCCATCACAACCCGCAAGGTCTCAACCTTCACGTTTTTCCGTTGTGCGGTCCTTCTTGCATGGCAAGCACTTTACAGGATGAGCAGTGGACGCGATTTCTAACTGTAGGAGGACCTCCTCTTCGCTAAACTATGCGGCTAAGTGGAAGGTTTTTCGTCGTTGGTGTAGGGATTATTCTGTAGATATATTCGATCCCTCTATACCAGACATTGCAAACTTTCTAGTATACTTGTTTGACGAAATCAAACTGCAGCCTGTTACTATAAAGGGTTATAGATCTATGTTATCTGATACCTATGCACATCATGATAGTTTACAAATTGGATCTAATGTCTCTTTATCCACTACATAACCATCAAAATCATCATGCTCACCTTTGACTTCAAAGCGTGCAGACCTACTAATTGCTCACCATGACGCCTAATTTGGAAATTCCAATTAAATTACAGAAAGCTTTGTCAGGCTGTCAGCTCTGGGAGTCTCTTGTCCTATCAACTGGACTCTCCAGATGAAAGGCAAGAGTGTCCATCTGATGCTGGAATTTGATGCAGAGGAGGATACAACCATACCTCCTTCAAAGAGAGGTAGCACCTTTAGTAAGAGGAACCCCTCACCTGAAGGAGCCTGGAAAGAAGATAAAGAAGAGTCCATCAACCAAGTGCAGGGATGCACTGCCCTTGGAGTCCTGGCTTGAAAGGAGAAAAGCAGAGGCAAAGAAACTGGAAGAGGAGAGGGCGATCACCATCGAATCACCACCACCCTCTCCTTCCATGCCTATGCCAACCTCTTCACCAAAGAGGTCGGAAGGAAGGGAGATGGGGGAGGTGGAGGAGGAGATGGAGGTCAACCAATCCCAACCTGGATCTCCCATCAGCTTGGACCACTCAAGCCACAGCCCAGAGCAGGCTACCACCGACACCCACGTCAGCATACCATCAGTAGCATTCATTAAATCACTTGATCAAGGTGCTATAAATCTCTATGGTGAGCTAAAACTGGACTTCAACAGGACCATCAGCCAATACATGAAGTATGTTAAAGGAAACTACAACAAGGCCAACAAAAAGCTAATACTGGAATAATACACAGACCAAGAAGTTGAAGCTCAAAAGATCAGAAACCAATACTTCCACAGCCACATAAAATGCATACTGGCTGGCCCAACCAAGAAGAAAAATAAGGGAAAAAACAAATGCAACTAGACTGAGTACCACAGCTCCTTTACCATGCCCAGACATAACAAAATTATTAAACAGTCAAAGTGGGTCGAAAGCGGCTTGCCCCAAACAATCCCTGTGTCTTTGGCAAGCGAAACCATTGATCCATACCATCAAAAACTTGTTCATAAAACATCATCAAGTGAGGGCTAACTCTTTACCTAACATGACCAGTGAAGACACCTGTCAAAAAATTCCTTCAATTACAAATGTTTTTTTTTTATTTTTTGCCTTGATAAATAAAAATTATGTGTTACATGCACATTGTGCTTGTACTGAATCTTTTATTGTGCCGAAACTCATTTTTGGGGCTGTATAGCTATGGGTCGCGCATGTTCTCAGAGCAGCTATACCTCCCCAAAAACAACTCTCATTGTGATAAAAGATTGTATATGAGCACAATGAGCATGTAAAACTTTTATCTACCCTTCAGTCAACAAAGCTCATAACCACAACTTCTCAAAACTAGTCATTAACAAACCAAAAGCCACACTCAACTGATCAAAAAAAATGGGACTTCATTTTCAATTCTCTCAACCCAACGACATGAGAGGAACTTCTTTGAAGATGAATGAAACTGTATGTGGTGAAAAAATTAATCAAACTTAGTCCAAGTATGCTTTTTCCACTGGATAATGATATTTCAAACCAAATTCAATTCAATTCATGAGGTCACTCAAGGGATATGTGGGTGGTTTGCAAAAACAACTAGGGAATTACATTTTTGTTGTGCAGAAGAATCTCTTTAACCCTTTACACAACGTAACGGCCAAAACCGGTCAGCGCTATTCACTAAAATCGCCAATTAATTTTCATTATTTTTTTCATTTTTTGTCTCAAAAACATAGGTTATGACCCCTCTTTGGAATGAGCTCGTCGAGCTCGTTCCAAAGAGGGGTCATAACCTATGTTTTTGAGACAAAAAATGAAAAAAAATAGTTATTTAAGAATTTTGTTTGCAAGTGTCGTCTGCTTTTCATGTTAGGTAAAGGGTTAACGCTTTCACGCAGGCCTTTAGATTACCCCAATTTCACACCCTTCACAGGTGTGCCCAAATTAGAGAAGGTGTGAAGACATGAAGAAAAATATATAAATTCTCTGTGCCTCTTCTGCATTTGAGAATAACTTCCATCATGAGATGACCACAGAAACACAAACAAAGACATGGCAATAAAACATAACAGGAGAAGGTTGTTATTTCTGGTTTTAATGTGCCCAAATTAAGGCAAAATGGTGTGCCCAAAATAAATGAATTTAAAGGCCTGCTTTTACTTCCACACCCAATTTAGCCATATATGGAGGACCTCTATGTATGCCTGCATGTGAGAAAGTTTAATAAAGCATCATCGTGCCTCCGTGTAGGCAACCGGGATATAGTGCCTTGCCCAATGACACAACGTGGGTCGTCCCAGATGGGGATCAAACTCGGGACCTCTAGCATAGAAGTCCAACAGTCCACCACTGAGCCAACACACTCCCTTTTAGAAGCAAACAAACCACAATGAGACTGAAGTTACATTTCAAATGCTTCTTGCTTTAACTTTCTATTTTTGCAATTCGCCTCCATCATTTTTTGTTTTGTGTTTTGCATGGTGGTTTATGTACTGGATCATGCAATTCCCTGCAACATGGAATGTATGTTGACGCAAACTAGATGCATCAATCATTGCAGCATTACAAGTTTTTGAAAGAAATAGTCTGTCAGGTGCGTGTGAATTTGTTTCCCGTTAAGTCAAGTAACTTTTATCACTACTGCAATAGTGATACAATGGAGACCACTTAATTGGATATCTCTTAACTGTATATCCCTGTTAATTGAATATAATTTCCCAACACAAAACCATTTACCATACCTCCAGTACAAATTTGACCTGTTAATTGAATATAGGTTATAGAGTAAACTCCAGTTACTTGAATAAAAAATCTTGTAACCTGTCAAGAAATTACCCTGACTCTCCCCAGTTTTCCTTTGTTTATAGACCTATTTGGCCTCAGTGCATCCAATAGAGGCATTTAATCTATTATATCTTGTTTGACAGAGCTCATGGAGCTCTGTCAAACAAGATATAATAGAATAAATGCTAAGTTTATCTCTAGAATACAGGAAAGTGACACAATCCCAATTAATTGAATACTCCTGTTAACTGAATAATTTTCATGGCTGAATCTGAATAATAATAATAATAAATAGTTTAGAGCCATGACTCCACGCAATGTGCTCTCAGGCTTTACAAAATTAAAATAAATAAAGTCAGCTCTTTGTTAATCATAAATTTAGAAGGACATTTTATGTATAGGTTTTACCGAATAAGTGCGTCTTAAGGTTAGTTTTGAAGGACTGATATGTTTGTGGTGATTTCAAGTGATCAGGTAGATTGTTCCAGAGAAAAGGCCCGGCAAGGGAGAAGGCCCGATTTCCAGCAGTTACAAGGTTGCTGGTTTTATGACAAAGATTATTTGTGGAGGAGGATCTCAGAGATCGTGCGGGAACGTATCGTTGAAGTAGTTTGTGAGATATGTGGAGGCCAATGCATTTAGACATTTATAGACAGTTACAATGATTTTAAAATCAATGCGTTTTTCAATGGGTAGCCATGAAGGTGGTAAAGTAAGGGTGTTAGATGGCCCTATTTCCTCCTTTTAAGAATCATTCTAGCCGAACAGATTTGGACAAGCTGCAGCTTATGTAGAAGGGACCATTTACAACTGTACATTAAGGAATTGCAGTAGTCCAGGCGGCTAGTGACAAATGCATGGACAAACTGTTTGGCGACATTCTCGTCAACCACGGCGTGCACCCTGCTGATGTTTCGTAAGTGATAATATGATGTCCGACACACCTGTGTGACATGATAGTCTGCAGACAGTGTCGCATCCATGAAAAATCCGAATGATGATTTCTGTGAATATAGCACTGAGCAATTAAGCCTATTATATCAGGTAGAGGGTTGAAGCATACACATATCTTGAAAGAAAGCTACTGCAGGGCCACGGCAAGAAAGCCTTTCCAGATTATCAAAAAATGTTTTCAAATTTCAAGCACTGCACCACACTGAAACAATATTTTGAAGAGTTTGTTCCAGGACTAGGCCACATTTCACACAAGAAAAAAAAAAAGAAACTTTGGAATGAAAATATAATGATTTATAAAAATACAATAGGTAAAGGGTAAAGAGAGGGTTCATAGGGTCACCTGATATTCTTACTCACTTTCTACAGATTGTTCATTACCATCAGTTACCAGTACTTCACTTGGACCTCCACCAACTGCAACCTACATGTATATTGTTAGAAATATTAATCATATCACTGATAACAATACAAACAATCTCCACTAAGCTACCAATACTGCAGACAATATATGGTTAGTTCCAAAACTGTTTAAAAATGCTATTAATATTTAACTGGTTCAGTGCCGGAAGGCGATTTTTGGTTTCTTTTTGAACCCTTTACCCTTTATGTACAAAAACGACAGCATGTACTTGTTAATTTATTTTTAGTTTTCACAAAAAATACTAATATTTTTTATTTAAAAACAGAGCTTCCAACCCTCGAAAAGCTGTTTCAATGAGGGGTCAGAAACTTTGTTTAAAAGTCCAAAATTAAAAAAAAGGACCTTTAATTGTGATTTTTATGCACATCGTCGGGTGTATTTTTATCAACCCAAAACCAGCCAGTGCTATTCTCAAAAATCGCCGATACATTTTCATTATTTTTTGTCTCAAAAACATAGGTTATGAACCCTTGTTGGAATGAGCCTGTCAAGCTCATTCCATCGAGGGTCATAACCTATGTTTTTGAGACAATAAATGAAAACAATTAGTTATTCAAGAATTTTTTTCACAAGTGCCGTCTGCTTTTCATGTTAGATAAAGGGTTAACACATTAGGAAAAGGGTTAATGTTGCAATTATTTACTTAGAATATACTTTATTAAAATTAATTTTTTTTCATAAAAATTATTTTTGGACAATATTTTTGATCATTTTTTTGTTATATTCAGCACTGAATGTGTTAATTAGTTCATATTATAGAATTATGTCTGTCATCCCTTGCATAATAAAACACTTTCAAGTAGGTTTCCCAAACAAGCATAAACTATATTAATCTCAGAACAAGGTTGCAAACTGTTTTTTTAATATATAACAATAAATTATGTAAGTGTTAAAAACCTCAAAAATGCACAGAATTAATTAAAAGTTTTCAAGCCAGAGCAAATCTGACTGGCTTATTGATTAGTGTGTACTTAAATCACAAGGTCATGTCATATACCATGTGTAATTCTTCATCCTACTTGCTCAACCAAAAATGTGTGATGCAGTATGGTGCTGTACAACTGAGCTGAGGCCAATCATATACAGCTTTAACAATTGCACTTTCAAGAATTATATATTCTATCTTTGACTGTATAATGGGCTGAAAATTATTAGAATTTTTAAGGACAAGGTAAGGCCCCACAAAGTAGATCTTCTGTTTCTCAGGCCATTATTTGTAAAATTGCATGCAGGCGAGCGTTTTTTTATCTTATATTTTTATTTCTGTAATTATTTCTTTGCCATCAAAAGTTCATATCTTGGTTTATGTTTTAGGCCTCATAATCTACAGAATAGCATTGGAGGTGGTGTATTTTGTCCCTTGAGAGCAAGAAGGCTTTGCAATGCTAAAGCATTGCAAAGCCACCTTGCACTCAAGGTACAAATTTATCAATTGTTTTAACTTTGGTAAAATATTAGACATAAACCATTTAATTTTGATTTTTTAAAAGTTTCCATTGGTTATAACAAGAGAGCATGCGGCAGCCAAAAGGACCATGCGGGAGGGCCTGAGAAACAGATTTATAATTTTTTTAAGCCTAATTTACTGACAGGTAAATTGACATGTCTTTAAAAATACTAATGATTCATTTCAATCATTTATGTCCACAAGTAGAATGCATATATACAATCCTTGAAAATACAATTGTGGTCTTATATCTCCAGCTTTGCTTGTACCTAGTTAGTCAGTTGAAATGCCTGACAGTTACTTGCTGCTATTCAGTGGTCCATTCCAAAAATTCTGATTAACTCAAGAGTAACTCCTATTGGCACTTTAGAAAGTTTGTTTTCATTTCAAATTGTCGGAAAGCACTCTAAATTTTACAGCACTCAAAAATGTCAGAGGTATTTATTTTATTTATTGGTGTTTAAGGTCACATATTTCTGCACAATGGCTAATCATGACCACGACAGTGTCAGGATAATAAATCAATAATTTTGTTGGTGATCAATGAGATGTTGAATTACTCTTCTCGCATTGCATCACTTGTCTGTAAACAAATGAATGCAGACAGGAAAATTTATCGAAAACATGAAATGGTTTGCAAAAACTTCATAGACTGGCATATAGTATATATGTCACAGGATGTTTAGTTGGCAGATACTGTGTCACATGAGGCTCAGTAAAAAAAAAATTAGATTCGGCCAAAGCCTCTCCTAATATTGTTCGCACCTCGGCTCATCAGATATGTGAACTAATCCTTCCGTAATTTATAATATATACCACTATCAATAAGAGTATGGTAGTCTTCTCATCAATGATTTCTTGATCCTGTCAAATGTTTCATAAAAATACAGTTAAATATCGGTGAATAAACAAGTTTTGCCTTTGCTAATAAAATACTGTTATGTGAAACTCTGTTGAAAGGGCTCATGCAGGCCTGGAAGTAAAGTGGTGTTTTTGTGCCGCCTCTGTTTATGTCTTAACATAATTTTCCACCAAAATAAATTGCACCAACCAACATGCAATCTTGTTCTGATGAGATCAAGTGTTAGTTATTGCTATTTATTTTGGTGAAACTTCTGTCAAGATGTAAATGCCTGGCCAATCTATTAACATATAGGGATGCAATGTGCAATGTTTGAGTTGCACATTGCATCCACCTATATTAATGAGTGACAAGGCGTAAGACCTGAAAGATTGACAAGTCTGACTGGCGAATGTCCTGGATTAGGAATTTTCTTTATGCTCAATTACTTTGTCGTAACCTGCAATCCATTTGCATATTTTACAATTGTTGTAACTCGCACCTAACCTAAACAATCGTTTGCGAGTTATTTCCAGGCCGGCTCATGTGGAAGTCTTCAGGACACTTATAAAATTATCCTGAAAGCGATTTCTGTACCAGACTTGACCACATGTGCTGGCTAACATATAGTGAGAGTTCAGGAAGTCAAAATATTCTACTTGAGAATTAACTGCACTGCACCCTTAACACTCTACCCAATACGTATGATGTCAAGATGTGTTATTTTAAAAATTATTTTTTCCAATTTTTGAAAAAATTCAAGAGATAATCTTGTGTGACCCCTGATTGGAATGAGCTTGATGAGCTAATGGTAATGAGGGTTCACACGATATGGTTTTGTTGAAATGTTTTGAAATTCATTTTTCAACTACTTGATATGCAAATTATGCTGGCAGATGCGGCCGTTTCATCAGGTAAAGGGTTAAAAAGTTTCTTGAACTATCCGTCAGAATAAGTTGTGGCATAACTCTAAGAAAAATTCTTTTTTAACCCTTGAAGGTCTATTTCTGACTTTTACGACTTCAGAACAGGTGCCCTTAACATGCCATCATGAGAGGGTCCTGTGGACAACCTGTGGACAACAGACAAATTAGGTAGGCAGTGGTTTCTAATCAAGTTTTGGCTCCTAGTTAAAGCAGACAAGCAGGCTTGGCAATTTCAGGAGAGCGATTTTTTAGCTCTCCTTACTGCCCTCCTGAAAGAATTAAGGAGAGCGAAAAATTGCCCTCATAAATATTTTGGTCTGGGATGATTGAGATTACATGTATTATGGTCACATTAAATTTTTGTTGTAAAGCAAAAATGTAATTTAACTTCGAAGTCACATAACATCACGTAATTTCATTTTGAAAGTAGTTTAGTGGTAAAAGGTAATGGCTGCAACCATACCCAAACACAGTTGCAATCATCTGAAGCAAAATGGGTCACAGCAATATTTTTTTTTCTGTCAGTTTCAAGTTCAACAACTGACATCACAGTTTGAGGGGTAATTATTCAAGGAATATTGACACTATAATATACTACCATTACTACTATCCTGTCACTTGAAGCACTTGCACCAGGATGTGGCTGTAGATTCACGCAGACCTGTTGTCAACCCCCCTTGGGGGGGTTGAAAGTGGTAGTGGTAGGCGTATGACTTTCTAGGACAACAGGTCTGGGTACACACACAGGTCTTGTCAAGTGTGTGTTCGGTTGTTGAGTGAGACATCTAGATGTCTAAGAGATTTCGCTTTACCTTAGTAAAGTTAATAAAATCACTGATGGAATAGTCTGTTGGTTTCAGTTTCAATGAGTTTGTTCAACTGGATACTTAAAATGCTGTGTAAAGCTAATTGCTCTCCTAAGCTGATTGAGGAGAGCGATTTTTTGCCCTCCTGCATTTTTCAGAATGCCAGGCCTGGACAAGACTTGACTAGAAATCAGTTTTAAGCCACTGAACGTATAGAGGCTGTGGGCTGGTGGGAATTCAGGACACTTGTCCAGGGCCTTGTCTTTACTGATAATACCAGACTTGAAACTAATTATCCGAAAGTTCTCTGGTAGAGAATTTTTTGATTGGATATCCTGGAACTCATTTTGACAGATATTATAAAACTAGGAGGATCAGTAACTTTATACATCTTCTTTGTCATAATGGAACTTCCCAATGGAATTCTAAATAAAGTTGCTGAACTGTTACTTTAATAAAAAGGTGCTTTTCTTAGAAATATAAACTAAAAAATTATATCTAGCATAATTTGACCCTTCGTTGACTTAATGTTTAAAACTGCATGCTTACAAGACACTTAACTTTTACTCTTGATGGCCTAAATCCAACTTAAATAATTTTTTACTGCAACAAAACAGGTGCCCAAACATGCAGTCTTTGGGTAAACTTTCAACTTACATTATAAATACTTTGACAGTTGTTTCTTGGCAAGTGTTGCCTTCCTGTATAAGCAGCGACGACTTGCCTAGAAATAATTACAAAGCTATTGGATGGAGACTGTCAGGTAGCATAAAAAATGTATAAAAATCTCCAGGTCCTTAAGGGATAAACTTTTAATATTTAATCACAATTTTCTTCACATGAATATTTTTTTTTACAGTTACAAGCATCAATAGCAAAGAAATTTCAGCCTAGAACTGTTTTGGATATAATTAAGACAAAAATAATATGACTAATAACGTAAAAGGTTAATCAACTATTAATCAACTATTAATCAATACTAGAGTTGTGTTCAACCGATTACCAAAAATGGTCACTGACTGATTACCGGTTAATTGAGCTCACAATTGGCCAATCCTGATGCCGATTCCAATTGTAATACAGTGCACTACAAGACAAATTGAGGCTCGAAAGAACTACATTAAACTGAACATTTTTCAGAGTGTTAAACATCGTTGCCTGGGGAGGGGGGGGGGGGAAGTAAAATTACCAGTCGTGTACACTTGGGAGGTAAACATAGCTCTCAAGTCTCAAAATTATTGATTTATTACCTCTGACATTTTTGGGCGTGGTAAAATTTGGCCTGCTTTCCAACTATTTGAAATGAAAACAAACTTTCTAAAGTGCCAATAGGAGTTATTCAGAATTTTTTGGAGTGGACCACTGAATAGCAGCAAGTAACTGTCAGACATTTCAACTGACTAACCAGGTACATGCAAATCTGTTGATATAAGACCAAAATTGTCTTTCAAGGATTGTATACATGTATTCTACTGGTGGACATAAATGATTGAAATGAATCATTAGCATTTTAATAGACCTATCAGTAAATTTCCATGTCTTTAAAAATTCTAATGATTCATTTCAGCCCATTTATAGACAAAGATAGAATATATAATTGTTAAAGGTGCATGCGACTGGTAATTTTTTCTGGGACCTGAGTCAAAGGAGTGCAACCTTCACTTTTTGCAGTACGAACTGGCGATTGCCGCAAATACGCTCAATTGAAAGCTTTACATGTCGTTTAACTTGTATATCCTATAAAAGGGCATCCAGAGAGATTAAGAATACATATTGCGGTTGTTTCTCAACTTTACTGAATGGTATCATTTTCATTAACAATTGAACAATTGCAGAAAATAATAAAATGCGGTTAATGAATCATCATAAAATGCTTGGCAACAATTGGCTGAAGCGATGTTCCAGAAGCAGTTGCTGTTTTCATCTGATTGCCCACAATCGGCCGATTATGGTGGCCAGTTTCGATCATCGGTTGAACATTATACTAGGGGTAAAAACTCAACTTCCATGCCAATACATGCAAAAAAACTATGAAGATCAAGCAAAAAATTGTCAGCTATTCTGAATTTTTGCAGATTTGCCTTTAAAAAAAAATTTTCAGTGTTGACAAGTACTGCGCAGACAGAAGCATTATATAAATTTGAGTGAAGTACTACAAAATAATAAACAGAACACAGAGAGGGTAGAGTATGGGGGACTGAAATCACTGACCCAAGATGGAGTTTTCTCTGTATTTCTCAAGCATCGAAGACATGCATGAAATAGAGGAAAAACTTCACCAAGGTTCATGTATTTATACCACGATTAAACTTGAATTCAGAGAATGAAGCTGTTTTTTTTTAACCCTTTACCCAATGCAGACGATATAAAAATTTATTATTTTAAATATCATTTTTTCAAATTTTTCAAAAAATTTCAACCATATCATGTGACCCCTCGTTGGAACGAGCTCGACGAGCTCGTTCCAACGAGGGGTCACATGATATGGTTTTGTTGAAATTTTTTGAAAAATAATATTTTTTCAACTGCTGAATTTGCATATTACGCGGGCGGATGTGGGCAATTCGTTGGGTAAAGGGTTAAAGAAAAAGTTTCTCCTTCGGCAGTCCCATAACTTTCTTGCTTGACACTGTTTTGTGTCGAAGCATTTCATTCATGTCATAATGTCACTCAGATGCATAACATCCAATCAGATGCATTCTTACATGACATTCTTACGTGTACGTGGAGTAACAAGAACATTTCCCAATATCTGTATTGTACCACTTAATGTTGAAAGTGCACAACAGGCAAAGTATGAAATTTAATATTAAATCATGTATTGGCTTCACTTATCACTTAGTTCAAAACTAAACAGCAGCAAAAACTTTTACCATAAAAAGACACACAGACAGATATACTGATCGAGGATGAAACAGGTGGAATGCTGTGTAGACAGAAATTTAGATGATTGCCAGAATATATGCCTAGACAAACAGATTTCATTTCTTGCTAAACTGTAAGAAAATGATAATGTATGTGCTTACTGCTGCTATTTACCCATTCAACACTGAATTCCTAATAGCATTTCCCTAAAAAATATTAATTAATTTATTCAAGATATAATTTCATCTATTAATTCTATATACTGCACTACATGGAAATCAGTGAGAATGTCTATTTTTCAAATTTCCTGCATGCATAGTGGGAGTTCGAACCCAAATCGAGAGAGAGAGAGTTTCCTTTTTGTCACCAACTGCCTAGTGAAACTGTACTGAACCACCATAAAAGGGGTTGCAAGTTAGCCAAGGATATACAGGGCCGGTACAGAACACACAGAAACTAAATTGAGTATTCCGTGTGTTCTGTACTGGCCTCGTATATTCTAGGAGCTTACACTAAATTGAGTATTCTATGTTTTTGGTACTGGCCTCGTATTTACGAGGCCAGTACAAAACACACAGAATACTAAATTGTGTATATCCTTGGTTAACTAGCATTCCCTTTTAGGGGCTTAGTATAGTTTCGTTAGGCAGTTGATGTTAAAAGGAATCTCTCTCTCGGTGTGGGTTCGAACCCCCACTATGCATGTGAGAAATTTGAAAAAGAGACGTTCTCGTTGATTTCCATGTAGTGCAATATATAGAGTTAATTAATTAATACTGCCAAATCTATTTTGTATTTAAAGGATAGTTCAGTAATAATTTAATTACACAGCTCTATAGGGGAGTTAGATTAAATTATTCCTCATCCTCCTTAAAATTTGTCATTTGAAGTGTTGTCACACAGAGCTTTTCCTTTACACAACAATCTATGCATACCAGGTTGAAATAGTGAAACTGGTCAAGAACCATTGGTAGTAAATAATACAGAATACCTATGTAAGTCAAGTAGAATCCTTAATGTATGATGCAACAAAACTTTTATTAGATTTGCAGAACTTGAGCAAAATGCATTTTATAAACATTTTTAACTGGTTCAGTGCAAGAAGCCAATATTCAACCTGTGTTAAAAACCATTGGAGACCTTCACAAGGGCTTTAACTGGTAGAGGGCGGGAAGCCCATATTTGGACTTTATTCTGAAGTGTCGGTACCACAACTTAAAGGCTTCATATTCAGTGGATGTTCTACATATTACCTTTGAAGTGAAATTATTTAGTCTGTTTGGATTTGCCTTGTTACAATTTATGGGAGAGTGCCTATTGGCACTCTCCCATAAACTGTAACAAGGCAAAGTTATGTGAACAAATTTTGATGACTGTAAATAATTCAGCACGCTACCAGTTAAGCATAATAACTCATTTGTTTAGTATTTACTAGGCAGAACATTAATATCTGCCCATAAGAATTATTTTCTAACAATTTCTTGGAGTATGTCATTGGGAACTCTACAATGGACGGTAGGAATTGAAAGAATGAAAATCTGACCACGACCAATAGACAGCACTAACAAATACTTTTGATGAATAATTAAAATTTTTTAATTTTTTTGTCTCAAAAACATAGCTTAAACAAAGCTTATGAACCTTGATTCCAATGAGCAGTCATAAGGTATGTTTTGAGACAAAAAAATGAGAAAAAAATAAAACTTAAATGGTGAGGTTTGTGAATAGTGTGATCAGATATGATGTTATGATTGGTAAAGAGTCAAGCATTACTATAAGCAAATTAAGATACATTATAACACATACATGAACAAAATATGCAAGACTTTACTTTCCTCAACAAATTGGCTGCCTCTATCTGCGTAACTTGCAAATTAAGCAGTTGAAAAAAATTTCAACAAAACCATATCCTGTGCTGCCTCATTGGAACAAAGCTGAACAGGACATCACATGATATGGCTTTGTTGGAATATTTCAAAAAATTTCAAAATACAGAAGTTAAAAGAATAATTTTTGATATCCTGTGTGTTGGATAAAGGGTTAAATGATTTTCAATAATAATTTGGCACTGAACCAGTTAAAGCATTCAGGATAGCATACAATCCCAGTGTTATCTATAGTACCATAAACAGTATATGTAGTATATGTAGTGTTGTTAGTCTTATTATGACTTACTGCTAAACCAGCCAAGCACGTCATTCCACCACCTAATTCACACATAGACTTATTTCTGCAAAAGATAAAAACAAACTGATATTCATCAACACAGGCTTTGAAAGAGAAATTGGAGAAAAAAAATTCAATTTACAGGGGGGAAATTTGATTAGATGTGCCCAAATTATGCTTATTTCATTGGCAAGAAAAATCCTGTCATGGACAGGAATATCTGCCAGCAGCATGCAAGGAGTTAAATGCCTGTATTGGGATGTACTCAGGACAAATAGGTCTTTAAACATGAGGAATGTGGTGACTGCCAGGGTAATTTCAAGATTTTTTATTCAATTAACCCTTTACCCAATGCAGACGATTTCAAAATTTATTATTTTAAATATCATTTTTTAAATTTTTTCAAACATTTTCAACAAAACCATATCATGTGACCCCTCTTTGGAACAAGCTCGACGATATACATGATTGGTTTTGTTGAAATTTTTTGAAAAAATACTATTTTTCCAGCTGCTAAATTTGCATGTTACGCTGGCGGATGCGGGAGATTTGTTGGGTAAAGGGTTAACAGGAGTTTACTCTATGAACTATCTGCAATTAACAGGTAAAAATGTGGTCAGAAGGTATGGGAAATGGGTTTGTGTTTGGATGTTATATTCAATTAATAGGGTTATTCTATTAGGAGATGTCCAATTAAGTGGGCTCGACTGTGCAGGAGACATCAGCCATGTTTTGGGAGAAGAATGTATTTAATTATTTATTTATTGGGGTTTAATAACACTTTCAGCAGTGACGGAAGGGAGAAGAATCAACTCACAATTATTCAGCAACAGATATTGGAAATGTCATCTGCAACTTGTGGAGTGAAAGTCCAGAATAAACTCTAGAAAAAGATTACTCACTTAAACTGATCCAAACTCTTCAAACAGTAATAAGCCATGATTTCTTCAGATGGCCACACACCTGTTAAAAAAAAGTTAAGTAAAAATCAAAATAGATATTACACATTTGACTACTCACATACTGAATAACTGCAGTCTTCTGATGCCAGTATAATAGAACCCTGTTAACCCTTTACCTAACATGAAAAGTAGACGACACTTGCAAAAACAATTCTTGGATAACTAATTTTTTCCATTTTTTATCTCAAAAACATAGGTTATGACCCCCTCATAGGAACGAGCTCGGCAAGCTCATTCCAAAGAGGGGTCATAACCTATGTTTTTGAGACAAAAAATGAAAAAAAATAATGAAAATTAATTGACGATTTTTGTTAATATCGCTGGCCGGTTTTGGCCGTTATGTTGGGTAAAGGGTTAATTGAATAGCCACCTTATCAGCAAGAATTATTCCAAGAACAGGACTATCCAGTTAACTGGAATTTGGTCACTTTCCTATTATAGAGGTAATCTGAGCAATTATTCTATTGTATCTTGTTTGACAAAGCTCGTGGAGCACTGCATATCAATATAAAATAAATGAAATACCTATATAGGATGTTCTGAATCCAAATAGGACTATAAACAAGGGGAATTAGATAACTGTCAGGGTAATCTCTCAATATATTACAAGATGTTTTATTCAAATAACAGTTTATTTAATAACTCATACGCAAATGACATGTCCAATTTGCACTGAAGGAAAGGTAAAAGGTTTTGTGTTGGAAAGTTACTCAATTAACAGGGTTATTTAATTAAGAAATGGACAAATAATAATTAAATGAGCTTCACTGTACTAAAACACCCAGAAATCGAATCAGGCTATACAGTAGAATCCTCTTAATTGAATATTCATTTTGCCAGTGAAAATTATTCAATTAACAGGAGTATACAATTAACAGGGATTGGTCAGTTTCCTGTGTTCTGGAGGTAAACTGAGCATTTATTCTATTATATCTTGTTTGACAGAGCTCATAGAGCTCTGTCAAACAAGATATAATAGAATGAATGCCTGTATTGGATGTAGTGAGGCCAAAAAGGTTGATAAATAAGGGGAATTTGGTGCGTGTCACAGTAATTTTTTCGACATAAAAATTTATATACAATTAACAGGAGTTTACTCTACAACCCATATGCAATTAACAGATCAAATTTGTACTGAAGGTATGGTAAATGGTTTTGTGTTTGAAAACTATATTCAATTAACAGGGATATTCAATTAACAGATATTCAATTAAGTGGGCTCCACTGTACAGTGTTACAGTGGAAATTGAATAGCCAAGTTGGTCTTTTTTCAACATTCTGATTGTAAATTTTATAATAATCGTACTGTGACACTTTCGACGTAGCTCTTGCAGATTTGTCAAACAAGATTTGTTATAGAAACCCTTTACCTAACACAATGACAAAAGACAACACTATCCACTAAAATGTCTCCAAAACATAGCTCATGAATGCTTTCCAGTGAGGGATCATTTATAAGCTATACTTTTAGGCAAAAAATGAAAATTTTTAATTATTCAAGAAATACTTTGTTGCCAAAGTTTCTGCTACGAAGGTCATCCCACACACCTGCGCCTTTGGGCCAAGGAGAGGCGTTAATATAAGTTGCATAACTTGTTCACCAATCTTTGTAAAACAAATAAGATTAAACAAAATATTTTGTCATCTTCTAATCATGGTAGCCAAAAAGTTAAATACTCACATTGGAAGTGCTCAGACCAATAAGGTCTCTCAAGGCAGAGAATTCAATGATTGTCAGTATAACATTTCAATAGATCCTTCTACTGCAAGGATGGTATAACACTGCCCCCCCTTTGGGCCAAGGAGAGGCATTAATATAAGTTGCATAACTTGTTCACCAATCTTTGTAAAACAAATAAGATTAAACAAAATATTTTGTCATCTTCTAATCATGGTAGCCAAAAAGTTAAATACTCACATTGGAAGTGCTCAGACCAATAAGGTCTCTCAAGGCAGAGAATTCAATGATTGTCAGTATAACATTTCAATAGATCCTTCTACTGCAAGGATGGTATAACACTGCCCCCCCCCCCCCCCACCCCCCACCCCCCTGCGCCACACACCGCCACCAACCCCTAATATTACAGAATTGTATCTTCATACCAATTTAAAAACATGTACTAGTAGGATCCACGTTTAATGCAAGCCTGGAAATAGGCAATCTCTTATTTGCAAAATGAGTTTCCCAGAGGGTGAATTTGCTGATGCTATCCCATACTGTGAGCCAATTTATCATCTGGGTATCTCTTAAAGTCTTTCTGTTTAGGCTTAAGACCTTGATTCAGATTACGAGTCACATAGGGTAAATTTAGTGATGCCAGGGTAGCATCACCAAATTCACCCTCTCGGGACTTCATTCTGCAGATAATAGTCTGCTTATTTCCAGGCTTGAATATGTGGGTTAGATCAACTGATACTTTCATCCTGTAGCCTTATTGCTGCAGGCTGAAACTAGAGGTGTGACTGTTCCAGATGAGCCTGCTCATACCACTGCTGCCATGATTGGCATACCACCAATGCAATAGTTATACACATACAGTGTAAAGCCACTATAGTGGCTTTCATCACTTTTCAACAGAGCCGTGATAATGGCTTCTAGCACTCAACCAGTTAACACAAATTAAAAGAGTCAAACAATAATACCAAAGCTATGAGTTGGCTCAATTTAAAATGGATATATAACCCTTCATCTTACAATAAGTATGTACAGTGGAACCCTGTTAATTGAATAGCCACTTTGCCAATGATAATTATTCAATTAACAAGAGTTTTCAATTAACAGGGATTGTGTCACTTTCCTGTATTCTAGAGATAAACTTAATTATTCTATTATATCTTGTTTGACAGAGCTCCATGAGCTTTGTCAAACAAGATATAATAGATTACATGCCTGTATTGGATGTTCTGATGCCAAATAGGTCTATAAAACAAAGGAAATCTGGGGAGAGTCAGGGTAATTTCTTGACAGGATACAAGATTATTTTTTATTCAATTAACAGGAGTTTATTCTACAACCTACATTCAATTAAGAGATCAAATAAGTACTGGAGGTATGGTAAATGGTTTTGTGTTGGGAAATTATATTCAATTAACAGGGTTATTCAGTTATGAGATATCCAATTAGGTGGGCTCCACTGTATTAAGTCTGTAATTACCTGAATACTGAATGTATCAGGCACTCCTGATACAAAATATGTATCTTGCAACTGCATGAATGGTCACAATTTGTTTATGTTATTGGATTGGTGAACCAGCATAATCTAATCCCTCAAACAGATGGGTTGAGTTATTAGATTATTCGGGTTTTAGGGTGCTGAAGCAGATGGTTTGAGTTTTTAGATTATGCTAGTTCTGGGGCACTTGCATTACATCGTTCAACACCCCCCAAAAAACTGAAATCAGACGTCATTTTCAAACTAGACTGAAAAACGGTCACCCATGTTCAACACATGACAAGAAAAGAATAAAACTTGATTCAGACAAAAATATCATGCACAATGTAAATAAATACCTATATTATTGTAGGCAGTCGCTAAGAACCTTTAAGTTGATTTATATTCCTAATTTCATGTCTGGACAGTGACCAAATTCCCTGGTCAATTCAGTGGAATAAATTTCCACTCATTAGAATGGATGGGATCCTAACCTAGTGGTTGGGGTAGCAATGACATTTGGGATAGCTGAACTAGTGGAACATCTACAATACTGTATTAAAAACCTATTTCAAATATTAGTGTACACAATATAACAATTAAAAACCAGTTAGTAAAATACAGGATGAATTTATATTCACACTGTTTTGGCAGCAAATTTTCGGCAATGACCTATTCTATGATGGTTACAACATTTGTGAGTATCATTTGTTTTGTTTATAAAATGATGTCATGTGATACACAGTTGAAAAGCACTCTCAAAATTATTTTCAATAATGTATCACAAAACAGCATTTCATCAGCTTAACTTTTAACCTGCTGAGTATTTTCAAGATATTTTTCATCAAATCTAGTCATGGCTGCTCTACAGCAGCCATGACTAGATTTGATGAAAAATTCAACAAAATATAACTCAAGAAATTATTGGTGAAAAAATCCATGCCATTTACAGGGGGAAAATCTGATTAAATGTGCCAAAATTATACTTATTTCGGTGGAAAGGGAAATCCTGTCCTAGGAAGGAATATCCGCCAGCAGCATGTAGGGAGTTAATGAAACTCTAGAACTGATGTGAGATATTCTTGGCTGATCAGATCAGCATTAGAAATAAATCAGTGAAAAGTCACATAATTCAATAGTTACAGATTATGCGAGATGCAAAAGTGGAAGAATTTATTGGAATTCAGAAAGATAATAAGCTGTTCTCTTCGAAACAGAGGAAACTTCAAAATGGAACTTACAAACATTTCCTGTATTGTTGAAACCAAGGAGTGTCTGAGCTTTTACAGTTCCCGGTAAATGCCTGAAAAAACAATTCAAAATATTTATAGTAGAATTTAGCTAACAAAATAGCCAAATTATCAGTATAACATACTAGATAACAAGTCTATTATCCAAATGTTTGTATAATCTTTGTGATAATGAATCAAGAATTTATTATATTTCGTTCGACAGACCTCATGGAATTTTGACAAACATGACTCTTATAGCTGCTTATTATTACAATAATCTACTGATCTGAAGTCATATGCCATTACAATGACCAGACTGTGACAACCCAGATTGTTTGGCTGTTGTAAAAAATTGCTTACTATATGCAAGCCTTGAAATAAACTGTCGTCTGCAGAATGAGGTCCCCTGAGGGTGAATTTGGTAATGCTACCCTGTGCAGCAGGGTTGCACTACTAAATTTGCCCTCTGTAAACCTCAAGGACTCAGGCCTAAAAAAGGAGGTACCCAGAGGAAAGATTGGGGGATTCTAGCCCACTGTATGGGATAGCATCAGCAAATTCACACTCTGGGGACTTCATTCTGCAAATGACAGATTGCTTATTTTCAGACTTAATTTATTTATTTATTTATTAGTTTTTAATGACACATTCGACAGCCAGGGCCACCTTGTGTCAGACAGTTTTATGGGTGGAGGAAGCTGGAGTACCGGGAGTGAACCATAGACCAACAGCAAGCAACTGTCAGACTCCCCAATGTACTAACTCCATACAAGCAGGGTTAGAATTGGTTGAAGACAAGTGAACCATCAATGTGCAGTAAGCCTTAGAACACAGCGCCACCATGCCCCCATATGGGCAATAGGAATTAAGTGTCTTGTCTAAGTTCACAATGCAGTTTCCCCTGGCAGGGATTGAACAGTTGACCTTTTGGTTCAAAGTCCAATGCAATAACCAATGAGTCACCGCACTCCCCCAGGCTTGATTATATGACAGTGAATGCTGAAAAATTGAATACAATGCCTGAAATGTAGACAAAATAGAATTCATAAAATCCCAGAGTGTTCAGTGCAAAGCAGGCCTATCATTTTCAAAATTGGAGGAGAGCAATGGTGGACCATCTTAAATGAGGTCTGGAAGGCTATTTTTGGCCCACCTTAATTTGACACAAGGAGAGCCACTGGGGTCTGTTCTTTAGATTGGTAATTTTATCATATCTTGCATCTTAATGTTTGGGTTGTGCATATAGAATCTAATGTAGGTTTGAAAAATGCAATAATTTCTTGCAGAACATGTCAGGATTTCCACCTGAATTTTGTATGTAGTCAGACAATTATAGTCAGTATTCAATAAGTTAGCAAATGGCTACCAGTTAGTCTCTGTGAGACCATTACATGTGGCCCTCTGTGGCTCAAACCAGAGGCCAGACATTGGAGCCTCACAGAGACTAGCTATGAGTAAGCTTTCTGAAGTGCATGATCACATATTAAGATGAGCGATACCCAATACCACTACTGAACAAAGTTCACTTCCGTGGCTCTCCTTGTATGTGGCAAGGAGGGCATTTACCACCCTCACAAATTTTAGTTTAGGAGAGCCATTGAGAGTGAGAACAGTCGCCCGCCTTAAAATGACAAGCCTGGCAAATCAAACAAGTTTTTATTTCATGTTTGCAAAATTGTCACCTCAAAAATGTTTGCATGTCAGTGGTGTCACATGAGTCTCGTTTGACACATGCACGATAGGAATTTCGACAAATTTTGATAAGCTGGAATTGATAAGCAAAGTACTGCAATATTGGGGAGCCATTTATGGTAGTCATATAAAAAATAAATGTACTTAAGGCCCCACAAAGTAGATCTTCTGTTTCTCGGGCCATTTTTGTAAAATTGTATGTGGGTGGGTGTTTTTTAATTTTATTCTTTATTTTTGTAATTATTTCTTTGGCATCAAAAGTTCATGTTCTTGGTTTGTTTTATGTTTTAGGCCTCATAATCTATGCAATAGCACGAGTGGTGGTGTATTTCATCCCTTGAATGCCAGAAGAAGCTTGTTGCACTCAACGGACAAATTTATCAATTTTATTAACTTGGGTAAAATATCAGACATAAATCATTTCATTTTTATTTTTTAAGTTTGTATTGGTTAGAAAATGAAAGCATGTGACAGCCAAAAGGACTATGCAGGTTGCAGGAGTGCCTGAGAAACAGATTTTAAACTTTTTTAGGCCTAATTTTCCATAATTCTAATGCCAACTAGTGTTGATAAGGCAAGAAAAATTTGTTTGTTTATTGGGGTTTAAATGACATTTTCAACAATCAAAGTCATATTATGTCAGATAATTTTATGGGTGGAGGAAGCTGGAGTACCCTGAGAGAACCCCCAAACAATAGTGATAAGTGTCAGACTCTTCAACTTACTAATCTGGCACAAGTAGAGTTAGCAATGGTTGAAGGCAAGTGTATTGCCATCATTCCCTATGCCTTAGAACACAGTGCCTCAATATTAGTTTATGTGGAAAATGCAATTAACAGTTCAAATTTATATGGAACATAGGGTAAATAATTTGGTGTTTTCAAATTATATTCCATTTTGGAGCATTCTTTAGTTAAAACATATCCAACCAAATAGGCTCTACAGTTTGACTATGTGCATGTATCTGAAGCTGTATCATTGTTTTGTCTTTGTTACTAAGAAAATAATCCAAAGACCAAGGGTTTCAGTGCTATATCCTTTCTACCAGGTTGTTGACTTTGAAACAAGTTCATCATACACATACATGTGAAAGTGTCTATTTAAATCATAGTCATCATTTAGTTTGTTCAAATCTGATATAGCTTTTATCAGAACCTCTAATACAGAAGTTTGTATTTGACAGCCTAATTTTAGCAGACCTTGCATCCTACAAAATGCATGGGTACAAAAAATTGGCCACCTTAAAATTGCCTAGGAGGGCAATTGCCCTCCAAAATCCTAGCATCTAATAATAGCACGCTTTTTGTTCTATATTTTTCTTTCCTTTTGGTGGAGTGGGGATGGTTAAACACATCTGAATATTTTAGGCAAGACAGGCAGGATGCGTAACCATTGGTATTGACTATTAAGCATAGGGGCTTCCCGTATTGCATAACCCGACACTCATGAGATCCAGTCTAAGTTACATTGGTGATAAAAAAGGGCCCTTCTAAGGAGACACTAGCATAATGACTGGAGGTCCTTTTTAGGCCAAACTCTACAATGTTGTGCTCCATTTAGTGGCGTGCTGAAGCTTGCCCTCCTGATAAAATGTAGGCAGGCATCAACACCTGCATGCCTTGAAAAGGCCAGGCCTGAGTAAGCATATTAATTGTCTGTAAGAAAATAGAATAATCATCATGTTGAATAATGTGTTGCTCAGCTGCTCATAGTATGACTAAAAGACTTCAATGTTTTACTGAAAAGAAGGGAATCAGGGATTCCATTGGGTGTCTACAGGGGGCCGAATATGGGGCCCTTTCCCAACATCATTTGGACATGATTTTTCCCAATTGCCGACCACACAATTCCCAATCTCAGTCTCCATATGAACAAAAATTTAATGCACAATTGGTGTACTGAACTGGGTTGTCATAAGGTCTCAGAAAACCAATTGTGCAATAAACTTGAATTGCTTACCCAACCAGGCTTAGAAAGTGTCTGAATTCAAAGGCAAATAACAAGTTCTTTAATAATATAAGAACACTAAGAACACTCTAACAGAGACTACAGAGACCGGGGTTAACATGATTCCATGTGACGGTTTGTAATAAAACATACTTGTAGTATACAATTCAGTTACATAGGTATTGGTCTTAATGTTCTCTGTTCTATTTGAATGTAATATTTCTTAGTCGTTGTGTGTTTTTCCCCTCCAACACAGGTTCCCAACTGAAGCCCCCATGATGCAAATTTTGTCAATGCCATGTGCCCTGACCCCTTTCCCAGAGAGGGCAGAAGAATCCCTGGGAACTCTTCAGCCCAAATATATAAGGATCAACATGTTCTTACCGTATGTCAAAGCTTAGAGATGGTAAACACTGACACTTGTATTTAAACCACACAGCACCTTCTTCATCGGTTAGCAGAAACTGTGTAGTTAACAGACCAAAACTATTAAATCTTCGAACAGATGCAGAATCCTGGCAAGTTTCAGTTGATTTACTCCCATTCAAAGCCTGAAAAAATTAAGTGAAATGTTCCAAAGAAATTTTACATGGGTGCAGAGAGTTCCTACAATTACTTTTCTAGAATGCATTAATCTGATTTAAAAGGGCAATTTGTCAGAACATTTTATATGGGAACAGCTGGCAATTAAGGCCCAAATATCATCTCATTATATAAGCTAACACAGTGAAGTCTAACAACTCAGCCCAGACCCAAAGAAACATGTGTTTGCTCTTCAGTTCCTCCCAATCGCAACTTATTTACACACAATGCTCATACGTTGAATAGATTCTTCACAATCCCTTGTAAAGATTCAAGATTTGATTTGATATCATTCTAAGGATTTGACTGGATTAAATTTGAGGAGTTCTATTGACCAACTTTTGGACTTCCCACATATCATCATCAGGCCTTATATTCTAAGTCATGCGATTACATCTGCACACCTATCCCATGCCTTTCTTAACCACAAGGAAATTGTCCCCCCCTCCCCCAACCCCACACCTTTTCAGAAAAATGTCAACCTTATATATACTCATGATCGAAATCCCTAACACTTCTTCATGTACTGCCACACCGATATTAAGAGGGCCATTTTACTATAGTTATACCTCCCCTCTCTGGATAATTCCACATTAAGGTGCTATATAAGTAAGAAAAACTTGTTTACTTTGAAATTTCCACCTCTGATATTCCATAAATTGAAATTATATACACACAAATTATACATCAAAATGAAGGTTGTGATGTATAGAACACGAAAAATATATGCAGTCAACTCACAGAGTTGATAGCAGGCACCAATGGTTCCCAGAAGTCTGCTACCGTATTCATACCAGAACTGATAATAAAATAATATTTCACAAGAACAACACGGGGCCAATATTTAATACTGCAAAAAAAAACCAGTTACAGTTTTGATTTTGATGGGGAGGGGGGGATGAAAAGGTTGTCATAGTGGGTTTTGTTTGGGGCTTACTTTAGACACCATTATTATCAATTTGTATATCCCAAGTACCCGAACTATGAAAATGCAGACCTAGATATTTATGCGTGTTTGTTTCAGATATGGGAGTATCCAGTAGGAACAGTGATGGATACACACAAGCTGTGTGTCTGTGGCTGGTACTCACAGCAATGAATAGAACTTTCCAACATTTTGACCACAAGCTTACTTATGTCAGATGCCACTGTAGGGTCTACAACAGAAAGATACATGGAGATGTCATCAGCATACAGGCAGATATTCGAAGTAATATCATTAACAATGTCATTCATATAGATGTTAAAAAGCAAAGGTCCTAAAATGGACCCTTGTGGCACCCCTGTGGGAATACATTTTACACATGATTAACCATCACTTGCAGTGTTCTATTTTGAAGACAGTTTTCAAACCACGACAAAAGACTGCCTCTTATGCCAATGCTGTGAAGTTTGTGTACAAGGCCTTTATGCCAAACTTTGTCAAATGCTTTACTTATATCACAGAAAACCAGGCGAACATCGTTATCCTGATCTAGAGCTGTATTTATAATACAATGTATTAACAATATCAATTAACTGATATATGGTCAAATCACTAGGGATAACTCCAGACTGCAAATCTGTCAGCCGATGATTATTTTTAAGAAAATTAAAAACATGATTAAATACTACTTTTTCAAATATACTACTCAAAGTTTGCAAACCACATATTTGACACATCGTGAAATTTTCTTGTGACACAATTGCGATATTTTGGTGGATATGATTGGGGAATGTACTGACATGGTCGCCAGTGTTTACATTAGCTCTCTTGACAGGCAGACTGTTTGTGACAGTCATGGAAAGCATGTACCCCTTGATTTTCATGATGTTTTCGTGTACTGTCTACATTTACATGAGACGTGTAGGATATTCAGTCTTCATTTCAACACAAACCCTTGTGATTTAATGATTGAATATGGCGAATGCAAATGTAAGAAGACATTTGTCTGAAGCAGAAATGTGGTGGGCTGTAAGGATGGGGGAACAAGGGGCTACCCATCATCAGGTTGGTGAAGCCCTTGGTGTGCACCATAAGGTGATCAGCAGAGCCTGGGCAAGATTTCAGCAGTATGACACACCAGATAGACCGGATTGGTGGTGGCAGAGACAGGGCAAAATCTCATTAAATCTGCAGCTGAAGACAGGTTTCTGATCATTCAGGCCTGTAGGAAGTGCTCTGACACAGCAACCCAGCTTCGCAGTGACCTTCAGAATGCATCCAGGGTAAATGTTTCGATGCTAACTATCTGGACAAGGTTGCACGAAGGTGGCCTCCGATCAAGAAAACCATGTATTCGCATTCAGCTGTCCCAGAATCACCGTCAGGCATGATATGAATGGGCCATGGATCACGTTGGATGGATCTGAGAAGATTGGCAACCTGTCCTTTTTACAGATGAGTCGAGGTACCTCTTAGACAACGCAGATAGGTGCTCTAGGGTATGAAGAAGACTGGGAGAGCAATTCCATGCAGCCAACATTGCTGAGCATGACCACTATGGTGGAGGGTCAATAATGGTCTGGGGCGGCATCAGCTGGGATGGATGTACAGAGCTCTGTGTCCTTGACCACGGTACATTGGCTGCACAGCGGTATATTGATGAGATCCTGGATGTCCACGTCAGATTGTATGCAGGTGCAGTGGGTGATAGATTCATTCTGATGGACGATAATGCCTGTCCTCATGTTGCCCATGCTGTCGGGAAGTACCGACAGAGGGAGGGGATTGATCGTATGGACTGGCCAGCAAGATCCCCTGACCTCAATCCAATCGAACATGTCTGGAATGAGTTGCAGCTTGCAATTTCAGTCTGTCCAGTCCAACCAAGAAGTGTCCATGAGCTTGGTGCCATGCTGGTCCAAGAATGGAACAACATCCCACAAAGGACCATCTGGAACCATTATTGGGAGCATAAGAAGGCATTGTCAAGCTGTAATTAACAACAATGGGTCTCATACTCAATATTGAACCCATACAAGTTCGCTCCATCAACTTTTTGGCAAATTTGAAAAATTTCCTCATTTTATGATTTAACAATAATATCCATTTTCCATGGTTATCGTATTCAAAAGCTAAAACATAATGTCAAACACAAACAAAATCTTAATTTCTGAGCTTAAATCTTTAAAGATATTCTGGGTCATCGACAACAGATCCGCCCTTAAACAATGCTGGAAACAGAATATCTGAATTGCTTTGTTGCTTGAAAAAGTTTTTTTTCTATTATTTAAAAATATTTTTTTTAGTATTGACATGTTGCTATTAACATTTTGTAACTGTACAATCGTGTGCTTTAATAAATATTAGAGTTAAATAGAAAAGGTCTCCATTTTTTTATCACCCCCCCCCCCCTCCCCCACCCCTGAATAACAATGACATGCAAAGGTAGTGTCCAGTCTCTGTGCGTGTGTCTCTCTCTCTCTGTTCTGTCTTATCTATCTCTGTTTCTGTGTTCCCCTCTTTGTTTCTCCCTCACTCTCTATCTATCTCTGCCTCTCTCCCCATCTCTTTTTGTCTCCTCTCTCTGACTCTTCCTCCCTCTCTCTCACATACTAGATGTCCCTTCATTCATCTCTCTCTCCTTCCCTCTCTTTCTCTATCACTCTCAAACTGTCTGACTGTCTCTCCTTTGTCTGTCTCCTTCCTTCTCTCACTCTGCAATGGAATCGTCAAATAAAATTATTAAAAAAAAGAGTGAGCATCTATATAGGCAACACACAATGCAGACGTAACATCTCGCGGCGCATTTATTCAGTACAATTTATTCTGGGGTAATGTCCCAGACCCAACTCCCGAATCACATGAATAAAAAGTGCTGTATCGCTAAGAAAATCGCTTTGGTACAGACTAGAGTTACAGGGTCATAACTCTAGTCTGTTCCGAAGCCATTTTCTGAAGAGATACATGTTCGTAACTCTAAGAAGCTGGCTGTGAAACAGAACAGACATATACTTTGTTTCTGGATAGTGCAAAACGACTGTCCAGTGGTGCGAATCGACCAACAAAAATAGTGCAAATCAACTGAGACGGTTGTGCAAATCGACTGAGACAGTGGTGCAAATTCACTGTGGTATGGGGCAAATCGACCATAGTGCAAATTTACCATTCCCCTCTAGGGGGAGGGGTGTTAATGGCGGACATTCTAAACTTGGACCCTTTGTGGTGATTTATAATTGTTTTACCCATTTCCTAGCTAAATCTTAGTGGAATAAATTTGTAAAACAATTATAAAACCCCCTCGCGGTCCTCCTAAACATAAGAATTCCCCAGAATTACTTGAAACTACCTGTTTTGTGTCGTATTTTTCACTGTTTGCTTATTTATTTTAAATATTTAATCACAGAGTTGTGGAACTGTTCTCATAAAGTATCCAAAGATGTTCTATGTTGCCATTCCCCTTATCATTCACCCAACTATGAACTGATTTGTGGTGTTGAATTCACTGGTTCACTGCATTAACAAGCCATTGGTCATAAGCATCACCCAACTGGCTTTGTCAATATACTGTATAAAGTTTATTTTAAATGCATAAAATGCCAGCTATGAGAGGAGTGTGATAAACACAATGGTCATCGATTTCTTTTTCTGTATTTGGTAATTATTTATTACCTTGCACGCACCACACGCGTTGCATTCAGCAGACACAACATGGTGTTGGGTCATTTTGCCCCGGGTTGTTTTGCCACAGGTCAATTCGCCCCTTATTATGGGGCAAAACTACCTGGATATGAAGGGTGAAACTTCGATGATTTTATTCATCTTTTTAAATGGTTTTAAAGTACTTTTCACCACCAATTAACATTAAAATGCATATATAACCTAATGTTTTTGTGTAATGTTTTCTTTTAAATTTCGGATAACTTTTTACAGTGCCGACATTGTCAGTCTTTAATAAACCTCTGTAATGAAAGAGTAAATTTATTTATTCAACTTCAGTAAATTCAAACTACAGACACAGAGAATATGTCAAAGTCATATGTGGACTGTAATAGAAAGGTGAGATGCAGGCAGCATGCTATCACTTGTCTGCAGGAATTGGCAACACCAATTATGTGGAGCCGGTATCTCATTAACTATGTATAGGAACAATATAAGTCAAGAGACAACTCTGGCTTGCACTTTGTGTGGGTGCCATGTGACCAGGCAAGAACAGCATTTTTGGAAAGGGAAGAACAAATCCCACTCACATATGCGGAAATTGCAGCGCTGGGAGAATTCTCTGCAAATCAGCATATGGATATTGATATTGAGGCTCCAGAAACAAGACTTACAGAATTTGAAAGCAGAGACACGTAGATTCTTGAATCATTTGATGAGACTTAGGTCTTGTTTCCTTTTAAAAGGTCATTTGCGAGGTTATCGGACGCGAGGTTATCGGATATCCTCAGCCAAATGGCTATTTTGAGCAAAGTTTTAGTTTGTGGTGGTATGGATTTAGTAAATAATTCTCATTAATGGTGATATGGCCAAAATAATCTGTTGATGGTCTTGATTCAAACTGTGTATTGTCAAGTGCATTTCAATTGGGGGGGGGGCACAGTGGCTCAGTTGGTAGAGGTGCAGGCTGCAAGTCGAGGGGTCCTCGGTTCGAATCCCACCTGCGGCAACCGCGTTGTGTCCTTGGGCAAGACACTTCACCCCCATTACCCACGTGGGGGTACGGTGGCGCTGTGTACTAAGGCATACTGCACGTCGATGGTGCACCTGTCTTCAACCAATGCTAACCCTGCTTGTGTGGAGTTGGTATTTTGGTGAGCTGACAGATGCTCGCCGTTGCTCGGTGGTTCTCTCTGGGTACTCCGGCTTCCTCCACCCGTAAAACTGTCACGGTCATGGTTAGCCATTGTGCAGAAATATGTGACCTTAAACACCAATAAATAAATACTAATAATTTAACTTGGGGGTCAAGGTCACACAGGGGTGTTAAATGACTAACCCAGACCTGTTTAGGACCTAACAATTTGCAGGTTACAAATGATACAATTTCTGTGTAAATTTGCTTTGAGAAAGCCTTCTGAAAAAATGAATAAGAAACCCATATGTTTTTTATTTGTCAGAATGATCATCTTAAACTGTAAAATCCCCCGTGGAGGAATGAGGAATTCCTATAACACAGTTTTATCACTATAGATGCACAAAAATTAGAAATTTATCTCCAAGATTAGAAAATTTTGACCGCTTTGAGCCATTTTTTTAGCCATCAACCACGTAATTCAGCCAAGTGTATTTGAGAGATCTTGTAAGATTTTTGTTGTTTGCAATTGTCTCCAGAAATGGCCATATTCAGAGCTTCCAGAAACTGAACACATTGTGAGTATTGAGAATAGGGGAGGTAATTTAAATGCAAAATAAGCTCGGCTGTGTTAATGAGAAATCGCATTTCTTGAAAAGCCAACGTTTTCACCTGAATAACTGTAAAAAGACCTTAAAATCGAGGCATGTCAATGCCAAATGGCCACACCCACCTTTGATTTACCTTTTCGGAATTTCGTTGTCTGATTCGGGGGGGGGGGGGGACTACCCACGTTCATCTGTGGGGTCGAAGTGACCCAGGGCAAATGGGGATAAGGGGCGGAATGATTCCGGGGCAAATGGGAATTGGGGCGAAATGACCTGTGACCTACAACACTCTATTCCATTCCGTGTGCCGTCATTACTACGAATGGGCAAGCATTCCAGTTCCATGTCCTATACCCAGAATTTTTTTCCATTGAGGCTCTAGTGTATTAATAATTAGACTCATCATACCAGTTTCATAATCAAAATGGCCTTATCTGGAGTAATTCCGGGTAATTCTGGATTCTGGTGTTCAACTTTAGGAGGACCCCCCCCCCCCCCCCCCCCCCCCCCCCCCCGCCCCCCCCCTCTCGTTTGGAACTTTGCCTGGATTGGAATAGACAAGATATGTTTTATCTGTGTGCTTGAGGTTCGAAATAACTAGGAACTCAGGGTTCTCAGGCTGACATCAGTTATGTCTGGGACTGAAACAACGGGACATGAAGCTTACAGCTGTTACACCACAGACATTGAATTTGCAAATTGCAGGTCAATAACGGAATCCACTCCTACCTTTGCCAAAATTTTCCATCTTTTTTTCGCAAGAGAAGACTGCAGAGTACCAGTCACATCATCAGCATTTATAAGATCTTTCATATCTTTAATAAGTATCTTCTGCAAACTTTTGTGAAGAAACTGTCGTCTGCCCACTTCAGCTGCTCAGCCAAGTGTGTCCATATTTATTCGTAGGACTGTTGTTGTTTGTGACTATGGAAGCGGATCGACAAAAACAATGAAGTTGCCCAATGGGATTTTCAAAGCGGAAACTGGAATACGTCATCTAGCAAGTGCGAGCATTCCATTTATTCTAGCGACTGTTCGCATTAAAAAGAAGCATTCCACTTCCTATGCAGAACAACAGATGAAATACGTAAACAATGGCTGGTCTTTCGGGGTAAGACAAATTGATGTTCTAGCTCAATATTTATGCCAAATGTAGACGATTTTATTCTGTGAATGAAGATTGTTCTCCACGAACATAGATCTCTTCAGCGTTTTCAGAGATTTACAAGTGTTTTATACTATTTTCCCCTTTCGCATTCCTGTGACTGTCAGTGTCATGCCTGGCTTTGGCCAGTGTGCTGTGTGTGAGTCTGATCTTTTCTTTTGAATTGGAGGCTGCACTGTGTACATCTTTTCGTTGTTCCTGGCTTTTGTCGACTTTATCTGAAAACCCACTCTGCACCACAGATGTTCGACATGCGCCAAAGATCATAAAAATGGTTTATTTGAAGGTTTTTTTTTTTTAGACAAATCGTGTATTTTTCCATGATTAATTACACTATTTTCAGGGGCTATATAAATTATAATGGAATTTTGTTTATTTTGGAATTCTTAGTATTTTACCTCTGATATTCCTTAAATTCAGAATAAATATACACAGATTATACATCAAAATGAAGGTTGGGATGTATAGAACACGAAACATATGTAATGATAGAGTTGACAGCAGGCACCACTGGTTCCTGGAAGTCTGCTACAGTCAGGTATAATGGGTCACCTTTCATATTTTCGTTTATTTCTCTCAAATAAAATAAGTTATCCAAAGTTTGTTTTTTGTTGTTGACAGACAGGTATCTGACACTTATTATTGCAGCTGAAATCTTCAGATAAAGCTTCTGTTTATTTTATAAAATTAGATCGTTTGCCTGTCGCAGTTTGGTCAGTAACGGGTCGCTTGTGTCTATAAAGAATCACCCTCTTTGGCACCCACTGGCGATCTATTTTCCCACTTTATATGTATGTATTGGACACAAAAAGTCTTTTTTGTCTTCTCTGAATTAATTTCACCACACCTTTTCATAACTTTTACAGTGGAAAGAAGTGAAAACAAAGTGGATCAAATGCAGTAGTTTAGCATTAATTTTCTAAAAATAGTTCAACTGGAGCAGTGTTTCAATGGGTTTTAATGCGCATGTCTGACAGTGACCCGGTATTGACAACTCGACTCGCTGTTGAAACGAAATAAATATATCGTGATGCCAGATATTTATCCCAATTATTTTATCGTGAATTTGAAGCGTAAACAAACCTGTTCAAATAATAATAATTACATTCACACTCATTATATTTCTTTTCCCGTAACTGAGACGCAAACTTTTTTTGCAGTTTTGCATGTCGAAATCTTCTTCCGGCACACATTCAGTCTTTTTAAATAAAATCACTTTCATCAACAAAAAACAACAACAAACTCGCGAAACTTTCAAACACGATGGACAACAAATTACTTCACAAAACTGGAATAAAATTTTAGTTTGAAATGCTCTTCAAATTTGATTTTTTTAAGGCTCAACATCGCCTGACCCGTTACTGCCTGTGACCCGTTACTGCCTGAATGACTGTATTGTATTCGTACCAGACCTGATAATGCAATAATATTTTGCGAGAACAACTCGTGGCCAAATGTGCTTCAGATATTCAATAACAAAACTAGGCATTCCAAACTCTTTCGAGTGCAGCGATAGGACTGCATTTTGGAAAAGGACAACACTGTCTGCATTTTTTATTGAAAATGGTTTCCATGCTTGACAGACATGAGCAAATAACTTGATATCACTGATTTCCATCGAAAAACAAAATTGTAATTCTAAGAAATTTCAACAGGTATCATGATACCTTGCATTGAATATGGCAACTGTGCAGTCTCTATCTAATAACAGTATACTGTATGAAGGCGATCTTTCTCATTATTCCATTTTAGACGGCGTTGTATATAAATGCTTTTTCCATCCGATGACGTCGACCGAAAATCGAAAGTAAATTCATATGTAAACAAACGCAAAGGTTTTGGAATTTACCCCCATGCAGCTCTGTTGCTGTGTTTTGAAGAATGTTGATACCCTATCTTTGTTCTTGGATATGTAAAGCACATTTGGCCACAAGTTGTTCCCTTGAAATATTATTAAATTATTAGTTCTGGTACGAATATAGTAGCAGACTTCCAGGAACTAGTGGTGCCTACGGTCAACTCTATGAGTTGAATACACATGTGTTTCGTGTTCTATACCAGGGTTTCTGCTTGACTGGCAGCGGGTCCGTCAACCGGACCCATTCCCCCCCCCCCCTCCCCCCCGCCGATCATACTATGATCAGCCAGAAAAGCTGGTGGTTAAAATGTTGAGTACAATGCTGTATTGTAACGACACTCGGGATCCTTTGTTTCCACGTAATATAGGCATAATTATGTTGTATTCTATGCCTACTATTACTGACGGCAACCTGATACCTTATAACCCCCAGACAAGAGGGGGAAACAAAGTTCAAATCCTAAACGTTGCCTATAAAATTTCGGACTCAAATTGTCGTGTTTGGTCCGAAATCACTGGCTTTTATTTGGAGCGAAAATTATGTACTTGTTTTGGAAGCTGTCACTTGTTTCAAATGAGTGTGCAGGCTGCTGTCAGTAGTTGTCTGAAACAAGCCCACAACATATAGTTTTCACAGTGGTTCAATATCATCAGAAAGATACTGATTGAACACTGCCACTTTTGAGCGGTGCACAATTCATTGTGAAAGAACACTGCCACTTTCGAGCGTGCACAACTCATTGTGAAAAATGGGTGTTCAGAAATTAATGAGAAAGTGGTAATTAAAAATAAAAAATAATTACAACTCTGGTATTTGAGAATTATATAACAATATAACCAGGGATATGATGTATGACTTATTGGTTCAATAAAACATGCTCATTTATCATTTCATCATGTCCGGCAACATGTGAAGTTATGACTTTCAGCGTAAAATCAATTTTTCGAATGTTGCCAAGGGAGACAACTATTTTGTTATTCATATTTCGCTGTGTAAATTTTATCTGCTCTTCATATTATGAATTTTTTTATTGAGTTTGTGTGAAGTTATATTTTGTTTTATTTGTAAAAAATGTACATATTTAAAAAAACAGCTATTTTTAAACAGACTAGCTTTGTCTGTTTTCAAGGGGGTGGTTTGCAGTGCTGATTAACATACTTACAAAGCACCCCCTGGGCTTCTACATGAGTCAGAACGGTAATTGCATGTGCATGACGTCACACGTCCGCATCATGGCTCTTTTCGAATATTACCGCGAGCGGTTGTGAACAAAGCTCAGTCACTGTTAGGATTCGTGGATTTTGTGTTGTTTTGGGTTTGTATTTTTATGAAACCTCCGACCAGATGTAGTATTGTGTGTCCCGTGCAGGGGTCAGCCTGGCAGCTGATTTTAGGGAGAAGTGACTTCTCCGACCAGAGACTTTAGGGAGAAGTCAGGGGCCAGGAGGGAGAAGTCAGTGGACATGAGGGAGAAGTCAGAAAGAAACAAAACGTATATGACATTGTGACAAAATAAATGTACACAGAGGACACAATTGTGGAGAAAAAAATAAATAAAAGTTATAGAAACATACATACACACACAAAACTAAGTCATGTAGGTTAAAATCCTCCCCCCTCCCCTACAAAAAAATGTGTCGTCCATGGTTTCTGAATACCAAAACTCTTTCCCTAACAGTGATGACTTGGGTTACCATGCAGTTGATTTTGTATTTACCTCAATGCAGTGGATTTGAAATTTAGCATTACCCATGGTGAGAGTGTTCTCTGTAATAGAAGGTATATTCTTTTAAAAAAAATATTTAAAGTATTTAAAATAAATTTCAAGTTCATATAAGAAGCAGGGTCATTCATTGTTTCTAAATGTCCTAATTGAATTGAAAAGTGTTGTTAAAAAAGTTTTCGACATCCTTCGTAAATTAAGCGTCATTAACAATTTGAGTTAATTTATTTCTAAGATAAATTACAAAATATTTCAGTTGTCTCCCTTACCTGCTGCGCTGGGTGATAATACTCTGTTCAGAAAAATGACAATTTCTACCATCCATCTTACATTGACACGTGCGATTGGTGCTATAAGTCTTGCCATTCTTATCCATCCTAATATGTGTGATTTTTATCGTAGCCTTATTACATTTAACCCCCTTCCAACACAGGTTTCCAAAGAAAAACTTTCAATGCAAATTGCGGGGCAAATTTCAATGCAACCAATTTTTCAGTGGAACAAAGCTTAACCGGAAGCAATTTCAACGTTTTTATGGATGAACTGTCCCCTGCACATTTTTTTGGTTTTGAAACTGTGGTTAACTTTAATAAATTCTAATAAACTCGATGTGTGTCTTGTGTGTGATTCATTGTTTTTGCTGACACTTTTAGTTTTAAATAGCATTTTGTGCTGGTTGCTATCAGTTGGGGCGTATTGTTCGAACGACCACGCCAGTACAACTCTTTTCAGAAATATAAAATTGGGCTAGTTTAGGCTATTTTCAGAACCGTAAACTGTCATGTCTCCCAAGGAAGTTTTGGAGGGCGACTTGAATTTTGCCCCCAATGAAAGTCAAGGCGACTTGAGGAATGACAAGGCGACTTCTTCACCCTAGTCGCCCACTCGGCTGACCCCTGGTCCTGTGGGAATTTAGAGAATTGTAGGAGGAAAAAATACATATTTTCCACATCAATTAGCATTTTAGCGACCAGAATGCCCCCAGAGGCCACCAGAGAGCACCTAAATATCAAACCCCCTCTCTATACGCACGTACCTTTGGCACGTACGTCAGACGCCTTTGGCGTCTGAGTTTCACTTTCTTTCAACTACCGGACCCACAAATTTTCTCCAAGCGGAAACCCTGTCTATACATCTCAATCTTCATTTTGCTGTACATTTTGTGTATATTAAATTTGAATTGAAGGAATATCATAATCAGAGGTGAGAATTTTCAAAATAAAAAAAATTTCATTACTTATGTAGCCCCTTAAGATGCTATTTTTGTTAGTGCTGAAACAGATCAGGGACTACCCGCCCCAGACTAGTGACAACCCACCCCAGACTAGTGACGACCCACCCTAGGCCTATTTTTATTTTGGGGCAGGTGGTCCTGATTTTTGAAGAAAAATTGTTTTGGGATAGTAATTAGTATTATATAAAAAAACGTTTACTCACATTTTTAGCTTAACTTGACATAGGCAAGATCAGCTATTGCCATCACGCGTGCGGAAGTCTGAGTCTGTTGGTCTGTGATGTGAGTCTGTTCACATTTCCTTTAGCACGGGCTACACCCCGCAATTCTTGCCTGATCGTCACAAAATTTCATATGCAGGTTTGGGGTCATGTCTAGATGAGAACGCCCCCTTTTGGTCGCGATCGGGCAACCGGTATGACTGCCCGAGCCCAAAACCCCCAAACCATTAGCACAGTCTACAGGTCGTATTTATGAAGGGATTTCATTGTAACTTGGTAGGATGCCTCTGTATAATGCCTAGATGAGAATGTCCCCTTTTGGGCATGATCTATCAACCGTGACGACTGCCCGAGCCCAAAACCCGAAAACCTTTAGCACAGTCTACAGGTCATATTTATTGAGGAATTTCATTGTAACTTGATGGGTTGACTTCATATAATGTCTAGATGAGAACGTCCCCTTTTGGACATGATTGGGCAACTGTGATGGCTAAAGGTGCCTGAAGCCTGAAAACCTTTAGCACAGTCTACAGGTCATATTTATGAAGGGATTTCATTGTAACTTGGTAGGATGACTCCAAATAATGTCAAGATGAGAACGTCCCATTTTGGTCGTGATCATTCAGCCCTGATGGGTGCCCGAGCCCAAAAACCTTTAGCACAGGCAAAAGGTCATATTTATAGAAGGATTTCATTGTAACCTGTTAGGTTGACTCCAAATAATGCCTAGATGATGACATCCCCTTTTGGTCGTGATTGGTCAGCTGTGATGGCTACAGTTGCCCGAAGCCCGAAAAGCTTGAGCACAGTCTACAGGTCATATTTATGAAGGGATTTCATTGTAACTTCATAGGATCACTCCAGATGATACCCAGATGAGATTGTCCCCATGATGGCTGCCCGAGCCCGAAGTCCGAAAACCTTTAGCACAGTCTACAGGTCATATTTATGAAGGGATTTCATTGTAACTTGGTAGGTTGACTTCATATAATGTCTAGATGAGAACGTCCCCTTTTGGACACGATTGGGCAACTGTGATGGCTACAGGGGCCCAAAGCCCGAAAACCTTTAGAACAGTCTACAGGTCATAATTATGAAGGGATTTCATTGTAGCTTGGTAGGATGACTCCAAATAATGTCTAGATGAGAACATCCCCTTTTAGTCGCGATCATTCAGCCTTTATGGCTGCCCGAGCCCAAAGACCTTTAGCATAGTCTATAGGTCGTATTTATGGAAGGATTTCAGTGCAGCTTGTTAGGTTCACTCCATTATAATGCCTAGATGATGACATCCCCTTTTGGTCATGATTGGTCAGCTGTGATGGCTACAGGTGCCCGAAGCCCGAAAATCTTGAGCACAGTCTACAGGTCATATTTATGAAGGGATTTCATTGTAACTTCGTAGGATCACTCCAGATGATGCCCAGATGAGAATGTCCCCTTTTGGTTACGATCATTCAACCATTATGGCTGCCCAAAGCCCGAATACCTTTAGCACAGACTACAGGTCATATTTATGAAGGGATTTCATTGTAACTTGGTAGGTTTGACTTCATATAATGTCTAGATGAGAATGTCCCCTTTTGGACACGATTGGGCAACTGTGACAGCTACTAGGGCCCGAAGCCCGAAAATCTTGAGCACAGTCTACAGGTTATATTTATGAATGGATTTCATTGTAACTTCTTAGGATCACTCCAGATGATGTCCAGATGAGAATGTCCCCGTTTGGTTGCGATCATTCAACCATGATGGCTGCCCGAGCCTAAAGCCTGAAAACCTTTAGCACAGTCTTCAGGTCATATTTGTGAAGGGATTTCATTGTAACTTGGTAGGTTGACTTCATATAATGCCTAGATGAGAACAGCCCCTTTTGGACACCATTAGGCAACTGTGATGCTACAGGGGCCTGAAGCCCGAAAACCTTTAGCACAGTTTACAGGCGATGTTTATGAAGGGATTTCATTGTACCGTGGTAGGATGACTCCAAATAATGTCTAGATGAGAACGTCCCCTTTTGGTCGCGATCATTCAGCCTTGATGGCTGCCCGAGCCCAAAACCCCAAAACCTTTAGCATAGTCTATTAGTCATATTTATGGAAGGACTTCATTGTAACCCGTAAGATTGACTCCATATAATGCCTAGATGATGACATCCCCTTTTGGTCGTGATTGGTCAACTGTGACGGCTTCAGGGGCTCAAAGCCCAAAAACCTTGAGTACAGTCTACAGGTCATATTTATGAAGGGATTTCATTGTAACTTCGTAGGATCACTCCAGATGATGCCCAGATGAGAATGTCCCCTTTTAATTGCGATCATTCAACCATGATGGCTGCCAGATCCCAAAGCCCAAAAACCTTTAGCACAGTCTACAGGTCATATTTATGAAGGGATTTCATTGTAACTTGGTAGGTTGACTTCATACATGTATAATGTCTAGATGAGAAAGTCCCCTTTGGACGCAATTGGGAAACTGACGGCTACAGGGGCCTGAAGCCCGAAAACCTTTAGCACAGTCTACAGGCCATATTTATGAAGGGATTTCAATGTAACTAACAATGTAACTCGTTTTGGAATAATTTCACTGTAACTTGTTAACTTTCGTTGATATACGTTAACTGTGAGGGCCACATACATTAACTGTGAGGTCATATTAACCCACCCCTCAGCTCTTTAGTTCAGTGTACACCTCATGGTATTTTTATCAAAAGCATACAGGGAACAGAAATGAGCATATTCCCAATTATCACAATTCTTGTCTTATTCATAATCCTTTCATAAACATTGAACATTATCCTTTTCATCAAACCCAACACACAAGTTAAGCTACAGTGTCATTGACACTTTCATTATCGAAAATTATCTGCAATCACATTGATCCTATTAACACATCCCGACAGAATGACTGAATTAAACTAATAATAGTTCTATTCTGAATTGGTAGCATGGGGAACCAGTCAGAATTTGCGTGTTGTTTTAGTCATGTTGTTTCAGTCAGATACCATCTAAGAACCAGTCAGAATTTGTATGTTGTTTTAGTCATGTTGTTTCAATCAGGTACCATCTAAGAGGAATGATATTTGTTTAATGCTCAAAAATCAAATAACAAGACATGTTGTTTTAGCGTGATATTGGATTCATCACAGCATTGATCTCTTTTCCTTTATCTAACTTGGAGACTGACACCCGAGTGAGAAGTTATTCATATCTTATTACTTATAATACCATCATAATTAAGTTAGATGGTGGGCCATTATGATAACTGGCTAACTGCGATTGTGAAAACTTGGGGCAGGCTGTCCAGAGGTCGAATTAATTTGAAAATTTTTGTTGGTCATAATTGGGAATTAATTACCAAGTTAGTCAGTTTGATTAGCATTTTTGCATTGAATTTGAAAAGATGAAAAAATTGCCAAAAATACCCTGGCCCATCTGGTCCATCAAAAAGAACCAATGCAAATTGCAATGTATGTAACTGATGTTCAAAACATCAATCTCATACATTGCACTGTTTTTAGCTCAACTTTGACGAAGTCAAATTTGAGCTATTGTCATGGCCCATCGTCAGTCTGTCCGTCTGTCCGTACGTCAACAATTGGCTATGGCTCGGGCTAGAGGTCGTATTTATGAACCGATCTTTACGAAACTTCTTGTGTACCTTTGTTATGACCCTGGGACGGGAACGAATGTTTTTAGGTGTGGTCCGAAATTCAAAATGGCTGCCAGCGGCCATTTTGTACCGATGATGCAAAAATCAGTTTTTTGTACAGAACTTCTGTATGAAAGTTCTGATTTGAATAAAGTTTTGTATAAATGTTTAGTACCATGGGATACATCACATATAATACAGGTTTTTTTCTCGTGCGTAAATTATGCAAATTAGACTGACTTTGATTTATTTAGTGTTACTTTCTGAGCTGTAAGTGCCAAGCTGCTATGGCTCGGGCTAGAGGCCGTATTTATGAACCAATCTTTACGAAACTTCTTGGGTACCTTTGTTATGACCGTGGGACGAGAACGAGTGTTTTTGGGTGCGGTCCGAAATTCAAGATGGCTGCCAGCCACCATTTTGTACCGACGATGCAGAAATCTGTTTTTTGTACAGAACTTTCATATGAAAGCTCTGATTTGAATAGTGTTTTGTATGAATGTTTAGTACCATGGGATACATCACATATAATACGGGTTTTTTTCTCGTGATTAAATTGTGCAAATTAGACTAATTTTGATGTTTTTTGGTGTTACTTTCAGCACTGTAAGTGCAAATGCCAATACGGCGCGGGCTAGAGGCCGTATTTATGAACCGATCTTTACGAAACTTCTTGGGTACCTTTGGTATCATCGTGGGACGAGAACGAGTGTTTTGGGGTCCGGTCCGAAATTCAAGATGGCCGATGGCAGCCATTTTGTACAAAATTGGGTGCAATCAGATTTTTGCACAGAACTTCCATATGAATAATTTTTTGTGTGAATGTTTAGTACCATGGGAAACATCACATTTAATACGGGTTTTTTTCTCGTGCAGAAATTATGCAAATTAGATGAACTTTGATTTTTTCAGTGCGACTTACACACAGTAAGTACACATGTCAATACGGCTCCGACTAGAGTCTGTATTTATGAACTGATCTTCACAAAATGTCTTGGGTACCTTTATTATCACCTTGGGACGAGAACGAGTGTTTCTGGGTGCGGTCTAAAATTCAAGATGGCTGCCAGTGGCCATTTTGTACCGAAATTAGGTCTAATCAGTTTTTTGTACACAACTTCTATATGGCTCAGACTAGAGGCCATATTTATGAACCAATCTTTACGAAACTTCTTGGGTACCTTTGTTATCACCGTGGGATGAGATCGAGTGTTTTGGGGTGTGGTCCGAAATTCAAGATGGCCACCAGCAGCCATTTTGTACTAAAATTAGTGTAATCAGTCTTTTGTACAGAACTTCTGTATGAAAATTCTGATTTGAATAAATTTTTGTATGAATGTTTAGTAACATGGAATACATTACATATTGTAAGGGGGTTTTTTCATGCAGAAATTATGCAAATTAGATGAACTTTGATTTATTCAGTGCTACTTACACAATGTTAGCATACATGTCAATACGGCTCAGGGTAGAGGCTGTATTTATGAACCGATCTTCACAAAACTTCTTGGGTACCTTTGTTATCACCTTGGGACGAGAATGAGTGTTTCTGGGTACCGTCCAAAATTCAAGATGGCTGCCAGTGGCCATTTTGTACCGAAATTAGGTCCAATCAGTTTTTTGTCACAAGTTCTATACAGCTCGTATTTATGAACTGATCTTCACAAAACTTCTTGGGTACCTTTGTTTTCACTTTGGGACAGGAACGAGTGTGTTTTGGGGTGCCTTTGTTATCACTGTACTATGAGACAAATATTTTGGGGTTCAGTCAGACCCACTCGGGGACTCGAAGATTTCTTTTCTAGTTTAGCATCTGACTGTCACCCATCTTTACAATACTTTACCTATACATTTGTTACAGGCAACGGTCAGTATTTATGTACAGACTGTTACAATACTTTATATGTACCTTTGTTTTCAGGTCATTACCTAGATGTTTGTCATTTCTGTGTCACATACTATACATGTACATGTCTTTGTCTTTGTCTTGACAAGTTGAGCTACAGTGTCATTGACACTTTCATTTTATGAGATTTGAGAATAATGTTATGTATACTAGTAATTCTGTTTAATTGAATTGTGTTTTAAAACACTTTTGGTCACTGGTATAATTTCTAAGATTATTGTACCCCATGTTTTCATTGCCACACTTGGCATCTACTTTGAATTGTGTGGGACCCAGTGGGGGACTGTAATTTCTTCCTTTACAGCCAGGATGAGGAAAGATAAGAATCATGAGATGAAAATTATTGTTTGGTTCAGGTAAAAAAATTAATGGATTGGTTCCGTATACATAGCAGGAAAAAATAGTGTCGGTAGGTCTGGATATTTTTTTCCTTGAATTTGTGCTTGAGTTAATTTTTAGGACCAAATTCTTCCAACAGTTGTGACTGAAATATTTGGCGTTAATATTCTGTTTAAGTCTGAATTGCAAAATTACACCCAAATTGGGAGTTTATCAGCAGATGCTTTATTCGCGATTGCAGTGGACATTTCTGGTGTAATTCCACAGCTTCAAAGTGAAACGATCTCTGAGGTGTCTTGATAATATTATCATCAGCTGTCTTTAGATTCTGAAGTGAAGTGTGCATTCACACTTTTCACTTTATCAAGCGAAGTGTTAAAATTAGCACACTTCAGCACATGAAATAAATTGACATTTTAAGTGACTGTGGCAATGGACTGGTTAAGTATCATCATATTTATCTTGGCAGAAGAAGCACAAATGACTTGCTTTTGTTTATTTGAAAACAAGGTACCTTGCATCGGTCTTGTATCAAACACTTGCATGCACACTATTTTAAAGGCAAGATGCTATCATGATGTCACCGTGTACAAACAGCCAATCACTTTGAAATACAAGTGTAAAACTACAGGGAATCCCTTGGAGTTTCCAAAGAAAAATTTCCTGGTTTTAAATAGCAGGAATGCGATTGCCCGAATGTTCAATGTGACTGACTGCACAACTTTTGTGTAATGCATTCCACGTGGTTGTTGCTGTTCACCTCAACTTCTTTTCTGACAAATTAGAGGTAAACAAATGTTCTATCGTTTTCGTAATAATGGTGATTGTCGAAACAAACCACTTGAACAGTTTGGAATGGAAAGTAATAAAGAAAGGTCCCATAGTCTGTGAGGTTAGACAGGGTGGTAAAAAGGGAAAGACCCAAATTTAAACCAGCAGTAATACGCACCAGTGAAGTAAATTCACGTCTTGTAAACTGTGATAAACAAGTTGAAATTTGCATACAGGAGTTAAAACAACTTCAGTATACAATTACCAATTAGGATTTAATTTGCCAATGACAGTTTTGAACATGGTACTGATTATATATATAAATTGGTATACCAAAAACAAAAAAATGCCCAGCACTATTTGTGTTGTTGTAAAAGTTGGCGTTTGTGTGTTTTTTTCAATTTCAGTAAAAAAATGGTTTGGTTTAGGGTGCAAAATTAGGGTCGGACGGGTAACCTGAACCAAACCATTATTTTTTTTGCATAATTTTAGGAACTGGACGATAAACCGATATTTCGATATGGTTTGAAATAATTTTTTTAACTGGTAAAATATCGCTTTTCTTGAAAAATTACCAGTATATCAAATCTTTCGATATTAGGAACGGAGGGGTCAATATTCATATTCTTGGACTTTCATTCACAAGTTGTCTTGCCTGCAAAAGTTAATAGAAATATAATGGGAGTATAACTCATAAAACCACATTATTTGCAAACTGGCTCTTTATTTATTGACGGGTAAGTATTGTTTTCCGCATCAAAATGACATTGACATGTCCAATGAACTGACCAATCAAATTTTGTTTTTTAGAACGATGTGCTTTTAACACTTTCGGGATTTGGGAAGACAAAACCCACAAATATTATGTTGTACAAGCCTTAAATAATGGCAATAATTAAAGAGTCCCATAAATAAATCCAAAAAAAAGCAGTAATCACCAAGCACCATCAACGGAACAGGATAATTCTTGCTTCGAATAAAACATTCACAGACACAATGCACTGAACTGCAATAAAATTCCCTAACATTAAAAATAGATCGAACGACAATTAAGTCGGCATGTGTGGACGGCTGTTGGCAGGTTTCATAAAAATTAACCCTATCACAGCGTATCGGTATTCAACATTTTATTTTACTAATTTCCTCCGACATCTGAAATGTACTGAGGATGGGTTCAAAAATCGAAAACAGTAAATACAGGAGGAACTGTGGAAAAGATACTCGCCATTATTTCAATTTATCCTGGGTGCCAGCTTCATATTTTGGGGAGGGTGGGGCACAGGTGCTTGGCACAAGCTGAGAAATGAAAAAACAAGAAGATACTCAACAGCATTTTTGGATCGATGCTGATGTGCACCCATAATGGTATATAAAAATTAACATTAATATTTATACACCATTATGGGGGCACGTCAGCATCGATCCCAAAATGCTGTCAGATATATTTTTTTTACATTTCTCAAATTGAGTCGAGTACCTGTGGGTGTGCTTGTTGTTTTGGGGCGGGTTGTCCCATTCCTGCTGAAAAGTGGCATAACTGCTTGGAAAAGCTGTCAACTGGATAACTGCTATACCTATAGTTTACGGGATAATGCCGGGAAAATAAAAATAATATTTGACTGCGAGACGTTATAATTCTTTTGCTGACACAGGCATTGTTAAATACAACTTTAAGGCAGAATATGTCAAACCAGATAGATACACTAACTTCCACCAAAGAAAATGTAGATGTGGACATCGAGGCTGTAGAGCATCCATCCATAAGAAGATCCAAAGGTATGACGCTACCAAACATTTGTTGGTTTACAATGATGTGTACTCGATGCAACAAGGGTTAAGGTGTTGGAATGTTGAATGCACAGTTACTTTGGTCGCTTGGGCTGTCAAATCGCAGATAAATGTTTGTTACTTGGTATCAAACTGCCAACAGTCGAGTGTTTTCTGCGTGGGTAGCATTGAGCAAGTGCTTGTCATTGTAACATTGTCTTCCACAGACAAATTTGACATTCTTCTCTTTGATGAGGTGTTGTTATTTGCAGATTATAATGCTGAAAAGAATCCCTCAGTGTGAGTAACGGTGCTTTCAGAATAAATTGACTGTTTGGTACTTTACAAATGTGTTTCAGAAAAAACATGTTTTGATTTAATTGAACTGTTTAAAAGTATGAATGTATGTCAGGAAAAAAAAAACTATTTTATTATATAAATCTAGCATTTTAAAATTTGTTTTTTCAGTGGTCAGTGTCAGACAATGAGGGACTCTTGGTCAATGGGGCATATAATAATTTCTTACCACACAACTTTCATGACTCGCAACATATTCCCGCCAGAAATATTTCATTGCGAGGAATCGGTAAATGTAAACGTGGAACTGTTTGGGACTTACGTCATAGCAGTGAACAGAAAAAGATACTCCAAAAATTCGGAATATATATTCACCCGATAATCATATCAAATTCAAGCCACTCAAGATACATGTAAGAGGCCCTTTGCTAATACAGTGGAGCCCACTTAATTGGATATCTTTTAATTGTATATCCCTGTTAATTGGATATAATTTTCAAACAAAACCATTTACCATACCTTCAGTACAAATTTGATCTGTTACTTGCATATGGGTTGTAGAGGAAACTCCTGTTAATTGTATATAAATTTTTGTAATATGTCAAAAAAATTACTGTGACATGCACCAAATTCCCCTTATTTATCAACCTTTTGGCCCCACTACATCCAATACAAGCATTTATTCTATTATATCTTGTTTGACAGAGCTCTATGAGCTCTGTCAAACAAGATATGATAGAATGAATGCTCAGTTTACCCCCAGAACACAAGAAACTTACCAAATCGCTGTTAATTGTATACTCCTGTTAATTGAATAATTTTCGCTGGCAAAATGGATATTCAGTTAACAGGGTTCCACTGTACAGTTATCTAATAACTATGCCTAACTTCAATTTACAAACTGGTTGGAAAATTCTTAACTAATATCTATGACATTTGACAATCACTTCAAATGCGCACCCGTGGGAACAAATTGCATACACAATTTTTGTTTCAGGTGTGCAGCATCCCCGGCAAGGCCTGTTTTTGTGACCGGGCAATGCAGGGTGACCACAGTTATGATGTATCATCACTATTATGTGGGACCATTGCAGTCATATAAATTGTTAATGATTGTTTGCTCAGTGGCAATTCCCATTGGCACTCGATGGTGTTCGGTTGTTTACATTTTGTGGAAGTTGGGTGGCATTGTTTTGAACTGTTTTCTTGTCATTCCTTACTGATTTTGTTTCGTGGACAATGCAATAATACCAGGGGCTAAAATCAACGAATATCCGGTTGAAACCCGGTTATGCCCGATGGTTAGCCAGTAACAAAAATGGGCCAACCATTTCAGCACAAATATAAGTAAGGGAAATTTGTTTACTTTGAAATTCCACCTCTGCCTGAGCCTCTGATATTCCATAAATTTAAATTAAATATACACAAACTGTACATCGAAATGAATGTGGAGATGGGTATCCAGTCACTTTGGCCCCAAGTCATTTTGACCCCCCAGTCACTTTGGCCTTAAAGTCATTGCGATCCTAGTCATTTCGTTCCCTTGGTCATTTCAGCCCCATCCTGAGGGTAGAGGTCTATAAACAACAACACATAGTCAGTTGATTCATCTGTAGGTACTGGTGTGGTGTATATAGTGCTGACTGCTTGAAGAAACTCGGATGTTCTCAGTTGGCCATTTTCATATTTCTCCCACAAGACACATAACCAGACACTCAGCTTTCTTGTATTTCCCCATTGCCGGCATGACATTTGAATGTTCATCAACTGATCTCATTGTAATGGTCACAGTGTTGCAGTCTTTTCTTAGGAGTGGGACCAGTAAATAAAAATGAAGCTGGCACTTTCCAGCTTTTCCATTAAAGCGATGGTGCCATACTGAAATTAGAAATGCTACATTCACTGAAACACCTTCAAAATAGCTATTTGATAATAATCCACCCTCCCTATCATCCCATGTAATATTTTGGTCATCATTGCTGGGGCCCCGCTTCTCTAAATGTGTTTGCTTTTTTTCAAGGGAAGATTTACGGCGAGCCTTTTCCCAGATTGGGAGAAATCAGCACATCCGACCACAGGAAAGCATACTTTTTATTAAAGTGGGTTCTAATTGCTCTGCATTCATTTCAGTTTAGCCTTCTGTCATAACATTTCAATTGAAGATTTTTAAAAAATCAAGAATTTATTTTTAGAAAAGCGTATTTGATCATTTTTTCAAGTCATGTAAACTGGGTTCTCAGTTCTTGCGTAATCTTTGACAGAACATCAATATTTCTGTTGTAGGTCATTGGCAGTGAACTAGCAATTTCAGTTTAAAAGTAATAGTTTGGTCTTGAAAAAATTATTCAGCTGAATCAAAGGTTTTGTAAAAAATATTATTTGTCTATGATGGAAATCTGAAGCTTGTTGAAAATATTCGTAACTTTATATCTTCTTATTTATGTACGTACAGGTAACATGTTGTAACCTCATGTCATATTATAAATAGCTGAACTGAGCGAACTCACTTGAATTATTAGCTGGGTAACGCGTGGTTGTTTGACATTTAATTTGTTTTTAGTCAATGCTAAATTAATATATTTCTGAAGATCATGTGTTTATAAGGAACAAAAAATACTCTTATGGCATTGAAACACATAAAAACTCACTTTACAACCAATTCAACACCGTTTAACCCTTTACCTAACGAATCGCTTACATCCGCCCACGTAATGTGCAAATTGAGCAGTTGAAAAAATTTAATTTTTCAAAATATTTCAACAAAACCATATCATGTGACCCCTCATTGGAACGAGCTCATTGAACTCATTCCAATGAGGGGTCACATGATATGGTTTTGTTGAAAGTTTTTGAAAAATCTGAAAAAAAATGATATTTAAAATAATAAATTTTGATATTGTCTGCGTTGGGTAAAGGGTTAAACTCAACACTCCCGAGACGATTTGAGAATGACCTAATTCAGAAATATCTGCATTTAGATGAGAGGATCTGTACAGGTGAAAAGCACAGTTTCATTCAGTACATCTCTTTCCTTTCTCACTCGGTTCATCCGTTGTTTTGAGAGCACTGAGGTGGTGGCCAAGTTGGTTTTTTGTGTTGATATGGCACAAATTGTTAATGCATACAGTTAGCTTGTTGTGTAATGGGACAGATCGTAGACCATGCCTTTCATGCGGTGACCCCTGACCCCTAGCTTCCTGGCACACACTAAAACGTGATACAGTGGAATATGGATAATCAAAAATTCCCTTTAACTGTTTTACAGTTGTTGTAAAAAATTAAATAAACTTAGCTTGATAGCATTTCATGTACAGGTAGCTATGTTACAAATAAGTAATTTAAGTTGTTCTGTTGTGATTAATTCACTTTCAATATTTAATTAAATAAATAATTTAATTAAATACATACCTTCAACATGTCCGACCTAGAAATAGGTGACTTGTTCCCGAGATGTATTTGAACTGTTTTAACATTAAAAAGTATTTAATTCGGCAAGTGGTATACCAACGTAAAGCTAAATGTCTTAGCTGTCGGATGACATCAATATCTCGACTACAAATTCACGCATTTGTTTTTTGTGAATTTGAATAAGGCAGGTAGATATATTCCAAGCCAGTGAGTGCATTACCTTGTCTCTCTAAAAAATACTTAATCAAGGGAAAATACATCATTTGTCAAAAAACCTTCAAATACACCATTTTTAGCTCAACTTGACAAAGTCAAGCTGAGCTATTGCCATCACTTCTCGTCCGTCGGCGTATGTACGTCTGTCTGGGCGTACATATGTACGTACGTCCACAATTTCCTTTGGAACACGTCACAGGTCGCATTTATGATCAGATCGCTTTGAAACTTGGTATGCTTGTTTGGGGTGACCTCTAGATGGGAGCTATCGATTTTCTTCAATTTCCGCCAAAAAATGTTGCCGCGACCAATATTCTTAGAACTTAGTTTAGTCAGACCTCAATATTTCCCTTTGGCACACCCTACAGGCCACATTTATGAATGGATTGCTTTGAAACCTGGCAGGCTTGTTTGGAGTGACCTCTAGATGGGAGCTATCGATTTTCTGTCATTTCCGTCAAAAAATGTTGTTGCGGCCAACGTTCTCAGAACTTAGTTTAGTCAGACCTCAATATTTCCTTTAGGCACACCCTACAGGGCACATTTATGATCGGATTGCTTTGAAACCTGGCATGCTTGTTTGGGGTGACCTCTAGATGGGAGCTATCAATTTTCTTCCATTTCCGTCAAAAAATGTTGCCGCAGCCAATGTTCTTAGAACTTAGTTTAGTCAGTCCTCAATATTTCCCTTTGGCACACCCTACAGGGCACATTTATGACCGGATTGCTGTGAATCCTGGCATGCTTGTTTTGGGTGACCTCTAGAGGGGAGCTATCAATTTTTTTCCATTTCCGTTCGTCAAATAATGTTGCCCGTGGCAACAATCTTTGAACTTAGTTTAGTCAGGCATCATACTCCTTTGACACTCCGTACAGAGCACATTTTTGACCAGATTTGTTTGAAACTTTGAATTCTTGTTTGGGGTTACCTCTAGATGGGAGCTATCGATTTTCTTCGATTTCCGTCAAAAAATGTTGTCACTGGCAATGACCTTCGATGAGCTTAGTGCAGTGATGCATCAGTATTTCGCTTTTGGCACACCCTGCAGTGCACAGTTTTGACCAGATCACTTTGAAACTAGGTATGCTTGTTTGGGGTGAACTGAAGATGGGAGCTATCGATTTTCTTCCATTTCCGTCAAAAAATGTTGCGGCTGGCAACATTCTTAAAACTTAGTTTAGTCAAACCTCAATATTTCCCTTTGTCACACCCTACAGGGCACATTTATGATCAAATTGTTTTGAAACCTGGCATTCTTGTTTGGGGGTGACCTCTACGTGGGAGCTATTGATTTTCTTTCAAAAAATGTTGCCACTGGCAACGACCTTTGAACTTAGTTTAATCAGGGATCAACATATTCCTTTGGCACGCCCTACAGGGCACATTTATAATCAGGATAGTTTGAAACTTGGTAAGTTTGTTTGGGGTTACCTCTAGATGGAAGCTATAGATTTTCTTCCATTTCCGTCAAAAATAGTTGCAATTGGCAACAACCTCTGTTGAACTTAGTAAAAACTTACATGTAGTGCAGTTAAGCATCAATATTTCCCTTTGACACACCCTGCAGGGCACATTTATGATTGGATCGCTTGCAAACTTGGTGTGCTTGTGTGGGGTGACATCTATATGGGAGCTGTCGATTTTCTTCCATTTCTGTCAAAAAATGTTGCCGCTGACCTTTGAACTTAGTTTAGTCAGACCTCAATATTTCCCTTTAACACACCCTTCAGGGCACATTTATGATCGAATCACTTTGAAACTTGATATGCGTGTTCGTGGTGACCTCTACATGTGAGCTATTGCCTTTTTCATTTCCATAAAAAATTATTGTCGTTATCACCAGCCTTTGAACTTAATGCATTTGTGCGTCAACTTATCCCTTTTGCACTCTCTGCAGGGTATATTTATGAATTTCCATAAAAAAAAAAAAAACATTGCCACAAGCAATGACCTTCTACTTAGTGTGCATTTGTGCATTAACATCTTCCTTTGGCATGCCTCAGAGGGCACATTCATTATCAGGTTGGTTTGAAACTTTGTATGCTTATGCAGGGTGACAAAGATAGGAGCTTTTGATTTTCTTTTCATTTCCATCAAAAACTGTTGATGTTAGCAACAATTTTGAATTTATTGCATTTGTGGATCAACATTCTTCTTTGACATGGCCTACATGTACATGACACATTTATCATAGGATTGTTTTTGAACTTGGTGTGCTCATTAGGCAAGACCTTTAGATAAGAGCTATTGATTAGCATTCATTTCTGTGAAAAAAGTTGCCATTTACAACAACCTCAGAACATACTGCATTTGTGTATCAACATTCTTCCTTTAGCCAGTCTTACAGTTTACATTTAAAAATGCATGGATTACTCTGATGTTGTGCACTCACAATGCTGTTATGTTGAAATTTCATCAAATAAAATTGGTACCAATGATCTTCAATTTTGCCTTTTCATTTATAACTTACCAAGTTCAAGTTTTTCAAGTTGAGCTACAGTGTCATTGACACCTTCATTCAAGATCTTTGGCACATGTTGAGCACCTGTGATCTGCACCATAACTTTCGTGCTACCATAACTTTCGCGCTCTCGTTATGGAGAAAGAAGAAATCTCATGTAAAGCATACTCAGGAAAATACCTTCATGACAATCCTGTCATCGAGTATCCAGAAAAAATTATAGCAGTAACCACTGGGCCAACGTCCTCGTAGTTTAATCAATATTCTTAAATACAGTACCATCGTCAAATATCAATACAATAAAAAAGCACAAGATATGGCAGTTCCCGAAACGATATTTAAAAAAAACACAAAATAAATCCTGAAACACTGTTCTGATTTTGATCAAATAAATGGCACTCTTTTGTGTAAATCATAGCCTAACAACCTTCATGACATCTATTTTGTCTAAATTTGTTTTTTGTCACATAATTTCATAAACTTTATCACTTCAATCAATATAAGTCATGATTGGCGACCCGTTTCCTGTTTGCCTGTAAAGGCGGCCAAGACCTGACTGGAAATTAGTGATGAGGTGATTAATTGGTATATAATCATCTATCAGTTGATAAACACCCATCAGTTGAGAATCAGTAGTCGGGGTGTGGGATTGGTCCTCACCAATGGTCACTAGAGACTGACAGGTAACCGAGGCCACAACTCGGTTTCGGTTGTGAAAAAAAAAACAACATGATTTGCACCGAAATTGCAGTGACACAACCGATGTTACTTTTTTTTAAAATTAATCATTAATACAATGCATAATCTATGTATCCTGGAACAACAGTCAAGCTAAATTGAAAACACAGGTGTCATTTCTTAGAACTAACCCATATCATTCACGATTGGAGGGGGGGGGGGGGGGCTGGGGGGGGGGGGGGGAGGGATAGGGTGAAGGCGCTAAGCGCCACGAACAGATATCTACTGATTACAGAACCAAAAGTAGAACTTGGTAACCAACCATGTGTACTACATGAGAGTTACAAGTTTTCTTGAGTTAAAATGGCGACTAAAGATCCAAGTCCCGTGTACTGTAATCGAAATGACCCGAAACCAAAATTTTTCACCTGCAATATTTGCAAACAAGAAATAGCTTCCGAACACAAATATGAGCAACCTAATTCAACATTTTGAGTCGAACCATAACAATTTACCCGAAGTTTAAAAAGTGAAAACACAGGTGTCATTTCTTAGAACTAACCCATATCATCCACGATCGGGTGGGTGGGAGGGGGTGCAGACGCCAAGTGCCACGAATGGATATCTACTGATTACAGACCCGAAAGTAGAACTTGGTAACCAACCGTGTGTACCACATGAGAGTTACAAGTTTTCTTGAGTTAAAATGGCGACTAAAGATCCAAGTCCTGTGTACTGTTATCGAAATGGCCCAAAATCAAAATTTTGAACCTGCAATATTTGCAGAAGAGAAATATCTTCCGAATACGTAAATACGAGCAACCTAATTCGATATATAGAGTCAAACCATAACAATTTACCCGAAACTTAAAAAGTTAGTGGATGAGAGATCGTCTGCAAGAAATCGGCGGAAACGATCATCTGCTGTAATTACTGTTAGTACTACTAAATTAAAGTTCGCCCGAATGTATGCACACACAATGTGTAAACCCAGATGTGCTAGTGGTAAGATAGTTATATGAAATATATAAGAGTTTTAAATTTTAATGCAACATTCTACGCTAAAATCGTCTCTGAACCCCTTGTTATACATTGTGGGTGTGTATTTATTTATAGCACAAAAGCACATGGAGATACGTATTGTGTACGCACTGATCGAAGGGGAATAATTTTCTTTCTATACAAGTCAGAAAATAAGCAGACGGTCATCTGTAAAATGAGGTCCCCAGAGGGTGAATTTAGTGATGCTACCCTGCATAGCAGGGTAGCATCACTAAATATACCCTCTGTGAATCTCATTCTGAATGAGGGTCTCAAAACTAAACAGAAAAGGTACCCAGAGGATAAATTGGCCCACTGCATGGGATAGCATCATCAAATTCGCCCTCTGGAGACCCCATTCTGCAAATATCAGACTGCTTATTTTCAGGTCTGTTTCTATAGACACCTATGAAGTAATGGTTACAATACTCTGAATGATTTGCATTGGTGACAGTGTTAAACTTTTCCTGTCTCCGAATCTCATCAAGCTTATAACAGTCCTTGAAAATCATGGTCAGAGGCCTAAAAGTGTTTAAATTTGATTTTCTGATACCCTGCAATTACAATTTTGAATTATGAACAACCAATGTATTCAAGTTCACCTGGAAAAACACATTCTGAGACTATCACTTCATACTTGAAGTTGAAAATGAGTTCACTGGTTCTTCAATTCCAAATTCCCAAAATTAGTTGAGAATGCATAAAGTAGAAAAAAACGTAACTGAAACCAGGTTTTCACCCCCCAAAAAACCGAAACCGAAGTGAAAAAATCACAACCCCCAATCTCGTAAAAAAAATGGTAGAGATTTTCTCAATTCATGATTCAGATTTAAGATTGTGGTTATTGAAATGACTCTCCCCACGGCATCACTGAAAAACAAAAGATCATTAACTTAGATAAAGATTGAAGTTACTCCATCTCAGCTTTATAATTGGGTTGTTGGTTTACATTCATAGAATGATCACTGACCTTGAAAAATATGATTTTATATGCAGTACATGTACAGTATGCACTTGGGCTGGGGTGTTATCGGTTTTTCTTCTTTTTTTTTCAAAACCGAACTGCCGCCTTAACAAAAAAAAACACTTTAGATTTCAACAAATTTCTCAGAATTGGTAAATTTATGACCTCTCAATCACATGCTTTCCGCACGCAAAGGCTAAAATGGCTAAAATGTCGGATAAAGTTGAGTGATTCATAGTTCCAGTTGATCTTGTCAAATTTTACCGAGCACTGGCAGAAATTCAGAGACAACCATGTCCCCTCAAGTGATGAGTGTCGGTTTGATATCAAAGAAATCTGAAAATGACTGCAAGAAATTACAGGAACTGGCTTGCGACATTGTGTATATTACTTTTGATGCATTTCTGCGATGGCTTCCATAAAAAATAAAACTGTAATGTTCGGGTTTATGTTAGTTTCATTTTGTTTTATTCTGCCATGCTTCCAGTTTATCAAATATTATGTATGCAAGATGGCAGCGTCCATTAGACAAATAAAAGTGCTCCTCATCAATAACTAGAACTATCACTGAAGATGATTAATACCCCCAATTCCGGCTTACTAGAATGCACCTCTGAATGTTGAGCTTGAAAAACTAATAATAAATCTAATTCATGTGAGATAACCTGGTTAAAATTGTTGCAAATCAACCATTTTAGAATATACGCATGTCCACTTGTTAGTCATAATGTTTGAGACGTTTCATCAAAATTGGTTCATTAATGTAGGAAGAGTTGCACACACAAAAATCTCAAATACCAATCTTTTTTTAAATTTTCTGAGTTGAAGGGGAGATAACCTCATAAAAGTCATCACAGATGGAAAATTTGGCAGTATGCGCATATTCACTCATTAGACGCCATATTTAAGAAGTTTCATCAAAAGCGGTTCAATAATGTTGGAGTTGCGCATACGAGAATCTTCTTTGAAACTCCATAATAAATCTAAGTTCAGGGAAGATAACCTGGTTAAAATTGTCGCAGATGAAAATATTCATATGTTCAGTTGCTAGTCCTAATGTTTGAGATGTTAGATCAAAATTAGTTCCTTAATGAAAGTAGAGTTGCCCTCACAAAAATCTCATATAGAAATCTGTATTAAATTTTCTGAGTTGGAGGGAGATAACCTGGTAAAAATCATCACAGATGGAAAATTTGGAAATATGTGCATGTTCACTTAGTCACCACATTGAAGAAGTTTCATCGAGAATGGTTCAATAATGTAGTAGTTGCACACACAAGAATCTCATTTGAAAATCTATAATAAATCTAAGTTCAGGCGAGATAACCTTGTTAAAATTGTCACTGATGAAAAATTTTAGAATCTGTGCATGTTCACTTACTGGTCATAATGTAGAATGTTTGATCAAATCGGTTAAGAATGTAGGAGTACTTGCATACACAAGAATGTTCGGATGGATGGATGGATGGACAGACAAGGCATCAACAATTTCGACAACATTTCTCCATAGTGAAGGTATAATTAAATCGTTAATTAAAGTTCTTAATATTGATAACAAACACCACTAAAACTCTTGTCGGGATTGGGGGTTTTACACGGTGCATTGCCTGGCAATTTCAGTCAGTTAAACCAGTAGGGTAAAAATGTTGGGGCTGATGATTTGGAGTAAGTGGGGCAACCAAGAGGCATCGCTACCACAAGCCAACCATGGTTAGGGTCGTGGTCGGAAAATTTTAAATTCCAAAGTCCCAAAACCTTCATTTTGTTGCATCTGAGGGATATTTTGACGTTTTCAACATCGATATTTATGTATGTTTTCACATTCTGAAAGCCAGTAATTGCGGAAGATTAAGGACCAATGAGGAGAATTTCAGGTGGAAAATCCTTCATACAGACTACAGTACTTACCTATAGTACCGATCCATGGTGGCATGGATGATCCAGTTCAACAACGATTGCATTACGGGTTTGTCAACAACCATTATATGTCGCAACAGTTTGCTCAGAAGCGATCACACGGAAATAAAAAAACATGCAGTTGTTATGTCAGTCACTGATTGACTTGAAGTTTGCCAATGCTCTCATCCACTGTCGCACGACCTGCACAGAATCTTTGCAAACTTGGAGAGTGTCATTGATTGATATCTGACCAACATTCATGTATAATTTTACAATGCGTTTCCTGCTGTTTTGTGTAACCCGTGATTATTACTGTCAAATGCATTGCGTTGGTAGCATGAGTTTTATTTCACATTTTCCCTGATGTCATACATCTTGGAGCAATTTATATCAACCACAGAACGCATGGTTAGGGGAATTTAGGGCGAGGAGATTGGGGCCTTTCAGGGGATCCCAGGTCACCCTATCAGAAACCCTGATTAAACATAAAACACTGACCATCTGACATCAGCATCGACAATCGGCCGATTCGTATCCGAAACATCGGCATTCAGATGATGGGTCATTTACCTTATCGGTTCTTCACTTCTGGAAATCACTGCCCAGGTGTATTGTTAGTATTAGGGATGCAGCCCAGAGGAGTGGTCCAGTCCAGGGGAGAGGTGGTCCTGTCCAGTCTGGTCCAACCCATGGTGGTCCCATATTATTGCCTGGACCCATTCTGGATCCTTCCAATCATTATAAAATACCTTAAATGAAGAGAAATGTGTTAAAATCTTACTTTTGGTTTTACCAAATTAAGATTTTAACACATTTACTTTATTTAAGATATTTTATAATGATTGAATTGGTATACGCGTTTGTCTTAACCCTTTACCCAACGAATCGCCCGCATATGCAAATTCAGCAGTTGAAAAAATCTTATTTTTCAAAAAATTTCAACAAAACCATATCATGTGACCCCTCGTTGGAATGAGCTCATCGAGCTCGTTCCAACGAGGGGGTCACATGATATGGTTTTGTTGAAATTTTTTTAAAAATTTAAAAAAATGATTTAAAATAATAAATTTTTATATCGTCTGCGTTGGGTAAAGGGTTAAAAGAAAGCATCAAGTTACTGTCATTGGACAGGCAAGCTTGGTAACTCTGGGCATGTACATTGTATGCACATTGTGGAAATGTGTAGTGTATTTTGAAATATTTTCTCATAACCATCATTATAGAGAAGTTAGAGAACGAATAAACATGCTTACAACTTGTGACTGTGACTCACTGCGGAGTCTGTAGTTCACGTTTCCTGCTATCCTGCACAGGCTATATGTCATATAGCATATGGAGGATAGCGGAAACATCCCAACTCTCAAGTCAGTACATGTTTGCCGTGTGACATAATCATGATTGAAGATTGTTAGTTTGTTACTAAACCATGTGCGTTCCAATCAGGGCATTCTATGAAGTCAGTGGAATCGAAAGGCAGAGGCGGTACTCAGTAGTCACTGTCTTGATGTGACCGACATCAAAGAATGTATCTGACGAGCTGTTGTGAGATCTCACACCAGATGACCAGGTATTTGCGACACTGTATATTGAGTCTATTGACTGGTGATTGGAGCTTCAGATTTCCGTACCCTATAACCCTAGTGCTAAAGCTAGACATACATCTATGTATTAAAGTATGTGAACTGGTCCAATACTGGGCTGCCATGTGTGGACTGGTTCAAAGTAGGTCCAATGATGGTGGTCCAACCGTGGACCATACCATTTTTCTGTGGTCCGGTCAGCATCCTAGTATGCATGGCATGGTCAGGGCACATGCTCTGAGATCACCAAAGTCTGAAATAGGTCTTTAAACATTTAGGTGCATTGAAAACAAGTCACAAAATAACTGTAGATATGATTTGTGGCCGTAAAAGAATGCCACTGTTGAGCTCATTGGCAGTGTTATTTTTAGTGTGGTGGTAGAATTATACTATGACAACTTATTCTCTTTTTCCTGATGTGAATTACTCTTTGGTACTATCAGCAAATCTCAGGCGAGTCAGATACCAAATACCAAACCAATACTAAGGTATACCGACCCCCATCTCCCCCTCCCCAATACCGATACCGAACACAAAATTCCAATACCACCCATCTCTACAAGAAAAACAAACAAAAATGCAGAATCAATATTCTAACATTTCTTTTCCAATAGGTGAGATTCTACGGTGCTGTGGGGAAAAAGTCAGAAAGATAATTTCAAATGGATCTCTGTCCATGTTTGTGATCACAGCAAAAGTACTAATTTACTTGCTGATCTCAGACTACATGTAGTAATTATGTTTTCTCTTCTTTTCTCATTTTTGATAGAATATTACCAGCACCTTCACAAAGAGTGTTCGATAGAGAAGATGAAGATGAGGAATTTGAGTTGCAGACACAGGTAGAGTGGTACTCTGTCAATTGAATGCCAATTTTGAGTGTGTGAAACAGTGTGCAAAATTTGACGAGAAGGCTTGTTTCATTCGCATGGTGGTTATGCAAATTTGAACTTTTCCTGAACGGATGAACGGTTAGCCAAATGTTGCATCTTGAATGGTAAAGTCTGAGTAACTTAACTGATAGAGTGCTAAATCTTTTCTCAACCTCAAGATTTGTTAACACATTTTTGTCTTGTTACAATTTATGGGAGAGTGCCAATAAGCATTCTTCCATAAATTATAACAATGCAAATTGATGGTGATGAAGTAATTTCACTTCCAAGATAATATGAAGGACATCCACAGAATATGAAGTCTTTAACTGTAGGTAGCTGTAGTTCAGAATAAAGCCCAAATATGGGCTTCTAGCACTATACCAGTTAACCAGCCTTTCTTGTCTTGATAGATTTTTAGACTTTTGCCTTGAGAGGCTATATATATTTCAATTCCATGCAATATATGAATACTTGTTAATGATAAAAATGCAGTTTCCCCATGGTGGAATCTGCAAAAAAAATTCCATACACATGGCTGGGGTGGGGTGGGTGGGTGACTTTGGAGCGGAAAATCTTTTGGGGGCGTTGTGTCTGCAATTTTTGTCCAGAGCTCTGGAAGGCCAATGATCAGTTGAAGGCCATGGACAAGCTCTCAGCCACCAGTCTAATTCTGTAAGAAATTTTATGCTGTTATGGACTGCAACCAGTTTAGACCTCAAATTGGTCATTGTCTTTGTTTAGATTCACTCCTCTGGAATGTTTCAGTTGGTAGGAAAAGCAAACCTACAGTTCTCTTTTCCTGCCCTCTGATGCATTCCAGACGATTGATCTGAAATATTTCATGAACATTCATTTTCTGTGAATCAAAGCCAGAAGTGTTACTTAATCAAGATATGATTTGAATGACATTTTGATGACATTATAACAGGGCTGCACAGTATATCGATAAACCGATATATACCGGTATTCAAACCAATATCGATTGAATACCGGTGTAATTACAAAAATATCGGTTTAGGCCACACAAAGTAGATATTCTGTTTCTCAGGCCATTATTTGTGAAATTGCATGCGGGCGAGCGTTTTTTTATTTTATTTTTTATTTCAGTAATTACTTCTTTGCCATCAAAAGTTCATGTTCTTGGTTCAAGTTTTAGGCCCCATAATCTACAGAACAGCATGGGTGGTGGTTATTTCACCCTTGCGTGCAAGAAGGCTTTGCAATGCTAAAGCATTGCAAAGCCTTCTTGCACTCAACAGGCAAATTCATCAATTTTTTTTTAACTTGGGTGAAATATCAGACATGAACCATTTAATTTTAATTTTTTTAAAGTTTAAATTGGTTATAAAAAGAGAGCATGCGGCAGCCAAAAGGACCATGCAAGGGCCTGAGAAACAGATTTTTTATTTTTTTAGGCCTTATCGTCATTATTTATTTACCCACAATTTCATTTTCAAGATGTCTTGAGTTTTTTAACTGTAGCCCCGAATGAATAATATTATCCCTTTATCCAAGGAATCGTCTGCTTGTGCCCTCGTAATATACAAATTCAGCAGTTGAAAAAATAATTTTAAAAAATTTCAACAAAACTATATCATGTGACCCCCTCATTGGAACAGGCTCGTTGAGCTCGTTCCAGTGAGGGGTCACATGATATAGTTTTGTTGAAATCTTTGGGGGAAATCTGATAAATTAATTTTGAAAATAATAAATTTTGATATCGTCTGCGTTGGGTAACGGTGTTTCGAACCGCATCATCAAGGCATGCTAATTCATTCCGACTGTGATGCCTTGAGTCTTAATTGTGGTACTTGTGTTCATATATCTGAACAGTTTTCGATATACTGGTATACCGCGGTATTTTTTTGAATACCGATACCGGTATTCAGTTTTGAATATCGTGCAGCCCTACATTATAATCAGGAATGAAGACTTACCACAACCATATTATGATTTCACCAGATAGTTCCACAAATTATGTTAATATCTTTATGTTTCAAGGGGAATTAAATACTTAGTGATTGGCATGAAAGATTACCTGTATATAATTGTGAGTAAATACACATCACATTGCATCTTGGGCTGCTCGATATTCAAAACTGAATACCGGTATCGGTATTAAAAAAAAATACCACGGTATACCGGTATATCGAAAACTGTTCAGATATATGAACACAAGTACCACAATCGACACTCGAGGCATCACAGTCGAAATGAATTGGCATGCCTTGATGATGCAGTTCGAAAAACCTTTACCCAACGCAGACGATATCAGAATTTATTATTTTCAAAATTAGTTTATCAGATTTTAACCAAAGATTTCAATAAAACTATATCATGTGACCCCTCACTGGAACGAGCTCGTTCCAATGAGGGGTCACATTATATAGTTTTGTTGAAATTTTTTAACATTATTTTTTCAGCTGCTGAATTTGTATATTAAGAGGTCACAAGCAGACGATTCCTTGTATAAAGGGATAATATTCTTCATTCGGGGCTACAGTTAAAAAGCTCAAGACATCTTGAAAATTAAATTGTGGGTAAATAAATAATGACGATAAACCAATATTTTTGTTATCACACCGGTATTCAATTGATATTGGTTTGAATACTGGTATATATCGGTTTATCGATATACCGTGCAGCCCTAATTGCATCAAAGGTCGTCTGCATGCAAATTTCCACAAATACTGGGGAAAACGTTGAATTCCAAAAGGAATTAGACTGATTACCTGAGAGCTTGGGTCAGTGAGTGTGTTTGTTGAGATGTATGACCAGTTCCTTTGCCTGTTGTCTTAATCAGTTATATTATATCATATAATATTTATATTATATTATTATTTATCTCATATCTTAAAATGTTACACTATGTTGAAAAGGGTTCAGAAGGCCACTTAACAATGCGTCACATAACATGGTATGAGTTTCTATTCACATTCCAAAACTGATCCTAACACAAAAATGGTTAACCACAAGAAAGTGTATAGGTTGTTTGAGATTTGATCAAGTCAAAAAAAAAAAATAGACTTCAGTGTGAAATGTAATATCAACTGATATATTTTTTTAAATCCAGATTTTGCCTGTTACAAGTAAAAGAACTGCTCCACCATATACTCACAGAAAAGGATGGGTGCCAAGATCACAGGAGGTAATTCTGTTTTGAAAATATTTTTTAGCTCTGCCTGACAAAGTCATTGGAGCTTTTCTAATGCTAAGTTGTCTACTGTCGATCTGTCTGTCGTCACATTTTGTGTGTCGGGTCCTTAACTTCTGAACCACTGAATATTTTTTTACAAAACATTATAACAATATGTATTATCAAAAGACAGTGTGTCATGAATTATAATATGGTATGTGTCCCTTAAGGTCAAGGTCACAGACCCTATGTTAAAGTCACATTTCGAAAAACTTTGGCATTTCACTTTCACTGTTGTCCGATCCATTTAACTTGGTATGATTGACAGATCTTATTTATACTTGGTGCAGTTATTGCCCATGACTCAAAGGTGTCTTGCAACTTTGATCCAAGGTCATATCATCGATGTCAAGGGCACAAATAGCAAAAACCTTTATATTGTTATACAGCCCCTGTCCAGTCCTTATAACTTGGTATGATTGACAGATCTTATTCATACTTGGTACAATTATTGCTCATGGCCCAAAGGTGTGTCGTGACTTTGATCCAAGGTTATATCATCATGGTCAAGGTCACAGACAGCAAAACTTTGATATTGTTATAGTCCTTGTCTGGTCTGTATAATTGTATCTGTGTGACAGATCTTGTTCATACTTCATACAATTGTTACCCATAACCTAATGTTGTGTCATGACTTTGGCCCATTGTCATATCATGAAGGTTAAGCTCACAAGCAGTAACACTTGGATTCTTGCCTTGTATTTAGCTTTTCCAAAAGTAGTGGTCCATTGGTAGAGCTGTCTAGGCTAAGAAGTCTCTTGTTTGCCTTCAGCTTAATCTTTGAAGCTTGTTATACCCTATGCAACGAAGTTGCAGGGGTATAATGTTTTTGACTGGTCCACCCGTCAGTCCATCAGTCCGTCAGTCTGTCAGTCCATCAGTCCGTCAGTCAGTCCTACTTGTTTTCCAGACTTTTTTTCTACACACTTCCAGATTTTGTGCTGATTTTTGGTATGTGAGTCTAACATGGTGGCCTACAGATCAAGTTTGCATTTTGTTCCGCTCCACAGATTTTTACCAAAATTACGGCCCTTGGACTCTGAAAAATTCATCAAAAGTACAGTTTTCCGGACTTTTTTTCTAGACGCTTCCAGATATTGAGCTGATTTTTGGTATGTTTGTCTGACATGGTGGCCTACAGATCAAGTTTGCATTTTGTTCCACTCCACTGATTTTTACCGAAATTACGGCCCTTGAACTTTGAAAAGTTCATCAAAATTACAGTTTTGTAGACTTTCTTCCTACACTCTTCCAGATATTGAGCTGATTAGTCTAACATGGTGGCCTACAGAAAAAGTTTGGGTTTTGTTCCACTCCACTGATTTTTACCGAAATTACGGCCCTTGGACTCGGAAAAATGCATCAAAATTACAGTATTTTTATACAGTACCAATGATGCAGACTTAGCTGGTGCTTCTAGGGCCAAACAAAAATTTTACCCCCCAATCCCCAAAATTTGCATCTAAAACCGAAAATTACATGTCCTAAATGGTCCTCCATACCTTTTCTCCACTGCGCATGCGCAGTGTCAACGAGGTCTTGAAATTGGTGCCAAAAGTCATTCTTTGTTTGGCCCTTCATCAGTTCACATCTGACTGATATTTGTGCTTGTAAATCTCAGTTTAAATGATGCCAGACACATAAATATGAGAGAAATGGTGGATCTAAAGAGGAAATAGAAGGATGAGAGGAAAATTCAGTGGCAGGAAATAATCAGGGCTGTAACTTAAAATTTTTTATGAAATTATGTTATGTTCCCTAATTTCGAGGCATGAGCCTGTTGTTATCATTATTGCTATGAAAGTTCCACTGCTTGATCAGTGTTGCCTCTCTCCCTTTCCTTTATTCCCCCCTTGCTATTCTCCCATGCTTTTGGCATATTTTCTGTAATAATTATTACTAAAATTTCTTGGGAGTTTTGGCTTCGTAACAGAATGAATTTCTGTTCTTTTCCCCATGTTGACGTCCTCACCCTTAGGTGTTTAGGCCTTGTGATCTGCATCTACCATCTGATGTTCTGCAGTTTCTTCTAGGGAAATCTCTGTTTTGCATCAGATAGTGTTTAAATTGGTAACTGATTTCGGGCCATGTTTATCAGTGCCAGGAGTCATGTTTCCGGTTTTTGTACAACTTCTTGTTTACATTGACAACGGTTACTGCTGATAGTGATTTCTTGTCTTTACATTAGTTTAGACATATAGTCCAGGCACATTAGACATAAAAATGAGAAAGTAAGGAAAAAAATTGGAGAAAGCTGATTTTTTTATATGTTTCCAGGACACACATTGCAGATAAAGTGTGAAAAGTCCCCACGAATCCGAGTTGAGCTTTTTTAGTTATAGCGTTTTTTTGATGAAAAAAAAAATTTTAAAAAAAATTCGACCCAGCTCCATATTTCTCATTCTTATTCGCCTTAGTAGGGTGAGAATCATAAATATCGTGCTGAATTATATTGAGAATACATATCCCCAACAGAAAATGCCAACTTTGTACCAATCCTCACACTCAATGGTGAAATATTCACGAAAATGTACAAAATTACGAAAAAAATTTTATTGTTTTCATACACACAACGGTACACAACGTCCATTAAATCAAATCTACGACTACTTTGGGAGTTAAATTATATATCAAAAATTGCAGAAAAGCAGTGGCTTTATAATGATATATAACAATAGTCATTTATTCCATAATGAACTGGTGAAACGTGTGAAATATTAACCATACCCCCTGCTAACACAAATTGCCATTACAAAACTTGTGTTTGAAGAAAGCCGAACACTAGATAACATAGACTGCACAGAAGTCAATGAAATATTCTGTGGACTTGCCAGAGGTGACTGTACAACAGCTGACGCTGTCAATCAAGAAAGTGTCAACCATCTACTGTCAAAATTACACGAACTGCTCCAGAATGCGTAGGACGCACAGGAAAGCTTTGGGTACAATACTACGAGCAAATAGGTCTTCTCCAGTTGTTCTTAAGAGCAGAGCGCACAGGCGACTGGGAACTCCACACATATTGTGTTCGCAATATGATTCCAGTATTTCACGCAGGTGGTCATTTTGCATACGCAAAAAGTTCTCATCTCTATTTGCAGCAGATGAATGAGCTAACAGAAATAATGCAACAGGATGATTTGAAGTTGTTCACTGAGAAAGGTTAATTTACCATAAGGCGCTCAGATAAATTCTGGGACGGGATATATTCTGATCAGACCATAGAGCAGTGTTTAATGAGAATGTTCAAGCTCCCTGGTGGTCTCACACGTGGCAGGGGAATAACCGATAGCACTGTTGCGAAATGGGTACATGGACTACCTCTTTGCGTTCCGATATGTAATGCTCTCGAAAATTTTGTTCATGTTCACACTGGTCATGGCGAACAACATCGGGATCTCCGTCAAAGTTCACAATTGACTGATGCCAATGATATCACCAAATTATTGAACTGGCTCAGAGTGCATTCCCCCTTTCAGAATAGAGATCCACTACAATTAGTCTCTATAGTGACCGGGCTTGTGGCCGACGAAACTGTGAACTGTGACCAAGTTCACAAAATTGGTGAATGTTGCGTATCGAATGTTGTAAGCAAAACGTTCAACAGCATCAAACTACGACGTGTTGACACTGTGAAGTCTTTCGCATCGATGGCAAATAGCATCAAAGTCCGTGGAAGTAAGGTAGTGATTGACCCCACAATTCTGTTCAACCGCATCACATGTGTTATTCAGTCACAAGCAGGGATGGAAGAGTATCTCAAATATGAACTCACCCCGAAACCACCAGCATTGTTTGATTCTGCTGGAATGAGGAAGACACAGAAAAGCACGCTCGGTAAGATCCTCAAAACATACGGTTCCGAGCAAACTAAAATCCCAGAACATTCTCTGTTTGTTGTAGATGGTGGATTTTTATTGAGGGCAGTTGTATGGCCTAAACAGTCGTCATATAAGGACATATGTACATCATATTCCAATTATCTAGTGAGACATTTTGGGGCGAACGTCGTGGTTGTTTTTGATGGTTATGCTTGTACAATGTCGACAGAGGGCATGGAACAAGCCCGTAGATCTAAAGACAGGTATTCCATTGATATCAATATCTCACCCGAGCTACCAGCCACCACACCCCAATCCGATTTCCTTGCAAATGCCAAGAACAAAACCCAACTGATCGATCTTCTAATGCAGGAGCTATCTGCTATCAATATTCAGTCCAAGCAGGCCGAGGCTGATGCTGATGTACTGATAGCTGAAACTGCACTTGACATCGCTCAAGATGACAACAATGTTGTTGTTGTGGGAACAGACACAGACTTGTTAGTCATTCTTACCTCTCGAGTTCAACCGGGATGTAATATTCACATGATGTATTCCATTACCCCAAACTTACTAGTTTCAGTTAGTGAAATAGCAACCAAAATGGGTGACCATAGAAGCAACCTCCTTGTAGCACATTCTATAAGTGGTTGTGACACTACTTCTGCACTCTTTCGAGTTGGTAAGAAGAAAGTATTCAGTACAATTGTCTCCGATGTTACTAGCGACTCACAACAGTATGTGAACACAATTTTGGCGGATGACAGTACACCAAGTGCAGTAGCCGCTGCCGGGGAACAACTTCTCCTGATCTTATACGGGAGTAAAACTGTTTCCTCTCTCGACCAATATAGATATGTCACAAGCGTTATGTAGCAAAATCTAAACTGAATAAACCCATCGACCTAGCCTCACTCCCACCAAGCAGCGATGCTGCACAACAACATGTCTACAGATGTTATCTCCAGGTCCAACAATGGCTGGGCACTTCGCTTCCTCCGACAGATTGGGGGTGGTCGCTAGACAATGGACTTCTTGTACCGACTGCAGCCACAAAGCCATGTGCCCCCGATAACCTACTGAATCTGATCAGTTGTGGTTGCAAGAGTGCTTGTACAAAAAGGTGTGGGTGTAAGAAGGCAGGACTCTCTTGCTCAGGTTTGTGTAATTGCAGTTCGGATTCTTGTAACAACCACAGAAACACTGTCCTGTCGGAAATTTCTGAGTTCGATGAATAATATGTATATAGGTCATGTCATTTCTGTATATAGCATTGATAATAGTCAATGTAACTTAATCCATGTTGATTGATTTGTACATTCTGTAAATATTATTTATTGATTTTTGTACATTCTGTAAATATTATTTATTGATCTAATGCTGCCAGACACAGACGTGTCTGTTCGGTCCCAAGCCCGAAAATAGTTGAGTTCTCATGCTGACGAATTTTATGCCAAAAGGGGAACTCGGCCATAAGCAGAGGGGGTCTTCTATAATGTCTATTTTGTAAGCAATGATAAAAGTCTTCAAATGGTGGTGGATTTTTTATCGTCTGTCCAACTAACATCCCGTTCTGTACTACGACCCTTTGGGCAAATCCGTTAGGAAAATCGTCATTTTTTGCGTAAATCCGATACTTTTTTGTGAATTTTCAATAATTTTTCGCAGAAATTGTCACAGAATGCACATTTTCCTCTAGGTAAATGTATATTAGACATTATGTAGCTCGAAATACGCGTAAACAAAAAAATACAGTTGGATCAATTCGAGGTTACAAAGTTCGTGCGATTTTTTTTATTTTTTTCAAACGCGTTTTTGAAAAAAGGCTGTAGAAAAAAAAGCTCAACTGGGATTTTAGGGGACTTTTGTCTAATTGTTCAGTGACATGTACTCGACATTCCCTGAAAAAATCAGCTTTCTCCGATTTTTTTCCCTAGTGAAACCTAATGTTCTTGGGCTAATAGCAAGATACATTAATATTGTATGTAAGTGTTGCATTAATTTTTTGAAATGTTTTAAAAAATTTTGTCCACACTTAGGCTTTTTTGGGATCCATTTGGGCTCGGTGTTCCCATTGGGAACTTGGGCTCTTCTGAAAAATTTTTTCAAAAAAATTTTTTTTTTTTTGAAAATTATTTTCTTTCAAAGATTATAATGGATTATGTTATATTATATATCTTTATATCAAGGGATAGTGCGTCTAATATGACTGTTTATTTTTTATTGATGAAAAAATATTTTTTATTTATGAAGCGAGGATATCTTCCTCTAATTCTCAGGTTCAGTGTATTCGCACTAATTCCTGCTCTGTGTGTGTTGATTGAAATGACAACGTTGGAGGCATGTGTCACGATATTGTGTTTGCGGGGAGGGGTCCATACCGGTCCTCTCTCCGTAGGGTCACTCTATACTATCATTTTATTTTTCGGAATTCAGAGTGATGTTTTTGTGATGTCTTCAACAAGTGTGTCTCCGTCGTTGCAGTGTTAGGGCTAGCGGCTAAGTGCTCAGGGTAATACGACAATTGCCGAAGAGGTCCCTAGTAGGATCGAAGGCATTGATCGTCCGCTAGTCCGCCCGGTGTAGCGACCATTCATCGAATGGCTCGGCAGCCGGGTTTATCCGTTACGGTTCTGGGAAGCAGTGTGGGTGATGCGAGCACTATAAACTTGGAACGTGCACAGCAACGACGGATCTGAGGATAGTACGGAGGAAGCCTGTCAGTCTAGTAGCTAGCTTGTCCAGGTCTATCCGGACCACGAGCGAGAGAGGCCCCCTCTCTCTTACAACTACATTTGAGCCGCAATGTTATTGTATGTTTGTTTGTTAGTCGGAACATACGTCCAATCCTCCTGTTCGGGACGTTCCGTCACATACACAGTCTGAACTGGCTGTGTTATGGGCTTCCTCATCCTCATGTCAACACACACCACCACACCTTGGCTTGTGACCACAGAGTTTCAGAGGATGTTCGCATATTATATAAATGCAGGAATGAACGTTCCTAGAGCTCCTTCTTTGCCGGCCAGGGAATATTGTCGACCAGGTTACTTCATCTGTTAGCCAAGGATATGAGGTCTTTCCTGATGGGACGTTTGCATATTATATAAATGCAGGAATGAACGTCAGCTGCCAGTGGATATTATGTAAGTCACGGCTCCACAGGCCTCATTCAGGAATAAGAATGCAGTGATTTTCTGTGATGTCTTCAAAGTGTGCTTCCGTCGTCACAGTCAAATGAAGAGCTAGCGGATAAGTGCTCATGATATTACGTCAATTGCCTAAGAGGTCCCTAGTAGGATCGATGGCATTGGCGTCCGCTAGCTCACCCGGTGTAGCATCCATTCATCGAATGGCTCGGCGGCCGGGTTCATCTGTTGCGGTCCAGGAAGGAGATTTGGGTGATGCGAGCACTATAATAAGACAAAGTGCACACCCAGTGACGACGGATCAGAGGAGAGAACGGAGGAAGCCTATTAGTCCGGTTCCTAGCTCGTCCAGGTCCATCCGGGCTGCGAGCGAGAGAGGTCCCTCTCTCGTACAACAACATCTGGGGACCAGATGTTGTGGTACAAAACGTTTCGCATTCGGAGCATACGTCCGTCGCTCGGGACGCTCTGTTATATAGACAGTCCGGAGAGACTGTCGATATGGCTTCCTCATCCTCATGGCAGCGCACACGACCGCACCTTGGCTACGTGACCACGGATATCCAGCCAGCTTCGCCGATCAGGGATTCCACGGCGACCAGGTCACGCCAACCGGTAGCCAGGGACACGAGGCCTGTAGACTCCGGACGTTCGCATAAAAGAAGTATGCAGGAGTCAACGTACACAGAGCTTCCAGCGGCAAAGCAACGTAAGACCGCTACTCCACAGGCCTCAGTGACGGACGTGCTATCCTAAATAGCACAACTTATCGCAGCATCCCAGCAGACGACAGAATCTCTGTCGGATCAGGAATTATCCGATGACGCTGGGTCGGTACGCTCCGCTGAATCATCAGGTACGGACGACCGAGTACTTCATAGGGTCCGACAGGATGGCGAAAGGGATTCAGAGGATTTGGAGCTTTCCCTTTCGGAACAACATAAAGCTGCTGTAGATTTTATCCGGCATTATCTTCCAGAGGTTGTTCCGTCGGACCAGAATGCTGCGATGCTGGATAAGAGACAGATAGCGTCATTGGACACAGAATTTTTTGATCGGTTCAGGGACATCGACCCTGAGTTTCCGACACAGTCCAATAATGTCACAAGAACATTTGAATTATTGAATGATGCTATATATAAGCTTGCTACCAAAACGAGCAAGGCTGGTTTCTTGTCTGCAAATGCTCTAAATCTGCCTTTCATCAATTCAAGGAATAAATTCGAAACGGCAGGACAGGGCATACCGAGAGTTCCTCTGCGTCTAGACGACCAGGCTGAAGACCACAACGTTGGAAACGACAATAATGTCTAACAGAGTTAGCTTAGACGCTTTATCATACGCAGATCACCTTACTAAGGCATTATCATTACGTCTTCAAGGGAAAGAATTCCAGGATATACAATCCTCATTAAGAGTTCTTTCAAGGGCAATAGCTTATTCCACGTATAACTCCGCCCTTTCAGTGGCAAACCTGGAGTTGGTTAGATGTGACGCGGCCCTAGCTACATCCACGCGCGTGGATGGTAAGGTGAAAAACTCTCTCAGAGTCGCTTCGGTCTCCGGAGAGCTTCTCTTCAACGGCAAGCTTTCAGCAATCTATGATAAGATAACTAAGAAAGCTTCGGATTCTCTGTTATTCAAATCCGCTTCTAAAAAGTCTGATACAGCAGAAAAGAGTAAGACAGGCTCTTCTGGGACAAGTACGCCCAAGAGAAGTTCCTGTAGAGGTTCCTATGCGTCCTCTAGGTCTTATTCTAGAGACCGTCAAGGCATTGACTCACGTGGGGGACGTTATTCTGGCCGAGATAACCGGTTATACGTCCCTAGGTCGAAGGAGCGAGGTGCGGGTCGTGGAGGACGTAGTTTCTCCTTCCGCAAGCCTCGCAGGTCCAGGAGGTGATGGTATGAACCTCTATCGTGTTCCGGTTGGCGGAAGATTGTCGAGTTTTATAAACAATTGGGCATCAATTACGGACGACCCCTGGGTTTGAGGGGTCATTTTGGAAGGACAAAGAATATCCTTCAAACGAATGCCTCCATTAACTCGAAGTCCAAAATGGACTCAGCTTCCGTCAAATCCGCAGAAAAGAGACGCTCTTCTATCAGAAGTTCAGTCTCTTCTGGAGAAGAACGCGGTAGAGGTCGTAGAAGTCCAGGAATCACCGGGTTTCTACAGCCATCTGTTTCTGGTTCCGAAACCAGATGGCTCGTTCTGTCCAGTCATAGATCTGAGCTGGATAAACAAGCTGATCGTCGCTCTGAAGTTCTATATGGAGACAATTCGTTCAGTCAGAGCGAGTATTCGGGTGAACGATCATGCAACAAGCATAGATCTCTAGGATGCGTACTTTCACGTCATGGTACATCCGACATTCAGAAAGTATCTACGCTTCGCAGTCCTAGGAGTTGTAGATCAGTTCCGAGCGATGTGTTTCGGTTTGAACCTAGCGCCCTGGGCTTTCACTCGAATAATGAACTCGGTAATAATGCATTTCCGAGCTCATTCATCTGCGGTAACGTCGGCCTACCTGGACGACATTCTTCAGGGGTACGGCAACGAGTTAACGCTTCAGAACGATGTGCAGAATCTGCTTCTATTACTCCGACGTCTCGGTTTTATAATAAACGAGGAGAAGTCGGATCTGGTGCCGTCCAAGTTATTCACCCACTTGGGAATGAGCTTCGAGACGCACAACAATCTTTTTCGTCTGCCGTTAACCAGAGCGAAATTAATCAGTTGTTACGCTCGCTATTGTCTTCACTCAGACAAAGTTACAGCGAGAGAATTCATCAGACTGATAGGGTTGTATGGAGCTGCCGCAGATTTTATTCCAATGGGGCGGCTACGCTCTTGTCCTCTCCAAATCTTTTTGACTCAAAAAGAACAGAGTTGGAGGGTGAAGATTCTTTCGCTCGTTACGTACATCCTCTTGTAAGTCAAGTGAAACAGATTCAGACTTGGGCAGATATTCAGTGGTTTATTCAGGGAAATAACTTCCACTGCAATTGCCAGATCCGAGTTTTACAGTTTTGACGGATGCCACTTAAATAGGTTGGGACCCAACATTGAGCCCAACGGTTTTTAAGTGCCAGGGTCCTGGGGATCCGTAGCTCCTATTCAAGCACATAAACATCAGGAATTGATGTTATTTTAGCTTGCGTTACGTCATTGCATGAAGGTTATCCAGAATGCCCACAGGCAATTCTGTCCGACAATTCGACGGTATAAGCGTATTTTCGGAACTAGGGAGGTACTCATTCCATTCTGTTATTCACTGTAACGGAATGAATCCTTCTGTTGGTACTAGAACATCAAGTTCTATCGGTCCGTCGTATTCCGGGTCGTCTGACCGTATTAGCGGACTCCCTTTCATGAAAGGGCCGCTTGTTGCAGTCAAATGGACTTTTAACAATGAGTATTTATATCAGATTTGCTACCTATGAGAACGGTCAATGATGGACTTTTTTGTGACGCATCTCAACAATCAGTTGCAAGTGTATGTGTCAACATGTTCGGATCCTCTAGCGTTTGCAGTTGACGCTCTATCCATCTCGTGAGACGGGTTAATAGGATATGGGTATCCTCCAGCGCCGTTGATTCAGCAGATATTGCTTAAGTTAAATAATCTCAATGCAATTCTGTTGGTAGCACCTCTGTCTCCACAAAGACTGTGCATTAATCCATTCAAGTGTCTGTTGTGGCTTATGCTGTGGAAGCTTCCTCCACATTTCGGTCCATTCTATAGCTAGATGGATTCTATTAGCTTTCAGTACTGCTTATGATTATATCTTCAACACAGCAGTCTGCGATTAAGATTTTAGCTCTTGAAGTAAGAGTTCTTTCTACTTCAGAGGCTTATGCTAATAGCGTTGCTATTACAGTTCTAATGTCGGCTGCATATTGGTTTTAGCCTTTCACTTGCACAAATTTATACCTCAGAAATATTGAGTCCATTTCTAGAGACCGGCATTGTTTAGGTTCGTTATCTGTTGCTCAGAATGTCGTCCACTAAACAGTTGCAACTATAGTTGTGTAGGCTTTTGGTTTCGGCAGCTGCCGCCCTCTTCGCTCTGGGGTATTTGACCCAGGGCAAGGGGAGGGGGGGGGGTTCCCTTAGGTCACCTGCTTTATAGTGAAAAGCAAGGGAATACCTCCCCTAGAGTCAGTAATTCTAGTCGGTACCGGGATGATTTTTAAAGTGTAAAGATAATCTTTTTACTCATCCATGTAATATTTTTAAGTGTACCTCGGTGTGTAGTATTTGTATATGTCACATATCATGCAGACGTTAATATACAATTATCGGTCACTTTTAATGAACTTCAGAGTCTCATTTATCTGGACTACTTTATTTATCGGCTTTCCTTTAAAAATAATTACCAAAATGTATTATACTGGAGGTTAATAGACATCAGTGATGTTATTATGCTCAAGTACAGAATGGTGTTGTGTCTTTCTTGTTTTGATGCAGAATAGAAAGATACATGTAAAGCCTATTTCTCCTTTCTCCTTGAGGGGATAATTCTGTATATAGAAAGTTGAGTTATTGGATTGCTTTATGTCCAAGGCCCTCCAACCTTTTTACCATTCAGCTAAGTCTGGGTCATTGGTACAGTAATATGAAAATACGTGACACGTAATGGTGCACACCCAATATTGTTAATTTCGGTAAATATTGCAGGCCCTAAGCAAGATTTTTCAGGAAAGAGATGGTATATATCGCAGAAATCGCAGCAGTTATGTGAAATATAACAATTTGCCAAAACGTGTTGTACAGCGACATGCAATAAACACAGAACCACACATGTATATTCATATGTTAATGTGGCGACAAATATGGCAATCGGGAAATTTTGAAAGATTGCGGAGGGATCAAACTTGAGACAAGCTATAGTAAAACAAACCTTCATTTTTTAAACTGACAAAAGATCATAATTCACTGGCAAATTGGTTCATTAGAGTTTAACAACACTTTCAAAAACCAAGACTATATTATGAGCTGGATGGTACGTCAATTTCAATAATTAAGGTTATTATATCACGTTGTTAGTTCCCAAGATCCTTCCCATCCTTCAATACCTAGACGAGCAAAAGAGTTGTACGTGAAGTCACTCGTTCAGGCAATTACTCATTTGTTCGATTCTGGTCGTTCGAGCAATCTGAGATGGTTAGCAAGCCTGTACTAGTACTAGTAATGGTACAAGGCTGCAAGAGTGGAAGAAGACTACAGGTTTTGGTGATTACTGTAAAAGATAATCATAGGGCAGACGATGGCAATATTGGGAAAATCAGTAATAGTGGTGTTGGAGATATGAAGATCATGGAGAGGTCTAGAACTGGGCAGATGCTATGAGCTAAATTATCATCAGGTATATATAGTACTACATCATCATGTCATAGGTATCCTCCTATACCCCGATGAGCATTAAGAGTCGTAAAAGAAATTGCTCTTTCGATACTCATTTGCTCAATGGGATTTGAGTCGTTCGAGCAATGACTTTTTCAGTAATTGCTCAAAAGCTTATTCGCTCGATAAGATTCGAGTCATGCGGACAATACCTATCCCTGCTTGATTGTATTTTGGGTTTGAGGATCATAGAGGACTTCGCTATACACAGGGAAGGCAAAAACTGAGACGTCCAAGACAAAATAGACTGTTGGGATAGGCAGAAATGGGGCCAGTAAAAGGCAAAACGGGCCAGGAAATAGAAGGATAAACCACAGAATATATCGGGATAGATAAAATACCGAGACTTTGGCGCATATTCGAAACAATAAAGTTACACTTATACAAAAGAATGCGTCTATTGTTGGGCAAAAAGAAGAATTCTAGGGGACAACAGATAGAAACCTAATATTTAGTGGGAAATCCGCACTAGTAAAAGAACTGTTGGATTTATTTGGGTAATTTTAAGTATTCGAACAAATACAATTACTATTTATGTATTAAAAATCCCTCATTGAGGTCTAATTTACTACGACTCTTATCCTCATTTCAGAAAAAAGGGATTCCACAAATGGGATTCCTAAAAAAAGGGGTGCTGAAATTGGGGTGCCTGGGAATATGGCCATTGATATAGGTTTTTTATTATACAGAAGGGAGATAACTCTGTATGATTAAGTACAGGTTATGGGAAATCAAGCAATCTAATTGGTTAATTATAATTTATATAAATGATCTAGATAAATGAAACAACAAGAGTACTCGGAATAAAGTAGGAACTACTGGTATTACGTACCACCTTACCAGTTACAGGATGATACAAAGCATTTGGTAGGTTAATACTATCAACGGTTAGGATGGGATCTATAGGGGAATATACCAACCATACTCTGCTGCCGTTCTGTATTACCAGGCATTGACCCCCACCCAGAATACTGCTCAATAATATGAAGTACCTGGAGGATCAGTAGTACCAAGGTCCAGCAAGAGACCTACAGGGATATGTACAGCCTATGCTTTTCTCCCGTTCTAAACTACCAAGCATTACCCCCACCCCCACAAAATCACTAGGTCTACCATAACGTACTACATATACCAGCCATATAATAGAACAAAGCAATCGGTTGGTTAATAGTACCAAGCACTAACAGGGGCCTATAGGTGTATATACCGCCATACTATAGTACCGTTCTAAACTACTAGGCAGTACCCCTACCCACAATACCCCTATGCCTAGCATTGCATACTACCTATACCAGTCATAGGATAACATAATGCATCAGGTGGATTAATAGTACTAAGGGCCAGCAAGAGACCTATAGGGATATGTACAGCCTATATAGTATCCTCAGATAAGTATCCTATAAAGGTATCTTCGATAGGTATCCTCAATAGGTATCCTCAAATAATACAATACCAGGCCATAGGTATCCTCAGATACCCGTATGTGTCTATGTGATAGGGCATATTGTGTCACATTGTGACTTTTCACATAAGCATATATGACAAAAAGGGATTCTCCAGTAGGTATCCTCGATAGGTATCCTCAAATAATACAATACCAGGCCATAGGTATCCTCAAATACCCGTATGTGTCTATGTGATAGGGCATATTTTGTCACATTGTGACTTTTCACATAAGCACATATGACAAAAAGGGATTCTCCAGTAGGTATCCTCGATAGGTATCCTCAAATAATACAATACCAGGCCATAGGTATCCTCAAATACCCGTATGTGTCTATGTGATAGGACATATTTTGTCACATTGTGACTTTTCACATAAGCACATATGACAAAAAGGGATTCTCCAGTAGGTATCCTCGATAGGTATCCTCAAATAATACAATACCAGGCCATAGGTATCCTCAAATATCCGTATGTGCCTATGTGATAGGGCATTTTGTGTCACATTGTGCCTTGTCACATAAGCACATATCGGCACATAAAGCATGTGCCTATGTGATAGGGCATATTGTGTCACATTATGCCTTTTCACATAAGCACATATGACAAAAAAGGGATTCCATAGCCACAGGTATTTTCAAAAAAGGGATTCCATGGGATATGGCCATTGGATATAGGCTTTTATTATACACAGGGGAGATAACTCTGTATACAGGTTATGGGAAATCAAGCAATCTGATTGGTTGGTTATTATCTAGATAAATGAAACAACAAGAGTACTTGGGAAAGGGTCAGAACTAACAAGAATAGACCAGAAATTGCTAAATATAGTAATAATAAGATAAACTGTTCCAAATAATAGGCTCTTCTACGCTACTGGAGTATACTCCAGAACAAAGGAACATGCCTAGGTAGACATAAACTATTGCATATATAGATAGAAGCAGAGAATTCTGGGTAAATTTGTCCTATAGCACTATGTGCTATTCTTAATAGGGAAATAAAACGTCATGGGATCCAAAAAAAGGGAATCTGGGAGAATTCAAAGCCAGAAAATTACTCCTGTTCAATCGAACGCATCCCGTATACCCCCTTAGTACTTTAGCACTACGTGCTAAGCCGATTAAAGTGGGGAAATAAAGTCAATTTCGGTGATTTTGGGTGGGTTTTGTTTACTTGGAGGGATTGTCGGGTTGTTTGTGGTAATCAGATTTACCCTTCTACAATCGAACACACCCTCAAAACATACCCCTGTCTTGTTAGAAGCCATTGGTAACATAGCAATCACGTGCTACCATAGAAACCAAGATGGCGGCCTCTAGTATACAAAATGGACGACGGAAGCTCGTATCACCCTAACAACACGTGCTGCGCATGCGTACTACCACCACGTATCACTATGGAGATGACGTCACAACATGGCCGCTCACGCGGGTTACCATGACAACACAACATGGCGCCACTAGGTCACGTGACATGACATCAATTCCGGGGTCCTGCCGAATAGACCTCAAACGTGCAAGACATACTACTTATGGGGATGTTGTCACAAGATGGCACTCACGCGGGCTACCATTGACAACCAAAAATGAAGTAACTGGGCCATGTCACATGAGATACGGCCAATGTGGGTCGATCATATACATGATTTACTACTAACATCAAGCCGAGAGATACACGGTTCGATCCCCAGCAGGGGTAACTGCGTTGTGTCATTGGGCAAGGCACTTAATCACGATTGCCCAAGTGGGGGCACAGTGGCACAGCCATGGGGGCACATCCCCCCCCCCCCCCAAAATAATAATTCCGATTGGATTTATTACGTTCAAGGTCACTGTCACCTTGACCTTTGACCTAGCGAGTCCAAGATAAATAGGGGTTTTCCACTCACCTAGGCCAACCTACCTATGAAGTTTCAAGAATGTGGGTTCAAGTGTAGTCAAGTTATCATCCAGAAACCAATTGTTTACAATTTACTATGTTGAAGGTCACTGTGACCTTGACCTTTCACCTAGCGAGTCCGAAATAAATACGGTTCTTCCTCTCACCGATGCCAACCTTCCTATGAAGTTTCATGAATGTGAATTTAATCATAGACAAGTTATCATTCGGAAACCAATTGTTTACAATTTACTATGTTCATAGTCACTGTGACCTTGACCTTTGACCAAGCAAGTCCAAAATAAATAGGGTTCTTCCACTCACCGATGCCTACCTACCTATGGAGCTTCATGAATGTGGGTCGAACCATTATCAAGTTATCATCTGGAAACCAATTGTTTACGTCCGCTCGCCATTCACCAAACTATATGTCGAGCCTGACTTCGTCACAACTTGACTAAACAAGAGGTCCCAGGGGGCCTTAATTGCTCACCTGCCAATGTGGTTCAAAGAAGTATTTGTGGTCACATTCAGTTATACATGGTTCATCAACACTACAAAGGAATGAAGGCATGAAAGGCAAATTTTATGGAAAAACACTAAGGAATCGATTTGAACAAACCTGAATCTATCATGCTCCCCATGCCACCCCCACCCCTGCTCGTAGAGAGCCCAAATAATAAGCCAGGGACACAAATTTAACAAACTTGAACCTGATCCCCCTTGAGATGAAGGAGGTTTTTAAAGAAATGTCCTCACACTGCATTAAGTTAATCTTTGGGCCCCAGTAGAGAGCCCAAATACTAACTGAGGCACCCGATTTGTACAAACTTGAATCTGACCCTCTTAGAGATGTTGTATACCAAATACGGAAGCATTCATACCAAATATGAAAGATTTTTAAAGAAATTTCCTCATATTTCCTTAAGTTAAAATTCGGGCTCCTACTGGGAGCCCGATTATTAACCAATGGACTCGATTTGAACAAACCTGAATCTGACTGACCCCCCCCCCCCACCCCCACCCCTCACCCAACCCCACCCCACCCCACCCCTAGAGATGTTATATACCAAATATCAAAATATTCTAAATGATGGTTTTGGAGTAGAAGATTTTTTAAATTTTTATAAAAAAAAGTATGGGTGCTATCAGAGTAATGCCCCTTGTGGTGCCCCTTGTGAGCGCGGCAAGGTTATTTGTACAAATTTGAATTGACATATAAGGAACATGCACACCAAATTTGGTTTAATTTGGTCCAGTAGTTTGGGAGGAGAAGTCGATAATGTAAAGTTCACGATGGACGACGACGGACGGCAAGTGATAAGTTAAGCTCCCTTTGGTGAGCTAAAATTCATCCCCCACCGCCCCTCCAATTTGATTTGACCCATGTAGGGAACATTAGGTAAGAAATTTTATTATGGAGATATTTATACTTGCAGGATGTATAGGGGTGCGTAATAGCAGATTTATGTGTGATATCCGACCTATCTCAATTTAATGACACCAGTGTTGTCAGTTATTTGTCAGACTCGAGAAAAAAACGTCGCCGGTGTTCCATCGCCGGATTTACGAAATAACCTCGCCGTTATTTGGTAATTTATCCGTTTCTTCTGGTCCGGATTCGCTATTTAAAATTGATGAATCTTTAGGGCGATAGGAAAACGAAGGAATCGTTAACAAAAGTAAGACGTTAATATTATTTGATACGCAATTGCTGCCAGTTTAAAAAGCATATTTGTCTTTATTTTGTGTGATATCATTAGGCATACTTATTTAATTCTATTCAATTAGTTTCCTATTTTTAGTCAAATTTTTCAACAACAAAAAACCTTGACTATTGGTATGACGAGAGCCGGTCGCGGGGCAGGCGGCCTTTTTTTGCTAAAAAACTTAGTTATTTCTGGACGGGTTTTGATATTTGGTATGTAGCTTGACATGCACGTGCGACACCCGATGGCGCAAAGTAGGTTGTGTCAGCACTTTTTCTCAAGAGTTATGGCCCTTTGTTAAAATCTACTAATTTTGAGCTTGATAGCGCGATACTTCCACAAACATCAACCGATTTGACAGATATTTGGCACATGGGTTTCAAGGAACAATGTCTTGGTCGAGTTCGAAAATCTATGCGGACCATTTCATAGAGTTGTTGTGTTGACGTTTGTTTCGTGATTGATCATAATACAATGATTCATAAGGATTATTATTGTCCTCACACAAGGTGAAGGGGAAATAAATTTGAAAAAAGAGTTTCAATGTGGCCAAATTATTGATGCCATTCACATGTCCACATATCCTTAAATAAACTGGTTTTGCATCCATTGCACCCCCCCCCCCCCTCCACTCCCCACCCCACGTAGCACATGATGTCAAATTTCCTTCCACATACTGATGTGGTAAAAAATAGCCCTCAATGAATGTGACACCCCCCCCCCCCCCCATACTCTTTTCATCAACAACTATGATATAATTCATAAATTAATTGATGTTGACACAAAACAAACATCTTGTGACAAAACTATCACAAATGGGAAATTTATACTGATGTGGTAAAAAAATTTTTAAAAAATAGCCCTCAATGAATATGCCCCCCCCCCCCCCTTCCCCCACAATATACCCCTCTTCATCAAAAACATGATATAATTCATACATTAATTAATGTTGACACAAAACAAACAACTTGTGGCATTAAATATCCTACTTGTGACCGTTTTTAAATTACATTCAGGCTTCTGAAGACATTTCACTTCATGTGTTTGGTGAATCATTGTAATTTTTGTAAAAAACAAAAAGCCAGTTTTCTCAGTTAAGGCACCTAGAGTCATTGGTATGGTACTGACAAAACATAAAACATTGCTTTTTTCAGCAGTATGACCAGTACTGCTCATGTGGTATATCATAGCACTGTTAAAATGCCTAAAAGCATTCAATTTTGATTTTGTGGTGTTTTGCTTGAGCAGCAAGTATCCATTAGGGTACTTTCACAACCTTCAATTTAATTCCCACAAACACCCGTTTTGCTAAAAAAAATTGGGTTTTTGTAGTGTTTAATATACATGTATTTGTGTGTGAATGGGGGGGGGGGGGAGTGTGAAATATAGTCAGCTGCCAGTTATTGAAAATGTACAACCAGGCAAATGAAAAGCAAAGAAACACTCTGTCTGATGGACAGACAGACATGAAGTTATACAAATTGAAAGTCTACACAGAAATAAAAACTGACATACAATGGAAAATTTTGTTAGAAGAGCCAGGACAAGATTGTCAAACGGAAAAAACCTCAATGGACCCTGAGTGCTGCAGTACCAAAGCAAATCATAGGAACCTGAGAGTGTATGAGATTGACTGCACAGTTTTTCCAAGTGTTTCTCATCAACTGAGGCTTCAATATGGGTGGGTGGGAGGTAGGGACTTGATTCAAGGAGAGAACAATATTTCACAGTTGAGACTAGTTTTGTGCTGTAACATGGGAACCGTGACAACATCGCTCGAACTAAACAAAATTTGATCGCATCACTTTAATTTTGGGATTCAAATATCTTTGTCAAGTATAACCCTCAGAGAACTTGTTCCGACCTAAAAACAGAGGGTCATGCATCAAATAAGAGGAAAAATTTAGTACTAGACTACTTTATTAGTACTAGACTGCTTTATTGGTAGCTGTGCACAAATGACATTCATTCACATTTGCAACTTTACTGTGTTATTTTTTCCACTATACGCCACCCCCAAATTTGTGTTCCAAAATACTCTTTCAATGAAGAAATCATTTTCTAACATTTTTTAACCCTTTACCAAATATAATGGTCAAAAGCTGCTGGTGCAGTTCACAAGTATTGCCAATCCATGTTCATTATTTTCTCGGTTTTTTTTGTGTCAAAAAGATAGCTTATGACCCCTCATTGGAATGAGGTCATTCCAATGGTGTAAAAAGTCATGTTTTTGACACAAAAAATTAGTGAGTCAATAGGTTTGTGGGCAAAGGTAATCAGCTTTTCATGTTAAGTAAAGGGTTAACAGCATAATTCAGACAAACATCTAAATACCAGTAAATAAAAGTGCTATATGGCCTTTCTGGCTGTGGGTTTGAATGGTAATTTGGAAGGGGGTTGGAAGATTGGAACCCCCCTCTGCCCCTAGTACTATGATGAGGAACCATGGTTTAATTACATTTATTTATACATGTGTACACGTAGGGTAAAATTGGTTGTTATTTGGCATTTGCTGAAGGCTGTATTGTGCCACTGGAGGCTACACTTGCTCAAGATATGAATTTGCTTGCAATATACATGTATAGCCCTTACTGACAAAAACATATTTTTCAAAACAATAAAAAAGTACTGTAAGGTGTGTGGTACCCCAATGCATTTTTAAATGTGAAATAATCTCTCAAAATAATAAATCAGGTTCGGAAGCCAAATTATGTATTTCCTTAATCAACCCCAATCCTATCAAAGATACATTTTACCTCTTTCATGTGACAAAAGAGTCATTTCTGCATGAGAATTCAACGTTTGGCTTCCACTTAGTTAAAAACATAGGAAATTTGTTGTTTTAAAGAAAACTGTCCCAACTGTGTCAAATGGCTTAAAAACTGCTGTTGCCTCCAATACATTTTGCTACTCTGTTACCTAAAGAGTAAGCTGAGAGGTAAGGAATTCATCTAGCTTTTCTTTGCAAACTAACCTAATCCCAAAATAAAACTAAAATCTGCATCAGCATGCAATACGTTGAGGAAAAATTTGTCTCATTTAACCATATACCAAGACAAAGAGTGGTGTCCCAACCCCACGAAACAATATGAATGTCAATTTTGATTCAAAAATTGGGGTTGCAGCTATATAATTCACCAATATCAATAGACAGTACCATTTTATCCAAACAACTAATGTCAAATTTTCTTCTACATGTGCATACTGATGTGGCAAAATATACCCCTGAAGGTGTCCCCTAGTATGCCCCTTTTTATCAAAAACTAAAATTCATAAATTAATTGATGTTGACGCAAAACAAACCTCTTGTGATATTAAATTTCCCATTTGTGATAGTTTTTAAATCACATTCTGGCTTCTGAAGATATGTCACAATGCATTTGATGAATATTTTGCCACTCTTGTGAAAGCCTCACTTTCTCAGTTAAGGGACCTAGAGTCATTGGTATGGCACTGACAAAACATTAAACACTGATTTTTTCCAACGGTATGGCCAGCTGAGCACTGCTCCTATGGTATCTCATAGCACTGTTGAAATGCCTAAAACCATCAAATATTGATTTTGTAGTGATGTGCGTGTCCCACAAGTCCATGTACCCACTGTAACTCAAAGGGCTCATTTACAACCTTCGATTTAATCCCTACATGCACCCATTCTGATAAAAGGAGTGAAATTATGGAAAATACATGTATGCATAGTACCCAGTGAGGATGACTCAGATATTTGCAACAGGAATGTAGTGCTCTTTAATGTTTAATATATTTGTGTATGTGTGTGTATGGGAGGGGGGGGGGGGGGGGTCAATTGCCAGTTATTGAAAATGTAGAACTGTGCAAATGAAAAACAAACCAACACTTTGTGTGATGGACAGACAGACATGCAATCACATATCTTGAAAGTGACAGGCTACATGTACAGAGGAATGGTATAATGGACAGACAGACATGCAATCACATATTTTGAAAGTGACAGTCTGCATGTACATAGGAATACTGACTGACATACAATGAAAAATATAGTGAGAAGAGCCAGGACAGGGTTGTCAAATAGAAAAAAATCTCAGTGGACCCTGAGTGCTGCAGTACTAAAGCAAATCATAGGAAACTGAGAGTGTATGCTGTTAACTTTCTCATCAGCTGAGGGGTTCAGTATGGGTGGTAGAGGGACAATTGTTAATGTAGTTTTGTGCTATAACATGGGGACCCTGACAACACTAGTATCAGACTACTATATTGGTATGTGCACAAAAGCCATTCATTTACAGTTGCAACTTTGTTACTTTTCTCAATGTACCCCCACCCCCTTTCCCCAAATTTATGTTCCAAAATACACTGTGAATGAAAAAATTGGTTTTTAACATTTTTCATTACTCACTCATTGTAATGGCCAAAACAGGCTAGCACCATTCACCAAAACTGCCATTCAATGTTCCAGGCCTGGCATTCTGAAAAATGCAGGAGGGCAAAAAATCGCTCTCCTCAATCAGCTTAGGAGAGCAATTAGCTTTACACAGCATTTTAAGTATCCAGTTGAACGAACTCATTTAAACTGAAACCAACAGACTATTACATCAGTGATTTTATTAACTTTACTAAGGTAAAGCGAAATCTCTTAGACATCCAGATGTCTCACTCAACAACAGAACACACACTTGACAAGACCTGTGTGTGTGTCACATCCTGGTGCACATGCTTCAAGTGACAGGATAGTAGTAATGGTAGTATATTATAGTGTCAATATTCCTTGAATAATTACCCTTCAAACTGTGATGTCAGTTGTTGAAACTGACAGAAAAAAAGGTATTGCTGTGACCCATTTTGCTTCAAATGATTGCAACTGCAACTGTGTTTGGGTATGTACAAAGTACATACCAAAACACAGTTGCACATTACCTTTTACCACTAAACCACTTTCAAAATGAAATTACGTGATGTTATGTGACTTCGAAGTTAAATTACATTTTTGCTTTACAACAAAAATTTAATGTGAGCATAATACATGTAATCTCAATCATCCCAGACCAAAATATTTAGGAGGGCAATTTTTCGCTCTCCTTAATTCTTTTAGGAGGGCAGTAAGGAGAGCTAAAAAATCGCTGTCCTGAAATTGCCAAGCCTGATGTTCATTATTTTTGCATCACAAATATAGCTTATGACCCCTCATTGGAATGAGCTAGTTTGGTTCATTCCAGTGGAAGGGGTGGGGGGTCATAGCTATGTTTTTTGACGCCCAAAAAAAAGAAATTAGTTATTCAAAAGTGCTATCTTCTTTTCATGTAAGGTAAAGGGTTAACATCATAAATGGAGAAAGCTTCTATTAATCATTCACTCAATGTAATGGCCAAAACCGGCTAGCACCATTCACCAAAATTGCCATTTAATGTTAATTATTTTTGCATTTTGTGGCATCAAAAACATAGCTTATGACCCCCTCATTGGAATGAGCTTGTTCAGCTCATTCCAGTGAGGGGGGGAGGGGGCATAGCTATGTTTTTGACCCACAAAATGAAAAGAAATTAGTTATTCAAAAGTGGTATCTTCTTTTCATGTATATGCAAGGTAAAGGGTTATCATAATATGGTTTGTTTGTTGGTGGTTACCGTCACATATTTATGCACCATGGCTAATCGTGACACAACATGGAGATGATCAAGTTTAGTCAATCGTTGATCTACATGTTGCCCATTTTAGAGGACTTTCACCCCAAGCATTGGTGACTGGGTCCTATTTTACTTGTAAAGCGGAACTGGTGTACCACAGTAAACAAGTGCTGCTTACTTCCCGGGGTTCCCACGGGGAATCATAATATGGAGAAAACTTCTATTATACCAGTGAATACAAATGAAATATGGGTTTTCTGGCTGAGTGTTTGAATGGTGATTTGGGAGAGGATTGGAATATAATTGGAATCCCCTCTATAACAAGTACTATGAGGGGAAACCATGGTTTAATTCAATGTGTTAATAGGTAAAATAGGTGGTTATATGTGTTTTTGGTATTTGCCGGAGGTTATAGTGTGCTACTCAGTTCTGGATGCCACACTTGCTCAAGATGCATTTAACTGCATTATTTTTGGCAATATATGGCCTTTATTGCTGACTGTGACAAAAATATAACTTTTCAAAAAATAAAACAATATTATTCGGTCTGTGTTTCTTGATTGAACATTCAAATGTGAAATACGTGTAATATCCAAAAAATAATAATTAAATCAGTGTTGGAAGCCAAAATACATGTACATTTACATGTATGTATTTCCTTTAATTAACCCCAAACCTTCCAAAGGGTAACCTACAAAACTTTTACCTGACAACCCCCCCCCCCCCTCCCCACCACCACCCAATCATTTTTCACGCAATGCGCAAAAATGCTCCCCCCCCCCCCCATGTTTTTTTCAGATGAACAGAAATTCCTCCCTCCATAACTTCTGGTGAACCAAAATCCCCCTCCCCCCCCCCCACTAATTTGTTAGAAGTATATTTAAAGCCATACAAAAATGTCCAAAACTTTTTACCACTCGAGGCCGAGCACTTCCTTAAACTCCAATAAAAAAATAAGTAACTGTCCTGATAAATAGTTACTGAGGCATGTTTTCTTGTAAATGAGTGTTTATGTAATTTACAAATTAAATACATAAGTTTTTAATTCCTCTTGGAATGCTTTTTAACCTTTTTTGGGGGGGGGGGGATTTTTGTACTGCTCTTAAAACTGCTCTTAAAATAATGTGGGAGATTGTGGTACTACCCTCAAAAACTGTAGTGGGGGGGGGGGGGGGGGATTTTGCTAAGTGTGTAAAAATGATTGGGAGGGATTTTAGCTTCATTGTAATCCTTCCAAAGATACATTTTACCTCTTTCATTTGATAAGAGTCATTTCTGCTTGAGAATTCACTGCTTTCTTTGAAAACTACCCCAATGATCCCAAAATAAAACTAAAATCTGCATCAGCAGACAATAGTTTATGGAAAAATCTGTCTCATTCTATTCCACACAAAACAAAATGAATGTCAATTTTGTTTTAAAAACTGGTGTTGCAGCTATATAAATCACCAATATCAGTAGATAGTGCCATTTTATCCTAACAAATGATGTCAAATTTTCTTCTACATGTACATATTGATGTGGTAAAATATAGCCCTGAATGTGTCCCTTAGACCCCCAGCATACCCACTTTCATCCAAAACTATGATATAATTCATAAATTAATTGATGTTGACACAAAACAAACTTCTTATGATATTAAATTTCTCATTTGCGGTAGTTTTTAAATCACATTCTGGCTTCTGAAGATATTTCACAATGTGTTTGATGAATATTTTCCAATTTTTGTAAAAAAGTTTTTTTTTAAAAATCCCTCAGATTTCTTAATTAAGGCACCTAGATCATTGGTATGTCTCTGACAAAACATTACACATTGATTGTTTTCCAACAGCATGACAGTGCAGCTCATGTGGTATCTCATAGCACCACAAAAATGCCTAAAACCATCAAATATTGCTTCTGTAGTGTGGTGCTTATGCTGCAAATACCCATAAAGGCACTTTCACAACCTTGGATTTAATCCCTACAGACACTCATGACACATTTTGATAAAAAGAGTAAAATTAAGAAAAATACAATGTACATGTATGTTTTCCAGAGAGGATGAATCAGATATTCAAAAAGATAGTGCTCTTTCATGTTTGATATATTTGTGTATATGTGTGTGTGTAAGGTGGAGGGGGGTACATTGTGAAAAATAGTCAGAAGCCAGTTAGTGAAAATGTACATGTACAACAGGGTAAATGAAAAGCAAAGAATCGCGTCTGTGATGGACGGTTCTTGCACAACTTGCACCCTGGACGATTCATACCACAATTAGGGGGTACGAATTGTCTTGACAATAAGGTACAAATTGTCTAGACAAAAGGTATGAATTGTCCCAGTAAAAGTTATGAATTGTCTCCTTTTTGGTACAAGTTGTCTCAAGTAAGTGTACTAAACTGTCTCATGTATTAACCAAGCCAGAAAATAAGCAGCCTGTCATCTGCAAAATGAGGTCCCCAGAGGGTGAATTTAATGATGGTACCCTGCACAGCAGGGTAGCATCAGTAAATTTACCCTCTGTGAACCTCAATATGAATCAGGGTCTCAAAACTAAACAGAAAGAGGTGCCCAGAGGATAAATTGGCCCACTATATGGGATAGCATCATCAGATTCACCCTCTGTGAACCTCATTCTGTGAATGTCAGACTGCTTATTTTCAGGCCTGGTATTAACTATTTAAATGTTTTTGACTCATGTTTTGGCTGAGTGAAATGAAAAGTCGACGGAGTGATAGTAATACAAACATAAACATATGCATGAAACAACCAATCAAAACATGATTTATGCATAGAAATGAAACTTCAATGGGTGAGCCATCGCTTAACAGCATAAGTGAAAAAGCGATCTCTAGTATTATCAACTTTGGGTCTGTATGTGGTAAAAGAAAATTTATAGTAGATAGTAATGGATGTAGTTTTACAGTTAAAACACTATTTTTTTTAATGAAGCCACAATAATTCTTTAAATTGGTGAAGATCTAGCAATAAATAATTTTATGACGTCCCAAATAATAAGTTAAAGAGCATGTCGCCTTAATAATTTAATTAATTTAATTCTGAGCTCCCTCAATAGAGCATTTTCTTTTTGCCGTTGTGACGATGAATCTTTTAAGTGTCTACTTGCTTTTTACTTTAAGTCATGAAATTTGATATTCTGTGTCTTTTTCAAATAATAGAAATGACATCGCCTTTTTTATCCTTTCTCCAAGTTTATAATCCTCTCCCAACCCCATCTCCATGTATATTTTTTCAGAGGGGGTTAATTAAACAGGGTATGAATTTGCAGAAGCGGATACAAATTGTCCAGAGTGGGTACGAACTGTCAGATACTGCCCAGAGGAGGGGTACAAATTGTCCTGGGAAAAGGCACGAATTGTCCAGGCATTGGGGGTACGAATTGTCCAGCAAAAGGTACCAATTGCCAGAGGTACAAATTGTCCAGGCTATGAGTTTTCCAACTCACTGATGGATGGATGGACAGACAGAAATGCCGTCACACATTTTGAAATAAATTAAATTTCAGTTTCCTTTTGAATGCTAAAACAAACTAGAATTAGTAGAAATGAAATATTTTCTCTGGAATCAGTGTGCAAAAGTTATTTAGAGGTCGGTTCTGGGGAGGTTGGTATTTAGGCTTTTTAAATGATTTTTGCTATTTTTGGAGAAACCTACATGTACTAATTATCAGAATCCCCACCTCCAGATGTTGGTCAGACGAGGAGGGCGATGACATTGATTAGTTTGACGATGAATTCAGTTTTATTCTGGTTGCAAAGCCTAAAGCATCCAGGAATTAATACATTTTTTACCAAAACACAGAGGAAGTGTAATTTAAATGGGAGTTCTGAGTGGTTCTGGTATTTAGCCTTTAGGAGAACACGTCGGATCACAAAATTGGCTGGCCGCTACACTGTAATTCTGACAGTCTTAAACTGACATTGTATTGTATCACTGGTAAAAATAGTTCATAGACTAGAGCCAGTGAATTTGTGAAGAAAAATCTTGGAAATAAACGAATATCGCTGTTCGCGTGCATGTCTGTTTCTGTAAAATTTTACTACAAGACTACATGCCCGTGTTTTGAAAACAAAGATTTCCCCAGACCGTCTGTCAACATAACTTGAATTCATCCGAACTCCTGCTGTTTCTAAGGAAATCGGGCTAAGTTCCCCACAAATGAAAAAGGCCCACTAAAAGTGTCAATAAATCACTGGTTTTATTTTTTTATTCGTTGTCAACTTTTCATGAAGTGTACGTTCTCAATTAAAATTGAAACTGGGCTTGTGAATCTGACGAAACCAGCAACGGACGACATTGGCACTTCGAACTTTCAAACATTACCTAACTCACCAACAACCACCTAACTTCGAAAGTCACTTCATTACTTAATTATTTCTCATAGTTTCCAGCATTCTGCGACAATATATTTTACATAATGCCCTTTGAAAAGCCAAAAACAATTAGATATGCGTTACAATGATTCTGGATTTTTTGCCAGTGGGAGAGCCACGCCGCCAGATGGCACCCCAAACTCTGTTGCATGGTATATAGAAAAATTATAAAATCATGGATACGTACTTGGGTTACCTATGTGCGCCCACGCCACTGCGTGGGTGTGCACTTTAAAAATGTTAAAAAATTTATAGTAATTTATATATTTTTTATACTTACCAATGACCCAGACGGGGATGGCCCTCCCATGAGTTTGGAACTCATACCTCCCCGCTGAGTACATAACACTTTTCCAGGCACTGCTTGTAAGAATGACTTTTGGCGCCAATTTTGAGACCTCCTTGACACTGAGCATGCACAGTGGAGGAAAGGTATGGAGGACCATTTAGGACATGTAATTTTCGGTTTTAGATGCAAATTTTGGGGATTGGGGGGTAAAATTCGTGTTTGGCCCTAGAATTTAAGAGTTAGCACCAGCTAAGTCTGGGTCATTGGTAAGTATAAAAAATATATAAATTACTATAAATTTTTTAACTTTCCGGACTTTTTAGCTCCGCTGACAAAGTCAGCAGAGCTTTTCTTATACTGATTCGTCCGTCGTCCGTCGTCCATCTGTCCGTCCGTCCGTCCATCTGTCGTCAACATTTTCCTTGTCCAGGCCATAATTTCTGAACAGCTGAATATTTTTCAACTAAACTTTATAACAATATGTATTATCAATGGATGGTGTGTCATCAACCATTATAAAGTCTGTAACCCCACAGGGTCAAGGTCACAGGCCACATGAGCAAGAAAAAAATATTTTGTTTGTCCGAGCCATAATTTCTAAACTACTGAATATTTTTGGACCAAACTTTATAACGTCATGTAATGTCAATAGGCGGTGTGTAATCGATCCAAGCCATAATTTTTGTGACAACTGAAAATTTTTCGGCTAAAGTTTGTAACAATATTAGTATTAGAAAACATGCCCATGCGATCAGTGGCCCTCAGCGGAGCTCTCTAGGCGTGACAGGCCTCTTGTTTTCTACACGCTTCCAGATATTGAGCTGATTTTTGGTATGTTTGTCTAACATGGTGGCCTACAGAACAAGTTTGGGTTTTGTTCCGCTCCACTGATTTTTACCAAAATTACGGCCCCATAGACTTTGAAAAGTTCATCAAAATTACAGTTTTCCGGGCTTTTTCTCTACATGCTTCCAGATATTGAGCTGATTTTTGGTATGTTTGTCTAACATGGTGGCCTACAGATCAAGTTTGCATTTTGTTCTGCTCCACTGATTTTTACCGAAATTACGGCCCTTCGACTTTGAAAAGTTCATCAAAATTACAGTTTTCCAGATTTTTTTTCTACACGCTTTCAGATATTATCAAAATTACAGCCATTTTAGTATGTGAGTCTACCACAATGACTTACAGATCAAGTTTGCATTTCGTTCTGCTCGGCTGATTTTTGTGGAAATTACGGGCCCTGGACTCTGAAAAATACAAGTAACAGATTTCCAGGTCATTTTCCTAAAAATTACAGTTTTCCGAGTCTGAAATATCGGGGTGCGTGGGGTATGTGAGCGTGCTCACTAAGGTTCTATATTTATTGTGTATGGTAGGTTCTGGTACTAGTCCTGTTAGCTTGATTGTTAACTAGAGTTGCCTGCCGTAGGGAATTTTTCAACATTTCAGTCATAAATTGAGTACTAATTCAGTGTTTACTAGTTGAGTATGAGGTGTGCGATCGCACCTGCACACCTATCACACACCTTACTCAATCACAAGGAGTGGGAAAATGAGCATGCCTCCACCGTTTAGGTATCATTCTTCTGAAGACTGGTGTGATGGTTGATCATTTTTCCAATAAGAAGCCTACTCATCAAATGTCATTATTCATGGCCCCCGACTCATAAAACTCGAAAAAAGTGCCCCAAATTCACCTGCTGAATGCCCAGTAACCTCCCTCACCTCTTTCACCCACATACACAGCTTCACACCATTCTCACAATGGTGCAGTGAGTTATCCACCTCTTAACCCTTTACCTAACACGAAAAGCAGATGACACTTGCAAATAAAATTCTTGAATAACTGAATATTTTTATTTTTTGTCTCAAAAACATAGCTTATGACCCTTCATTGGAACGAGCTCGATTTTCGAATCTTAAGTTCCTATTTGATTCGATGCAAATTGGCTGCTAGAATCGTTTCTATTCAAACCTTGCACTGAAATATAGCTTGGTATCAGTCATCTTTGGCGTCTCACAATATAAATAGTTCTGATGGAAATTGTACATAAATAATATTGAAAATAAAGACTGAGTGTAGTTTTTGTTTTCTGAACAGAAACAACATCTGTACCCATGCCACCAGCCATGCTAATTCCAGACTCCCTAGACACTACCACTGTTGAAAAAAATTTGAAAATTTCCAAGCAATATCAGTGATGGGCTGTTGCTAGAGGCAATTCTGCCTTGTGCAGTGCCTAGTACCAATGATTCTCGCACATGTTTCTGTTTTTGAACTATATTCCTTACTGGGTAATATTCCAACTACATCACCAAGGCATGCCTTCAACGAAGGTCTGCCTTCATGATGAAGTTGGAATATTTTATCGGTCAGGTCATAAGCCATCACTTTGGGAACAAATCAGGTTTACAGCACCCCCTTCCCCCAGTCGGTCATCTTCAAGATGCCCCTGATTCGATTCAAGATTTGAATAATAGACTCAATTCAAGTCGAGGCAAAAGGGGATTCACAGGGCCCTACATTTATTCTCATTGCAATTCTATAACCTTATTCATCTACCAACCATACAAGTCTCCATTGAACTTGAAATTCAACTTCCGTGGACTGGAAATCACTGAACAGTAACTACTAACCAACAGGGTGTTGCACGTAACCTTGAAAAAACAACCACAGACTTAAAGAATTTGGTGCCAAGCCTGGATTTAAAACGAAATTGTTGCTTGCCAGGATGCACTTGTCCTCATCATCACTCATATTAGGTTCTAGAAATAGTAGTCCTAACTTGGACCCTCTGGCCATTAATTTCTCTTCTCACTTCCCGTCAAGGAAGTGGGAGTAGAACATAATGACCAGAGGGTCTTATTTAGGACTACAGAAATAGCATCCTTGACCTATTGAGTGGTTCGATTTTTTGCATCTCCATGGATTTGACAATCTAAGGACTGTTTATTCTCTTATATCTTGTTTGACAGACATCATGGGATTGGTGTATATTGTATTGTAAGTACAGTGGAACCCCATTGAACAGCCACTTCACTAATGAAAAATATTCATTTATTCTCCCCACAAATTATAACATTACATGTTGGCGGGCATTTTTGGTCAAGTTCAACCGAAACCTATGGTTTGGCAATGGTCAGTGTGTGTCAGGGGTATCAGCTGGGCATCTGGGCGTCCTCGCACTGTTAGCGCAATAAGTTGAACAAACGTTCTCCGATTTGCCATACAGGTCTTTTTGCAATAATATCTCAAGCGAGTTAAAAAACTGGCCCGGCCTGATTTTTTTTATTCAGAGTTATGAATCTTAATTTGTAAATTTTTATGAATTTTGAGCTTATTAGTGCAATAAATTGAACAAGCGTTGCCCAATTTCAGTGATATTTCCCATACAGGTCTTTTGCAATAATATCTCAAACGATTTCTAAAACTGACCCAGCCCAATTTTTTGTTACAGAGTTATCGGTCTTAATAAGTCAATTTTTTACGAAATTTGAGCTTGTTAGTGCAATAACTTGAACAAACATTCTCTGATTTGACTAATATTTGCCATACAGGTCTTTTGCAATAATATCTCAAGTGAGTTCAAAAACTGGTGGGGCTGATTTCTCATTAGAGAGTTATGGGCCTTAATTTGTCCATTTTTACAAATAGAGAGTGCATGAAGAAAGTGGTCACAACTTGACGCCTGCATCTCTGATGCGCACCTCTTGTTTTATTTTATTTTTTATTTTGTATTTATTTCTTTGCCATCAAAAGTTCATGTTCTTGGTTTGTTTTATGTTTTCGGCCTCATAATCTATAGAATAGCATGTTAGCTGGTTTATTTCGTCCCTTGAGTGCAAAAAGGCTTTGCAATACTAAAGCATTGCAAAGCCTTCTTGCACTCAAGGGTCAAATTTATCAATTTTAAATTTCTAAAATATCAGACATAAACCATTTAATTTTCATTTTTAGTCGAGTTCTGACTAAGTCAAACTCGACTTATAGTTTGATGAATGACAGGCGGGCAGTTGGGTGGGCGGACGTAAGCAATTGGTTACCGGATGATAACTTGATAATGGTTCAACCCATGTTCATGAAACTTCATAGGTTGGTATCGGTGAGAGGAAGAACCCTATTAATTTTGAACTTGCTTGGTCAAAGGTCAAGGTCACAGTGACCTTGAACATAGTAAATTGTAAACAATAGGTTTCCGGATGATAAACTTCATAGGTAGGTTGGTATCGGTGAGAGGAAGAACCCTATTAATTTTGGACTTGCTTGGTCAAAGGTCAAGGTCACAATGATCTTGAACATAGTAAATTGTGAACAATTGGTTTCCGGATGACAACTTGACTACGGTTCAACCCACATTTATGAAACTTCATATGTAGGTTGGCCTTCATGAGAGGAAGAACCCTATTTATTTTGGACTCACTAGGTCAAAGGTCAAGGTCACAGTGACCCTGAACATAGTAAATCAAAACAATTGGTTTCCAGATGATAACTTGATAATGGTTTGACCCATGTTCATGAAACTTCATAGTTATGTTGGCATCAGTGAGAGGAAGAACCCTATTTATTTTGGACTTGCTAGGTGAAAGGTCAAGGTCACAATGACCTTCAACATGTAATTCATAATCAATTGGTTTCCAGATGATAACTTGATAATGGTTTGAGCCACATTCATGAAACTTCGTAGGTAGGTTGACATCAGTGAGAGGAAGAACCCTATTTATTTTGGACTTGCTAGGTGAAAGGTCAAGGTCACAGTGACCTTCAACATAGTAAATCGTAAACAATTGGTTTCTGGACGGTAACTTGATAATGGTTTGACCAACATTCATGAAACTTCATAGGTAGGTTGGCCTAGGTGAGTGGAAGACCCCTATTTATTTTGGACTCACTAGGTCAAAGGTCAAGGTCACAGTGACCTTGAACATAATAAATTGTAAGCAGTTGGTTTCCAGATGATAATTTGACAATGGTTCCACCTACGTTCATGAAACTTCATAGGTAGGTTGGCATTGGTGCAAGAAAGAGCCCTATTTATTTTGGAATCACTAGATCAAAGGTCAGGGTCACAGTGACCCTTCACATAGTAAATTGTAAACAATTGGTTTCCAGGTGATAAGTTGATAATGATTAAACCCACTTTTGTGCTGTCACAACTCGACTTTGGATCGGTGATCCTATCGTCATTTTTTTATGTTTACATTCGTTATAAAAAGAGAGCATGAGTCACCCAAAAGGACCATGCGGGGGGGGGGGGGGGGGGGGGGGGGGGGGCGTGGGGCGAGAAACATATATTTTAATACAACAACCAATGGCCAAGACTAGCTGGTGCTAACTCAAAAATTAATCTAGGGCCAAACACAAATTTTGCCTCCCAATCCCCAAAATTTGCATGCAAAACCAAAAAATTGATGTCCTATCTGGTCCTCCATACTTTTCAGATCTGCGCATGCGCAGTATCCAAGAAGACACCAAAATTGCCACAAACCACCATTTTTTGGCCCTAAAGTCAGCAACAATGAACTGGCATCTCTGCTTTTAAATCTCATTTTTGAGGATGCCAGACACAAATCAATAGTAAAATTGGTGGATCCAAAGACACAATTGGATGATGGAAGTGAACAACGGTGGTTAGGAACGTTCAGGGCTGTAACTTTATAATTTTTATCAAAATTATTTCCTGTTCCTAATGTCGGGACATGTGCCTGATGTCATCATTCTTGCTAATGATTTATCCACTGTTTGTTAAGTGTTCCTTCCCTATCCTTCCTTGAAGCCCTCCTGTTTAACTCCCCGAGCTTTTTGGCTTATTTTTATTGAAATTTTTTATTAAATTTCTTGGAAGTTTAACGTGTATTACAGAATGTTTATTCTGTATATCCCCATGGTTACGTCCTCACCCTAGGGGTGTTGGGTCGTTTGGGTCATGCATCTTCTATCCGATGTATCGTTTTTTCTTCATCTGAAGATCTTGCTTTACATCTTGTAGGCTTTAAAATCTGTTACTGACTTTGGGCCTTTTTTATTCAGTGTCTGAGGTCTTGTTTTTCGTTTTTTTCCTTGACGTTGTTTACATTGGCGACGTCCTTTAAATATATGTCGTTTCTACTTATTATTTCTGTAGGATTGTTGTAAGATACATGTTTTAATATTCTGGTAGTGTTGCAATAACTTTTGGATTTTTGGCCACACTTAGTCTCTATCGGGATACCCTTGAGCTCTTCATGTTCCCTTTGGAGATTTTCTGAAATTCATTTTTCGATTTGTATTTTGATTGTTGATTATTATGTATCTTTATCATATATTTATTATGGAGTTCATGGGAGTTCAATCGACTTTGTTTGATTAATTATGAAAGCTTATTGCTCAAAATGCAAGGCGAGGAAGCCTTTCTCAGATTTACATGCTTGTTGCCTTGCTTGTAGTCGATGTACTCACACGAATTCTTGTCCTACATGTGTTGATTGGGATGACAAACGTTGGACGCGGGTGTCACAATGTGTTGTTAGCGGTGAGAGGCATGTGAGGGTCCTCTCGCCGCAGAGTCATTCAAATTTCTCAGTTTCTTTTTCAGAGGAACAAGAACATGGTGATGGTTATGTGACACCTACCAAAAGTGTGCTACCATCGTCACGCTCTGATGAGCAAACAGAGCTAGCTGCTAAGGTGCTCCTGAATATTAGGCAAGGGATAAAGCCACCGGTGAAGCGGTTATGCCGTCCATGGGAGCCGTGATGCCGGGTATGTCCGTTGCAGTCGAAGGAAGTGTAGTGTGTAGAGCGAGCACCTTAAAATCGAAACATGCTCACCCAGCAACGACAGAACTAGGGAAGAAACCAGCAAATGTTTTGGGAAGCTCGGCAAGGTCTGAAAGTTCCCCGAGCAGGAGAGGTCCCTCTCCATCCCAGCAACATCTGGGGCCATGCGCGGGCTGGAGCATACATTCACACCTGCCGTTCGGGACACTCCGTCTAGATTGCAGCTGGCCTCGGCTACAGTCACAGCTTCTGCTTCGAAGATAAAGCACACACGACCACATTCTAGCTACCCGACTTCAGATATCCAGCCTGCTGCGCAAAGAAGGGACCACTCTTCACCCGTGAAGTCGGACCATCCGGTAGCTTGGGAGTCGAGGCCTCGATCATCGGGACGTTCAATCCATTTCCGACATGCCGTCCCAGGAACAACAAACGGCTAAGAAACAGAAGTCTGCTGCTCCTCAGGCCTCGATGACGGACTTGCTGTTTCAGATTGCGCAGCTGATAGCAGCATCCCAGCAAGTGCAGCCTCCCTCAGACTCTGAACCTGAGCTGTCAGACGGTGCTGGGTCGGTCCAGTCGTCTGTTCACGCAGATGCAATGGACAGAGATTGGCAACTGATTCTTTCGGTAGGTGAGAGGGACAAGGAAGAGGATTACCCTTCCCTTTCGGAACAGCACATGGTTGTGATGGATTTCTTCCATCAATACTATCCTGAATTTGTTCCGCAGAATCAGAATGCTGCGACAAGAGAGAAACTGCTGGCTTCGTTGGACACAGACTTTATACGGACAAAGGAAGAAGTTCTTTCTTTTTCGGTTCAGTCTAGGCAGGTGTCGCAGGCCTTCGGCCATGTAGACGACTCCGTATTCAACCTCTCGAGCGTGAGGAAAAAATGCGGTTTCTTATCTACATCTTCCATAAACATACCGTTTCTTGGACCACGTTCATTTAAAATGGTCGGAGAAGATGTTCAGAGAGCTCCTCTGCATTTGGATGAGCAGGCCAGGGATCTAGATATATCCTTACCTGCATTATTCACTATTCACTCAGACACAATTGAAACGGCAATTTCATCAAATAGAGCGAATTTGGACGCAATGTCCTATGCAGATCACCTTACCAGAGCTATGGTGCAACGTCTCAATGGGAAGGAATTTGAGGACGTTCGTACCTCTCTTAGAGTTCTTCCCAGGGCAATTATGTATACCACGTATAACTCTGCCCTAATCTGGAGTTAATCAGATGTGATACTGCCCTTGCGTCGTCATCACTTATAGATGACAAGGTGAAAAGCTCTCTTCGGGTCGCTCCGGTCTCCGGACATACTATTTTTGACGACAAGCTTTCGTTAGTCTATGAACAGGCTACTAAGAAAGCGTCAAGTGTTCTGCTATTGAAGTTGGCGTCTCAACAATCCGCTTCTGCAGACAAGAGTAAAGGAGGACGTTCCAGATCTAAAATGTCAAAAGGGAACTCCTCACAAGGGTTCAAGAAACCCTCTTACAATTACTCTGGAGGTTGTCAATATAGCGACTCATGAAAGAGCGTAGGTCTGATCGGGACTATCTGTCAGGCACCCCTAGGCTGACGGGACGAGGTTCTTCGTGGGGAGGATGTAGTTTCTCCTCCCGTAATCGTCGCAGGTCATACAGGTGATGTTCAAGACCTCTATTGCTGGCCAGTTGGCGGAAGGTTATCAAACTTTGCGAGAAACTGGATAGCAGTCATGGAAGATCAGTGGGTGAGAAGTGTAGTCTCAGATGGCCCACGGCTATCATTCTGTGGGAAACCCCCACTAACAAGATGTCCGTGTTGGACAAACCTTCCGTCGGATCCTTTCAAAAGAGAGTCTGTCCTATCAGAGGTACAGGCTCTCTTATTAAAGGAAGCAATAGAGGTCATCGAGAATCAAGATTCTCAGGGTTTTTACAGTCACCTGTTCCTTGTACCGAAGCCAGACGACTCGTTCCAACCGGTAATAGACTTGAGCTGGATAAACAAGCTTATCGTGGCTCCAAAATTTTATATGGAGACCATTTGGTCGGTAAGAGCGGGCATTCGAGTGAATGACTATGTGGCAAGCATAGATCTAATAAATGAGTACATTCATGTCCTGGTACATCCGGCATTCAGAAAGTACCTACGGTTCACCGTACAAGGGAAGGTTTATCAGTTCATAGCAATGTGCTTTGGTCTGAACCTGGCTCCCTTGGCATTCACTTGAATAATGAGCTTGGTAATGTCATACTTCCGAGCTCATTCGTCTGCGGTAACGTCTGCTTACTTGGACGACATTCTGCAGAGATACAGCAACAGAATTATTCTTCAGAACGATATTCAGAGTCTGCTTCTATTATTCCGACGTCTCGGTTTCATCGTAAAGGAGAAAAAGTCATATCTAGCTCCGTCCAAGTCGTTCACTCACTCGGGGATGAGTTTCGAGACTCACAACAATCTGGTTCATCTGCCATTACCCAGAACGAAATTAGTCAGTTGTTATGCTCACTTTTGTCTACATTCCGACGCATTAACAGTGAGGCGATTCATGTGACTGATGGGGCTGTGTGGAGCGGCTACAGATCTTATTCAGATAGGCAGTCTACGCGCGCATCCCCTCCAGATATTCTTTACCCAGAACTGGAGTGTGAAGATGCATTTGCTTGAAACCAGTATTGTTTTGCCGGACCTAGTAAAACAAAGGGTTCAGATTTGGACAGATCTTCAGTGGTTAAATCAGGGAGTTCCGCTGCAACTGCTGGATCCGGCTTTCACGATTATGACGGATGCGAGTCAGACGGGTTGGGGCACGACCCTAAGTCCCACAGACTTGAAGTGTTAGGGTCTTTGGGACCCTCGGTTCCTAGAGAAGCACATAAACATCAAAGAGATGTTGTAAATATGGCTAACTCTTCAACATTGGATTCACATAATAGCGAACATCCATGTTCAAATTTTGTCGGACAATTCGACAGTAGTAGCTTACATCAGGAACCAAGGTGGCACTCGTTCAATTCCATTATGTGAATTAACGGAGAGGATTCTCCTACATGTCATGAATCATCATGTTCATCTTTCTGTCCGTCATATACCGGGTCATCTGAATGTACTAGCAGACTCGCTCTCTCGAAAAGGTTATCTGTTGCCATCGGAGTGGACTCTCAACAAGCGAATATTCAGGCAGATTTGCTACTAGTGGGATCGTCCCATGATAGATCTGTTTGCGACTCACCTGAACAATCAGTTACCGACATTTGTGTCGCCATGCCCAGATCACTGAGCATATGCAGTAGACACTCATGGGACAGAATGATAGGATATGCGTATCCAACTCCGTTGATTCAGCAGATTCTGTTAAAGATCAAACAGTCTCGTTGCAAAATTTTGCTAGTAGTACCTCTGTCGTCACAGAAACCTTGGATCAATCTTCTCAGATGTCTGTTATGGGACGTTCCTCGAAAGCTTCCTCCATGAGAGGACATTCTTTATCAGGGAAAGTCACGCGCACTGCATCACAACCTGGAAAGTCACAACCTTCACGTATTTCCGTTGTGCGGTCCTTCTTGCACAAAAACAGTTTACAGAACGCGCAGTGGACGCAATTTCTAACTGCTGGAGGTCCTCCTGTTCGTTGAACTACGTAGCAAAGTGGAGGGTTTTCTTCCGTTGGTGTCAGGAGCCGTCGATAGACGTTTATGATCCGTCCATACCAAATATTGCCAATTTCCTGGTCTACTTCTTTGACGATCTCAAACTGCCGCCCATCACTATTAAGGGCTATAGGTCTATGTTATCAGACACTTACGCTCACCATGATAACTTGGCTATTGAATCAAATACTTCATTGGTTAGAAATTTCTCTTATTAATAGACCTAGAACCCTCAGATTAATTCCTAAGTGGAATTTGGCTTGGGTTCTGTTGAAGCTCAAAGAAGCACCGTTTGATCCATTGGACGTTGTAGCATTCAAATTCTTGACCTATAAAATGGCATTTCTCTTAGCCTTTGCATCTGCTAAAAGAGTCAGTGAACTTCATGCTTTATCTGTTGATGAATCTCACTACCGTAGTGTGGGTAATACCATTACCCTTACTACAGAAGTGGGATTTCTGGCTAAGAATCAGATTCCAGACATGTGGCCTGAGCCTATTATCATTAAGGCTCTGACATCCTCGGATAACCGTAGACCCTTGCCGTATCCAATCAGGGCTATGCGCATTTATAAACGTCGATCAGATTTTATTAGAAAAGAAAGAAAACATTTCTTTCTTTCATTGATTCCTAACAGAAAGGATATTTCTGTTCATTCAGTCGCTAGATGGATTCAGTTGGCAATACGTATTGCCTATGAAAATCTATCTTCGGATCTACGTTCGGTTAATAAGATATCAGAGCATGAGGTTAGAGCACTGTCCACTCCTTGGGCTTGTTCTAACAGTATAGCCATTACTGATCTCATGAAGGCTGCATACTGGACACAGCCCTCCTCATTTACCAAGTTTTACCTGAGAAATTTAGAGTCCATCTCCTGTGACCTTAGATTTTTAGTCGAGTTGTGACGAAGTCAAACTCGACTTATAGTTTGGTGAATGGCGGGCGGGCGGGCAGGCGGGCGGGTGGGCGGGCGGGCGTAAACAATTGGTTTCCAGATGATAACTTGATAGTGGTTCAACTCACATTCATTAAACTTCATACATAGGTTGGTCTTGGTGGGAGGAAGAACCCTATTGATTTTGGACATGCTACGTCGAAGGTCAAGGTCACAGTGACCTTGAACATAGTAAATCTTAAACAATTGGTTTCCGGATGATAACTTGATAATGGTTCAACTCACATTCATGAAACTTCATAGGTAGATTGGCCTTGGTGAGGGGAAGAACCCTATTGATTTTGGACTCGCTATGTCAAAGGTCAAGGTCACAGTGACCTTTAACATAGTATATCGCAACAATTGGTTTCCGGATGATAACTTGATAGTGGTTCAACCTAGAGTCATGAAACTTCATAGGTGTGTTGGCCTTGGTGCGAGGAAGAACCCTATTGATCTTGGACTCACCAGGTCAAAGGTCAAGGTCACAGTGACCTTGAACATAGTATATCGCAACAATTGGTTTCTGGATCATAACTTGATAGTGGTTCAACCTAGAGTCATGAAACTTTATAGGTGTGTTGGCCTTGGTGCGAGGAAGAACCCTATTGATCTTGGACTCACCAGGTCAAAGGTCAAGGTCACAGTGACCTTGAACATAGTATATCGCAACAATTGGTTTCCGGATGATAACTTGATAGTGGTTCAACCTAGAGTCATGAAACTTCATAGGTATGTTGGCCTTGGTGCGAGGAAGAACCCTATTGATCTTGGACTCACCAGGTCAAAGGTCAAGGTCACAGTGACCTTGAACATAGTATATCGCAACAATTGGTTTCCGGATGATAACTTGATAGTGGTTCAACCTAGAGCCATGAAACTTTACAGGCGTGTTGGCCTTGGTGCGAGGAAGAACCCTATTGATGTTGGACTCACCAGGTCAAAGGTCAAGGTCACAATGACCTTGAACATAGTATATCGCAACAATTGGTTTCCGGATGAGAACTTGATAGTGGTTCAACCTAGAGTCATGAAACTTCATAGGTGTGTTGACCTTGGTGCGAGGAAGAACTCTATTGACCTTGGACTCGCCTGGTCAAAGGTCAAGGTCACAACTCGACATTGGATCTGTGATCCTGAGCGGCATTTTTAGGTCCTCTTTCTGTTGCTCAGAATGTTGTCCATTAATGGTTACATCTGTAGTTATTCAGGCAGTCCGTTCCAGCATTGAAGCTGTTCTGCTGCCCTCTTCGTTCTGAGGGCATGTACCTCAGAACAAGGGGAAGGGGGAGGGGGGACGGTTTTTCCCTTATGATCATCTGGGTTTATAGTGAAAAGCAAGGGAAGACCTCATCTGGTGTCAGTAGCCCTGAGTCGGTGCTGGGATGGTTTTAATGTGTAGCTCGGTGTGAAGCAATAACTATGTCTCATTTATGTACTGTTTTTAAAGTGTAGCTCACTGTGAAGCATTTCTATATGTCGCGTGTCAAACGGGCGTTAATATACAATCCTCGGACACCTTTAAATGAGTATAAAGAGTCTCATTCTCTGGACTATCTTTATATATTGGTTTTCCTTCACCGAATAAGCATAATGGGTTATACTGGCATTAAATGGAGAATTATATATTATGTAATACTCAATTACATTGTTGGTGTTATGCCTTTATTAGTCGAGTTATGACGAAGTCAAACTCGACTTATACTTTGGTGAATGGCGGGCGGGCGTAAACAATTGGTTTCCAGATGATAACTTGATAGTGGTTCAACTCACATTCATTAAACTTCATACGTAGGTTGGTCTTGGTGTGAGGAAGAACCCTATTGATTTTGGACATGCTACGTCGAAGGTCAAGGTCACAGTGACCTTGAACGTAGTAAATCTTAAACAATTGGTTTCCGGATGATAACTTGATAATGGTTCAACTCACATTCATGAAACTTCATAGGTAGATTGGCCTTGGTGAGGGGAAGAACCCTATTGATTTTGGACTCGCTACGTCAAAGGTCAAGGTCAACGTGACCTTGAACATAGTAAATCACAACAATTCCTTTCCAGATGATAACTTGATAGTGGTTCAACCTACATTCATGAAATTTCATAGGTGGGTTGGCCTTGGTGCGAGGAAGAACTCTATTGATCTTGGACTCACCAGATCAAAGGTCAAGGTCACAGTGAACTTTAACATAGTATATCGCAACAATTGGTTTCCGGGTGATAACTTGATAGTGGTTCAACCTAGAGTCATGAAACTTCATAGGTGTGTTGGCCTTGGTGCGAGGAAGAACCCTATTGATCTTGGACTCACCAGGTCAAAGGTCAAGGTCACAGTGACCTTGAACGTAGTATATCGCAACAATTGGTTTCCGGATCATAACTTGATAGTGGTTCAACCTAGAGTCATGAAACTTTACAGGCGTGTTGGCCTTGGTGCGAGGAAGAACCCTATTGATGTTGGACTCTCCAGGTCAAAGGTCAAGGTCACAGTGACCTTGAACATAGTATATCGCAACAATTGGTTTCCGGATGAGAACTTGATAGTGGTTCAACCTAGAGTCATGAAACTTCATAGGTGTGTTGGCCTTGGTGCGAGGAACTGTTGTCACAACTCGACATTGGATCGGTGATCCTGAGCGGCATTTTCTTTTCTCGTAAAGGAGAAAGACATATATAATTCCTATCTTCTCCTATTCTCCTGTAGGAGATATCCTTTACTGAAGTAATTGAGAGATTGGACTTTCCTTTATGTCCTAGGCCCTCCAGCCTTTTTACGATTCAGCTAGTCTGGGCCATTGGTTGTTGTATAAAAATATGATAAATTGTAAGTAATTTGTATATGTTTTATACTTACCAATGGCACAGATGAGTATGACCCTCCCATGAGTTGGCACTCAAACCTCCCTGCTGTTTATAAAATTTAACAGGCAATCTGTAGAAAGAATGATGGTTGGCGCCAATTTCGGTGTCTTCCTGGATACTGCGCATGCGCAGATCTGAAAAGTATGGAGGACCAGATAAGACATCTTTTTTTCAGTTTTGCATGCAAATTTGGAGGATTGGGGGGCAAAATTTGTGTTTGGCCCTGGATTAATTTTTGAGTTAGCGCCAGCTAGTCTGGGCCATTGGTAAGTATAAAAAATATACAAATTACTTAAAATTTATAATTTTCAACTTTTGTAGGCCTAAAATATCCATATTGAATGTACTGAGGTCTGATAGGTCTATAAATGAAGGGAAATTAGTCATTGTCAAAGTAATTCTTTGATAGATTACAAAATTTTTTATTCAGTTAACAGGAGTTTCCAATATGCAATTAACAGGTTAAATTTGTATTGAAGGTATGATAAATGGTTTAATGTTTGGAAGTTCTATTCAACTGGGTAGACTCCACTGTGCTGAGGTGGAAGAGATAATACTAAAAAATTAAAAATATGGTTCTCTGGCCATCCCACATTGTCATTTTGGCAGCTGCTTGCTCTCTTTTATCATTTCTGTAAACTTAAAAAAAAAATAATAATTAAATGTTTCATGTCCGATAAATTTCCCAAGTTAATAAAATGGGTAGATACACCACATCTCATGTTATTCTGCAGATTATGAGGCCTAAAATATATAACAGGAGAGTATTTGAACCTCTGAGGGAAAAGAAATAATTTGAAATATAAGATGAAAAAAGGCTCATCCACTCGATGCATGTATTTTTTTTTTTTTAAATAGCCTGAGAAACAGAAGATCTACTTTGTGTGGCCATAATAAAGCTTGGAATTGAACAATTGTCAGCACAATTTTGAATTTGAATAGATCAATGTTTTTAGCTCACCTGACCAAAGCTCAAGGCGATCTTCAGTGAGAACATTTTTTTAAATGAAAAAATCTTCTCCAGAACCACAAACCAGAATCTATTGATACATGGTTACGTTATTCTTTGGAGGTGGGGGTGGGGAGTGGGAGTCAGATTCAAGTTTGTTCAAATCAGGTCACTGTGTTCATATTTGGGCTTCCTATGGGAGCCCAAATTTTAACTTCCTGCAATATGAGAAATATTCTTTAAAAATCATCTTCTCCAGAACCACCTGTCGGAATCTTTGGATATTTAGTGTACAGTATCCTTAATGGGGCCAGATTCAAGTTTGTTCAAGTCAGGCTCCTGGGTGCATATTTGGGCTCTCCCCTGTGGAAGCCGAAATTTTAACATAGTGCAATATGAGGAATATTTTTTAAAAATCCTATTCTCCAGAACCTCTGGTTAGAATCCTTTGATATTTGGTATGCAGCATTCTTAGGGGAGCTAGATTCAAGTCTGTTCAAATTAGGTCCCCCAGATTCATATTTGGGTTTCCTGTGGTAGCTCAAATTTGAACTTCGTGCAATTTGAAGAATATACTGTGAAAGTCTTCTTCAGATTCACCAGTCAAAATCTCTTGATGTTTGGTATACAGCATCTGTGAATGTTCTGATATTTGGTATACAACATCCTAGCCAGGGTCAGATCCAAGTTGTTCAAATCAAGTCTCTAGGGCCTTTTTTTGTGCTCCCTGTGGGAGTTTGGGTAATATGGGGAATATTCTTTAAAAGTCTTCTTCAGATCCACCACTCAGAATCTTTTGATATTTGATATGTAGCATCCTCAATGAGGTCAAATTCAAGTTTGTTCAAATCAAGTCCCTGGGTTCATAATTGGGCTCCCTGTGGGAACCTGAGTTTTGACTTAGGGCATTATGAGAACTATTCTTTAAAAGATCTTCTTCAGATCCACCTGTGAGAACCTTTTGATATTTTAATACAGTGGAATCCTGTTAAATGAATAGCCACTTTGCCAGTGAAAATTATTCAGTTAACAAGAGTATTCAATTAACAGGGATTGTGTCACTTTCCTGTATTCTAGAGATAAACTTAGCACTTATTCTATTACATCCTGTTTGACAGAACTCCATGAGCTTTGTCAGACAAGATACAATAGATTAAATGCCTGTATTGGATTACTGAGGCCAAATAGGTCAATAAACAGAGGAAAACTGGGAAGAGTCTGGTAATTTCACAACAGGTTATAAATTTTTTTATTCAATTAACAGGAGTTTACTCTATTACCTGTATTCAATTAACAAGTCAAATTTATACTGGAGGTATGGTAAATGGTTTTGTGTTGAGAAATTATATTCAATTAACAGGGTTATTCAGTTAAGAGATATCCAATTAAGTGGGCTCCTCTGTATTTGGTGTTCGGCATCTTTGGAGGGCTAAAATTTAAATTTGCAAAAATTAGATCCCTGGGATCATATTTTGGCTCCTTATGGATGCCAGAATTTTAACATATTGCAGTATGAGGAGTATTCTTTCTTCTTGTTCAGATCCAACTGGCAGAATCTTGTGAAATTTTGTTTATACCATTACTATGACCCCTAGGTTAAAGTTTGTTTAAAGTGTAATGTTTGACTCATTTTTGGTGGGCTTGAAATTTAAAACAGAACCCAATGAAGAATTTACTGTTTGTTTAAATGAATTCTGTCCAAGTTTGACAGGGCAGATTGTGGCCAACCTTAGTAAGACACGAATGTAGGATAGAGATGGGCAGTTAACCGAAAATTCGGTTTGGTTTTGTTATCAAAACCAAAACAGACGCAATTACAGAAAACCCGTCATCGCAGTTTTCAACTTTAATGTTGAAAAACTCTAATCAGGTCTTCACTTCTCAGAATAAAGAGAGAAACAAGAGGAACTTGTCACTTGTTCCACATTTATAATGACAAGTATATTTATTTCTACATGTAATTTTGAAAGCTTGAATTCCAAAGCCAGTGTCAAAATCACAGTTGAAGTTGGATGGAAATTTAGGGTTACAATGACCTATATGAGCGACTTTTACACGATAAAATTTTTATGGTCGGCATAATTTTTTAGGGTGTGTTAGGTTACCCTAAACACAGGTATTTGGAGGAGGAGGGGGGGGGGGGGCTAATTTTGCAACAGACTCCAGTCAAAAATCATTTTTCTCAAACTTGAAAATCTTGAGATAATTTATGCACATTGTGCTCAGGAAATCAAAGTACCGGTATAGACTTTTACGCAAGTGTATTGTCTTGGAAAGGGAGTCCCTGTGACAGTGACTGGCGCCAAATACATCTTCTGACATGCAAATGCAATGTATTATTATGTTTGTACAATGAAAACCGAAACTGTAATCCCAACTCTTTGAATGAAACCGAAACCGCAACCGACATGAAATTTGAAAAACGCCCATCTCTAATGTAGGAGGGTTTATTGGGCAAACATTTTTTTTGAGTGACTTTATGCAAAAAACAAAAAAGGTTCAATCAGTCGATCCCATAGTGGAAGTGGGTGTTGGTCCATTGGGTGATTTGTTTTACTTTTTTGAAGGTTTTTGACTGATTTTACACATATCAACCAATTCACCTAGCAGAACCTCCCCCCCACCCCCCACCCCCCTCATCTTCTACCTGTACCTGTAGCTAAATTATATTAACTAGATTAAGATATAGCTACTGAATGTGACCTTAAATCCTTCTTTAAACAACTTTATAATGTGAGCGATTAAGGCCCCCTGTGACCTTTTATTTATTCAAGTAATAGGTTTTACTTTGCAAACTCCCTGAGGAACCCCAGGAAGTAAAGCAGTGCCTGTTCACTGTGGTAAACAGTCTCTGTTTTACTGGTAAAATAGGACCCAATCACCAATGCTTGAGAGGTGCAAACCCTCTCTAAAATGGGCAAAATGGCTTATTAACGCTCACCCCTGGTCTTGAGTTGATACTCATGTTGTGGTCATGATTAGCCGTTAGTCAAAAATATATGACCTTAAAATGCCAATAAATAAATAAATACATAATACTTTGCAAACAATGATGTGAAACCAAACAAAAAATACCCTGAACTTTATTTTTGCACTTCCACGTGAAATAGTAAATTCTTATTGTTTTGTTATAACTATTTTTAATGGGAGAATTGTAAAGTCCTTTTCATCTATATTGAAATTTCGCCAATGCGATAACTTGAAAAATTGTAATAGGATTTTCATGAAACTTGCTACATTGTGAAAAGATCTTGCTCGAATTCGATATTCACCAAAATTTGTCTATTTTTATGGGAAATTTGGTGATTGTCTTTGCAAGTGTGATAACTTGAATTAATGTTATTGGATTTTCATGAAACTTGTCATTGTGAGAATATATTGCTCTACTAAGATATTCACCAAATGTTATCAATTTTTGTGAAAGTTATGCTTCCTTTTCTTGAAAATTCTGTGTTTTTCTGGTGATGACATTGTGAATTTGATAACCTGAACAAATGTAATATTTTTATACTGTACCAATGACCCAGACTTAGCTGGTGCTAACTCCTTAAATTATAGGGCCAAACACAAATTTTGCCCCCCAATCCCCAAAATTTGCATCAAAAAACCAAAATTCAATGCCCTATATGGTCCTCCATACTTTCTATCCACTGTGCATGTGCAGTGTCAAGGAGCTCTCGAAATTGCCGCAAATGTCATTCTTTATTTGGCCCTAAAATCAGTAACATGTCACTGATATTTGTGCTTGTAAATCTCAGTTTAAATGATGCCAGACACATAATTATGAAAGAAATGGTGGATCTAAGGATGAAATAAGAGGATGAGAGGAAGAAACAGTGGCAGAATGTGTTCAGGGCTGTAACTTATAATTTTTTTACGAAATTATTTCATGTTCCCTAATTTCGGGGCATGAGCCTTATATTGTCATTCTGGCTATGAACTTACCATTGTTTGTCCAGTGTTTCCTATCTCCCTTTCCTTAATAACCCCCTTGCTTTTCTCCCATGCTTTTGGCATAATTTTGGAATTTTTTCTTACTAAATTTTCTTGGGAGTTTTGGCTTGATAACAGAATGATTATTCTGTTTTTTCCCCATGTTTACGTCTTCACCCTTGGGTGTTTAGGCGTTTTATCTGCATCTACCATCTCATGTACTGCAATTTCTTCTCTGGAAGCCTCTGTTTTACATCAGATAGTGTTTAAATTGGTTACTGATTTTGGGCCATGCTTTCAGTGCCTGGAGTCATGTTTCCGGTTTCTGTACACTTTTGCTTATGTTGACAATGGTTACTTCTGATAGTGATTACTTGTCTTCTATTAGCTCTACTCATAGCCAGATACATTAATATTGTCCAGAAGTGTTGTTAAAATATTTTGTCCACACTTAGGCTTTTTGGGGATCCATTTGGGCTCATTGTTCCCATTGGGAACTTGGGCTCTTCTGAAAATTTTTCAAAATTTTTTTTTTTTTTCAAATTATTTTTTCGAAATGTTATAATGGATTATATTATATTATTATGTATCTTTGTTTCAAGGGTTAGTGCGAGTACTATGACTGTTTATATTTTTTCATGATGAAGAAATATTGTTCAATTGTAATGCGAGGAAGCCTTCCTCTGATTCTCATGTTCATTGTGTTTCTTGTAGTCAATGTACTCGCGCTAATTCTTGCTCAGTGTGTGCTAAGTGGAATGACAACGTTGGAGACATGTGTCACGGTATATTGTTAGCGGTGAGGGGTCCATTCCGGCCCTCTCTTCGCAAGGTCACTCTAGTTTATCAGTCTCTTTTTCAGAAGAATAAGAGCAGGGTGATGTTTCCATGATGTCTTCAACAAGTGTGTCTCCGTCATTGCAGTATTAGGGCTAGCGGCTAAGTGCTCATGGAAATACGACAATTGCCGAAGAGGTCCCTAGTAGGATCGAAGGCGCTGATCATCCGCTAGTCCGCCCGGTATAGCGACCATTCATCGAATGGCTCAGCAGCCGGGTTCGTCCGTTGCGGTCCAGGGAAGCAGTTTTGGTGATGTGAGCACTATAAACATTGAACGTGCACACCCAGCGACGACGGATCCAAGGATAGTATGGAGGAAGCCTGTCAGTCCGGTAGCTAGCTCGTCCAGGTCCATCCGGACCGCGAGCGAGAGAGGCCCCCTCTCTCTTACAGCAACATCTGGGCCGCGATGTTGTTGTATGTTCGTTCGTTAGTCGGAGCATACGTCCACTCTTCCTGCTCGGGACGCTCCATCGCATAGACAGTCCAACGTGACTGTTCTATTGGCTTCCTCATCCTCACGACAGCACACACGACCGCACCTTGGCTATGTGACCACAGATTTCCAGGGGACATTCGCTTTTTATATAAATGCAGGAATGAACGTCCCTGGAGCTCCTGCTTCGCCGACCAGGGAATCCACGTCAACCAGGTCACTCCATCCACTAGCCAAGGACACAAAGCCTTTCCAGTTGGGACGTTGGCATATTATATAAATGCAGGAATGAACGTCCCTGGAGCTTCCAGCGGCTAATTACGTAAAAGACCGCCGCTCCACATGCCTATGTGGCGGACTAGCTATCGCAGATAGCTCAATTCATCGCAGCATCCCTGCAGCTATCAGAAACTTTTTCAATAAAGAACTATCTGAGCATGCTGGGTCGGTTCGTTCCCCTGCAGAGTCAGTAAGGGACGACCAAAATTTTTATGTGCTCCAAGCGGATGGTAAAAGGCAATCGGCACAGCTGAAATTTTCCCTTTCTGAACAACTTAGGGTGGCCATAGATTTCATCCGGCATCACCTTTTAGAAGTTGTTTCTCGGGACAAAAATGCTGCGTTACCTAATAAGCAACTGAAAGCGTCACTGGACACAGACTTTTTCTGTCAGGTTAAGGACACCGTCCCTCAGTTTTCGACCCAGTCCAGAAATGTCATGGACATTTGAACTTTTGAATGATGCTATATTCAAACTAGAAGACTGGGAAATTAGGTTTCTTATCGCCTAGCGTTATTCAGCGGCCTTTCATCAATGCAAGACATAATTTTGAAACGGCAGGACTGGGCATGCCGAGAGTTCCTCTGGACAACAAGGCTGAAGACCTGGAATTGTCATTGCCGGCGTCCATGTCTATTACTCCAGTATACTGGAGACGGCAATATTGTCTAATAGAATTTAGATGCATTATCTCACGCAGATCACCTTACCAAGAGGAACTTGGACGGCATTCTTCAGGGTTACGGCAGCAAGTTAACACTTCAGATCAATGTTCTGAGTCTGCTTCAATTGCTCCGACATATCAGTTTCTTCGTAAACGAAAAGAAGGCGGATCTAGTGTCGTCCTATTCATTCACCCACGTGGGAATGAGCTTAGAGACGCACAACAATCTCATTCGTCTGCTGTTTACCAGAGCGATTTTAGTCAGTTGTTACACTCGCTTTTGCCTTCACTCAGATGTAGTAACAGTGAGAGAATTCATTAGACTGACAGGTTTGTGTGTACCTGCTGCGAATATTATTCTGATGAAGCGGATACGCACTTGTCCACTCCACAGATATTTTATCTCAGAATTGGAGTGTGAAGACTCATTCGCTCGAATCAAACATTGTCTTGTCGAATCAAGTGAACAAGGGTTTCAGACTTGAGTAGATATTCAGTGGTTAACTCAAAGAGTACCACTGCAACTGCCGGATCCGAGTTTAATGATAATGACGGATGCAAGTCAAACAGGTTGCGGCACAACTCTGAGCCCAATAGATTCAGGGTGCCAGGGTCTTTAGGATCCGCAGTTCCTAACAAGTACATAAACATCAAGAATGATGTCAATATGGCTTGAGCTACGTCAATGAATGAACATTCTTCAGAATTCGCATGTTCAAATTCTGTCTGACAAGTCGACAGTAGTAGCGTATATTCGGAACCTGGGAGGCACTCCTTCCATTCCATTATTCAATTTAACGGAAAGGATCCTTCTGTTTGTCCTAGAGCATCAAGTTCTTTTATCGGTCCATCATATTCCGGGTCGTCTGAATGTTCTAGCGGACTCCCTTTCTCGGATAGGTCGTTTGTTGTCATCAGAATGGACTCTCAACAACGATTTTTCAATCAGATTTGCTACTAATGGGATCATCCAAGGGTAGACTTTTTGCGACGCATCTCAACTATGTGTCGCTGTGTCCAGATCCTCGAGCATTTGAAGTAGATGCTCTCTCGATCTCTTGGGACGGAATGATAGGATACGCGTATCCTCCAGCACCATTGATTCTGCAGATATTGCTTAAGATAAAGCAATCTCACTGCAAATTCTGTTGGTAGCATCTCTGTCACTCCAGAGACCATGGATAAATCTTTGGTGTCTGCTGTGGGACATGTTGCGGAAGCTTCCTCCACGAGAGGATCTTCTTTCGCAGGGGAAATCGCGCACACTGCATCACAACCTGTAAGGTCTCAACCTTCACGTATTTTCGTTGTGCGGTCCTTCTTGCACGGCAAGCAATTTACAGGACAAGCAGTGGATGCAATTTCTAACTGTAGGAGGACCTCCTCTTCGCTAAATTATGCTGCTAAGTGGAAGCTTTTCTCACGGTGAGGTAGGGATCATTCTGTTGATACCTATGCACATCATGATAGTTTACAGATTGGATCTAATGTCTCTTTATCTAAGTTACGGAAAACTTTTCGATAAATAGACTTAGAACCCTTAGATTAATTCCTAAGTGGAATTCCTAAGAAGCGCCATTTGAACCCCTTGATACAATGGACTTCAAATTCTTATGTTATAAGACAGCTTTTTCTTAGCCTTTTCTTCGGCTAGAACAGTTAGTGAGCTTCAGGCACTATCTGTTGATGATTCTCACTTTCGTAGTGTAGGTAATACTATTACCTTGACTACTAAGGTTGGGTTTTTGACTAGATTCAGGCTCCTATAAGTATCCAGAATCTATTGTTATTAAGGCTCTTCCGACTTCAGATGGGCATAGGCCTTTAATCTGTCCTGTTAGAGCTATAGATTTTTTACAAACGTAGATCTGAGTTTATCAGAAAGGGACGTAACGTCTCTTTTTGTCTCTACTGCCTAATAGTAGGGGCATTACGGTCCATTCTATTGCAAGGTGGATTCAATTAACTATTCGTACTGCTTATGAAAAATTATCTTCAACTCAGCAGTCTGTGCTTAAGATTTCGGCGCATGAAGTATCTGTTCCGGCAGCATATCTGTCCTGCTGCCCTCTTCGCTCTGGGGTATTTGACCCAGGGCTAGGGAAAGGGGGGGGGGGGGGGGATGGTGTTCCCTTATATCACCTGCTTTATAGGGAAAAGCAAGGGAATACCTCCTCTAGAGTCAGTAATTCCAAGTCAGTGCCAGGATGGTTTTAAAGTGTAAAACTAATTCATATAATATTTTAAAAGTATAGCTCGGTGAGAAACATTTGTATATGTCACGGATCATACGAGCGCTAATATATAATCCTCGAACACTTTTTAATGAGTATAAAGAGTCTCATTATCTGAACTATCTTTAATTTTTGGCTTTCCTTTAATAAGATTAGTATAAGGAATTATACTGGATGTTAATAGAGATCATTTATGATTATTGTGCTCAATTACGGAATAGTATTGTGTCTTTCTTTTTTGATAAAACAAGAAAGATATATATAAAACCTGTGCTCCTCTTGTCCTTGAGGGGATAATTCTGTTTTCATGTAATTGAGTCTATTGGATTTTCTTGTATGTCCTAGGCCCTCTAGCCTTTTTTCTATTCAGCTAAGTCTGGGTCATTGGTACAGTATAAAAATGTAAAAAAATTTATAGTAATTTATATATATTTTATACTTACCAATGACCCAGACGGGTATGGCCCTCCCATCAGTTGGGAACTCACCTCCCCGCTGATTACATAACGCTTTCCAGGCACTGGTTGTAAGAATAACATTTGTGCCAATTTCGAGAGCCCCTTGACACTGTGCATGCGCAGTGGATAGAAAGTATGGAGGACCATATAGGACATTGAATTTCGGTTTTTGATGCAAATTTTGGGGATTGGGGGGCAAAATTTGTGTTTGGCCCTGTAATTTAAGGAGTTAGCACCAGCTAAGTCTGGGTCATTGGTAAGTATAAAAAATATATAAATTACTATAAATTTTTTAACTTTCTGGAAACATGCTATAGCCATACATTGTGAGAACATCTCACTCCAGTTCGATATTCAGTTTTTGAAGGAGTTTTACCCCTTTTATGTTGGAAAATTTGGTTTCCATGTATCTCGAAGCCAAATTTCTGTAAAGTTTACACTTCTTTTCTCAAAACAATCATATTGAACCACTTCTTTGTGTGCTGGGTGGTGGAGGGAGGGTGACGGGAGATTTTACCATTTCATGGCATTTGCATGTTATCTTTAAGTATAAGACGTCTTAGCCTTGTCTGCAAACAAAAAATGGAAAAATTAACACAATTTAGATGGTAATTCATGTGTATTGTTCTAATTCTGTTCCTTTAGAATGCTTACAGCAGTAATTTGAATACTCTTTCTTCTAGGATTTTGGAGATGGGGGAGCATTTCCAGAAATTCACGTTGCACAATATCCACTAGGCATGGGATTAAAAAAGACTTCCTCCAACTCCCTTGCTGTTCAGCTTGATGCTACTGGTAAAGTGAAGTATGATGCTATTGCTAAATATGGACATGGTAAAGATAAGGTGAGTGGTAGATCAATGTTCTGAAATAGTTTGAATCACTACACTATCTATTGTAACAGTACCATGCAACAAGCAACCCGAAATTTGATTCAAAACATGGGTAAAAAACATCTGCTGATCCTGCTATTTATTTATTTATTTATTGGTGTTTAACAACATTTTCGACATCCAGGGTCACCTCGTGTCGGACAGTTTTATGGGTGGATGAAGTTGGAGTACCTGGAGAGAACCACCGTGCCGTGGCAAATAACTGCCAGACTCCCCAACATACAAACTCCACACATACAGGGTTTAGCATTGGTTGAAGACAAGTGCACCATCGACATGCAGTGTGCCTTAGTACACAGCTCCACCATGCCCCCACGTGGGCAATAGAGATAAAGTGCCTTGCCCAAGGACACTATGCAGAAAGCCCGGTGGGGATCTTACCATGGGCCTTTTGGTTTGAAGTCTAAGCCCCCCCCCCCCCCCCCCCCCCCCCCCCATCCCCGATATCATACAACAAAATATGTTCCGAAAAGAAATGTTGCATCTACAAGAAAAGTTCTTTTCGATATACTATGAGATAACTAATTTTGAGCCTATAACCCTTAACTCTTAACCCGCTGAATAATTTTAAAATATTTTTCATCAAATCTAGTCATGGCTTCACAGCAGCCATGACTAGATTTGATGAACACTTCTTGAATATTTGATATAAGAAATCATTGGTTAAAGGTCCACACAGTTTACAGGGGAAAATGGGGTTAAATATCCTCAAATTTGTCTTATTCTAATAGCAAGAAATTCCCTATCCTGGGAGTGAATATCCGCCTGCAGCATGCAAGGAGTTAAGGGCCTGGAGATTTTTATATATTTTTGCTACATGTTTCCTGTAGAGTTTGTAGTTGTTTTTTAGGCAAGCTTGGCTGCCTATATATATATAAAACAACTTCCAGACTACTTGGAATGTAATTTGTGAATTAAATCCGATACTGCATGTTGGGGCACCTGTTCTGTTGCAGGAAAAGTAATTACAGTTGGAATTACCATATTTACTCTATGTATTGGGACACTCTATGATTTGGGACACACATTTTTTCCAGAAAACTATATTTTTTTTATGCCCTAAAGTTTGGGACATTCAGGAGATTTGTTACCAGTTGACCCGTCGCTAGTAGCAGATGACACTCATAAAAAAAATTCTTGAGTAACTAAAAATTTTCATTTTTTGCTTCCAAAACATAGCTTATGATCCCTCATTGGAACGTTCGCAATGCACTCGTTCCAATGAGGGATCATAAGCTATGTTTTGGAAGCAAAAAATGAAAATATAAAAAAAATTGGATGGCGATTTTTGTATATAGTGATGGAAAATGAATCACACACAACTTTATTCAGCATCAAATCAAGACCAGGCTGTGTTCTTTTCCCATTTTCTAAGAATTGCGACACCTGTGAAAATAATTATTTTTAGCTGTCCCAATACATAGAGTAAATACGGTAGGTCCTTTAGGGTTAACAGAACAACCAAGATTACATTAAAGTGTAGTGTAAAATGATATCTTGCTTTTTGATAACATTTAGTTTTAAAATGAAGTATTGATCGACATAGACAATAAGTAGAACTCTCTGGTTGGTACCCTGATCTCTCAAGTTGTGAGCAACAGAACAACATATTTTCCTAATAACTGGAAATTACCTGTTTTTCTTCCATTCAGTAGATTATGAAAATTCATCGGAATGAAATTGTTAATAAATATGAAATAAATATGTTAATTTCATTGAATTTTTACAAGTTTGGAAGGAGACTGGAAAAATAACAAAATTTTAGTGGTGATGTTTGTCGAGTTGTTTTACTACTTGTGAATTAGCACTTGAAAACTATAGATGGACTTTTTGCCCAAAGAATATTTTCTCATTCACATACCATACCAACCATGCATGGCATATGTACAGAGCTCCAAACTTATTAATTGTGAAATGGTTAAAATATACTTATCCAAAATATTTACTATAATAGGAGTTAACCCTTCAACTAATAAATCAACAGCATCCACCAGCATAATATACAAAATTCAGCAGTTGAAAAAAAGTTATTTTTGAAAAAAAAATGTAACAACTCATTGGAACAAGCTTTTTGAGCTCATTGCAATGAGGAGCCACATGATATGGTTTTGTTAAAATGTTTTGAAGAAATTTGAAAAATTAATATTTAAAATAATGAATTTTGATATCGTCTGGGTTGGGTAAAGGGTTAACTGGTTGGGCTTTACTCTGATCAGCTGGTACCAAGACTAGAAGGCTTCAATCTTCAATCATCAATCTTCAATCTTCATATCATCTTCAAAGCAAAATATTTAGTCTGTAGTATAAATTGTAACAAGGCAAAGACATGTAAACAAATTTTGACAAGCAAAACTAATTTAGCATTCACCAGTTAATCAGAATTACTTCTAACTTCCTGATAGTTATAGAAATTTTGTTTTTAGGTTGTTCATTCGAAGTTCCAAGATTTGGTTCCAAAGAATATGGATGATGATGAACAACTTGAAAGACCTGATGAAGAGGCAATAAGAGACACAACTGAAAAAACAAGACAAGCTCTAGAGAAATTGGTATCTGGGAAAATATCAGCTGCAATGCCTGTTCGACATGCTGAGAAACAAGCACCAGCACAGTATATAAGGTATATCTTAATTTTATTATATGCTAGCCTGTGAATTATCACAAATTATCTGAAAGATATCGACTTGATGGATAACAGGGAATATCCCTCAGTAGCTTCCTAAATGACGTCATGCTTTGGCACATCACTTCACCTTTGATACTGTTACAAGTGATTCATAGTTCATGCTATTCCAAGCTGTTCTGAAGATTCTATGGCTGAAAAATTATATGTATAATAATAATAAAATAATAAAGTAAAATAATTAGATGTATAGAAAGTGACTCTGAGAGTAATATTGAGTCTTGAACTGGGTAACTTTTCTGAAAAACCTTGTTGATCTATTCGCCCAGGAAGTTGGGTTTTTTTGGATGAGTCGGCACACTCAATTCCAAATCCCATGTTGTAAATTGACATTTAAATTGTTATTGAAAAATATAAGAATATTCTCATTTATGGTATTATAATTAGTAAATTTCATCTGTGAGTTGAACAATTAGTTAGTTAAATTATCATGGGACAGTGGGATTATATTTTTATACTGTACCAATGACCCAGACATAGCTGGTGCTAATTCTCAAAAATCTAGGGCCAAACACAAATTTTGCCCCCCAATCCCCAAAATTTGCATCAAAAACCAAAAATAACATGTCCCAAATGGTCCTCCATACTTTTCCTCCACTGCGCATGCGCAGTGTCAAGGAGGTCTCGAAATTGGTGCCAATTATCATTCTTTGTTTGGCCCTTCATCAGTTCACATCTGACTGATATTTGTGCTTGTAAATCTCAGTTTAAATGATGCCAGACACATAAATATTAGAGAAATGGTGGATCTAAAGAGGAAATAGAAGGAGGAGAGGAAAAATTAGTGGCAGGAAATAATCAGGGCTGTAACTTAAAAAATTTTTTATGAAATTATGTTTATGTTCCCTAATTTCAAGGCATGGGCCTGTTGTTGTCATTCTTGCTATAAAGTTACACTGCTTGTTCAGTGTTTCCTCTCTCCCTTTCCTTCAGTCCCCCCTTGCTATTCTCCCATGCTTTTGGCATATTTTCTGTAATATTATTACTAAAATGTCATGGGAGTTTTGGCTTGGTAACAAAATGAATTCTGTTTTTTCCCCATGTTTACGTCCTCACCCATGGGTGTTTAGGCATTGTGTTCTGCATCTACCGTCTGATGTTCTGCAGTTTCTTCCCTGGAAGTCTCTGTTTTGCATCAGATAGTGTTTGGATTGGTAACTGATTTCGGGCCATGTTTATCAGTGCCTGGAGTCATGTTTCCGGTTTTTATACACTTCTTGTTTTCATTGACAACGGTTTCTGTTGAGAGTGATTTCTTGTCTTTGTATTAGTTTAATCATAACAAGATACATTATTATTATACGTAAGTGTTGCATTAATTTTTTTGAAATATTTTAAAAAATTTTGTCCACACTTAGGCTTTTTTGGGATCCATTGGGGCTCAACGTTACTTTCAGAAACTTGGGCTTTTCTGAAAAAAATTTTTTCAAAAATTTTTTTTTTGATTTCATTTATTTTTTCTATATGTTAATGGATCATGTTATTATGTATCTTTGTTTTCAGGGGTTGGTGCGAGTACTAGGACTGTTTGTGTTCTTTTCACAATGAAAGGATATTGTTCAAATTGTAATAAGAGGAAATCTTCCTCTGACTTTCATAATAATTGTATTAATTGTAGTCAGTGTACTCGCACTAACTCCTGCTCAGTGTGTGTCAATTGGGATGACAAACATTGGAAACGTGTGTCACGGTATATTGTTAGCGGGGATAGGCCCATGCCAGTCCTTTCTCCGCAGGGTCACTCTAGTTTTTCAATCTCTATTTCAGACGAACAAGAACAGGGTGATGTTTCCGTGATGTCTTCCAAAAGTGTGCCTCCGTTGTCACAGTTAAATGAACAGCTAGCGGCAAAAGTGCTCATAGAAATACGTCAGTTGCCTAAGGGGTCCCTAGGAGGATCGACGGCATTGGCGTCCGCTAGCTCGCCCGGTGTAGCGACCATTCATCGAATGGCTCGGCAGCCGGGTTCGTCCGTTGCGGTCCAGGAAGGAGATTTGGGTGATGCGAGCACTATAATTACACAAAGTGCACACTCAGTGACGACGGATCAGAGGATGGAACGGAGGAAGCCTATTACTCCGGTTCCTAGCTCGTCCAGGTCCATCTGGGCTGCGAGCGAGAGAGGTCCCTCTCTCGTACAACAACATCTGGGACCAGATGTTGTGGTACAAAACGTTTCGCATTCAGAGCATACGTCCGCCACTCGGGACGCTCTGTTATATAAACAGTCCGGAGAGACTGTCAATATGGCTTCCTCATCCTCACGGCAGCGCACACGACCGCACCTTGGCTACGTGACCACGGATATCCAGCCAGCTTCGCCGACCAGGGATTCCACGGCGATCAGGTCACGCCATCCGGTAGCCAGGGGCACGAGGCCTGTAGACTCCGGACGTTCCGGTCAGACGTCCCTAGGTCGACGGGGCGAGGTGCGGGTCGTGGAGGACGTAGTTTCTCCTTCCGCAAGCCTCGCAGGTCCAGGAGGTGATGGTATGAACCTCTATCGTGTTCCGGTAGGCAGAAGATTGTCGAGTTTTGTAAACAATTGGGCGTCAATTACGGACGACCCCTGGGTTTAAGGGGTAATTTCGGAAGGACTAAGAATATCCTTCAAATGAAAGCCTCCATTAACTGGAAGTCCAAAATAGACTCAGCTTCAGGTCAAATCCGCAGAAGAGAGACGCTCTTCTATCAGAAGTACAGTCTCTTCTGGAGAAGAACGCGGTAGAGATTGTAGAAGACCAGGAATCACCGGGTTTCTACAGCCATCTGTTTCTGGTTCCAAAACCAGACGGCTCGTTCCGTCCAGTTATAGATCTGAGCTGGAGATACAAGCTGATTGTCGCTCCGAAGTTCTATATGGAGACAATTCGATCAGTCAGAGTGAGTATTCGGGTGAACGACTTTGCTACAAGCATAGATCTCAAGGATGCGTACTTTCACGTCATGGTACATCCGACATTCAGAAAGTATCTACGCTTCGCAGTCCTAGGAGTTGTATATCAGTTCTGAGCGATGTGCTTCGGTTTGAACCTAGAGCCCTGGGCTTTCACTCGAATAATGAACTCGGTAATGATGCATTTCCGAGCTCATTCGTCTGTGGTAACGTCGGCCTACCTGAACGACATTTTTCAGAGGTACGGCAACGAGTTAACGCTTCAGAACGATGTGCAGAATCTGTTTTATTACTCCGATGTCTCGGTTTTATAATAAACGAGGAGAAGTCGGATCTGGTGTCGTCCAAGTCATTCACCCACTTGGGAATGAGCTTCGAGACGCACAATAATCTCGTTCATCTGCTGTTAACCAGAGCGAAATTAATCAGTTGTTACGCTCGCTATTGTCTTCACTCAGACAAAGTCACAGCGAGAGAATTCATGAGACTGATAGGTCTGTGCAGAGCCGCTGCGGATCTCATTCCGATGGGGCGGTTACGCACTCGTCCTCTCCAAATTTTCTTGACTCAGAATTGGAGAGTAAAGATTCATTCGCTCGATATAGACGTTCTCTTGTCAAATCAAGTGAAACAAGAGATTCAGACTTGGGCAAACATTCAGTGGTTAACTCAGGGAGTTCCACTGCAGTTGCCGGATCCGAGTTTTACTATTATGACGGATGCCAGTCAAACAGGTTGGTGTGCAACATTGATCCCAATGGATTCGAAGTGCCAGGGTCTTTGGGATCCGCAGTTTCTAGGCAAGCACATAAACATCAAAGAAATGATGTCAATTTGGCTTGCGCTATGTCATTGGATGAACATTATTCAGAAAGCACATGTCCAAATCCTGTCCGACAATACAACAGTAGTAGCGTATATTCGGAACCAGGGAGGCACTCATTCCATTCCGTTATTCAATTTAACGGAAAGAATCCTTCTGTTTGTACTAGAACACCAAGTTCTACTTTCGGTCCGTCATATTCCAGGTCGTCTGAATGTATTAGCAGACTCCCTTTCACGGAAGGGTTGCTTGTTGCCGTCAGAATGGACTCTCAACAAACAGGTATTCAATCAGATTTGCTACCAATGGGAGTGGCCAATGATAGACTTATTCGCGACACAGCTCAACAATCAGTTGCAGACGTATGTGTCACCATGTCCGGATCCTTGAGCATATGCAGTAGACGCTCTATCGATCTCGTGGGACGGAATGATAGGATATGCGTATCCTCCAGCGCCGTTGATTCAGCAGATATTGCTAAAGATAAAACAATCTCAATGCAAAATTCTGTTGGTAGCATCTCTGTCTCCACAGAGACTGTGGATAAATCTACTCAGGTGTCTGCTGTGGGACATACCGCGGAAGCTTCCTCCACGAGAGGATCTTCTTTCGCAGGGGAAATCACGTCAACTACATCACAACCCGCAAGGTCTCAACCTTCACGTATTTCCATTGTGCGGTCCTTCTTGCACGGCAAGCATTTTACAGGACGAGCAGTGGATGCAATTTCTAACTGTAGGAGGTCCTCCTATTCGCTAAACTATGTGGCTAAGTGGAAGGTCTTTTGTCGTTGGTGTAGAGATCATTCTGTTGATATTTTTGATCCCTCCATTCCAGACATTGCAAACTTTCTACTATACTTGTTTGAGGAGATCAAACTGTAGCCTGTTACTATTAAATGTTTTAGGTCTATGTTATCTGATACCTATGCACACCATGATAGTTTACAAATTGGATCTAATGTCTCTTTATCTAAATTAGTTAGAACTTCTCGATAAATAGACCTAGAACCCTTAGATTAATTCCTAAATGGAATTTAGCTTGGGTTCTTCTTAAACTAAAAGGAAAGCCATTTGAGACTCTTGCGACAGTGGACTTCAAATTCTTATCTTATAAGACAGCATTTCTCTTAGCTTTCTCTTCTGCTAGAAGAGTCAGTGAGCTTCATGCCCTATCTGTGGACGATTCTCACTATCGTAGTGTCGGGAACACTATTACCTTTACTACTAATGTTGGATTTTTGGCTAAGAATCAGGCTCCTAATAAATATCCGGAACCAATTGTTATTAAGTCCCTTCGTCTTCAGATGGGCATAGGCCTTTACTCTGTCCGGTTAGAGCTTTACGTATTTTTAAACGAAGATCTCAGTTTATCAGAAAGGGACGAAAACGCTTCTTTCTGTCTCTGATGCCTAATAGAAAGAACATTATGGTCCATTCTATTGCTAGATGGATTCAATTAACTATTCGTACTGCTTATGATAATCTATCTTCAACTCAGCAGTCTGTGCTTAAGATTTCGGCTCATGAAGTAAGAGCTCTTTCTACATCTTGGGCTTGCGCAAATAGTGTTGCTATTACAGATTTAATGAAGGCTGCATATTGGTCTCAGCCATCCACATTCACAAATTTTTATCTCAGAAATTTTGAGTCCATTTCTGGAGACCTGCATTGTTTAGGTCCGTTATCTGTTGCTCAGAATGTCGTCCACTAAACAGTTGCAACTATAGTTATGCAGGCTTTCTGTTCAGGCAGTGACTCTGTCCTGCTATCCTCTTCGCTCTGGGCTATTTGACCCAGGGCAAGGGGAAGGGGTGGGGGGGGAGGGTGTTCCCTTAGGTCACCTGCTTTATAGTGAAAAGCAAGGGAATTCCTCCTCCGGAGTCAGTAATTCTGAGTCGTTTCCGGGATGGTTTTAAAGTGTAATATTAATGTTAAAAATTCATTCATGTCATATTTTTAAAGTGTAGCTCGGTGTGAAGCATTTGTATATGTCATGTGTCAAACGGGTGTTAATATACAATCCTCGGACACTTTTAATGATTATATAGAGTCTCAATTCTCTGGACTTACTTTATTTATTGGCTTACTTTAAAAATAATTAGTATAAAGGGTTATACTGGATGTTAATAGAGAACATGGATGTTATTATGCTCAATTATGAAGGGTGTTGTGTCTTTCTAATTTGGCATAAATAAGAAAGATACATGTAAAGCCTAATCCTCCTTTACTCCTCGAGGGGATAACTCTATTATATATAGTTGAGCTTATTGGATTTTCCTCTATGTCCTAGGCCCTCCAGCCTTTTTTCTATTCAGCTATGTCTGGGTCATTGGTACAGTATAAAAATGTTAAAAAATTTATAGTAATTTACATATTTTTTATACTTACCAATGACCGAGACGGGGATGGCCCTCTCAGGAGTTGGGAACTTGTACCTCCCCTCTGAGTACATAGCGCTGACCAGCCACTGCTTGTAAGAATGATAATCGGCGCCAATTTCGAGACCTCCTTGACACTGCGCATGCGCAGTGGAGGAAAAGTATGGAGGACCATTTAGGACATGTTATTTTCGGTTTTTGATGCAAATTTTGGGGATGGGGGGGGGGGGGGGGGCTAGGTGAGAAGGTCCCCTTTTGGGCATGATCTGTCAACCGTGATGGCTGCCCAAGCCCGAAACCCAAAAACTTTTAGCACAGTCAGCAGGTCATGTTTAATATGGAGGGATTTCATTGTAACTTGGTAGGATGACTCCTTATGATGTCTAAATGAGAATTTCCCCATTTGGGCGTGATCTGCCAACCGTGACGACTGCCCGAGCCCAAAACCCGAAAACCTTTATCACAGTCTACAGGTCATATTTATTGAGGTATTTCATTGTAACTTGGTGGGTTGACTTCATATAATGTCTAGATGAGAAAGTCCCCTTTTGGACGTGATTGGGCAACTGTGACGGCTACAGGGACCCGAAGCCCGAAAACCTTTAGCACAGTCTACAGGTCATATTTATGAAGGGATTTCTATGTAACTTGGTAGGATGACTCCAAATAATGTCTAGATGAGAACGTCCCATTTTGATCACGATCATTCAGCCTTGATGGGTGCCCAAGCCCAAAAACCTTTAGCATAGGCAAAAGATCATATTTATGGAAGGATTTCATTGTAACCTGTTAGGTTGACTCCATATAATGCCTAGATGATGACATCCCCTTTTGGTCGCGATTGGTTAACTGTGATGGCTATAGGTGCCCGAAGCCCGAAAATCTTGAGCACAGTCTACAGGTCATATTTATGAAGAGATTTCATTGTAACTTCGTAGGATCACTCCAGATGATGCCCAGATGAGAATGTCCCCTTTTGGTTGCTATCATTCAACCATGATGGCTGCCCGAGCCCAAAGCCTGAAAACCTTTAGCACAGTCTTCAGGTCATATTTATGAAGGGATTTCATTGTAACTTGGTAGGTTGACTTCATATAATGTCTAGATGAGAACAGCCCCTTTTGGACACCATTAGGCAACTTTGTCGGCTACAGGGGCCTGAAGCCCGAAAACCTTTAGCACAGTCTACAGGTGATATTTATGAAGGGATTTCATTGTTCCTTGGAAGGATGACTCCAAATAATGTCTAGATGAGAACATGCCCTTTTGGTCATGATCATTCAGCCTTGATGGCTGCCCAAGCCCAAAACCCCAAAACCTTTAGCATAGTCTATAGGTCATATTTATGGAAGGATTTCATTGTAACCTGTTAGTTTGACTCCATATAATGCCTAGATGATGACATCCCCTTTTGGTCGTGATTGGTCAACTGTGATGGCTTAAGGTGCCCGAAGCCCAAAAACCTTGCGCACAGTCTACAGGTCATATTTATGAAGGGATTTCATTGTAACTTCGTAGGATCACTCCAGATGATGCCCAGATAAGAATGTCTCCTTTTGGTTGCGATCATTCAACCATGATGGCTACTCGAGCCCAAAAACCTTTAGCACAGTCTACAGGTCATATTTATGAAGAGATTTCATTGTAACTTGGTAGGTTGACTTCATATAATGTCCAGATGAGAACGTCCCCTTTGAACGCAATTGGGAAACTGATGGCTACATGGGTCCGAAGCCCGAAAACCTTTAGCACAGTCTACAGGCCATATTTATGAAGGGATTTCACTGTAACTTGATAGGATGACTCGTTTTGGAATAATTTCACTGTAACTTGGTAACTTTCTTTGATATATGTTAACTGTGGGGGCCACATACATTAACTGTGAGGTCATATTAACCCACCCCTCAGCTCTTTAGTACAGTGTACACCTCATATTATTTTTATCAAAAACATAGTATACAGGGAACAGAAGGAACATATTCCCAATTATCACAATTTTATCGTCGAGCTCGTTCCAACGAGGGGTCACATGATATGGTTTTGTTGAAATTTTTTGAAAAATTTGAAAAAATGATATTTAAAATAATGAATTTTGATATCGTCTGCGTTGGGTAAAGGGTTAAAAAAAGGATTCAACGATATTTCTCACATTCTCCTTTTTAGAGTTATCCCCCTTTTTTGACTTAGAAATTGTAGGAAATAGACATTATTTGTCTGTTCAGCTGGTATCTCATGTATGGGTTATCAGATTTCAGTGAATTATGGCATACAGTTTGCCTATGACAAAGGCTTCTGCCTCATTGCATAAAACTTCCAAACACCAAACAATTTGCCATACATTTGGACTTGTTGGAAATTGTTGAAAACAATCGAAGAAAATGGGGTGGGGGGGGGGGGGGGGGTATACTGGATAACATACGTCTGTCTGTGCATCTGTCCATCCGTCCGTGTGTGAGTCCGACGAAGAATATTCATAACTTTCATTATTTTCTATAATATTTGTTGGTCATAGGTATGCCCACACTACGCGGTACACCACGTGGGGGGTATGCACCGGACGACAGTCCAGCTCTTGTTTATGCTTGAGTGATTTGGCTAGTATAGCCTTGAAAGAACCATCAGCTGATATTTGTTATTGTTTTGAAACACATTTTTGCATTCGGAAAAATTAAACTTTCAGGTCCACACTCATGAGATAATTCCTGATATTCACTAGAATAGCATAGATATCTATATATTTGTGTCAGGCTTCTGAATATTAAAAACTTGGTGATGCAAATATCTGTAGGACTATTTCTGTTTGCATAATCAATTCTCTTTTTAAGATTGTTTGTTGATACAAAAGAATCTGTGTTGACAATATCTTATTTAGAATATAATACTGACAATACATATTGCTGACAAAGTCATTGTAAGCATTGTCGTGGCGGGCATGATCAAATTTAATTATAACTGGTGTTTTCAGTATCGCCAATTTATGTCCAGGCCACTCAAATAGTGGCGTTCTCCAAAAATACCAAATTAGGCCCCACAAAGTAGATCTTCCTCAGGCTATTTTTTGTAAAATTTTATGTGGGTGGGCAGTTTTTTTAGCTTAACTTGACAAAGTCAAGATAAGCTATTGCCATCACGCGTGCGGAAGTCTGTGAGTCTGTTCACATTTTCCTTTAGCTCAGGCTACACCCTGTAGTTCTTGTCTGACCATCACGAAATTTCATATGCAGGTTTGGGGTCATGCCTAGATGAGAATGTCCCCTTTTGGTCGCGATCGGTCAATTGGTATGGCTGCGCGAGCCCAAAACTCGAAAACTATTAGCACAGTCTACAGGTCGTAGTTATGAAAGGATTTCATTGTAACTTGGTAGGATGCCTCTGTATAATGTCTAGATGAGAACGTCCCCTTTTGGTCATGATCTGTGAACTGTGATGGCTGCCCAAGCCCGAAAGCTAAAAACTTTTAGCACAGTCTGCAGGTCATATTTAATATGGAGGGATTTCATTGTAACTTGGTAGGATGACTCCGTATGATGTCTAGATGAGAACTTCCCCATTTGGTCACGATCTGTCAACCGTGACGACTGCCCGAGCCCAAAACCCAAAAACCTTTAGCACAGTCTACAGGTCATATTTATGGAGGGATTTTATTGTAACTTGGTAGGTTGACTTCATACAATGTCTAGATGAGAACTTCCCCTTTTGGACGCAATTGGGCAACTGTGACAGCTACAGGGGCCCAAAGCCCGAAAATCTTTAGCACAGTCTACAGGTCATATTTATGAAGGGATTTTATTGTAACTTGGTAGGATGACTCCAAATAATGTCTAGATGAGAACGTCCCCTTTTGGTCGCAATCATTCAGCCTCGATGGCTGCCCAAGCCCAAAACCCTTAGCACAGTCTATATGTCGTATTTATGGAAGGATTTCATTGTAACTTGTTTGGTTAACTCCATATAATGCCTAGATGATGACATCCACTTTTGGTCGCGATTGGTCAAATGTGACTGCTACAGGGGCCCGAAGCCCACAAACCTTTAGCACAGTCTACATGTCGTATTTATGAAGGGATTTCATTGTAACTTGGTAGGATGACTCCAGATAATGCCCAAATGAGAACGTCCCCTTTTGGTCACGATCATTCAACCATGATGGCTGCCCGAGCCCAAAACCCAAAAAACTTTAGTACAGACAACAGGTCGTATTTGTGAAGGGATTTCATTGTAACTTGGTAGAATGGCTCAGTATAATGTCGAGATGAGGACGTCCTCTTTTAGTTGCAATCAGTCAACCGTGGTGGCTACAGGGGCCCGAAGCCCGAAAACCTTTAGCACAGTCTACAGGCCGTATTTATGAAGGGATTTCATTGTAACTTGATAGGATGACTCGTTTTGGAATAATTTCACTGTAACTTGGTAACTTTCATTGACATACATTAACTGTGAGGGCCACATACATTAACTGTGAGGGCCACATTAACCCACTCCTCAGTTCTTTAGTACAGTCTACACTTCGTACTATTTTTATTGAAAACATAGCATACAGGGAACAGAAATTAACATATTCCCAATTATCACAATTCTTGTCTTATTTCATAATCCTTTCATAAACATTGAACATTATCCTTTTCATCAAACACAATACACAGACAAGTTAAGCTACAGTGTCATTGACACTTTCATTATCTTCTTCTCTAGCATTGCTGTGCTGATGTGAACTAAACTTGGAAGGAATGGTCTATGGGAGGTCCTCAACAAACTATCCTCATTTTGTTTCCATCGGATGAAAAACATGGTCGCCAGAGGCATTCTTTGATTCTGATTGATGGAGTTTCAAAAATCTTCTCCTCTGAAACTCTAAGGTCAAATGTTTCGAAACTTCACATGATTGATAACTGGGACACCTTCTACCAACTATCATCAATTAATGTTGATCGGGTTGCAAACATGGCTGCAATTGCGGCTCATAGTTACCATGGAAATCTTATTGGAAATCACTTTTTCATTATTTGGCCAGTGTGAACCAAACATGGCACAAATAATGTATGGAAAGAGCTCTGAAAACAATCATCATTCTGTTTCGCTCAGATGAAGGAGCATGGCAGCCAGCTGGATACTTTGATTTGATTAGAATGTTTGAGGGATATGTAGTTCTGCCAGGTGAACAATTACAGGCTCTTGAGAGCCTCTTGTTTTTCATTCACTTGTACAATGTAAAAACGATTGTATTTCAGTAAAGGTACAATATTCACACCATTCGAAAAACACTATTTAATAGAGCTTTTAAACTTTTATTTAGAATTCCTTGAATGTAATAATAAATTAAGTTCATAAAAAAAAGGCTGTTTGTAGTCTTTTGATTCTGACTTATAAAAAAGTGGGAGCGTGGTCGCACAGTGGTTACGACATTGTACTTCAAACCGAAATATCCACGGATCGATCCCCGGCAGGGTTTAACTGCATTGTGTCCTTCAGCAAAGCACTTCATCCTGATTGCCTGTATGGGGGACACAGTGGTGCTGTGTACTAAGGTACACTGCACGTCGATGATGCAATTGTCTTTAACCAATGCTTACCCTGTTTGGGTGGGGTTAGTATGTTGGAGAGTCTACAGTTGCTCGCCATTGCTCGATGGTTCTCACCAGATACTAAGGCTTCATCCACCCGTCAAACAGTCCGATACGAGGTGATCCTGGCTGTTGAAAGTGTCATTAAAACCCAATAAATAAATAATTAAGATTTGTAAAAAGTATTTTGGTTTATTTCAGGTACACACCAACACAGCAAGGAGTTGCCTTTAATTCTGGTGCCAAACAGAGAATAATAAGAATGGTTGAGTCACAGAAAGACCCAATGGAACCACCTAGGTTTAAGTGAGTATCTTTTGTATCAATTTGTCCATATACATACCCCAGGCCTGGCATTCTAGAAAATCAAGGAGTGCAAAAAAATGACCCCCCCCCCCCGGATTGCCTAGGAGTGCAATTGCACACGCAAATTTCAGTGCATGTACAGGAATGCTATTTTAGCTTAAATACTCTTGGAAGTTATTACTAAGGTGAGTGGCCATTGTACTAACTTATATGTGTCCAAATAATTACTATTGATTAGTAACTATTTGGACACATACAACTTATCTCATTATTATCTAATGCAGAATAAGTGCCATTTAACTTGTAGAGTGCTGGAAACCCATATTTGGGCTTTCTTTTGAAGTGCCGGTACCACAATTTAAAGGCTTCATATCCTGTGGATGTGTTTCATATTACCTTTGAAGTGAGATATTATTTTATTTGTTACAATTTGCCTTGTTACAATTTATGGGAGAGTGCCTGGCACTCTCCCATAAATTGTAACAAGGCAAAGATGCTCAAAGAAATTTTAAGGACTGAAAATAACCAGTTAATTAAAAAGTGACTGTATTCAGCACAGTCACGGTGACAGCTGGGAAAAAATGCAGGCGTGTGAAAAATGACACTCCATTTCACGAGAGATGAAGTGTGAAAAATTGTAGGAGTGTGATTTTTTCAAAGCTCAGAAATAGTTGCTCACATTCTTTACTTTAATCGTAATCGGAAAGAAATAGACTGTCTTTTGATAATTTTTCCTGTTGTTTATTCAAAGCCCACGGGTTTGACTTGGAACACGACATGATAGTGCTCAAAATACAGATGCCGTATCCATAAACGACCTCTACAACTGTTCCATATCAAAATAAGTTCCGGTCAGTAGGCTGCAGTGTGTATGGATTCACAAGTGTTAACTTCCCAACTGGAACTTTTTGTTCTCTGAATCAATACGAGGTTCTGAATAGAGCATCGTTTAGCAGTATTGTCTTTCTTGGGAGAAAAATCACCGTTGAAATAAGTTCCGGAAAACACACTGCTGTATTCATGGAGTGACTTCAGTTCAATGGCAAGCGGACCTTTTTTGTTATGTCAACGAGTGATAAACGGGGTACTGTTTTACATGGGTGTGCTTGATTGTTTGACCTGATTATGTTTGGGAGATGAATTCGTCCGAAACGGATTTCATAATTTAAAATAAGAAGCTGACTGTTTCCAATAATAATATGCAATGTCAACTCATCAGACCGTGTGACAATCTTGCAGGCATGCAATAAATTGCCCGCCTCGATTCCTTTTAGGCGTGCTGCATGCCTGCACACCTGAAGAATGCCAGGCCCCCATACACAAAAGGCTCAGTGGTTAGAGTGTGGGGCTGTAAGGTCTGCTGTTGATCCTTGGGCAAGACACATAATCCCGATTGCCCATGTGGGGGTACAGTAGTGCTGTGTACTATGGCATACTGCATGTCGATGGGGCACTTGCTTTCAACCACTGCTATCTCTGCCGAGGTAGAGTTAATAAGCTAGAGAGTGACATTTGCTCGCCACTTCTTTGTCATTGTCTCTGGGTTCGGTTTCCTCCACCTGTAAAACTGCCCAACACAATGTGACCCTGGCTGTTGAATGCATCATTAACCCGTAACTGGTTGAGTATTAGAAGCCACTGTCATGGCTCTACTGAAAAGTGCTGGAAGCCACTTTAGTGGCTTTGAGCTGTATGCATTAGCTCGATGTTCACTCAGCAGTAGAAGAAAAATTTTCTTACCTAAAATCATTTGGTTGCAATTTATTGGAGAGTGCTATTGGCATTCTCCAATAAATTGTAACCAAACATTTATGAACAAAATCTTGTTAAACTAAGACTACTGTTGCTGGTCACATGGTATCTTTGAAAAAAATACCCATGTTTCAAATCACCTTTAAAAAATAATTTAGCACTCAACCAGTTAACCCTTAAAGGCCTATTTCCGAGTTTTATGACCTCAGAACAGATGCCCTCAACATTCCATCATGAGGAAATGCTGCTAACAATAGACAAATTACCTAGGCAGTGTTTTTTAGTCAAGTCTTGGCTGCTTTAACAGGCAGCCAAGACCTGACTAAAAATCTCTGCTAAGCTATTGGATGTGTTCAGGCTGTGGTCAGGTGTGAATTCAGGACAGTTGTCCAGGCCCTTAAGGGTTAAGGGCCTGGGCAAATTCTTGGAATACCCGCAGGGGTACCACCTGCACATTGCCAGTGGCTAAGCAGTGAATTCTGGGGTATGTGTTCTGAGGATGTAAAAAGTCGGAAATGGGACAAAAGGGTTAAATCCCAATAAACCACCAAATCATCTTTTCTTCCCTCCCCAGTTACATAAATTCAATTTATCATGATATCAGGGTGTGTTTTGTTTGGTTTTGCATTGCTAGTCCCCCGATAAGATAAATTTGAAGAACCCTGTGGCATTGTTTAGCCTTCATAAGACAAGGTGTAAATGCATGTTAACCCTCCATGGAAAAAAGAAATTGATGGTTGAATTATGGTAAAAGGAACCCAAATTCCATACATGATAGATACATGGTTCCAAATTTATACGCCCTAATAATAGCAATTTTTTTATAATTTCAGAGTGAATAAGAAAATTCCAAGAGGTCCCCCATCACCACCTGCACCTCTCATGCATTCTCCAAATAGAAAAGTGAGTGTTATAAGTTTATTTGATTGGTGATAATTAAAGTAAATTGATTTTTTCATGTTTCCCTGAACTATATTTTTATACAACAACTAATGGCCCAGCCTAGCTGGTGCTAACTCAAAAAATAATTCAGGGCCAAACACAAATTTTGCCCCCCAATCCACAAAATTTGCATGCAAAACCAAAAAATTTATGTCCTATCAGGTCCTCCATACTTTTCAGATCTGGGCAGGCGCAGTATCCAGGAAGACACCGAAATTGGCGTCAACTATCATTCTTTGCTGAAGTCAGCAACAATGAACTGACATCTGTGCTTTTAAATCTCATTTTTGAGGATGCCAGTCACAAATCAATGGTAAAATTGGTGGATCCAAGGACATAATTGGATAATGAAACTGAACAACGGTGGTTAGGAACGTTCAGGGCTGTAACTTTATAATTTTTATCAAAATTATTTCATGTTTCCCAATTTCGGGACATGTGCCTGTCGTCGTCATTCTTGCTAATTATTTGTCCACTGTTTGTTAAGTATTCCTTCCCTATCCTTCCTTGAAGTCCTTCTGTTAAACTCCCAAGCTTTTTGGCTTAGTTTTATTGAAATTTTTTATTAAATTTCTTGGGAGTTTAACGTGTATTACAGAATGTTTATTCTGTATATCCCCATAGTTACGTCCTCACCCTAGGGGTGTTGGGTCGTTTGGGTCATGCATTTTCTATCCGATGTATCATTTTTTCTTCATCTGAAGATCTTGCTTTACATCTGGTAGCTTTAAAATCTGTTACTGACTTCGGGCCTTTTTTATTCAGTGCCTGAGGTCTTGTTTCCGGTTTTTTCATTGACGTTGTTTACATTGGCAACATCCTTTAAATATATGTAGTTTCTACATATTATTACTGTAGGATTGTTGTAAGATACATGTTGTAATATTTCGGTAGTGAAGCAATAATTTTTTGATTTTGTCCACACTTAGGCTCTATTGGGACACAAGGCCTTGGGCTCTTCATGTTCCCTTTGGGAACTTGGGCTTTTGTCAAAAGATTTTCAAAAGTTTTTTTTGAAATTACTTTTTTGATTTGTATTTTGATTGTTGATTAATCTGTATCTTTATCATATATTTATTGTGGAGTTGGTGGGAGTTCAATCGACTTTGTTTGATTAATTATGAAAGCTTATTGCACAAAATGCAAGGCGAGGAAGTCTTCCTCAGATTTACATGCTTGTTACCTTGCTTGTAGTCGATGTACTCCCACAAATTCTTGTCCTACATGTGTTGATTGGGATGACAAATGTTGGACATGGGTGTCACGATATGTTGTTAGTGGTGAGAGGCCAATGCCAGTCCTCTCGCCGCAGAGTCATTCAAGTTTCTCAGTTTCTTTTTCAGAGGAACAAGAATATGGTGATGGTTATGTGATACCTACCAAAAGTGTGTTACCGTCGTCAGGCTCTGATGAGCAAACAGAGCTAGCTGCTGAGGTGCTCCTGAATATTAGGTTGGGGATAAAGCCACTGGCTGGTGGTTTTAATCCTTTGCCAGCAGCTAGCTGGACTGGTGAAGCGGTTACGCTGGGTATGTCCCTTGCAGTCGAAGGAAGTGTAGTGGGTAGAGCGAGCACCTTAAAATCTAAACATGCTCATCATGCAACGATGGAACTAGGGAACAAGCCAGCAAGTGTTTTGGGTAGCTCAGCGAGGTCTGAAAGGGCTGTGAGTGGGAGAGGTCCATCTCTATCCCAGCAACATCTGGGGCCAGATGTTGTGGTGAAGAACTTACGTGGGCCGGAGCATACGTCCACACCTGCCGTTCAGGACGCTCCGTATAGATTGCAGCGGGCATCGGCTACAGTCACGGCTTCTCCGCTTCGAATACAAAGCACACACGACCGCATCCTAGCTACCCGACTTCGGATATCTAGCCTGCTGCGCGAAGAAGGGACCACTTTTTGCCTGTGTAGTCAGACCATCTGGTAGCTAGGGAGACGAGGCCTGGATCATCGGGGCATTCAGAGAAGAGATCCATCTCTGACACACCGTCCCAGGAGCAGCAAGCGGCTAAGAAACAGAAGACCGCTGCTTCTCAGGCCTCGATGACGGACTTGCTGTTGCAGATTGTGCAGCTGATCGCAGCATCCCAACAAGTGCAGGTGCAGCCTCCCTCAGACTCAGAACCTGAGCTGTCGGACATTGCTGAGTCGGTCCAGTCGTCTGTTCATGCAGATGCAATGGACCGAGATTCGCAACTGATTCTCTCGGATGGTGAAAGGGATAAAGAAAGGATTACCCTTCCCTTTTGGAACAGCACATGGTTGCGATGGATTTCATCCATCAACACTACTCTGAATTTGTTCTGTTGAATCAGAATGCTGCGTCAACAAGAGAGAAACCGCTGGCGTTGTTGGACGCAGACTTTATTCAGACAAAGGAAAAAGTTCTTTCTTTTCCGGTTCAGTCTAGGCGGGTGTAGCAGGCCTTCGGATATGTAGATGATGCTGTATTCAACCTCTTGAGTGCGATTTCTTAACTACATCTTCCATAAATATACCGTTTCTTGGACCATGTTGTTTTAAAACGGTCAGAGAAGATGTTCAGAGAGATCCTCTGCGTTTGGATGAGCAGGCTGGGGATCTAGATGTATCCTTACCTGTCATTCACTATTCGCTCAGACAGAATTGAAACGGCAATTTCATCAAGTAGAGCGAATTTGGATGCAATGTCTTATGCAGATCACCTTACCAGAGCTGTGGCGCAATGTCTCAACGGGAAGGAATTTGAGGACATTCGTACCTCTGTTAGAGTTCTTTCCAGGGCAATTATGTATACCACGTATAACACCGCCCTAACAGTGGCTAATCTGGAGTTAATCAGACGTGATGCTGCCCTTGCGTCATCATCACTTATAGATGACAAGGTGAAAAGCTCTCTTCGGGTCGCTCCGGTCTCCGGACATACTATTTTTGATGACAAGCTTTCATTCATCTATGAACAGGCTACTAAGAAAGCCTCAAGTGCTCTGCTTTTGAAGTCGGCGTCTCAACAACCTGCTTCAGCAGACAAGAGTAAAGGAGGGCATTCCAGACCTAAAACGTCAAAAGGTAATTCCTCACGGGGGTACAAGAAACCCTCTTACAATTACTCTGGAGGTCATCAGTATAGTGACTCGGGAAAGGGGCGTAGGTCTGATCGGGACTATCGGTCAGATGCCCCTAGGCCGACGGGATGAGGGTCTTTGCGGAGAGGACGTAGTTTCTCCTCCCGTAAGCCTCGCAGGTCATGCAGGTGATGTTCAAGACCTCTATTGCTAGCCAGTTGGCGGAAGGTTATCAAACTTCGCGAGAAACTGGATAGCAGACACAGAAGATCAGTGGGTGAGAAGTGTAGTCGTGGATGGCCTACGGCTATCATTCCAAGCGAAACCCCCACTAACAACATGTCCGTGTTGGACAAATCTTCCGTCGGATCCTTTCAAAAGAGAGTCTCTCCTAGTGGAGATACAGGCTCTCTTATTAAAGGAAGCTATAGAGGTTGTCAAGAATCAAGATTCTCAGGGTTTTTACAGTCATCTGTTCCTCGTACCGAAGCCAGACGGCTCGTTCTGACCAGTAATAGACTTGAGCTGGATAAACAAACTTATCATGGCTCCAAAATTCTATATGGAGACCAGCCCCATTCGGAGGGGGCAGTTTTTTCCCTTGTGATCATCTGGCTTTATAGTGAAAAGCAAGGGAAGACCTCCTCCATTGTCAGTAGTCCAATGTCAGTGCTGGGATGGTTTTAATGTATAGCTCAGTGTGAAGCAATAACTATGTCTCATTTATGTACTGTTTTCAAAGTATAGCACACTGTGAAGCATTTGTATATGTCGTGTGTCAAACGGGTGTTAATATACAATCCTTGGACACTTTTAAATGAGTATAAAGAGTCTCATTCTCTGGACTATCTTTATATATTGGTTTTCCTTCACCGAATAAGCATAATGGGTTATGCTGGCATTAAATGGAGAATTATATATTATGTAATACTCAATTACATTGTTGGTGTTATGCCTTTCTCTTTTCTCGTAAAGGAGAAAGACATATATCATTCCTATCTTCTCCTATTCTCCTGTAGGAAATATCCTTTACTGAAGTAATTGAGAGATTGGATTCTCCTTTATGTCCTAGGCCATCCAGCCTTTTTATGATTCAGCTAGTCTGGGCCATTGGTTGTTGTATAAAAATATTATAAATTTTAACTAATTTGTATATTTTTTATACTTAACAATGGCCCAGACGGGTATGGCCCTACGATGAGTGGGCACTCATACCTCCCTGCTGTTTATAACATTTAACAGGCAATCTATAGAAAGAATGATGGTTGGTGCCAATTTATTTCTGTGTCTTTCTGGATACTGCACATACACAGATCTGAAAAGTTTGGAGGACCATATAGGACATCAGTTTTTCGGTTTTGCATGCAAATTTGGGGGATTGGGGGGGGGGGGCAAAATTTGTGTTTGGCCCTGAATTATTTTTTGAGTTAGCACCAGCTAGTCTGGGCCATTGGTAAGTATAAAAAATATACAAATTACTTAAAATTTATAATTTTTTGTCTGTTCACCTTGTATCTCAGGTTTGGGTTATCGGATCTTAATGAAATTTGGAACGAAGATTCTTTATGGGAAAGGCTTTCAAATGAGTCTGTAATAATATTTCTTAAATTTCACTTTCTAGACTTTCTTCTCCATTGTTTGGCAGTATGCACCATATGGGTACGCACCAGGGTGGTGGCCCACCTCTTATTGTAACAAAGAGTAGTGTCATCATAAAATTCTTCAGCCTTTTTTAGTCGAGTTTTGACGAAGTCAAACTCGACTTAAAATTTGATAAAGTGACCGGCAGGCGTAAACAATTGGTTTCCGGGCAATAACTTTAGTTCTATTTGATGCACCTTTACCAAAATTATACCAGAGGTTACCCTGTAGGAAAGGAAGACACCTGTCGATTTGAGAGTCTCGTGCCCCAAGTTCAAGGTTACTGTTACTATAAATAGAATATTTTGTGACAAATTGGTTTCCGGGCAATAACTTTAGTTCTATTTGACGCACCTTTACCAAACTTATACCAGAGGTTACCCTATAGGAAGGGAAGACACCTATTGATTTTGGAGTCTGGGACTCCAAGGTCAAGGTCACTGTTACTATAAATAGAATATTTTGTGACAAATTGGTTTCCGGGCAATAATTTTAGTTCTATTCCATGTACCTTCACCAAACTTATACCACAGGTTACCCTATAGGAAGGGAAGACACCTATTGATTTCAGAGTCTGAGGCCCCAAGGTCAAAGTCACTTACTATCAATAGAATATTTTGTGACAAATTGGTTTCCGGGCAATAATTTTAGTTCTATTTGACGCACCTTTACCAAACTTATACCAGAGGTTACTTTATAGGAAGGGAAGACACCTATTGATTTTGGAGTCTGGGACTCCAAGGTCAAGGTCACTGTTACTATAAATAGAATATTTTGTGACAAATTGGTTTCCGGGCAATAACTTTAGTTCTATTCCGTGTATCTTCACCAAATTTATACCAGAGGTTACCCTATAGGAAGGGAAGACACCTATCGATTTCAGAGTCTGAGGCCCCAAGGTCAAGGTCACTTACTATCAATAGAATATTTTGTGACAAATTGGTTTCCGGGCAATAATTTTAGTTCTATTTGACGCACCTTTACCAAACTTATACCAGAGGTTACCTTATAGGAAGGGAAGACACCTATTGATTTTGGAGTCTGGGACTCCAAGGTCAAGGTCACTGTTACTATAAATAGAATATTTTATGACAAATTGGTTTCCGGGCAATAACTTTAGTTCTATTTGACACACCTTTACCAAACTTATAACAGAGGTTACCCTATAGGAAGGGAAGACACCTATTGATTTTGGAGTCTGGGACTCCAAGTTCAAGGTCACTGTTACTATAAATAGAATATTTTGTGACAAATTGGTTTCCGGGCAATAACTTTAGTTCTATTCCGTGTATCTTCACCAAACTTATACCACAGGTTACCCTATAGGAAGGGAAGACACCTATCGATTTCAGAGTCTGAGGCCCCAAGGTCAAGGTCACTTACTATCAATAGAATATTTTGTGACAAATTGGTTTCCGGGCAATAATTTTAGTTCTATTTGACGCACCTTTACCAAACTTATACCAGAGATTACCTTATAGGAAGGGAAGACACCTATTGATATCGGAGTCTGGGACTCCAAGGTCAAGGTCACTGTTACTTTAAATAGCTTATTTCTTAAGAATTTAATGTCAAAACTCGACTTCTGGATCTGTGATTCTCTTGCTGGATTTTTATTCTCTTGTTCTATACTGTATGAATCTTGTCATTGATCTATTTCTTTTCTTATTTCAGGTCACTGTTAAAGAACAACAGGAGTGGAAAATTCCTCCTTGCATTTCAAATTGGAAAAATAACAGAGTAAGTGTTATTGTATTGTTTCTTTGCTTTCAGTATCGTAGATTCTTATTTAAGATTCACATGAATATTGCAACAACCTTGAATGATGAAGTTTAGCAGATGGGCAAGAAATTGTGTGTAATTTAACTCTTTGTACACTGATAATCAAAATAGCAAAATTTCTAGCAGTAATTTTTTGGCATAATGCAACTAGAAATTGAACCAAGTCAGTCTTACTTCCCTTGCAACTACAGGGCTTATGTTTCATCTAAATTTGGGAGAATCCATTTGGATTCCTGTGAAAATGGTTGTGAGGACCCATACCTACTTGGAGTGTCCCAAGATCCCATGAGGCCACAATGATTGAACCCCTGTTGTATACTGATAACACATGTTAACCCTTTAACCAACACAGCTTTTTAATTTTTAAAACAAACTGAATTTGATAATTTAAAAAAAAAAAATACCAATAAAACCTCACAAATATGGATATCATTGAAAGCAGCTCATCAAGGGGATAAGCACTGTCTAAATATGGCCATTAAGTAATATGACAAGATTATGTTTAAATGGTAGAGTGCTGGAAGCCCATATTTGGGCTTTATTCTGCAGTACAGGTACCACAGCTTGAAGGCTCATATTCAGTACATGTACTTTGTATTATCATTGAAGTGATATTATTCATTCTCTAAGGGTTTGCCTTGTTACAATTTATGGGAGAGTGCCCATAGGCACTCTCCCATAAATTATAACAGGGCAAAGACATGTGTACAAGATTTGATGGACAAAAATAATTTAGCACTCTACCAGTTAAATGGAACTGAATGTCTATATCATTAACCTCCAAACTATCAGTACTATTTATTTTTAACCCTTTTTCTTGTTTAATTCCATCAGTTCTTATTGTTTGATAAAGTACCCATTGTGTTGTTGCTTCCTCCACCAAAAGAAAAAGTAGGCCAAATTTTATCTCGTGGACATTTAGTTATTTGTTGTGAGTAAGAGGTGAGAAATTTGGTTGCTCTCAATTATTTACATATTTCATAATGTACAGGGTTAACCCTTTACCTAACATGAAAAGCAGACGACACTTGCAAAAAAAATTCTTGAATGACTATTTTTTTTCATTTTTTGTCTCAAAAACATAGGTTATGACCCCTCGTTGGAACGAGCTCATTCCAACGAGGGTTCATAACCTATGTTTTTGAGACAAAAAATGAAAAAATAATGAAAATTAATTGGCGATTTTCGTGAATAGCGCTGACCGGTTTTGGTCGTTACGTTGGGTAAAGGGTTAAAAAAAAACCAACATAATCAGCACAGACTTACGTTGATCTTCTTAACTTATGGTATGCAAGCATTACTCTTTTCATCTCAAAAGTTAAATGGTAATAAATTTAATTGAGACAGGTAACCTATCATTTACTTAAAATATTAAAAAGCATGATAAATACATATATCATGATGGCAGTGTATATTCAACATGGTGAGATACAATACAGACATTGGGAAGTGTGCTACATACATCATGCGTGGAATCCAGATTACATGTGATAATATCATGTTAGAATGCATCTGATTGGACATTATTTTGTTGTGAGTGATGGATGTTTTGACGTGAATGAATGCTTTGAAACAAAACAGTGCTAAGCGAGAAAGTTATCAGACCACTGAAGTTGATATTTTTCTTTAAAAAAAATCACCTTCATTCACTTAACTTCTGTTTAATTGTGGTTTGAATACAGAACACAACTCAGATAGAGTATGGGGAACAGGAATCGACACTCCCTGGCAGAGTTTTTCCTGTATATCATGCCTGCTTCTGTGGCACACGTGAAATACAGGAAACACTCTGCCACGGGTCATTGATTCCAGTTCCCCTGTTTGTTGTTGTTGTAGAAATTCTGTTAAGATCCAAACTTTATTCATTTGTGGATGCAATGCGCATCTTCGCAGCACACATGAAATGCAGGAAAAAATCCACCTTGTGTCATTGATTCCAGTCCCCCGTACTCCAACCTCGTGTTTGTGACTTTTGTCTTATTATCACATTATTGCTTGTACTTGAAATGGTATCAAAGTCAAGTGTGTCATTACTAAGGATTAAGTAATGAAACCTTTGGTCTTGGGCTTTGCCCTCAGTGACATGAGCAAGACTTTGACCTAATGGTAATGATAAGGTTATCTTATAATGTTTACCCTTCATATAAAGAAAACCGCATTTGTAAAAAGAACTATTATTCTGAAATCATCTCTTTATGAGTTATCAGTTAACCTTTTACCTAACACGAAAAGCAGATGACACTTGCAAATAAAATTCTTAAAGCGCTAATTTCTTTGATTTTTTGCATCAAAAACATAGCCTATGACCCCTCATTGGAACGAGCTTGTTGAGCTTGTTCCAATGAGGGGGTCATAAGCTATGTTTTTGTGACAAAAAATGAAAAGGTAATAAAAATGGAATGGAGAATTTTGTGAATAGCGCTGGGCTGGTTTTGGCCATTACGTTGGGTAAAGGGTTGAAGTAATTGTGTATATGCTTGTATGTTTGTATGAGATGCCTTTGATACATGATGTATGCTTCTAGTTGTGTTTGAAACATATAGTAAGATAAAGTTACAAAACATTACATCAGTAATTCAGAAAGGAATCCTTACAAGACTGTAAGAAAGATATCATTTTTAAAATTGAATATAATTTTGAAGGACTGTTGATGTTTTTGTATGTGAAATGAAATGGATTACTATGGTACTATTTTGCCACTGAAGATAAATATAATTGCGCTGTGAAATGAGCTATCTTTTTTGCACTATAGATAATCGCAAGTGAAATCCATTTCTTGCTGTGCTATTATCAGAGTTATTATACCCCTACTTCAGAGAAGTGGGGGCTATTTTGTCGACTCCCTGTACAAGCATCTGCCTGAACTCGTATGTCCAGTTCCTCCTACATTATTGAACCGATTTTGATGAAACTTCTCAAACACTGCCTCTAATGAGTGAACATGCACATATTTCCAATTTTTCTATCTGTTGTGATTTTTACAAGGTTATCTCCCCTTCAAGTTAGAAGATTTAATATAGATTTGTATGTGAGCTGTTTGTGTGTGGAACACCTCCTTCATTAATGATCAGTTTTTTATCAGACTTCTCAAACCTTTTGACTAACAAGTGGGCACACACATATTCCAAAATTTTTGATCTGTGATAATTTTAACCAAGTTATCTCCCATGAACTTGGATTTATTTTTGGTTTTTCAAGCTCACTGGGGGGAAGCGTGACTGTGAAAATTTGGTTGATTGCGCCGGTGTCCGGTTGATTGCCCTTTCTCTTCGACATCAAATTGTGGTAAGTGAACGATTTATCGTAGATTTCTCAAAATACCAATAAATTGGGAACCCAGGAATATACGCATAGGTTGTGTGAATGTATCCTGAACACGTACATATATTTCTTATACTTAGATACCCGAGTATTGCCTGCTAGTGACTTCATATTCAATCCATCAGCGGGTCGTTTTCGTCAAATGTTGACAAAAATGGCTCGTACGCCTCAAACACTTTAACTACCTAATTTCTTTTTATCCTGCATGTAGATAAGGTGTAGAAGATCTTATAACCTGAACTACAGCAAACAATTTGCTAAATTAGTTGAGAAAACACACGAAAACCGCGTGTCCGGTTATTTTGTTGATTGCATGTTGTGACCAGTTGATTGCAGTTCTAAATCATGCTGATGTCCGGTTGATTGTTTTACTTGTGTCCGGTTGATTGACAAATACACTTAGTTCATGTCGGTAATTTTAATCCCATAAACACTTTTTATCACATAATCACACCATTATACAGTGTGTTAAAGCCATGTAATATTTTTTTATAATACACTAGTGTAATAAATGTAGAAAGCCTCCAAATCAAATGCAAATGGAACGTGAGCATGTGATTGAATCACATGCTGACATTCCATTTAAAGACTTTTTACAGAATTGACTGTACATGTATTACTACCCTGTGGTTTATAGATAGAACTGCACGTTTGAATGAGTAATTAGCTACTTGCATATTACAGAGTTGTCGTTCTTGGCGTCAGGTATCCTGAGTTTGCTTGCTCACTTCAGTCATTAGAACAATGCAGTTTGCACTTTTTTACGTTCGATCAATTGCGATAACCCTTTTTGTTCAACTCAGACAAACGTTTCGCCAACTGAAGCTTTGTGTCTCTGTGTTTGACCTTTCTGTCTCTTAACCCTTTACCTAACGTGAGGTACAGATGACACTTGGAAAAAATACTTGTATAACTAAATATTTTCATTTTTTGCTTCCAAAACATAGGTTGTGACCCCTTATTGGAACGAGCACGGCGCGATCGTTCCAATGAGGGGGTCATAACCTATGTTTTGGAAGCAAAAAATGAAAATATAAAAAAAAATGAAAGGCGATTTTTATGCATAGCGTTGGCCGGATTTTACCGTTACGTTAGGTAAAGGGTTAAAAAATAAATACATATACATACCCACCTTTTTATAACATAAACTGTCATCAAAATCGATTCATTAGTCACATTTTGAATTTGAGAGACAGTATCTCTGTTTTTATCGAAGAATGCGAAGTAATATGGAAGACATACCTGACGCCAAGAACGATAACTCTGTAATATGCAAAGGGTCAATTGCTGCACGAGAAAGCGTCGCGTAAGGATACCACGAGTGCCGTGAGGCTCGAGTGGTATCCATTCACGATGCGATCGAGTGCAGTAATCGTTAACTCATTCAAACATATGTGTGGTTCTATATTTATTACTCACAATCAGTTACTCGTAGAAAATGAATTTAAATTGATTGTGGGCGAAATGGACATTTTCCATGCTGACGAAGTGATATCGGCACGAAATGCTGGAGAACCAATCTTCGACCCTGACACAAAAATGCGATCCTTTAAAAAGCCATCTCGCTTCGCAAAGTAAAGTGTTAATTGGATGGTGTTGGAGATTAGGGGTGTGTTAACAATAAACCACAGACGTGTTGTTGTAATCCAGTTTCCCTTCAACCATCCTTGCTGTCATCCATTCGGAGGTGCAAATATTGCAGAAGTGGATTCTCATTCTAAATTTAAAACTCCGTGTAAACAAATGGTATACCTAAAAACTGCAGATCACCACAAGTTACCCAGGCCACCACAGGGCACCTGAAAATAAGTATTTTTATACTGTACCAATGACCCAGACATAGCTGGTGCTAACTCTTAAAATATAGGGCCAAACACAAATTTTGCCCCCCAATCCCCAAAATTTGCATCTAAAACTAAAGAAAACATGTCCTGAAAGGCCCTCCACACTTCGCCCCCACCGCGCATGCGCAGCGCCAAGGACGTTCCGAAATTGGCGCCATTTATCATTCTAAGTTTGGCCCTTCATCAGTTAACATCTGACTGATCTTTGTGCTTTTAAATCTCAGTTTAAATGATGCCAGACACATAAATATTAGTGAAATGGTGATTCTAAGGAGGATAGAAAAGGAGGAGAGGAAAAGAATGTGTGACAGAATATTATCAGGGCTGTAACTTAAAATTTTTTAATGAAATTATGTTAAGTTACCTATTTTCAAGGCAGCAGCCATTTTGTTGTCATTCTGATTATTCAGTTACACTGTTTTTTCAAGTGTTTTCCTCTCTCCCTGTCCTTTAAGTTCCCCCTTGCTATTCTCCCATGCTTTTGGCATAGTTTCTGTAATTATTATTACTAAAATTTCTTGGGAGTTTTAGCTGAATAACAGAATGAATTCTGTTCTTTCCCCATGTTTACGTCTTCACCTACGGGTGGTTAGGCGTTGTGTTCTGCATCTACCATCTGATGTTCTGCAGTTTCTTCCCTGGAAGTCTCTGTTTTGCATCAGATAGTGTATTTTTGGTAACTGATTGCGGGCCTGGGTGCCTGGAGTCTTATTTTAGTGTTTTTACACTCATTGTTTACATTTACAACAGCCCTCTGTGTGAGGGGGGGATTTCTAAAAAATAATATCTGTATGTTATTTTAATCATAACTAGATACATTATTATTGTTCGTAAGTGTTGAATAAATTGTTTAAAATATTTTTAAAATTTTTTTCCACACTTAGGCTTGGGATCCATTGGGGCTCAACGTTACTTTTCAGAAACTTGGGCTGTTCTGAAAAAATATTTTTTCAAAATATTTTGATTTCAATTATTTTTTCTATATTAATGGATCATATTATTATTATGTATTTTGATTGCCAGGGGTTAGTGCGAGTACCAGGACTTGTTTTCTTTTCACTTTGAAAGAATATTGATCAATTGTTTTAAGAGGAAGTCTTCCTCTGACTTTATTATCATTCTATATGTGGTCAGTGTACTCGCATTAACTCCTGTTCTGTATCTTATGATTTCGATGACAATATGGGAAGCGTATGTCATGGTATGTTGTTGGGGATTTGGACACTCCGGTCCTTTCCCCGCAGGGTCACTCTACTTTATCAATTTCTATTTCAGACGATCAAGATTAGGGTGATGTATCTGTGATGTCTTCCAACAGTGTGCCTCTGTCGTCACAATTAATGAAGGGCTAGCGGAAAAGTGCTCATGTAATACGCCAATTGCCTAAGAGGACCCTAGTAGGTTCGACGGCCTTTGACGTCCGCTAGCTCGCCCGGTGTAGCGTCCATTCACCGAATGGTTCGGCAGCCGGGTTCGTCCGTTGCGGTCTAGAAGGAATTTTGGGGTGATGCGAGCACTATAAATTAACTTAATGCACACCCAGTGACGGCAGATCGGAGGGAGAACGGAGGAAGCCTTTTAGTCCGGTTCATAGCTCGTTCCGGTCCATCCGGACGGCAAGCGAGAGAGGCCCCTCTCTCGTTCAACAACATCTGGCCCCAGATGTTGTGGTACAAAATGTGTCGCTAGCGGAGCATACGTCCGTCGCTCGGGACGCTCCGTTGTATAGGCAGTCCGCTGAGACTGCTAAGGCTTCCTCTTCTCGGCAGCGCACACGACCGCACCTTGGCTGCGTGACCGCCGATATATTACCAGCTTCGCCGATCAAGGATTCTTCGGCGACCAGGTCACACCATCCGGCAGCCAGGGATTCGAGACCGATGGACTCCGGACGTTCGCATAGGAAAAGTATGCGGGAGCCATCTGATGCGGAGCTGCCCTCGGCGAAGCAGCGATAGACTGCGCCTCCGCAGGTCTCGACGCCGGACATTCTTGTGCACATAGCACAGCTTATCGCAGCATCCCAGCAGCCGACAGAAACGGTGTCGGATCGAGAATTATCCGACAGCGCTGGGTCGGTAGCCGGGGACTCGAGGCCTGCAGACTCCGGACGTTCGCATAGGAAGTGTGCGGGAGTCAACGTACACGGAGCTTCCGGCGGCAATGCATCGTAAGTCCGCTACTGCACAGGCCTCGGGAACGGACGTGCTTTCCTTAATAGCACAGTTTATCGCAGCATCCCAGCATCAACTGAATCTGTCGCATATATTTTATCCGACGATGCTGGGTCGGGACGCTCCGCGGAAGCGGGTACGGACATCCGAAAGTTTCATCCGGTCCGACGGGATACCGAAAGGGATTCGGAGGATTTCAAGCTTTCCCTTTCGGAACAACATATGCTGCGATGCCGGATAAGAAACTGATAGCGTCGGTGGACTTAGAAATTTTTGGTTCGGTTCAGGGACATCGTCCCTCAGTTCCGACATAGTCCAATAATGTCACACAAACTTTTGAATTATTGAACGACGCTATATATATTATTATTTTATGCTTGCTATCCAAGCATTTCTGGTTTCTTGTTCGAAGAGTTATGGAGATGTCTTTCAAAAGTGTGCCTCTGTCGTCATAGTTAATGAAGAGTTAGCGGCAATAAGTGCTCATGGAATATGTCTATCACTTACGGAGTGACATTCGCTAGCTCACCCGGTGTAGCGTACATTCATCGAATGGTTCGGCTGCCGGGTTCGTCCGTTGCGGTCTAGGAAGGAGATTTGGGTGATGCGAGCACTTTAATTACTTTAGTACTCACCCAGTGACGGCAGATTGAGGACAGATCGGAGGAAGCCTGTTAGTCCGGTTCCTGGCTTGTCCAGGTCCGTCCGGGCTGTGAGCGAGAGAGGTTCCTCTCTCGCCCAACAACATAGGGGACCGCATGTTGTGGTTCTGATATTTTACATTCGGAGCATATGTCCGTTGCTCGGGACGCTCCGTTATATTGACAGTCCGAGAGACTGTCTTTAATGCTTCCTCATCCTCAAAGCAGGGCACACGACCGCACATTGGCTACGTGACCTCGAGTATCCGATCAGTTTCGGCATTCAGTGATTCCTCGGCGAATAGGTCGCGCCATCCGGTATCCAAGGGACACGAGGCCTATACACTCCGTTCGCTCGCATATTGGAAGTATGCACGGGGTAACGATCACGGAGCTTCCAGCGGCAATGCATCGTAAGACCGCTTCTCCTCAGGCCTCAGTGACGGACGTGCTATCCGAGTTAGCACAGTTGTTTCGCAGCATCCCAGCAATTGACAGTTTCTCGGTCGAATCAGGAATTATCCAACGGCGCTGGGTCGGTGCGGTCCGCGGTTGCATCAGCTACGGACGACCGAACGCTTTATACGGTCCGACAGGATGGCGAAAGGGATTCGAAAGATTTCGAGTTTTCCCTTTAGTAGTATCGGAAGATGCCTTTCATATCTTCTGGCATTTCTTCCAGTGATTATTATTTCGGACTTCATTGCTGCGATCTTGGATAAGAGACTTATAGCGTCATTGGACTCGGATTTTTCGATCGGTACAGGGACATTGTCCCTGACTTACCGACGCAGTCCAATATTGTCATTACAACATGTGTTTTATTTTTCGACGCTATATATTTATATATATACAAGCCTGCTACTAAGCATGATAGTTTAGTTTCTTGTCCGCGTTGCTCATTTCTGCCATTTTATATTTTTTACAAATAGTTTATTTTGGCAGAGCAGGGCATACCGAGAGTTCATATGCGTCAAGACGGTGTGATTAAAGACTGCATATATTCTTTTTCGCCGTTTATGTCTTTTCCAATTTCAATGTTGGGAACGACATTATGTATAGTAGACTTAACTTAGACGCTTTATTATACGTAATCCACCTTACTGAGGCGTTATCATTACGTCTTCAAGAAAAGATTTACGGGATATTATTCTCAATGTAATTTCTTTTGAGGGCAGTAGTTTGTTCACGTATAACTCCGCCCTTCAGTGGCTGATTGGAGTTAGTTAGACGTGACGCAGCCCTAGCTACATCCACACACGTGGATAGTAAGGTTAAGAACTCTCTCAGAGTCGCTTCGTTCTCGGAGGAGCTTCTCTTCGACGGCAACTTTCCGGCAATCCATGAATTGCTCGATTTATACGTTCTCTTGTCTATCTAGTGTTACAAGAGATTCAGACTGGGGCAAACATTCGGTGGTTGACTCAGAGAGTGCCGCCGCAGTTGCCGGACCCGAGTGTGGCTGTATGACGGTTGCCAGTCAAACAGATTGGGATATATACTGATCCCTACGGATTCGAAGTGCCAGGGTCTTTGGGTTCCGCAGTCTTTTAGCTATCAGTTTAACTTCCGCAGAATAATGTTTTTTAGGCTTGCTTTATGTCATTGCATGAACATTATTCAGAAACGCATGCCCAAATTCCTGTCCTTTAATTCGACAGTAGTGGCGTATCTCCGGAACCAGGGAGGCACTCTTTCCTTTCCGTTATTCAATTTAATGGAAAGAATCCGTCTGTTGGTTATAGTACACCAAGTTCAGTTTTGGTCCGTCATATTCCGGGTCGTCTGATTGTTTTATCGGACTCCCGTTCTCTTACGGGTCGCTTGTTGCTGTCAGAATGGACTCTCAACAAACAAGTATTCAATCAGATTTGCTATCTATGGGAGCGCCCAATGATGATTTATTTATGACACAGCTTGCTAATCAATTGCAGACGTATGTGTTAGCTTGTCCAGATCTCTGAGCTAATAGTGTTAACGCTCTATTGATCTATAGGACGGAATGATAGGATACGCGTATCCTCCGGCGCTGTTGTTTTAGCAGGTATTGCTAAGATAAACAACCACAATACATTTCTGTTGATAGCATCTCTATCTTCACAGAGATCATGAGTAATTTACTCTCTTGTCTACTGTGGGTCTTAACGTGAAATCTTCCTCTATGTGAGGATCTTTTTTCACTGGGTAAATCGTGTCATCTTTATCACAACCAGCAAGGTCGCAACCTTCATGTATTCCGTTGTGTGGTCCGTATTGCATTGTAAGCACTGTACTGGACGAGCTTTGGACGCAATTTCTTACTATAGGAGATCCTCTTCTTTGCTATTCTATGCGACTAAAGTGGAGGCTCTTCCGTCGTGGTGTAGGGATCATTATGTTCATTTTGTTGATCCCTCCATACTACTCATTGCTATTTTTTAGTATACTTGTTTCACAAGATCTACTGCAGCCTGTTATTATTTAGGTTATAGGTTTATGTTACCTCATACCTATGCACTCTACGATAGTTTACAATTGAGTCTTTTGTCTCTTTATCTAAGTCAGTTAGTAACTTTTTGATAAATAGACTTAGAATCTTTAGATTAAATTCCTATACGGATTTTAGCTTCGGTTCTTATTTAGCTAAGTAATCATTTGAGCCTCTGGAAACAGTAGTTTTCAAATTCTGACCTTTTAAACAGTAATTCTGTTGGTTTCTCTTTTACTGTAGAGTCAGTGAGTTTCATGCACTATCGATGGATGATTTTCACTTTCATAGTTTCGGAATCAATACTTCCGTTACTATTTAGGTTGGATTGTTGCATAAGAGTTAGGCTCCTATTATCCGGAACCTATTATTTTAAGGTCCTTCCGTCTTCGTATGGGCATAGGCCTTTACTCTTTCCGGGTACAGTTTATGTATTTATAAACAGATATCTGTTTATTACAAGGGCGTAAGCTTCTTCTGTCTTTGATGTCTAGTAGAAGGACGTTACGCTCCATTTTATTGTTAATGGATTCTATTAACTATCGGTACTGCTTATGGTATATCATTGACTTAGCAGTTGTGCTTAAGATTTCGGCTCATGAAGTAAGAGTTCTTCTACTTCTTGGGCTTACATTAATAGTGTCGCTATTATAGATTTTTGAAGGCCGCTCATTGCGCTCAGCCATCCACATTCATGAATTTTATCTTAGAAATATCGAGTCAATTTCTTGAGGCCTCTTTTGTTAGGTCTATTATATACTGCTCAGAATGTCATTCACTTAACAGTTGCTACTATAGCTAGGTAGGCTGTCTGTTTCGGCAGTGTCTCCGTTCGGCTGCCCTCTTCGCTCTGGGCTATTTGACCCAGGGCAAGAAAAGGGGGGGGGGGGGGTAGGGTGTTCCCTTGGGTCACCTGTTTTTACTATGAAAACAAGGGGATACCTCCTCCAGAGTTAGTAATTCTGAGCTGTTATTGGGATGGTTGTTTAGTGAGAAGTTTAAGTTTATAAAATTCATTCAAGTCTTAGTTTTTAAAGTATAGCTTTTGAATATTGCATATGTCAACGGACATGATTATGCAATTCTCAGACACTTTTAGGAGTATAAGAGTCTCTATTCTCTAGACTTACTTTATTATTGGCTTACTTTAAAAATTATTAGTATAAGGATTATATTGGATATTAATAGAGTACATGGATGTATGAAGCTCAATTTTGGAAGGTGTTGTATCTTTCTAATTTATCATAAATAAGAAAGATACATGTAAGGCCTATTACTTCTTTTCCCTACAGGGGATGACTCTATTTTATTTTATTGAGCGTATTCCATTTTGCTCTATGTCCTTGGCCCTCCAGCCTTTTTACTATTCAGCTATGTCTGGGTCATTGGTACAGTATAAAAATGTTAAAAAATTTATAGTAATTTATATATTTTTTATACTTACCAATGACCCAGACGGGGATGGCCCTCCCAGGAGTTGGGAACTCTTGCCTCCCCGCTGAGTACATAGCGCTTACCAGGCACTGGTTATTAGAATGATAAATGGCGCCAATTTCGGAACGTCCTTGGCGCTGCGCATGCGCGGTGGGGGCGAAGTGTGGAGGGCCTTTCAGGACATGTTTTCTTTAGTTTTAGATGCAAATTTTGGGGATTGGGGGGCAAAATTTGTGTTTGGCCCTATATTTTAAGAGTTAGCACCAGCTATGTCTGGGTCATTGGTAAGTATAAAAAATATATAAATTACTATAAATTTTTTAACTTTTTGAAATTTATTGGCTAGTGAACGATCATTTACATTGTTTTGTGTTGATTCTAAACTTATTGAAGTTAAGAATAATTCTCATCTGGTCGATTTTGCTGGAAAATTTCACCGTAGGTCAGTTCTCATGCCTAACTGACTTGCGGTAAAACTAGTTTAAACTACCCCGCAAAATCGACCAGATGAGCATGTTTCTTAACTTGAATAAGTTTAGAACCAATCAAAAATATTGTGACTGACCGTTTAGCAGCCAAATAAAAATAAAAAGATGATTTTCTGAAGACGTGGTAGTTTGTGGTAACCCGTGGTGACGTGTGGTATTTAGGCATACCATAAAAGAACGCTGCATGCATTTCAGGCACCTTTCATCGGATCGCACTTGACCTTTCCAGTAAAAATTACCACACAGCTCAAAAACCTGTGTGATCGTGTAAGATACCACTATGTGTGTGTAATAATAACTTTTATTTCACAATTCATTTTGGGCTTCGTGCTACATCTGAGCATCATGAAATGTGCGTGTAATATTAAACTTTGTGATGAGTTCAACCAAGGTGCATATCTTGAGGTTAACGCGCGTGTGAAACTAAAACTAGAACTGGATCAAATCCATGAGATGTGCATCGTGTGAAAGCTAGGGGCATAGGAACGAAAACATATTGGGGGGGAGGGAGAGGGGGGGGGGGGTATAGGGTCCTAGGACAGGCAGGGCCGACCATGGTTCGGCCCTGCGTGAGAAAATGTTCAATTTCTAAGTGGAAAAGATGCAATTTCCTTGCATCTGAGCCATTTGTACAATGATATTAACTCAGGGTTAGATTGTATAGCCGGTAAAATATAGTTGGTTTCCCCCTCTAGAGAAGTTTGGGAGGCATGCCCCCCACCCCCATGATCTGCGCCCATGGGGGTATCCTATCACTTAAGGGGCCGAGCCCTGAATTCAGGGCACGGCCCCTCAAATGTTAGGATGCCCCCATGGGCACAGATCATGTGGGCGAGGAGCATGTCTCCCAAACTGAATAGGACAGCTTGTATGGTCATTGGAACAAAAATAATGGTGGGGGTGCATGATATCACCTGAGGGACTGAGTCCCGAATAGGAGGACAGCTTGATAGGGGTGACCTCGTCCCGGAGTGTAGGGGTATGGGTATGAGAAACACCAGAAATGGCCAACTATTTAATGTTTTTCATGGGCATGAAGGCGATTGTGTAGTGATGAGCAATACAATTAAAACTAGAAGTCCAGTCATGAATTGCGCGCAAATAGCACGTCGATCTGCATGCTTTGTTGCGTAGTACGGCTATCAAATTCTGTAATATGGCCTGAGCACAAGCACGGTTTCATCCAATGGACCTCCGGGTAACCCGGAGGTCCATTGGCTGAAACAGTGCTTGTGCTTGCTATGGATAGGCAGGATAATCTACCGTGGCTTGGTTGCCATTCGATATGGAAATTGCGTGAAATTCCAATGCGCAATTAAGGCTTGATAAGCGCACACTTCATGACAGGACTTCTAGTTTTAACTGAATTTGTATATAAGCAGCCAGAATCCCCGCCAACGAGATGGCCGAAGCAAGTAATTTGTTTGTTTTTAGTAGTTTACTTCGGAAAAATTACAATATTGGATTTTGTAATAAATAGAATCCAATACTGTTCCTCTGACAAAAAAGCCACTGTCTTTGGATTTGGCGGCCATCTTAGGTTTCGAAAAAATCCTAAAACGACTTGGCATCCTCAAAAACTCCTAAAGCAACCTCATGATCATCAACATCGCGCAAAAGGCAGCTGAGCTATTGGGAAATAGTGTACTCTGGTTGGTAGCCATTTTAGTAACGTGATCAACAGGGCGATATCGTCTACAACACCCTGAAAACACAGTGTAAGAACATTTTCAATCTTTTAGCTCTCCAGTTCATCTTGTAGCGTACAAAATTCTGGACCTTGAGTGGGAAAGTCATTAAATTCTATCAGTGAAGAAACTCCAGGCTCAAATCCCACAGATCAACCGTCCCATGGCGACGACTTTCCTGGTAGTTTGGAGCAGTGCGTATGTCTCACTGTGAGAAATATCTTCAAGTAAAACAAGTCCCGAGTTGCGCTAACCTTCATTAGCAAATCAAAATAAACTTGCATACATTTTGCTGATAGTAATTTATTGTGTAGTTACATCATGACCATGATTACCTGCACGTCATAGACAGTAATTCACTTTGCATTATATTACCGTTGATGCTACAGACAAATATGCAAATGTACTTTTATAATTTGGCATGTTTTTTGATGATAAATAGTTCGATAGACAGTTATCATTATACCAAAAGATGCAATTGACCGTACACCACGAATTTATCAAATACCAATCAACCGGACACCACTTAAGCAATCAACCGGTCACTACATGCAATCAACAAAATAACCGGACACTCGGTTTTCGTGTGTTTTCTCAACTAATTTAGCAAATTGTTTGCTGAAGTTCAGGTAAAAAGATCTTCTACACCTTATCTACATGCAGGATAAAAAGAAATTAGGTAGTTAAAGTGTTTGAGGCGTACGAGCCATTCTTGTCAACATTTGACAAAAACGACCCGCTGATGGATTGAATATGAAGTCACTAGCAGGCAATACTCAGGTATCTAAGTATAAAAAATATATGTACGTGTTCAGGATACATTCACACAACCTGTGCGTACATTCCTGGGTTCCCAATTTATTGATATTTAGAGAAATCTATGATAAATCGTACACTTACCACAATTTGATGTCGAAGAGAAAGGGCAATCAACCTGACACCGGCGCAATCAACCAAATTTTCACAGTCACGCTTCACCCCAGTGAAGCTCTAGTAAGCCAAACATGGAGGTATTAATCACCTTCAGTGATAGTTCTAGTTTTGTATGTCCATTTCCACCAGTATTTGTGGTGACCATCACATGTTTTGCATATGTTCTGTTTTTTAATAATGTTTTTCAGAACTTGGAGCACGAATAAATCTTGAGGTGGTTGTGCGTTATATAGAAAAAACAATTTACGTAATTGTTTTCTATATTTTACAGTTTTAAATAAATAAAACTTGTTTTGTTTTAGGGTTATACAATTCCGCTGGACAAAAGATTGGCTGCCGATGGCCGTGGTCTCCAGGGAGTTCACATCAATGAAAATTTTGCAAAGTTGGCTGAAGCCTTATACATAGCAGATAGAAAGGTAAATAAATCTCCATTAGGGTGAGCCCCTGAAAAAGCATTAACCCAAGAGGTCTTGGGAAGTTTTTTAAAAATTTTCTTCTTTGAGATAACCTGTGAGATAAATGCCAGGACAATGATTGTTAGGCAGGTCGTGGATGCATTTACAGGCTTGGAAATAACCTGTGAACGATCAATGAGGTGATGTGGGAGTTACTGCGATTGTAAAATACATGACTGAACAACAAATTATGACAAAATAATAAAATATAAATTAACTTCCTAATCCCTCATGTTTTTCTAGTCAGAATTGATTATCTTTTGCGACTAATGTGACTCACTGGTTGCACATCATATCCAAATATGAATAAAGCAGGGACTGACGGGAAAGGAGAGTGATCACTCTCACTCGCCATCACTCTCCTAAACTTTTTACTAGGGGAGCAATTAATCACTCGCCTTCATGATGTATGTAGAAATTATGTCTGAACATAAAGTTTTATATTGTATTTCAATCACCCATTACATGACCGAACTAGGAGACGATACTTGCAAAACATTATCTCTCATAAACTGAAATCTTTCATATTTTTATACTACAACGCAATGGCTCAGACTTAGCTGGTGCTAACTCAAAGTTATCAAGGGCCAAACACAAATTTTGAACCCCCCCCCCCAATCCCCAAAATTTGCTTGCAAAACCGAAAATTAAAAGTCCTATCTGGTCCTCCATACTTTTACTCTCCACGCATGCACAGTCACCAGGAAGTGACCGAAATTAGCACAAACATCATTCTTTGTTTGGCCCTAAAATCATCAACATTGAAATGACATATGTGTTTTAAAATCTTTTTTGAGGATGCCGGACACAAATCGATACAAGAATTAGTGGATCCAAGGCTGTTATTGGAAGATGGAAGTGTTCAATGGTGGTTTTTGACGTTCAGGGCTGTAACTTTATAATAATTATAAAATTATTTCATGTTTCCCAATTTTGGGACATCCGCCTGACGTCATCATTTTTGTTAATGATTATTCCACTGTTTGTTAAGTATTCCTTCCCTATCCTTCCATGAACCCTTCCTGTTAAACTCTTAAGCTTTTGGCTAATTTTTATTGAAATTATTTATTAAATTTGTTGGGAGTTTAACATTTATTACAGAATATTATTCTGTTTCTTCCCCATGGTTACGTCCTCGCCCTAGGGGTGTTGGGTCGTTTAGTCTTGCATGTTCTATCGGATGTATCGTTTCTTCTTTGCATGAATATCTAGCTTTGCATCTGGTAGCATTAAATTGTTTTATGACTTTGGAACCTTTTTGTGTGCTTGATGTCTTGTTTACATTGACGTTGTTTACATTGACAACGTCCTCATATATAGGTAGGTTTTTTTATATTCTGTTACTGAAGAATTACTGCAGGATACATGGATTATTATTCCGGTAGTGTAGCTCAAAAAATTTGAATTTTGTCCACACTGAGGCTCTTTCGGGATGCCTTTGGGCTCTTAATGTTCCCTTTGGGAACTTAGGCGTTTTTCAAAAAAAAATTTTTTAAATATTTTGAATTGATTTTTGATTGCTATTATTCATGTATCTTAATTATATATAATTTGTTGTGGAGTTTGGAGGTCTGATATCGACTTTAGTCGATGCACTCCTGCAGACTCTTGTCATTCTTTTGCTCACTGGAATGACTAATGTTGGAGACAGGTGTCGTGGTACGTTGTTGGCGGTGATGCTCTGAGGGCAGGCCTCTCACCGCATTATAATTCATTTTGTCAGTTTCTATTTCAGAGGAACATGAACATGTTAATGATATTCTGACACCCATCCAAGTGTGTTACCGTGGAGCATATAGAGCTAGCTGCAGTGCTCATGATTGCAAGAGTTAGGACCTTTTGTTAAGGGTTTTAATTTCTTGCAAGCAGCTAGGTTGACCGGTGAAGCGGTACTCTGTCCGTGGGTGCCATAACGCCGGTAAGTCTGTTGCGGTCTTAAAAGTGGATTGGGTAGAGTGAGCACTTTAATATAAATAGCTCACCCAGCGACGATGGAAATAGGGAGGAAGTCAGCAAGTTTCTTGTACTCGACGAGGTCTATAGACTGCGAGTGGGCACGGCCCCTCTCTCTAACCTAACAGACATTTGGGGCCAAATGTTGTTATGAGAAACTTGCACGAGTCGGAGCATATGTCCTCCCTCCACTCGAGATGCTCTGTTTAGTTGCAGCCAGGGTCAGCTTCAGTCTCGGCTTCCTTCGCTACGTTTCACATGCCAAAATGAAGTTTTCTGGTTGGAAACTTGCACAAGATAGAGCATACTTCTGCCCACCGCTTGGGACGCTCCGTCTAGTCTGCAGCCGGGGTCGGCTTCAGTCTCGGTTTCCTCCGCTACGTTATTTAAGCACACACGACCGCATCCTAGCTTCCCGACTTCGGATATCCAGCCTGCTGCATGAAGAAAGAACTACTCTTTGCCTGTGAAGTCAGATCATCCGGTAGCTAGGGAGACGAGGCCTCGATCATTGGGACGTTTCCGGAGAAGAGATCCATTTCCGACACACTATCCCAGGAACAGCAAGTGGCTAGGAAACAGAAGAGCGCTGCTCCTCAGGCCTTGATGACGGACTTGCTGTCGCATATTGCGCAGCTGATCGCAGCATCCCAGCAAGTGCAGATGCAGCCTTCCTCAGTCTCAGAACCTGAGCTGTTGGACGGTGCTGGGTCGGTCCAATTGTCTGTTCACGCAGATTTAAGGGACCAAGATTCGCAGCTGATTCTCTCGGATGGTGAAAGGGATAAGGAAGAGGATTACCCTTCCGAAACAGCACAGGGTTGCGATGGATTTCATCCATCAATGCTACCCTGAATTTGTCCCAACGAATCAGAATGCTGCAACGACAAGGAAGAAACTGCTGGCATCGTTAGACACAGACTTTATCTGGACAAAGGAGGAAGTCCTTTCATTTCCGGTCCAGTCAAGGCAGGTGTCGCAGGCCTTCGGCCATATAGACGACGTCGTATTTAACCTCTCGAGTGAGTGAAGGAAAGGCGGTTTCTTAGCTACATCTTCCATAAACATACCATTTCATGGACTACGTTCATTTAAAAACGGTTGGAGATGATGTTCGGAGAGCTCCTCTTCATTTGAATGAGCAGCCCGGGGATCTAGATGTATCCTTGCCTGCATCATTCACTATTCGATCAGACACAATTACAACAGCATTTTCATCAAGTAGAGCGAATTTGGAAGCAATGTCTTATGCAGATCACCTTACCAGAGCTATGGTGCAATGTCTCAACGGGAAGGAATTTGAGGACGTTTCTGTCTCTCTTAGAGTTCTTTCCAGGGCATTTTGTATACCATGTATAACTCTGCCCTTACAGTGGCTAATCTGGAATTAATTCAGATGTGATGCTGCCCTTGCGTCGTCAACACTTATGGATGACAAGGTGAAAATCTCTCTCCAAGTCGCTCCAGTCTCTGCACATATTATTTTGGACGACAAGCTTTCGTCAGCCTGTGATCAGGCTATTTAGAAAGCGTCAAGTGATCTGCTATTGAAGTCAGCATTTCATCAACCCGCTTCAGCAGACAAGAGTAAGGAGCACGTTCCAGATCTAAACATCAAAAGGGAACTCCTCACAAGGGTACAAGAAGCCCTCTTACAATTACTCTGGAGGTCGTCAATATAGCGACTCGGGAAAGGGGCGTAGGTCTGATCGGGACTATCGGTCAGACCCCCCTAGGCCAACGGGATGAGGTTCTTCATGGGGAGGACGTAGTTTCTCCTCCCGTAAGCCTTGCAGGTCATACAGGTGATGTTCAAGACCTCTATTGCTTTCCAGTTGGCGGAAGGGTATCATCTTCACAAGAAACTGGACAGCAGTCACGGAAGATCAGAGGGTGAGAAGTGTAGTCTTGGACAGCCTACGGCTATCATTCCAAGCGGCAACCCCCACTAACAAGATGTCTGCATTGGTCAGAACTTCCGTCGGATCCTTTCAAAAGAGAGTCTCTCCTAGCGGAGGTACAGGCTCTATATTAAAGGAAGCAATAGAGGTCGCCGAGAATCAGGATTCTCAGGGTTTTTACATTCGCCTGTTCCTCGTACCGAAGCCAGACGGCTCGTTCCGACCAGTAGTAGACTTCAGCTGGATAAACAAGCTTATCATGACTCCAAAATTCTATATGGGAACCATTTGGTTGGTAAGAGTGAGCATTCGATTGAACAACTATGCGGCAAGCATAGATCAAAGGATACACACTTTCATATCCTGGTACATCCGGCATTCAGAAAGTACCTGCAGTTCGCTGTACAAGCTAAGGGAAGGTGTATCAGTTCAGAGCAATGTTCTTTGGTCTGAACCTGGTACCCTGGGCATTCACTCATATAATGAAATTGGTAATGTCATACTTCCAAGCTCATTCATCTGCGGTAACGTCGGCTTACTTGCACGACATTCTTCAGAGATACAGCAACAGAATTATTCTTCAGAACGATGTTCAGAGTCTTCTTCTTTTGTTCCGACGTCTCGGTTTCGTCGTAAACGAGAAAAAGTCAGATATAGCTCCGTCCAAGTCGTTCACTCACTTGGGAATGAGCTTCGAGACTCACAACAATGTGGTTCGTCAGCCATTACCCAGAGTGAAATTTGTCAGTTGTTATGCTCGCTTTTGTCTACACTCAGACGCATTAACGGCAAAGGAATTCATGCGACTGATGGGGCTTGCAGAGCGGCTTCGGATCTTATTCCGACGAGCCACATGCGCACGTGTCCCCTCCAGATATTCTTTACTCAGAACTGGAGTGTGATGATGCATTCGCTTGAAACCAGTATTGTTTTAATGGACCTAGTGAAACAGGGGTTCAGATTTGGGCAGATATTCAGTGGTTAACTCAGGGAGTTCTGCTGCAACTCCCAGATCCGGCTTTCACATTATGACGGTTGCGAGTCAGACGGGCTGGGACGCAACCCTAAGTCCGGCAGACTTGAGGTGTTGGGGTCTTTGGGACCCTTGGTTCCTAGAGAAGCGCACAAACACCAAAGAGATGATGTTAATTTGGTTAGCGCTACAGCATTGGATTCACGTAATAGTGGACGTCCATGTTCAAATTTTGTCGGACAGTTCAACAGTAGTAGCTTACATCATGAACCAAGGCGACACTCATTCAATGCCCTTATGTGAATTAACGGAGAAGATTCTCCTATACATCATGAATCATCATGTTTATCTTTCTGTCCGTCATATACCGGGTCGTCTGAATGTACTAGCAGACTCGCTCTCTCAGAAAGGTCGCCTGTTGCCATTGGACTGGACTCTCAACAAACGATTATTCAGGCAGATTTGCTACCAATGGGATTGTTCTGTTTACGACACACCGGAACAATCAGTTACCGACGTTCGTGTCATCATGCTAAGATCATTGAGTGTACACAGTAGATGCTCTGTTGATCTCATGGGACGGAATGATAGGATAGGCGTATCCTCCAATTCCGTTTATTTAGCATACTCTGTTTAGTTCAAACAGTCTCTGATAGTAGAACCTCTGTAGTCACAGTGATAGTAGAACCTCTGTAGTCACAGAAACCTTGGATCAATCTTCTCAGGTGTCTGTTATGGGACGTTCCGTGGAAGCTTCCTCCACGAGAGGACCTTTATCAGGGGAAGTTTTTGTTCTTCACACTAACAAGAACGATTCAAGTAGTGCGGGTGAGGGGGGTTCAATATGAATTTGAATCCCCCCCCCCTCCCCTCCCCTCCGCCAATGTGTTAAGAGGCGATTACCGGGCAAGATGTAGTTTTTCTTCCGTAAGCCTTGTATGCGTTTAAGTATATACATGCATTTCATGAGTCATGATTTCTCGATTGGCAGCTGGGTCGTGTTCTATGGCGACCTCATGGGCACATCCACTTTTTAGTTGGTTGGTTCCCTGTGGTTGTTCGTCTATATGTCATATACGAGCATATGCTTCATCATCAATAAATTGCTAGTCTTTGGGTACCTGTAAGGCTGTCTAGTCAGTTAACTGGTATTCAGATGATTACATGCGGGATTTCAATGCTCACACGCATAATAAATGCATTATTAGGCAGACGCATTATTGTATGTTATGGACCTTAGAAACAATGAATTATTTCAGGGGCGGTCCGTGGCGAGTCTGTTAATCATAGCTCAATCCATTCTAGATCCAGGTTTTTATTAATGGCGGTATTAATAGCAGTACCCAATCAAATACATCTTGTCTTCACTCTCGTATATTTGCACGTTTTCCAGGAACATAGATATCGGATAGAACACGTCTGGGAGTGTTATTTATTGGAATTTATTGAACACCTGAATGGGGTCTCCTGTGGGTTACCTCGGAAGTGTGTTTACTCTCCAGAGATCGTCCATTGTGATTCTATTGGACATGTGTATGTTATATATTATATCACCAGTTTTTGACCTATCTATGTATGCCGACTCCGGTATACATTACAAGCGGGCGATATTAATTACCGGGATCGCCAATATAGCCTTTGCTTCTGAAGTGGCATTAAGCACCAATTTATTACTAGTAATTTATACCTGGGTGCCTGTTCGATGAATATATATTGTTATTTGGTACCGCTTTTACTGATTCCAGAACGCTCCCCTCTTTGTCTTTGAAGAAGATTCAGTTGAAAAATGGGAGTGGGGGGATTTTTTACCTCTCCACTGGCTTGATAAGTGTGTAACTATGGGTGAAGCTGTTTTGTCAGTAGATTATATCCTGGATACAGCTTGTGTATTATTGTATATGGCATATGTTTGTGGGGGATAACCTCTCATTCCCAAATACGCCATCCTAATTTTTGGGGCTTAGTCCGGACTAGCCTTAAAAATTGGGAACTTGTTACATCCAATTAGCATAGTCTTCATGCAAAGAATACAGAATTACTTGAATTTGGCTCCTTATTTACCATGCATGTAATTCCTTTTAAATGAAATTTCCTATGTTGGTTTACTAATTCTGAAGTCCTAAGCCCTCTGCCTTTTTTACGATTCAGCTAGTCTGGGCCATTGGTTTATAGTATAAAAATATGATAAATTTAAAATAATTTGTATATTTTTTATACTTACCAATGGCCCAGACGGGTATGGCCCTCCCATGAGTGGGCACTCATACCTCCACACTGAGTTATTATGTAGTACTCTTTTCTACAAAAAATGATGTTGGCGCCAAATCTTGTCATTTCCTGATGACTGCGCATGCGCGGAGAGTAAAAGTATGGAGGGCCAGATAGGACTTTTAATTTTCGGTTTTGCAAGCAAATTTTGGGGACTGGGGGGTTCAAAATTTGTGTTTGGCCCTTGATAACTTTGAGTTTGCACCAGCTAGTCTGGGCCATTGGTAAGTATAATAAATATACAAATTACTTTAAATTTATCATTTTTATGAGATTCTTTCATAAGCCAATGATTTGTAGTTATGCAATATAATGTTGAAAATCACTCGGAGAGCGCTTTCCAGCAGTGTTTTACAGCACTTAACCAAAGTCAAAGGGTTCTGAAGTTTAAGGTATATATTTTTAAAGTCGGCCAGGCTTCTAGAAAGGTTAACATATAAATACCAAACACATTTCAATTAAGTGTACTTGCTATGTGCAGGGATTTTTTTGAGTCTCTACAGGGACCAAATATGAGCCCCTTATCCAGTGACATTTTGGCATGATTTTTAGCTCAACTTGACAACGTCAAGTATAAGCTATTGGGATGGGTTGTGATCCGTTGTACATACATATGTATGTTTGTATGTATGTATGTACGCATGTGTGTTTGTTTGTCCAAAATTCCTTTAACACACCCTACAAGCTGTAGCTCTCACCCGCTCAGTCCCAAATTTCATATGTAGCTTTGGGGCAATGTCTAGATGAGAGCTAACAAATGTTTCCGAATTCCGTTAAAAACATGGCCACCTGCAGCCATCTTGGTTTTGACATATAAATTGTCAACAGTTCCATTAGTACACCTATCAGGCCCCACCCCTCACCTGATCTTTTTTCAGATTTCATTATGACATATGTAGCTTTGGTGTGATGTCTTTTCTGTAGAAACCTGAGTGAATGACTTTGCATTACTGAATCTTTCTATTTAGTTCAGTCTTTTCTTGGACATGGTGAGCTGCAGTGTCAGTGACACTTTCATTTCCCACTTCAAACCCCAAATTTCCCAATCTCAGTCCTCTTGCAAATAAAAATTTAAGATACATTTGCAAGTTACATTCCAAGAACCATGTAGGTTGTTTCCAGCTAAGACTTTCCTAGACACAACTGCAAAGCCACAGAATATAGACGTTGAAGAGCAGCAAAATGTATAATATCTTCATCATTTAACCCTTTACCTAACATGAAAAGCAGACAACACTTGCAAAAAGAATTCTTGAATAACTAATTTTTTTCATTTTTTGTCTCAAATACATAGGTTATGACCCCTTGTTGGAACAAGCTTGACGAGCTCGTTCCAAAGAGGGGTCATAACCTATGTTTTTGAGACAAAAAATGAAAAAATAATGCAAATTAATTGGCGACTTTTGAAAATAGCGCTGGCCTGTTTTGGCCGTTACGTTGGGTAAAGGGTTAATTTTATCAGAACAATTTATTTAATGGAGATTATGGGGGCACGGTGGCTCAGTCAGGTAGAGGTGCAGGCTGCAAACCAAGATGTTCTCTGTTCGAATCCCACCTGCAGTAACCGTATTGTGTTCTTTGGCAAGACACTCACCCCCATTGCACACGTGGGGGCATGGTGGTATTGTGTACTGAGGCATACTGCACGTCGATGGTGCACCTGTCTTCAACCAATGCTAACCCTGCTTGTGTGGAATTAGTATGTTGGGGAGCCTGACAGTTGCATTCCATTGCTCAGTGGTTCTCTTCAGGTACTCCGGCTTCCTCCACCTGTAAAACTGTCCGACTTGAGGTGACCTTGGCTGTCAAAAGTGTCTTTAAACCCCAATAAATAAATAAATGGAGATTACAGAGACTGATCCATATTTCATGCAACTGTTTGTTATAAAACTTACTACATGTACTATACATATTGTAACTTCTGTATTAATGTTCTCAGTTCAATATGAAGGTAACATTTCTTTGTGTGTTTCTTCTCCCCAAGAAATTCCCAATTGGAGCCTTCACAACGTGAATTTTCTCAATTACATAGCTCCCCAGACCTTTTCTTAAGAATGCCTGTATATGTCTTGGGTTTAGTAATGCAGAGAAACAAAAAGTTGTCTGCTTTATGCTTTGTGAAACAAACAAAATGATGGTTTGTCATTCTTGAGATCTTAAGTTCCCATTAGACTTGCAAGTATATGTATTAATGAAAATCAATCCATCTGATTTCCTTGTGCTGTATAGATTAGTATATGACTTGATAAGTAAGCTTTCTTCCAAGTCTTACAAGCAGGTTTGAGGCTCCCTTTGCCACGAAGGTAGAAAAAAATATTTCAGACTCCATTGAACATTTCATTTGTTAGTTACCCAGAATGAAACATTATCACAGGGGCACACAAACATGAATTGCTCCATTTGGATTTTGCATAATTTGGTGGGGGCAGTAGACATTAGAATATGTATTAGTAGTAATCCTATTAAAATAAAAGTTAATGTTTAAAATATTCCACAATTTCAGATTTAAATAACGTAAGAAGATTTACCTCATTTTGATCATGACATGTTGAAGTTGTATTTCTTTTTTAAAGGCTAGAGAAGCAGTTGAAATGAGAGCACAGATTGACAAGAAGATTGCACAAAAGGAAAAAGAAAAACATGAAGATGGATTGAGATTACTTGCACAGAAAGCTCGAGAGGAAAGGGCTGGAATAAAGAAAGCTGACGGTAAGAAACTTGAATCTAAAGAACCAGCAAATTTGCTTTAGTCCTTGCACTGCACTCTCAGCACTTGATTCGGGTGAGGTAAATTATGTGGTTTAAGGGTTAACTCCTTGCATGCTGCTGGTGGATATTCCTGCCTGGGTCAGGAAATCTCTTGCCATTAAAATACATCAAATTTGAGGATATTTGACCAAATTTAAGTTGTACAGGCTTTTTATACGCCCGTTTGTAAAAATTATTGTATTATGTAAATGATCTGTATGTCCATCCATCCATCTGTCCATCCATCCATCTGTCTGTAAATAATTGGTTTCTGACCAATAACTTGAGTTTGGATTATATGATCTCAACCAAAGTTTGTATGTTTATTACCCAGCTAGTAATACAGGCCAAGTTTCGAATATGAGTTCTATCCAATTATTTTTACATGAGTTATGGCCCTTTTTCGACTTGGAATTTGATTGTCTATTAACATTTTTGGTTTCTGACTGATAACTCCAGCTTGGATTATTTAATCTCAACCAAAGTTTGTATGTGCATTACGCAGCTAGTAATACAGGCCAAGATCGAATATGGGTTCTGTCCAACTATTTTTACCCGACTTACAGCCCTTTTTCGACTTGGAATTTGACCGTCTATTAACCTTTTTAGTTTCCGACCGAAAACTGCAGTTTAGATTATTTGATCTCAACCAAAGGCAATAGGTGTATTACCCAGCTAGTAATACAGGCCAAGTTCAAGGACATACCAAACCAAAAAATAATATTACAGTCTTTCAGGCCATGTTTGGACTACTGTAAACATAATTAGAAACATGTTGTTACAGTTTATGGAAATTGAAATACACTGCTGCCTGATGTATGATGGGGCCAATGCTGCCAATAGAAGAGGCACAACTCTTATATGCAATGCTGCCAACAGAAGAGGCACAACTGTATATTTCTAGTGATTGCGTATTTCTGTTTCGTTGATATTTTTATCGTCGGAAGTCATCACATGTTGCCAACAGAAGGGGCATAACTCTACATTTCCCTCCCAAACCCTCCCACCAGCACAGGCCTACAGCTTTCGGGATATGCCTGTGGCATTTCGTGTTTGGATTTTTGGTTAACAAACAGATTAATGAAACAAATTTACGTAACATTCAGAATAGGTTAATGAACAACTGAATGGGTAACCTGTTAATGGGTTAATCAAAAATATGGAATTGCCAAGGCCTGACATTGCAACATTTTCAAAAATATTTTCAAAAATAAAATCTTTTTTTTACTCTTTTGTCTCAAAGACCTAGCTTTTGCCTCCCACCCCAATTGTTACAAGCTCATTCCAATGAGAAATCAAAATGTGAAAATATAATAAAATTTGGGGTTGCTTGTGAATAGTACTGTTTGGATGTACCAGTAATTACGTTAAAGGGTAAAAGATTAAATTTAGTTTAGATTAAATTAAATTAGGTAAAATATTGGGAGCGCGCTGACTCAGTGGTAGACTGTTGAACTTCTGTGCTGGAGGTCCCGAGTTCGATCCCCATCTGGGACGAGCCGCATTGTGTCCTTGAGCAAGGCACTTTATCCCGGTTGCCTAGATGAGGGCACGATGATGCCATGTACTAAGGCGTACTGCACGTCAGTGGTGCACATGTCTTCAACTACTGTAACCCTGCTTGGGTGGAACTTCAACAGCGTTAGAATGTTGAGGAGCTGGCAGTTGCTCGTCGATGCTAGGTGGTTCTCTCTGGGTACTCCGGCTTCCTCCACCTGTAAAACTGTCACGGTCACGATTAGCAATTGTGCATATGTGACCTTAAACACCAATAAATAATAATAATAATAAATATTAGGTAAAAGATTAAATTTAGTTCATACATGTATTACCTAAGCAATAACATTAATGCTAGCAGAAAAAAGTATTAATACACACCTGTTCTATGAAATCATAATCTACAGTATCACTAAACCATGTTGAAAATGAAAATCCGTTTCGCACACATGTGCAGAACGGAAACCGTTTACAGACTATTTTTAAATAGAAGCAGAATTTCGCTGGCATTTTTCTATGAATCGTGCAGTGCAATTATAATTTGAATCTGCAGCTACAGCTAAAAATCATCCCCAGAGTTCCAATGTGTTCTATGTGCCAGTAGGCACATAGAACACATTGGAACTCAGGAACATGAGTTCCCCTAGCAAATTTAGTAAGCGAGAAAATGTGTTCTTTTTGTTTATAATTGTCAAATAAATTGCTGAGTGTTCTAATAATTGTTTTGATAGACGTGAAGGTGTGTAATAAACACAGAATGACACGCGTATGTGAATGGGTTAAAGGGTTTGTAACAGATTACAGGTTTGTGCCTTCAGACATACTCTAATGATTTGCAAGGCTTAAAAATGTTTATCTGTTTCTCAGGCCCACCTGCATGGTTCTTTTGGCTGCCACATGCTCTCTTTTTTATAACCATAATTAAATGGTTTATGTCCAATATTTTACCCAAGTTAATAAAATTGATAAATTTGTCCCTTGAGTGCAACAAGGCTTTGCAATGCTTTAGCAAAGGCCTAATATGTAAAACAAACCAAGAACATGAACTTTTGTTGGCAAAGAAATAGTTACAAAAATAAAAAACTGCCTGCACTCGTGCAATTTTATGAAAAATGGCCCGAGAAACAGAAAATCTACTTTGTGGGGCCCCAAAAATAAATGTTTATACCCTTGATAGTGGAGAATCACCCCTGTCATGCACATCACTTTGCGTAATATCATGTCATGTCACGCCACAGGAAAATACTTTACTACTGGGTCAAATTTAACCAAAGTTGGGACAAATGTTCATTATAGCATAACATTTTAATTTTGCTCAAATCAATTAACCCCTTTCCTTTATTTGAAAATAAATTTCTCCCACAACCAATACCATTGATGATCAGATGCAATCCAGATTGTGCGTGCATTAATTTACAATTGAAACAGAATTAACAGAATTAACATTTTACATAATGAATTGGAACAGAGTACCCTGTGCCCAATACAGAAAAACTCAATTCAATTTTACTAGTTCATTCTCTTTTCTCCCCTACTATATCTTATGACTGCCCGTGATTAGGCTTTGAAATATTCACCTGTCCACCAGTCATGAACAGGTAAGTTTTGCTGTTGACAAGAATATCCAATTCCCAAAATGATGAAATTATGTATCAATTCAAAAAGCATTCAAACTTAATTGCTTGTTTGATAAATCATCATGTGCAGTTATATTAACTTAGTGGCAGAAGGGGAAAACCAGAGTGAAACAAATACTTGAATGAACATGCCATGTGATCGCTTTCTTAAGTGTTGGTATTTTGAATATGGTAGTAGTGGTATACATTGAATAGATGTCTTTTATTCCTCATTTTACAAGTATGATGGAATGTTTGATGTGTTCAAAAAGATGGTCATCTCCATATTTTATGTTGAAAAAGCAGGGTAAGACATTACACAAGAAACCTAGGATCCTGGGAATCAAAAATTTAGTCAGTCAATCCAAAGTTTGGCTAATAAAAAAAATGTTTCTAAGGCACTTCACTTGTTGAAAATCTGCCCCATTACTCTTTTTATCCTGGAAATCTCGTCATGTTAAGGGCATTTGTTCTGAGGTTGTAAAATTTGAAATAGTTCTTTAAGGGTTAATTGAAATTCATTGATGGGCAAGGGGGCAAGGATAGAGTTAGCATTGCTTGATAACTACTTGTAAACTTCTAATTATTTAGATAAAGATGAAGAGGTAGTGGAAAGAGATGATATTAGAAGAGAGAGACAAAAAGACAGACAGAGAGACAGAAACCTTGCCAGAGCAGCACCTGATAAAAGGTATAACTTACTGTTGATGGTGCTTCCTGACAGGGCCTGGGAACTAAATGTGAAGAGTGAATGCTTTTTCATGATAATTGTAACTAAAGGTTGGAAGCCAAGAACAGCTTAAACTGGTTTTCTAGTTCTCAAAACTTTATAAGTTATTTTTATTATAATTATTATTATTATTATTATATTATTATTATTACCCTCCATAATTGTTCAAAGGCCTGAAAATATAATTGAGTTATATCATGTCGAGATGCATGATATATTATGAAAAAACACGGTTGTCCCTCTCATTCCATTATCTTTTGTCATATATTAAAGAAAAGGATTGGGAGTGCGGTGGCTCAGTAGGTAGAGGTGCAGCCTGCAAGCCGAGAGGTCCTCGGTTCGAATCCCACCTGCGGCAACCATGTTGTGTCCTTGGGCAAGACACTTCATCCCCGTTGCCCGCATGGGGGCACAATGACGCTGTGTACTAAGGCGTACTGCACGTTGATGGTACGCATGTCTTCAACCAATCTAACCCTGCCTGTGCTGCAGTGCGGAGTTACGATGTTGGGGAGCTGGCAGCTGCTCGTCGTTGCTTGGTGGTTCTCTCTGGGTACTCCGGCTTCCTCCACCCGTAAAACTGTCACAGTCATGATTAGTCATTGTGCATAAATATGTGACCTTAAACATCAATAAATAAATAAATGAGAAAAGGATTAAAAACACACCCACAACATTAAAGTGCATAGTATGCACTACGATTCATTTTTTGCCAGATGGATACCCCATATCCAAATCTTCCCTCAGTATGTGCTGAACAGATAAATTCGATCCAATTGACAGATCTTATTCATACAACACACACTTGTGTATAATTCAATGGTATGTTTTGACTCGATCCAAGGTGTAATACATATACTTTGATTCATATGACATGTTTTAATTCTCATAGTTGTAGCCCATAAAATGTGTCATGACTTTGACCCAAGGTCATACTTTCAAGGCCACAACCAGGAAGACTTTGATATTTCTGTACTGTCCTTGTCTTGTTGATATAATCTGATTGCTGTTCTGTCCATGTCATTTGTCTGTATCAAATTCAATTGACAGAACTTTTTCATACTTGACAAGATTGTTGCCCATAAGCCAAGAGTGTGCCATGATAAACCAAGGTGTTACTTCCAAGGTTGAGGTCACAGACTTAGATGTTACCTTTGTTGTTATCTGGATGCTGGAACCCTGGGAAGTAACCTAGCTCTGTTTTGCTAGTAAAATAGGACCCAGTAACCAAAGCCTGCAGTGGAAGTCCTCTAAAATGGGCAACATGAGTATAAATGATCAGTTAAATTTGATTTTATATCCATGTTGCAGTCATGATTAGCCATTGTGCAGAAATATGTGATCGTAAATGCCAATAAATAAATATAAATAGACGTTGGAACCTGGTCAAACTTATGAAAGTGTTGTGTGTCTGTTCTGCTTAACTCTTAACTGGTAGAGTGCTGGAAGCCCATATTTGGGCTTTATTCTGAAGTGTAGGTACTCCCACTTAAAGGATTCATGTTCTGTGGATGTACTCTATTTTATCTTAAGATTGAAACTATTTTGTCTGTACAGATTTTCTTTGTTAAAAATGCTCATAGGCACTCTCCCATAAATTTTATCTTACAATAGGTATGTATTTTGTCTGTATTAATCCGCAACTGTCGTGTATCCGACCCCCTGATACAGATGTTTGTATCAGGGGGTCAGATACAAGCACGTTCCTTTCACGTGAGTTCCATTTTTTTCTGTTTGTTCACCTGTCCGAATAAATTGTTCATTATATATTTGTCTACATTCTTGACTTATCCCCAATATATTGTAAGATAAAATGATCATTACCATTGTGTGGATGTACAAAATATGTATCCGAGTCTCGCTCTGGGTTCTATGGGTAGATCACGACTTGTCTTCGACTCGTTGTGATCTGCCCTTAGAACCCGGAGCTTGACTCGTATACATATTTTGTACATCCACATAATGGTAATAATCTCTATGTAATGAGGAGAATACATGTGCACAAATTTTGTCAACCCAAAATATTTCAGTACTCTAACAGTTATAAATAATTGTTTTGTTGCAATTTATTGGAGAGTGCCAGTTGGCACTCTCCAATAAATTGTAACAAAATAATTTATATTAATAAATTTCTTCCACTGCTCAGCCAACAACCGATAAGCTCAAACAGTGTAAAGCCACTGTAGTGGCTTTCAGCACTTTTCAGTGGAGCCTGATAGTGGCTTCTAGCACTCAACCATTTAAATCCTCAGATTAATTGTACAACAATAGCTACCCTATAATACATGTACACAGTTGCAGATGACTTAGCCCTTAAGGGCCCAGAGATTTTTTTTTTACATATTTTTGCAACACTTTGACAGTATATCCTGTGACTTTGCTGCTGTTTTTAGCAAGTCTTGGCTGCTGAATAAAAATTTTGCAAAGATGTGATCAAAGTCAGAATTAGGCTCTTAACCCTTTGAACCATGATGGAGTCTTGACTGCCTGGATATCTGTTGCAAAGATGTGAGCAAAGTCAGAACTAGGCACTTAACCCTTTGAAACTTCATGGTATCTTCCATGTCAGTTCAATTACAGCAAACGGAAAAGTCCATATTGATTATTTGGGGGTAGACCAATTTGTAATATTGATTGGTCTACTCCAAACATTCACTTGGCATCTATCATACTTAATGCAATTATGACGCATCGTGTTCCTGGGCCGGAAAAGCGGCCTCTCGGGTTCAAAGGGTTATGTGTTAACAGTGTTTCAACATTATTTTTGGATGTACAGGCAGCTAACAATAATGTAAAGACATTGTCAAGAAAAATACAGTCTACCAGTCGAGTTCTCAAGGAAGAGTACACGTGGATGCAACATTTTAAAGCAGTATAAAAGAGGCAGTTTATGGCTGTATGGGGATTTAACGTTAACCCTTTACACAACGCAGACGATTTCAAAATTATTATTTTAAGTGTCATATTTTAAATATTTTTATACTGTACCAATGACCCAGACATAGCTGGTGCTAACTCTTAAAATATAGGGCCAAACACAAATTTTGCCCCCCAATCCCCAAAATTTGCATCTAAAACTAAAGAAAACATGTCCTGAAAGGCCCTCCACACTTCGCCCCTACTGCGCATGCGCAGTGTCAAGGACGTTCCGAAATTGGCACCATTTATCATTCTAAGTTTGGCCCTTCATCAGTTAACATCTGACTGATCTTTGTGCTTTTAAATCTCAGTTTAAATGATGCCAGACACATAAATATTAGTGAAATGGTGATTCTAAGGAGGATAGAGAAGGAGGAGAGGAAAAGAATGTGTGACAGAATATTATCAGGGCTGTAACTTAAAATTTTTTAATGAAATTATGTTAAGTTACCTATTTTCAAGGCAGCAGCCATTTTGTTGTCATTCTGATTATTAGTTACACTGTTTTTACAAGTGTTTTCCTCTCTCCCTGTCCTTTAAGTTCCCCCTTGCTATTCTCCCATGCCTTTGGCATAGTTTCTGTAATTATTATTAGTAAAATTTCTTGGGAGTTTTAGCTGAATAACAGAATGAATTCTGTTCTTTCCCCATGTTTACGTCTTCACCTACGGGTGGTTAGGCGTTGTGTTCTGCATCTACCATCTGATGTTCTGCAGTTTCTTCCCTGGAAGTCTCTGTTTTGCATCAGATAGTGTATTTTTGGTAACTGATTTCGGGCCTGGGTGCCTGGAGTCTTATTTTAGTGTTTTTACACTCATTGTTTACATTTACAACAGCCCTCTGTGTGAGGGGGGATTTCTAATAAATAATATCTTTATGTTATTTTAATCATAACTAGATACATTATTATTGTTCGTAAGTGTTGAATAAATTGTTTAAAATATTTTTAAAAATTTTTGTCCACACTTAGGCTTGGGATCCATTGGGGCTCAACGTTACTTTTCAGAAACTTGGGCTGTTCTGAAAAAATATTTTTTCAAAATATTTTGATTTCAATTATTTTTTCTATATTAATGGATCATATTATTATTATGTATTTTGATTGCCAGGGGTTAGTGCGAGTACCAGGACTTGTTTTCTTTTCACATTGAAAGGATATTGATCAATTGTTTTAAGAGGAAGTCTTCCTCTGACTTTATTATCATTCTATATGTGGTCAGTGTACTCGCATTAACTCCTGTTCTGTATCGTATGATTTCGATGACAATATGGGAAGCGTATGTCACGGTATGTTGTTGGGGATTTGGACACTCTGGTCCTTTCCCCGCAGGGTCACTCTACTTTATCAATTTCTATTTCAGACGATCAAGATTAGGGTGATGTATCTGTGATGTCTTCCAACAGTGTGCCTCCGTCGTCACTATTAATGAAGGGCTAGCGGAAAAGTGCTCATGTTATACGCCAATTGCCTAAGAGGACCCTAGTAGGTTCGACAGCCTTTGACGTCCGCTAGCTCGCCCGGTGTAGCGTCCATTCACCGAATGGTTCGGCAGCCGGGTTCGTCCGTTGCGGTCTAGAAGGAATTTTGGGGTGATGCGAGCACTATAAAATTAACTTAATGCACACCCAGTGACGGCGGATCGGAGGGAGAACGGAGGAAGCCTTTTAGTCCGGTTCATAGCTCGTTCCGGTCCATCCGGACGGCAAGCGAGAGAGGCCCCTCTCTCGTTCAACAACATCTGGCCCCAGATGTTGTGGTACAAAATGTGTCGCTAGCGGAGCATACGTCCGTCGCTCGGGACGCTCCGTTGTATAGGCAGTCCGCTGAGACTGCTAAGGCTTCCTCTTCTCGTCAGCGCACACGACCGCACCTTGGCTGCGTGACCGCCGATATATTACCAGCTTCGCCGATCAAGGATTCTTCGGCGACCAGGTCACACCATCCGGCAGCCAGGGATTCGAGACCGATGGACTCCGGACGTTCGCATAGGAAAAGTATGCGGGAGCCATCTGATGCGGAGCTGCCCTCGGCGAAGCAGCGATAGACTGCGCCTCCGCAAGTCTCGACGCCGGACATTCTTGTGCACACAGCACAGCTTATCGCAGCATCCCAGCAGCCGACAGAAACGGTGTCGGATCGAGAATTATCCGACAGTGCTGGGTCGGTAGCCGGGGACTCGAGGCCTGCAGACTCCGGACGTTCGCATAGGAAGTGTGCGGGAGTCAACGTACACGGAGCTTCCGGCGGCAATGCATCGTAAGTCCGCTACTGCACAGGCCTCGGGAACGGACGTGCTTTCCTTAATAGCACAGTTTATCGCAGCATCCCAGCATCAACTGAATCTGTCGCATATATTTTATCCGACGATGCTGGGTCGGGACGCTCCGCGGAAGCGGGTACGGACGTCCGAAAGTTTCATCCGGTCCGACGGGATACCGAAAGGGATTCGGAGGATTTCAAGCTTTCCCTTTCGGAACAACATATGCTGCGATGCCGGATAAGAAACTGATAGCGTCGGTGGACTTAGAAATTTTTGGTTCGGTTCAGGGACATCGTCCCTCAGTTCCGACATAGTCCAATAATGTCACACTAACTTTCGAATTATTGAACGACGCTATATATATTATTATTTTATGCTTGCTATCCAAGCATTTCTGGTTTCTTGTTCGAAGAGTTATGGAGATGTCTTTCAAAAGTGTGCCTCTGTCGTCATAGTTAATGAAGAGTTAGCGGCAATAAGTGCTCATGGAATATGTCTATCGCTTACGGAGTGACATTCGCTAGCTCACCCGGTGTAGCGTACATTCATCGAATGGTTCGGCTGCCGGGTTCGTCCGTTGCGGTCTAGGAAGGAGATTTGGGTGATGCGAGCACTTTAATTACTTTAGTACTCACCCAGTGACGGCAGATTGAGGACAGATCGGAGGAAGCCAACAACATAGGGGACCGCAAGTTGTGGTTCAGATATTTTACATTCGGAGCATATGTCCATTGCTCGGGACGCTCCGTTATATTGACAGTCCGAGAGACTGTCTTTAATGCTTCCTCATCCTCACAGCAGGGCACACGACCGCACATTGGCTACGTGACCTCGAGTATCCGATCAGTTTCGGCATTCAGTGATTCCACGGCGAATAGGTCGCGCCATCCGGTAGCCAAGGGACACGAGGCCTATACACTCCGTTCGCTCGCATATTGGAAGTATGCACGGGGTAACGATCACGGAGCTTCCAGCGGCAATGCATCGTAAGACCGCTTCTCCTCAGGCCTCAGTGACGGACGTGCTATCCGAGTTAGCACAGTTGTTTCGCAGCATCCCAGCAATTGACAGTTTCTCGGTCGAATCAGGAATTATCCGACGGCGCTGGGTCGGTGCGGTCCGCGGTTGCATCAGCTACGGACGACCGAACGCTTTATAGGGTCCGACAGGATGGCGAAAGGGATTCGAAAGATTTCGAGTTTTCCCTTTAGTAGTATCGGAAGATGCCTTTCATATCTTCTGGCATTTCTTCCAGTGATTATTTTTCGGACTTCATTGCTGCGATCTTGGATAAGAGACTTATAGCGTCATTGGACTCGGATTTTTCGATCGGTACAGGGACATTGTCCCTGACTTACCGACGCAGTCCAATATTGTCATTACAACATGTGTTTTATTTTTCGACGCTATATATTTATATATATATACAAGCCTGCTACTAAGCATGATAGTTTAGTTTCTTGTCCGCGTGGCTCATTTCTGCCATTTTATCATTTTTACAAATAGTTTATTTTGGCAGAGCAGGGCATACCGAGAGTTCATATGCGTCTAGACGGTGTGATTAAAGACTGCATATATTCTTTTTCGCCGTTTATGTCTTTTCCAATTTCAATGTTGGGAACGACATTATGTATAGTAGACTTAACTTAGACGCTTTATTATACGTAATCTGCCTTACTGAGGCGTTATCATTACGTCTTCAAGAAAAGATTTACGGGATATTATTCTCAATGTAATTTCTTTTGAGGGCAGTAGTTTGTTCACGTATAACTCCGCCCTTCAGTGGCTGATTGGAGTTGGTTAGACGTGACGCAGCCCTAGCTACATCCACACGCGTGGATAGTAAGGTTAAGAACTCTCTCAGAGTCGCTTCGTTCTCGGAGGAGCTTCTCTTCGACGGCAACTTTCCGGCAATCCATGAATTGCTCGATTTATACATTCTCTTGTCTATCTAGTGTTACAAGAGATTCAGACTGGGGCAAACATTTGGTGGTTGACTCAGAGAGTGCCGCCGCAGTTGCCGGACCCGAGTGTGGCTGTTATGACGGTTGCCAGTCAAACAGATTGGGATATATACTGATCCCTACGGATTCGAAGTGCCAGGGTCTTTGGGTTCCGCAGTCTTTTAGCTATCAGTTTAACTTCCGCGGAATAATGTTTTTTAGGCTTGCTTTATGTCATTGCATGAACATTATTCAGAAACGCATGCCCAAATTCCTGTCCTTTAATTCGACAGTAGTGGCGTATCTCCGGAACCAGGGAGGCACTCTTTCGTTTCCGTTATTCAATTTAATGGAAAGAATCCGTCTGTTGGTTATAGTACACCAAGTTCAGTTTTGGTCCGTCATATTCTGGGTCGTCTGATTGTTTTATCGGACTCCCGTTCTCTTACGGGTCGCTTGTTGCTGTCAGAATGGACTCTCAACAAACAAGTATTCAATCAGATTTGCTATCTATGGGAGCGCCCAATGATGTTTTATTTATGACACAGCTTGCTAATCAATTGCAGACGTATGTGTTGGCTTGTCCAGATCTCTGAGCTAATAGTGTTAACGCTCTATTGATCTATAGGACGGAATGATAGGATACGCGTATCCTCCGGCGCTGTTGTTTTAGCAGGTATTGCTAAGATAAACAACCACAATACATTTCTGTTGATAGCATCTCTATCTTCACAGAGATCATGAGTAATTTACTCTCTTGTCTACTGTGGATCTTAACGTGAAATCTTCCTCTATGTGAGGATCTTTTTTCACTGGGTAAATCGTGTCATCTTTATCACAACCAGCAAGGTCGCAACCTTCATGTATTCCGTTGTGTGGTCCGTATTGCATTGTAAGCACTGTACTGGACGAGCTTTGGACGCGATTTCTTACTATAGGAGATCCTCTTCTTCGCTATTCTATGCGACTAAAGTGGAGGCTCTTCCGTCGTGGTGTAGGGATCATTATGTTCATATTGTTGATCCCTCCATACTACTCATTGCTATTTTTTAGTATACTTGTTTCACAAGATCTACTGCAGCCTGTTATTATTTAGGTTGTAGGTTTATGTTACCTCATACCTATGCACTCTACGATAGTTTACAATTGAGTCTTTTGTCTCTTTATCTAAGTCAGTTAGTAACTTTTTGATAAATAGACTTAGAATCTTTAGATTAAATTCCTATACGGATTTTAACTTCGGTTCTTATTTAGCTAAGTAATCATTTGAGCCTCTGGAAACAGTAGTTTTCAAATTCTGACCTTTTAGACAGTAATTCTGTTGGTTTCTCTTTTACTGTAGAGTCAGTGAGTTTCATGCACTATCGATGGATGATTTTCACTTTCATAGTTTCGGAATCAATACTTCCGTTACTATTTAGGTTGGATTGTTGCATAAGAGTTAGGCTCCTATTATCCGGAACCTATTATTTTAAGGTCCTTCCGTCTTCGTATGGGCATAGGCCTTTACTCTTTCCGGGTACAGTTTATGTATTTATAAACAGATATCTGTTTATTACAAGGGCGTAAGCTTCTTCTGTCTTTGATGTCTAGTAGAAGGACGTTACGCTCCATTTTATTGTTAATGGATTCTATTAACTAGCGTACTGCTTATGGTATATCATTGACTTAGCAGTTGTGCTTAAGATTTCGGCTCATGAAGTAAGAGTTCTTCTACTTCTTGGGCTTACTTTAATAGTGTCGCTATTATAGATTTTTGAAGGCCGCTCATTGCGCTCAGCCATCCACATTCATGAATTTTATCTTAGAAATATCGAGTCAATTTCTTGAGGCCTCTTTTGTTAGGTCTATTATCTACTGCTCAGAATGTCATTCTCTTAACAGTTGCTACTATAGCTAGGTAGGCTGTCTGTTTCGGCAGTGTCTCCGTTCGGCTGCCCTCTTCGCTCTGGGCTATTTGACCCAGGGCAAGAAAAGGGGGGGGGGGGGGAGGGTGTTCCCTTGGGTCACCTGTTTTACTATGAAAACAAGGGGATACCTCCTCCGGAGTTAGTAATTCTGAGCTGTTATTGGGATGGTTGTTTAGTGAGAAGTTTAAGTTTATAAAATTCATTCAAGTCTTAGTTTTTAAAGTATAGCTTTTGAATATTGCATATGTCAACGGACATGATTATGCAATTCTCAGACACTTTTAGGAGTATAAGAGTCTCTATTCTCTAGACTTACTTTATTATTGGCTTACTTTAAAAATTATTAGTATAAGGATTATATTGGATATTAATAGAGTACATGGATGTATGAAGCTCAATTTTGGAAGGTGTTGTATCTTTCTAATTTATCATAAATAAGAAAGATACATGTAAGGCCTATTACTTCTTTTCCCTACAGGGGATGACTCTATTTTATTTTATTGAGCGTATTCCATTTTGCTCTATGTCCTTGGCCCTCCAGCCTTTTTACTATTCAGCTATGTCTGGGTCATTGGTACAGTATAAAAATGTTAAAAAATTTATAGTAATTTATATATTTTTTATACTTACCAATGACCCAGACGGGGATGGCCCTCCCAGGAGTTGGGAACTCTTGCCTCCCCGCTGAGTACATAGCGCTTACCAGGCACTGGTTATTAGAATGATAAATGGCGCCAATTTCGGAACGTCCTTGACACTGCGCATGCGCAGTAGGGGCGAAGTGTGGAGGGCCTTTCAGGACATGTTTTCTTTAGTTTTAGATGCAAATTTTGGGGATTGGGGGGCAAAATTTGTGTTTGGCCCTATATTTTAAGAGTTAGCACCAGCTATGTCTGGGTCATTGGTAAGTATAAAAAATATATAAATTACTATAAATTTTTTAACTTTTTTAAAAAAATTCAACAAAACCATATCATGTGACCCCTCTTTGGAACGAGCTCGACGAGCTCGTTCCAAAGAGGGGTCACATGATATGGTTTTGTTGAAATTTTTCAAAATATAATATTTTTTCAGCTGCTGAATTTGCATATTACGCAGGCGGATGCGGGCGATTCATTGAGTAAAGGGTTAAGACATATATATTATGCTTTGTCTGTATATATCTTTCCTGTGTGGCCAAGATTTGATCCACATTTCACTGAGTTCGTCAATAAAATTCACTGACGTTCCTTATATCAACTTAGTTCATGTTTTGGTAGCATCAGTCACTTCTGTTGATTGTCTTGTTTTCAAGAGGAGGACAAAAATGTCAACAAAATTTAAAGAAAAATGGCATAGCAGTGGTTCGAACTCATGCTAAGAGAGTTTCCTTTGGCAGAACTATATTAAAGTATGCACGCCACTCAGTCACCAGCAGACACTGATGTGTATGGTCTGTCAGTGGCCGAGTTGTTTGTGGTTTAGTATAGTTTTGTTAGGTGGTTGTTGCTAAAGGAACTCTCTTGGCATGGATTTAACCCTCCACTCACACTCAGTGTACAATATAATCAGTATCCTATCTTTATTTTTCACCATTTGAAAAATTTGAAAAAGAAACATTTTTGCCGATTTAAAAAGAAGTGCTGTGTGTAGAATTAAGTGATGCATTCTGTAAAAAAATTTCATTGTCAAATTTTATGAATAATGCTTGATGGATCTGCTTTTTTCAAGATGAAGGGTAAAGCATTTCGGCCTTGAGGCCATCCTGTGCACAGACTAATCCAGTGTACTGTTTAACTCCCAGAACACTGATCTTGAAAAATCGAAATTTCAAACTACACAATTTTCCCATAATTCAACTAGTAATTTAACCAGTTCAGTTCTGTTTGACAAAACTCATTGAGCTGAATCAAACAAGATTGAATTGGTTAAATTACTAGCTGCATTATGGGAAAAATTCATTGCTTTAAAGTTTGGAATTTGTAAATCAGGTGTGCAGAGGATTCAGTTCAACAGAACCTCAGTTGATTTTATTTGTTTGATGCATGTGCCAATTTTGAATAAACAGTGCAACCATGTTAATTGAATAGCCACTTTGCCAATGAAAATTATTCAATTAACCAGAGTATTCAATTAACAGGGATTGTGTTACTTTCCTGTATTCTAGAGAAAAACTTGGCATTTATTCTATTATATCTTGTTTGACAGAGCTCCATGAGCTCTGTCAAACAAGGTATAATAGATTAAATGCCTGTATTGGATGTACTGAAGCCAAATAGGTCTATAAACAAAGGAAAACTGGGGTGAGTCAGGGTAATTTCTCGACAGGCTACAAGATTTTTTATTCAATTAACAGGAGTTTACTCTATAACCTATATTCAATTAACAGGTCAAATTTGTACTGGATGTATGGTAAATGGTTTTGTGTTGGGAAATTATATTCAATTAACAGGGATATACAATTAAGAGATATCCAATTAAATAGGCCCCACTGTATTCTGTTTATTAGGTCAAGATTACAGAAGGAACGCGAACGGGATATAAGTGAGAAAATTGCTTTGGGAATGCCCAGTGCAGGAACAAATCAAGATGAGGTGCAGTATGATCAGAGGCTATTCAACCAATCAAAGGTGAGTATGTAACTTCACTGCTATCAGTTGTTAGTTTTTAGAATCATATTTAGTACTGTAAAAGACTGACCGTAGGAAGGTACCCTTTAATAACCTGAGTTCTGGCATAACCAACATGGCTGCCATTGCAGCCGTCTTGGGTTTTTGTGGATTTTGCTCGTCCGAGCAATAACAACAAAACAAATTCTGACATATCCAAAATGACCTTCATGGCAGCCATCTTGGATTTAAATATGATTATATTTATGCTCTTCCAAGCAATAAACTTAACTCTATGCATGCTGCTGGCAGATATTCCTGCTTATCACAAGATTTCTTCCCCCCCCCCCCTCCCCCCATAAATTAAATGGATTTCCTTATCAATAATTTCTTGTGTAATATTTAGATTAAGTTTAGAACAGCCTTGATGAAATTTGATGAAAAATAAACTGTGTCAAAAAAGAAAGTATAATAGAAGCAAATGTGAGAAAAATAGCATAAAGGATGAAATATAATAGTTCTAATGTTTATGGACAAGAAGTCCTGCAAAGAGTTTAATGACATGTTGCTGTTGTCCACCCAACCGTATACAATTTACCTACGGATTTCAAAATAGCATGTGCTACCCGAGAATGTCAAATTGAATGGGTGAGCGACGATTTTCTTTGTGTTATGTTGTGCTAGAGAGCCTGGGTTATTGAGAAAACACGCTAGTTTTTGTCTTTCGACATTTTTAAAAAGTCAAGGTTAACCGAAAATCAGAGGTTGCGTGCCATTGGTATGCATGAGGCTGGGATACCTCCAGATGAGCTCGCTAGTGAGTTTGGAGTCACTGTGGCCACAATTTACCGTCTCTTTGGAAGGTATAGAACCACTGGATATACTGCCAACCAACCGCGTTCAGGTCGAGCAAGAGTTATGACCCCTGCACAAGACCAACACATCAGGACGTCTCACTTGCCGGATCGCTTCCTTCAGCAGCAATTACTCCTTGTAGAACTAACAATAGAACCAGTGCACAAACTAGGCATTCGAAGTAGGCTTCCATGCCATGGACCTATCCTTACCCAACGTCATTGTACCATCAGAATGGAATGGGTACATCAGCATGTTCGCTGGACTCAGCAGCATTGGAGCACAGTTCTTTTTAGTGATGAATCACAATTTTGTCTACAGCATGCTGATATTAGGGCAAGAGTGTATCGCCAACGAAGAGAATGATATTTTTATACTGTACCAATGACCCAGACATAGCTGGTGCTAACTCTTAAAAATATAGGGCCAAACACAAATTTTGCCCCCCAATCCCCAAAATTTGCATCTAAAACCAAAGAAAACATGTCCTGAATGGCCCTCCATACTTCACCTCTACTGCGCATGCGCAGTGTCAAGGACGTCCCGAAATTGGCGCCATTAATCATTTCTTTCTTTGGCCCTTCATCAGTTAACATCTGACTGATCTTTGTGCTTGTAAATCTCAGTTTAAATGATGCCAGACACATAAATATTAGTGAAATGGTGATTCTAAGGAGGATATAGAAGGAGGAGAGGAAAAATGAGTGACAGAAAATAATCAGGGCTGTAACTTAAAATTTTTTGATGAAATTATATTAAGTTACCTATATTTTTATACTGTACCAATGACCCAGACTTAGCTGGTGCTAACTCTAACAAAACCAGGGCCAAACACAAATTTTGCCCCCCAATCCCCAAAATTTGCATCCAAAACGAAAAGAAATCATGTCCTATAGGACCTCCATACTACGCCCCCACTGCGCATGCGCAGTGTCAAGGACGTCCCGAAATTGGCGCCAATTATCATTCTCTGTTTGGCCCTTCATCAGTCAACATCTCACTGATCTTTGTGCTTGTAAATCTCAGTTTAAAGGATGCCAGACACGTAATTTTTGGAGAAATGGTGATTCTAAGGAGGATATAGAAGGAGGAGAGGAAAAAGAAGTGACAAAAAATAATCAGGGCTGTACTTAAAATTTTTTATGAAATTATGTTAAGTTGCCTATTTTCGAGGCATGGGCCTCTTGTTGTCATTCTTGCTAAATGTTGCACTGCTTATTCAGTGTTTCCTCTCCCCTAGCCTTCTAAGTCCCCCCTTGCAATTCTCCCATGCTTTTGGCATATTTTTGAGAAAGTTCATTTCTAAAATTTTCTTGGGAGAGTTGCTTGGATACAGAATGTTTTCTGTTATTTTCCCCATAGTTACGTTTTCACCCATGGGTGTATAAACGTTGTGTTCTGCATCTTCCATCTGATGTTCTGCAGATTCTCCCCTGGGAATCTCTGTCTTGCATCAGATAGAGTGTAATTTTGATGACTGATTTCGGGCCAGTTTTTTCAGTGCCTGGAGTCATGTTTTCTGGTGTTTTACACTGTTTGTTTACATTGGCAACAGCCTTTTTTGAGGGGGGCTGTTTGCCTTTGGTGTAGTTTATCTCACTATAAGATACATTTATATTATCCGTAAGTGTCTCATTAATTATTTAATATAAATTTAAAATTTTTGACCACACTTTGCCATCGGATCCATTGGGGCTGAACGTTACTTTTCAGAAACTTGGGCTTCGCTGAAAAAATATTTTTTCAAAATTATTTTGATTTGCAATTGTTTTTTCATTTATTAATGGATCATGTTATTATGTATCTTTGTGTCAGGGGTTTGTGCGAGTAACTAGGACTTGTTGTTGACTTTTCACAATGAAGGGATATTTTTCAAATTGTAATAGGAAGAAATCTTCCTCTGACTTTCATGATCATTGTATTAATTGTAGTCTCGCACTAATCCCTGTCCTATATGTCAATTTTGGGATAACAAACATTGGAAACGTGTGTCACTGTATGTTGTTACTGGAGAAAGGGCTATGCCGGCTCTTTCTCCGCAAGGTCACTCTACTATCTCAGTTTCTATTTCAGAGGAACAAGAACAGGGTGATGTTTCCATGTTATCTTCTGCAAGTGCGCTTCCGTCGTCACAATTGAATTCAGAGCTAGCGGCAAAAGTGCTCATGGAGATTAGACAAATGTCGTCCGCTAGCTCGCCCGGTGTAGCGTACATTCACCGAATGGTTCGGCAGCCGGGTTCGTCCGATGCGGTCCAGGAGGAAATGTTGGGTGATGCGAGCACTATAAACATTCAATGTGCACACCCAGTGACGGCGGATAGTAAGCGAGATCGGAGGAAGCCTTTGAGTCCGGTTCCTAGCTTGTCCAGGTCCAGCCGGGCCGCGAGCGAGAGAGGCCCCTCTCTCGTACAACAACATCTGGGACCAGATGTTGTGGTACAAAATGTGTCGCAAGCGGAGCATACGTCCGTCGCTCGGGACGCTCCGTTGTATAGGCAGTCCGCGGAGACTGCTAAGGCTTCTTCTTCTCGTCAGTGCACACGACCGCACCTTGGCTGCGTGACCGCCGATATCTTACCAGCTTCGCCGATCAAGGATTCTTCGGCGACCAGGTCACACCATCCGGTAGCCAGGGACTCGAGGCCGATGGACTCCGGACGTTCGCATAGAAAAAGTATGCGGGAGCCATCTGATGCGGAGCTGCCCTCGGCGAAGCAGTGGAAGACTGCGCCTCCGCAGGTCTCGATGCCGGACATTCTTGTGCAGATAGCACAGCTTATCGCAGCATCCCAGCAGCCGACAGAAATGGTGTCGGATCGAGAATTATCCGACGGCGCTGGGTCGGTACGCTCCGCCGAAGCATCGGGGGCGGACGACCGGGAGCATCATGAGGTCCGACCGGATGGTGAAAGGGATACGGATGATTTGGAGCTATCCCTTTCTGAACAACATAAAGCTGCCATGGACTTCATCCGGCACTTTCTCCCTCAAGTTGTTCCGTCAGGCCAGACTGCTGCGGTTCCGGACAAGAGGATTATAGCGTCATTGGACTCTGAATTTTTTGAGCGGTTCAGGGACATCGCTCCCGAGTTTCCGTTGCAGTCCAATAATGTTGCAAGAACATTTGAATTATTGAACGACGCTATATTTAAACTTGCTTCCAAGACAGGGAAAGCAGGTTTCTTGTCCGCCAATACTCTCAACCTGCCTTTCATTAATGCAAGGAATAAATTCGACACGGCAGGACAGGGTATCCCGAGAGTTCCTCTGCGTATGGACGACGAGGCGGAAGACTTAGAGCTATCATTACCGTCGTCAGCTTCTATTCCAACCGCGGTGTTGGAAACAGCTATTTCGTCTAACAGAGCCAATTTAGATGCCTTATCTTACGCAGATCACCTTACTAAGGCGTTATCACTGCGCCTTCAAGGGAAAGAATTTCAGGATATACAATCCTCTTTAAGACTTCTTTCAAGGGCAGTAGCTTATTCCATGTGTAACTCCGCCCTTTCTGTGGCAAACCTGGAGTTGGTTAGACGTGACGCAGCCCTAGCTACATCCACACTCGTGGATACTAAGGTGAAGAACTCTCTTAGAGTCGCTTCGGTCTCCGGAGAACTTCTCTTTGACGTCAAGCTTTCTGCTATTTGTGATAAAATTACAAAGAAAGCTTCGGATTCTCTGTTGTTCAAATCTGCTTCTAAGAAGTCGGATACAGCAGACAAGAATAAGACAGGCACTTCTGGGTCTAATGCGCCCAAGAGAGGTTCCTATAGAGGTTCCGGTGCGTCCTCTTGGTCTTATTCGAGAGACCGTCAGGGTAGCGACTCTCGTTCGGGACGTACTTCGGGCCGGGACAACCGGTCGGACGCCCCGAGGTCGACGGGACGAGGTGCGGGTCGTGGAGGACGTGGTTTCTCCTACCGCAGGCCTCGCAGGTCCAGGAGGTGATGGCTTAAACCTCTATCGCGTACCGGTTGGCGGAAGGTTGTCGAGCTTTTCACAAGAATGGGCGTCGATTACGGACGACCCTTGGGTGAGAGGAGTGACTTCGGAAGGCCTAAAGATATCCTTCAAACGAAAGCCTCCATTAACTCAAAGTCCAAAGTGGACTCAACTTCCGTCAAATCCGCAGAAAAGAGACGCTCTGTTATCAGAGGTGCAGTCTCTTTTATTGAAGAACGCGGTAGAGGTCGTAGAAAACCAGGAGACCCCGGGATTCTACAGCTATCTGTTTCTGGTTCCGAAACCAGACGGCTCGTTCCGTCCAGTCATAGATTTGAGCTGGATAAACAAGCTGATCGTCGCTCCGAAATTTTATATGGAGACGATTCGGTCGGTCAGAGCGAGTATTCGGGTGAACGATTATGCAACAAGCATAGATCTCAAAGATGCGTACTTTCACGTCATGGTACATCCGACATTCAGAAAGTATCTACGCTTCGCAGTCCTAGGAGTGGTGTATCAATTCCGGGCGATGTGCTTCGGACTGAATCTAGCACCCTGGGCTTTCACTCGGGTAATGAACTCGGTAATGATCTATTTCCGAGCTCACTCGTCTGCGGTAACGTCGGCCTACCTGGACGACATTCTTCAGAGGTACGGCAACGAGTTAACGCTTCAGAACGATGTTCAGAATCTACTTCTATTGCTCCGACGTCTCGGTTTTATAGTAAACGAGGAGAAGTCGGATCTGGTGCCGTCCAAGTCATTCACTCATCTGGGAATGAGCTTCGAGACGCACAACAATCTCGTTCGTCTGCCGTTAACCAGAGCGAAATTAGTCAGTTGTTACGCTCGCTATTGTCTGCACGCAGACAAAGTCACAGCGAGAGAATTTATGAGACTGATAGGTCTGTGCGGAGCCGCTGCGGATCTCATTCCGATGGGGCGGTTACGCACGCGTCCTCTCCAAATTTTCTTGACTCAGAATTGGAGTGTGAAAATTCATTTGCTCGACGTAGACGTTCTCTTGTCAGATCAAGTGAAACAAGAGATTCAGACTTGGGCAAACATTCAGTGGTTAACTCAGGGAGTTCCGCTGCAGTTGCCGGATCCGAGTTTTACCATTATGACGGATGCCAGTCAAACAGGTTGGGGTGCATCATTGATCCCAACGGATTCGAGATGCCAGGGTCTTTGGGATCCGCAATTCCTGTGCAAGCACATAAACATCAAGGAAATGATGTCAGTTTGGCTTGCGTTACGTCATTGGATGGACATTATTCACAATGCTCATGTCCAAATCCTATCCGACAATACGACAGTAGTGGCGTATATACGGAATCAGGGAGGCACTCATTCAGTTCCGTTGTTCAATCTAACGGAAAGAATCCTTCTGTTTGCGCTAGAACATCAGGTTCTTCTTTCGGTCCGTCACATACTGGGTCGTCTGAATGTGCTAGCAGACTCCCTTTCACGAAAGGGTCGCTTGTTGCCGTCGGAGTGGACTCTCAACAAACAAGTATTCAATCAGATTTGCTACCAATGGGAACGGCCAATGATAGACTTATTTGCGACACATCTCAACAATCAGTTGCAGACGTATGTGTCTCCGTGTCCGGATCCAAGAGCATTTGCAGTAGACGCTCTGTCGATCCCTTGGGACGGAATGATAGGATATGCGTATCCTCCAGCGCCGTTAATTCAACAAGTATTGCTAAAGATAAAACAATCTCAATGCAAGATTCTGTTGGTAGCATCTCTGTCGCCACAGAGACCGTGGATAAATCTACTCAGGTGTCTGTTGTGGGACCTACCGCGAAAGCTTCCTCCACGGGAGGATCTTCTTTCGCAGGGGAAATCGCGTCAACTCCATCACAACCCGCAAGGTCTCAACCTTCACGTTTTTCCGTTGTGCGGTCCTTCTTGCATGGCAAGCACTTTACAGGACGAGCAGTGGACGCGATTTCTAACTGTAGGAGGACCTCCTCTTTGCTAAACTATGTGGCTAAGTGGAAGGTTTTTCGCCGTTGGTGTAGGGATCATTCTGTAGATATTTTTGATCCCTCTATACCAGACATTGCAAACTTTCTAGTATACTTGTTTGACGAAATCAAACTGCAGCCTGTTACTATTAAGGGTTATAGGTCTATGTTATTTGATACCTATGCACATCATGATAGTTTACAAATTGGATCTAATGTCTCTTTATCTAAGTTGGTTAGAAACTTCTCGATAAATAGACCCAGAACTCTTAGATTAATTCCTAAATGGAATTTAGCTTGGGTTCTTCTTAAATTGAAGGAAAAGCCATTTGAACCTCTTGGGACAGTAGATTTCAAATTCTTATCTTATAAGACAGCTTTTCTCTTAGCTTTCTCTTCTGCTAGAAGAGTCAGTGAGCTTCATGCACTGTCGGTGGATGATTCTCACTATCGTAGTGTCGGGAACACTATCACTTTCACTACTAATGTGGGTTTTTTAGCTAAGAATCAGGCTCCTAATAAATATCCGGAATCTATTGTTATTAAGGCTCTTCCGTCTTCAGACGGGCGTAGGCCTTTACTCTGTCCTGTTAGAGCGTTACGTATCTATAAACAGAGATCTCAGTTTATCAGAAAGGGACGGAAACGTTTCTTTCTGTCTTTGATGCCTAATAGAAGGGACATTTCGGTCCATTCTATTGCTAGATGGATTCAATTAACTATCCGTACTGCTTATGAGAGTTTATCTTCTTCTCAGCAGTCTGTGCTTAAGATTTCCGCTCATGAAGTAAGAGCTCTTGCTACTTCTTGGGCTTATGCTAATAGTGTTGCTATTACAGATTTAATGAAGGCTGCTTATTGGTCTCAGCCATCCACATTCACGAATTTTTATCTCAGAAATATTGAGTCCATTTCTGGAGACCTGCATTGTTTAGGTCCGTTATCTATTGCTCAGAATGTCGTCCACTAAACAGTTGCAACTATAGTTATGCAGGCTTTCTGTTCCGGCAGTGACTTTGTCCGGCTGCCCTCTTCGCTCTGGGCTATTTGACCCAGGGCAAGGGGAAGGGGGGGGGGGGGGGGGGGGGGGGGGCGAGTGTTCCCTTAGGTCACCTGCTTTATAGTGAAAAGCAAGGGAATGCCTCCTCCAAAGTCAGTATTTCTGAGTCACTTCCGGGATGGTTTTAAAGTGTAATATTAATGTTAAAAATTCATTCATGTCATATTTTTAAAGTGTAGCTCGGTGTGAAGCATTTGTATATGTCAAGTGTCAAACGGGCTTTAATATACAATACTCGGACACTTTTAAAAGATTATAAAGAGTCTCAATTCTCTGGACTTCTTTATTTATTGGCTTACTTTAAAAATAATTAGTATAAGGGTTATACTGGATGTTAATAGAGAACATGAATATTATTGTGCTCAATTATTAAGGGTATTGTATCTTTCTAATTTAAATATTAAATAAGAAAGATACATGTAAAGCCTAATACTCCTTTTCTCCTTAAGGGGTTACCTCTTTATTATATAGTTGAGCTTATTGGATTTTCCTCTATGTCCTAGGCCCTCCAGCCTGTTTACTATTCAGCTAAGTCTGGGTCATTGGTACAGTATAAAAATGTTAAAAAATTTATAGTAATTTATATATTTTTTATACTTACCAATGACCCAGACGGGGATGGCCCTCCCAGGAGTTGGGAACTCTTGCCTCCCCGCTGAGTACATAGCGCTGACCAGGCACTGCCAGTAAGAATGATAATTGGCGCCAATTTCGGGAGTCCTTGACACTGTGCATGCGCAGTGGGGGCGTAGTATGGAGGTCCTATAGGACATGATTTCTTTTGGTTTTGGATGCAAATTTTGGGGATTGGGGGGCAAAATTTGTGTTTGGCCCTGGTTTTGTTAGAGTTAGCACCAGCTAAGTCTGGGTCATTGGTAAGTATAAAAAATATATAAATTACTATAACTTTTTTAACTTTCGAGGCAACAGCCTGTTGTGGTCATTCTTGTTATCAAGATTACACTGCTTATTCAGTGTTTTCCTCTCTCCCTTTCCTTTAAGTCCCCTCTTGCTATTCTCCCATGCTTTTGGCATATTTTCTGTAATATTATTACTTAAATTTCTTGGGAGTTTTAGCTGGATAACAGAATGTATTCTGTTCTTTTCCCCATGTTTACGTCTTCACCTATGGGTGGTTAGGCGTAGTGTTCTGCATCTACCATCTGATGTTCTGCAGATTCTTCCCTGGAAGGCTCTGTTTTGCATCAGATAGTGTATTATTGGTAACTGATTTCGGGCCGGGGTGCCTGGAGTCTTGATCTAGTGTTTTTACACTTATTGTTTACATTTCCAACAGCCCTCTGTGTGAGGGGGGATTTCTTGAAAATAATATCTTGATGTTAATTTAATCATAACTAGACACATTATTATTGTTCGTAAATGTTGCATAAATTGTTTAAAATATTTTTAGAATTTTTGTCCACACTTAGACTTGGGATCCATTGGGGCTCAACGTTACTTTTCAGAAACTTGGGCTGTTCTGAAAAAATATTTTTTCAAAAGTTTTTGATTCAATTATTTTTTCTATGTTAATGGATCTTGTTATTATGTATTTTGATTGTCAGGGGTTGGTGCGAGTACTAGGACTTTGTTTTCTTTTCACATTGAAAGGATATTGTTCAATTGTAATAAGAGGAAATCTTCCTCTGACTTTCATAATCATTGTATAATGTAGTCAGTGTACTAGCACTAACTCCTGTTCTGTATGTGTTGATTACGATGACAACATGGGAAGCGTGTGTCACGGTATGTTAGTGGGGAATTGGCCATTCCGGTCCTTTCCCCGCAGGGTCACTCTACTTTATCAATCTCTATTTCAGACGATCATGATCAGGGTGATGTATCCGTGATGTCTTCCAAAAAGTGTGCCTCCGTCGTCACAATTAATGAAGAGCTAGCGGAAAAGTGCTCAGGTAATACGTCAATTGTCTAAGAGGACCCTAGTAGGTTCGACGGCCTTTGACGTCCGCTAGCTCGCCCGGTGTAGCGTCCATTCATCGAATGGTTCAGCAGCCGGGTTCGTCCGTTGCGGTCTAGAAAGGAGTTTTGGGTGATGCGAGCACTATAAAATATCCATGTGCACACCCAGTGACGGCGGATTAGAGGTGAGAACGGAGGAATCCTTTTAGTCCGGTTCATAGCTCGTCCAGGCCCATCCGGGCTGCGAGCGAGAGAGGCCCCTCTCTCGTACATCAACATCTGGCCCCAGATGTTGTGGTACAAAATGTCTCGCATTCGGAGCATACGTCCGCCGCTCGGGACGCTCCATTATATAGACAGTCCGGAGAGACTGTCAATAAGGCTTCCTCATTCTCATGGCAGCGCACACGACCGCACCTTGGTTACGTGACCTCCGATATCCAGTCAACTTCACCAATCAGAGAATCCTCGGCGACCAGGTCACGCCATCCGATAGCCAGGGACACGAGGCCTGGAGACTCCGGATGTTCGCATAAGAAAGTATGCGGGAGTCAACGTACACGGAGCTTCCAGCAGCAAAGCATCGTAAGACCGCTTCTGCACAGGCCTCGGTGACGGACGTGCTATCCCAAATAGATCAACTTATCGCAGCATTCCAGCAACGACAGAATCTCTGTCGCATAATATAATATCCGACGACGCTGGGTCGGGACGCTCCGCGGAAGCATCAGGTGCGGACGTCCGAAAATTTCATACAGTCCGACGGGATGCCGAAAGGGATTCGGAGGTTTTCGAGCTTTCCCTTTCGGAACAACATAAGCTGCTGTATATGTCATCCGACTTCATCTTCTAGAGGTTCTTCGTCGGACCAGAATGCTGCGATACCGGATAAGAAACTGATAGCGTCGGTCAATCTCCTAAGAGGTCCCTAGTAGGATCGACGGAGTTGACATTCGCTAGCTCACCCGGTGTAGCGTCCATTCATCGAATGGTTCGGCAGTCGGGTTCGTCCGTTGTGGTCTAGGATGGAGATTTGGGTGATGCGAGCACTATAATAGACTTTAGTACACACCCAGTGACGACGGATTAGAGGAGAGATCGGAGGAAGCCTGTTAGTCCGGTTCCTAGCTCGTCCGGTCCGTCCGGGCGGCGAGCGAGAGAGGTCCCTCTCTCGTGCAACAACATATGGGACCGGATGTTGTGGTACAGACATTTCACCTTCGGAGCTTATGTCTGCCACTCGGGACGCTCCATTATATAGACAGTCCGAGTGACTGTCAATAATGCTTCCTCATCCTTACAGCAGCGCACACGACCGCACATTGGCTACGTGACCTTGAATATCCGGCCAGCTTCGGCATTCAGTGATTCCATGGCGAACAGGTCACGACATCCGGTAGCCAAGGGACACGAGGCCTGCACACTCCGGTCGCTCGCATAATAGAAGTATGCACGGGGTAACGAACACGGAGCTTTCAGCGGCAATGCATCGTAAGACCGCTTCTCCACAGGCCTCAGTGACGGACGTGCTATCCAAAATAGCACAGCTTATCGTAGCATCCCAGCAAACGACTGATTCTCGGTCGGATCAGGAATAATCCGACAGCGCTGGGTCGGTACGCTCCGCTGTTGCATCAGGTACGGACGACCGAATATTTCATAGGGTCCAACAGGATGGCGAAAGGGATTCGGATGATTTCGAGCTTTCCCTTTCGGGACAACAGAAGCTGCCATACATTTCTTCCGGCATTATCTTCCAGAGGTTGTTCCGTCGGACTACATTGCTGCGATGCTGGATAAGAGACTAATAGCGTCATTGGACACGGAGTTTTGGATCGGTTCAGGGACATTGTCCCTGAGTTGCCGACGCAGTCCAATAATGTCTTTAGAATATTCGAATTATTGAACGATGCTATATATATATAAGCTTGCTATCAACATGCTAGTATAGTTTCTTGTCCGCAATGCTCTATTCTGCGTTTCGTGAATTCTAGGAAATAATTGTTTATTGGCAGAACTGGGCTTACCGAGAGTTCCTTTGCGTCTAAGACGGCGAGACTGAAGACTGCAAATTATCTTTTTCGCCGTCTATGTCAATTCCAACCACGATGTTGGAAACGACAATGATGTATAATAGACTTAACTTAGACGCTTTATCATACGTACACCACCTTACTGAGACGTTTATCATTACGTCTTCAAGAGAAAGAATTCCAGGATATGATCCTCAATGAGATTTCTTTCAGGGGCAGTAGTTTTTCCACGTATAACTCTGCCCTTCAGTGGCAACCTGGAGTTGGTTAGACGTGACGCAGCCCTAGCTACATCCACGCGCTTGGATAGTAAGGTGAAGAACTCTCTCAGAGTCGCTTCGGTCTCCGAGAAGCTTCTCTTCAACGGCAACCTTTCAGCAATCTTGAATTGCTCGATATACACGTTCTCTTGTCTATCAAGTGTAACAAGAGATTCAGACGTGGGCAAACATTCGGTGGTTGACTCAGAGAGTTCCACTGTAGTTGCCGGATCCGAGTTTTTCGATTATGATGGATATCAGTCAAACAGGTTGGGACACAATTTTGATCCCAATGGATTCGAAGTGCCAGGTTCTTTGGGTTCCGCAGTTTTTAGGCAAGCTCCTTACTTCCAAGGAAGAATATTATGTTGGCTTGCACTACGTCATTGGATGAATTTTATTCAGAAACGCATGTTCAATCCTGTCCGATAATACGACAGTAGTTGCGTATATCTGGAACCAGGGAGGCACTCATTCGGTTCCGTTATTGATTTTAACGGAAAGAATCCTTCTGTTTGTTACAGAACACCAAGTTCTGTTTCGGTTCGTCATATTCTCGGTCGTCGGATCGTATTAGCAGACTCCCTTTCACGTAAGGGTCGTTTGTTGCCGTCGGAATGGACTATCAACAAACAAGTATTCAATCAGATTTGCTATCAATGGGAGCGCCCAGTGATAATTTATTTGCGACACAACTCTCCAATCAATTGTAGACGTATGTGTCCGGATCCCTGAGCATATGTAGTTAACGCTCTATCGATCTAGTAGGACGCGATGATAGGATATGCGTATCCTCCAGCGCTGTTGATTCAGCAAGTATTGCTAGGATTATTCATTCACAATACAATTCTGTTGGTAGCATCTCTGTCTCCACAGAGACGGTGGATATATTTACTTAGATGTCTACTGTGGGACTTACCGCGGAAACTTCCTCCACGAGAGGATCTTTTTTTCGCTGGGGAAATCGTGTCAACTCTATCACAACCCGCAAGGTCTCAACCTTCACGTATTCCGTTGTGCGGTCCTTCTTGCATGGCAAGCATTGTACAGGACAAGCAGTGGATGCGATTCCTAACTGTAGAAGGACCTCCTCTTCGCTATACTATGCGGCTAAAGTGGAGGGTCTTCCGTCGTTGGTGTAGGGATCTTTATGTTGATATTTTTGATCCCTCCATACCAGACATTGCAAACTTTCTAGTATACTTGTTTAACGAAATCATCTGCAGCCAGTTACTTTTAAAGGTTATAGGTCTATGTTATCTGATACCTATGCACACCATGATAGTTTACAATGGAGCCTAATGTCTCTTTATCTAAGTTAGTTTGAAACTTTTCGATAAGAGACCTAGAATCGTTAGATTAATTCCTATTCGGAATTTAGCTTGGGTTCTTATTAATTAAAGCAACCATTTGAACCCCTTGAGACAGCAGTTTCAAATTCTGGCCTTTTAAGGCAGCGATTCTCTTAGTCTTCTCTTCTGCTGAAGAGTCAGTGAGCTTCATGCACAATCGGTGGACGATTCTCACTTTCGTAGTATCGGGAACTCTATTACCTTTACTACTAATGTTGTATTTTTGGTTAAGAATCAGGCTCCTAATGATATCCGGAACCTATTGTTCTTAAGGTCCTTCCGTCTTCGAGCGGGCATAGGCCTTTACTCTGTCCGGATAGACCTTTATGTATTTATTAACAGATCTCAGTTTATCAGTTGGACGTAAAGCTTCTTCTGGCTCTGATGCCTAATAGAAGGGTCATTACGGTCCATTCTATTACTTAATGCATTCAGTTAACTATCGGTACTGCTTAGGATAATCTATCCTTAACTCAGCAGTCTGTGCTTAAGATTTCGCCTCATGAAGTAAGAGCTCTTCTACATCTTGGGCTGACGTATAGTTTTGCTATTATAGATTAAGTAGGCTGCATATTGGTCTCAGCCATCCACATTCACGAATTTTTATCTCAGAAATATTGTATCCATTTCTGGAGACCTGCATTATTTAGGTCCATTATCAGTTGCTCAGAAAGTCGATCACTTAACAATTGCAACTATAGCTATGTAGGCTTTATGTTCCGGCAGTGACTCCGTCCTGCTGCCCTCTTCGCTCTGGGCTATTTGACCCAGGGCAAGAAAAGGGGGGGGGGGGGGGGGGAGGGTGTTCCCTTGGGTCACCTGTTTTATTATAAAAACAAGAGGATACCTCCTCCGGAGTTAGTAATTCTGAGCTGTAACTGGGATGGTTTCTTAAGTGAAAGTTATGTTTTTAAATTCATTCATGTCATAGTTTTAAAGTATAGCATTGAATATGTCAGGTGTCAAACGGATGTTATTATACTATCCTCGGACACTTTTAAAAGAGTATAAAGAGTCTCAATTCTTTGGACTAACTTTATTTATTGGCTTACTTTAAAAATAATTAGTATAAGAATTATACTGCATATTAATAGAAAACATGGATGTTATGATGCTCAATTATAGAAGGTATTGTGTCTTTCTGATTTGTCATAAATAAGAAAGATACACATGAAGCCTATTTCTCCTTTTCTCCTCCAGGAGATGACTCTATTTTATATAGTTGAGCTTATTGGATTTTCCTCTATGTCCTGGGCCCTCCAGCCTTTTTACTATTCAGCTATGTCTGGGTCATTGGTACAGTATAAAAATCTTAAAAAATTTATAGTAATTTATATATTTTTTATACTTACAAATGACCCAGACTGGGATGGCCCTCCCAGGAGTTGGGAACTCATACCTCCCCGCTGAGGACATAGCACTTACCAGGCACTGTTGGTAAGAATGATTAATGGCGCCAATTTCGGGACGTCCTTGACACTGCGCATGCGCAGTAGAGGTGAAGTATGGAGGGCCATTCAGGACATGTTTTCTTTGGTTTTAGATGCCAATTTTGGGGATTGGGGGGCAAAATTTGTGTTTGGCCCTATATTTTTAAGAGTTAGCACCAGCTATGTCTGGGTCATTTGTAAGTATAAAAAATATATAAATTACTATACATTTTTTAAGTTTCTGATGCTAGCATGTGGGAATGCAACTGTTTTGGTGGGGGTAATGTAATGGTTTGGGCAGGAATTGCCTCGCACTATTGAATGCAATTGATCTTCATCAATGGTAATCTGAATGGACAGCGATGTAGGGATGAAATTCTTAATGCTGTTGTTGTCCCATTGTTCAATGCTAATGTTGGATTGCAGTTATTCCAGCAAGACAATGCCCAATGTCACTTGGCGCATATCTGTCGTGACTTTCTTAAGGAGCAGAGCATCGAACCTCCCTGGCCCCCACTTTCCCCAGATTTGTCACCAATCGAGCATCTTTGGTATCAGCTGGACTTTCAGGTACGACTTCATCATCTTCAGACATTAGGCAATTTACGTAATGTTCTAAGGCAGGAGATGAACGCAATACCACAGGGTGACATCCAGAGACTTATCAGGTCCATGCGCTGTCAATGTCTTGCCATCCAAGGCAAACGGTGGACATACACGCTATTGACTGCATGTGTGAACTTTTCATTTCACCCCATGTCTGAATTGCGACATCCTGGTGTGATGCTGGCAACAGTAAGAACATGAAATTATGCAAATTCATACAGCTAGACTCGAAATATGAATTTACAATAATTTGTTTGGGATTAAAGTCCATGATACTAAAAAAATTGCTCCTCAAAGTTTATTATACTTTCTTTTTGGCTCAGTTTTTCTTGAAAATACTCAATGGGCTAAGAGTTAAATGAATGATCATTGTTTTTTGTGCATCCCCTTTTGGACTGTGGTAAGAATCCTCAGCTAAAATGAATGTAACAGTAACTTCAATATTACAGGACCATTGCAGGTCACTCCCAATTTCCCAGTATACAACCAGATTGCTGGAAAGCACCCTGGTTACTTACAGAAAAGTGTTTCACCCTCTCATCACCTTGGATGGGGAGGGAGAGGGAGGGGGACAATTGTTGCTATAAATAGCCCATGCTCAACACAATTTTTCTGGAAGATTTCAATTTTCTGACCCCTCACAATTTCTGATCACTCTGCAACTTGTAGAGAGCTAAATTATTTTTGATCGTTTAACTTTTTCACTTGTCCTTGCCTTATTACAATTAATGGGTGAGTGCCTATGGGCATGCTCACATAAATTGTAACAACGCAAGTCCATACAAACTAAATAATTTCACTTTAATGATAATATGAAGCACATTCATAGAATATGAAGCTTTAAGTTGCAGTGCCAGCATTTCAGAATAAAGCCCAAATATGGGCTTCCGGCACTCTATCAGTTAAATAATATATTCACAAAATACACACTTTTTCTGCAAAAACTGAAGTGAACAATAAATTTTTTTGTATTGTTCTCGAACAATACGGATCACGTGTGCAGACTATTTAATTATTTCTTTTTTTATGTTTGAGTTATTTTTGTCAATAATTTGTGTTTTGAATATTTTTTTAGTAAACTGTAGGTTGTGCGATGAATACAGAACAGCATACACATTCAAGCTCTCATTTTTTACCACACTCGATCGATTTTGTTAGAGGGATAATATTGAACTCGAAGCCTTTAGCTTCTCGTTCAATATTATCCCCCGCCCAAATCCACCTTGTGTGATAAAAAAATGACAGTTCGAACACGAATGCCGTTCTGTCTATTTGATGTCAGTAAAAAATGAATATGTTGATGATGTGTACATTTTTCACAGTAGTAGAAATTGAATATATAAATAGACAGAGCATGATGTGTGTTTGAATCGTTGGGTATTTTACATAACGAGTTGGAATGGCATAGTCATATTTTGCGAGAGCCGTAGACTCGAGCGATATATGACTATGCCATTCCAATGAGTTATGTAAAACACCCACCGATTCAAACACACATCGCATTCTGTGTTTTTTACACACCCCATGCATTAAAATTAAGTTAAACAAACGAATTTCAATTCCGATGTTTAAACCCAAAGGTGAAGAGTCTGTTTGTTTTGTTTGAAACTGTACTGATCAAATGAATCGATAAAATATCAAAACAGTCTTTTGGGAACCAGTCTAAATTTCATTTGTTATCTCTTCTATTGGGCTTGTTTGTTAAAAATCGTATCACTGTTTCTCTTTGGCTGGTGTTCATTCATGCCTGACCATTTCGTGGCTGTTGCTGTTAGTAAAAATATAAGTACAAATTTGGGCAGATTTGCAAAACAGCAGGGAGAAACTTTTTTAAAAGAAATTCGAAGCATGTCAAGATGTCCGAAGATACACTGAAATAAAGTTGACCAATTTAGATATGATGTTATCCACAGACAAGATGGCCACTGGACTGGGTTAATGTTGTGGTTGGAAATGATTGTTTTTTTTAATATCTCATTTTTGGTTAACTAGTTTTTTTGTGAACCATCTTTATTTTGCTTTGGACGTTTTAATTTTCACACAGTGCAACAGATGATCAATAATTGTGCAATGAAATTTGGAAACTTTTTGAAGCGTAACTAATGACTCTACAGGGAAAGGAACTAGTATAAACGGTGCTGGGAAAAAGGTTCTGGCTTGTACATCACCCATTGAATACAGAAACATTTAGGTCATAGCAGCGATTCCGTTAAATACAAGGGTTTAAAGTTTAATGGATGTGTAATAAAATATATTTTAGTTATTACTGACAAAAAAATGAGTGGCAAGATTGAAAAGTTGATACCCTGTTACTAGTTTTGATGTTTGATAATATGAAAGCTATTACGCTGTGACTACAATCACATTGTAACAGCTTTCACATAATCAAATGTCATCAATGGAAGGAATTCATCAAATATCTTTGATTGGAAGAGGTATCCCATTGATTGATATGTTGCCATCTTGATATGGTCAGAATGAGTTGTGACATTTTCTGTTAACATTATAGCACTCCAGTTGTATAGAGATCATTGGGTCAGCATAAAACATCAAGTTTGTTGGAGGGGGCCATATTTGGTGTGATCATATTTAACAATCACCATTTTGTTGTCTTTTGTGTTTTTTTCCTTTTCAAATTTGCGATATTGGAAAATTTAAAAGAGATGAGTTGTGTAAAGTCCAGCAGTTTGTTGACATTGTATGTCCATAATTGTTGGCAAGCTACCCCTGTCAGAGAGCATGATTCTATTGTCCCAGGTGCCAGGATATGGCATTTCAGATTGATAAAAAAATATTCTTTACATGGCCCACACCATGGTGTGTGCTGTGCAAAGATATTTTTATACAACAACCAATGGCTCAGACTTAGCTGGTGCTAACTCAAAAATATCCAGGGCCAAACACAAATTTTGCCCCCCCAATCCCCCAAATTTGCATGTAAAACCGAAAAAATTATGTCCTATGTGGTCCTCCATACCTTTGTAATCTGCACATGCGCAGTATCCAGGAAGCACCGAAATTGGCACAAAGTATCATTCTTTGTTTGGCCCTCTGTCAGATAACAACAAACTGACTTCTGTGCTTTTAAATCTCAGTTTTAGTGATGCCAGACACTAATCAATGGTGATTTTGGTGGATCCAAGGACACAATAGGATGATGGAAGAAAGAAACGGTGGTTTTGAGTGTTCAGGGCTGTAACTTTATAATTTTTGACAAAATTATTTCATGTCTCCCAATTTCGGAACATGGGCCTGACGTCATCATTCTTGCTAATGATTTTGCCATTGTTAAGTGTTCCTTCCCTATCCTTCCTTGAAGCCCCCCAGTTAAACTCCCATGCTTTTTGGCTTTTTTTATTGAATTTTTTTTACAAATTTCTTGAGAGTTTTTTGGGGTTTTTGTTGTGTTTCACAGAATGTTTATTCTGTGTATCCCCATGGTTACGTCCTCACCCTAGGGGTGTTTAGGCGTTTTGGTCATGCATCATACATCCGATGTATCGTATTTTCTTCTGATCTGTGACTGACTTCAGACTGTGTTATTTAGTGCCTGCAGTCTTGTTTCTGGTTTTCATTTGACATTGTTTACGTTGACAACGCTCTGTTTATATATGTAGTTTCCAATTTTATTAATCATGGTAGGACTATTGTAAGATACATTATATATTCCGGTAGTGTAGAATTTAATTTTTGGATAATAAAAAAAATTTTGTCCCTACTTAGGCTCTATCAGGATCCATTTGGGCTCATCGTTCCCTTTGGAAAAATTTTTTATTGTGAATTATTTTTCAAATTATTGTTTTGAATAATAATATTATGTATCTTTTTCAGATATTTATTAAAGTTTAGGGGGGTATATAGGAGTCACTCTGTCCGTCTGTCTGTCCGGGCCAACATTGGGGGTTTAGGGGATATTATTATTAGGGGCTACCTCCAAATTAAGGTAGTGTTAGGGTTAGGAGTGGGGTGGGGTTAGGGGTAGCCCCAGAGTAGGGCTTAAGGTTGGGGAGGGTTAGGTCCTGGGGGGTGGAGGGGGGCAGGGGGGGGGGGGTAGTTTTAGTAGCCCCTAAACCGAAAAATAGCTCTTAATCCTATTGGTTTGGCTAGGGTGGGGTTGGGTCAGGGGTGGGTTAGGGTTAGGGGTAGCCCCAGAGTAGGGCTTAAGGTTGGGGGGTTAGGGTCTGGGGTGGGCTTTTAGGGTTTAGGGTCAGGGTGGGTTAGGGTTAGGGTGTGGTTTTTGGGTGGAGGGTGGGGTTAGGGTTAAATATAAGTTCTAGGGTGGAGGTGGTGGGGTTCTGGGTAAAATAAGGTTTTGGACATACAAAATGTTTTTATGGTAGCCCATAAACCCGAAATGTTGGCACGTCTGTCCGTCTGTCCATCCTTGTAAGCGCAACTCCTCCTAAACCGTTTGAAGAATTTTCATGAAACTTTACACAATGGAAGAACTCCATATGAAGATGTTCATGAAGCAATATAATTCCGTTCTGACATTTCCAAGGGGAGATAATCAAACTTATACATTTCAGGCACGGGCTGTATCACTTTGTGAGTTTGCTCACAGTACCTCTAGTTGGGAGTTGGTGCGAGTACTGTCGACTTTAATTTTATAAATTGGAACTCGAGGAAGTCTTCTTCTGATTCACATGATAATTGTATCGCCTGTAGTCAGTGTACTCGCACTAATTCCTGTTCAGCATGTTTTGATTGGGATGACAAACGTTGGAGACCGGTGTCACGGTACGTTGTTGGCGACGAGAGACCAATGCCGGTCCTCTCACCACAGAGTCACTCTAGTTTTTCAGATTCTATTTCAGAGGAACAAGAACATGGTGATGTTTACATGATGCAGTCAAGGAGTGTGCTTCCGTCGTCGCATTTAGATAGTCAATCAGAGCTAGTGGCTAAAGTGCTCTTAAATATTAGATAGGGCAATAACCAGACACCCGAGGTTTCAGCTCCCTGTCACCAGCTAGCTCGACCGGTGAAGCGGTTACTCCATCCGTGGGTACCGTGATGCTGGGTGTGTCCGTTGCGGTCGAGGAGAGTAGAAAGGGTAGAGCAAGCACTATAAAATACAAACAGGCTCACCCTGCGACGACGGAGAGGAAGAAGCCGGCAAGTTCAGCGTTAAGCTCAGCGAGGTCTGATACGACTGCGAGCTTGAGAGTCCCCTCTCTTTCGCAACAACATCTGGGGCCAGATGTTGTGGTTCGGAACTTGCATCAGTAGGAGCATATGCCCACGCCTCCCATCCAGGACACTCTGTTCAGTTCACAGCCGGTGTCAGCTACAGTCACAGATTCTTCAGCGTCTACCAAGCACACACGGCCGCGCCTTGGCTGCGTGACTTTTGATATCCAGCCTGCATCGCCGAGAAAGGACCACTCTTCGTCAAAGAAGTCACACCATCCGGTAGCCAGGGAGATGAGGCCTCATTCATCGGGATATCTGCAGAAAAGAGCCATCTTGGCCACACTGTTCCAAGAGTAGCCGGCGGCCAAGCAACAGAAGACCGCTGCTCCTCAGGCTTCCGTAACGGACTTGCTGTCGCAGATTGCGCAGCTTATCGCAGCATTCCAGCAGGTGCAGGTGCAGCCTACGGCAGTCTCGGAACCCGAGCTGTCAGATGATGCTGGGTCGGTCCAGTCATCTGTGCATTCAGATGCCGATGACCGTGAGTATAATCTGATTCCGTCGGATGGTGAAAGGGATTTGGAGGAGAATTACCCTTCCCTTTCGGAACAACACATGGTGGCAATGGATCTAATTCATCAATACTTCCCTGAGTTTGTTCCTGAGAATCAGAATGCTGCGACCGCTCATAAGAAGTTGCTAGCGTCTTTAGACTCTGACTTTATCCAGACAAAGGAGGAGGTCCTTTCCTTTCCGGTACAGTATAGTCAGGTGTCACAGGCCTTAGGCCTTCTTAACTGGTAGAGTGCTAAATTTTATTTGGCCAACAAAATTTGTTCACATGTCTTTGCCTTGTTACAATTTATAGGAGAGTGCCTGTGGGCACTCTCCTATAAATTGTAACAAGACAAATCTTAACAGACTAAATAATATCATTTCAAAGATAATATGAAGAACAGCCACTGAATTTGAAGCCTTTAAGTTGCAGTACCTGCACTTCAGAATAAAGCCCAAATATGGGCTTCCAGCACTTTACCAGTTAACGATGCCATATTTAATCTTTCCAGTGTAAAGAAGAAACGCAGCTTTTTATTGTCATCTTTCGTACATCTACCATTTATTGGACCACGTTCATTTAAAATGGTAGGGGAAGGTGTTCAGATAGTTCCTCTGCGTTTGGATGAGCAGGCCGAGGACCTAGACATGTCCTTTCCTCCGTCATTCACAATTTGCTCGGACACAATTGAGACGGCAATTTCTTCTAACAGAGCGATTTTAGATGCTATGTCTTACACAGATCACCTTACGAGAGCTTTGGTGCAACGTCTCAATGGGAAGGAATTTGAGGACGTTCGTACCTCTTTAAGAGTTCTTTCCAGGGCTATTATGTTTACCACGTATAACTCTGTCTTAACAGTGGCTAATTTGGAGTTAATTAGACGTGATGGAGCCCTTGTGTCATCATCCTTAATAGATGACAGGGTGAAAAACTCTCTTTGAGTTGCTCCGGTATCCGGTCACAATATCTTTGATGACAAGCTTTCTTTGGTCTTTGACCAAGCTACAAAGAAAGCGTCAAACACTCTTCTACTTAAGTCGGCGTCTAATAAACCCGCAACAGCAGAGAAGAGTAAAGGAGGAAGTTTGGGACAAAAATCGTCCAAAGGGAACTCCTCGCGAGGATATAAGAGATCCTCATACTCTTACTCTGGAGATCGTCAATATAGTGACTCAGGAAGAGGGCGTGGGTCTGGCCGAGGCAACCGGTCAGACGCTCCCAACCCGGCAGGTCGAGGCTCTTCACGGGGAGGACGTGGTTTCTCTTCCCGTAGGCCTCGCAGGTCCTACAGTTGATGGTCAAGACCTCTATTGTGTTCCAGTTGGCGGAAGGTTATCAAGATTCGTGAGAAACTGGATAACTATTACGGAAGACCAGTGGGTGAAAAGTGTGATCTCGGATGGCCTACGGCTATCTTTCCGAGCAAAACCACTACTAACATGAAGTCCGCGTTGGACACAACTTCCGTCAAATCCTATAAAAAGAGAGTCTCTCCTTTCGGAGGTAAAGTCTCTCTTGGAAAAGGAAGCAATAGAGGTTGTCGAGAACTAAGAGTCTGTAGGTTTCTACAGTCCCCTGTTCATTGTACTGAAGCAGGATGACTCGTTCCGACCGGTAATAGACTTGAGCTGGATAAACAAACTTATCGTGGCTCCAAAGTTCTATATGGAGACCATTCGGTCGGTGAGGGTGAGCAATCGAGTGAATGACTATGCAGCAAGCATAGATCTAAAGGATGCTTACTTTCATGTCCTGGTACATCCGGCATTCAGAAAGTACCTACAGTTTGCCTTTCAAGGGATAGTATATCAGTTCCGAGCAATGTGCTTCAGTCTGAATCTAGCACCCTGGGCATTCACTCAAATAATGAACTCAGTAATGTCTTACTTCTGAGCTCATTCGTCTCTAGTAATATCGGCTTACTTGGATGACATTCTTTAGACATACGGCAACAAAACTACTCTTCAGAATGATGTTCAGAGTCTGCTATTATTGCTCCGACGTCTCGATTTTACTTATGTGTTGCCATGCCCAGATCCTTGAGCATATGCAGTAGATGCTCTCTCAATTCCATGGAACGGAATGATAGCATACACGTATCCTCCAACTCCGTTGATTCAACAGATCTTGTTAAAGATCAAGAAATCGCATTGAAAGATTCTGTTATTAGCATCTCTGTCGCCACAGAAACCATGGATCATTCTTCTCTGGTGTCTGTTATTGGACGTTCTCTGGAAGCTTCCTCCGTGGGAGGACCTTCTTTATCAGGGGAAGTCACGCACACTGCATCACAACCTGGAAGGTCTCAACCTTCACGTATTTCCGTTGTGCGGTCCTTCTTGCACGGCAAGCGTTTTAAGGATGAGCAGTGGACGTAATTTCTAACTGTAGGAGGACCTCCTCTTTGCTGAATTATGCAGCAGAGTGGAAGGTTTTCTTCCGTTGGTGTAAGGATCAGTCAATAGACGTTTATGATCCGTCCATACCGGATATTGCCAACTTTCTGGTCTACCTATTTGACGGTCTCAAACTGCAGACCATCACTATTAAGGGCTATAGGTCTATGCTATCGGACACTTACTCTCATCATGATAGCTTGGCAATACGATCTAATGCCTTCATTATCCAAATTAGTTAGAAATCTCTCTATAAATAGACCTAGAACCCTCAGATTAATTCCTAAGTGGAATTTAGCTTGGGTTCTGTTGAAGCTTAAAGAAGCTCCTTTTGAGCCGTTAGACGTTGTAGAGTTCAAATTCTTGACCTATAAAACAGCATTTCTCTTAGCCTTTGCTTCTGCTAGAAGAGTTAGTGAACTCCATGCTTTATCTGTTGACGAATCTCACTATCGTAGTGTTGGAAATACCATCACTTTAACTACACAAGTGGGATTTTTGGCTAAGAATCAGGCTCCAGATAAACGACCTGAGCCTATTATCATAAAGGCTCTGCCATCTACAGACAACCGTAGACCTTTGCTGTGTCCATTCAGGGCTATGCACATATGTAAACGCCGATCAGATTTTATTAGAAAAGGAAGAAAATGCTTCTTTTTATCATTGATTCCTAACAGAAAAGATATATCTGTTCATTCAATTACTAGATGAATTCAGTTGGCAATACGTATTGCCTATGAAAGTGTATCTTCGGATCAGCGTTCTGTAAATAAGATATCAGCGCATGAAGTTAGAGCGCTGTCCACTTCTTGGGCTTATTCCAACAGTATAGCCATTACTGATTTTATGAAAGCTGCGTACTGGACACAGCCTTGTACATTTACCAAGTTTTACCTTAGAAATATACAGTCCATCTCTGGTGGCCTTAGATGTTTAGGTTCTCTATCTGTTGCTCAGAATGTCGTCCACTAAACAGTTACATCTATAGCTATTTAGGTGACCCGTTCCAGCAATGACGCTGTTCCGCTGCCCTCTTCGTTCTGCGGTTACATACCTCAGAACAAGGGGAAGGGAAGGACGGACGGTTTTTCTCTTAATATCATATGGCTTTATAGTGAAAAGCAAGAAAATGCCTCCTCTGGTGTCAGTAGTCCTGAATCGGTGCTGGGATGGTTTTAATGTGTAGCTGAGTGTGAAGCAAATTAATATGTCTCATTTAGGCCTAAAAAAATAAAAAATCTGTTTCTCAGGCCCTTCCGCATGGTCCTTTTGGCTGCCGCATGCTCTTTTTTTATAACCAATTTAAACTTAAAAAAAATAAAAATTAAATGGTTTATGTCTGATATTTTACCCAAGTTAAAAAAATTGATGAATTTGTCCCTTGAGTGCAAGAAGGCTTTGCAATGCTTTAGCATTGCAAAGTCTTCTTGCACTCAAGGGATGAAATACACCACCACCCATGCTATTCTGTAGATTATGAACTTGAACCAAGAACAAGAACTTTTGATGGCAAAAAAGTAATTACTGAAATAAAAAATAAAATAAAAAACCGCTCGCCCGCATGCAATTTCACAAATAATGGCCTGAGAAACAGAAGATCTACTGTGTGTGGTCTTATGTAATGTTTTTAAAGTGTAGTACACTGTGAAGCATTCGTATATGTCACGTGTCAAACGGGCGTTAATATACAATCCTCAGACACTTTTAAATGAGCATAAAGAGTCTCATTCTCTGGACTATCTTTGTATATTGGCTTCTCTTCACCGAATTAGCATATTGGGTTATGCTGGCATTAAAATGTAGGATTATATATTATGTAAAGCTCAGTTACATTGTTGGTGTTATGTCTTTCTCATTTCTCGTAAATGAGAAAGACATATATAATTCCTTTCTCTCCTATTCTCCTGTTTATGTCCTAGGCCCTCCAGCCTTTTTACGATTCAGCTAAGTCTGGGCCATTGGTTGTTGTATAAAAATATTATAAATTCAAAGTAATTTGTATATTTCTTATACTTACCAATGGCCCAGATGGCGATGGCCCTCCCATGAGTGGGCACTCATACCTCCCCGCTGATTATAACATTTAGCAGGCACTGTAGAAAGAATGATGCTTGGCGCTAATTTCAGTGCTTCCTGGATACTGTGCATGCGCAGATCACAAAAGTATGGAGGACCACATAGGACATAATTTTTTCGGTTTTACATGCAAATTTTGGGAATTGGGGGGGCAAAATTTGTGTTTGGCCCTGGATATTTTTGAGTTAGCACCAGCTAAGTCTGGGCCATTGGTAAATATAAAAAATATACAAATTACTTTGAATTTATAATTTTTTTTTGTTTTGTCAAATCTTGGGGCCACCATTTTTCCTGGTGGAAACCCTGTTTTCACTATAATTGTGATGAAATCTGAATATAAATTTAGTAAAATGAAAACTACAAAGTATAATTCTTTTTTAATTATTTATAGGGTATGGACAGTGGATTTGGAGATGATGAGGCATACACTGTGTATGATAAACCATGGAGGAAAGACCAGGGTATTGCTAATCAGATATACAGACCATCAAGGAATGCTGATAGAGACCTGTATGGAGATGACTTGGAAAAGCTCATTGACTCAAACAGGTTAGTTTGCCATCATATCTTTGCATGGCTTCGTCGACTTTTATAACATTTATCTACTGCTGATTATCTAACACCAGGTATGTGGATTATCTGGAGAAACTTAAGTTTCAGGGAATATTCACCATGCTCAGATCTTATTAGATCTTTTTCTTAACTGGCTCAGTATATTTTTATACTAAAACCAATGGCCCAGACCTAGCTGGTGCAAACTCAATAATATCCAGGGCCAAATACAAATTTTGAACCCCCCATTCCCCAAAATTTGCATACAAACCCAAAAATTAAAAGTCCTATCTCGTCCTCCATACTTTTCTGTACTAAGCATCATTCTTTTGTTTGGCCCAAGTCAGTAAACATCTGAACTGACATCTTAGCTTTAAATCTCTTTTTATGAAGATGACAGACACAAATCAATGATGGTTATGGTGGATTCAAGGCTGTTTCAGGATGCAGGAAGTGAATAATGGTGGTTTTGGATGTTCAGGGCTGTAACTTTAATAAAATAATAATGTAAAATTATTTCATGTTTCCCAATTTTGGTATATGTGCCAGAATGTCATCATTCTTGCTAATGATTAAAGCTACTATTTGTTAATGTTCCTTCACACTCCTCCCATGAACCCTCCTGTTAAACTCCCAAGCTATTTTGGCTTTTTTATCGAAATTTTTTATTAAATTTCTTGGGAGTTTAACGTGTTCTACGGAATGTTTATTCTGTTTATCCCCATGGTTACATCCTCATCTTAGGGGTGTTAGGACTTTTGTAGTCTTGCTTCTTCTACCAGATGCATTGTTTTTTCTTCCTGTGATCTGGCTTTGCATCAGGTAGTGGTTGATCAGTTACTGACTTTGGGCCTATTTTGTGCCTGTTGTTTAGTTTCCAGTTTTTCCTTTTGACATTGTTCTCAGTTTTACAATGCTTTAAATATGTATTATTTCAGTATTTAGTATAGCACAGTTATTATAGTAGGATACATTTCATTTAGTATTCCGGTTGTGTAGCTTTGATAATTTAGTGTTTGTCCACATTATTAAGGCTCTATTGGGACGCCCTTGGGCTCATGCAGTTCTCTTGAGGAACTTGGGCGTTTTTCAAAAAATTTTCGGAAAAAGAATTTTTGATTTATTTCGAAATAATTTTGATTGCCTACTTTTTGTATCCTTATTATGTATAAATTATATGTAATGTTTTAGGAGTGCAGTGGACTTTGATTTTGGCTTCAAATATTAATAATGAAAAAGTGTAAAAGTCGAGAAAGTCTGCCTCAGATTTACATGCTTGTTGTCTTGCATGTAGTCGCTGCACTCCTACTGATACATGTGCTACATGTGTAGTTTGGGATTTCAAATGTTGGAAGCGAGTGTCATGCTATGTGGTGCATGGTGAAGTTCCGATGCCGGAATTGTCACTGCATGCTAATTCTAGCTTTTCAGTTTCTTTTTCAGAGGAACAAGAACATGGTGATGGTATATCGACACCCATCCATAATGTGCTGCTACTGTTGTGCTCTGATGAGCAAACAGAGCTAGCTGCAAAGGTGCTCATGAATATCAAACAAGGGATAAGGCCTCTTATTCCTGTACAAGCAGCTAGCTTGATCGGTAAAGCGGTTATCCCATTAGTGAGAGCCGTGGACACTGAGTAAGTCCGTAGCAGTCGAGGAGAGTGTAGATTTGGGTTGAGTGAGCACCTCAAAAATAAAAGCTCACCCAGCAATGTTGGCAAAGGTGAAGAAGCCTGCAAGTTTCTCATCGGGACGCTTGGTGAGATTTGGGGCCAGATTGCAAGCGGGAGAGCCTTCTACATCCCGTCAACAGTCAGGGTTGACTGTTTCTGTTGTGAGAAACTTCACTGAGTCGGAGCTAACATCCACGCTTGCAGTTCAGGATGCTCCTTCTACACTGAAGCTGGGGTAGGCAGCAGTTACGGCTTCTTCCTTGTCTCTGACAAAGCACAGTAGACCGCTCACTAGCTGTTCAACTTCGGATGTTCAAGCTGTTTCGTGAAGACACTCCCAGTTTTCACCACCAAAGTCGGTCCATCCAATAGCTAGTGGTTCGAGGCTTGATTATGCGGAATGTTCGTCAAAGAAATCTGGGGACAGTTCTCCATCCAGTGAGCAGAATGCAACATAAAAACAGAAGACCGCTGCTCCACAAGCCTCAGTTGCAGACCTATTGTTGCAGATTGCGCAGCTTATCGCAGCTTCCCAGAAAACACAGGTTCGGCCAACAACAGACTCCGATAGTGAGCTGTCGGATGGTGCTGGGTCGGTCCGGTCATCTGTTAATTCAGTTGGAGTTGACCATAATTCACAGTTGGACCAGTCGGTTGATGAAAACGAACCGGAGGAAGATTCTCCATCCTTTTCGGAACAGCACATGGAATCAATGGATTTTATTCATCAGTATTTTCCAAATCTTGTTCCATCTGGTCAAGAAGCTGCGTCAGCTAGGCAGAAACTGCTATCGTCCCTAGATAGCAATACCATGCGAAGGAAAGATGATATTCTTTCCTTCCAGGGTCAGTCTGTTCATGAGTCGGAGGCCTTTGACCAGATTGATGAGTCGGAGGCCTTTGACCAGATTGACGCAATCTTTAGCCTGGCAAATTTAAAAAAGAAAAACAGTTTCTTATCTACATCTTCTCTCCATATACCATTTCCTGGACCACGTTACTTAAAAGCGGTAGGAAAAGATGTTCAGAGAGCTTCTCTGCATCTGGATGAGTAATAATAATAATAATGATTTTCTAGAGCGTAAAACCACAAATAGTGCTCTAAAATGCTTGACAGAAATAAATACACTTTTCTGAAATAAAGAGTCACATCTGTTTTGGTTGTCTCAAAGAGAGGTTCAGGAGAATGCTTCTGTAAATAGGAAAGTTTTAAGATTTCTTTTGAAGACATCATGAGTTTCTGAAATTCTGACATTAATTGGCAGGGAATTCCACAATCTGGGACCCACGATGGAGAACACACAATGATGAGCCTGATTAGATCTGCTAAAAGGTACAACTAGTTGAATTTGGTTTTTAGATCTCAGACTGTGTGATGGTTTATATACAGTGAGGAGCTCTTGCGGGTAAACTGGAGCCAGTTTGTGGATACATTTGAATACTAAGATCAATATTTTTAAATCAATCCTCTGTTTAACTGGAAGCCAATGTAATTGTCTTAAAACTGGTGTTATGTGTTCAGAGCGTTTGGTACCAGTAATTATCCTAGCAGCAGTATTCTGAACTTTTTGAAGCTTCTGAATCAGGCACTGGGACAGCCCCACTAACACTGAATTACAGTAGTCTAGTTGTGAGGTGATGAAGGAGTGCACAAGTTTTTCAAGTGCTGACTGGTTAAGATAAGGTCGCAGTCTTCCAACATTACGAAGCTGCCAGTAGCATTTTTGACATATTTTATTGATATGGATGTCTAGTTTTAAATTTGAGTCCATAATCAGTCCAACATTCCTGGCCGATTCACTTTTCATAGTGATGTTGTTTTCAACCAGAATTGATGTAACAGAGGGTGTAGAACCCAGGATATCACAAAGAATTCAGTTTTAGAGTCATTCATTTTTGCTACCCACATTATTCAATGTCCATTCCTAAGTGTTGGAATTTTCCATTGATTCTAGATGGGCAGTTCTGGATGCTATGTCCTAGGCAGACCATATCACCAGGGCTCTGGCTCAACTTCTCAGTGCAAAAGAATTTGACGACATTAATCCATCGCCCAGAGTTCTTTTTAGTGCAGTTATGTATGCCACATATCACTCCACCCTTTCAGTTGCTAATATGGAGTTGATGAGACGTGATGGAGCCTTAGCATCATCCTCATTGATAGATGATCGAGTGAAAAGCTCTCTCAGTGTTGCTCCGGTTTCTGGGCATACCTTGTTTGATGACAAGCTATCCTTCGTGTACGACGAAGTTACCAAAAAGCTACCAGTTTTGCAGCAGCAGTTGTCTGCTGGACATGGTAGTTGAGGACACTTCACTTCGCAGTCGTCAAAAAGGGGCTCCTCACGGTGTTCTAAGAAACCCTTGTACTGGTACTCAGGGAACTGTCAATATAGCGACTCTGGAAAGGGGCGTAAGTCTTACAAAGACTTTGTCAGATGCCCATAAGTCAATGGCATGAGGTGCTTTACGGGAAGGACGTAGTTTCTCTTCCAGAAAGACTTGCAAATCATATAGGTGATGGTCTTGACCCTTATTGCTCTCCAGTTGGCGGAAGGTTATCAAAATTGGCGAGAAACTGGATGGAGATAACGGAAGATCAGTCGGTAAGGAATGTAGTCAGAGCAGATCTTCGGCTTTCATTCCGATCAAAACCTCCACTTACAAGAAGTCAGCGTTGGCAGATCTTCCTGCGAATCCTTCAAAAAGGGAGTCTCTTCTTACCTCTCTTATTAAAGGAAGCAATAGAGGTCGTAGAAAATCCTAATTCTCCGGGATTTTACAGTCACCTGTTTCTTGTGCCGAAGCCAGACGGCTCGTTCTGACCAGTGTTAGAATTGAGCTGGATAAACAAATTGATAATAGCTCCAAAGTTCTATATGGAAACCATTCGGTCGGTAAAAGCGAGCATTCGAGTGAACGATTTTGCAGCAAGCATAGACCTAAAGGATGCGAATTTTCACGTCTTGGTCCATCCGGCTTTCAGAAAGTATCTGTGCTTTGCCATTCAAGGGAAGGTTTACCAGTTCAGAGTGATGTGCTTTGGTCTGAACCTGGCCCCTTGGGCTTTCACTTGAATAATGAACTTGGTCTTGTCATACTTCACGAGTTTATTCGGCAGTAGTATCGTCAGCTTACCTGGACGACATTCTTCAGAGATACAGCGACAAAAACGTACTTTAGAAGGATGTGCAGAGTCTGCTTCTGTTATTCCAATGTCTTTGTTTCAATGTAAATAAAAAGAAGTCAGATTTATCCCTGACCAAGTCCTTCATTCACTTGGGAATGAGCTTCGAGACTCCCAACAATCTGGTTCATCTGCTGGTAACCAGGGGGAAGTTAGTCAGTTGTTATGCTCGCATTTATCTAAACTCTCTCACAATATCACAGTGAGGGAGTTTATGGGACTGTGCGAAGCGGCTGCGGACCTGATTCCGCCAGGTTGCTTACGCATGCGTCCTCTCCAAATTTTCTTCACTCAGAACTGGAGTGTCAAGATGTATTCCCTCGAAAGCCAGATTGTTTTAACGGACCTGGTAAAACAAAATGTTCAGATTTGGGTGGATCTCCAATCGCTGACTCGGGGAGTTCCTCTTCAAGTACCGGATCAGATCTTCACTGTTATGACGGATTCGAGTCTGACGGGTTAGGACGCATCCCTGATTCCTGCAGACCTGAAGTGTCAGGGTCTTTGGGACCCTTGGTTCCTAGAAAAGCACATAAACATCATAGAGATGATGGCTATGTGGCTAGCACTAAAACATTGGATTGCTCACGTAGCGAACGTCCGTGTTCAGATTCTGTCGGACAATTCCACAGTAGTGGCTTATCTCAGGAACCAGGGTGGCACTCATTCAATTTCTCTATTCAAATTGACGGAGAAAATTCTCCTATTTGCTCTGAGTCATTACTTTTATCTCTCAGTCTGTTATATTCCGGGTCGTCTGAATGTAGTAGCAGACTTGCTCTCAAGAAAAGGTCACCTGTTGCCATTGAAGTGGACTCTCAACAAACAAATATTTAGGCAGTCCCATTATAGATCTCCTTGCCACGAACCTGAACAATCAGCTACCGATGCTCGTGCCGCCGTGTCCAGATCATCGAGTGTATGCAGTAGATGCTCTATCGATTACATGGAACAGAATAGTAGGATATGCATTTCCTCCAACTCCGCTGATTCAGCAGATTCTGTTAAAAATCTCATTGCAAAATTCTTCTGGTAGCACCTCTGTCAGCTCAGAAACCTTGGATCAATCTTGTCAGGTGTCTGTCGGAAGCTTTCTCCTCTCAATGACCTTCTGTATCAGGGGAAGTCCCACGCACTGCATCACAACCCAGAAGGTCTCAACCTTCACGTATTTCCGTTGTGTGGTCCTTCTTGCACGGAAAGCAGTTTACAGGATGAGCAGTGGACGCAATTTCTAACTGTAGGAGGACCTCCTCTTTGTTGAATTACGCAGCGAAGTGGAGAGTTTTCTTTTGTTGGTTTGCGGATCAATCGGTGGATATTTATAATCCATCTATACCTCAAATTGCCAATTTTCTGGTCTACCTGTTTGACATATTAAAACTGCAGCCCATTACTGTTAAGGGCTATAGGTCTACGTTATCAGACACATATTCTCATCATGATAACTTGGCTATTGGATCAGATCCTTCTTTATCCATGCTAGTTAGAAATTTCTCTATCAATAGACCTAGAACCCACAGATTAATTCCTAAATGGAATTTGGCTTGGGTTCTCTTGAAGCTTCAAGAAGCTCCTTTTGCCCCGTTGGATGATGTAGAATTTAAATTTATGACTTATAAAACAGCATTTCTCTTAGCCTTTGCTTCTGCCAGAAGAGTTAACAAGCTTCATGCATTATCAGTTGAAAATTCCCATTTCAGTAGTGTGGGTAATACTATTACTCTTACTACGGAAGTGGGATTCTTGGCTGAGAATCAGATTCCAGATAAGTGGCCGGAGACTCTTATTATTAAGGCTTTACTGTCCTTGGACAACCGTAGGCCAATGTTGTGTCCAGTGAGAGTGATGTGCATTTATAAACGTCAATCTAGCTTTATTAGAAAGGGAAGAAAGAGATTTTTTCTTTCTCTTATGCCTAACAGAAAGGATATTTCTGTTCATTCAGTTGCTAGGTGGATTCAGTTAGCAATACGAATTGCTTATGAGAATCTATCTTCAGATCAACGCTCTGTCAATAAGATTTCAGCGCATGAGGTTAGAGCACTTTCTTCTTCTTGGGCTTATTCAAATAGTATTGCCATTACTGATTTAATGAAGGCAGCCTACTGGATGCAACCGTCTTCATTCACTAAGTTTTACCTTGGAATTTAGGGTCTATCTCTGGTGACCTTAGATCCTTGGGTCCTCTTTCTGTCTCACAGAATGTCGTCCATTAACCCTTTACCCAACGTAACGGCCAAAACCGGCCAGCGCTATTCTCAAAAATCGCCAATTGATTTTCATTATATTTTTATACTGTACCAATGACCCAGACTTAGCTGGTGCTAACTCCACAAAAACCAGGGCCAAACACAAATTTTGCCCCCCAATCCCCAAAATTTGCATCCAAAACAAAAAGAAATCATGTCCTAAAGGACCTCCATAGTACGACTCTACTGCGCATGCGCAGTGACGCAGTCGTCCCGAAATTGGTGCCAAATATCATTCTCTGTTTGGCCCTTCATCAGTCAACATCTCACTGATCTTTGTGCTTATAAATCTCAGTTTAAAGGATGCCAGACACGTAATTCTTGGAGAAAATGTGATTCTAAGGAGGATAGAAGGAGGAGAGGAAAAAAGAAGTGGCAAAAAATAATCAGGGCTGTACTTAAAATTTTTTGTTGAAATTATGTTAAGTTGCCTATTTTCGAGGCAAACGCCTCTTGTTGTCATTCTTGCTAATTGTTGCACTGCTTATTCAGTGTTTCCTCTCCCCTAACCTTCTAAAGTCCCCCCTTGCAATTCTCCCATGCTTTTGGCATATTTTTGAGAAGTTTCATTTCTAAAAATTCCCTGGGAGAATTGCTTGGTTACAGAATGTTTTCTGTTATTTTCCCCATAGTTACGTTTTCACCCATGGGTGTATAACGTTTGTGTTCTGCATCTTCCATCTGATGTTCTGCAGATTCTCCCCTGGGAGTCTCTGTTTTGCATCAGATAGAGTGTAATTGATGACTGATTCCGGGCCAGTTTTTTCAGTGCCTGGAGTCATGTTTTCTTCTGTGTTTACACTGTTTGTTTTCATTGGCAACAGCCTTTTTTGAGGGGGGCTGTTTGCCTTTGAGGTAGTTTATCTCATTATAAGATACATTTATATTATCCGAAAGTGTCTCATTAATTATTTTATATAATTTTAAAATTTTTGACCACACTTTGCCATCGGATCCATCGGGGCTCAACGTTACTTTTCAGCAACTTGGGCTTCTCTGAAAAAATATTTTTTCAAAATTATTTTGTTTTGCAATTGTTTTTTCATTTATTAATGGATCATGTTATTATGTATCTTTGTGTCAGGGGTTTTTGCGAGTAACTAGGACTTATTGTTGTTCTTTCACAATGAAGGGAACTTGTTCAAATTGTAATAGGAAGAAATCTTCCTCTGACTTTCATGATTATTGCATTAATTGTAGTCAGTGTTCTCGCATTAATCCCTGTCCTGTATGTGAACATTGGGATGAGAAACATTGGAAACGTGTGTCACGATATGTTGTTTCTGGAGAAAGAGCGATGCCGGCTCTTTCTCCACAAGGTCACTCTACTCTCTCAGTTTCTATTTCAGAGGAACCAGAACAGGGTGATGTTTCCATGTTATCTTCTTCAAGTGTGCGTCCGTCGTCACAAATAAATACAGAGCTAGCGGCAAAAGTGCTCATGGAGATTAGACAAATGTCGTCCGCTAGCTCGCCCGGTGTAGCGTCCATTCACCGAATGGTTCGGCAGCCGGGTTCGTCCGATGCGGTCCAAGAGGAAATTTTGGGTGATGCGAGCACTATAAAAATAATAGATGCACACCCAGTGACGGCGGATAGTGAACGAGAACGGAGGAAGCCTTTTAGTCCGGTTCCTAGCTCGTCCAGGTCCAGCCGGGCCGCGAGCGAGAGAGGCCCCTCTCTCGTACAACAACATCTGGGACCAGATGTTGTGGTACAAAATGTGTCTTTAGCGGAGCATACGTCCGTCGCTCGGGACGCTCCGTTGTATAAGCAGTCCGCAGAGACTGTTGAGGCTTCCTCTTCTCGCCGGCGCACACGACCGCACCTTGGCTGCGTGACCTCCGATATTTTGCCAGCTTCGCCGATGAAGGATTCTTCGGCGACCAGGTCACACCATCCGGCAGCCAGGGATTCGAGACCGATGGACTCCGGACGTTCGCATAGGAAAAGTATGCGGGAGCCATCTGATGCGGAGCTGCCCTCGGCAAAGCAGCGAAAGACCGCTCCTCCACAGGTCTCGACGTCGGACATTCTAGTGCAGATAGCACAGCTTATCGCAGCATCCCAGCAGCCGACAGAGACGGTGTCGGATCGAGAATTATCCGACGGCGCTGGGTTGGTACGCTCCGCCGAAGCATCGGGGGCGGACGACCGGGAACATCGGGAGGTCCGACCGGATGGTGAAAGGGATACGGATGAATTGGAGCTATCCCTTTCGGAACAACACAAAGCTGCCGTGGACTTCATCCGGCACTTTCTTCCTCAAGTTGTTCCGTCGGGCCAGACTGCTGCGCTTCCGGACAGGAGAATTATAGCGTCATTGGACTCTGATTTTTTCGAGCGGTTCAGGGACATCGCTCCCGAGTTTCCGTCGCAGTCCAATAATGTTGCAAGAACATTTGAATTATTGAACGACGCTATTTTTAAACTTGCTTCCAGGACGGGGAAAGCAGGCTTCTTGTCCGCAAATACTCTCAACCTGCCTTTCATTAATGCAAGGAATAAATTCGACACGGCAGGTCAGGGTATACCGAGAGTTCCTCTGCGTATGGACGACGAGGCGGAAGACTTAGAGCTATCATTACCGTCGTCAGCTTCTATTCCAACCGCAGTGTTGGAAACAGCTATTGCGTCTAACAGAGCCAATTTAGATGCCTTATCTTACGCAGATCACCTTACGAAGGCGTTATCACTGCGTCTTCAAGGGGAAGAGTTTCAGGATATACAATCCTCCTTAAGACTTCTTTCAAGGGCAGTAGCTTATTCCACGTGTAACTCCGCCCTTTCAGTGGCAAATCTGGAGTTGGTTAGACGTGACGCAGCCCTGTCTACATCCACACTAGTGGATTCTAAGGTGAAGAACTCTCTTAGAGTCGCTTCGGTCTCAGGAGATCTTCTCTTTGACGGCAAGCTTTCCGCTATTTATGATAATATTAAAAAGAAAGCTAGTGATTCTCTGTTGTTTAGATCCGCTCCTAAAAGGTCGGATACAGCAGACACGAATAAGGCGGGCACTTCTGGGTCTTATCCGCCCAAGAGAGGTTCCTATAGAGGTTCCGGTGCGTCCTCTAGCTCTTATTCGAGAGACCGTCAGGATAGCGACTCTCGTTCGGGACGTCCTTCAGGCCGGGACAATCGGTCGGACGCCCCGAGGTCGACGAGGCGAGGTGCGGGTCGTGGAAGACGTGGTTTCTCCTACCGCAGGCCTCGCAGATCCAGGAGGTGATGGCTCAAACCTCTATCGCATTCCGGTTGGCGGAAGGTTGTCGAGTTTTTCTCAAGAGTGGGCGTCGATTACGGACGACCCGTGGGTGAGAGGAGTGACTTCGGAAGGTCTAAAGATATCCTTCAAACGAAAGCGTCCATTAACTCGAAGTCCAAAGTGGACTCATCTTCCGTCAAACCCTCAGAAAAGAGACGCTCTGCTATCAGAGGTGCAGTCTCTTTTAATGAAGAACGCGGTAGAGGTCGTAGAAAACCAGGAATCGCTGGGATTCTACAGCCATCTGTTTCTGGTTCCGAAACCAGACGGCTCGTTCCGTCCAGTCATAGATTTGAGCTGGATAAACAAGCTGATCGTCGCTCCGAAGTTTTATATGGAGACGATTCGATCGGTCAGAGCGAGTATTCGGGTGAACGATTATGCAACGAGCATAGATCTCAAAGATGCGTACTTTCACGTCATGGTACATCCGACATTCCGAAAGTATCTACGCTTCGCAGTCCTAGGAGTGGTGTATCAGTTCCGGGCCATGTGCTTCGGATTGAATCTAGCACCCTGGGCTTTCACTCGGGTAATGAACTCGGTAATGATCTACTTCCGAGCTCATTCGTCTGCGGTAACGTCGGCCTACCTGGACGACATTCTTCAGAGGTACGGCAACGAGTTAACACTTCAGAACGATGTTCAGAATCTTCTTCTATTGCTCCGACGTCTCGGTTTCATAGTAAACGAGGAGAAGTCGGATCTGGTGCCGTCCAAGTCATTCACTCATCTGGGAATGAGCTTCGAGACGCACAACAATCTCGTTCGTCTGCCGTTAACCAGAGCGAAATTAGTCAGTTGTTACACTCGCTATTGTCTGAATACAGACAAAGTCACGGCGAGAGAATTTATGAGACTGATAGGTCTGTGTGGAGCCGCCGCGGATCTCATTCCGATGGGACGGCTACGCACACGGCCTCTTCAAATTTTCCTGACTCAGAATTGGAGTGTGAAAATTCATTCGCTCGATGTAGACGTTCTCTTGTCAGATCAAGTGAAACAAGAGATTCAGACTTGGGCAAACATTCAGTGGTTAACTCAAGGAGTTCCGCTGCAGTTGCCGGATCCGAGTTTTACCATTATGACGGATGCCAGTCAAACAGGTTGGGGTGCATCATTAATCCCAACGGATTCGAGATGCCAGGGTCTTTGGGATCCGCAATTCCTGTGCAAGCACATAAACATCAAGGAAATGATGTCAATTTGGCTTGCGTTACGTCACTGGATGGACATTATTCACGATGCTCATGTCCAAATCCTATCCGACAATACGACAGTAGTGGCGTATATACGGAATCAGGGAGGCACTCATTCAGTTCCGTTGTTCAATCTAACGGAAAGAATCCTTCTGTTTGCGTTGGAACATCACGTTCTTCTTTCGGTCCGTCACATACCGGGTCGTCTGAATGTGCTAGCAGACTCCCTTTCACGAAAGGGTCGCTTGTTGCCGTCGGAGTGGACTCTCAACAAACAAGTATTCAATCAGATTTGCTACCAATGGGAACAGCCAATGATAGACTTATTTGCGACACATCTCAACAATCAGTTGCAGACGTATGTGTCCCCGTGTCCGGATCCAAGAGCATTTGCAGTAGACGCTCTATCGATCCCTTGGGACGGAATGATAGGATATGCGTATCCTCCAGCGCCGTTAATTCAACAAGTATTGCTAAAGATAAAACAATCTCAATGCAAGATTCTGTTGGTAGCATCTCTGTCGCCACAGAGACCGTGGATAAATCTACTCAGGTGTCTGTTGTGGGACCTACCGCGGAAGCTCCCTCCACGAGAGGATCTTCTTTGGCAGGGGAAATCGCGCCAACTACATCACAACCCGCAAGGTCTCAACCTTCACGTTTTTCCGTTGTGCGGTCCTTCTTGCATGGCAAGCACTTTACAGGACGAGCAGTGGACGCGATTTCTAACTGTAGGAGGACCTCCTCTTCGCTAAACTATGCGGCTAAGTGGAAGGTTTTCCGTCGTTGGTGTAGGGATCATTCTGTTGATATATTTGATCCCTCTATACCAGACATTGCTAACTTTCTAGTATACTTGTTTGACGAAATCAAACTGCAACCTGTTACTATAAAGGGTTATAGATCTATGTTATCTGATACCTATGCACATCATGATAGTTTACAAATTGGATCTAATGTCTCTTTATCGAAATTGGTTAGAAACTTTTCGATAAATAGACCCAGAACTCTTAGATTAATTCCTAAGTGGAATTTAGCTTGGGTTCTCCTTAAATTGAAGGAAAAGCCATTTGAACCTCTTGGGACAGTAGATTTCAAATTCTTATCTTATAAGACAGCTTTTCTCTTAGCTTTCTCTTCTGCCAGAAGAGTCAGTGAGCTTCATGCACTATCGGTGGATGATTCTCATTATCGTAGTGTTGGGAACACTATCACCTTCACTACTAATGTCGGTTTTTTAGCTAAGAATCAGGCTCCTAATAAATATCCGGAACCTATTGTTATTAAGGCTCTTCCGTCTTCAGACGGGCGTAGGCCTTTACTCTGTCCTGTTAGAGCACTACGTATCTATAAACAGAGATCTCAGTTCATCAGAAAGGGACGGAAACGTTTCTTTCTGTCTTTGATGCCTAATAGAAAGGACATTTCAGTCCATTCTATTGCTAGATGGATTCAGTTAACTATCCGTACTGCGTATGAAGATTTATCTTCTTCTCAGCAGTCTGTGCTTAAGATTTCTGCTCATGAAGTAAGAGCTCTTTCTACTTCCTGGGCTTATGCTAATAGTGTTGCTATTACAGATTTAATGAAGGCTGCTTATTGGTCTCAGCCATCCACATTTACTAATTTTTATCTCAGAAATATTGAGTCCATTTCTGGAGACCTGCATTGTTTAGGTCCGTTATCTGTTGCTCAGAATGTCGTCCACTAAACAGTTGCAACTATAGTTATGCAGGCTTTCTGTTCCGGCAGTGACTCCGTCCGGCTGCCCTCTTCGCTCTGGGCTATTTGACCCAGGGCAAGGGGAAGGGGGGGGGGGGGGGGGGGCGGGTGTTCCCTTAGGTCACCTGCTTTATAGTGAAAAGCAAGGGAATGCCTCCTCCAAGACAGTATTTCTGAGTCGCTTCCGGGATGGTTTTAAAGTGTAATATTAATGTTTAATTTCATTCATGTCTTATTTTTAAAGTGTAGCTCGGTGTGAAGCATTTGTATATGTTAAGTGTCAAACGGGCTTTAATATACAATACTCGGACACTTTTAAATGATTATAAAGAGTCTCAATTCTCTGGACTACTTTATTTATTGGCTTGCTTTAAAAATAATTAGTATAAAGGTTATACTGGATGTTAATAGAGAACATGAATGTTATTGTGCTCAATTATTAAGGGTAGTGTATCTTTCTAATTTAAATATTAAATAAGAAAGATACATGTAAAGCCTAATACTCCTTTTCTCCTTAAGGGGTTGCCTCTTTATTTTATAATTGAGCTTATTGGATTTTCCTCTATGTCCTAGGCCCTCCAGCCTGTTTACTATTCAGCTAAGTCTGGGTCATTGGTACAGTATAAAAATGTTAAAAAATTTATAGTAATTTATATATTTTTTATACTTACCAATGACCCAGACGGGGATGGCCCTCCCTGAGTTGGGAACTCTTGCCTCCCCGCTGAGTACATAGCGCTGACCAGGCACTGCCAGTAAGAATGATATTTGGCGCCAATTTCGGGACGACTGCGTCACTGCGCATGCGCAGTAGAGTCGTACTATGGAGGTCCTTTAGGACATGATTTCTTTTTGTTTTGGATGCAAATTTTGGGGATTGGGGGGCAAAATTTGTGTTTGGCCCTGGTTTTTGTGGAGTTAGCACCAGCTAAGTCTGGGTCATTGGTAAGTATAAAAAATATATAAATTACTATAAATTTTTTAACTTTTTCATTTTTTGTCTCAAAAACATAGGTTATGACCCCTCATTGGAACGAGCTCGTTGAGCTCGTTCCAATGAGGGGTCATAACCTATGTTTTTGAGACAAAAAATGAAAAAAATGAGTTATTCGAGAATTTTTTTTGCATGTGTCGTCTGCTTTTCATGTTAGGTAAAGGGTTAATATCACATCTCCTAGATGTCTAAGGCAGTCTGCTCGAGCACTGACGCCATTCCGCTGCCCTCTTCGTTCTGAGGATTCTTCCTTCAGAACAAGGGGTGGGGGTGGGGGAGGAGGCTGACAGTTTTTCCTTTAGTATCCTCTAACTTTATAGTGAAAAGCAAGGGAATATCTCCTCCAGGGACAGTAGTCCAGCGTTTGTGCTTGGTAGTTTTAATGTCTAGCTCAGTGTGAAGCATTGGTTTTCTTCACGGAATTAGCATAACGGGTTATGCAGCAATTAAATGGAGAATTATTATGTATTACTCCTGTGTATTGTTGGTGTTATGTCGATCTCTTTTTTGTTTATAAGAGAAAGACATATGCAATTCCTCGACCATCTCCTATTCTCCAGTAGGAGCTTTTCCTTTAAATTGGAGTAATAGAGATATTGTATTTCCTCTTAAGTCCTAGACCCTCCAGCCTTTTTACTATTGAGCTAAGTTTGGGCCATTGGTTTTAGTATAAAAATATAAATTTAAAGTAATTTGTATATTTTTGTCGTACCAATGTCCCAGACGGGGACGGCCCTCCCATGAGTGGGCACTCATACCTCCCTGCTGATTTATAATATTTAGCTAACACAACTAGAAAGACTGATGCTTGGCGCCAATTTCGGTACATTCCTGGTTACTGCACATGCGCAGTACAGAAAAGTATGGAGGACCAGATAGGATTTTTAATTTTTGGATTTGTATGCAAATTTTGGGGGAATGGGGGGGGGGGGGGGTCAAAATTTGTGTTTGGCCCTGGATATTATTGAGTTTGCACCAGCTAAATCTGGGCCATTGGTAAGTATAAAAAATATACAAATTACTTTAAATTTATCATAATTGTTTGGGGGAAAATATTGTATATCATCCTCTGTTTCAATGCCTGATAAATTTAGAATGATCTTTTGGAATGTGTACATCTCGTCATGTCACTTGTCCAAAGCAAGGGGTACCATGCCTTTAGAGAAGCTTGACTGTTGCTTTTCAAGTACATTCATGTTTTTTCTGCAACATTTTTTTTTCAGATTTGTACCAGACAAAGAATTTGCTGGAACAGACAGATCACGTCATCGAGAAGGACCTGTTCAGTTTGAAAGAGATGAGGAAGAGGATCCTTTCGGTCTGGATAAGTTTTTGACTGCTGCCAAGAAGGGGCAGAAACGTAATGCAGAGAGTTCCCACTCTAGTAGAGACTATGACAGTAGCAAGAAACACAAGAGACGAGAATAACCCATTTTGAGTCCCATGTCAAATTTTATTCATTATTCCATATTCATTTGCAATTATCAATCAACACAAGATTCCTCTGAGAATTTGGAAAACTTGTAAGTGTTCTTGAAGTGTGAAAATTATTTTTGGACATTGGAGGGCATTTGTAGAAATAATTCATCTGGATTTTTTTGAGAGGTCCTGATGGGGAACCTGCTCCTGATTTCATGTATGCTTATGAAATGATGTTATGCGATCAAACTTTGGCAGGTCCTCTCAGACATCTTTCCATAAGTCTATCAAATAATGGCTCTCTATCATTTGACCCTTTACCTAATGTCATGGCCATAACCGGCCAGTGCTATTCACAAAAATCACCATTCAGATTTTTTTAAAGTCTTTGCATTAGAAACTAGGGATGGGCAATATACCCCAAAACCCAAATCGATACAATATCATGGGGATATCGAAAAACCGAAGCGAACCAATAGTTGAATATCAAAACCGTCGAAATTTTCAAAATTTTTATACTGTACCAATGACCCAGACATAGCTGGTGCTAACTCTTAAAATATAGGGCCAAACACAAATTTTGCCCCCCAATCCTCAAAATTTGCATCTAAAACTAAAGAAAACATGTCCTGAAAGGCCCTCCACACTTCGCCCCTACTGCGCATGCGCAGTGTCAAGGACGTTCCGAAATTGGCGCCATTTATCATTTCTAAGTTTGGCCCTTCATCAGTTAACATCTGACTGATCTTTGTGCTTTTAAATCTCAGTTTAAATGATGCCAGACACATAAATATTAGTGAAATGGTGATTCTAAGGAGGATAGAAAAGGAGGAGAGGAAAAGAATGTGTGACAGAATATTATCAGGGCTGTAACTTAAAATTTTTTAATGAAATTATTTTAAGTTACCTATTTTCAAGGCAGCAGCCATTTTGTTGTCATTCTGATTATTTAGTTACACTGTTTTTTCAAGTGTTTTTCCTCTCTCCCTGTCCTTTAAGTTCCCCCTTGCTATTCTCCCATGCTTTTGGCATAGTTTATGTAATTATTATTACTAAAATTTCTTGGGAGTTTTAGCTGAATAACAGAATGAATTCTGTTCTTTCCCCATGTTTACGTCTTCACCTACGGGTGGTTAGGCGTTGTGTTCTGCATCTACCATCTGATGTTCTGCAGTTTCTTCCCTGGAAGTCTCTGTTTTGCATCAGATGGTGTATTTTTGGTAACTGATTTCGGGCCTGGGTGCCTGGAGTCTTATTTAGTGTTTTTACACTCATTGTTTACATTTACAACAGCCCTCTGTGTGAGGGGGGGATTTCTAAATAATAATATCTTTATGTTATTTTAATCATAACTAGATACATTATTATTGTTCGTAAGTGTTGAATAAATTGTTTAAAATATTTTTAAAATTTTTTTCCACACTTAGGCTTGGGATCCATTGGGGCTCAACGTTACTTTTCAGAAACTTGGGCTGTTCTGAAAAAATATTTTTTCAAAATATTTTGATTTCAATTATTTTTTCTATATTAATGGATCATATTATTATTATGTATTTTGCCAGGGGTTAGTGCGAGTACCAGGACTTGTTTTCTTTTCACATTGAAAGGATATTGATCAATTGTTTTAGAGGAAGTCTTCCTCTGACCTTATTATCATTCTATATGTGGTCAGTGTACTCGCATTAACTCCTGTTCTGTATCGTATGATTTCGATGACAATATGGGAAGCGTATGTCACGGTATGTTGTTGGGGATTTGGACACTCCGGTCCTTTCCCCGCAGGGTCACTCTACTTTATCAATTTCTATTTCAGACGATCAAGATTAGGGTGATGTATCTGTGATGTCTTCCAACAGTGTGCCTCCGTCGTCACAATTAATGAAGGGCTAGCGGAAAAGTGCTCATGTAATACGCCAATTGCCTAAGAGGACCCTAGTAGGTTCGACGGCCTTTGACGTCCGCTAGCTCGCCCGGTGTAGCGTCCATTCACCGAATGGTTCGGCAGCCGGGTTCGTCCGTTGCGGTCTAGAAGGAATTTTGGGGTGATGCGAGCACTATAAAATTAACTTAATGCACACCCAGTGACGGCGGATCGGAGGGAGAACGGAGGAAGCCTTTTAGTCCGGTTCATAGCTCGTTCCGGTCCATCTGGACGGCAAGCGAGAGAGGCCCCTCTCTCGTTCAACAACATCTGGCCCCAGATGTTGTGATACAAATGTGTCGCTAGCGGAGCATACGTCCGTCGCTCGGGACGCTCCGTTGTATAGGCAGTCCGCTGAGACTGCTAAGGCTTCCTCTTCTCGTCAGCGCACACAACCGCACCTTGGCTGCGTGACCGCCGATATATTACCAGCTTCGCTGATCAAGGATTCTTCGGCGACCAGGTCACACCATCCGGCAGCCAGGGATTCGAGACCGATGGACTCCGGACGTTCGCATAGGAAGTATGCGGGAGCCATCTGATGCGGAGCTGCCCTCGGCGAAGCAGCGATAGACTGCGCCTCCGCAGGTCTCGACGCCGGACATTCTTGTGCACATAGCACAGCTTATCGCAGCATCCCAGCAGCCGACAGAAACGGTGTCGGATCGAGAATTATCCGACAGCGCTGGGTCGGTAGCCGGGGACTCGAGGCCTGCAGACTCCGGACGTTCGCATAGGAAGTGTGCGGGAGTCAACGTACACGGAGCTTCCAGCGGCAATGCATCGTAAGTCCGCTACTGCACAGGCCTCGGGAACGGACGTGCTTTCCTTAATAGCACAGTTTATCGCAGCATCCCAGCATCAATTGAATCTGTCGCATATATTTTATCCGACGATGCTGGGTCGGGACGCTCCGCGGAAGCGGGTACGGACGTCCGAAAGTTTCATCCGGTCCGACGGGATGCCGAAAGGGATTCGGAGGATTTCAAGCTTTCCCTTTCGGAACAAAATATGCTGCGATGCCGGATAAGAAACCGATAGCGTCGGTGGACTTAGAAATTTTTGGTTCGGTTCAGGGACATCGTCCCTCAGTTCCGACATAGTCCAATAATGTCACACAAACTTTCGAATTATTGAACGACGCTATATATATTATTATTTTATGCTTGCTATCCAAGCATTTCTGGTTTCTTGTTCGAAGAATTATGGAGATGTCTTTCAAAAGTGTGCCTCTGTCGTCATAGTTAATGAAGAGTTAGCGGCAATAAGTGCTCATGGAATATGTCTATCGCTTACGGAGTGACATTCGCTAGCTCACCCGGTGTAGCGTACATTCATCGAATGGTTCGGCTGCCGGGTTCGTCCGTTGCGGTCTAGGAAGGAGATTTGGGTGATGCGAGCACTTTAATTACTTTAGTACTCACCCAGTGACGGCAGATTGAGGACAGATCGGAGGAAGCCAACAACATAGGGGACCGCATGTTGTGGTTCAGATATTTTACATTCGGAGCATATGTCCGTTGCTCGGGACGCTCCGTTATATTGACAGTCCGAGAGACTGTCTTTAATGCTTCCTCATCCTCACAGCAGGGCACACAACCGCACATTGGCTACGTGACCTCGAGTATCCGATCAGTTTCGGCATTCAGTGATTCCACGGCGAATAGGTCGCGCCATCCGGTAGCCAAGGGACACGAGGCCTATACACTCCGTTCGCTCGCATATTGGAAGTATGCACGGGGTATCGATCTCGGAGCTTCCTGCGGCAATGCATCGTAAGACCGCTTCTCCTCAGGCCTCAGTGACGGACGTGCTATCCGAGTTAGCACAGTTGTTTCGCAGCATCCCAGCAATTGACAGTTTCTCGGTCGAATCAGGAATTATCCGACGGCGCTGGGTCGGTGCGGTCCGCGGTTGCATCAGCTACGGACGACCGAACGCTTTATAGGGTCCGACAGGATGGCGAAAGGGATTCGAAAGATTTCAAGTTTTCCCTTTAGTAGTATCGGAAGATGCCTTTCATATCTTCTGGCATTTCTTCCAGTGATTATTTTTCGGACTTCATTGCTGCGATCTTGGATAAGAGACTTATAGCGTCATTGGACTCGGATTTTTCGATCGGTACAGGGACATTGTCCCTGTCTTACCGACGCAGTCCAATATTGTCATTACAACATGTGTTTTATTTTTCGACGCTATATATTTATATATATATACAAGCCTGCTACTAAGCATGATAGTTTAGTTTCTTGTCCGCGTGGCTCATTTCTGCCATTTTATCATTTTTACAAATAGTTTATTTTGGCAGAGCAGGGCATACCGAGAGTTCATATGCGTCTAGACGGTGTGATTAAAGACTGCATATATTCTTTTTCGCCGTTTATGTCTTTTCCAATTTCAATGTTGGGAACGACATTATGTATAGTAGACTTAACTTAGACGCTTTATTATACGTAATCCGCCTTACTGAGGCGTTATCATTACGTCTTCAAGAAAAGATTTACGGGATATTATTCTCAATGTAATTTCTTTTGAGGGCAGTAGTTTGTTCACGTATAACTCCGCCCTTCAGTGGCTGATTGGAGTTGGTTAGACGTGACGCAGCCCTAGCTACATCCACGCGTGGATAGTAAGGTTAAGAACTCTCTCAGAGTCGCTTCGTTCTCGGAGGAGCTTCTCTTCGACGGCAACTTTCCGGCAATCCATGAATTGCTTGATTTATACATTCTCTTGTCTATCTAGTGTTACAAGAGATTCAGACTGGGGCAAACATTCGGTGGTTGACTCAGAGAGTGCCGCCGCAGTTGCCGGACCCGAGTGTGACTGTTATGACGGTTGCCAGTCAAACAGATTGGGATATATACTGATCCCTACGGATTCGAAGTGCCAGGGTCTTTGGGTTCCGCAGTCTTTTAGCTATCAGTTTAACTTCCGCGGAATAATGTTTTTTAGGCTTGCTTTATGTCATTGCATGAACATTATTCAGAAACGCATGCCCAAATTCCTGTCCTTTAATTCGACAGTAGTGGCGTATCTCCGGAACCAGGGAGGCACTCTTTCGTTTCCGTTATTCAATTTAATGGAAAGAATCCGTCTGTTGGTTATAGTACACCAAGTTCAGTTTTGGTCCGTCATATTCTGGGTCGTCTGATTGTTTTATCGGACTCCCGTTCTCTTACGGGTCGCTTGCTGCTGTCAGAATGGACTCTCAACAAACAAGTATTCAATCAGATTTGCTATCTATGGGAGCGCCCAATGATGTTTTATTTATGACACAGCTTGCTAATCAATTGCAGACGTATGTGTTGGCTTGTCCAGATCTCTGAGCTAATACTGTTAACGCTCTATTGATCTATAGGACGGAATGATAGGATACGCGTATCCTCCGGCGCTGTTGTTTTAGCAGGTATTGCTAAGATAAACAACCACAATACATTTCTGTTGATAGCATCTCTATCTTCACAGAGATCATGAGTAATTTACTCTCTTGTCTACTGTGGATCTTAACGTGAAATCTTCCTCTATGTGAGGATCTTTTTTCACTGGGTAAATCGTGTCATCTTTATCACAACCAGCAAGGTCGCAACCTTCATGTATTCCGTTGTGTGGTCCGTATTGCATTGTAAGCACTGTACTGGACGAGCTTTAGACGCGATTTCTTACTATAGGAGATCCTCTTCTTCGCTATTCTATGCGACTAAGTGGAGGCTCTTCCGTCGTAGTGTAGGGATCATTATGTTCATATTGTTGATCCCTCCATACTACTCATTGCTATTTTTTAGTATACTTGTTTCACAAGATCTACTGCAGCCTGTTATTATTTAGGTTATAGGTTTATGTTACCTCATACCTATGCACTCTACGATAGTTTACAATTGAGTCTTTTGTCTCTTTATCTAAGTCAGTTAGTAACTTTTTGATAAATAGACTTAGAATCTTTAGATTAAATTCCTATACGGATTTTAACTTCGGTTCTTATTTAGCTAAGTAATCATTTGAGCCTCTGGAAACAGTAGTTTTCAAATTCTGACCTTTTAGACAGTAATTCTGTTGGTTTCTCTTTTACTGTAGAGTCAGTGAGTTTCATGCACTATCGATGGATGATTTTCACTTTCATAGTTTCGGAATCAATACTTCCGTTACTATTTAGGTTGGATTGTTGCATAAGAGTTAGGCTCCTATTTTCCGGAACCTATTATTTTAAGGTCCTTCCGTCTTCGTATGGGCATAGGCCTTTACTCTTTCCGGGTACAGTTTATGTATTTATAAACAGATATCTGTTTATTACAAGGGCGTAAGCTTCTTCTGTCTTTGATGTCTAGTAGAAGGACGTTACGCTCCATTTTATTGTTAATGGATTCTATTAACTAGCGTACTGCTTATGGTATATCATTGACTTAGCAGTTGTGCTTAAGATTTCGGCTCATGAAGTAAGAGTTCTTCTACTTCTTGGGCTTACATTAATAGTGTTGCTATTATAGATTTTTGAAGGCTGCTCATTGCGCTCAGCCATCCACATTCATGAATTTTATCTCCGAAATATCGAGTCCATTTCTGGAGGCCTCTATTGTTAGGTCTATTATCTACTGCTCAGAATGTCATTCACTTAACAGTTGCTACTATAGCTAGGTAGGCTGTCTGTTTCGGCAGTGTCTCCGTTCGGCTGCCCTCTTCGCTCTGGGCTATTTGACCCAGGGCAAGAAAAAGGGGGGGGGGGGGGAGGGTGTTCCCTTGGGTCACCTGTTTTTACTATGAAAACAAGGGGATACCTCCTCCGGAGTTAGTAATTCTGAGCTGTTATTGGGATGGTTGTTTAGTGAGAAGTTTAAGTTTATAAAATTCATTTAAGTCTTAGTTTTTAAAGTATAGCTTTTGAATATTGCATATGTCAACGGACATGATTATGCAATTCTCAGACACTTTTAGGAGTATAAGAGTCTCTATTCTCTAGACTTACTTTATTATTGGCTTACTTTAAAAATTATTAGTATAAGGATTATTGGATATTAATAGAGTACATGGATGTATGAAGCTCAATTTTTGGAAGGTGTTGTATCTTTCTAATTTATCATAAATAAGAAAGATACATGTAAGGCCTATTACTTCTTTTCCCTACAGGGGATGACTCTATTTTATTTTATTGAGCGTATTCCATTTTGCTCTATGTCCTTGGCCCTCCAGCCTTTTTACTATTCAGCTATGTCTGGGTCATTGGTACAGTATAAAAATGTTAAAAAATTTATAGTAATTTATATATTTTTTATACTTACCAATGACTCAGACGGGGATGGCCCTCCCAGGAGTTGGGAACTCTTGCCTCCCCGCTGAGTACATAGCGCTTACCAGGCACTGGTTATTAGAATGATAAATGGCGCCAATTTCGGAACGTCCTTGACACTGCGCATGCGCAGTAGGGGCGAAGTGTGGAGAGCCTTTCAGGACATGTTTTCTTTAGTTTTAGATGCAAATTTTGGGGATTGGGGGGCAAAATTTGTGTTTGGCCCTATATTTTAAGAGTTAGCACCAGCTATGTCTGGGTCATTGGTAAGTGTAAAAAATATATAAATTACTATAAATTTTTTAACTTTCTTTTCAGTTTTGTTAACCCTCATTGGTCTGGCAGTTGTCCTGAATAATACTAGACTACACCTCCTGTACTTGTCCAGTTGCTTGCTTAGCATTTTTTTCTAGTCAAGGCTTGGCTGTTAATGAAGCCAAGACCTGACTGGAAATCACTGTCTGTTGTCAGCAGGACTTCCTAAAGATGGCATAGTCATTGGCATATTCCTAAATCGTACGATCACTCAAATTTTCCTTGACCAATTCTCATAATATTTATACACAATATTGAAATTGATCAAACGAAGCTCCCTTTCATTTTTGACGGGTTTCCTTTTTTTCTTTCCAGAGTTATTGGACATGAATCTTCAAAAAATTGGACATTTTTACATGTCATATGATAACTCAATAATGCTTTCACCAAATCTCTTTTAATTTTGTAGCAATGTTACAATCAGTAAAAGCAACACTCCTTTCAATTTTTATGATTTTCAGGCTTGTCATAGTAGAGTTATGGGACTTTAATCATAAAAAAAACTGTCAAGTTTTCACATGTTATATCATTACACAAGTTTGTATTAACCGATTCTTATAGTTTATATACACCCTATTGAGATTGATCAAACAAAGCTCCCTTTCATTTTTGACAATTTTCAGATTTGTCGGTCCAGAATTATGGGACTTCACTGGCCTCTCTAGATACAGGGTCTCTCAAGGAAGGTTTTACTGTACTGTATACTGATCGAATTACAACCCATTAGAAATATGGGGCCCACAGTGATGGCCCCCATCACTTTGCATCTAGTTTTAAATTATTCAAGAAATTTCCTGTGGGAACCTTGGGAAATGAAGCCGTGCTTGTTTACTGTGGTAAACAAGCTGTGTTTAACTGGTAAAATAGGTCCCCGTCACCAATGATTGGGGTGGGAATCCTCCTCTAAAATGGTCTACATGGGGATAAACAATTGACTAAACTTGGCTTTATCTCCATATTGTTGTCATGATTAGCCATTGTGCAGAAATATGTAACCGTAAACACCAATAAATTAATAAATTCAAGAAATAATTTTAGTTCATGTTTTAGTTCATGTTAGGTAAAGTGTTAACTGTGAGGCACGCTGAATGTTTTGAGGTATTTAACTGGCAGAGTGCTGGAAGCCCATATTTGGGCTTTATTCGGAGTCAGTACCACAACTTAAAAGTTTCATATTCAGTGGAGGTTCTACATATCACCTTTGAAGTGAAATTATTTAGTCTGTTAGGGGTTGCAGTGGTTCAGTTGTTACGGCATTCAACTTCAAACTAAACATCCACAGTTAAGTCACTGCTGGGGATAACTGCTTTGTGTCCTTTGGCAAGGCACTTAATCCTGATTGCCCATTTGGGGGCACGGTGGCGCTGTGTGCTAAGGCATACTGCATGTCGATGGTGCACTTGTCTTCAACCAATGCTAACCCTGCTTGTGTGGAGTTAGTGCATTGGGGAGTCTGACAGTTGCTCACCTTTGCTTGGTGGTTCTGTCCCGGTGCTCCGGCTTCCTCCACCCATAAAACTGTTCCAACATGATGTGACCCTGGCTGTTGAAAGTGTCATTAAACACCAATAAATAAAATATATAAATTTAATCTGTTAGGATTTGTCTTGTTACAATTTATTGGAGATTGCCTATTGGAACTCTCCCATAAATTGTAACAAGGCTAAGATATATGAACAAATTTTGTCCCTATATCCCGATAAATTCTGTCATTTGATTGGTCAGAGTGCCTTGGACAAAAAACATGGCAAATGGTGCAGCCAACATCAGAGGTATATGAGAACCTGCATCATTCAGGTTATAAGCGCACGTGAATCATCGGGGGTCTATGGTTTAAATGAAAGCTTTTCGCATTCATTCGCCTCAGTATAAAAATCAAACAAAAACCCCTAAAAATCTCATCAGATTTCTGACAATTCGATCATATTTTGCTGTTATAAATTAAATAGGCAAATAATTAAATGAAACAACTTGAGAAAAATAAAATAATAGCAAATATCATCCCCTCAGTTCCAATGTGTTCTATGTGCTGATAGACACATAGAACACATAGGAACTCGGGAGACGATATGTAAACAAAATACTGTTTACTCGTTTCCTTAACCCTTTACCCAATGAATCACCCTCATCCGCCCACGTAATATGCAAATACAGCTGCTGAAAAAATATTATTTTTCGAAAAATTTTAATAAAACCATATCGTGACCCCTCTTTGGAACGAGCTCGTTCCAAAGAGGGGTCACATGATATGGCTTTGTTGAAATTTTTTTTTTAAATTTTAAAAGATGATATTTAAAATATGAATTTTGAAATCGTCTGCATTGGGTAAAGGGTTATTGACCCAAGGGATGTAACTCTATCTGTTGTCTTCTGCATTTGTAAAAACAAAAGTTATTCACGAATTTGGTCCAACTTTTTACAGAGCGTCCACAAATTTTTCTCCACTATGTTTCGATAGTGTTTCAAACGGGACAAAAATGTTATCTTCGCCGACATGTATGGTATATGGAGATTTAATACCTGGATGTCTCATTTAAACACCTCGTCTGCGGCTCGGTGTTTAAAAACCAACATCCAGATATTAAATCTCCATATAGCATACATGTTGACGAAGATAACTTGTAATAGCCAAAAATAATTCAGCATTCTACCAGTTGAGGAAGCTCCAATTGAGACAAAACAGATAAGGCCACACAAAGTATATCTTCTGTTTCTCAGGCCATTATTTGTAAAACTGCATGCGGGCGAGCGTTTTTTTATATTATTTTTTATTTCTGTAATTATTTCTTTGCCATCAAATGTTCATGTTCTTGGTTTATGTTTTAGGTCTCATAACCTATGTAATAGCCTGGATGGTGGTGTTTTTCGTCCCTTGAGAGCAAGAAGGCTTTGCAATGCTAAAGCATTGCAAAGTCTTCTTGCACTCAAGGGACAATTTATCAATTTTATTAACTTGGGTAGAATATCAGACGTAAGCCATTTAATTTTTAATTTTTTTAAGTTTACATTGGTTATAAAAAGAGAGCATGTGGCAGCCAAACGACCATGCAGGAGGGCCTGAGAAACAGATTTTAATTTTTTTAGGCCTAATGATTATAAAATGCAGTTGAAAATTTCCAAAGGCTATTTGAGCCATTTCCACAATATGTAGAAACACATCATCAGCTGTATGACAAAAAACTCAAGTAATTAGCTGATGTTTTTTGGTACTTCTTTCATCTGCAAAACAGGCCACAAGGGAAATTAAATTGTGAAGCACAATATGATAAGAGATGACTTCAAAGATTCTGATCTCCCTGTGGGAACCCCGGGATGTGAGCCAGTGCCTGTTTACTGTGGTAAACAATCTCCAGTAACCAGTGCTTGGGGTGGAAGTCCTCTAAAATGGGCAGCGTAGGTATAAACGATTGGCTGGACTTCACTTTATATCCATGTTGCGGTCACGATTAGCCATTGTACAGAAATATTTGGCCTGAAACACCAATAAATAAATCGATAAAGAATCTGATGTGGCATTTAACTTTTGTCAAGAATTTTCTTGAATTTCTTGAAAACCAAGGCATGGCTGATGTAATGCCGCCATTATTTGATTTGATGGAATATTCAATACTAGCAGGGTTACCCGGTGTTGCTCGGGCTGAGGAGAGTATTCTCCCTTAATCTACACCCCCCCCCCCCCCCCCCCCACCCCGGCACTTTTTTTTAAACCTCACCATTAGATTCCTGGTAAAAAATTACCCCTAGTAGACCCCTTTGAAGACCTATATCGGTAAGAAAAATTTTGGTCATAACTTTTGGTGCCCCTCTACACCCCACCCCGATACTCTTTTAAACCTCACCATTAGATTCCTGATAAAAACGTACCCCTAGTAGACCCCTTTGAAGACATATATCGGTAAAAAGACATTTTGGTCATAACTTTTGGTGCCCCCCCCCCCCCCTACACCCCCACCCCACACACTTTTTTAAACTTGACGATGACCTCTGCCATAAAAAAGTACTCCTGGTATACCCATTTTGGACACTTGGGGTGGCCCCATATTCATTTCTATAGTGGACAGACAAACAGACATACATACAGACATTCTAAAATATAGTATAGAATTCTAAAATATAGTATAGAAAGATAGTCTGGTGACAAGAAATAATTTTTTTTAAGAGTACTACTACTATTTGTCGGGAAATATTTGTCAAACAAGAGCCAGTTAGCCTTTACCTAACAAATCGGCCACATCCACCTGTGTTATTTACAAATCAATCTGTTAAAAAAATTTTTTTTAAATTTTATGGAAAGAGCTCATTGAGCTCGGTCAGCGACAGATAAGGAGTTAAAGCATCAGGTGATAATCTATGACAGAATGATAATCTTGAAACCTTTCTTACGACCCCTGATTGGAAAGAGCTTGTTCCATTAACCCTTTACCCAATGCAGATGATTTCAAAATTTATTATTTTAAATATCATTTTTAAAATTGTTTCAAAAAATTTCAACAAAACCATATGTGACCCCCTCTTTGGAACGAGCTCGACAAACTCGTTCCAAAGAGGGGTCACATGATATGGTTTTATTGAAATTTTTCGAAAAATAATTTTTTTTCAGCTGCTGAATTGGCATATTACGCGGGCGGATGCGGGCGATTCGTTGGGTAAAGGGTTAAGATGTCATAAGTGATGTTTTTGATGCAAAAAATGAAAATTATCAGTTTCTCAAGATTTTTTTTGTGTATCATCTGCAAGCCATATTAGATAAAGGGTTAAAGGTTTAAGATTGAATTGAGAAAATAGTGAAATTCAGATGGTGAATTTAAAGTATTTGTTGCAGATTTGACATATTGACAAGATAAAAGGATAAAGTTTGTGAGCCATTATTGATTTACCCTGAAAGAAACCACTCGCAATGTACAAATTTAAATTTTAGAAAGAAATGTAATTGTATAAGATTCTGTCAGTTGTGTAAACATACAAGATCTTAATAAAAATATGTTCTATTCTTAATAATTTGTAAGTTTTATGCCTCTTTTGCTGAATGTATTTAACATTACCCAATACAACACAAAAAATGTGCTGTCTACACCACACATGGAATCTGGATAATGTGCAAGAATGTCATGTTACAATGCATCTTATTGGTCATTACATGTCTGGGTCATATGATTATTTGTTATACCCCCCCCCCCTCGCAAACAAAGTTTGGGGGGGTATATAGGAATCACCCCGTCTGTCCGTCCATCCATCTGTCTGTCCATCCTTATAAGCGCAACTCCTCCTAAACCGTGTGAAGAATTTTCATGAAACTTTACACAATGGAAGAACTCCATATGAAGATGTGCATGAAGCAATATAATTCCGTTATGACAGGCACGGGGGGTATCACTTTGTGAGTTTGCTCACAGTACCTCTAGTTTATTTATTGGTGTTTAAGGTCACATACTTGTGCACAATGGCTAATCATGACCGTGACAGTTTTATGGGTAGAGGAAGCCGCAGTACCCGGAGAGAACCACCGAGCATCGACGAGCAACTGTTAGCTCCTCAACATTCTAACTCTGTCCAAGCGCCGTTCAGGCAGGGTTACAGCGGTTCAAGACATGTGCACCATCGACCTGCAGTACGCCTTAGTACATGACATCATCTTGCCCCCATGTAGGCAACCAGGATAAAGTGCCTTGCCCAAGGACACAACGTGTGTCATCCCGGACGGGGATCAAACTCGGGACCTCGAGCATAGAAGTCCAACAGTCTTCCACTGAGCCACAGCACTCTCTGGGTTATATGAATGAAATGCTTAGATAGAAAACAGTGTTAAGTAAGTAAGTTATCAGACTGCCGAAGGTGATATTTTCCCTTAACCCATAAGGGCCTTGACAAGGTCCTTGAATTCCCACCGTTCCACAGTCTCTGTTCCTCTAATGGCTTTGCAGTGATTTCTAGCTTAGTCTTGGCTGCCTGTTAAGGCAGCCAAGACTTGACTAGAAACCACTGCCTAGGTAAATTGTCTATTGTCAGCTGGACCTCCTCACGATGGCATGTTAAGGGCACGGAAAAGTCAGAAATAGGCCTTTAAGGGTGCAATATATCAGCTTCATTTACTTAATTCAAGTTTAATCATGGTGAACATGAAAATTTTCCAGGAGTTGGTTTGTGCTCTCGAATTAAAATTCTGCTTGGCCAGTGACCGAAACCAAACTTAACCTGGGGTTTGGGTATGAAGAGAGGAAGAACCCTATTTATTTTGAGGTCATTTGTGCCAAAGATCAAGGTCAGAGCGACATTAGCTTGAAATTGTTTTCTTCTCCATACCTTTAGATATTGGGCAAGGTTGCCATAGCAGGGTGTTTTTGGGGCAGATTAGCCACTCCTGATGACCAGTTCTTTCTATACAGGCAAAAAATGACCTTTTGTGACATGTGGTTTAAATGGCACTGACATTTCGTTCCATTGTTTAACTCTTCACCTAAAACAAATAGAGACAACCCTGGACAAAAATTTCTTGAATAATTAATAATTTTCATTTATATTGCTTTTGACTTCTCATTGGAATGAGCGAGCATGATTTCAGTTAAATTTGAGGTGATACTTTGTTCTGACATTGCAATTTGTTCATGTTCAAATCAACTCTCCCAGTCCCATAGGGAGGGGGTGGGGGAAAATGCTCCTAAATTTTAAAAAAATTCTTCTAATGATCCAGTGGGTATGCCGACTTGGTATTTGGTACGGAGCTTCCTTTTGAGGTGTAGAATCAAGTTTGTTCAAACAAAGTTTGTTTGGCAATATTTGCCTTTGCAATTAGAGGGGAAAAACTTGGCCCCATGCAAAATTTCTATTTTCTGAACCGAGGGGCTGATTTGAACCAAATTTGGTATGTGGTATTATTGAGTCATAAGTACCTGAGTCATTAAAAAAAAAAAATCCTGTGTCCCTGTGGAAACCCTAGGAGCTAAAAATAGAAATATTTTAAAATGCCCATATTTCCCAAACCACTCAGAACAGAGAATTGTTGTTTGGTATGAAGCATCCGTAGGACCAGAAGAATGGAACGGTAAAAGAAAAAATGTCATCGGGAGGGGGTGGTGCATCGAAAAAACGTTGAGTCCACGCATATTTGCATAAATTTTTTTGTTAAATTTCTCCATAACCACTTATCATCAGAATCTTTTTGAAATTTGGTATACAGCACCTAGAGGGATCAGATACAAGTTTGTTAAAATTAAGCACCTTGGTTCATATTTGGGCTCAATACAGGAGCCCAAATTTTAACTTGGGGCAAAATGGGGAATAATCTTTAAAAAAACCCTTCTTCTTCAGAACCACCAGTCAGAATCTTTTAATGTTTGGTATACATCATTGTGGGGGTGCAGTGGCATTGCGGTAACCGGTTCTCGTCACATCACCGAAGTTAAGCAACGTCAAGCGCGGTTAGTAATTGGATGGGTGACCATTTCAGCGACTGATTTGTGATCCCGCATTGTGTCCTTGGGCAAGGCACTTAACCCCGATTGCCGACAAGGGGGCACGATGACGCTGTGTACTAAGGCGTACTGCACATCAATGGTGCGCATGTCTTCAACCAATCTAACCCTGTCTGTGCCGTGGTGCAGAGTTATGATGTTGGAGAGCTGACAGCTGCTCATCATTGCTCGGTGGTTCTCCCCAGGTACTCAGGCTTCCTCCACCTGTAAAACTGTCACCGACATGATATGACCTTGGCTGTTAATGTGTCGTTAAACCCTAATAAAAAAAATTTAAATTAAAAAATATCATTGTTATAGGGTCAGATTCAAGATTGTTCATATCAAGTCCATCGGTTAAAAATTGGGCTTCCTATATGGGCTCGAATTTTAACATAGTGCAGTATGGGGATAATCTTTAAAAATCTTCTTCAGATCCATCAGTTAGAATCTTTTGATATTTGGTATATATTATCCTTTGGGAGGTTAAATTTTACTTTGTTCAAACCAAGACCTTTGGTTAATATTTGGGTTCCCTGTTTGAGCCAGAAATTTAAAGTTAGTCTAATATGAGGAATAATCTTTAAAACTCTTCTTCTTCAGAACCACTAGTCAGATGCTCTTTGAATGTTTGGTATACACAGGCCTGAAAATAAGCAGTCTGGCATTTGCAGAATGAGGTCCCCAGAGGGTGAATTTTATGATGCTATCCCATAGAGTGGGTCAATTTATCCTCTGGGTACCTCTTTATGTTTAGTTTTGTGACCCCAATTCAGATTGAGGTTCATAGAGGTTAAATTTAGTGATGCAACCCTGCCGTGCAGGGGTAGCATCACTAAATTCACCCTCTGGGGACCTCATTTTGCACATGACAGTCTGCTTATTTTCTGGCTTGGGTATACATCATTGTTATGAGGGTCAGATTCCAGATTGTTCAAATCAAGTCCCTTACTTAATATTTGGGCTTCCTATGGTGGATAATCTTTAAACATTTTCTTCAGATCCACCAGTCAGAATGTTTTGATTTTTGGTATACAGCATCCTTAGGGAGGTTAGATCTCATTTTGTTCAAATCAAGTCCCTGGGTTAATATTTGGGCTCCTTATTTGAGCCCAAATTTTAACTTGGTGCAATATGAGGAATAGTCTTTGAAAATCTTCTTCAGATCCACCAGTCAGAATCTTTTGATATTTGGTATATAGCATCCTTAGGGAAGTCAGATCTAAGTTTGTTCAAATCAAATCTTTGGGTTAATATTTGGGCTCTCTATTGGAGAGAAAATTTTAACTCAGTCCAATATGAGGAATAATCTTTAAAACTCTTCTTCTCCGGAAACACGAGTCAGAATCATTTAATATATGGCATACAGAATTCTTATAGGGGTTGGATTCATTTTGTTCAACTCAATTCCATCAAGTGATAATTGGCCTCTCTAAAGGACCCCAAATTTCAACTAGGTAAAATATGAGGAATAATCTTTGAAAATCATCTTCTTCAGATCCACCATTCAGAATCTTTTGATGTTTGGTATACAGCATCCTTAGGGAAGTCAGATCATCGTTTGTTCAAATCAAGTCTTTGCGTAATATTTGGGCTCCCTATTGGAGCTTAGTCCATACTTAGTCCAGTATGAGGAAAAATCTTTAAAAATCTGCTTCCTGAGATACAAGCAGAATCTTTTGATATTTGGTATACAGCATCCTCAGAGGGTTCAGATTCAATTTGTTCAAATAAAGTCTCTGGGTAGATATTTGTGTTCCCTATCGGGGTGGGGAATTTTAACATAGAACAAAATTGGTAATATTCTCAAAACCTTCTTCTCCAGAACCACCAGTCAGAATCTTTTGATATTTGGTATACAACATCCTTCAAGTTTGTTCAAGTTAAGTCCCGAGGTTGATATTTGGACTCCCTTGTTTTGCTTTACTCAAAATCTTGGCATTATTTCTGTGATAGCATTCCAATACTAGAAAAAAATTATCTGGCATGGACAACAGAGTTATAAATAATTAAATGACTTCATTCCTCTGTAGTGTTAACTAGCCATAGATGCTAATTGAATCCTTCTTTAAACAGCTATGGTAAGTTGAGCACCTGAGGCCTCTTGTGAATAGCACTGATGGAGGTTTTCTAATGATGAGAAAGGTGTCTGTTAATAGCCTACAATTGAGTCATTCTTTCCAAGAGTGCTGGAAGCATCCGGGGAGGGGGGGGGGGGGGGGGAGAGCAGGAGTATCAAAAAAGGCACTTGAATCTGTGTGTGAGTTAAGACAGGAAATTTATACAACGCATCATAAATCCTAATGTGACACTCAATGGTATTGACATGATAATTCTATTTTCAGAACCGTGAGGTCGATTTGAACCAAATTTGATATGAGATGATAATGGGTCATAAGTAGTTGATTGATGCAAAAAAATTTTTTCTCATTGCCCCGTGGGAACCTCGGGAGCTAAAAATAGGAAAAACCTTAAAACTGCCATATCTCCAAAACTACATGACACAGAGAATTCTTATTTTGTATAAAGCTTACTTTTATCCAGTAGAATAGAATAGTTAAAAAAAATCCCTATCGGTTTGATCACAAGGTACTTTTTTCAGGACTTTGAAAAAGTGCGGAGTCAGCACTTTTTAACACTGTAGGCAATGGGAAAAACATTAAAAAATCTTCTTCTCCAGATCCAGCAGGCAGAATCTTTTGATATTTGGTATGCAATATTGTAGGGTGGATCTGATTCAAGTTTGTTCAAATCGGCCCCCTGGGTTCATATTTGGGCTCAGTATAGGAGCCCGATTTCGAACTAAGTGCATTTCAGGCAAATTTCTTAAAAAATCTTCTTCTCCAGATCCAGCAGGCAGAATCTTTTGATATTTGGTATGCAACATTGTGGGGTGGATCTGAATCAAGTTTGTTCAAATCGGCTCCCTAGATTAATATTTGGGCTCACTATAGAAGGTCGAATTCGAACTTAGTGCATTTCAGGCAAATTTCTTCAAAAATCTTCTTCTCCAGATCCAGCAGGCAGAATCTTTTGATATTCAAGTTTGTTCAAGCCAAGTCCCTGGGTTCATATTTGGGCTCACTGTGGTAGCCCAAATTATAACTTAGTTCAAAATGAGGAATTTTCTTCAAAAATCTTCTTCAGATCCAGCAGTTGGAATGTTTTGATATTTGGTATGCAGCATCCTTAGAGGGGTGAGATTCAAGTTTGTTCAAGCCATGTCTCTAGGTCCATATTTGGGCTCACTGTGGGAGCCTGAATGATAACTTAGTTCAAAATGAGGAATTTTCTTTAAAAATCTTCTTCTTCAGATCCAGCAGTCGGAATGTTTTGATATTTGGTATGCAGCATCCTTAGGAGGGTGAGATTCAAGTTTGTTCAAGCCATGCCCCTAGGTCCATATTTGGACTCACTGTGGGAGCTCGAATTGTAACTTAGTTCAAAATGAGGAATTTTCTTTAAAAATCATCTTCTTCAGATCCAGAAGTCAGAATGTTTTAATATTTGGTGTGCAGCATCCTTGGGGGGGGGGGGGGGGGGGGGGGGGGGGGGGATATTCAAGTTTGTTAAAGCCAAGTCCCTGGGTTCATATTTGGGCTTTCTGTGGAATTCAATACGAGGAATATTCTTTAAAAATCTTCTTTCTTTTTAGATCCACTAGTCAGAATCTTTGGATATTTGGTATAAGCTTTTCTTAGGAGGAGCAGATGCAACTTGTTGAAATCAGTTCTGTGGGTTGATATTTAGGCTACCATGTCAGACGAGGGCCCCCTGGGGCCTCTGGTTTTTTTAAATCACTGAGGGAGGAAGGGAGGGTTTTATTTATAATTTTTATTTTTTTCTTGCATATAATGAGAATGAATTGAGAGGCTTTCCACAGACTTGTCACACACAGAATATACAAAAAGTGCACAATTATACAAATTAACTCATTTAAGTTTAACACAAATTATCTCATTTAATTTTAACACTCAAGAGCATAATTCCAACTTGGATAACTTTTTGTTGTAACAGAACAGTTGCCCCAATATGCTGTCTTCTGGAAAGCTTGCAAGTTACATACTAAGTACCTTGGCAGGCACTTCTAGGCAAGTCTTGGCTGCCTATATAGGCAGCCAAGACTTGCTTAGAAGTGATATATAGGCAGCCAAGACTTTACTATAAGTGATATATATACAGCATAGACTTGCCTAGATGTGATATATAGGAAGCCAAGACTTTCCTAGAAGTGATATATACACAGCCTAGACTTGCTTAGATGTAATATATAGGCTGCCATGACTTTCCTAGAAGTGATATATATGCAGCCTAGACTTGCCTAGAAGTGATATATAGGCAGCTAAGACTTGCCTAGAAGTGTTATATAGCTAGCCAAGACTTACCTAGAAGTGTTATATAGCCAGCCAAGACTTGCCTAGATGTGTTATATAGCCAGCCCAGACTTGCCTAGAAGTGTTATATAGCCAGCCAAGACTTGCCTAGAAGTGTTATATAGCCAGCCAAGACTTGCCTAGAAGTGTTATATAGCCAGCCACGACTTGCCTAGAAGTGTTATATAGCCAGCCAAGACTTGCCTAGAAGTGTTATATAGCCAGCCAAGACTTGCCTAGAAGCATCTCCAAAGCCACAGGATAGAGATTGACTTTAGTTATGCTTTTTCAGATTTCTCTTGTATACAATCAATATAAAACCTTTCAAGTCTCCCCATTTTGAAAGACACTGCAAGATATTAAAAGCGTCCAATGAGGGGGTTCAATTTCAATGAGTGATTACCTGAGAATCAAAACCTTTTTTTTCTTTTGCCTTATTTTCCAACTTTTCAAATTTTAAAAAAGGGAATTATTTCATGTGACCCCACATTGTTCCAGTGAGGGCCATGAGTGTGTTGAAATTTTAAAAAAAAATCAACTGCTTTATTTGTAAATTATGCGAGAGTATGCGGTTGATTCTTTAGGTAAAGGGTTAAGGGAATATATTCAGTTAGGTTTCAAGTTCGTACCGACGGCCAATGACCCCCGAAAATACTTTGAAAATTTTAACTATCGCCCCACCAATGTTGGAAAATTTTGAGATCGTGGTTTCGAGCCAGGGCAGCACGGTGGCTCAGTGGTTATAGCATCGATCCTGACCAGCAGTAAATGATTTGTGTCCTTGTTGAAGACACTTAAAATCCCAATTGCCCACGAAGGGGGGTGGAGGGGGGGGGGGGGGTAGGGCACAGTGCCGCTGTGATCTAAGACGTAGTGAACATCGATGGTGCATTGCCTTCAACCAATGCTGACTCTTCTTGTGCAGATTTAGTAAGTTGGAGAGTATGGCAGTTACTCGCCGTTGCTTTGTGGTGCTCTCCTAATACTCCGACTTCCTTCACCCGTAAAATTATCATCCAACACGGTGTGAAAATGGCTGTTGAAAGTGTGTCGTTAAAAGCCTCATAAACTGATAAACAAACGTCAGAGGCGTTTTATATACCCCCCCCCCCCCCCACAACGAGTTGTTGAGGGGGGGGGGATATACTTGAATCATCTTGTCCATCCGTCTATCTGTCCATCCGTCCGTCGGTCCGTAGTCCTAATTGTTTTTCTCAGACGTTTATGAATCAATCTGCTCAAAACTTGGTATGAACGTCCACCAACATGGGAGCCTGTGCATTTATAGTTCCGGTCGGATTATTTTTGCTAGAATTATAACCTTTTTCGACTTGAAATAGCAGCCACATAGGCCTGAATTTTGTCCTGAGTTTTTCTCATATGTTTATGGGTCAATTCTTTGAAACTTGGTATGGATGTTCACTACCATGGAACCTGTGATTTAACCCTTTACCTGACATGAAAAGCAGACGACACTTGCAAAAAAAAAATCTTGAATAACTAAATTTTTTCGTTTTTTGTCTCAAAAACATAGGTTATGACCCCTCGTTGGAACGAGCTCGACGAGCTCGTTCCAACGAGGAGTCATAACCTATGTTTTGAGACAAAAAATGAAAATATTTTGAAAATTAATTGGCGATTTTTGAGAATAGCGCTGGCCGGTTTTGCCGTTACGT